>OX387652.1:12799220-14155961 GCA_947568875.1 Fissipunctia ypsillon
GCTTATTTTCTGCATTTTCATTCTAAAATAAAAGAAATAATCAAACAAACGACGAGGGCGCCACTGTGCGCGCGATATCCTCTTAATAAAATGCACAATCTTAAATAGAGAAAGATGTCTGAGGTAGGAGGGTCCTGAGTTACAGATAACCCGGCTCTCTTTTAAAGGACAAGTTAATTTACAAAACAGTTAAAGTTAAGAAATAATAGGTATTGATAGTCTGAAATTTCAATTGAGTGCAGAACGTAAAAAAAAATTAAAAACAAAATCAAAGAAAAGCAAGTCAACATAAAGTTCAAAGAAATATACAAATTATGTATATTATTATTCTTTGATACATACTTACGTATCTAACTAACAAAATAAAATAATAATGAGCATAACAAAAAATGAAGAATGGAAATGGGCAAATGAAGAATGTTGTATGTATGTAAGCCTAGGTGTGTGATTGTAAATGTGTGAGTATTATTAAGAGACTGGTTTGTGCTTTCAGTGGCATTTGGCTATTAAATCGTTCAGATTTACCGTAATTTTCTTTTACAAATAGCTTTTGTATGAGTGTAGATAGGTATTTTGTTATTAATTGAATTATAAAGAAAAGTGCTAACAAAACAGAAAAACTTTTGGGAGAAACTAGTGTTATAACGGATGATTGAACAAACATTTGTTGATCGTCTATTTTGTGTTGGTAAATCGTGATCTAAGGGAAGTTCAGTGTGTTTTTTTAGTACTGTCATGAGAATGAACAACTGCCGGACCGTTAGCACTTGGCAGTATTGGTAAAGTTCGAAAGTTGGATAGAGGATTGGCAAAAAGCAACTAACTTTTAATATGGCTCTTTGGGTTCTCTCTAAATTTATCATATAAGTTTTAGAGGTACCGCCCCAAGTGGTAATGCAATAAACTAGCAAAGACGCCAGTCTTACGCTCAGTCAGTGCATAGTAAACTGTTTTAATAACTGATGTATTCGATAAATGTCTTAGATTTTTAAATATGTAGATTAATTTTCGGATTCTTTTAACTAGGGTTTAAATGTGTTGTTGGAAGCTGAGACGGTAATCTATGATTATTCCAAGATATTTGATAGGCTTTGTTTTTAACTAATGCACGACAAGAACAGTGGTTGATGAAATTACACGAGTGGGCTTTCAAGTTGAAGTTTGGTTGATGCTGGGGTCTAAGGGAATATTATGTCATGTATTTTGTCTTATCGACATTGAGGGTAAGCAAATTGGAATATAGCCATTTATACACCGTATCAAGACCTTGT
Organism: Fissipunctia ypsillon; assembly: GCA_947568875.1. Taxonomy (NCBI): domain Eukaryota; kingdom Metazoa; phylum Arthropoda; class Insecta; order Lepidoptera; family Noctuidae; genus Fissipunctia; species Fissipunctia ypsillon. The sequence continues at coordinate 12,800,492 of OX387652.1, forward strand.
TGAGCATAATTTTTAACCTCATCCCACGTGTTAGCATCGAATATCACGGCAGTATCATCGGCAAAAGTGATGATTTTACCGTTTTGCAGCTTGGATGTTATATAAATCGCTTCATATAAACTAAAAATAATGTTGGACCGAGAATGTTGAATCGTTTATATAAACTAAAAATGATATTGGCGAATACTATAAAATAATTCAAATTTCATTAATTTTTGCTTTACAAAAATCTAATTTAACTTTGACTGAATCTTTCCATATATTTGATGAAGCCAGAACTGTTCTAAGCTGGTGTTCGTCTGAGCCAGTCAAAATAAAATTTGAAAACGTGATAGCGAGAAACCCCGATTTAGATGTATTAAGAGACATTTGCAAAGATATTGAAAAAGGATTAAATTAAAATCAATTGTCATACTACAAATATGTACCTACCTCTAACTTCTGTTGATCAAAAGGTCAAAAGGTGTTGTTGTCAAAAGGTCTTTCTCCACATATTAATGGATTTTAAGTGTAAAATGAAATGATTAAAAAATAAAAATATGGAAAAAACATCGTACTTTATTTTAATTCTATGAATGAAGATAAAGTATGTGAAGATTCAGAGTAAGGTTCAACTTTTCATATCGATGCATTTGTCCTGAATAAATTTAAGTACGAGTGACAAGTTTGTTTCTTATTGAGCTTAATTTCTGTTCACATTGTGTCTTACTTTTAAAATAATTGTACGAAAGGAATAAATGGTATTTTAAGACATATACATGATGAACTTTTTTTTCTTAACCTTTGCATTGCTATAATAAATATATTAATTATTTTGCTGGTACCTTAACTTTATAAAACAGATTATATTAGCTTTCGAGTTTTCCTACAACTAAGATAATAAAAAGAATACATTCAATCTAAGATAGCAAGATTGTCTTTTATTTTTCAAAATCATAAAACAACATGTCTACTAACTTTTCTGGGATACAAAATAAGTAATACAATGAATAACTGTATTAATAACATTATCTTTTAAGTTTCTTAGGCGATGTCCCGAATTCCGGGACCGTTGTCCCGTAAAAAATATAGCCGTACGGACGTCTCCGACTTTCGTTTATGTTCCTCGAACTTTAGGCAAATTAGCACTACCTATTCACTGTTTATTATATAGGCATCAATTGATTGAATTTTATTATTGGCTTTATTGATGCATGTTTTTATGCAAATGGAGTAACCAACTAGTATTACTGACATTAATTTGTATGATGACATACAATGGAGTTTGCTAAAAATAAACATCCAAACTTTTATTTTTTCATGGTCATATCATTATAATACAGCTTTTCAAGTAGATTGTAAGCCGTAAGCTGTTAGAAGTAAAACAATTAAATTTGGAAATGTTATAAATTGGCGAGAACCTAGGCAATTATTTAACAGCTTGATGTGATTTACCTAGCTTAGTAAGAAAATTGTCTATTGTAAGGGAGGCCTGTCCAGCAAAGAATATGACAGGGCTAACAATTTTATCTATGATGCCAATATTTTAATAAAAATACCTATTTTGAATAACATTTTACAGCACTGTGACTTTCAAAAGTACAGGAATATAATAATTCCACCTGCATGTGTACAGTTAGAAAAAGGACTTGTTTCTAACATAAAGCTACCAGGTGACAATGACTGGGAACCATTCATAATTTTAGGTATGTTTCCATTCTGAATGAATACAGTGTATTCTTTCCAAGTTATTTCACTTACTAGAGTTGACCTAGTGGCCTCTACTACATACTTAATCTAGCTTGCTTGTAAACATGCCAAAAACTTGACCTAGGTGTTAGAAGTCAATGGAGTATCCTGGATTTTTAAACAAAACATATTCTCATTTTCATTTGCATAAATGATAGAGATGGGACGAATCATGTAGTCTGTTGTCTGATTAGTTTAATAGAAACTACTTGCTGCTTGCTTATTATTAGTCTTAAATCTTTAGAGATTTTAAGACGGAGACTTATTTGTGCAGAATTATATTTCACACTATACCCTCTTAAAAATATTACAGGCACTCTCCTGCGGTTTGCCTCCAGCCATTTATATTTTGTAGACATCTAATAGAAGCTTAGATTGGTTTCGTATGCATTGTATGATGCAGAGGCCACTGGCTCTTAGGCCCGTATTACAGAATGTTACTCAATACTCAAGCATTACTTAAAACTAGTTTCAACCAATCAAATGGCTTGAATCTAGTTTTAAGTAATGCTTGAGTATTGAGTGACGTTCTGTAATACGGGCCTTAGTCTTAACTGTCAATCAATATTCACTGAAGAGCAATTATAATTACAGTACAGATGACCTTTGCATGTTTTAAAATAATAAGCTTTAGGTACACCTCCCCACTCAATCCAGGTCCAATGAATAAATATCTTGTATTAAGATTCACAAAGCATGGTTAATTAGTAGACGCAGTTAACCTCACTCAGACAACACCTGTGCATAACAAGCATGTTTATTTGCAACTCTAATGAAAATGATGGTACTCTAGCAATAGAAAATAATAAATATTTTATAATTTTAGAATGAATAAATTTATTCCTACTCATATCTTCCTGGTCAATGAATGGAGTAGGTACCTACTTAATACATTAGGTTATTTGTAATTATTTCATGCACAATCTTTCAGCAAATCCCAAGTCTGGAAGCAACAGGAGTGATGAAGTACTTTCTTTGTTCAGAGGGCTCCTGAATCCTATTCAAGTGAGTTAAGTTACCGACTATTCTTATTTAATGTTCAAAGAACATTTTTTTTTTTTTAATTTCGTTCAAAGATATTCGACTCCCGCACAAATTCAAATTTAAATATGAATTTACAGGTAGTGGATATTAGCTTAACTTCCCCAGAGAGCGTGGTGCGGTGGTTGCCGCCAAGATGTCGCATCCTCGTCGCTGGCGGAGACGGAACCGTAGCGTGGGTCATGAACTCATTGTTCTCTTTCCCACACGTAAAGGTAGAGATATACTTACTGTAGAAGTGGCCAAAGTTCCTATAATTTAAGAGAGAGAGACAGTCCAATCAGCACCCTAAAAGAATTAGGTATTATAATAAACGCGAAGGATGCTGTATGATTAGGTACTGTACGCCTGTTGTCAGTGACGGATACAGAAAAAACTCAAGGGCTAAAAGACCTCTTGAGCTATGCGTGTTATAACTAATTTACATTACATACATACACGTGTTGAATAGATAACCTTCTTCTTTTTTTGAAGTCGGTTAAAAATAATCAAGTCACATGCAAAATGTAAGAAAAATTAATTAAAACTCTATAAACACATAAGACGATGCCACCTTAACTTCTCTTCTCTTCTTTAAACGATGAATCCTATGCGCCTGTCCTTCCTGGCAAATTGGTTAATTACGTCGTCGATAGGACAATCAATGTCAAGGTGAGTGTTCAACATAACGTATAAAATACGATGACGCGGGCTAACATTTACCTCGTCTAACCAACTAATTATGTAGCTAAAATTTATTTCAATATACCCAATAATAAACAAAACTTCTGGCCACGGTAACGTTACCGCAGCCAGAACAGTTTTTGTCAAATAATTAAAAAACCTAGCACTACAAATTTAGAAATCTACACTACAATACAGAAGCTAATTTACTAATTTATCTATTGCACTCAAATTACGATATTCGATATTTTCTGGCTGGGGTAACGCACACTTTTTCTTCATCCCAACTACGGAACCTTTCATTGTGCGTGGTCCGACACGTATTTTGCCGGTTTATTTTAATTTTATTGGGTGGCAAACAAGGCGACGGCTCAACTGATGGTATTTAGTGAAGCCCCGTACACATACACCGGAAATAAAGTTGCGAAACATTGTTTTAGCAACATCGAGAAACAAAGGTTGCTGGCCACACGAATGTTACAGTAGTTGGCAATATGGTAATGTTCCGTATTCATGGTAATCAAAAGAATATCGTGCAACATCAAATATTGCGGGAAACAATGTTGCGCTTCTGGTGTACTTATTAGGCTAAGTTCACATACCGCACGGCACCGCGCGTCGCCACGCGGTGGAAGCGTTCACACGACAGCATTGTACGCGAGCCAGTCTGGCATCAACAATCAACATTGATTGAGAATGGATGTGAGGCAATTTGCTTATGGATTTTATACCGAAAACTGAGACGTCGCAGAAGACAAAGACGATACTGGATGCAGTGGCGTGCACAGAGTTTTAAAACAGGGTAGGCAGAAAATTTTAAAAGCTACTATGATGATGATAATAGCTTTTAAAATTTTCTCCAACCCCAACATAGTTGGGGAAAGGCCAGCCTTTTCCCATTTATGTTGGGGTCTGCTTCCAGTCTAACCGGACACAGCTGAATGACAGTATTTTACACGGTAATACGATACCCCTTAGTAAGACTTGTTGTCAGACTCGGGCTTCTGACAACCCATAACGACTGTCAAAGATCTACGAATGACAGCCGGGACCAATTATGGGTTTCACGTGCTTTCCAAGGCACGGAGGGGTCATGGTATGTAAAGATGGCCACCCATCCACGGGCCAACCGCGGCAAACGTAGATTAACCTGGTCGATCTACCCGTGCGTGCGGCTGTTAGTAACACAGCACGATCACTTCTTTTTTTTCTTCGAAATAAAGTTTTGAAAACTCATAATTTTTCATTTTCTCTATACACACAGCAACTGAACAACTTTCACAGTGCATATTATCCTTTTTTCACACTAAGTAATATCAAGGTTAAAATCTTAAATACGTACTACGTACCTGCTTTCATAGCTCACAACCAAAAGAAATTATCAATGGCGACTCAGAATAAGAAATTATACGACAAAAAAGTAATGGCGCTTTAAGTAGCGATAATTAAATGAAACAAAGCTACTAAAGGGTCTTTCAACAAGGACGGGTCGATGTTAAAATTGAATAAAACAAGATGTGTGTGAGATATTAACGAAATTTATTTTTTATTTAAAAGGCCCATTTATGCCATTATGGATGGAATATGACATCGTTCAAATGTCCGCCGCGGCTTCGTATGGTGGCACGAATCCTATGGCTATGGCGCTATGGCGCGGTTTTGAATAAAGAACCGCTTGGCTTTTGTCGGGATTCACTTCAATTCTCCACTTCCTGAACCAGTCGCCAAGTTTCTTGACCGCTCTTTGGAGAGTGAGAGAAATCGAGGCTTGCTTTGTGCCTGAGCAGTAAATGGCCGTGTCGTCTGCGAACAGAGCCAACTGTGCCTTTTTGCTCCTGGGTATGTCGCTGGTGAACAGCGTGAAGATGAGGGGGGCAAGCACAGAGCCCTGGGGGACGCCTGCGCGGGTAGGGTGGGGGGAGGATAGTGCTCCTTCGATGCGATAGCGGAAAGTGCGGTTTGACAGGAAGTCTCGTAAGATGAGTACGAGACGGTCCGGCACACCAAGTTGGTAGAGCTTATATAATAAGCCGTTGTGCCAGACTTTGTCGAACGCTTTCGCTATGTCAAAGTATACAACACCCGTCATCAAGCCACGTTGGAAGCCAACGTTTATGTGTTCGATGATGCGGTGGGCCTGATGCACACAAGAGTGCTGGGTTCGAAAACCAAACTGTTCATTTGGGATGAGGCCTTTTGTTTCGGCATAGTCCCTGAGTCGCTTATAAATAAGCCTCTCATAGACTTTGCCGAGGACATTGAGCAGACTGATGAGGCGGTAGCTTGCGGGCTCAGATTTGGGCTTTCCAGGCTTGGGGATGCCGATGACAGTGGCCTTTTTCCATGCTTCTGGGAAGATGTTATTGCTCATGGCACCATTGAAGATGGTGGCCAGTAGCATTATTAGGTGGGCAGGGAATAGTTGAATTACCCTGTTTGTGATACCGTCTGAGCCGGGAGCTTTACGGGGCTTTAGACCCTTGATGATATCGTGCACTTCGTCTGGAGTGACGGGAGGCAGAGGATAGTCAGGGTTTTCGACAGGGCGAAGGGAGGCTCTACGTTCGACTTCAGCGTCAACTTTTGACAGATGAGCTTGGTCTACTGGTTGGGAGCTGGGAGAGCATTGAGCCTCGAGGCTGTTGGCCAGGCATTCGGCCTTGTCTGCATCGTCGAAAGCGATGGTCTTGTCAGGGCGGAGTAGGGGGGGCATGGAGACTACTTCTTTGGACTTTAGTTTCCTTTGGAGTTCCCAGAAGGCCTGATGAGTGGGCTCTAGGTCGTTGAGCATCCTGTCCCAGCCAGCGGTACGCAGCTCCGCTAGGCGTGTCTTTACAGCTCGCTGTAAATGGCGCATATGGGCTTTGTTCGCAAGGCAGGGGAAGTTGCTGTATGCACGGACAGCCGCGTTCTTCTCGCGCAACAGTTCACGCACATCGTCCGGCAATCTCCAGCGACGGTCATCGTCCGCTGGAGTTACCTTTGAACAGTCGTTCAGGACTGATTGTACGTGCTCAGTGAGCGAGTCGATCGCGGCCGTCGTGTCCGCGACAGAGTCGAACTGATCAGGGATGGAGTCCAAGTGGTGGGAGGAAGTGGATTTCAGGCTTTTGCTTACTTTCCTCCAATCTGTGACTATTTTGGTGAGAGGGGGTTGAGTGGGGTCATGGAGACCGACACGGGGGGCCAGTTTCATGACCACTGGTCGGTGGTCAGAGGAGAGCTCTTGTACCGCCTCTATAGAATCCAACCGTAGGTTGATATTCTTTAGAAGCGCTATGTCGAGGACGTCGGCGGTATGGTTGGGGTTGTGGGGAAAATGGGTTGGAGTCATCGGGGCGATGACATCGAAATTCAGTAAGGGGCAGAGTCCAAACAGTTGTCTTCCTCTGGCTGAGGAGGTGCTGCTATTCCAGGCAGTTTTTGTGAGATTGTGTGCCACGTATTTATAGGAACGCACACACATTAAATCCGTATGACCACGAGAGCACACTTAAAAACATTTAGACCCGAATTGTGTCTTTCCCGAACGCCCTCAGCGGCGCTAGTGCAGCGCAATGCGAAGTTGCGTCAAATGATACGAAGGAGCAAGCAGGTACTCACGACAGATGGAGCTGATTTATGATTTTTTTGTTTATGGATAATACGCTCGTAGTAAATAAAATTAGATATCAGGAAAAGATTAATAATAATAATAATAAGGCGAGCTGTTGGGCAGTAGCGACCCCACGGACCCTATCTCCCGGGAGAAGTCTTGTTCCTCACCTCTGGCTTGCCTTTATTGGCCGTCTGGAGTGAACACTGACGAGGAACAGAGTTCCCACCTCATTCTTGCCTTTATTGGCCGGCTTGAGTGGAGATTCGCTAGAGCAAACGTGCTCGGAGGAAGGAAGTAATCCAGTAAGTGCTGGTAGGGATCTTGACCATCTTCCGGGCTCTGGGATTGTCCTGATAGTCGTGGAATACCTCTCCACTCCTCATAAGCACCTCAGGACATGTTGCCCTCTTGTCACTACGACACTATGTGCTAGCGACCGTTTCCGGGGGCCCATTATTGAGTGTGCAAGTCACCGCCTGCCATTTTATCCGTGTATTTACCTAACATTGATCAGGCAGGGGACATAGTTTTTCCATAGTTCTTGGTAACCAATCCACTATAGCCACCCAAACCCATAGCCCAATATGTTTCGTTTCCATGTCCTACAATAGTCCTGCACCAACCGGGGGTTGTCCTTGGGTGCATTTGCATAATGCATACAGGGATAATCGTCGGTTGGTGCCTCCTCATCGTTTAAAATTGTCTAAGGGGCCTCTGCGAGTTGGCTTCGGCCCCTCGTACGCCTTCCAAAAGTCCGGGACCCCAGGGTCCCGAGAGATATATAAAAATAAAAATAATAATAATATTTTATTGACATAAAAGTATGTTACATTAATATATGGAAACCCTGACTCCTGCGCTAGGTTGTAACCTGTGTTACAGGAATCAGTGTCTTCTCCCAGTAGTTTTACACAGATTTTATGCAATAAAATTTAAACAATTTTAAATTATACAATATCTGCTTGAGGTGTATGTGTGAGGGTGGGTGTGTGTGTCCATGTGTTTGTATGTGTGTGTGTGTGTGTATGTATGTGTGCGTGTATGTATGTATGTATGTGTGTGTGTGTGTGTGTTTATTGGGCATGTTTATAATGGGACCTGCAAATTGCATGGTTATGTTATGAATTTTTCTGTCTGTATGTAATCCAGTGTTTGTAGCCAGGTGTTTATTTTCTTTTTAACTTCATTTTTAGTGAATGGGTTAATATGTAGGGCCTTGTTTATTTTATTATATATATGCGTAGCCAGAAAAAGATGTTGCCGTCTAGCTGAGGCAGTCCTACATTTGACGTATTTGCAAACGTTAGTGATTGTGCGTTTAACTTTGTAGCTGTTGTTCATTGGTGTTATTAGGTGTTGCTTCAATGTGATATTGAGAACATATAGCTGTCGAACTGTGAGCACTGTACAGTTTTGGTACAACGATGTAGTCGGGAACCGATATGGTTTGAAGGTCATGACTTTAAGCAATGATCTTTGAGCTCTTTCAAGGTGGATCATAATTGTTTTACAGGCTCCTCCCCACACCGTGATACAATAACCAATTATCGACTGGGCTAGAGAAAAGTATAAAGTGCGAAGAAGGTTGAGATCAGCCACATGTCGGAGTTTCTTAAAGGCCCAAATAAGTTTCCTAACTCGAGAGGCAGTTAGTTCGACTTGGGGCCTCCAACTTAGTTTTTCGTCCACTAATACACCTAGGTATTTTATATTTGGTTTTTGTGATATAGTAAGACATGGGCACTGGAGCCTATTTCCAGGGAAATCGCAAGAATGCACCTTAAGGGTTATTGCTATTGGTTTGGTTTTAGCGAACCTGAACTGCACATATGAAGTTTTGGCAATGTTAAGGGTAAGTAGGTTTTCTTCCAACCAGTTACCGACTTTACAAAGTCCCAGCTCTGCCATGCGCTGCGCCTCCTCCCAAGTCTCTCCATAAAATATCAGCGCGGTGTCATCAGCGTAGCTAAAAATTCTACCCTTAATAAATTGTAGCTCACACAGATCATTTACATATATCAGGAAGAGACTCGGGGAGAGGGCACTACCCTGCGGCACACCATAAGTAACGCTGGCTTCGCTACTGACGTTTCCACCTATCTTTACGCTTTGTGTCCGATCACTCAGAAACTCAGTAAATATACTGAGAGCTTCTCCCCTAATTCCTATGTGGTCTAGTTTTGTCACAAGAGTGGGAATAGAGACGGTGTCAAATGCCTTCGCTAGGTCGAGAAAGACCCCTATGCACTTCTGTTTATCATCGACCTTCTCAGCAACGTGATCAACGAGTTTACCGACTGCCTCTTCTGTGCTTTTCCCAGATCTAAATCCGAATTGACCATCAGATAAGATTTTGTTTTTTTCTAAATAGCTAATGAGTCTAGTATTTAAAAGCTTTTCTAATATTTTTGACAGCGCCGGTAAAACTGATATAGGTCTGTAGTTCTTAACTTCGTCACGATTCCCACCCTTGTGAACTGGCGTGATAAGAGATTTTTTAAATACTTTGGGGAAGACTCCCTGCTCAAAACAAATCCCAATGAGTTTTGTGATCGGGGGTATAAAAATTGCCTTGCCAGCTTTAAGTAATTTTGCCGAGATAGTGTCCCATCCTGCGGCGCAATCTGTTTTTAGATTGTTAACTACAAATTCAACTTCAGTCTCATCAGGAGAAAGTAGAACAAATGAATTAAGTGCTGACGGAGAGTTAAACTTATATGACACAGGTTGGGATCGTCGTTTTTGACTGACGGTATCTGCAAGTTGTTTGCCTATATCAGCAAAATACCTATTTATGGTCTCAATTTCTTTAGATGCATCCTTTGTAACAGGCAGTAGTTCAGTCGCCACTGTTTTTTTTTCGACTTGGTTAGTAATGGATTTCACTATGCTCCATGTTTCTTTGCTGGTTCGTGAAGATTTTAAAGCAGCCTTTTCATGATTTATTCTTAACTTTCGAAGTAGTAAATTGCAGTGGTTGCGTTGCATTATAAATATTTATCTGAGTTAGGTAGGGTAGGCAGTGTCCTTCTGTCTTTACGAAATGCACGCCACTGACTGGGTGCATCCTATTTTAAGTGAAAGACTTTCTTCAAGCCTGTTTGTCACTTTATATCTCGACCTGAGACTACACGAAGAATTTTTTTTTTAACTATTCAGGATGTCGGTTACATCCTTTGATTTTTTTGATGATTGCGTTGAAAACAATTTAAAACCCAGTGGTGATGCTATAAATAAGATATTGAATATCACCAATTTTTTCCAAGACCTTTTTATTATTTTATTTGAATAGTCCTTATAGTTAAGATTCCAAATGGCATCTCTTTTTCAATTTCATCGACAAGCAAATTGATAGATGCATCGTCTTCGCTACTCATTTTTCTTCAAGATCTTGCGCACGCGGTAGCGCGCGTTAATGTAGACGATAAACACTATTTAGAATGATCTTGTTCCGCGCGGTACCACTCGGTCATATGAACTTAGCCTAAGGGGTTTAAGTGGTCACCACCGTCCATGGACATCTGATATACCAGAGCTATCTCAAAGCTGAAATATCTCAAGTAGGTACCTGTATTCACGTTGGCACCGGGCACCATTGTTGCCAACCCTATCAAACTAAAAACAGCAAATCAACCATAAAAAACAGTAGAAAACAATATATAGTAATTTCAGAATATTCTACTGTGTAACATAAGATAAAGAATAAAAAAATACTTTGAATACATTTTGGGTTAATCACCAGAATCAGTTTGTACTCACACGAACTCACACTCAAACTCAAAGCATTTATTTCAAATAAACCAATTATCTACAGGCACTTTTGAATTGTCGGAGTCGGTTAGTTAGTCAGAAAGTTGACGAAAAGCAAGAAACAAGCTTTTTGGATTTTTTGCTTCAGATGGTGTCTAAATATTGAGGAGAGAGATTTACCATGTTATTTTAATACCATACCCCCTCCCCCCCGTATGGTCAATTTTCGTCTATTTTCTTAAATAACTTTAAAACTTTATTTTCAAATTATAAAAAAAAATCAATTCGAGACTCCCCTTTCATATCTGTCTCATGTTTGCAAACCTTTTTTTTAACTTTTCTTATTTGACTCCCAAAAGTAACCCCCATATTAAAAATTCATATAATTACGTTACATGTCCGTGTTTGAGTTACAGAAATTCATATGTGTGCCTTTCAACTTGGTCGGTCCACTAGATTCGGAGCAAATTGGCTGTGACAGACAGACACACGGGTGATCCTATAAGGGCTCCGTTTTTTCCTTTGAAGTACGGAACCCTAAAAAATAGAAATGCCATTAAAAAACAGTAGCTCTTACTGTTAAAACAGTAGGGTTGGCAACAATGCCGAGCACTTATACCTTTTAAACCAGAACCCGGTAAGGGTGCTTGGCGACAGAAGTAGGTACCTAAACCTATATGGTTGAACTCCTTTGGACAAGCTTCAAAATTAGAATAGGTAAGTTGATAAAAAACTAATGATTTGTGTCATCTTCTGTTATAGGCTGCAGTTGCGATTTTACCCATGGGTACGGGCAATGATCTGTCTCGCGTGCTGGGCTGGGGCGCAGGCGGCCATACTACTCTGGACGCGCACAACATCATCAATGCTGTCAAACAAGCTAGTCATCAACCACTGGACAGGTTTAGATGTCTCAGATTAAAGTGACCAATGGTATCTTAGAAGATCTACTTACAGAAAAAACTTTTTATTTAATTTCGTTAACAGATGGAAGGTAACTATTATTCCGAAGCGCAGCAGACTGATTCGTTACCGGCAGCCGCGCGTGCTGCACGCGTACAACTATGCGAGCATTGGCGTGGACGCGCAAGTGGCGCTGGACTTCCATCACGCGCGTGCGCAGTTCCTCTACAGATACGCTAGTCGTACGCTCAATTATGTAAGTTGGGATGTAATTGTAGTACTAGTTGCAAGTTGTGTACTGTTTTTCTTCGATGATAGCCACGTTCCTACTTGCTGCTAAAGACCTATGCAAAACGTTGGTGGTATAGAGCGGACTATATCGACTCAAGCGGAAGATGGCAATAGGCTCGCCCCCTATTACATGGGACTTAAACATAACTGGCGAAATGTGGGTGTACTATAGGTACACCTCTGCCTAACCCTTCGGGGAAACAAGGCATGATGTTATGTGTAAGTATATCGACTCCATAAAGCCATCGCGGTTCCTCATTTGTGCAACCTATTGGCTATGTTAATATAGACGAAATGAGCGTATTTATTTAGTCGTTATAGCTTCGAAGGGATTTTACTTGTGACAAAAGTAAAATATACATAATGGTAGGTATGCTCAGCAACGAATGTTGATAAACAGTTACTTGACACCTAATCTGAATTATTGACACAAAATCATTCGATGAACTGCTTTTCAGCATCTCATGTAATAGTTTGAGAAGAAGAGCTTGATTAGTTATTAAAAAATATATATAGATGATTTAAAAAACCGAAGTCTTTTGACTTTCGTAGCTGACTGTATTCGTCTGTCGTGCTCGGTATACGCAATGGATCGCAACAGTGTATGATTCGGTCGTCAGATGGCGTACGCGTTTCTGGGCGCAGGGCGCGCGCTAGACGGCGGCTGCGGCGGGCTGGAGCGGCGCCTGCGCGTGTGCGTGGGCGACGCGCCGGACGCGCTGGCGCTGCCGCCGCTGCAGGCGCTCGTGGCGCTCAACATCCCGTCCTGGGGCGCTGGCGTCGACCTCTGGAGTCAGTAGCCGCTATTCGCTATAACAATCAACTCAGCTTAATATTTTATATTCTGGCTAGCCACTTAAGCGTTTGGGTATAAAATAACCGATGCCTGAATGATCTCCTTTCAGTGAGGTGTCAAGGTGTTTTTGATGGAAGGACAGCTTTGGAATAAAAATGAATAATTAGGTACCTCTAGGGCCTAGATTGATTGGCCCTGTATTTTTTACGGTCGTGAATCATATTTTGATCAACATACAACCTGACACTGACCTGAAAATTGCAAAAACGTAATAAAATTTAATCAAAACTATCTGTTTATATTGTAGGTATGGGCAATGAAGAAGACGTGGACGAACAGAGCATTCACGATGGGAAACTTGAGGTATAAAATTTATTTCCATGCAATTAGTATTTTAGAATTCAATCATAGTTTTCATGCGTTGAAAAGAAACGCCAAAATCCTCATACGTTTATTTGAGAAAAATAAAAAGAGAATGTGTTATGTCTGCCTCGTTGATCTAGTGATCGTAAGCACAACTACTGAGCATCAGGTCCTGGATTCGATTCCCAGGTTAGGTAACGTGTTGTAGCCCGGAGTCTGGATTTGTACCTGGTTGATGGCAATAGGCTATATATAGTATGGATAGGATTTTAGAAAAAATAAAATAAAACGTTTGTTATATGCACTTCTAAACGGGTCGCTATTGTAATTAGTAATAATATTTTAAACCAAATAATATTAATAATAAACAATCTTCGGTTATGTGGTTGATGTGTGAGGGTATATTGGGATCGCGAAAATAGCGCAAACGAACGTGCGTCCAACGTCTGAGATAAATCGGGACTGACGATCGGCAGGCTCCGAATCCGCGGCGAAGGAATGCGTGCGCGCATACGTCATACGATGCGTAACGTCTCGGGCCTAGACAAAGGGACTCGGCAGGCGTTGCGCGTGTCCAGTGTACTTATGTAAATGACGGACGGACCGTACGGTAAACGTGATAGTGTATTACGAGTATAATAAATGCTACTAATTATTGTTTAGTGTTTTATGTTTATTGTTATAATGTGTATTATAATTGACTGTTTGTGTTTATTTGTGTAGGATGTATATTAAATACATAGTGTAAATATAATGTGAGTCACCTTCAAATCCGAATAATAAACATCGCAGTTGCCAAACTATTTTGATGACTGCGAAGACCTCACCGATACTCATTCGATTCTGTACTGCGCGGCTGTAGCGGTATGTCGTGTAGTTCACGTCAAATTTGCTTCTGACTCCAGAGCTACACGACCGAAACCAGTTGTACCAGCTTGGCAGTGCAGAGTTGAGCGCCGTATTGGTGGGGCCAGAACGCTCATTGGCAAACTAATCTGCTTCAGGGAGGGCAATACTCGCTCTAGAGTGATGCGCTTTGTGAGGCGCGCATTCTCAGGGACTGATATTAGTCGACTTCGTTTGGGAGCGACCGGACCAAGGTGTGGCTGGCACGCGCCTGCTGGATGATGACGCCATGTGTTCATTCTGGCGAAGCATCTGGTCGGTGTCTGTCAATCACACCGAAGTTAATTGGACTAGGGGGATCGAGCGAGCGAGCGAACAAATACCACAAATGGGGGAACTTACCATCAGCCCCCAAGATGTAGCTCGTGCAGTCCGTCCGTTACCTACTGGAAATTTCCAGGGCTGGACGGGCTGCCCAACTTTTGGATAAAGTGGTTCCAAAGGTCGCACGCCCGCTTGGCCTCCCAGTTCCAATCTGCCTTATAGTCATGGTCGCTGCCTTATAAGACTTTGTATGGGGTAGGCACCACAACTTAAAAGTGAAAAATAAAAAACTTTGCAAAAAATGCAACTGACTTCCAAAAAAAAACACTACAAAGTGAAAAATAACTTTAATTTTGGAAGTCGGTGACAAAAAACGAAAATACAAAACCAAAGACACTGACTTCCGAAATTATTATTGATTTACTAAGGGCCGATTTTTCAATCCCCAGATAAAATTTATCTGACGATTGAAAAATCGGACCTTAGGTATTTATTTTTCTCTTTGTAGTGTTTTGTCTTGTAGTGTTACCTCAAACACAAACATGAGCACGAATGTGTACCCTTAACTTTTATGACAGATTATTAATGATTTACTATAAAATATACAATTGCAGGTGGTTGGAATTTCATCATCTTTCCACATTGCGAGATTGCAGTGTGGGCTGGCAGAACCTTACCGTTTTGCACAAGCTTCTAGTCTTAAGGTAAGTAATTAATATAAAAGTTAAAAAAAAAAATCTGTAAACATTATTGAGCCTTGCAAATAATGTATATGCTAGTAAAGGTGTGAGTTAGCACGTGATAGCAGACAGAATAGTTATTTAGTGTTAAGAGTGAATAGATAATCCAGTAGCATATCGACAGTATCTGGACCTGTAAAACTTGCAACAATATGCATAGGAACCACGAGGGTATCAAACCTAGCAATTAAATCGATATCGATTGCTCAGGATCAAATAAGTCAAAACATTCACATTGCAATACTATGGATTGTGTTGCAAAAAATACTATAATACTACCTTGCCGATCATCTTGCTCGATTTAGTTGACAAGTAGGATACATTCGATCCTATTTTTTAGAGTTAGAGGCACTAGTTTTAGGTTAGCTATCGACAGTTACGCAACATAGTTGTGCAGATTGAATTTAGTAGAGATTACCAATATGAAACATTGTTTATTTGCTTATTTCAGATTGAATTGGAGGGATCTTGTGCTATGCAAGTGGACGGCGAGCCTTGGATGCAAGGTCCTGCAACGATATTGATAGAGCCAGCTGGCCAAAGTCTTATGCTACGAACATGCGGGAAACAGCGTCGTAATGAATGATCTATCATAATACAACCAAGGAGAAACACTGGACAAGGACATGCAGTATTTTGAACTCCGAGTCTCATTTGGCTTTATAGCCACTTTAAGGCAGAACAAAACGTTAGGTTTTTAGACGTGTTAGTGTAATAATGGATAGGATTTTAAATGACAAAAACCCACCACTAATATTAGTGCCAATGTTTGGATGCACTCGAATCCATGAATTTGTCACAAAAGTTGTAATAAATAATATGACATTTCAAGACATGTGGAGTTTTTATTTAAACCTTCTCTCCTGCCCGTCGTGCACAACTATTTGCACCCTCTAGGACTTGAATGAGGCAAACGACGGACCAGGTCGCTACGTACTGGTCGGACAAAATAAAAGACATCGATTCGAGAAGCACGGCTTAAATATTCTTATACACTCATGGACACCTGAATTGAACCACCCTGCATATTTTTGTTTAAAGGTCTTTTTGAATATTGGCATAGCAAAGAAAAAATAATAATGTTATTTTGAAGCCAGTCACTCCCCATCATTTCCGTTTGCCATTGTTCCAAATTTTAAAAAAGAAACGGCAATAAGTCGTCTTGGATGGAAGGCCCTGTAACAGCAGTCGTCGTCTTTTTGCGTTTCTCAGGGGCAAAATAAGCATGGAATTTTTTCCAAGAGCATTTACGACGGCTGTCATGCGGTTCGGCATGAAATTAAATTAATGCAACTATGATGTGCTGACGAATGTTCTCTCACCCATGCGTCCAAGATGGCAGTTATTGAACAAATGTACTGTTTGACAGTATGTGTTCCTAGAACTTAACATTAATTTTTTTATCGTTGCGAATTCACATAAAATATTTGAACTGGCAGGGGCCAAACACGCACTAAGTATTTAATTTAGGTATACATTAACCTCCTTACTAATAAACGTTGTATAGGTACAACGCTTTGACTTCTTCTTTCGAAAGTAATTAATGCTACTATGACGTGCTGAGGAATGTTCTCCCATGCGTCCAAGATGGCAGTTTTTGAATAAATCTGCCGTGGTATAACTAAAATGCCGTTATCCAACATATGGTCGATTTTCAGTTTTTGATGCTATATTAATGAGAAAAAAAAATCTATCGATCTGTGTTTGCGAATTTTCAATATCTTATATAGTTTTTGAAATACTTAATAATTTTAAAAATGCCGTTAAGTACATGTTTCTTACGTGTGAAATAAGCAAAAATAACATTAAGTAACTTTGTGAGTCTATAAAGCCGCTAAGGTTCATTAACTCATATTTTATCACAAAAAATCCATATGGTTACTTGCCTAGATTGCCGTTAGCAGTCTTTTGTACACTACACAGCGGTTAAGTTACTTTAACTGTTTTATTGGTTTTCTTTTTTTTAATAAAGAAGTTCGCTTTTTTAAACTATAACGTCGTTAATTGAAAATGTTAGACTTAAACTTGACTAACGATGTTTAACGGCATTATTGCTTCATATTTGACATACTTATATTTTGACTTAACGTATGTTACAAGCCCGTAGCGGCATTTTCAAAACTAAACAAAAATGTATTGTCCGTCATTATTAGATTAAAACGACGTTATCTCACACTAATACACTACAAAGCCGTTAACTGATCTCGCGTGGGGCGGGGGGCACCGGCTACGTAACGATCCTGTACCGAAATCAGAGGGGTCGGGGGTGAAACTAGTGCATCCATAGATTAATATATCTTTAAGTGCATCGCCAGGAGCTTGTGGGTGAGGACGTGTGTCGCTCCGGGTTTGTTCCCGCCAATTTCGCAACGATCACGATATGGCGAACCATCAATTTAGGTAAGTTAGTTTTTATTTATTCTAGTTCAGAATAATTTTGAGTTTATTATGAATACGTACCTACTTTACATTTGCACTTTTATTGAAATAAACATTCAAAATAGTTTGCTTGCTAGTAAATCCTACTTATATTATTTATGATAAAGTTTGTTTTGTTTCACGCAATAACTTATAAATCGATTGCGATGAAACTTAGTATGTAGAAATCTGAATATTTGAATTAACATATAATATACTTTTCCTATACGTACGCACTCAATTTTTTATCGCATTATATGTTCAGATGATCAATATTGTCGGGCATGATTTTGTTACGATATGTTCATGAGATAGTTGGTTAAAAACATTTACCTAGGTACACACACTCAGCATTTTATTTTCTTTTTACAGAATCTCTGGAAGCAGAGCCAAAACTATTTTAGATATGGTTAAGGATAAGGAAAAACCAAACCAAACCAAATCTACAAGAAAACCTGACCCTGCTCAGGATAAGAAAAAGCCAAACCAAACCGAACCTAAAACAAAACCTGGCCCTGGTCTGACTGAGTTTATTAACAGAATATACGCGGAGCCCTATTCTATGACCGGTAGCGTTTTTGATACATTTTGCGAGACGCAAGTTACGTATAATTCACATCATTTTTTGAGTTTAAATACACAGTCTCTATTCAACGAATTTGAAATTTCACCCCATCAATTTACTATAAATAGATTAGATCCTACCGAAATAGATTTAACATGCAACGAATTAATGTCATCAAATGATTTTTCTCCGCTTAATGAAGAAATCCCATTAAATACGCAAGGAACATGTGAAAATAGTCCTCTTGATTTTGATTCAGACGACTCCGTTATTGACAAAGATTACTGTCCATCTGATTCCTCAGAAAGCCACATGTCTGATGTATCTGAAAGTAAAAGAAAAATAAAGAAGAAAATACTGAAAACCGATGATGATGAGGTCACAAAGACTTTAACAAAAACAACAACAAAAAGCAAAATTCAAACTTCGGACCAAAGACGTCTTGAGTTAACTGGTACCTGTTGTGAGAAAACTACGCCCAATCATTCAGGTCACTGCAAACATAGCTCTACCGATGATGGTAATTATTGTTCCATATTGCCTGTGGATGACGGAGTTAGGATTTTTTTAAATTTGGAGCGAAGACGTAGAAACTCTATTGGTGCTACTTGTAAGGAAACTACGCCCGAGCGACTATGCCTCCGCGAGCGCTGTAAATCCGTTGATGGCAATTATTGCTCCACATTGTCAGATATACTACAACTACCACGCCAAAGAAGGAAACATAACACCCCGTTACAACAGCGAAGATTGGATGCCAAAAATAAAAAAAAGAGCGAACATAGTGTCAAACCTGGGTGCAATGAAAAGTGTCTTAAGAAATGTATGACCCTACTGAACCAAGAGGATAGAGAGGCTATTAATAAATCATACTGGGATATGTCATGGCAGGAACAACATGCATTTGTTGAAGCACACACCTACGTAGCAGTGCCAAAAAGAAAAATTACGAGCGAACCCAAAAGGAATCCAAGAAGAAATTTTGTTTTGAAAAAACAAGATGGCACTAAAAAAGATGTATGCAAAATATTTTTCCTTACCACTCTAGGATATTTGAAAAATAATGACAGGATACTGCATACAACTTTTACTGATTCTTCAATAGATAAACGTGGTAAACACCAGAAAACACCAGCATTTGATCGCGATTTACTGAATCAACACATTGAATCTTTTAACCCATTAGAACCACACTATAGGCGTGAACATGCACCTCTGCGACGATATCTACCAAGTGACGTAAATATAACTCAAATGCATAAACATTTTTGTGAGACATACCCCGATAGACAAGTTTCGTACAGCTTATACAGGTCACATTTAAAAAATATGAACATATCCTTTACCGCCCTCGGTAACGAGGAGTGTGAATTGTGCGAGGCTTATAATTTCCACAAAAAGGAAACAACACATGACGCCACAGTCCAGATACTTGAAGAGTGTACAGTTTGTGTGGATTGGAGTAATCATCATCAACGATACACAAAGGCGCGAGATCTGTACAACAAAACACGGGAGGAAAAACAAATAATTCACAAATATTCTATAGCTCTGACCTAGAGAAAGTAATAATGTTACCTAGATTGGAGATGTTTAAAGCCGCAATTTTCTGTCTGCGGCTTTCAGCCTACAATCAAACCTTTGCACCCCTTGGTAAGATTACCGCAGAATTCAAACCCCTGACAGTTATCTGGCATGATGGCATTGCAGGGAGAAGGCAAGAAGATATAATGTCAGCATTTTATAATTTTCTATTGCGTAACAGAGATGTTGAAAAAGTACACATCTGGCTCGATAATTGCAGCTCACAGAATAAAAATTGGCTGTTGTATGCGATGCTCACTCATATGATTAATAGTGAAGATATTGCCACACAAAGAATAACTCTATATTACTTTGAACCCGGCCACACTTTTATGAGCTGCGATCAAGTGCATCACCAGGTAGAGTTGGCTATGAAGAAAAAAGGTAAGCTTTATTATGATTTATGATTTTACAGATTTTGAAGAGTGTGTATCTTCCATAAATAAATCAAAAGTCATTGTTCAGTCTATGTTGCCAGAAAACTTTTTAAATATACCTAACTACGTGTCCCAAAGAAGAATTCAAACATCCAATCCAAGAGCTTATTTAAAAAATATAGTTGAGGTATGTTTCGTACGTAAAAGTTATGATCTTATGTATAAAATAATTTCGATGATGCCTCATATACAACTCTTCGTTTCATGAATGATAGATATTTAAAAAATCCACGTACAATGGTATTTAAATTTAGAACTGAACCGAAAGGTATTGAACCTAAGAGAAAAGCAGATATAAGTACTTAAAAACCTATCAAACATAATTCCCCCTCACAAGTTGTTATTTTGGAAAAACTTACCAGCAAGAGAAAATGAACATTCCGGTACAAGTTCTGATTAGAATAATAAATAATATAGAGTAGTGTCAGTTTATCGAGACTGATTTTAACTAATTAATAATTTCAATAAATAATTAATAATTTTGTAATGTAACTGTGATTATACCATTTTGAATACTGTGTTTTTAAAAATATATAAATTTTATCAAGAAGGCTTTAATAAATGTAGGTAAAAAGTTAGAACTAAAATTTAAATAAGGAAAATTGTTTTTTTGTTTTTCAGTTGATGATTGTTTTTAAATGATACTAGAAATATAAAGTTTTGAGTTCAAGGAGCAGATTAGACTTAGTTTTGATTGTCTATTATCTCAGGTTTAATGAAAGACTGAAGTTTGTGTGTAAATTTTGTTTTATGTTATCTTATTTTAAAGTACAAGTAGTACATAAATAAATTGATAAATAACTGATGTGATTTTAGTGTTATTCTATAGAACTGAAAGTTCCTAAAAATCTAGTTATAAGTAAAGTTTTGTGAAAGTTATAAGTTTAAGCATAATTATATATTATTTGAAATATAATATATAATTATGCTTAAACAAAGAAATATTGACAATAAAGACTAGTTGATTGATAAAACTATGACTTTTATTTAAAAAATATCTTTAATTTCAATAAATTTAATTCATTTTGTGCAAGAAAATAGTTCACTATTTTTTTATATTATTACGCTATAATGTCGTTAAACTGGAAGGTTTTTAGTTTAACCACGTTTTAGCTTAACAATGATTCAAGTTTATCCTTTTAATTAATATGCATCTAAAGGTTACCAGACTTAAAAGCAGTAAAGTACCGTTAAGCGCACTAAAGTTTAACATGAATCAGTTCTATAGTACATAATCGTAAGCTAAATTGTCGTTATGTGCAATAACAGCCATTTTAGTTAATCATTGAAGAGATGAAATTTTTGCATTTTAAAAAACAATAATTTGCTATGAAATAGATACACTAAAACGCCGTTACGCTATACGTAGCGGCGTTTTAGTCGATGATCCATTATGATTTCGGTTACATCTCTGATGAACTAAAACACAAAAAACGCTTTTTCATGAAATTAAATTATATTTACGATATGATAGGGTAAGTAGTTCGAAAGTATGCGATTTCATTTATGTTTTGGTACCTCCAAATCTCTAATAGGTGTTGTCATCGAAAAATTACATCGGTTTAAAATTTTGCCGCGGCTTTTTTGTGTTATTCAAAACAATGAATTTAGCAGATAACGGCATTATAGTTATACCACGGCAGAAATGTAGGTACTGTTTGACAGTATGTGTTCCTAGAACTTAACATTATTTTTTTATATTGTTCCATTGCGAATTCACATAAAGTACTTGCACTAGCAGGGGCCAAATTTCACGCACTATTTATACATTAACTCCTTACTAATAAACGTTGTATAAAGTCTGTATAGTTACACAACGCTTTGTCTACTTCTTTCGAAAGTCAAATTAATGACGACTGAAAGAGAGAAATCAGTGTGTATTCACATAATATAATACGTTTATTAGTAAGGAGGGTAGCATTTATAAAAAGAAAAGTTCGCTTTCTATAAGAAATAATTTGTGTACGCTGCCATAACGCCTGGCGGAATGTTATTCACAAGTCTTGTTCAATATCTCCGTTCCTGTATGAGCAATCATTATGAAATTTTGCATAGCGCGCGCTGAATTTGGGAACTATTTTTGTGTAAATTCTGTTGCTTCAGTTTGCAAGTACGATCATGCGTACGCTAGCTTGATCGTTTTGCCAGCGTACACAGTAAAAATAGTCTTTATTTCTTAAACGAAAGAGGCACTGTTTTTTTTGTTGTTGTTGCACTGATTAAGGTCTATTTATTGGGCATAACAACAACCGTGAATTACATCATGTGTACGCTACCATAACGGATACCAGAACCATAGAGTATAGTAATAGATTGGGAAACCAGAACACTCCCTGAGAGACTCACGCATCACCAGCGAGTAATAGCTCGTCACCAACGCACGCTAGGAGTATTAGTGTTCTGTGCCAACGCACACTCGCTAGGTAGGTACCTACTTGTTTTTAAGAGCCATTTAAGAATTTCTCGGCTCGATCGAAGACACGATTATCGTAAAAACAAAAAAGTTTCTTCGTGTAATGTAAACATTCACGATTGTCATCCTTCCACTTGGGCGACAGTTTCCTCGCATTAGTATAGGTATTCATTGTCTTCGTACAAACAGAACTCGAATGACAAATCTCGTACTCAAAACGGTTAAAACCGATTTGTACGATACTCGTATGAACTTGAAAAAATGTCATACGAGATCGTGTTTATACAAGTCGAGAATTCGTAAGCAAGAATCTTCTTACTACTTATTACATATTTCACTGCGTAAACAGTCGAAGTAACTTATTATTGCCTAGCGATTAGAGATGGGTAACTAGCCAAAATTTCAATAGCTTAGCTAGCCGGCTATTTGTGGTTGAATAGCCAGCTAGCTAGCCAATTAGATGGCTATTTGGTTATTGAATAATTGGTTCACTAGCGACTAGATGATAATAATAAGTTAATGTCATGATTTCGTTTTTTTTTTTACTTTTTATTTTATTTTACCTATACTTACTTTTTTGAAAAAAAAATGACTTCCTCGTAAATCGTACGTATTATTAATAAAAAAACGAAAATCTACAATAACGTTCATTTCAGTCATTAAAATAAAAAGGCGAAAAATTAAATAATATTAAATACATAAAATAAGTAATCAATTAATCATCAAATATTTATTTCTTATGTTTACATTTACATCTGACGGTAACTAACTAACTATCGTATTTCGTAATCTCGTACCTATACTAAACGAAATTACTAAGTATAATGCTCTCCCTTTCTCTAACCTATATAGTGACTATTGTGAGAAAGAGATGTGCGATGCGAATGAAGTTCGCACTCACGTCTCGCAATACTCATTATACTCGCAGTGAGCGCGCACACAGCACAGCTATCGGCTAGTCTGGCTAGTGGCTAGCCGGCTACCAAGACGGCTGCAAAACGTTGGTTACTGTGGCGGCTACTCGCTGTGCGATAAACTTATTGGTTACTCGAGCTAGCCAGTAGCCATTAGCCAGTTATCGTGTTGACGGATATCATAGCCGTGGCTATTTGTTGAATAGCCGCTATTTGGTTAGTTATTAGAATAGCTACCCCATCTCTACTAGCGATAAGTTACTTGCGAATCTCGTATGACATAATCGTAGGTGAGAATTTAGTTCTTGCCTGTATGTAAACATTATGATACGATAATCATAATTATGGTGATTATATTGCTTGTGATTGTAGCGTACGATTTCTCGCCATGAAACGTGCGAGAAACTCTCCATCTAAATGGACCTTTATTAGTTGTTACCTCTACTCGCTTTTCGGCGGTGAGACAGGTCCTAAGACGTGAAAAAACGAAATCCAATCATCAGTCTAAAAGTTGGGCCACCAGGCAATTACTAAAATAATGTCTAGGAGCGGAGCCTAGAAACTTTAAGTAAACGGGATTAAGGAAAGGACATATACCTAATCCAAACAAAGAATGTTGAGTAACAAGAATTTTAATACACAACCACCAAAATGGAATTCTAAAAATCGAAATCTACACAATAAGTCCTATCTGACTAATTGGACACAGTTATTTATTTCACCTAATGATGGAAGGTCTTTCATTTCCCTTTAAAGCATACAACAATTAGTAACAATATTATATAGGTAGGTACATCAAATAATTGCATACGAAAAAAAAAAATATATTGATTACAAATTGTGACTACTGAATACAGGATTTGATACGATTAGGTAATAAGTTATTAACCAACCTTTGGGTACTAAGAACCTACACACATTACAATTTGTATAACATTCATATAATAATTTACTTAGAGTTACGACAACCTTAGATTTTGTTTACCCTAAACCTCTTAGGTCATTGTACTCATCCATTTTGAACAATTTATTAATCTTCTTTGAAGAATCTGCTCGAACAACATGTCTCTCTGTCTGAGTCGACTCTTATGTGAACACAAATATATGGAGCAGCAGATTTTTTTTTCTCGATTTCATGGTTGGTCCCATAGTAAAAGTTGTCCATAACGATGAGCACAAATATGAGGTTTAGGGTTAAAACAAACACTGCTAAGGCTATAACAGTATGTCAAAATTTCAAAAATAACAATTATAAAGTTTTTAAAATAGGATTTGTAACCGAATCGGTCACTATTTTAGGACACTTGAATAGTAGAACTATGTAGGATGAATAAAAATGTGATTCTTTATCATCGTACTAAAAACACGCACCAGCTGCCTTGTAAGCCTTCTGACAGAACATACCAGACTGGCTATGCGTGTTATACAATGTGTAGTAAATATTTATGTAGAGGTCACATGAGTAACAGTGATAAGACATAATTATCTTACAATAATAAGAGACTCTACCTCGCTGACAATAGGGCTGTTCTACTTATGATATTGAACACTGCTTAACTTAGACCAGCGGGGGCAATTGCGAAACACACTTACAGTAGGAATCACTTTCATTTTGACAGTTCAACAACATTGCTTGCGTTATTTACGTTGTTGAGCAGACAAATTTTTCGAACATATGAAGCAATGGATTAGCAATTTGCTTCAAAATCATTCAGATTGTGATTGTAGTGTGTTATACAATTAGGGTGCTGTTCAAGTCATTTAGTATACGATTGGCATTAAAGACAAACAATAGCTTTCATGATTCCTTAGAGTTAACTCCCTAAATTTTAACATTCGGCTCTGGAATGTCACAAAGTGTAAGAGCCATTGGTGATTTCTGTCTGATATCATACCATGATGACTTGTTTGTTTATATCACTAAAACAGACACATAAAAAATTTTTAACAGGTCGCTAATTCTTTAAGAAACAAGTAAATAACATTAGGTATATTGTGTATTTGAATACAGTTTAAATATAATGTTTTTGAGGAATGTATGTATCTCGAATAAAAAAATACATCCAAAAATAAATTCTATTAAAGTAGTTTGTAACCACTGTCGTATTATAATGGAATAGTGTTTTCAAAACCCTGAAATTCTTATTTTGTTAAAGATATTATTTTGGCACAATATAAACATAACATATTAAATTTTCTTAACAACACAGCCCTGAATATAGCGCATCTAAAAAGTAAAAAACTTGTCTTACAGGGACAGATAGCACTATGTGCTAATAAAATTACATTATCAAGATTGCTTGACACAAGTGCTTAAGTTTATGTTATGATTATGTGCATAAGATGGTGTTATGTTTTATTCTAATAAACGATCAAATGACAAGTTATAAAATGCCTGTTTCATAACTTATCATCTTCCATATTATGAACGGTTAGAAAACTGTAGTATTGTCAACGCACACGTATAAGCACTGCACAAGATCAGCATCACCTCACCTCATCGGCTCGCCGTCTACCGGTCAACCCAACGTAAGCACGTAACCGGATCGGCTCAGCACCTCCGAGGAGTCGCCTCGCTTACGGCGGGCCGACAACCGGCTTACAGCGAGCCCTCGCCCCACTTACGGCTGGGTGAATGTAGCCACGACCCTAATTAAGCGAGGCGATGGCTCGCCGTAAGTGAGTGGTCGGCCCGCTGCAAGCTTGGAGCTGCCGTTTACTAGCTGATCTCGAGCCGAGGCGATGTCGTTACGATGTGTTTATAAGCGTGCGTATGGGAGTTTCTTTAAAAGAATCCTGAACGGCTCGAGTTGAGGCGATGCTGATCACGTGCAGTGCTTATACGTGTGCTTTAAGCTTTACTATACTATGGCAAACCGGAAAACAGTTTAGCTTAGTTTGCAATATTTATGGTTTAACCTTTTAACCGCCCGACTTCATATCAGTTGTCGTGCCCCCAGCGCCGGGCAACTTGAATCATTACGATATTTGGTCGTAAATATACGACCCTGGCGAAATGGACACGAAAATATTTGTCGGATTAATCCGTCGTAGGCGGTTAAAGGGTTAAGGTACAATTCCGAAGGCAACGGCATACCGCAGACGGCAGCGGCGAGGCGATAAACGCAAGCGACAGTGCCGCTGCGGTTTTAATTTCGAACGTGACGTAAATTCTACGACGGCAGCGGCATTTCAGTTCTTCAGTTTCGCGAAACTCACTTGTCAAACAGAAAAATATAAGTTTTGACGCTCTGTTAGTGACAGCCACTGACAGCACTATATAAGGCGAATTCCCATAAAAACGTTCAAAATCTAGTCGCAATCTCATCAGCGACAATCATATGTCAAAAATGTAGGTAAACGCTATACAATTTTTGACAGATTGTGACTGAGATTAGAATGCTAACGTTTTTAAAATTACCGGAATTGCCCTTCTGGTATGCCGTCGCCGCTCGACCGTCTGCTGTTGCGTTTTCATAGTAATGAAGCCAGCACTGTCGCTGCGGTCTGTCCGCCTTCGGAAATGTTTAGCATGACACCATATAGTTTAGGTAGTGTTCCCAATGTGTATTGAGCAATTTTAATTAGTAGACTATCTTTCAATAGCCTTAGATATTATTATTCTTTATTTGGGTAGGGTCCACCAAGTCGAGCCTATTATGACCAAAGTTGACGAAATGGCACCAATGGCTAGCAGTTTCGATAATCTCATAGTATGTAACCTAAAATAACGTGCCTAATACCATTTAAAAATATCTCAATAACAAATTATTTATAAAACTTTAAAAACAATAAAAAGCATCAAGAATATGGTAACTATCAAAACTCTCACATGACTGTGAGTAAATTATAACTTACTTTCTGACTATTTGAGGTCAATCTTAGAGGTGACAAAACTAGCCTTCATATAGATTATGGAGAGAATTAATATACTGTCTATTCAAAAGAATAATCTAAAAAAAACAAATCATTATTTTTGTTTACAGAACTTGATTCTTGTCAGCAACACAATCGGCTGATGCAGGGAATTTTTTTCTAAAAAACGATTTTAAGCTAATCAATAGCCTTTGTAATAAAATAAATTATTCAGATGTAGTGTTGTTCTTCTTTTGGGTTTGTTACACTTAGAATTAACCGTCTCGGGAAAAATGGTTTTGTTGTAAGTCATCAACACATGACATGAATCATGTCACGACGAGGTCTATCATGTCACATGATAGACCTCGTCCTATGGACAAGTCAAGCCTAGTAATAATCAAACATGCATATGGGTCTTCGACTATAAAATCATGCAAGCAACTACTTTATTTCTGTTGTAAAATTATATAAGATGGTCGAATTCCTTAGCTTGTAAAACTAAATGCATCTAATAAAGCCTAGTCAGCACACATTGCCTAAAACCATTCTACAAAACTATGCAAAAGTAAATGTGTCCTACAGCAAAATCTTCTACCTGATTAACCTCTCTTGTGGTTTGATTGTACCAAATCTCATTCTCAATTGTTCTAAAAATACGAATGTTAAAATAGTATGAGGCGCAAGCCTAACAAATGCTGGAATGTATCCTTTAAAGAATGCAAGGGGGCCTTCCCTGCCAGTACTGGTGATGAGATGGAATATGCCATTAAATTCGCCTGGCTTGGCGTTCATTGCACGTGTTTTGAGAACGTCCACCGGTTGTGTCATAGTTGTTGCTACACCTCCCTGGAAATATTAAATAAAACATGTTAACTTTCTAGAGAAACAAATTAACTAGCAGAGAACTTTACACAAATTTAGGTTACAATAATCTTACCGCTAATAAACTCGACGTGACATGCGTTACAACATTCTCGTCGAAATATGGAGTGTTGAGAAGTAGTATCTTGATCTGATCATAAAAGGCTAGTTGTCCTATAGTCATGAGGGCTGCACGGCTGCAAGTCATAGTGGCTCCCGCCCAAAGCCGTGTTATACCTTCAGTTGCTGCTACTCGCCATAAGCCGTGAATAGCATTTTTGTAGCTGAAATAAAATTGGAATTAAAACTTATTCCAAGTATTGGATTGAAGTTCAAACCAGTGACATCAGTTCTGTTTCTTGTTTATAAAAATGGTAATAACAGCTAGCAAGATATAATAAATAATTAAAAGTCAGAGAATTCTATATAGAATTTGTGTACTATTTGTTTTATGCCAATAAATAATGTTTGTATTTTTTGTTTGTTTTGTAATTATATCTTCCATGGCATAATAGCTAACATTTGTGTCAAACATCATGACATAGTGCACAACATTTACATCTATCCAGTAGGTTGTATGTGTAGCATGCATTAACAAACAGACACACAATTTAGAAGTTGTTTTAATTCCACTTCTCATCTTTTGTGTTCCCAATAACTTTTTTTTTGCAGTAGGTTGTATGTGTAGCATGCATAAACAAACAGACAAACAATTTAGAAGTTGTTTTAATTACACTTCTCATCTTTTGTTCCCAATTGCTTCTTTTTTTTGCTCGCGTGGAGATCGGAAATTATCCCATGGGAACATACTCAATACTCAATCATTTATTGCATTCCACAATGTATATGCTTAGGTGGTAAGTAAATATTTGCTGAAACAATCATGGACCCTGTCAGGCACAGCAAAAGAAAAGTTTGAAGGAAGAGGACTTATTTAGGTATACATGCAACTAACTTATTCTAAGTATAATCTACTAAGGTAACATTTTATTACTTAATTATTATTTTAATCAATATTTTTTTTTTATTAATTTATATAATCATGTCAGTTCTATACATTTGTCAATTAAATATTCATTTATGCTATAATAACATTTATTTAGTAATAACTTTTTTAATTTGTTCGTAAAAATGGCAATCTTTTTCTCATTTCTGAGTACCTCGGGTAGTTTGTTAGGTATATATTTTTATCGACATAACCAGTGGACTAGATGAGTGCATTTTTAAACGGGATATCGGTAGGTTTAATCGTGTTTTGTGTCGCAGTGTGTATCTTGCTTGTATGTCTTCGCGTTTTGTGTAAGCCTTGGTGTGTGTGTGCGAATTTACAGATTTCCAGTATGTAGGTATATACAAGGCAGAGTTAGAATGTTTAGTTTTTTGAAATGGGGTTTGCAGCTATCCGTTAGTTCTAAATTAACTAAAATACGAATTAACTTTTTTTGAGTTGTGAACAGTGCCGGTGCGTCTGTGGTGTTTCCCCACATTATTACGCCGTAGCTAAGCCATGCATGAGCGGAGGCATAGTAGGTGACCAGAGCAGTTTGCACATACTACGGTAAAAAAATTATCCTATCTATGTCGTAAGCCGGGTTATGGTCTACCTGTGAGTGCAAGGCGTGAAAAGGTAACGGTCAAGATAGATTGACTGACAGACAGAGTAACTTTCGCATTTTTAGGGTTCCGTAGTCAACAAGGAACCCTTATAGTTTCGCCATGTCCGTCCGTATGTTTGTCCGACCGTCCGCAGCTTAGCTCAGACTCTTAGAACTAGAAATCTATAATTTGGCATGGATTAATCACGCCGATAAAGTGGTAAAATAAAATCATGAAAAAAAATTTAGGGTACCTCCTGTAGGTACACGTAAAGTGGGGATGTTTTTTTTTCTCGTCTACGCCA
This sequence comes from Fissipunctia ypsillon, assembly GCA_947568875.1. Lineage (NCBI taxonomy): Eukaryota > Metazoa > Arthropoda > Insecta > Lepidoptera > Noctuidae > Fissipunctia > Fissipunctia ypsillon. The sequence continues at coordinate 12,830,485 of OX387652.1, forward strand.
TGGTGTGGGGTGGATAGGTGTTTCAAAAATATTGCGGGTTTGTAAGAACAATTTTTCGATTAAGAGATCCGTTTCTGAAATATTAAGCTTTAAAGTGCTAATTTTTGTTCGAGTCAAGTGTGTCCCCCCCCCCTGCCAGCTAAACGGTTAGTTTTGGATATGTGTGAAAAAATTCACAGTTGTAGTATATACAACGAAGTTAAAAGGAAAACTATCACAGCTAAGTATGCTTTAAAGTTTACGAGTAATAGTCGACCAACTTACATTTGCTGTTGGAATGTATGAGAGAGATGTTTTTCAACTACAATGTTAAATTTGTTCTTCAGATAAATTCATTCCAACTACAGAACCCTTCAATGTGCGTGGTCCGACACGCACTTGGCCGGTTTTTTAATATTAGTATGGATGGATTGTTTTTTCAGACACAAACAACTTTACAGAATATTCAATGGTTAACAAAACACAAAATTATTACATACTTCCTTCTTTGCTCAGGTGGCAGTTTGACATCATTTTGCATTCGCACATTGACTAAATCTGCAGGATTTCCAACAAATCCTCCAGCAAATCCACCAAGTCCAGCTATAAATGCCGACATATAAAATGCTATGGGGCGACCCTAAAAAATATAAAGAGGACACGATTTTTACTTCAGAAACATACAATGGGGTTTTTTTTTTTTTGAAAGAGAGTGTGCTAGTGCTCACTTCTTCTACTGCTTATTTTATACTTAGTCATAAAAATGTTAGTTTATGGCTCTAGAAAAATTGAACTTCTCTGTATTCTGCTCTTGCAGAACATTTGTTTTTTGCTGTTTAGACTTTAATAATGCTCACATCTTTAGGAGTAAGTTGTTGTTTAGCCATCTCGTATATTCCAAATCTTGCTGTTGAGTATGTTAGCTGTCTCAGCAATGAAGCTGAGATACCATTGTAAAGACCCATGATACCTAAAAATAAAACATTTTTAGTACTGTCTTCATTCTATCAATAATAACAGCCAGCACCAATGCATCTTTTCATCAGGAGATCTTCATCGATAAAATCAGGATTAATCCTAGATTTTCTCTACAGTTTTAGTTTTACTATTTTTTTTGAAAAGGTGTATTAATTATGTTTCTTTGTGCTGGCCGAGTTTATTTTAAAATAAGATGACCCTCTGACCAAATATAATCTTAGTTTTAAAATAAATCACTCAAATTTTATCCGTTTTCATTTAATCTTGCCTGCAAGTGAAATCTAAAAGTATGTTGGCTGTAATTTACTAAAGGCCTTTATTAAATTGTTTGTAAAAATCACATATCATTTACCTTGATTTTTTACCACTATGCCAACAAGTTGCACCATAGAGATGTTCTTTCCCTTCTGGGTTTGCATCTGAACTTTCAGCAAATCCAATGGGTGTGTGACACATGCAGCTCCAGCTGATGCCAATCCTCCAAAATACCATTTCGATACTCTTACTTCTTTCGGTAATATCTCATGATGTATATTCATTGTGTGATCTGAAAAGCAAGGCAATTGTTTACAAATATTTCAGTGCAGAAGTCGGAATATGCAAGGTAAATACAAAGAAAGTTAATTTCCAAGTAATTTTGCATTGTTCCTTCTAACTATGTTTGGATTGTTCCTTCTAACTATGTTTGGATTGTTCCTTCTAACTATGTTTGGATTGTTCCTTCTAGACGTTATCATTGATAGTATTTTATAACATAACATCACGCCTTGTTTCCCAGAAGGGTTAAGCAGAGGTGTACCTATAACACACCCACATTTCGCCAGTTTTGTTTAAGTCCCATGTAATAGGGGGCGAGCATATTGCCATCAACCGGGCACAAATCCAGACCCCGGGCTGCTACTGAGAAATTCCAGATAGAAAAACCCAATAACACTGCCCGACCTGGGAATCGAACCCAGGACCTCATGCTCAGCAGTAGTGCATGCAACCACTAGACCAACGAGGCAGTCCGAGATAGTATTTTATTTATTTACTTTTTGAGCTTGTCGTCGGTTTTGGTTTTGCTTGTTGACGATTAATAAATGCGATATAGTATAAGTATGCCAATGGTACATATAGAAATTAAACTAGCCTTACTTGTTAGCAGATATATTCCAAGCGGGAAATTAATTAAGTAAACAAAACGCCTTATTTTTTAAACTTTAAATGCGAGTTCTATGGAGTTCTACTTCCAAGACAAAAGTCACATCCATACTCAACTAACTGACGTTTGACACTAATTTTATAGGTAATTTTAAACAAGAGTCCGAGTCGACGACTGTATCTGACATAACAGTGACATGACAACAGCTCACAGACTAAGTAGTAGTCAACAGCTGTACAAGTACAACGCTAGAGTGCGCCCGGTGCGCCCAAAATAAGTCTGCGCGCGGCTGAAATCGGAATTAATTTGTCGATACCGTCTTCTCGTTTATAACTGGTCAATATGGTTTAATATTTAGGTCTTATATTTCTACGTATCTAAGACCATGTTTCTACGAGCTAGAAATCATGATAAACATATCTAATATGTAAGATACAGGTTACAGGCAACATTAAGCTCGCCACCCACCAGTCGCGCGCAGACTTATACTACAGGGTTCTTTTGGCGCGTAGCCAAAGTCGGAACTAACGCCACCATTTTTTCTCACAGTCAAGTCATTCAGGCGCCAAAAGATTCTTGTAAGACTGGGAAAACGCGTCAGATTTTTTCTTTGTGTTTCTCTTCTGTTTTATGTCTGTAATATGAAAATCTCAAATGTCTTCCATTTGCACTAGATTTTTTTAGTCCTTTAGTAAGCCATTTTGGAGATTGTAAATTTGAAGTCATTTTAACTTTGTAATAAGGAAAACAAAGTTTGTAGAATAGTATGAGTTCTTGATGAAAATAGGTGAACGCTTTATTTGTATCAGGTTCTGTGTAAACTTCCTGCCAGGATAGTTGTGATAAATAATATATAAATTTTTCTATATTTTCTTTACAGAAATCTTGTTTAAGACAGTACCAATATCGTTTAATTTTCTTATAGTTTCCTGGAAATTCTAATATTTGAGCAGTATCATGATCTGATAGATATAGTGGGTGAACTGTACCTCTAGCGTCAACATGGTTACTTGCGATAAGGTCTATGCAGTTGTTTTGACGTGTAGGTTCATTTATGTGTAATGTTAAGTTAAAATTAGTTAGTATGTTTTTTAAGTTTATCGTGTTCTTGTTGTTCACTAATGTATTAATATTTAAATCGCCTGTTATTATAACTTTTTTATTTACAATTTTATATAATAGCTTATGCAATAGTATTTCTAATTTATTGAAAAAAGAATGTAAACTAGATGAGGGTATTCTGTATAAACAAATAATAATAGTGTTCATACTAGGAATTTCTATTCCGCAACATTCAAAAATATTGTCACAAGAGTATTCTTTGCAAATTTCTATTGGCTTACAATCAATTCCACTATAGGTTAAGATGCACGTACCGCCCCGCTTTTGCTTCTTTCTTGAATAGTGACTACCTACTTTATACCCTTTAATATTAATATTTAACTCATCTCCTGCTCTAATAAAAGTCTCACTAAAGCATAAAATATGTATTGGACCCTTTTCATTTGTAAGTGCATTTAGACATAATTCAATAGAATCTATTTTATTTAATAATCCTGCAATATTTTGGTGTAGTAATCTTATTTTTAACTTTTCTTCTACAGCTTCGTTTAATTTAGGTATAAAAAAGATTTGTTGTTAGTTTCAGACAGTGTATGTGGATTTCGATTAACAGCACAGAAATAGTAGGGAATTGTACCTTTTTTTATAGGCGTACTCGTTTTGCTGTTTTGTGTCAATCCATGGATCGTTTCTTTGTTTTGTCCAGGAGGAATGTAATTAGCCTTATAATAGTCCTCTGCATCTATGATTGAATTTATTATTCTGCAAGTATGACTCTGAAAGTAACGGTATTTATAATAATATTCATATAAATTATTTAGATCCAAAAATTGACAATTACGAAAAGTATGACATGTAAATTTTAAAAGAGTATTTAGTTTTGTTTCATTTAAGTACCTATGTTTATTAACACTCAGCACTATTATATTATGCCTATGTAAATAGTTTAACACATTCAGCAATTCAAACTGAATTTGATTCGGGTTTTGGTCATTTTGACCAATACATAGTATTATCCAATCGTTTTCTGTAAGATCTAAACTATAGCATGCCTTAAGAGATTCATTACATTTGGCAAACGGTTTTATAAAGGAAAATATGTTGTAATGTTGGTATTTATTTTCTTCCCTTGAATTAATTAATTTTTGTGCGAGTCCCATGCATTGTTGTTCTCCTATGATGAATATTCTTCGTTTATTTTGTTGATGAATTTCTTTAGGAACTACTACTGCAGCTGGGCATATTATACTGTCATTCCTTGAATTATTACATGCAGCGCCCTCTATTGTTGTACTATTGAACTTCTTTGAAATAATCCTTTGTTGTGAGCAGTCCTGTTTTTCTGTTGATTTATTGCATACAGCGCTCGCTATGGTTGGGTTGTTGCAAACTTTTGGAGTATTCCGTTTTTGAGAACAATTTTGTTTTTCTGCTTGATCAATATCAGCTGTTACTTTTTGAGTAAAAATTCTTCTAGGCTGACCGATTTTGTTTTCTTTTGTCTTTGTTGTATTGTTATTGCACATTTTCTTTAAAGTGATAATTTCCGACAGCTGTTCATCTCTTTCTTTTTTCAATGAAATAGTTTCCATAGTAAGTTTTTCTACAGTAGTATTGGCGATTTCAAGTTGTTGTTTTAAAACATTGATCTCTTCTTGTAATTCGGAAATATACGAGTTGTGTTCTGTTGATAAATCTGGTAGACTTCTGGCGAATATTTCTGAACTTGTTGATGTGAAAGTTTGGTTTAGTGATTCCACCGACTTTGTTTTTTGCTTTCTGAGTGCCATTTTCGTTGAATTTCGTGTTTCCATTTTGTTTGTGAATTTTTACTTAGAAATTATAGAATATTACAGTGTGAGTTTCGATAGCACGAGCAAATTAGTTTCTTGTAGCCCGATGTTTTTGGAAACTATTTTTAATCTTACAAAAAGAAAACCACTTTGTCAGAAGCGAACCCACGATTTGAGTCTAGAGCGCATACTATACGACACGAGCCACGAAGATCTCTATGACACAATCTGAAATAGGTGTTCTGGTTGATGTGACAAAATAGAAAGTTCGTTAGGACGCTCCTTTTTTTAAAAAAAAAGTTATATGCGCGCGCACTATTTGAAATCGCTTGCACAGTTATTGTTTACACTTTGTTTTGGTCAAATCACATGAAAGTTCACTTAGTTTTCGTTATATATGGTGCTTATTATGGTTCATTATATAGGAGGGTTTTAATATTCATATTTCAACTTGTTTTATTATCACTATTAGCACAAAATATAGTTTGAGGTGGAATAATGTTAACATAATATTAAAAGCATTGTAGATCCGTCCACAGTGTAACTTTATTTTGGATAACATTTTCACTTCATTATTACACTATAAGGTCTATGTTAATACTAATATCAATAAGAAATAACTATTTTAAACATTTTTATGAACTAAAATAAAATGAAGTAAGCGGAGCGTAATGTTTACGTGATGGCAGCGCCATCTAATTTTAAAAATTATATTAGAATATAGGTATTTTTTTGGATATTCTGTATATCTTATTTAAAATAAGAACTTACTTAGGTATTAATGTAAAATTAGGATTTGCATGCCCTAAACAGGCAAAATATGGACTGTACATTTTAAACCACCATTTTTTTACAACTGGTAACACCTGTATTTTCTGCAAATAAATGTTTCTTATTCTTATTCTTATTCTATTATTCTATCAGATTGTCGGGTGCGATAGTCTGATCTGGCTACCGGAAGGCGCTGCAGCCATTAGTTTGTATGAACATGCAATACACGTCCGATCCGATAGTCGGGCCGGAAGTCCGAGTCGGAAAGTGCCACGCGGCGTTTCCGATTTTATTGTCGGTCCGATTGTCAGAATGCGCGGTCTGCATACTTCTGGACAGAGACAAATAGACGTCCGATTCCTCCCTCCGACTTGCCAGTTGATTCTAGCGTTAACACTGAACGGATGCATCATTATGGTTTGGACAATGAGCGAAAATTATTCTTTAATGAATAGTAAAGTTTGTCATTATTTAGTTTTTCAAAACTACCCGTCAAAGGGATTTTAGGGGGTGCTAAAGTTTGTATGGAAGAATTTTAAGAGGGTTGTCACATTTTGCACCTCTCTCGCTCACACGGGACCAAATTTTTAATAATGTTAAATGAAAAGATGCATTTTTGAAAAATGTAAACAATGGGCCGTCTACAAAATAATATTAATTTAATAGGTAATTATTAAAAACACATTTTTATTGTGGCATTTATTTACATCATCTCAAAAAGAGATCATAATACTTAATTACATTAGTTTATTAGATAACACAATAGAAATGTGTTTTTGATAACTACCTATTAAATTAATATTGTTTTGTAGACCGCCCATTGATTACATTTTTCAAAAAAGCATTTTTCATTTAACATTCTTAAAAAATTGGTTCTGTGTGAGCGAGAGAGGTGCAAAATGTGACAACGCTCTTAAAGCGCTCCTAATAGTGACCTCGAATAACGGTGCTTTTGACAAAAAATATAGACAAGTTTTTGGGTTTTTCGAAAATCAACCAGCAAAAGGGGTACCTAATTAAGTTTTTGGGGGAGGATTTCACTGCGTGTCTGGATTAAATTAAAGTAACCTAAACATTAAATGACGAAGGACATGACTGAAGATTTTTCAAAAATCAACCCCTTTTGGGGTGAATAGTTTATATGAAAATTTTATTTTTCCTTTCATAAATAAATTAATAATAAGAGGGTTGTCACATTTTGCACCTCTCTCGCTCACACAGGACCAAATTTTTAATAATTTTAAATGAAAAGATGTATTTTTGAAAAATGTAATCTATGGGCGGTCTACAAAATAATATTAATTTAATAGGTAATTATTAAACACATTTTTATTGTGGCATTTATTTACATTATCTCAAAAACATATCATAATACTTAATTACTTAAGTTTATTAGATAACACAATAGAAATGTGTTTTTGATAACTACCTATTAAAATAATATTATTTTGTAGACCGCCCATTGATAACATTTTTCAAAAAAGAATTTTTTCATTTAACATGCTTAAAAATTTGGTCCTGTGTGAGTGAGAGAGGTGCAAAATGTGACAGCACTCTTAAGGTAGCGTTCTGTAGTTTCTGCCTACCCCCATGGGAAGAAGGCGTGAGTTTATGAATAATAGGTAAAAGGATCTTATTCAATAATTTTCTGAAACTACCGGTTAAAAGACGTGGAGAGGGTGTTAAATTTTATAGGAGAAAATACGAAATCTACGCGGATGAAGTCGCGGGCAGAGTGCCAGTATGCAATAAAAAAAGTGATCTAAAATCCCGACTGCGTAAAAAGTGAACTTTAAAAAGATGGAAACAAGATGAACTGTTTTGTCTCCAAACAATCTCATGCATAGGTCTTCATTGTTTTTAAGAAGATACCTTTAATATATCCAGTGACACTCGCGCAATAAAGACGAATCTAACGACATATCATTCATCAAAATCAGTTCAGCCGTAAACGGCTACTAAAGTAACTACAAACTAACTACAAAAAAAAAGTAACGTAACTACTAAAGTAGTTACGAGGGAACATAGGGACGGACATACATACATATAGGGTGTCTCAGTAAGAGTGCACTTTTTAAAATTGGAATATTTTTTTTTTCATGCAAATGGCAACTCTGAAATTTGACAGCTGTCACCTCTGTTTATTCCGATTATTAAAAATGGAGCGCTTTTCGAAAGAACAACGCGTTATAATAAATTGTGAAAACTCATTACAACGGTGAACGGCATTCGTTACAGGAATATGATAACGAACTTCTTGTGGCCTCAACTGGACGGCATGAATCTGGACAACATGTGGTTTCAGCAGGACGGTGCAACCTGCCACACCGCGCATGAAACAATCGACTTATTGCAGCAACGATTTCCAGAACACATTATCTCACGAAATTCTGATGTCAACTGGCCACCAAGATCGTGCGATTTTATTCTTTGGGGTTCTGTGAAATTTCGGGTTTATGCGAATAAACCTGAAACAATTCCTGAGCTCAAATCGGAAATCCAATGTGTCATCGGTGAGATACAGCCACATCTCTGTGCCAAAGTCATGGAAAATTTCATGAAAAGAGTAATGGCCTGTCATCGGAGCCGTGGGGGTCATTTGCCGGATATTTTATTCCATACTTAATCGGAACATGTCTTCTTTACAATACAATAAAAATATCACAACTCTGTCATAAAATACTTGTTTTTATTTTAAACTGAAAAAGTGCACTCTTATTGAGACACCCTTTACATAGATATGTATGTATGGACGCCAGCACATCAAGCTACTACAATCTATCAAATTTCTTTAATAGATTTTCGACTTCATTGCTAAAGCATTATAATAGGTTCAAGGTTGATTGGGTTTGACAGTTTTGGGCAGCTTAATGTGCTGGCGTCTTTTTTATTTTTTTTATTTGAGATAGGTTTGCTCATAACTCTAGTCTAGGTCAGAGATGACAGAGACAAAGTCGACGATGGAGCGAGCTTACCCAGAAGAAGCCTGTCAACTATCACTTTGAAGAGATCGGGGTTGTATGCGTTCGGAAACACAGACGCAGGCAGAGAGTTCCACTCCATTGCTGTACGCATCACAAAAGACATTTGGAAACGCTTAGTGCGAATTGGTGGAATAGCAACTAGGTAGGGATGGTAACCTGCAGTGCGTCTAGATGTCCGATGGTAGAAGGGGGCAGGCGGAATGAGGTCGTGGAGTTCTCGAGCACACTCACAGAAGTATAATCTGTAGAAGACTGACAAGCAGGCAACCTTGCGACGATGAGCCAAGCTGTGAAGCTGGGCATCCACCAGTCTTACGTCGCCAATGAGCCTCTTAGCTCTGCGTTCCACCGAGTCAACTGCGGCAAGTTGGTATTTAGCTGAGCCATCCCACAGGTGGCTGCAATACTCCATGCAGGATCGGACTTGCGCTTTTTAGAGAGTTAAAAGCTGTCCAGGCGTAAAGTATCGCTTCACCCTATTTAGGATGCCCAGTTTCTTGGCCGCAGTTTGGGCTTTGTACTCGATGGTGGCTCCGAAGTTGAGACATGATGTCAACTCCATGTCTAGGAGCTCGAGCCGATCAAGTTACACGAACAGGTGTACCCCGAAAAGTAGGAGTTTGATCGAAACGACTCCTTTTAGCGGTAAAAAGACACGCCTGTTTTGGTGGCGTTAAAAGATTCCAAATTATCATCACCCCACTGGGAGACAAGGCTTAAGGTCATATCTGTCTGCTCTACCATGGTATCTCTTAAGGAACGAACTTCGGCCCCACTGGTTTTTGCGCTGGACAAGTATCTTTCTGAAACTGTACTGTCATCTGCGTACCCAACAATACCAGGTTGAAGTAGGTCATTGATGTGCAGCAGGAAAAGAGTTGCAGAGAGAATAGACCCCTGAGGAACTCCGGCATCAATAGCCATAAGGTCGGAAGAGCAGCCGTCAACGACTACTCTGATCGACCGTCCACTAAGGAAGTCTGATATCCAGCTACAAAAATCAGCTGGGATGCCATAAGCAGGAAGCTTGCTGAGTAGACCAGCGTGCCAGACCCTGTCAAAGGCCTTCGAGATATCAAGCGATACAGCAAGTGCTTCGGCGTGTTTCTCGATGGCCTCGCCCCAGCAGTGCATGACATACACAAGATCGCCAGTTGACCACGTTGAATGAAATATTAGTACAATACACAGATGTGGCCAATATGTGTTATTGTCTTGTCATTTTTAATGTCGTTAGACATTAAGTTATAACTCGGGTGGCGGTTTTTTCATCACATCAAAGGGTTTTAGCACGTTGAATAACGCATCAAACCGTGTTGGCTACATTAGCGCTGTTTCATTCCATGCGCCGCTCACGCCGAGTAAAGGCCAAAAAGTGGCGCAGCAGCTTCTACCAGAGGGGCAATTCCCATAATTTTAAGAACATTCACAGTCTGATCTCAGTATCAATATGTCAACAATACCTTTAATTTCCCTACATTTTGACAAGTTTTCGACATTAAATTGTCGCTGAGATGAGATTGCGGCTAGATTTTGAACGTTTTTGTAGCTGAACCACCGCCAACCGTTTAACGGACTATTTGCCAATAAACAATTGACTGGCACTGTCTAAATAATACAGGTAAATTATACGGATGAGACTTGGTCATGTTTGCTCTCCATCCCATCTCGCCAAACTGAATATCATAGACGACCCTATTTGCTTGTGTGGCACAGAGGTAGGCGACTTAAATCATATTTTTTTCTCCTGTCCCCTATATGACCGTTCTTCCTATCTCAGTAACCTCTTGTCCCTTCGTACTCCTTTTCCTACCTCTATACTTGCTTTACTTTCTACAAATAACTTTCCTGTATATAAATGTATAGTCTCATTTATTACTTTAAATAATATTAAGTTATAATTTTTCGTCATTGTAATTTGCTCATTAATCATCATGGTATCATCACATTCGTAAATACGGATCCTACATCGTCCTACTCAAAATCCCATTTTAATTAATCTTTTTTAATTCCGTTTCATCTAAACGTGACATTGGCTAAATGCACAAACCGTGCGAAGCCAAAAAAAAAATACAGGTAAATTGGTGCACAATACAGGCAAGAAGTTAGTTGCCGTTCAAAACTGGTAAACAGCACAAACGTACAATAAACACATAACATCATAACTTCACGCTTTGTTTCCCCGAAGGGTTGTAGAGGTGTACCTAATTACCACATTTCGCCAGTTATGTCCCATGTAATAGGGGGCGAGCCTATTGCCATCTACCGGGCACAAATCCAGACTCCGGGCTGCTACTGAGAAATTCCAGATACAAACAACAGTACTACACTACTTAGTCTGTGCAAACAACACAACGTATGATACGTACAGACGCCAGCACATCAAGCTACTACAATCTGTCAAATTTCTTTAATAGATTTTCGACTTTACATCTAAAGCATTAGGTTTAAGGTTGATTGGGAAAATTTGACAGTTTCGGGTAGCTTGATGTGCTGGCGTCCATACAATAAAATCGCATTCAATACTTGAATAGATTGTCAAGGACGTGCAACTGTGTTTAGACGAGGAAAAACTTGCATGCAATTATTAAATGGCAAAACTTGCATTCAATTATTGTATGCCATTTTATGGAAATCGCACGCGTGTAAGCATTTGCATGCAATTCTTGAAAGGTTTTGAACGTTCCAGGAACATGCACCGTGTAAATGGCCAGTAGCACAGAACACTAATACTCCTAGCGGAGGCCAGTAGGCAGTAGCAGATGTAGCAATAGCATTAATAAGCCTACCGATCATTTTTTAATTTTTATTGCGCACTGAATTTTCAACGCACTGCTTAGGCTTACCGCCACTAATTGAAAATCCATTAGTGTATTTTTTTGACGCGCTAGGTTGCTGTTTGATTCTCAATGCTCGGTTCAACATCCAGTGCGCGATACAATAATCGCCCGTGCGTACTTAGATGAGAAGAGTATTGACGTAACCAGACGTAACGAAATAACCTCTAAATCTAGGTAGTTATGTATCTTTAAATTTTAATGCTAACATCGCTAACCTTCAAAGCGGTCATCATCATTTAATATTTTCAAGGTTGTTAGCTGTTTGGTTGGTGTACTATAGTTATATTGGCAGATTTCCCTGTATTCTACAATTCCGTGAATAAAATATTTACATCCTTATTTATAAAGGTAGGTACTTACTTTTCGTGTTTCTCAGTTATCACTTCGTGAAAGTAAATTATACGTTTACTGTACGGCTACACTGCTTTAAAATTGTCACTAGGAACACCTATTACATAAATAACTACTGTGTACGTTAAGATCAAAATCCAGCTGGGAAACGTTAACGGTAAACTAACAAGCACCTACTGGATAAGTCGCGCGGAGCTTGCTTTTCATGAACACGCGCGGCCAGTGTTTTATAACACCCAGTAATGACTGCGTTACGCTTATCGTCCGCTACAGAGGGTTATAGTGAAACTGAAGCCGCAATTACTAACTTGTTAAATTTCTTTGTATTATCCATCACTTGCTTCCTATTAGTGAACTTTTGGAAGTTGTTGTTGTGCAGTCATAAATTTTTGTTCCAGAATGTCATCAGATATAGTAACATTGCTACAGCTGGATAAAGCTTTATCTAGTAGAGTAGTTGTTGTAAAAGAAATCGGTAGATGTGACAGTTCATTTATCACAAGTTGTGTTTTAAACTATTGCATCAAGAATAAGACTGCTGTTATCATAGTGTCAACACATAATTCTTTACAACACTACCAGAATGTGGGTCTCAAGATGAATTACAACTTGCAGAGATATGTGGATACAGGACTGGTAGACTATTTTAACATAGGAGAGTATTGTGTAAATAGTTTACTTTCTGACAATAACTTACCACAACTGTTTCCTAAAGTGAAAGAAAAAGTATTGTCGATGAGGCAGAAGCATGATGCGGTTAATGTTATTTTGGATGGCATTTCACACTTATTTGATTTAAATTACACACTTGGAGAAGTAAACATGTTATGTCAGGAGTTGATTCCATTTGTTACTTGTTACAATAATTCATTTATTCTTTGTCACTGCAATGAGGCAATTGAAGATGATGTTTCATCTGTAATGTCAAATCTCCTATCACATAAAGCTCACACAGTGTTGGAAGTAGAAAATCTACCATCAGGTTGGAGTACAGATGTGTCAGGACATCTGACAATTAAGTATCCGGGTCTAAAATATGACAATGAACATATGTATATCATGGACATTAAACCATCTCGATATCTTTTCAAATTATTTGATAGAGGTGTTAAACTGTTTGCCCCAGGTACAGTTTAAGTTTAATGTATAAAATATTTAAAGTGGTTAAAAATAAATTCTGTTAAGTATATTATCTGTTTTTATTTATATGAGATAACCAATAAAACTTCATGCTACCTCATAAAACTACAGGACACACAAATGTACATTTCCCATTGAAGTAGCAATGCCACATGCATTAGAGCTACTTCTGGTGTTCCTGAAGTTCTTAAGCTGACTTCAGTATACAGTATGTAGGTACTATACCTATGTCCAGACATACAACATTCACAAACATTCTACTGAATGTTATCCATGGATATGTTATGTACCTATGATATTTACATAATTTAGTTCTTTACAGTTTTTGAAGGAGAAACAAATTGTAAAAAATCTAAAGTAAGTACCTACCATAGGTAGTAACAGTAAGTCTGAAGTAAAAAAAGTAGCAGGTTATTAAAACAAAAGACGAATGCAGAAACAGTTCCAATTCCAAATCAACTCTTAACCCATTCGCTGCGGCGGACGCCTATCGGCGTCTTTTGATTTAATATTCAGGTGCGGAAGACGCCCATCGAGCCATCGTGCATCGGCGTCTTTTTTAAATCGCTTATATCTTGACGAAAACAAGTCACAAAAAATTATACTTGCAGTATATGCACATGTTTTAAAAATACAACAAGGTACTGCTCGCCGTTTCCGAAATCCGCTTTTTGAAAAATTGCGAATTCCTTCCTAGGTGCGGAAGACGCCTATAATGGCGTTTTCCAGGGTTTAACAACTTTTGATTCTAAATAAATACCTATTATGTTTTTTTTTCAATATTACCTAAATATATTTAGTTAAACAGTGCTGAAAACGCCGTTCGGCGTTTTATTTTATCCATACCAGGTGCGGCGGACGCCCATCGGCGTCCGCGACGAAAACCGTCCCGCATCTGGCTATTACGCTCAATTTTTATCGCCGCAATGAATGGGTTAAGAGGGTTGTCACATTTTGCACCTCTCTCGCTCACACGGGACCAAATTTTTAATAACGTTAAATGAAAAGATGCATTTTTGAAAAATGTAATCAATGGGCGGTCTACAAAATAATATTAGTTTAATAGGTAATTATTAAAAACACATTTTTATTGTGGCATTTATTTACATCATCTCAAAAACAGATCATAACACTTAATTACATAAGTTTATTAGATAACACAATAGAAATGTGTTTTTGAATAACTACCTATTAAATTAATATTATTTTGTAGACCGCCCATTGATTACATTTTTCAAAAAAGCATTTTTTCATTTAACATTCTTAAAAATTAGGTTTTGTGTGAGCGAGAGAGGTGCAAAATGTGACAACGCTCTTAAGTAGAGCATTGAAATGTATTGTTTAAGATGCGTTTACATGAGCAACTAAATAGCAAGTCTTGATGGCAAATGTGGTTAACACTTTCAAGGACATTATACGGTTATAGCAGAATAATAAAATTTCTATTGTGTCTCATTAGTGTCATGCAGTCTTAATTAATATGACGTCGCGAGCAATTTACGACAAGGTACAGTCACCCGTACATCATTGGTAACAATCTTACATCGGCTGCGTTTTTATGTCGTAGCAGTAAGGTCGGTTTTCGTAGTGTAAGTCTTACCAGTGCTACCACTGATGTCACACACACGATTCTCAATATCACATCTAACATTGGCAGAATTTGTCTTAAATAGAATAGAATAGTTACCACCTTTGTGCGGTTGACTGTACCTCTTGGTACTAGGTACCTACTATAAATAGCTTGCCTGTTTAGAAATGGCAAAGAATTAATTCCACGTTTATACCTTTTATGCATTTCATTAATTAAAAGCTATTTTAAGCTAATTATGTAGGCATACAAATAAATAAAATTGAAGTGTCTGTTTGTAATGTCAAAATAACAGCTGCATAATAAATGCATATAAAAGTTTATACGGTACTTTTAGCAAAAAACTATTTTTATTGTTTATCTGAGTCTGTCTGTTTGTTCCGGGTAATCTACGAAACGGCTCGACGAGACTCACTGGCAGATAGCAGATGTTATAAGGAGTAACTTAGGCTACTTACTTTTATTAAAAAATAATAATTAGAGTTCCGCGCAAAAAAATTAAAACGCATGAAATTGTGAACAAATAGCGTGCGCGGGCGATGCAATGCAGCGGTTTTGGTAGGGAGACGAGGGAGTTTCAATAAGATGTGGCTGTTATTTTAGTATGTTGTGTATCTTACGACTTCCACGCGAACGAAGTGGCGGGGCATAGCTAGTTTACTATTATAAATGCGAAAGTTTGTGAGGATGGATGTATGGATGTTTGTGTCTGCGCGAGCGGCGCGACGCGCAAGTGACGGGAATAAACTTGTTTGATTTGGCCGCTCGACGACCGCTACTTCCTATTTGATCGACCGCCAGTTTCGTACCCACCCCAAAGCCCGCTGCGGGATCGCCCCTCTCCACAGTCGCCATCGCTCGGCCGCCGATGGTTTCGTGCCCGCGGACTAAGTCTGCGGGCACGAAACTTGCGACGGCCGAGCGATGGCGGGGCGGCGCGACGGCGATGTATACAAAAGCATTGCACATAATAGCGACGCGCACGAAACGCAACGGCGGAGCGGGGCGATCGGGCGATGCACGGGCGGCGGTGGAGCGACGGCGACGCGGAAGCGACGTGAACAAACTAGTTTGGTTTCGTCGCTTGCGCGGGTACACAGTGTTGTATTGTTACGTGCCTGCGCGAGATATCGCTGCCTGATTGCCCCGCGTCGCGCCGCCCCGCTGCCGCCATCGCTCGGCCGTCGCAAATTTCGTGCCCGCAGACTAAGGGTGCGTTTCCACTGAAGCCGAGACGAGCGGAGCTGTGTGGAGACGTGCCGGAATCGTCCAATCGCAGACGAGACGAGAGACTCGATGAGGATTTCAACTATTGTGATTGGTCGATTCCCGCACGTCTCCGCTCAGCTCCGCTCGTCTCCGCTTCAGTGGAAACGCACCCTTAGGCCTCGTTCAACGCGGGGCGTCAGGTGCCGCGCGGTGCGCCATGCGGGCTGCCGGAAAAACAAACAAAAGGCAATATATACAGAGTGTAAGGGACAGCTCTCCGGTAGGTACATGAAATTATTTCAGGAACGTTATGGGAATCCAATAAACCTGATTTGTTTTATTACCTCACACGCAATGTATCGCTACCGTGGCAAAATGCGTGTAGCGAACAGCAGCGCAGCGAGCCTTCGGCCGCCGAGTCATCATCATCCATTGCTGATTTTTTTTTATTTTAGCTGTTTTATTTACATAAATGGAGTGCTACTTACAGATAATGTAATTTTACATTGTAATAAAGGTTTAGTAACTGAATATACGATAAAAAAAAATTAAAATTTTCCTGAGAATATTTCCGGTGGAATATGAATATATGATTCAAAATAAGGAGCTGAATGCACCCTGTTAGTTTGCGGAGGGCTGTCCCTTACACCCTGTATAGCATTCAAGGAGAAGCATTTCTGCACGCGTTTGTTTGAATTGTAGCGTCGCATGATGCGCGGATGAAGCGACGGGCGACGCCGCGTAGGACGCAGCGGGTTTTGCGGCGGTCGAAGCGGCGGCCAACACGGCGAGTGATGCAGCAGCCATCTCCGCGTGCCCTTCGATGTATGTAGGAAGGGGAGGGAGAGGTGCGGTGAGGGGTAGCCGCGGGCGCATATGCCCCGCTCCTAAACGAAACCACTAGTTACCATGTGTTTGTCTTTGCGCGTGAAATGACGCGGGCCGCAGCACGCGCCGCCTGTCTGTGAACTGAAAAAACGTCGGACGCGCCGCGAGACGCCACGCCGCACGAAACGCGCGACGCCCCGCGTCTCCGTAAACGAGGCCTAAGGTTAGGAGCACACGATGCGTTGCGGCACCGCACCACAAAGATTTCGCCGTATCAGGCGGGCACACGAGCGGTGCGGCGCCGCAACGTTTTTATGTCGCAACGGGGCGCCGCCGGCGCCCCAGCAGTGTTGGACAGTCTGTTAATAAAAATGGATAGTAAACAACTGAGCGGTGCCGCTCCGACGTCGCAACGCATTCACCCCTCCCTGCCTCGTCTCGGCGGTTACAAGTCTGGTGCGGTGCCGCGGTGATATTTCTATGTAAGACGACGCAGCGAAACCGCTCCGGCGCCGCGCCGCGCGCCGCCACCGTGTGCGTTACTCCATCAGGAAACCTAGAGTGATTTGAATGGAACGTATAATTAGTGCGTGTTCTGCTGTAAATGTGCGCTAAATAAAAAATTTGTGCGCTTTGTCGTTTTGGAAAAAAACGATTCCTGGTGAAGTAACGTTGCTCCAACAGGAAAATTCTAAACGAATGATCGCAGAGAGAAATATCGTGCATGGGCAGAGAGCTTATATTTGTGCAAATTTGTGCACCGAAAATATAATTTGTGCGTAGGTTTTCGAGATATTGCAATTCCTGCTGGAGTAACGTTTTGCAGAATCGTGTAGGTATCTAAGTATCTCTAAAACCATTGTGTGTGCGCCTCTAGAATAAACATACACGAGTAGTTCTTAATTTGTCCGTATTTGTGACAGAATTAGATTTAAGAAAATATTTATAATTTTTAAGTAATCGCACTTTTTTGAAAACCCGAAAAAATGCCGCAGCGCCTAAATGAGAAAACGTATAAGCTCGCTGAAAACTGCATTTGGTCCTTCTTAACGCTTATAATAATCATAAAAAAGTTTGAAAAGTGTACATGCATGCGTTATCGAATAATATAGGTAAAAGTTAAAACGACGGTGTCATAACTTTGACGGCAAAATACAAGAAACCGGCTGAACCCAAGATGTGTAGGTGTAAACCAAAAATTAGTGCGTGTATTTAAAAATATATAGTGAAAATATTCAGCTTGGAATGAAAAATAAAATATGTCAAAAACGGCTGGCTATCCGACCAAATTCGAATGACTACAAAAAAGCGACGGATTCATACATATCGATGACCTTCTTTATTGGACGTATTAAACCTAAGCTGTTGTCCGTACAGTCGCGTTCAAACGTTTGTTGGCAATTATACGACCTAATTTTGGGGCTTGTCAGCGGATGGCGCGAGGCCAGAGGTAAGCAGCGGTGGCGAGGCGAAAAAGGGGAATCTGCTATTAAGGGTTAATACTACCTACCTCAAATAGCTTAGCATGATCCTCCGTTATATCGAAAATACTGCAGCATTCATTTTGAAATAAATATATGGTAAAGTTGAGGATTAATTTTAAGTAGGTACTATGTTAGGCAAAAAACACGCCGCCACCGCATCGTGTGCTCCCGCTATAACTCTCACGCAAAAAACTACTGAGCGGATTTTGATGAAACTACAGTATTATTTAAGTAGGTATAGCTTTTACATCAGAATAAATGCTATAATTTATAAAGATACCAGTATGCGGGCGAAGCGGTGGCCAAAAGCTAACATAAACATACATCATGCCTGTATTCCCCGAAAGGGTTAGGCAGAGGTGCACCTATAGTGCACCTACATTTCGACATGTTTAAGTCCCACGCAAATTGGGGACTACCATCAACCGGGCATAAATCCAGACTTCAGGCTGCTACTTAGAAATTCCAGAATATTCCAGATGGAAAACCCAATAACACTGCCCGACCCGACACGCAAAGTAGAAGCAAGTAAAGCTGCTGGCAATTTGGCCGCCGCGCGCTGGCGGCGCTGGGCTAAGTTAGCTAAACTAGGATGCAAGAGCGAGCGAAGCTAACTCGAAATGAGTATCCCGCCTCGGCCTCTAGTAAAAATAGGTTTTCTATTGACAAGTAAAACAGAAATAGAAGTAACTGTCGACATTCACAGAAAAGCTTAAGAATTAACAGAATGTAGGATGCCAGAACAAGCAAAGCGAACTCGGTTTTAGCACCTCGCCTCTTTAAGTTTTTTCACCCGATTTGTTATCCCTTCAATTAGGGCAATACACTGCAATTTGCGTGGATTCCGGCCCATGCTAGAATCCATAGCAATGAAATGGCTGACACACTTGCCGGTGATGCGGTGCAGTGTGGGGACTTAGTTCCATATAGAAATTTTAATATTGACCTGGTGAAGTTACCAAAGACTTTTCTTCGGGACACCTGGAAGGTAGCTTGGGAAGTCAGAAGCAAATTGAAGGGCCGTTATTTTTCTACTGTTCAACCCAACGTTCCGGAAAAACCGTGGTTTGGCAGGGCAAAGTTTGGTAAGATGGAGACCTCCATTCTAATACGGATGAGACTTGGTCATGTTTGCTCTCCATCCCATCTCGCCAAACTGAATATCATAGACGACCCTATTTGCTTGTGTGGCACAGAGGTAGGCGACTTAAATCATATTTTTTTCTCCTGTCCCCTATATGACCGTTCTTCCTTTCTCAGTAACCTCTTGTCCCTTCGTACTCCTTTTCCTACCTCTATACTTGCTTTACTTTCTACAAATAACTTTCCTGTATATAAATGTATAGTCTCATTTATTACTTTAAATAAGGATAATATTTTTGTGTTCACCAAAAATCTAAAGGTACATCTATGTATGCTCCCCGAAAAATACTGATCGTGCACCAAATATTCCTGAATGTTACACAAAATATTTAGTATGCATCCTAGTACCGTATACCCATTTACATATTTTAGGTTAGGTTAGGTTATATTTAGTATGCATCCTAGTACCGTATACCCATTTACATATTTTAGGTTAGGTTAGGTTTCATTTTTTATTAATAAACCTACATTGGACATTAATTGGTGTTTGATTCAAATACATTTTGCAGTGCATTATCTGAAGTAAAACTAAAAAAATAAATGCTTGTTTTTAAAATTAGGTGTATTACTATTTTTACAAATTTGCAACAGTTGTTAAATAGATGCTCGTTATGACATATTTTAATGAACATATTTTGGTGCACATTCAGTATATTTGGTGGAACACAGGCAAAATTAGGTAAATGAAATGGGAATAAATTGAAGTACTTTTAAATACCATCCTTTAAATAATATTAAGTTATAATTTTTCGTCATTGTAATTTGCTTATTAAACTTTTAACATAATAAGCTTTTTGACAGGCCTGTTGGTCTAGTGGTTAGTGACCCTGACTGCAAAGCCGGAGGTCGTGGGTTCGATTCCCACCCAGGACAAACTTTGTGTGATGAGCATATTGTTTGTTCTGTGTCTGGGTGTAATTTATCTATAATATGTATGTATTTATAAATTATATAAGTATGTATATCAGTTGTCTGGTAACCATAACACAAGCTCTGCTTAACTTGGGATCAGATGGCCGTGTGTGAGTTGTCCCAAGATATTTATTATTATTATTATTTATTATTTTATTAATCATCATGGTATCATCACATTCGTAAATACGGATCCTATATCGTCCTACTCTAAATCCCGTTTTAATTAATCTTTTTAATTCCGTTTCATCTAAACGTGACATTGGTTAAATGCACAAACCGTGCGAAGCCAAAAAAAAAAAACCGTAGGCCTAGTCTGTGATGAGACGGTTGAGATTGGCTGCTGTGACCCAAATTGGTCCGGAGGAGTTAGTAGGTAATACCACAGAGTAGGTAGTAGTAATACTAACCTAACTGTACCTATATATGACCAGTTGACCATGGCCTAGGTACTACTTACAGCCACAGTATAATAAACTTTATTATACTGTGTTACCTACAGCGATAGTAGTTCATTAGGGGTCCCCGAAACGATCAATTGCAATTGTAAATTTTTACGTGATTGACACACATTGTTGCGCAAGTTGATCGTCTACCATATGCAATTGAAGCGATTGACAATATCTACTACAACATAACAGACAGTACCGGCGTTAGTACCTATAGTACCGGGAAGGGCGCGTTTGGGCAACCGACCAGGGCGCCACGCCAGGATTGAAGGGGCGTCGAAGGTGCCGTGATGTGGCGCCCCTTCACGTCTGGCGCCTGCAGAGTACTTTTAAATCAAATCTCTAACAAGGACTATATGTTCAGTAAGTAAAAGGCAGTTTATTGGTTTAGAAAACCTAACCTAGCCGAAGTGGCGTGCAAGATTTTTTGAGCTCGCTACGCTCGCTCTTGCATCCTGCATTCTCTTAATTCTCGAACTTTCTGTATGGTTTGACAAAAGTAACTACTGTAATCCTGTTATTATATGAATATTCACAAGAAATTTTAACCTATCTGAAACGGGATAGGTACAAACATTTTCAAGCTCGCTGCGCTAGCTCTTGCATTCTGCATACGTCGAGAAAGTATCTCATATTTCTATACAGAAATATGAGATACTTTCTCGACGTATGCAGCATTCATACGAATGGACAAAAGAAAACTCATACTTTCCAAGGCGGAGTGCAAACAATTTTCGCCCCTCTTTAATCTCCAAAAGTGGAGGGGCGCCGCAGAAATCTCGCCCAGGGCATCTGTAATGCTAAAACCGGCATTGACAATAGAAATTGATGGCTATTGATCACTTGCAATTTATCGTTTCAGGGACCCCTTAAAAAACATAACTACCAGCAACATGGCCTTCTGCTGAAAAAGAGATAGTTCAGATTT
This sequence comes from Fissipunctia ypsillon, assembly GCA_947568875.1. Taxonomy (NCBI): domain Eukaryota; kingdom Metazoa; phylum Arthropoda; class Insecta; order Lepidoptera; family Noctuidae; genus Fissipunctia; species Fissipunctia ypsillon. Next base: position 12,852,068 of record OX387652.1, read on the forward strand.
TTAGTGGCTCGAGACTAGACCCACCATGTACCCAATTTCAATTTGCTTTAAAATACAGCCGAGTTTTTGAATTATTGAGTTTCAAAAGCTTTTAGGTACCTACTGGGAATCGAAACATTCAATCTCGGCAGCTGCAACCTCAACCATTGCATATATGTATCTGCGAACAAAGTAAATACTATTATGAAATGTAGAGGCGAGCATTTGTAAACTGTTGGAATAGGTAAATGACCTACTCGTTACGCACAGTTATCAGGCATTTATAGTGGTCCGTAGAACGTAATATTTGTATGTACAGTTTAGTTCCCAATTTATAGGAAGGTATATAATTAATAACTTCCTAGGTATGTAAGTACATGACGGCGCATGAATCTTTTATTTGTGGTGATTAGCTGTTGCCCCAGCGACCGCCCAAAGCGAAGGCTGTATTTTGACCAGCGTTCAGTCCACGTGAAGTGACGCGGACGGAGAACGTTTGACTTCGCACCCTTCGAAAATAAAGTTTAATGCTAGTTATTAATATTACTGACAGTTTTTTTTTAAATATCATTTAGCCGTGCTTGTTATTTACAATGTGCTCTATATTTTTGGGCTAACTTTGCAACTGTAAATAGTTGAGCACAGCAGTACAGGGACGTCATTGTGCTTTGATGCGTTTGAATCAGCGAAGTGATGCCATGACTCAGAGTACTCTGGCTGCCTCTGACAGATCACACGGCAGCATCCGTACCGTCTCCGAAGAGAAATTGATGGTAGGTACCTAAATACCACCTAATTACCTATGTCACTTACCACAATTTTGCAAGGTGCACCTTTGTTATTAAACATCTGTATGTAGGTTTGTCGTTTAATTAAACACATAAACATAACATCACGCCTGTACTCCCGGAAGGGTTAGGCAGAGGTGTACCTATAGTACACCTACATTTCGACAGTTATGTTGTTACGTTTAATTAAATATGTAAATAATACATTTATGTACTTACCCAACTCTTAGATATAAGTAATGTAGGGGCAGACTGGCTAATGATCAAAAACAACGTAGTCCTATTTACTTTGTGGTGATTATACACTAAGTAGGCACCTATATCTACATAATAATTGCCGTTGTATGTATGTACCATCGCGGACATTATTATCTTAGTAATAAGATCGAAAAGTGGTTCTCCGCAAATATCCGCAATGGTACCTAACAATTTGAATTTTCTGTGTGCATCTCATCATATTTAAATATGATGTGTTGAGTGCACATTGTCATCCTTTTCCCAACTACATATATTAGGGTCGGCTTCCAGTCAAACCGGATGCAGCTGAATACCAGTATTTTACATGGAGCGACTGCCTATCTGACCTCCACAACCCAGTTATTGGGTAATACGATACCCCTTGGTAAGACTGGTTGTCAGACTTTCGGGCTTCTGACGTCCCGTAACGACTGTCAAAGATACACGAATGACAACCGGGACCAACGGCTTAACGTGCTTTCCGAGGCACGGAGGGGTCTTGATATGTAAAGATGGTCACCCATCCACGGACCAACCGCGGCAAGCGTAGCTTACCCTAATCGATCGACCCGTGCGGCTGTTATTTCTTAGCCACAAGCCCATCCTTAGTCACAAGCCCCTACATTTAATTAGCCTGTCTATCATAGGACATAAATACGTAGCTACAATATACATAGGTCGGTAACTACACCGTGTTGCAATTTGCAGTAGGCGAAAAACTGTATTATAGGTACCTACGTGTACCAAATCCTCCAACCCTACTGTAGTAATGTTCCTACCAGATTTGGCAATTATACTGGCAGTTTTTGTGAAAAGGTAACAGACAGAATTCCTTTCGCATGTATAATATTAGCACCTATAGTATGGGAGTATGGATTAACATACGGTTTTGACGGATAGGTACCATGAAGCTGGCCTTTACCTATGATTGATATAAGTATGTGTTAAATTGATAATAAATATTGGAGGTACCTAGTTTAAAGCTTTTATAGTTTGTTGCTCTTGGTAAACAATATCAAGTAAGATACAGACTCCGAAGGCGACGGCAGACCGCAGACGGCAACGACGGCGACGTTGCAGTTGATAATAATGTAACTGTAATCGACAATGTGCCGCTGCTACGGTTTAAATTCCGAACGCGACGTCACTTCTATGACGGCAGCGGCGTTTCTCTCATTCAGTTTCGCGAAACTCACTGTCAGACAAAAACTTCTTTTAGCTCTTTTAATTGCTAGCACAATTGTTATACTGTCAGCAGTCGTCGCTCGCAGCATCAGGCGGCATTGTCGCCATCTACAAAAGTGTTTTTGAAGTGAAACTTCTTAGACTGCGATTCGATAACTGGACGAGAATTGAAAGTGAATTGAACCTTTACGCCAGTATATAAGTACACCATTCATGTACCTTTCTATATCAACGCAGGGTGGTTTTAATAAGATATTTATGATATAATCAGCACTCAACAGCCTCACTACTGGGACGTCCGCGGCCTCCTCTCTGTAAGATGCAGTTGGCCGTATCTATCTAATGCATCTCGCGGGTCCAGTGCGGCAGAAATTCTCGATCTGGGGAATGACTATTTCTGACCCCTAATAAAAAGGATGACGCTAATCAAATCCATGTAGGTGCCCTAGGAGTGTAAGAGCATAGACTGTCTGCATGTATTCTAACTGGAACAGGTATCATGCATGCTATGTGTAACAATTTATGTTATACATACAGATTATAATATCTAGGTAAATAAGAGAATACACAGACTGAGTTCATCCACAGACTTTAGTTAGGTAGGTGCCTAGTACCTATATAGTTTCGTAAGATAGGATATTCCTCGCTTCCTACTCACTGATAGACTAATTGGATAATTCATTCATTTGGAAAACTGTGTTTGTCGATTTACAAAAGCAATTGTTTCTCGTTCAGATAGTGAAGTAGGTATTCTTAATCAATCGTACCTGGTATAGGTACTTACACCTTCGCAAACATCAATTCTAGAGGTCAAACTAACTTTTTATTTTGAAATCCCGTTTTCCGCGATGTTCCAATAGTAATTTAAAAAACATAAAATCTAGCAGTGACCTGTAAATTGCAAAAAAACGTAAGAGAATTTGAATTTCGCAAACTACCTTAGCGCATCCCCCTATCGTTAAAGGTTAGGCTTTGTACCCGCTTTATACTTCGTATAATCCTAGTTTATGAGCACGGTGTATTTGCAACAGGTGGCAGTGCGCGTGCGGCCGCAGCGAGCAGATGAAGGTCCCCGGATCGTGCACGTGGTCAGCGATAAGGTTACTGCATTATCTAATATACCTACCTATATGTCCATCATACTAGTTACATAAAGAGGTTCTATGATAAGGTTAGGTATAATTTACCTATACACTCATATACGTAGCCTATATTATCACTCTAGTTTTAGATGTTTAATGCATAAACTTGCAATATTATCTATTACTATTCTTAACATGTACGTAAAAGAACAATAGGCAATAAACAAACGACAGCAAATAATGTTCTAAATAGAAACTCATGTTGTTAAGGGTCTCCGAAACGGTCAATAGCAATTTTCAATTTTTACGTGATTGATAAGTACACACTGATGCGCAAATTGACCGTCTACCAAGTGCAATTGAAGCGATATTAGGTAGAAATTGATGGCAATTAATTGACCAATTGCAATTGATCGTTTCGGGGACCCCAATTAAATTAAAGGTCCTAGTATACATTGTCTATAGGTAAACTTATTTAAAGCAAAGAGTAAGTAGGTACTTGCTATACAAGGTGTAATTTTAATCACTGTTAACCTCTTAAGGGGTAATTGTACTCATCATTATGAATAACTTTTACGGGATCAAACCCGAAATGGCGAAAAAAAAAACAGGTGTTCCCTACATTTTGACGAGTTATGCGAACATAAATGTAGGGAAAAGCTGATTTTTTTTTCGCGATTTCAGGTTTGGTCCTATAGTAAAAGTTGTTCATAATAATGAGTACAATGACCCCTTAAGAGATTAACAGTGATTTAAATTACACCTTGTATAGTAGGTATACCTATATAGTGTATCTGTTTATCCCTACTGTTGCTCTTGGCCTCTTGTACCTATGGGTTAATGATGATCTGAACTTCTGAAGGGTTTTATGGAATTTTTATTTATTTTATTTTTTATCTTCGATCTGGAAAATTAAAAATCCGCGCCAATAGGTAGCCTAAGCAGAGATTTCGCGTGTTTGAACCGGAGCGGGTGCTCACAATTACGTACTAAGCCAAAGTGTTTTCACATTATGGCACATTACACCAAGTTTATTATAAAAATGCTAATTTACATTCACCATAATTTCATAATAACCTAAACCCAACCACCTATCCTCTTGTTGAAAATACTTGCATGTTTCACGGGGAGAACACGGTAGGTAGGTACTTACTCGAAATATTAAAACAAAAACGTAAAAAGTTTTATGTGCTGCGATATAAGCCATAATAAACCTATATTATGCTGTTTATGTCATAAATAATTAACCAGTATAGAGCGGTTTATAGCATACCATAAACATTTCACTATTACACTAATATTTCTATAGAAATGCTGCACGCATTTGCATATCCCACCCAAGTAAAATGCAAAAGTAGGTAGTACCTACCTGTTTAATTAAGTATATTCTTGAATAGGTTTCAGCATTAGACTTAGTCTTAGACCTATAGCGATCGTCGCACGGGGACGCGATCTTCGCGCTCTTTTGTATGATTATGACGTGCTTGCGCGATCGATCAAGTCGCGTTTGAATAGTTCTATAAATATATATAACTTACGTCTTTTTCGTCGATCGCGTAGTTGCGCGACGGTCACTTACGGTTAGGATACGGGCTGATAAGCTTACCTACCCCTGTTTTAGCCATTTTGTGCATTATATGTCACCAAAAGACCAAACAAAACCTTTTGAGCGTACAAGCTCAGAAGCCTTGGTTTGCTCTATTAAAAATAAAACATCAAACATGAGCCGATAAATAATAAAATTAAAAATAAGTAAAGCAGTTAATTCAATCTTTTATGTCATTTGAGCCATAAGCTAAAAGGTAGGTACAAAAACATTTCTAATTTTCTTCCATTATCGATCCACATTATCACATAAATTGATATCAGCCAAAACAGCATATTTTATCAGTAGGTTAGGTAACCAATTCATTTCACATTTAAACCCTATCGTGTTACTGTTACCGACAAGATAAGTGTGTTATCAGATGCTGGTGCTGGCAGAGGAGGCGGACAGCCGTCGAGATGTGCTGCGTCAGCGCCGCCTCAACGACAAGCACTACGTGTATGACCGCGTGTTTGGAGAAGGCAGTACACAAGTGCGTAATGTTCACTGCTTCCTATCATAGTCTGCTGCAGTAGCAGAGGAATATTTAGCAATGTGCTGCGTCAGCGCCGCCTTAACGACAAGCACTACGTATATGACCGCGTTTTTAGAGAAGGCAGTAGGTACATTATACAATAGAATACAAAATACAAAGATTATTTATTCGTACAAAACAAATAGTACATAAATTCTAGAACTCCTCGACTCCTGTGCTAGTTATAAACTGTGTTGCAGGAGCCAGTGTGCCCCCGTAATAAAAAGACACAAAGTTTCGTTGTTTTATGACAGCATAAAAAACATAAAAAAAAAGGAAACTAAAGAGTCTGTAAGTACATAATTTTGATGTACAACCTAAGAAATTACAAAAAAAAAGATAATAATTTGGTTCCATCGCGCGAAAGCACGTGTGTGTATTTGTGAGTTTGTATGCTTGAATTGTTTGTTAGTCTAACTCAGGACTGGTCCCGTCCCATAACAAAAACTATGAGACTCCGCACCGCCGACGCAGGCAAGCCCCGAAACGACAACGAGTATGGCCATTGTAGTGCGTAATGTTCACTGCTTTCTATCATAGTATCTGTCATAGTCTGCTGCAGTAGCAGTGTGATATTTGGCAATGTGCTGCGCCAGCGGCTGTTCAAAGCCAAACACTTTACGTATGCAGCCCGCAGGCATGGCCACACGTTTGACAAAACATAATTTACTACACAAAGGTCGACGTCCGCTCATGTAGAAATTATTGATAAGGTGGTTATTATTATTTGGTGAGACGCACTAGCTTTTAAATAGCTTTGGGTTATTATAAAAGAACCTACCTAACTACCTGCTAAAGATACATTTCATAGATAGAGAAAGACAACAGTTAAGTCAGTAAGATATTTCTTTTAAAGGAAACTAAACTCTGATTTTTAATTTGCTAGACTAAAATGACATCACCATCTGCCTAGCCTTTTCCCAACTATATTGGGGTCGGCTTTCAGTCAAACCGGATGCAGCTGAATACCAGTATTTTACATAGAGCGACTGCCTACTGCCTATCTGTCCTCCACTACCCAGTTCCGGTTAGGGGTATCGTATTAACGATACCCCTTGGTAAGACTGGTTGTCAGACTTTCGGGCTTCTGACGACCCGTAACGACTGTCAAAGATACACGAATGGCAGCCGGGACCAACGGCTTAACGTGCTTTCCGAGGCACGGAGGGGTCTTGATATGTAAAGATGGTCACACATCCACGGACCAACCGCGGCAAGCATAGCTTAACCTGATCGATCGACCCGTGCGGCTGTTATTCCTTAGCCACAAGCCCTTCTGTTAGACTAAAATGACATAACATGACTAAAATGTAAAAAGGACAAAAAAGGTCGATCGCAGCTGTCATTTTGGTCTAGCAAAATTTTGATTCTTGTCAAACATTATTAGGTAACATTCTATTTTCGGGAGTCACCTTGAGAGCAATACTTCGCTGTCGTTATCTCACATTACAGAGTTTACATGAGAATAATAAATAGCTTTGTGGCCAGTGCCAACTTCACCCGTTTCATCTAAACCCAAAGAAATAACCAGAAGTGTTTGCACGTCCTCTATGTCTAACATAGGTGCCCAGAGTGTGACATAGGTGTCAGAAGGAGGTTCTCAATTCGTCGGAATGTTTTTTTTTTATGTGTGTTCCTCGATTACCTACTCGAAGACGGCTGGACCGATTTGGAGAATTCTTTTTTGTTTGAAAGGGTATACTTCACAGGTGGTCCCATTGTCATTAGGTCAGGATCTGATGATGGGATTCTGGAGAAATCGTGGAACCTCTTCAAATATTATAGGCACACCTCTATAGGTCGCTATCGATTTGGGTATTTTTATACAAACTTGTGCAATTGCTCTTGGAAAGCACCATTTGGTGAAGTGGAACTGATGACGAAGACCACAGATGGTAAGACGGCCACCGGAACAACTCAATAATAGTAGGTATTTCACGGGTTGCGATTCGATTACTTTAAAATGATTGCCAAGCAATATAAGCTCGTCACAATGCATAAGGTAAAGTGGAGCTGATGGTGAAGTACCAGGAGAACTCCTCAACAATTAACGTCTCTGCATCGGGAAAAGCAATGTTTTGTAAAAGGTGATGAGCAGTTGTCATTAGGCTATTGTGACTTAGATAAATTACAAACCGACCCACTAAAAGTTGAAAAATAAAAAACTTTTTTGCAAAAAAAAATAACCGACTTCCAAAAAAAATTACAAAGTGAAAAATAACTTTAATTTCAGAATTCGGTGGCAAATACCTAAAATACAGATCCAAAGACACCGACTAAAAAAATCTGCTGTTCTCACAGCAGATTTTTATTTCGCGATTACAGGTTTGGTCCCATAGTAAAAGTTGTTCATAATGATGTTGATGAGTACCGTAAAACGGGGTGAATAGGGATGCAGGGGTGAATCGGGACCAAACTTTAAAAGGGATTTTAACATTGAATTAATATAGTTTGTGCACATATGTGTTTATTGTCATCATCGATACCTGTCGCACTAAACGGACGTGTTTTTTGTGTCAATCATAATAACATTTATTTATACAAATAATGTTATTATAATATTTTGAAGAGTCAGTATTATTAATAAATTAAGTGCCAAGTGTTCTGTAACTTGTGAACGATGAACTAGATACTTTATAAACAATCAGCGTTTTTCTGTGTTAGTATGTCTAACCCAGGAGATAGCCCTTTTGGGCGCAGCCAGTTATTACGACGAAGTCCCCCTCCGATGCCAGCACCTGTCGAACAGCCAAGAGACCCAATGCCTGCCACATGTAACCAGCCAATAGCCCCAGCGCCGCAAGCAGCCGTGGAGACTGAGTCTCTAACTGAAGTCGTCTCTACGCCTGAGATTCAGAAATGGCTTGCATCCATCGACTCAATTTTAAGCGAGGTTTGTTCGATTGTGACGGACGGCAAAATGAACAGCGATTCAAAAGTCCGTGTCACCAATCTCTGCCGAAAAGTCTCACATGGTACATCTCAAATGGCCGTCCTTTACCAATCCTTAAAACAGAAGTCCATCCAGGCGCACTGTACTATCCAGCACCTTCAAGCGCAGCAGAACGTTGTGGAATCCATCTGCAACTTCAAGGAAGCCATAGAAACCAAATTGAGCAGAACCGAACCAGCCAATGTCTCTTATGCCAATATGGTGAAGAAAGGCGCAGATCAATTTATTCGCCCAGCAAACATTAGCTCTGTTGCAATATATCCTAATGACAAATTAAAATCAAGTGAGGAAACAAAAACGTTAGTCCAGAAAATTATCCGTCCAGAGCAGATGAAACTTCACGTGCGAGGCCTTCACAAAACTAAGAATGGGGGAGTCATTATCAGCACGGAAACGAAAGACGACATTGAGAAACTTAAAAAATCCGTGCAGATAACTAATTCAGGCCTCACCATTGATGAACCCACTAAAAGGAAGCCCAGAGTAGTTGTGATTGGAGTGCCCAGCTGTATGCAAGAAAAAGAAGTTTTCACTTGCTTATACCACCAAAACTTAGCCGACAAACTACAGGATTGCAGCCTTGAGACGTTCTTAACTACCGTTAAGTTAAGTCACAAATCAGGTAGGAAGGATGCAGACACCTGTAATTATATTATTGAAGTGTCTGCAGATATACGCAAAGCCCTAGTAAGTAACAATAGAGTCTTCATTAATTGGTCATCATGCCCAGTCAGAGATTTTACTTTGGTCACTCGCTGTTATAAATGCCAGCAATATGGACATGCAGCCAAGTCATGTCGGGAGTCAGCCTATACCTGCGGCCACTGTGGCGATCAAGGTCATTCAATTAAAGAATGCACAAAGAAGGCAGAGGAACCAAAATGCGCGACCTGCTTGCGCTTTAAAAAACCCAGCAAGCACAATACGGGAGCCGCTGACTGTCCTGCGAAGAAAATGGCTGAACACAGGTATATCAATTCTATTGATTATGAAGGCGCCTAAGAGCGTCGTTAGTTAAGTTAATTTTCTGACCTATTTTACTTTAATTTTATCTGATAATTATGATAAATAATTTAATTAATGAATTAGATAACTTCTCTGTATCTGAATCTGTGGTTGGTGAAGCTGAAAACTGTAAACGATATCTGTTGCCCTACACAAACCCGCTTACTATACTAACGCAAAATATTCGTAGTATATATAAGAATTTTGATAATTTTTGTGCTTTTCAACAAAGACTAGACATAAGTTGCGATGTTGTTGTCTTAACAGAATGTTGGCTTTCTAAACAGTATAACATACCACAAATACCGGGATATAGTATGTATAGAAGCACTGTTAATTACAATCAAAACGATGGGGTGGTGATTTATGTAAAAAATGATATTAATGTCTCTGTCGAGGAACCGAACATACACGACTGTAGCAGATTATTGATTAAAATTGGAACAGACTTTGCTATACTAGCTTTATACAGACCCCCATCTTTTAGAAATGTAAACATTTTTACCGATTCTTTAAACGATACCTTGCAAAATTTATCATCCTTTAAAAACACAATTGTGATTGGAGATATTAATATCAATATTCTTCCAGAAAGTACTGATACGTCTGCTCAGGACTATCTCAACCTATGCGCTTATCATGGCTTGCTTCCTGCACACACGCTTCCTACTCATCAAAGTGGTTCTTGCTTAGATCATATCATGATTCAATCAAATTTTCCTTCACTTGCACTTGTTATTAATTCCACAATAACTGATCATAATGCTGCCCTACTAACCTTAAACTGTAAATTATCAAAACATGACACTCGCACAATTTCTAAATTGAATATCTATAAACTTGAAGAAGACTTACGGAACATCGATTTTGACCCAGTTTTCAATTCTGCTGACCCACAGTTTTGTATGTTATATGTAATAGAATCCGTACAACAAGCAATTCAGAAAAACACTGTTAAATATCGGCTAAGTAACAAAAATTACAATATTAAACCTTGGATTACGGCAGGTCTCATTCGCTGTATGCGACATAGGGATAAATTGCACATGAAATCTAAACGCAATCCAGGAAATTCAATTTTGCAAATTACATATAAAAGGTATCGGAATTTTTGCAATGATCTATTAAAAAAAGTTAAAAATAACTATGATAAAATGGCATTTGAAAAGGCTGGAACTAGCAATAAAAAGATCTGGAAGCATGTCAAAAATGTGACATACTCGTCTAAACAAAATGAGTCATTTTCAGGTTTATTACAAGCACATTCGTCACCGCTGGTTTCTGCTAACATGGCAAATAATTTCTTCGTTAATGTAGGTAAGTGTCTAGCTGAAAAGGTTCGGGGTCGATCAGAGCACCTATCAAACACTTCTGTAGCGTGTAATACTTCACTAACATCCTTTGCGCTGTTAGATACTGACGAGGCGGAGGTTGAAAGGATAATCATGAGTTTGAAGGATGACTGTGCAGTTGGATGGGATAACATACCGAATAAAATTATTAAGCAATTTAGTGACATTTTTGTACCACCACTGACTTATATTTTTCGTACATGCTTATCCATTGGTTATTTTCCTGAATGTCTCAAAAAAGCTGTTGTCATCCCAGTATATAAATCGGGCAATAAAGATCAGGTGACTAATTACAGACCAATTTCTTTACTACCTGCTATGTCAAAGATACTAGAAAAAATTATAAACACAAGGTTATACAAATATTTAGATGATAAATCGATTTTGTCTGAGCGGCAATTTGGTTTTAGACCCAAACTATCTACATCCGATGCTGTACATGAACTGACTGACTATTTAGCACAAGAACTAGATAAAGGTAACCACACAGTGGGAATCTTCCTGGACCTCGCTAAAGCTTTTGACACAGTTTCTATTTCTATCCTTTTGAGCAAGCTGGAATCCATTGGTGTTAGAGGTGTTCAGCTGAAACTGTTCAAGAGCTACCTAGAAAACCGTAGCCAATGCGTAAAGATTGATAATGTCCTCAGCGATGATAAGAAAAACACGTCATTTGGAATTCCACAAGGAAGTATTTTGGGTCCTACGTTGTTCATAATTTATATTAACGACCTCTGTAATCTCCAGTTAAAACAGGGCATAGTCGTATCATACGCTGATGACACTGCCCTCCTTTTTTCCGCTGATTCGGAATTAGAAGTTTACAACCTTGCGCAACACGGTTTTAATAATGTTATTGAGTGGCTTCAGCAGAATTCACTAACACTAAATGCGGATAAAACCAATTATATTAAGTTTTCTATGCGGAAACAAACTCCAAATCAAACTAGTTCATCATTGCATGCCCATTACTGCACAATCCCCTCTGAAAATCGGTGTATGTGTACTAACATAAGAAGATTAAATAACATTAGATACCTGGGTGTTATAATAGACGAAACTCTATCGTTCAAACAACACATAGAAGTTGTAAATAATAGAATACGTAAGTTAATATTTCTCTTTAAAAAGCTGCGTTATATTGCAGACCCATTAATAATAAAGCGAGTTTACTTTGCTCTTTGCCAATCGATTTTAACTTACTGTATTACCTCTTGGGGTGGTGCAGGTAAAACATTGTTGTTAACCATTGAGAGAGCTCAGAGAGCGATTCTCAAGGTGTCTTCTTTTCACCCTTATCTTTTTCCTACTAACCTCTTGTATAAACACTGTGAAGTATTAACAGTTCGCCAGTTATTCATAATGCACATCGTACTAAAGCAACACGCCGCCCTTCCATACAGCACTGAATTAACTAACAAAAGACGAAAAGATATAGTTTGCGCTCAAAAAATAAGAACTAAGCATGCTTTTACGTCAAAATTTTACTTCTTCCTGGGTCCGCTCCTCTATAATAGACTAAATTCAATCGCAGACATCTATTCCCTGAGCTATAATAATTGTAAAAAAAAAATTAAGAATGCCCTTCAACAGATGTCGTACGAAGATACAGAGAAATTGTTAGTCGTACTAAAATAAGTAGTATTAAGGTAGTTAGTATTTAGTTTATCGTAGTTTCTTTAAAAGTATTGTTTGTTATAGTGTTACCTCCTACTAGACAGTTTTATTGTTTTTATGATTGATTTATTTTAAACAATGTCAGCTCTTTTCGCCTGAAACACAGGATTTCCTAGTTCAGGCACATGAAATGTAAGATGTTTATTATATAATCTGGGACTTTGTATTTATTACGTATTTTGTAAATTTTTGAATAAAAAATTTTATTTTTTTATTTTTATTTATTTATTGTATTATAATTAACGATTAAGTGTCCTTGTTGGCAACAAACTATATTATTTCAACGTTATAATCCATTTTAAAGTTTCGTCCCGATTCACCCCTGCATCCCTATTCACCCCGTTTTACGGTACAATGACCCCTTAAGAGGTTGTATCTTAATTCTGGGACATGTTGTATATAGTGGGACATGTACACGGGACATGTAGTTACAGGGAAAACTATCACAGCTAAGTAGGCGTTACAAATTAAAGAACTTACATTTGCAGTTGGAACTTGGAATATATGACAGAACATGTTTATCAACCACAATGTCAAGTTTGTTCTTGGGATAAATTTATCCCAATTACGGAATCCTTCATTGTGCGTGTTCCGACACGCAACTGTCCGGTTTTTTTTATTTTTTAGGTGCAATGACGGCGATGAGAACTAAGGCGGACCATGTTTCCGTTTAGCCTCTTTGTTCATACTTACATTGTTTTCATATCCCTTTAATTTAAATATTATTGCTTTTTCATTGGGAATTTATTCAAGAACAATTACATAGCGCACGTATGCTTCCTATCACATTGATTAATTAATGAACTAGATATAATCTAAGGATCTAGATATATCTTAAGGACAATGTAGATATAGAGAGGGAGCGCAGGTCGCTGGCTGTTCGATGTAATATGCTGGTTCGAAGATTTGCACGTTGTACAAATCAAGTAAAGGTAACTCTTTTTAAAGCTTTCTGCCAGTCTTTTTACACGTGCAGTCTTTGGAACAGTTTTACGCAGAGGACATACAGCGATCTGCGTGTCCAATACAATAACACGTTCAGGATACTGTTGGGGCGGTCGTGGCGCTGTAGTGCGTCCGGTATGTTTGCAGAGGCGCACACAGATGATTTTTACGCCATAATAAGAAAAAGGACCGCATCCATGGCCAGCCGGCTACGCACCGCCACTAATAGTCTCCTGAGTGTGTTCCAAGGTCGGTGGGACTCCCCTCTGCTGCGCCACTGGGTAAGGATCCACACCAGTTGAGCATATTATTTTCCTCCTTATTTTATTATTAACACTAGCCTTTAAGTAATTTTGTTATATACTAACACTATGGACTTATGTCTGAAATAAATAATTTGAATTTGAATAATCTACTTACTTACATACTGCCTTTATCTGTGTAAAGGAAGACGTGTACGATGCAGTGTGTGCCCCCCTCGTGGGTGACACGCTGAAGGGGTTTGCGGGGGCGGTGTTCGCGTACGGAGCCACCGGCGCTGGCAAGACATACACTATGACTGGCCTCATGTCCCGGGCTCTTAGCCATCTCTTCGTCAGCATCGCTGAGAGCGAGGATCCTCAGTCATACGAGGTAAGTGCCCCTAACGTTACATAACATCACGCCTGTATTCCCCGAAGGGTTAGGGTGCCTAACCCTTCGGGGAATACAGGCGTGATGTGAAATGTGGGTGTCCACATTTCGCCAGTTATGTTTAAGTCCCATGTAATAGGGGGCGAGCCTATTGCTATCAACCGGGCACAAATACTCCTCTGTAATCTAAAACTTGCTTAACTGCTTAGTTATTAATGGTAATTATAAGCATCTAGATCTAGTTTTAGGATAGGCACTGTTGCTGTCCTAAAACGAAACATTGAAGGACGATGGAGTTTTGTTATCACTTGTGGGAACGCAATTAGGAAACCTAAATTGATTTATTATCTGACTATGTCGCCATGACGCTGGTTGGTAAGTACTTATCTAGATCCTTATCGTGTGTGGTTTTACATTATTTTATATTGACTTTTTGCTCATTTTACTAAAATGATGTCTTGAATATGGGGACTTTTCATGAATAGTGTTGAAAAGACGTTTCATTAGTCCCCTTTACTTTCGAGGTCGAACCGCACCATCATTGTGGGTTTTGGGTGAAATAGAAGCGTCGTCGCCAGGGTCGTCTTGCAAATCTCTATTACCGATTCTTTTGTTACTTTCGTATGCATTGACTTTTGTTATGGGTTCTCCACAATCACTCTTCTCTATTGTTCCGTTGAACGTTTTAAATACTTACATAACGTAGGTATAATAGTTTATTAGTTCACAATACACTTAGGGTCTCCATTATTGTTTTACTTTTATAATTCGGCCAGAGCTTCCGCTATGCAGCGTAATCTCCTTATGCTGGCATGGTTATGGAAATCAAAAATAGTGCTGAATAAATTGAATCACTGTAGAATAATTTTATATTTGGGGTTTAATTTTTAAACCTATCAATTAGTATTCATTATGTTTTCCAAAAAAATTGGTTAAATACGAAAACTCACGACTTCTTTATCTTGTGTAAATATTATGAAGATTGAAGATAAGTATGTGACTCATTAATATTGGAAGACTGCGGACCTACCTACAAAATATCTTGGAATGTCATTTGTCATGCGTTATTTATGTTAAATTTTTGGCACTACATCTACTCTTGGCTAAGTTTGTTATATACGCGACGAAAGAAAAAATATGAAACTATGTGAGATTTACAATTAGTAGGTGGTAGGTATCATGTAGGTATACTGGTGACCAATATGCGAAAACTGCAGGGCAATTGCGTAACACACAGTAGGAATCGGTTTCATTTTAACAGTTCAACAACATTCATTGAGTTAATTACGTTGTTGAGCTGACAAATTTTTCGAACATAAAATATGAAACAATGGTTTAGCAATAGGCTTCAAAATCATTCAGATTATGACTGATAGTGTTACGCAATTAGGGTGCTGGACTAGGAAATTAGGTCGCCCAGTGAGCTATGGAACGAGCTATGCTTGGAATATCTCTGAGGAATAGAATCCGGAACGAGGTGATACGGCAGAGAACCAAACTTGTCGACATAGCTCACAGAATAAGCTAGCTGAAGTGGCAATGGGCCGGCCATATTAGCCGTAGTACCGATGATCGTTGGGGTAGACGTGTTTTTGAGTGGAGACCGCGAATCGGCAAACGTAATGTAGGACGCCCTCAGGCTAGGTGGAGCGACGATCTTCGCAGGGTGGCTGGTAGCAGCTGGATGAGAGTTGCCGAGAATCGAGCTGAATGGCGTGCAATTGGAGAGGCCTATGTCCAGTAGTGGAGTGCTGTAGGCTGATGATTTTGATAATGGCTAGGAAATAGTAAAACATTTTTATGACTTTCTATAATAAATATCCAATAAAAAGTCTAAAATTATCATCACAGACCTCTATGTGTTTACCAGCACGTGTTTTAATGATCCGCATTTGGGGCCTGTCGATATCTCTAAGCCGCAAACCAAATTTGGAATAAATTGTGGTCGAATAAATTGTCGTATCTATGTTTTGGAAGTCAGCCAATAATCCCCATGTATATAAAACGTAACGTCGGTCTGCCGCAAGATCTGCCCACTAGTGTGACACGTGATCGTGAAAGACTGTAACTACACTCACGTGCTCCTTTAAATCCGCATGTGTTTTAAAATGAGTATGATGGAGCTGCGGGCACAGCCATACTTTAATTTAACTCCTTATTTTTTTTGTTTAGGTACCTACCTGTTCAGAATGATTCAGCTTCAGTTCAGTGTCTACACAATGAAGCTGAATCAGCTCGAATAAATGAAATCGGTGAATTGGCTATTTAACTAAAGTCGACTGACGTCACTTTCGACGGCATAATAAAGACAGCTAGGTATTTATGAAATTAGTTCAACCTAAGTATATAAAATAAACAGAATTAAATGGCGTGATGTTTCAGCCTTGTGTTACATTGTTCGGTCGCATCGAACATGGAACTGCATGTATTATTATTGTGCTAGCTTGATTCAACATCGTTACACACTTAGCATGTTTTACCTACTAATGTAGAGTCGTGTTTACCAAATGGTAACATCGACTCTAAATAAACAGTCTATACATCTTCTAACATATACATATACCTACAAATAAATAAAATTGAAGTGACTGTTTGTAATGTCAAAATAACAGTTTTTTACTTAATGCATATGGATGTTTAAAATGTATTTACATATTTAAGAAAAAATTGTCTGTCTGTTTATTTGTTACGGCTAATCTCCGAAACGACTGCACCGATTTTGACGGGAATTTCACTGGCAGATAGCTGATGTTATAAGTAGTAACGTAGGCTACTTTAATTATAGAAAAAGAATTAAGGTTCTGCGCAAAAAAATTAAAACCCATGAAATTGTGAACAAAATCTGATTTAAATAGGGAATTTGTTTTCTGACATCCACCACGCGAACGAAGTCGCAAGCACAGATAGTTCGTAATAAATCACTATCATGGTTATGTTATTGTGTTTGTGTTTCGTCTCATGTAATCTTGTACATGTACTGGCACGTCGACACCATGGATACAACGAGTGCCAAATATATCGCGATGATCGGCATTTCATTAATTTAATTACCTAATATAACAATTTCCGATGTCTAAACAAGCGCGTAGTATACGTACTGTCATTTTTCAACGGGCGCCGTTAGTAGGGAGGTCATCTCTTAGCTGCCACGGCTTATTTTAATTTTTTAATCGTTTAATAGTTTTTATCTTTTTATTACGGACGCTTTTAAGGTGCACGTCTTTCTACATTGTTCTCACATACTTATATAATTTCAACATGAATGATGTAACCAATATTTTGATTTAAAAGAGTGTCCATGGAGTTTCTTGCCTGTTCTTCTACATAGGAACCTACTACGCTTTGGAATGGGCAACTAGCTTCATCTTTCTGACTGACCTCTTGACGATTCAAAAGTGCCTGTAATTGGTTTATTTGAAATAAATGCTTTGAGTTTGAGTTTTCTTTTACAAATAAGTAGTCCATTTTTAACTCATCAGTTTCACACATATATGTAAATGTTGTCAACGTGGGGTTAATAATTTTTATAAATAAATAATTTAAAAAAAAATATTTCATAAAACAAGAACACATTGCACTGTATACATTGTAGATTATAAATTTTACATTTTTCAGACTATAAGCACAATTATATAGACTCTATCCCTTAAACTAGGTCTAGCCTGTATCTGCTAGTATAAGTTATAGTGCTAGGATAAGAATATTGTGTGATTGATGCTTCATTTAGTATTTAAGTAATTTGCTACCGAACTACTTATAAACTCGTATCTTTCGCAGAAATCTTTCTACAATATTTCCTAACTATAGATCTTAGTTTATTTATATTATACATATACATATGTACCTACCTACTTGACAAGTGCCTACATACATTTTATATTGAAATACGGGTATAGGTTCGTAGTTGACACCTATTAATAAGCGATCTTATTTATCTGGTATCGGATACGACCTGTCACTAAGATAACGTCCAAGTTCAATGCTTCTCGTAGAGGTCGTGCATAAAGTGAACACCTTATTATGAAACGTTATAATGGCGAGATTTGTTGAAGTGAAGCGGGTGGGTGTCGTGGGTAGTGTGGGTAGGTTAGTATGTAAATGTAGCGAGCTGATCGCAAGCCGACGCCGGCGACCTTGACCAAACGGAAGTGCTTTACTGTTTTTCATGCATATTTACGAACCAAGCTGAAATTGCAGGAGCCATGAAATCCATTGTTAAATATTTTCTTTTTTTATTTATTCCTTGGGCTGGTAGTTTGGTACTTTAATTACAAAATTACCTGGGTTAAAACATTTATAAGGTAAATAAATTGAAATTGTGTATTGAAATAATTACTTAAATGACCTACTTACGTGCTAGATTGTTTATTCATGCGGTGACTGGTCACGTAGTGCAATTTCCCGAGGCGAAAAGACGGATAGGAATAACGCGAAAAGCCCGTTAAATAAATAAATAAATAAAATAAATGAATTATAATTTCGGTTGGAGCGTACGTAACGGGGCACAGAAAAAAATAAAATTTTTGCCAAAAAAGTGTTATTTTCGTAAATCGTTTATTTTCTCGATTCTATCGTATAAAACACCTAAATATAAGGCTAAAAATGTCTTGGTGTTTTTTGTCTCCGACTAACAGTTTGTCGTAAAAACGATGTCGAAGGGATCCGACTTAGTAAAAGGCAATGAAAACTTAGGATGCAAGAGCGAGCGAAGCGAGCTCGAGACTTGGGGCACCCCGACTCGGACAGGTTAGGTTAGGTTCGGCTTCGTGGTTATTTTTTTTAAACCACCCAGGCGGGGCTCTGTCGACCACGCCTTACTTCGAGACATCTGTCATTGAAAATGCTATGGTGAAATTTTTCTAAGTCTTTTTTTCATAGTGCCCCGGTTCGTATCCACTGACCACAATTTCCTTATGAGTAAAATGCATACTTTAGTCACTCACCAATTTACGTAACATAACCTAGGTAGGTAGCTTACCTACATAATGTTTCCAGTTTCGCTTAGGGTCACGGATGGTGCCAGCTGTAATGTAGGTAAGTACCTAGGTACATTATTTAACTAATTGTTTCCATAACTATTATTATTGTTCAGTAAGTGACGAGCTTGTCATCATTAGTTTTACATTACTCACATCATGACATGGTCTGAAACTTGGAATTTTCCAACAAAACCTCCAATTGTTCTTCGATTGACCTCGGGGTCAAGATCCAAGTCGTAGATAAATGTGCTATCCTTTAGATTGATGATATTGTTTAGTAAATTAATAAATAGTAAAGAAAGGAAAGGTAAAGTAACAAAGATAAGGAAATTGACCGTCGCTGCATGTTGTGTCGAGTCGAGAGCGCCTGGACTGGGATTAGAGCATACCTGTATTGGGTATTAAACTCAGCGACTGATGTACCTAATTAAGCACGATGAGCTTCAAAACAGGAATTGCCAGTGTGGCCTGAAGTTGTATTGGGCAGGCCATATGGCCCACATAATTTTATGTAGTTAGGTATAGTCGTCACGCAGGGCAAATCCTGTTGACTTGGAAGCATTCACGAGAAATTGGCCTGAAAAGCCACCACACAGGGAATGTGAAAGGCCTTAGGGGAGACTTTACGCAACAGTTGCATAGTTTGAAATTCACAAAAGTATTAAATAATTGTTATAAAGTTAGTAAAATACTGATTTTGCATTAGGTACCTTCTGTTAGAGTTGGAAATTGTCCGATTCTATTTCGAGAGCAAATTTCTGTGTAGCTGATTTCATTACCGAATACGAATATAGTACATTGCATTAGTTCCAGGACGCCATTACGCTTATGCAATCCCTAAAACAACACGACCGCCTCTTGAGACAAACATGGCAGTAGTTATCTTATCCATTAATCTACAGATAAGCAGATAGAATGGAGGGGTTTCAGTTAAATGACAATAACAATCAATTTTACGTTAGTAGTGTAAAGCAGGCTGAAGTCTGTAGGCCACCGGCCGCAAGGTCACTGTCGGAGCGAGGCGCCTCGACTCGCGTGATTGACACCGCGGCAACCATTAACCTATGACGATGCTTTCTTCAATACACTTATGTGCGTACTACTTATACATATGTTATGTATGTGTCATTAACACACATTTGCTAGAAAACACTTACAAAGAATTTACTTCTGTCAAAATTTGGTAGGTATCGTTAAAATTATAGGCCAAAGAAAGTTTGAATCATTTGTCAATGTTTAAATTTTTTGTAGGCAAACCTTTATAAAGCTCTTAGGTACTTATACCTTAATGGAAATAACATTAGTTTTAGATATATAAAACAGTCTGCAACTCTGCAAGGAAATTATGTAATAATTATGTAAAAAATTATTTTTCTGCATGACAACACACAGATTTTTCTCTTCTGGTCAGTAACAACATTGAAGGTAAATCCATTTTAATTTTTAGAATCTCGTTAATTGACTACATAACATAACACACCAAACAACAATCGGCGAATAGCATTGCGTATTCCACTGTGAATTCCGTGATACCTTGTCTATTTGTGGCCGCCCTCCATCGTATGTAGAGACGGCGTGGCAAGTCTCACAGCCCACAGCACAGGCCGTGAAATTAGCTTGCCTACGTCACTCGTCAGTAGTCAGTAGAAGAAAGCAGCGATAAAATATTCAGGGTTATCGCGAGACGAGGCATTCTATTAACCTGAGCACGTTAGCGTGACCAGCGGACAGTGATAATAACCATAGGTAACGAGTTACAAACAGGTGTATCAACATAATTAATTATCGTAAGCGAACCTCATTCATGTTATTGACCAATATATTTTTAATTCGAGCGTTTCACATTATAAAGTTTTTTAAGGGTTGGCCTCAATTAAGACGGTTTTTAGTAAGGCTTGCTATTTGTGGGGCGACGTTCTAGGACAAACCAGACTCTGTGGCCTTTACCTAGTTCGGTGAGCTGGTTAGCGGAAATCTTGATTCATAAATAGCACTAAAGTATTCATAAATATTGATTTTGCAACAAAATTAGAGTAGGTAAACCAAGCATTGATCTATTAGATTTTGGATTTTGAAAATGGTAGGAGAAAAGGGTGAATATATTACATTCACCCTTTTTTTCATTCGTGGAGCTGTAGAGCCGATTCACTGGTATTGTATTATATGAGATTTAACTTGGCCAAATTATGAAGATCATATTTTGATTGTTATTATTGACTATAGTTACAGTAGTCATTAGATACAGAACGTTAAGTTTGCTCTGGTATCAAATTGTTATACCAGGCTTTCAAGCGACTTTACACAAATCCATGAATGGAGTGTCTAATCATACAACGATGATGTTAAATAAGAGGCACCTTTCTACCATTAATAATTTTTCGGATTCCGTACCAAAATGGTAAAAAAGTAAGTAACCCTAATTATGGTGCGACTTCGTCTGTCTGTCCGTCTGTGTATGTCACAGCTGCTTATTTTCGTAACTACTAAAGCTGTCGAAAGCAACAGTTTTAAATGATGCTTGCCCATGCCCAACTACATAATTATATTGCAAGTGAAAGAATTGTAAAAATATTTTTAAGATTCTTTTGGGGCGCAAATGGAAGTGGAGTATATGTGGGCTAAATTTACCGATTACAAAATACACTTTTATTTTTATTTCAAACACCATTCCCCTCAAAGTTTGCAATGCGAAAAATCTGAAATAAATCTAGTAGATGGAAGTTCATGTAAATATTACAGAAAAAATAAAACGATGTGTCTAACTAGCAGTTTTTAGAAATCAGCAAAAACCCTTTACAAACAACCTTTGTTATGCGGTCGTAAGCAATGAAAATGTCAGTCTTCGGGTGTGAGAGTCAGACTCGCTTTTTGCCGGTATTTTTTATTTATTTTAAAAAGGATGGTATTTAAAAGTACTTCAATTTATTCCCATTTCATTTACCTAATTTTGCCTGTGTTCCACCAAATATACTGAATGTGCACCAAAATATGTTCATTAAAATATGTCATAACGAGCATCTATTTAACAACTGTTGCAAATTTGTAAAAATAGTAATACACCTAATTTTAAAAACAAGCATTTATTTTTTTAGTTTTACTTCAGATAATGCACTGCAAAATGTATTTGAATCAAACACCAATTAATGTCCAATGTAGCTTTATTAATAAAAAATGGAACCAAAACTAACCTAACCTAACCTAAAATATGTAAATGGGTATACGGTACTAGGATGCATACTAAATATTTTGTGTAACATTCAGGAATATTTGGTGCACGATCAGTATTTTTCGGGGAAGAATAAAATAGTTATTGTTACAATAGAATATTTGCAGCGCACTACAATAAAAAAGTGTTATATCTTGGTGTTAATTTGGAATTTGTTTGATGTAACATATTTTGTTGGCCGAGTAGTTTAATTATAGTAAAACAATTAAACGGGTTTAAGATCAATATTTTAGAAATGCGTACATAGATGTACCTTTAGATTTTTGGTGAACACAAAAATATTATCCTTTTAAAAACATATATCCGTCCCTATGTTCCCTCGTAACTACTAAATGGCTAAACCGATTTTGATGAATGATATGTCGTTAGATTTGTCTTTATTGCACGAGTGTCACTGGGTATATTAAAATTAAAAAAAAAAACAAAATGGCGGATTTTTGGCGCCAAAATATATGTTTAAAAAAAATCTCCCAAACCTATCGAGTGGTTAGTATTTTGTCTCCTAACAATCTCATGCAGTAGGAGGCATCTTCTTAAATTTAACAATAAAGACCGACTGCATGAGATTGTTTGAAGACAAAATAGGTCTTCTTGTTTCCATCTTTTATAAAGTTCACTTTTTATGCAGTCGGGTTTTTTGATTTTTTAAATTTACTTTTTTATGTCCGTTTTTTCTCTACCTTGCGCATATATAAATGATCCTGTAGTTATATTTGTGACTCAAAAATGCAAGGAAAGTCAAGGTCCCATGAATAATCATACAACTGTGTTACTAGACTAGCGACCCGCAATTGCTTCGCACGGGTGCTATCTACTGATGTGCGACATGTTATCATAACATCGAGGTTTCCGTGCTATATATACTATATTAATAAAGTGTTAATGTATTACTACACATTAACCTTCCGGAATAAATTCTCTAAGTGATGGTGAACACTGCACCAAAATCCATAGTTTAATTTAGAAGAACTTAGGACACACACGTATTAACACGAAAATCAACTTTGTTTTGAACACAATAAAGATCTGGGACTCTGGCGTTATACATATTTATATCTACTTAATTACTTCAAAATTGCTCACAAGTGAGCACTGGTGGCTCAGTGTGAGCAGTGGTAGCCCAGTGGTATCGACCCCGACTTACGAGTTGTAGGTCGTGAGCACCCAGGCGGGCAGTTTGTGTACTTAATTTCATCACACTGCTCTCGAAACGGTGAAGGAAAACATTGTGAGGAAACCAGCATGTCCTAGAACCAAAAATTCAAAGACATGTGACATCTACCAACCCGCACTGGGCCCGCGTGGTGGATTATGGCCCACTCCCTCTCACAGAGAGGAGGCCTGTGTCCTAGAAGTGGGAACATTATAGGCTGATTATGTATGTACTTACTTCAAAATTGACTTTGTTGAAGAAGAGGCCTTTTGCCCCGATGAAGTATGTAGATAGCTGGTGATCGTCCGATAAACATTGTAAAGGCTGGGAATGAAGCATCGAGGCAGTTTTACGCTTCAGTGAAACGTTTGCTTTGTGTATTTCATCTGATAACAATACGCTGCATTAATGTTTATTTCTTGCCGCATTGTGTACCTACACTTGTGGTCGGAGTCGGCCCCATTTATTACGAAACCGAGTCCTTCATTCCCTGACGGCGATTTCATGGTTATTAATTTGGAATGTTAATTCTTTTATTTTTTATTAATACCGTTGCCAGGGGCTCGTGGCTAAGTAATATCTAACTACGGAGTAAATTTTGCTCCGTGGTAATAACAGCCACACAGGTCGATCGATCAGGTTAAGTTCCGCTTGCCGCGTTCTGTCCGTGGATAGGTGACCATCTTTACATATCAAGACCCCTCCGTGCCTCGGAAAGCACGGCGGTCATTCTTGGATCTTTCTTAGATCAGTCGTTACGGGTCGCCAAAAGCTCGAAAGTCTGACAACCAGTCTAACCAAGGTGTATCGTGTTACCCAGTAAGTGGGTTGTGGAGGTCAGATAGGCAGTCGCTCCATTTAAAATATGCTATTCAGCTGCATCCGAGACTGGAAGCCGACCCCAACATAGTTGGGAAAAGGCTAGACAGATTGATTTTTTAATGCCATTCAGATAACCAAAACTATGTAATTCACTCGTTTTGTTCAAGAAAGAAGGTATTATTTTTATAGACAAATCACCAATATGTTACTAGGTAGGTATGCATGAATTTAACGTCTTATTTGTTTAGTCATGTACCTTGCAGGCAGTGGTGTGCACAGAGTTTTAAGACAGGGTAGGCAGAAAATTTTAAAAGCTATTATGATGACTGTGGTGTTCTGAAGAATCACTTGTTAGGACTTTGGGTTTATAGTAAAACCACCGAATAATCAGTAAGTACACAACAACTCAAATGGAACGTCTTATCGCCATTGGGGGTAGGGCTGGACTGCCTGAGGCGCTACTATTTGAGTTGTGTGCTACATTTAATAGTATATCACAATGATGATGCTTTTAAAATTTTCTCCGACCCCAACATAGTTGGGGAAACGCCAGCCTTTTCCCATTTATGTTGGGGTCGGCTTCCAATCAAACCAGATACAGCTGAATGTCAGTATTTTACACGGTAATACGAAAACTAGTTGTTAGACTCGGGCTTCTGACGACCCATAACGACTGTCAAAGATCCACGAATGACAGCCGGGACCAATTATGGGCTTAACACCTTCCCTGCGGCTACGCTAGATTAATACTTACTTCCAGTGCTGTACAAGTCACATACTTCCCGTATCAAGAATGCCTGATATGCGTTATGACGTCTATTTTCCCGTACGTAATCTTGACTTTAAACCATCACAGAGACATGGAAAGTCTACAGATTTTTTTTTTGTTGTACTAATCAATAGGTTACATCCTTGTGTATATATAGCTGCAGTCGCACGGGGTTTTAAGCAATATCTTAAAAGTTGTACGAATACTTGAAGTAATCACCCCCGCACGGAGTGCAAAACAAGGACAACTAGCTGCCGCACAGAGCGAAGCTCAATTACAACCAAATACTTCCCGTAACGCACTGAATGTGTTAACGTGCTTTCCGAAGCACGGAGGGGTCATGGTATGTAAACATGGCCACCTATCCACGGGCCAACCGCGGCAAGCGTAGATTAACCTGCTCGATCGATCCGTGCGGCTGTTAATAACACAACACGATTACTTGTTTTTTCTTTTCTTCGAAAGATAGTTTTGGCAACTCATATTTTCTCTATACACACAGCACCTGAACAACTTTCACAGTGAATATTATCCTTTTTTCACACTAAGTTATTATCAAGGTTAAAATCATAAATACCTACCTGCTTTCATAGCTCACAACCAAAACAAATCATTTATCAAACCAACAATGGCGACTCAGAATAAAAAATAATACGACAAAAAAGTAATGGCGCTTTAAGTAGCGATAATTAAATGAAACAAAGCTACTATTTAAAATAGTCGTGTTGTAATAAAGATATCGCCTACCCTGTGCGGTACGTGCGTTACAAAGAGTAACAACTCTGTGGTAAAAGGGTTTAGCCGTCCTTCCATAGGCAAACTGCCCCCGATAGGAACCTATATCGTAACCTATGTTATATTGTAGAGGGTACTTATAGTAATTCATCGAGTAGATATTAGCTCTATATCTTAGTTAATTGAGGAGCAATTTGAAAAAAAGTGTCCGGGGACGACTTTTTTTCAAAGTGATATATCTCTGTTGATATTAAAGCTAGAAAAATAAAACAAAATCCAGTGTTTATGGTACACTTTACAGTTTATTTTATATAAATTTCCATTAGCCAAGCCTAAATAAAAATATTAAAAAAATGCAAGTAAATTATTTTTTTATTGATTTCAATCAGATTGAATTGAATTACCACTTTGAAAAAAATATAATAATTGTCTATACTTATGAGTTGAAATTACTCTTTTTAACGGCGGTATCATGGTGTCTTCATCAGAACTGTGACGTGTACAAAAGAGGATTTAATATTAATCCTCTTCTTCGTCCGCTGATTCAAATTGTAAAATATCACGTCGTTCTGTTTCTACATCAATATGGGAAGGTCCTGGGCGTGTGTCGTCAGTAGCCGGTGATTTAGCATACGGAATTAATCGACATTTATGACACAGGACATCTCCAACTTTAAGTAGCTTCATTTGAGGAACATTGTATTTACGCACTTCATCTTCGGTTTGCAATGTTTTCTTTCGTTTTCCAGTCTTCCGCAATATAAAGCCACAATTATTACATTTCCCAGACATAGTTGATATATTTTTAGGTCACTGCTTTATTCACTGGTTATTATATATATATATATATTTAAACATGAACAAACAATACGTTCCTGAATAAGGAATTTGTAAAACTGCGCAAATAATAACAGCGGAAGCGTACCACGACTATGCACTGTGATCATGTAGTAACATGCACGCGCGGGTACTTTGATAATCTAGTCACTATAAAAGTAGATCGACAAAATGTTGTAATAGGCTAGTGACACTACCAATCGTTAATGTACTTTTTATAAACTGTCAAAATGCTATTTTGTTAAAGATTATTAAAATCTAATACAATTTGAAAGCGTCCACTGCAAATCCAAGTGCTTGTGTAGTAACGTGCTTCCTATAAGCAATAAAATAATAATACAGGACTTCGGTGTGTGATTTGGTAGTTAATCGCCCTATACACACCACACGCGTAGCGATCTGCTGTGGCACCCTGGCAGATTGCTACAGTACCTACCCTGCCACCCCTGCTGTCATTTGCTGGAAAACCGGATCTGTTTTGTTCTTTTGACGACTGGTTAATAACAACATCATGAGCCTGTGCATTAATTGCGGAATAGCAACGGACCGCTGCAATATATTGTATAATAGGAAAGCGAAGATCGGAAGATGAAATGATTCTTTCAATTGTACAGGAATGGGTCGCACCGTTCCTAAATCTGAAGTCACCCCCTAAGCGTCATCGTGATGGGCTGCAGTACAGCGCACGTGCGTTCCAGATTTACGTAGGAAACATGGCCTCAAAATTATAATTTCTTGTATAAATACCTCAAATAGTAAAAATAACCTCAAATGTAAACATTGTCTGATTTTACCAATTTAGCCATTGCTGGGAGAAGTGAAAATTGGGCTCGTGAGACCTTCCTAAATGTTCTAATTTATAGCCAAATTCCAGCCCTGTAACGCCAGGCCCAAGTAGAAATTTGGGCCTGGAGAAACCCAAACTCCATAGAAATGGAGTTTGGGTTTCTCCTTTTCCCCGTTTTTGCAACATTTTTCATTGATGCTCAGCTATAGCCTTCCTAGATAAATGGGATATCCAACACTAAAATAATTTTTCAATTCGAACCAGGATTTTCTGAGATTGGCGCGTTCAACCAAACAAACAAACTCTTCAGCTTTATAATATTAGTATAGATTAGTAGCTGTGCCCCGCTACTTCGTTCACGTAGAAGTCGTGTGATACACAATATACTAAAATAACAGCCACACTTTAGTAAAACTCCCTCGTCCCCCGACCCACCGCGTTGTATCGCTCGCTCGCGCTATTACTCCGTTTTCGCTTAGCTTTCTTACTGACTGTTTTTCGTTTTGATCGGCTCCTAAGGGTCTTAGCGTGATGTTAAATAGCCTATAACCATCCTCGAGAATTGGGCTACCAAATAAAAAGAATTTTTCAAATCCGACTTTTTGTTCACAATTTCATGGGTTTTAATTTTTTTGCGCGGTACCCAATTTTTTTTCTAAAATAAAAGTAGCCTACGTTACTCCTTATAACATTAGCTATCTGTCAGTGCAAGTCCCGTCAAAATCGGTCTAGCTGTTTCGGAGATTAGCCGGAACAAACAGACAGACAGACAAAAATTTAAAAAAATGTTTTATTGTTATACGAGTATGTACCGTATATAATTTCATATGCCTTTAGTAGAAAACTGTAATTTTGTCATTACAAGCATACACTTCAATTTTATTTATTTGTATAGAAGTATAGACAATTAGTGAGAGATTATACCTACTACTTAAGTACTCCTTTTGTCAAGCGAACATATCGAATGTTTGAAAACTCGTAATCTATACTATATAACAGTTTATCCTTTTTGCATTTGATAGCCCGTTATTTAGCATGGTTATATTTAACATTAAGCTACGACCCTTAGGAGCTAAGCAAAAAGAAAAAAAAAGTCAGACAGAAATAGAACGCTAAGCGAAAACGAAGTAACAAAGTAGCAACAAAGTAGCAGACGAGGTCGCGGGTAGAAGCTAGTGTTTGATATTAGCTATGTATTGTTTCTCAAACTAAATAAATAATAACACAGATTTTGGTTTAGATATCGTGACGTGGCATGATAATAGTTTGTTCGTCAGATGCGGTGTAATAAGCTTAATCACTGAAAACCTCGTTATATGAGGGGCATTTAGGGCTACACGTTCATACAAGTTCATACAATCAATATTCATTGATTGTATGAACTTTAGTAATTGTAGGTATAAAGTCATTATCCTATTTCGAGTTCAAATACATCGATTCGTCATTATAGCTTTTGAAGTAATAAATAATACTGCCAACTGGCATCAGCTAGAGTTGTAAAATTATTGTAAGTTGTTGCATAGAACATTCTAGTAGCATGCAGGAATAGATTCAATAGGTACAATTAAAAACAAATGGTTTTCAAAATAATTAATAAGCGGGACAAACGGAACTACGGGAAGGACAAAACGTTAGAAACAGAAAATCGTAGCCTTGGCAGTCGGCGCTGGGTCTCGTAGCATTTGTAGACCGCTACGACCCTTCGTAGCAGATAAAGTCCCGAAAGTAGCATTTTGCGATTAGTATGCGTAGCAGGATTCCGTAGCATTCGTAGCGTGTGCCCGTAGGCTTTGTAGCCATCATTGCAGTCCAGCTACGTTTTAGGACTCTTTTTGCGTCGCATTTATTGTATTCCATAGCAGTAAAAAATCGCTACGAACGTGTAGTCAGTACTACTCGGTAGATAAAGTCCCGGTTCTTTAAGAATTTTAGGATGTCGTAGTATTCGTGGTCCCTTCCCCGTAGCACTCAGAAATGGTGGCAAAAGTCAAGTCCTATTTCTCGGTAACATAAATAATACATGCACAACATACATAAATAATTTGTATCTAGGAGTACAAATTTATAACATCAAGCCTGTATTCCCCGAAGGAGAGCCTACTCCTTCGTGAGATTTAATCTCAATTTCATTATAGATACTACGCGATTATTCTATATAATTAATCTTAGTTGTTGTATCAAGGCCTATAATAATAATTATCATATAAAATTGTCTAAGGCGCCTCTGCGAGTTGGCTTCGGCCCCTCGTACGACTCTCAAAGGACCGGGACCTGAGATATGTAAACATATAAAAATAATAATAATAACCCCACTGCCGTATCTCTACGTTGACGTCGTGGTGGGGCTTGGGTGCTCCGAACTTTAGGTCTGTGCCGGTAGAGTTAACTTTGCTGGAACGGGTCTAGACCCGTACTACTACATACGCATACTACGCATACTAGTATGAGGAGCCAGACCAAGAGAGATACAGTAACCCGCAGGGCAGCATGTGGCCAGCTGTGGGGCAGTAGCGACCCCACGGACTCTATCTCCCGGGAGAAGGCTTGTTCCCCACCTCTGGCTTGCCTTTATTAGCCGGCTTGAGTGGAGATTCGCAAGAGCAAACGTGCTCGGAGGAAGGAACTATTCCAGTAAGTGCTGGTAGGGATCTTGACCATCTTCCGGGCTCTGGGATTGTCCTGAAAATCGTGGAATAACTCTCCACTCCTCAAGCACCTCAGGATTATGTTGCCCCCTTGTCACTACGTCACTAAGTGCTAGCGACAGTTTCCGGGGGCACATTATTGAGTGTGAAAGTCACCCCCGTAATTTTTTCCGTGTATAATAAAACATTGATCAGGCAGGGGCCATAGTTCGAGATAAACTGGAACCATGAACTTAAATTCTAATAAAAAGTAGTTTAATGTGAAATTACCCCAAATTAGGGAAACTTGCTTTACCGGCAATATAATATTCAAAAGTACCTCGTATTTTGAAATTATCCATTTTACGAATTGGATATATGATCAATTTTCCATCGATCTTATTGTCGATGGTGGTCGGAAATGTTATTTGCTAGGGACACTGTGTACGTAGTTGTAGACATTTCATAGATATTTCATATTCATAAAGAACTAAATGGATGTTTGATGTTCATCGAAGCTTGCAATCAATAGGAGTGGGTGGCGTAAGTACACGGACTGTAGACTGTGGACTAACGATCCCCTAATGGTCATCGGTGTTTGTCATGTGCGAGAAGCAAACAGTTCAGCGTCGATAGATTACCGTTTCAATTAAACAAATATTACACACGAATGAGTTAGACTACCAACAAAAAATAGATTTACATAGCTGATCGAAATTTTCGAATCGAATATAACGATCGTCGACTTAATAATTAAATGCACATTTATAATCATAATTACTAGTTTCCAATCATTATAAGATAAAAATACTTTGTAGTCATCATTTAGTGTTGATGTTGACTGTATATACCTAGTTACCTACCCTTTTAAAACATGAGTACCTACCTAAAGTACATAAATTAATAAAATAATAATATTCTTATCCATTGAATGTACTGACTTGTTCAACTGGCCTGGTTTTTATCAATTTACCTGTAATTTTGATAGCAGCGGTAATTGACATGATGGGTTTCAATTAACTATACAGTAGCTGCGATGATTATTAACCACTTTGCGGGGCTTAGCTACACTAAACTGGTAAGTTTGAGTGGGTTTTATGTCTCATTGTTTCAACGATACGCTTAGGCAGAGGAAGTGTACTTACATAATTATTGCACTTAAACTGATTAAGCCCCACGTGCTCATATTCTAGAGAGAGTCTAGGGGATAGGGTATAACTACCTTTTCGGTTTAAATAAATTTATTTCTCATAAGAACTTACAGTTCGCTCGCTCATAATGAGATTCAAATGATACAGTACAATACGAATTCCTACAGAGTATTAAAAGTTATAATAACGTACATACATTATTCTTAAATGTATTCACGTTATCGCACACTCTTTTTTATCGTCCGGCAATACATTGTACAGCTGTGTTCCTACAAATAATATGGTCTTTCTACCGTAATTAGTGCGTATGCTGATGACTTCAAGTTTGTCTTTATATCTATTTCTCAGGTTATATGACATTGTTTTTTTCTTTAGTTGTATGTTAGTTTGTATCGAGTTT
This sequence comes from Fissipunctia ypsillon, assembly GCA_947568875.1. NCBI lineage: Eukaryota > Metazoa > Arthropoda > Insecta > Lepidoptera > Noctuidae > Fissipunctia > Fissipunctia ypsillon. The sequence continues at coordinate 12,883,507 of OX387652.1, forward strand.
GTAGTTATGTTTTTAATAAGAATGCCACTGTAGTAAATGTATAGCTGTCTAATATTTAATAGTTTCGTTTTTTCGTAGGTATAAGGTCTTTGTTGGAGTGAGATAATGATAATGGAACAGAGTTTTAATTATTTTATTTTGAACTCTTTGAAGGTCGCTAGCACATAGTGTCGTAGCGACAAGGGGGCAACATGTCCTTAGGTGCTTAAGAGGAGCGGAGAGGTATTCCACGGCTATCAGGACAATCCCGGAAGTACGGTCAAGATCTTTACCAGCGTCTTACTGGAATACTTCCTTCCTTCGAGCACGTTTGCTCTTGCGAATCGCTACTCAAGCCAGCCAATAAAGGCAAAAATGAGGTGGGAGGTCAGTTCTCGTCAGTGTTCACTCCAGCCGGCCAGTCCCGGGAGATAGGGTACGTGGGGTCGCTACTGCCCAGCAGCTCGCCACATGCTGCCCTGCGGGTTTATTATTTAGTATTATTTAAATTAGTTACTGCTGAGAATCCCCATATCTCAATTAAATATTCTAAATGCGATTTGACTAACGAGTTATAAATCAAAGTGTGCGCTTTATTTAGAATACAGGTTGCTACTCTCCGTAACGTAATGCTCCCAGTACCGATGTTAATTTACTTCTGAGATGGTTGATGTGTAATTTCCAAGTTAGTTTTCATCTGCCCTTAATCCAAGATATTTTTTGTTGGTTAATCGTTTTATTATTTCGTTATTAATTTTAAGAGGCGAGAAGTCCGGTATACGCTTATTTTTAGTGGTAAAATCATGAATCAGGTTTTCGACGTATTAATTGTGAGAAGGTTGTAATTTAACCACTCGTTTAATAGGTCAAGGTCATGTTGAGCGTCCCTTATAATGTTATGGATTGATTTGTCGAAGTGAAAGAAACAGGTCTCGTCTACATATAGTGTTAGGTGTCCTGTTAACCCTATTTTATTAATATAACGGATTGGTAATCGAACCTTGAGGGCAGCAGTATGAAATATTTTGGGCCGAGCTAATGTGAGTATTTCCTATTTTAACAACTTGACGCCTGTTCTCTAAATATGATTTGAACATTTTATGTGCTGTACCTACCTGTATTACCTAGGTTATCTAGCTTCTGTAGCAGTTTTTGATAACTCACGGTATCGAATGCTTTTGTTAAATCTATGAATATGCCTAAGGCATAGCTCCCTTGATCAATATAGGTTTTAATTTTGGTGATTAGATCCGTTGCAGCCGAGAGAGTACTTGATTTAGGGCAAAAGCCATATTGTTATTTTATTAGAAAAATTGTATGTGTCAAATAGTTATTCAGGCGATTATATAATACGCGTTCAAATAGTTTGGACATTATAGGTAATACTGACACTGGTCTGTAGTTACTTGGGTCAGTTCTATTTTCAGATTTGTAAATAGGACTGACCCTAGCCACCTTGAGGGTATCGAGAAAAGTACCATGTAGTTAACAGGCTATACAGTTAGTTAGCTACTCAACGATTATATTTTTAAACATTTTATTGCCTTAGTACTTACTAATACCATCCAAACCAGTGCTAGGGTTACTGTCGATACTTACTTCCTCTGTGGTGCACGGCGTTAGCTCGTTTAGTGTTATGTCATGTGTATAGTTATTATCATACATTAGTATGTTGCCCGTATTTGTGTGATATGTGTCTGGTATTTTTTTTTGCTAAGTCTACACCTATAGATGAGAAAAAAGAATTAAACAAGTCACATATTGAGTTACCTTCTGTTAGAAGTGCAGCGTTTGACATTAGTTTGGGAGGAACAGCCCTGTCTCTAATTTTATTTAATCCTAAGTTATTAATCAGGTCCCACATTTTTTTTTGGTTGATTTCTGTAGTTTTGGAATAAATTACAGAAATAGGTCTTCTTATGCGTGTTTGTTAACATCTTCTCTCTGTTGTTCTTTCTGGGACTTTTTTCGTAAATCGTCGTTCTCTGGGTCTGATTTGGTTTTGATTGAGTTTATAATAACATAACATAACATCACGCCTGTATTCCCCGAAGGGTTAGACAGAGGTGTACCTATAGTACACTCACAATTCGCCAGTTATGTTTAAGTCCCATGTATTTATTTATTTATTTAATACTTCATGCACAGAAAAGTACAGAGGCGGACTTAATGCCATAGGCATTTTCTACCAGTCAACCTTTGGGTGATGCAGAGACAAACAGTGGTAGGTGCAATTATGAGAAATTTTGGAATACATATTTATTTAAATATAAAGATACACATATACCTATTACAAACTATAAATATAATAATATATACCTAATTATATATAAATAAGCGCAAATAAATATATACATAAATACACGAATATACTAAAACAAATAAGACAAACAATGGGAAAACGTTAACGTTGTGATGATACTGCCAGCTTCTTACGAATATGCTCGCGAACTTTTATTTTAAAGGATAATCGGTTGGTAGCCATCCTGATTTCCAGGGGGAGCGCATTCCACAGAGAGATAGACTGAACGAAGAAGGAAGAGTGAATAAAGTCTGTGCGATGAGAGGGACATTGAAGAAGGCGATTATTTGATGAACGTAGATTTTTATTGTGGTTGGCACAAATAATAAAAAATAATAAAAATAATAAAAATTTTATTAAAAAATTTACAAAATACGTAATAAATACAAAGTCCCAGATTATATAATAAACATCTTACATTTCATGTGCCTGAACTAGGAAATCCTGTGTTTCAGGCGAAAAGAGCTGACATTGTTTAAAATAAATCAAATTTTTTAAAATGTACTGAAAGTGGGGGGCAAGATAACTAGGGGAAGTGGGAGAGTCAAGAAATGAAAACAAGGTGGTCAGCGCCCTTTGCTCTCTGCGCTGGCGTATAGGCAACCACTTAAGAAGCGACCGATGCGCAGAGACATGATCATATTTACGCAGATTGAAAACGAATCGAATGCAGTAATTGAGAAGACGGTCAAGTTTGTCGAGGAGATCTGCATTCAGGTCATAGTAGCACTCATCACCATAATCGATGATAGGGAAAATTAAGGACTGCACAAGCATTGTCTTGGTTCTCGTTGGTAATAAATTTTTCAGTCGGTACAGAGCCCGCAATGTTCCAGTAACCTTCTGGCTGACCCTAGCGACTTGGATACGCCAGTTCAGGGTACTATCAATGTGCAAGCCTAGGTCCTTCACGTCAGTGCTAAATGGAACGATTGTACCATTGAAGAGAACTGGTGGCAAGGTTGTACTATCCACCTTACTCATACTCCGAGAACTACCGATGATGATTGCCTGACACTTATTAGGGTTTACTGCAACACCAAATCTATCAGACCAGGTTTTTATGGCTATCAAGTCTCTATTTAATTTGTCGATAGCTTCAGGTATTTCATCAACCTTCCCTTGACAGTACAACTGCAAGTCATCAGCATACAGATGATACGCACACTGAAGTTCGGAAGTTATAAGATTAATAAATATAGAAAACAGAAGAGGAGAAAGAATACCGCCTTGAGGAACACCCGTTACCAAATCACACCAGCATGATGAAGAATCCCCAACCTGGACGGACTGCTGACGTTCCTGAAGGTAAGAGGAGAACCATCCCAGTGTCTTGGGAGAGACCAAAACATAGGACAGAATGGCTAGCAGGATGTCGTGACTGACGGTATTAAAGGCATTCGAGAAATCGACCAACACTAGTGCAGTAACTTTGGTGTCTTCCAGTCCTGCCCTTATATCGCCAGTCACTTTAAGGAGGGCGGAAACGGTGCTGTGCCCGGGCCTGAACCCAGACTGAAGAGGGCTAATGAGTGAATTGAGATGAATAAAAGTGGAGAATTGTTTGTGGACGCAGGCCTCGAGCACCTTGGATAGGAAGGGAAGGATAAAAATGGGGCGGAAGTAGCTAGGAAGAGAGGGATTAGGAACCTTAGGTAGCGGACGAACATAGGCCTTGCGCCACAGGGAAGGGAATACTCCGGTGTATAGGGAAAAATTTACAATGTGGGTAATCGCGGGTAGGAGATGATCTAGTATAGTTATGATCATACCACGGGTAATATTATCACATCCTACCGCTTTTGATTTAATGGATAGAATGATCTTTTTGATCTCTCCCGGTTCAACTGGAACGAATCTGAAAGGATTAATATGAGGACGCGTTAGACCAGAAATTAGAGACAAAGTTTGTTGCTTGACTAGACGATCCATGGATGGAACAGTGGAGAAATGACGGTTGAGATCGTTCAAGTCAATTGAATTAGGAAGATCTAAATGTCGCGGTTTACCGATACCAAGAGTTCCAAGAAATTTCCAAGTATCGGCAGAAGAAGAAGAATTGATAGTATCTAGAATGTGGCGGCGTTTAGCATTGCGTATCATCTGATTACATCTATTCCTAGCAGCCTTGTATAGTGTCCAGTTCTCATCAGCACGATCCCTTTTAAATTTACGGAATGCACGGTCCCTACGTCGCATTGCCATCTGAATTCCTCTTGTCATCCATGGTGCAGGTGGGCGTTTTAACTTCACTTTTTTGACGGGAGCATGGATGTCATACAGGTTGACCACCACATCATTGAAGATCGCAACCTTGTCGTCAACCGAAATGGCTTCCGTCAAAGAGTTCCAATCGACTACAGATGCATCTTCCTTGAGTTTCTCAACATTCATCCGCGCAAAACAACGCCTGTACAGAACCTTGGGTTTAGGTTTGGGAGGTTTCAGGATATAGGAAATGAAAATCATGTCGTGATGGGAAAAGCCAGGGGCGTCATGCTGACCATGGGAAGAAACGAGGGAACGATTCGAGGTGAGGATCATGTCGAGCCAGGTGTCATCGCCGACAATGTTATGATGAGTAGGTTGGAGCGGCAACACGTGCAGACTAGCTGACTTGATAATATGGAGGAGCTTACGGGATCGAGGGGAGTTGTGGGCAAGGAGGTTTGTGTTGAAATCACCCATGATGATGTGATGTGCATACTCTGAACCCAAAGATTCAAGTACCGATTCGAAATCAGTGAAGTAATCAACAGTGGGAGGACAGTAGACAACACCAATAACGGTTTTGGCTCCCTTGACACAGACTTCAAGGAAAATAAACTCAGCAGAAGAAGAATAGTGTGAAGAGGAAGTTGCAAGTATTTTATAAGGAAAGTCACTGCGAAGGTGTATGGGGGGCATGTAATAGGGGGCGAGCCTATTGCCGTCAATCGGGCACAAATACAGACTCAGCAATCGAACCCAGGACTTCATGCTCAGCAGTAGCGCTTGCAACCACTAGACCAACGAGGTTATAATGTTCTGATTAATCCAGTCTTTTTGGGGAGGGTTTACAATTTTAATCTTATCTATTTTGTTCTTGTCGATCTGTTCTGAGATAAATGTCTCTAGGTGGTCGTAGTCGTGGTCGTCATTGCTGTATTTTGCTTCTAGAGTGTTGTTGTACAAATTTTCATAATCCAGTGCCTTATAATATAATGTTCCTTTTTGTTATGTTGAGGAGATAAACTTCCTATTTGGAGATATATATGCTTACCTTTACCTTTTCAAGTACTTTGGTTGTTGTTGACAATATAGCTGCTATCAAAATTCTTAGGTAGTGGATATCTACCTTTACATTTGGAAAGATTTTCATAGAAACCAACCTGTTCATTTTCAACACATTGTATTTTTCACAAAGGAGATTTCAATCCAACCTTAATTATTGTATTGAACAGGTAAAAATGTCATACATCGAGATATACAACGAGATCATCCGGGACCTTCTGAATCCAAGCGCCGGGCCCCTGGAGCTGCGCGACGAGGGGGGCAGCGGGGCCCCCGTGGTGGCGGGCCTGAGCGAGCTGAGGGCCAACAGCGCCGCGCATGTTGCTGAGCTGCTCGCGAGGGGCGACCGCTCCCGCACCGCCGAGCCTACGCATGCTAACCAACATTCTTCTAGAGGACACGCTCTTCTCAGGTATTTCGAACAGTAGATTTCTGTAGACAGTATAGATGAGAGCTCTATTATTCATACTATATTTGTTTCATAAAAATCGTAACACATTACAGACAGTACCAGATCTGGCTAAATAATAAGGAATGAGCTGGCACTACTTAATCAAATCATGGAATTAGATTGTTGTCAAGTCATTGGTTGGATTAGTAGGAGATGGTAACGTCTGAAGAAAAAGTTGAAAAAGTTGTTACCTATTGTAATTTCTGAACGGTTTTAGACTTACATAAGAACTTCTGAGCTCTATCTGTGTTACAGTGTGACGGTTAGCCAGCAAGTGGATAAAGGTACCCAGCGCGGTCGTCTGTTTCTCATTGACCTGGCGGGCTCGGAGCGTGCCGGGTTGCGGTCGCGCCGCCTAGAGGGCGCGCACATCAATCGATCACTTCTAGCTCTTGGAAACTGCATCATGGCTCTCTCTGGAGGAGCTAGGTAAGCTAGTATTATTTTGTGTAAGCCTCATCCTCGGATGAGGCTTATGGATATTAATCCATAAGCCTCATCCGAGGATAAAAATGTTTATATATATGATTGATAAGACGCCTTTAAACATTGTGGTCGCAAAGAGTCGCGCACTTTTGATTATCATAGTGTAATATTTTTTTTCCTTTTGGCGTCGGCGTCGCACGGTTTGTCTATATACACGTTTAGTTATTAGTTTAGTTTATATAGTATATACTTAGTTTGAAGAAGCAAAGGTAGGGAAACAAAAGTATTACCTATATTCATTAATTAAAACGGGATTTAGTATAAGATGGATATATGATCAGTAGATATATTTATAAAGATGATACCATAAAGTATAATGAGCATAAATGATGAAAAATTACAGCTTAATATTATTTAATCGATCGTAGCAGGTGGCGTTCTGTAGTTTCTGCCTACCCCCATGGGAAGAAGGCGTGAGTTTATGTATGTATGTAATATTATTTAAAGTAATGAATGATACTATACATTTATATACAGGAAAGCTATTTGAACAAAGTAAAGAAAGTTTTGAGGTAGGAAAAGGAGTATGGAGGCACAAGAGGTTACTGAGAAAGAAGAACGGTCATCTAAAGGACAGGAGAAAAAAATGTGGTCCAAAACGCCTACGTCTGTGCCAGACAAGCAAATAGGGTCGTCGGTAATATGAAGTTTGGCAAGATGGGCTGGAGAGCAAACATGACCCAGTCTCATCCACTTTGTAAAATAATGTTGCCATATCTATTGTAATAGTGATGCGTTCCGTTCGTTGTGATTCAGCTCACTCACACAAGGTCAATTATAAAAAATACAACATTTATTATAAAAAGTAATTAATTATAATTTACATAAATTCTATCAGAGACGATATACACGAATTATTGTGCTGGACATTATTGGGTCGGACATTATTGCAGCCCTACGTGACGGACGCCACCACACATAAAATGTGTAATCTCGACCATATGATAGACAATGTTACGGACCGTTTTATATTGAGTGTCATTAACAGCGACAGCGATAGTGCTAATAATATGTCTGACGACGAGGAATAAAAATACAATATATCCAATGCATTTTAATTTCATTTTATATAATTCTTTTTTTGAAAGTCATCATCAATCGGCCTATAAAGATATTCCTACTAACTAGGCTGGCAGATTTCTTGTTAAAATAAATAAAATAATGTGACCACTCACGTGATTGAGTGATTGATGTCAATCTTCTTGTCACAACACTATTTTCTTTTCATCAGAAACTGGTAACACCGTAAACGTCAGATTATTCCAGTGAATGAATAATTAAACTTTAGCGGGAAACGTTGGCGCAGTCAATAGTAAAACCATTACCCGAATTTATAGAACGAAATTAAAAAAATATAACGATCATGTTTAAAGTATCTCTTAAAATAATATTAATAACCGATCTCGTTACCTCTGTTTACATTCTAGATACGATGCACGGTATTGTTTTTAGCATAATCAGCCTATAATGTTCTCACTGCTGGGACACAGGCCTCCTCTCTTCGAGAGGGAGCCGTGCGGGTTGGTAGATGTCACATGTCTTCGAATTTTGGTATTAGTTTTAAAACAGCTCAAATCTCACTCGGCACATGGTTGCATTGCTTGTGCTATAGAGTTTCTATGTCAATGTTTGCAGGAACTTGATCTGCGAGAACTGTAACAGAATGTGTAGGATTTTTATAATTCATAACATTTAATAACATAACATCACGCCTTGTTTCCCCGAAGAGTTGGGCATAGGTGTACCTGTAGTACACCTACATTTCGCAGGTTATGTTTAAGTCCCATGTAATAGGGGGCGAGCCTATTGCCATCAACTGGGCACAAATCAGACTCCGACATCTATTGAGAAATTCCAGATAGAAAAACCCAATAACACTCTACCCAACCTAGTAATCGAACCCAAGACCTCATGCTCAGCAGTAGCGCTTGCGACCACTAGACCAACGAGGCAGTCATAAATTTTAAAAGACATGGCCAGAATTTGTATAAAGCTGTGCCCTAACAATAAACATTCCTGTACATTGACATACAGAACGTCATATTAAAGCTTACAGATATGTCTTTACAACAGTTTAAGTTTTATGATCAGAGATGAAGCGAGAGATACTATATAAATAGGGTACAAAAAAATGTGCCTAAACATTTTGAATAGCAATAATAAAAAATTACGAGTTATATATAGACGAAACAATACGAGAAATACTATTATCAATTGATAGAAAGACCGTTTCTTCGACGACATTTCACATCGATATCAGTGAATTTGTGAATACCTAATTCTATGAAAATGTAGGGAACACTCTCAAAGTCGGTGTTCCATAAATTTTCATAGAATTAGGTACCTACGCGTCATGTCGGCCAGTGAAGAGCCAAAAATCAAAATACCAAGTAAATCTTTCTGGTAATCATATTGATATAGGTATACATATATTGGCAATAGACTCTGGCTAGACCTTGCAAACCTCGTCACCTTTTACATGACTGGAAAACATTTTCCTTCATGAATTTTTGCGCAAGAGTTCATTGTATAACGTACATGAAGAAAGATTTTTGAATATTCATACCTTAAAGGGGTTAAATGGCGTGATGAAAGTTTGTATGGAGTTTTGCTATTTTTGCCGAAGGGAAAACCAATCGGGCGGGCACACGGCTTGTAATACATATAGGCCGATATCGAAAGCTAACCAAGACGATGTGTCTGCATCTGCACCTCCTAAAAAATGCGCAAAAACTGTCTTTCTAGCTTAGTGTAATATGATCAACAACCACGCCTGACAGGTACGTGAACTACCGCGACTCGAAGCTGACGCGGCTGCTGCGCGAGGTGCTCGGTGGGCGATGCCGCACCGCCATGGTGGCCCATGTGGCGCCAGGCGGGGCATATCGGGAAACCACGCGCTCCACGTTACACTATGCACAGAAGGCATCTTCTATCACCAATAAGGCAAGTACTTATGTATATATATATATATATATATATATATGTGTGTGCCTGTGTCTTATATTGTTGATATCGCTCATCCAATAGAACAATGACGCAATTACGTTTTAGCTATTCTTCAGGAGAACGTTTTAAAGGTTTGAAATTGAAAATATGATATACAGTGGATTTCATTTATTACGACCTTGGTTGTAGCGACCATTTACCTATAGCGACGTTAAATCTAAGTCCCTTGAATTTAAAGCATACTTTAGTACAAAATTCATGTGGCTATAGCGACTTTGGATGTAACGCCGAGTTCGGGTGTAGCGACTGTTTTTAATGAATCATTTGTAACAAATTCCTAGAAATCCCATGCAGATATTGCGACCGGAGTCGGCCGCCAAAGACACAAAGATTTTTTTCTTTCACAAACATTTCTTATCTTTTGTTTACATCCATTGCACACAGATGGTCAGCAAGTGTGGAGACCTTTACCTTTTGTTTATAGATATCAACTAAGTAGGTAGGGGAAGCGTGTACGTTTCGGAGCTTTTATGGTTCAGTTACAAAGTGATATTCTGAGTAGCAACTGGGTTTAGTAAACTTTTGAATAAGTATGGCTGCTAGACGCACATTCACTGTTAAAGAAAAGGCGGAAATCATTTCAAAATTGAAAAACGGTGAAAACAATGCTGATTTGTGCAAAGAGTACAAAGTTTCCCATTCAACAGTATCTACGATGTGGAAAAACCGTGATAAAATATTAGAATGCTTTGAATCCAAATCCTTAAAAATTAAGAAAAACCGCAAACCGACGCATCAAGATATCGAAAATGCCCTTCTAATGTGGTTCAAAGCCCAAAGAAGCCAAAACGTACCTTTGAGCGGTCGTCTGCTGCAAGAAAAGGCTAATCAATTTGGCAGACTGTTTGGAAAAATGGATTTTGAGTGTTCGGAAAGCTGGATATACCGATTTCGTCAACGACACGATATTGTAGTAGGCAAAGTTTGTGGAGAAGCCGCTAGTGTATCGCAAAGTGACTGTGACAACTGGCTAAAAACAGTTTTCCCAAAATTGACTGAAGGTTATACTGATAGCCAAATATGGAACGCTGACGAGACAGGTTTGTTTTTTAAGTTAACTCCTGACAAAACCTTGAAATTTAAAGGGGAAAAGTGCGTTGGTGGAAAATTATCAAAAGATAGAATCGCCGTGCTTGTTGCATCAAGTATGGCAGGGGAAAAAAGAAAATTATTGGTCATAGGCAAGGCAAAAAAACCCAGATGTTTCAAAAATGTTAAATCTTTGCTAGTTGATTACGAAGCAAACAAAAAGGCCTGGATGACTTCAGAGATTTTCGAAAAAGTTCTACGCAAATGGGACTCCCAGTTAAGAAATAACAAAAAGAAGATCATTTTATTTATTGACAATTGCCCAGCTCATCCTAAAATAGAGAATTTGACCAACATAAAACTGGCATTTTTACCACCAAACACTACATCAGTGATTCAACCGATTGATCAAGGGATAATTAAAACCCTCAAAAGTCATTATAGGAAGATTTTAGTACAGAAAATGATGAACGACATTGAAAACTCGGCAGGCCCGTTTTCCGTTAATATTTTAGATGCCATTGAAATGGTAACTACGGCATGGGCTCGGGTGACTCCAGATACGATCAAAAAGTGTTTTCTACACGCTGGGTTCCGTAAATCTTCGGCTATCACAACAATTGACGACGACTCCGATGATGAATTGGACATACCATTGGCACAACTGACTACAGTATCATCAAGCGGAACAAATGTTGCGGACTGGGCAACATATGTTGATATTGACAGTCAACTTATCACTACTAGCGATTTGTCCGATAGTGAAATTGTTGAAACTGTTGTTCCATCACATACGACGCAAGATGAGGAAAATGAGGAGGAAGAAGAAGATTGCAAGGAAGGTGAGATTCCTACAACTAAGGATGTGTTAGGTGTTGTAACAAAGCTTAAAAGATACTGTTTATTTGGTGATGGAAAGGATATTATAGATATTGAAGAAGTAATGAAAATAGAATACACCCTACAGCGTACACTAGCACAAAAAAATAAATTGAAGCAAACTAATATTACACATTTTTTTAAATGTACCGGTGAATAACTATGTGTGCAAATATTTTCAATAATAAATGAATATAAACTACACATGTGTACGTGTCTGTATCTCTTTACCTTTGCCTGTAACGACTTCCGGATATAACGACGAAAATAGAGTGGTCCCTTCATTGTCGTTATACCCGAAATCCACTGTACTATTTCCAATGATTATTATAAAATCTTTTAATATTTATGTATGTTACTTCACTATCAATTATAATTCGTAATAACTTCATGAGAAACCTTAAGAAAACTGTTAAAAATTCCAAATAAAACAAACCTGACGTACAATTATGCCATTTTATAAATAAAATATAACAATTCTGACATAAACTAGGTTTGAAATGGGAATAAATTATGAATTTAAACAACAAATTATTCAATTTAGTTATAATTTTATAAATCTGTTTACATTTATATACTTATAATAAGAAGTATCAAATCTTATTTTTTTGAAAATGAGTTACAAAAATTTAGTTTTTATGTTAAAACAAAGACCTAGATAATGTAAGATACCAACATGATTATAAAAAAAATACTACTGTCAAATAAGTCGATGTGTCCGCGTGACTTTTTGAAAAATACACCAATTCCCTAACGACAGTCACTCACTCTATCGAAAACCACCGTAACTATAATTCTGTCGTTTTTGTCATAAATAGAACTTTCGAAACGTGAACTTATGACATTCAAAACTCATTCTCGATATTTTCGTAATTACGTCGTTGTTCTATTGGATGAGCGATATGTAAGTAAGTATCTATGTATTAGTATTGTTCTTGTATTTTAAAGTCATATGTATCCCTTAGATGGCACCTGCCAAGTTTTGTCTCTGCATCACCCTAAGGTTGACTGGTAGAAAATGCCTCAGGTATTATGTCCGCCGTTGTGTAGTATTTTTTTACTTGTGTATAAAGTTTTAATACTTAATAAGTTCGGACTGGGATGGAACGGCCACGTGCATAGGCACTGAACATATAGATACAGGCTGCTCCAAATACTGACGTCCAAAAGAAAAATCTGAATTTCTCATACCCAGAGGTATTCGAAAATACCCCATGTATGTTCCGCGAGTAATTTTTTTTTTTGTTATTTTTTAGAGTTTTCTGACGGTGAAGCTTCAAAAATTCATATCTTTTTTGTAGTGGGTATTTTTCTGATTTTTTTTGTGACATCGTCTGGAATGTTACTTTCATACGCAAAATAATAAACTTCCTAACATTCCTGCAAGTTACTCAAAAAAGCATCGATAGCAGGGATTTAAGTTTTTAGTGAGATAGACTCAAAGTTTAAATAACTCGAAAATTACAAAAAATCGCGGAACACACATGGGGTAATACCTCTGGGTATGAAAAATTCAGATTTTTATTTTGGACATCACTATTTGGAGCAGCCTGTAGGTATAAGCTTCCGATTTATCTTTTCATGTCATCCATCGTTTTCTTGTTATTTATTGTAATTCATCTTTTCATATTCAGCTTGTGTCAAGTTTCACGACGTCGAAATAATATTTCAGGTGGAACGAGATTTGGTCGAAACTCCGATGCCTCTGTCGCAGTATCGAACAGTCATCAGCGAGCTGCGCGAGGAAATCGCTCGACTGAAACTTAAGATGAAGGACGACAGAACAATGTAGGTTTTTGCTGAATGATGTACGTAGGTGCTTCGGTATTTAAATCCGAATTAAGAATAGCTTACACGGTCAACAGACTTGTGTGCGTGGGTTTTTCCCATCTGTTAGCGTTAGCACCACTTTTGATTTGAATGGTAGGTAATATCTATCTAGCAGGTAAAGGCACTTGCAGTACTTGGGATATTTAGGTTACTCATCATATCCCGCGTTTCTTTTTAGAATTCTTATTTACCATCATAGCTTCAGAAGATATATATCATAGGTACCTAATTAGTTACTTATAGGTAAAGTCTGGGAAATAAATTGTTAAACAAACTGACTGCCAACTTAAATTGTCCGTATATTCAAATTGTATGACTATTATTTGGGCGTCCAAGCAAAAAGGGTCCAGTAGTGGGGTATTGAATTAAGACCAGTACCCTAATTGCGTAACACACTATCAATCAGAATCTGAATCATTTTGAAGCAAATTGCTAATGCATTGCTTCTTAAGTTCGAAAAATTAGTTTGCTCAACAACTTAAATAGCGCAATGAATGTTGTTGAATTGTCAAAATGAAACCGATTCCTACTCTAAGTATGTTACGCAATTGCCCCGCAGATTCGGTATCTAGAATAGAAGTGGCGTAGATACAATCAATGATGATGACTGAACAATTTTTTCTTCGGCTTCCCTATAATGATATAGGTAAGCCGAAGAAAAAATTGTTCAGTTCTCATAAACTCACGACAAAAAACAGTAGGTTTTTAATCTTATGATCTATTAAACTGGTATTAAATTATATTTTATCGGTAATTATATTTTCGAGCCGTTTGGTGTTGAAACCCTCGGGCCGTGGGGTCCGAGCGCTCATGGTTTGTTTAACAAAATCTCCAAACGGCTAGTTGACACTTCCCGTGACCCAAGAGCCGGCTTTTTCCTTGGCCAGGGGCTAAGCATTGCCATACAACGAGGCAATGCCACCAGTCTCTTGTGTACATTACCAGTCGACAGCGATGCGGAGGAATTTTTCGACGCCATATTTTAGTTTGTGAATAGTTTTAGTTAAGTTAGGATATAATTTTGTTATTTTATTAATTAATTAGGTATAAGTTGTTATTTATGTACATTCCGTTTTAATTCTGAATAAACCTAATGGAACCCGTATTAAGTATAATTATGTAATATGATGTGATACACAGTTATACACACAGATGTACCATATTATTTGGAAATAGTATACATTAAGAAGAGTGGTTGTTCCGAAGGGAAGCCGATAGGAATCGGGTTGTATGAAGGCTTCGCCCCTGTAAAATAGTCAATTGATAATAAGGATTTAAAAAAATATTCAAAAACTGGCACATCTTTTTTATCAGACATTTGAAGTTGAAACTGAAAAAACTCGATTTGAGAAAAAGCATTTTCAAAGTTTGATTTTTGGTACTTAGTACATTTTCTGATGTTTCTAAGTACATTTTCTGGTACTTAGAAACATCATATAAAGTCATTTATTATATGAACTTCTGGATAATTGAGCATTAATTAATAATATAATCAATTAAAATCGAGAAATGCAATTTTTTCACCCAACTTTACAAAACTGCGTATATCTCGAAAACTAAATGCCGAGAACGGGACCCTTTTTGCTTGGACGCTCACCGCTCACATATCACGGTAAATAGACGTAGGGTGTCAATTTTTCGTGTTCCACGCTCGCCTCAAAGAGATGTCAGCACTATTGACGGGGTCCGCTAGGGCCGATGCCAGCTAGGGTTGCGGGATGTTCGAAAGAGTTACCGTGGCCCCGGCACAGGCAACAGAAGGAACACGGGTGGGTTTTAGTCAGTAAAAGTCTGACACGCCCTCCCGCTCCGCCCAGAGCGGGAGAAGTCATTTGATGATTTCCCATCCACAAAAAAAAAGGGTGTCAATTTGCTTAACAATTAATTTCCTTAGCTGTACATAATTTTACGTTGAACAGTAAACCAAAAGAGTTCCCAAGAGTCGAGGAAGAGGTCAGCAAAGAGGATGCAGTGGAGAACGCAGCGCATCTTAAGTCTCTACGCGAAGCTATCGTGTCCACATTCAAGCAACAGATGCGCTTGCGACGACGGCTGATGGAACTGGACAGCCACCTGTTGGGCTTGGCACTGGACGCTGAGCGGCAACACGCGGCCATCTCGCACTGGGAAGCGAGGTTCAACCGCCTCTACAAACCTATCAACATTCCTGGCTCGAGATTGAGCACACAGCAGAGTTACAGGTACAATATTGTGAACATGTTATTTTATACTTTAGGTCTGTATAGGTTCGACAGATTGAGTAAAAGGTATTCTTAAAGGCCAAACCAACCACCACCTCTTAAAGCAGTATTATTAATTGTATAAACTTAATTTTATTATTAAGGGATTTTTTGCACGCTGCACTAAGTAAGCAAAATATGTGGAACTACTTATAATATATTTATATTTAAGACCTTTTATGTACCATATTTTATGCAAATAAAGATATACTATGCTACTACTGGCGGGCCGCACCGCACTTTTTTGGTTATAAGTGCGTTGCGCTGCGGCCCTTTGCGGCAATAATGTGCGCTTGGCTTTAGCGGTATTTGCCTCTTTATCATTTTAAAGTACTCTATACGATTTTATTTGCGAGATCATGAGTATACATGTGTCCAGGGGCGGCACTGGGCTGTCGTCGAGCAGCAGCGAGCGAGCAGAAGCCGAGGTGGCCGTAGAACAGGCGTGGTCCGAGCTAGCGGCCGTCGAGCGCGAGCAAGAGTCCGCGCGCACCGAGCGGGAACGCGTGGAGAGGCAGCTGGAGCAGGTGCGACTGCGGGGAGCTCAGCTGGAACAGGTAACACAACATTTTATTTTACTTTAGGTATTAGCTGACCCAACATCGTTGTCATGTCCAAATTTCATTCATTCATACAAAAATCCTATAGATAAAAGGACGTTCAGTTTTTCCCGAATTTGATCATTTTCCGGGAACTTTCAATGTTTTCTTTCTAAAAATCTTTAAACAAAAATTAATCAAAACCAGTGATGTGCTTACCAATGAACATTATTTAATTTTTAAACGACTTCAAAAAAGGAGGAGGTTCTATGTTCGTCTGTATGTATTTTTTATGTATGTTTATCGATATTTTCATCAATTGTGGACCGATTTTGAAAATGTTTTGTCTGAAAGAGGACACTACACACTACACTACATTTATGTTCGCATAACTCGTCAAAATGTTGGGAACAGCAGATTTTTTTAGTATAATAGTAAAAGTTGTTCATAATGATGAGTACAATGATCCGTTAAGAGGTTGTGCGTTTTTTTATGTTACATCTTGTATAGATTTGTTTAATCTGTACAAATCTTTAAACCTCACTTGGTTTTCGGACGTCGCTTTCGGGTGAAAATCACAGTGGGTGGAAGCCTTCTTGTCACAGTCACGGGTGCAGCTGCCGACTATTTCTTTTCTGTGCTCGTGATTATAGACATACTCGTAGATCATACTGAGTTAGGCAATAAGAACTGTTTCTATCTACTCAGATGTCTCATCTGATCTGCCTCATTCGTTTAAAATCTCCGATAAATGTTCAGGTCCGCGATCCGGCTATAGCCGGATATAGCCGGATATTATAATAAAATAATGAAACAAACCATGAGCTATCGAACCATTCTTCCTCTTCTTACAAAAGTTCTTGATTGGCCTAAATTCCTGATTTACTAACATTGACGTAATATGTACTACGCACTACATATTACGTCAATGTTTACTAACTACCTTTTCTCTCTGTGTTTTGATTTTTTGTGACAATTAAACCTTTCTTCCGTTTTTTAACGCTATATTAAGAACCAGGGTGGAAGTGATCAATTGTAGAATGAACTAAGCCAAACAATAAGAAAAC
Source organism: Fissipunctia ypsillon (assembly GCA_947568875.1). Taxonomy (NCBI): domain Eukaryota; kingdom Metazoa; phylum Arthropoda; class Insecta; order Lepidoptera; family Noctuidae; genus Fissipunctia; species Fissipunctia ypsillon. The sequence goes on from OX387652.1 coordinate 12,900,591, forward strand.
TCCAATAATTAATTGTAGGAGTTACCAGCCACCATCAGCAGTGGTCCGGAACGTGAAGTGCTGGCTTTAGTGTGCCGCGTGCATGAACTAGAGGCCGACAAACTGGCCTTGCAAGGAGAGCGCGCTGCTCGGGCGCACGAACTGCGAAGACGAGACCTTGCACTACAGCGACGAGACGCGCAGAGAAGACTCTCCGACGAAATCATTACTAGGCAGAGGCGCGCACTTCAAGGTATATTTTTTCAACGGTCTTATTTCTTATTTCAACGGTCTTATACGCACGCCAATTCCAAAAGGGGCTAAAATAATGAACAATCTACTGTTATTGCTACCATTAACCGTCTGTTGATCTTCTTATTGCTCCATAGACGTAGGCGTGGGCGTGCCTCCCGAGCTGGCGCAGCTGTACGAGTTGTATCAGCAAGAGATCCACGCGTCCACGTACACCGAGAGCAACGACATCTACACGCCGCCGCACCGCCTGCCGCCTATCTCCACCAGGTACGCCAGCCGATAGAAATGCATGCCTGATGAATTTACAGGCTTAACAGAGTAAAACCAGTAAAAGTTTGAATAAGAATAACGTCTACAATTTTTTTTTATTTTGTCCGGTGTTAGCGGAATATCGAAACTGAATATTTTGGCTGACGTTCTCAAAATATTCTTTTACCATCCAGGATTTATGTTAGGCTGTAGCTTATTTGAAGGCAGAATGTATTGGTAGCAAAGATTTAAATCGTTAGATTTGCTGTCATCGTACTTAGGTCGCGCGAAAAATTGTCTATGCTGAGAAGAGTGAGCTCACACATCCCGCATGAAACAATTTCCAGTATGAATGACCGAGACTACTATTCAAATCGACGTCGACGTCAACGAATAGAAACGAGACCATCTTCTGACGCGGTCAGGCGAATCTAACGATTTAAATCTTTGATTGGTAGGTCACCTCACACAGGTACCTTTTGGGTGAGTGCCTTGGAAAGTTGGAACTTTATAATGACGTTATAGATCTACCCATGACCCACATAACACTGGCGGAACATGACACATTGTTGTGTCGTTACAGCATGTCGGAGCTGATGTGGTCGGAGAGTTCGAGCGGGTCGGGGCGCGGCTCCAGCTCGGGCTCGGGCGGCACGCTCGCCTACGACTACCGCCTGCCCCGCCTCGCGCCCACGCCGCGCCCCCGGACTAGATACAGGTGAGTTCGGAGCATTTGTAGGCGCAGCAGTACGCTAATGCTCCTCAGTAACTCAAAGAGCTACTGCTCAACATTGAATTAGTGACTGTTTTAGCAGCGCACCAGGAACTCTATCAGCGGTCAAGTATTTGGTAGAACTTGGATGGGTACTTTTAAGTTATGCATGCAGTAGCAGATTTAGTTTGCGCATTGCAGGATGCGAGCAAGCTATCTAAGGAACTCCGTATGCATTATTTAAATGTTACTCGACGCAGCAAGGAGGAACCTTTGTTGCCTAATCCTGATAGGAACCTCCTGCAGTCCCACACTGACTGCAGGAGGTGGCAATACGGTTGCGAATCGTACTACTTACTCATGTTACAGTGGTCAGCGCTCTTCGTGGTTTAGGTAATGAAATATTTATTGGTTCCAGTCAAGGAAGCGCGTCGGCTCTGAAGCGCTACGCGAGCGACGACAGCCTGGTGACGGTGGCGCACCGCGCGCACGACGAGCCTGAGCCCTGACTCCGCGCTCCTTGCTCACACGGCTCTAGCTACGCGTGCTCCCGCACTTTACGATCCTGTCTGGCCAGAATATATTGTGGCACTATTCAGTAGAAATTTTTCTAAAGCCAAAGTTGACTTTTTGGGCTTAGACAAACAGTCGATACCAAACGGCAAATGAGTTCTTCGTTTCATTATTCTACAAATATTCATTGATAATAAGAATGTCGTCGGTCGTGGGTTTCGGCCCTCACTTGATTTTGGCTTTATGTGAAAGTGGTTACCACAGTTACAAAACTAGAGATTTTCGAATGATCTTACACGTGGTAACTATTCAAGTTGATGTTGCGTAGATCACTATAGTGATGTTGTGGATTGTTGTGTCAGTTTGCTCCCTTTGGGCTTGCGTATGAATCAAGATATTGTGAATTTGTTTTGTAAAATATCAAATATATATAATCGCCACTTGTCTGGCAATGAACTTTGTTTTGTTTCCCACGGATTTTTATCCGTCCTTAGACCTAAGTTACAATTTTCGAGCAGTATTATTTTGGCAGAGAATAAATTGAGCACGAACTCGCTCTGTCCTGCCAAATGTGTAGACTCTAAAAGGAAATGCTTAAAAAATAGGCTTAAATTTTTATATCCTAATGCTTTAATTTAATCTAAGTTTCTGTAATAGATACCTACGGAGGCACTTCTTTACTTTTTTGTGCAGGCTTTTAGCTTGGTCTAGGACTCAAGGTAGCTTTAGGAATGTCGTAAAGAACTCAAGATGCCAAGCATTGCATGTATGAAATTTTTATACCAGCTCTAACTTATAGTTATAAAAGGACAAATACATCCACGTGCACATAACATCTTGTTGAGGGTGATGTCCTGAGAATAGCAACAGACGACACGACGCATGAATAATAACGAAGTGCATAACCATCTGCATTTACCTCGTAAGGGAAAATAAACATTATACATAATGCAAGCTAGCAATAAACACAATAATGATGATTCGAGTTTGTATTATTGACATTAAAAACAGTAGATACTTATCTAATACTAGACAAGTTTTCTTACTTTAACTAAATAATCTCATGAAGGCACTTAATTACTTAGAAAATTAAGTAAAACAAAACATTATCTTTAAGCATATTATGTAGTTATGTACATTGTGATGTATTCTAACAATTCTAATCTAGTAACAACTGTACCTTTAAATAATAATAAGTTACAAATAATTAAATATAAATGGGTACTCACAGTCATATTAATATTTTTATTAAAATAAGTACCTACAGACATTTTTAAACATGTTCGTACCATCGTAATAAGACTACTAAAAATAGTATAATTTAATTTGATCATGACCACGCGGTGATGACAAACACGTCTTTACTAAGGTAGATTACAACTTACATTAATTACCTATATCTCTTACAATATTTCGTTTGACTAAAATCGACTAATCTCATTTGATATATTTTTTACATAAATGCGAATCGAAAACAAATCTTGTGATGCGTATAGCAAATCGAAATTATCTTAAGTGCCTAGGTACTTCATTACCTACCTAATTGGTCCCTGAGTTTCAAAAATACCAACTAAGTATTGCAATACTGTTAACATTCGCTCAACTTGGTTAAGTACAAAAAGTAGAAGAAAATGTAATAGGATCGCGAATTGTACTACTTATAGGTATTAGGTATAGGTCTATCTATTCATACACGCAATGTTTTAAGGGGTCATTGTACTCATCATTATGAACAACTTTTACTATGGGACCAAACCTAAAATCGCGAAAAAAAATCTGCTGTTTCCTATAGGTACTTAATTATGTTCGCATAACCCGTAAAAATGTAGGGAACAGCTTTTTTTTTTTGTTGAACAGTTGCTGAAGTTGTTCATAATGATGAGTACAATTATGCCTTTAGAGATTTAGTGTACGAATAGATACCTAGAACTTATCATCATCTGCGTAGCTTTTTCCCAACTATATTGGGGTCGGCTTCCAGTCTAACCGGATGCAACTGAATACCAATATTTTACATGGAGTGACTGCCTATCTGACCTCCACAACCCAGTTACTGGGTAATACGATAGATACACCTACAGAATAAATAATTACTTGCAAAATAAATATTCCTTTGCCATTTTTTTTCAAATACTTTCGAGATATCACAACCGTGGGTGCTACCCAAAAGGTTTTAAGAATATAAATAGATAGACTCGATGCAACCTCGCGTAACTAGAATATGAAGCAAAAGGCAAGGTCCGCGGATTGGCAAATGACGAAAGCTACTCTTAATTTGATAATCAAATAATATTATGGCCACTAAAGTTACTTAAGTAACTACTAACTACTAGAATTAAGTTTAAAATATTTTGCCTTTACAACCGCAAAACGTGTTTTGTTTCCTTTTGAGAAGGGGTTTTCCAGATGAAACATCAGTTAGCTGCTTATAAGCTTAGTCTGTGACATAGTTTGTATTAGCTCACTTTATATATTGATGTAAATAATTATAGTCGATCACCCGAAGTTCTGATGTATGGAAACACTGTTGCACATGGTGCATTTGAGCTGTTATAGACAGTAGACAAAAGTCCAATAAAAAATGTTGAAGACGATAAACATGAGCGGGAACAGTATGCGGGAACGTTTGTCGATCCACGTGGCGATCTCCTGCGGCGTCATGGTGGTCCAGTTGTGCTTGGGCGGCTCGTCGGAGCCCTCGCTGCCGCCGCGCTGCTGCTTGCCTCCCTGCCCGATGAGCTCGTCGAAGCTCTGCGTCGTGATCGTCGGCAGGTTCATCGCAGATGGGAAGCTCTGTAACATCAAGCATGACTGATTTTAATACCGTCTGTTTCATCTCCTTGTTCTTATATACCTAGTGATGATGGTCTTATATATGTAGATCTACTAGCTGTGCCCCGACTTCGTTTGCGTGGATGTCGGAAAACAACTTACTTATTCCTTCCCTATAACTCCTCTGTTATATGCTTGAGCCGTTTGGGGTTGAAACACTAGGGCCTTGGAGTCCGAGTGCTCATTAAGTATTTCGGGACATCGACAAGCGGTTGGTCGACTCTTTACGGGTTACGGGGCCAGAGGGTTGGCCCATTTTTAGACCAAAAAATCAGCATTGCCATCCAACATGGCAATGCTGCCAGCCTTTTTGGCACTTTTCCCATTGACAGCGATGCGGACGAATTTTTTGATGCCCAATGAGCTCTTCTCCTTTTTTTTTACTATACATATACTTGTACATAATATGTGTACCTATATGTATATTTTAGTGTTAGCTTGTTTATTGTAATTAATATTATACCACTTAAATTTGAATCGGATTTTGTTCACAACTTTATGCGTTTTAATTTTTTGCGCAGAACCCTAATTCTGTTTCTAAAATAAAAGTAACTGAGTTACTCCTTTCATCATCAGCTATTTGCCAGTCAAAATCCCGTCAAAATCGGTCCAGCCGTTTCGGGGACTAGCCGTTACAAACAACAGACAAAAATTTTAAAAATTGTTTTTTTGTTACATACTTGCATATGCATTTAGTAAAAAGCTGTTATTTTGACATTACAAACAGACACTTCAATTTTAATGATTTGTAGATGACAACGTAGGCCAAAGGAAGGCCAGTCTAAAGATGGCTTCACAATGTAACTACACAGGTGTGCAATATCTGCAATTTAGAAAAAATGTTCTTGCTTCCGCATACTGATTGAGATTTTCCTATTTTTGTCCTAAGAATGTCATAGGCTCACAGGTTGACTGATTTGAGTCAATATAATCATCTATACTTATGTAAGTGCGGTTGAATTGAATGATTATGCACGTGCTGAACTAATATGTACCTATCCATTATTTGTAAACCGCCGTTGATAACAATTAATTCAAATTTACCTTGTCGCACCATTGTAGTATAATTACGATATATGCAAATTTAATGTTGTAGTATTAGGTGTACCTAGTATTGTCACAGGCATGTCACAAGTATTATTGTATACTTAGCCCACGGAAATAAGAGGTGAAAGTAAATCACGATCTATACTTGTAAGTCACGATGGATTTAGAGATCATATATGTAGATGATGATAAATAAATGACATTTACTTCCAGGCATATAGCCTTGGCGATAGGATCTACAATAACCTGTTGTGTGTAACGGTAAAGCCCAGCAAAGGGAATATGAAAACAGGAATTAACTCGTAATCAGTTTCAATAATGTGAATGGATGAATGGAAGTTAGGAAAACCATATGAAAATCCCCTCAGTGGTTCAAACGTAAACAATAACGTACGTGTACGGTCAAGTAGTTGTTGTATCCTGGCCCCGCGGGGTCGGTGCTGGTCTCCTGGTTGAGCGACGAGCATGAGCGCGACTTGCTCAGCTGCGGCGATGACTCCTGCAACTCCTTCTGTAACTCTTTGCGAGCAAGCCGCGGTGTCAACGTACTCTTCAATATATATTTGCTGTTCACCTTCTTTAAGTTCACCGCTTTCCTATAAAAGAAAAACAACGTGTTCTTTTTAATACATATATTACAACTAAGTAATAACAAGTTATGTTTTTAGATCATTAGAAGTACAACGTACTTTCTACGCCAAATAGTGTTGACGAAAGCGAATTCGACTAATGCAGAGAAGATAAAACCGATGCAGCCCAGGAACCATATTTCACTAGCTTTGATGTAAGACACCTTCGGTAATGTCTTCGCCTGAGAGGACGCCAGTGTGATAAACGATAACATAGTGCTGGTACCTGGAACGAGACAAGATGATAAACTAAACATGTTTCAGATCAAATAATCAAAATGAACCAAATTAATATTAGTGTAATAAGTTTTTATGCATTTTTTCAGGACGTACCTAACGTTATCCTAGGAGCTGAAGCGTCTGCTTGTAGCCAAAATGTTACCCATGACATGGCGACGATCATCATCGAAGGAATAAAATAATCCATTAGGTAGTAGCCCACTTCACGACCTAATTTGAATGTGAATTTGAGGGCACTGTAATTTCCCGCTGCCAAACAATACATAAGTGATTAATTCTATGAGGAATTGTGTAATTAAATTCTAGTGACGTCACAGACAGAAAAACGACATTACATCTACCTTCACCGAGACGCATATTGACAATATCCCCACGTACAACAGACTCATTCGTCCAAAAATCCAGAAGTGAGTACTCGGTGAGATGCAGCTCCGATGATAACCGAACTGGGCTGTCCTTTTCCCACATTAGTCGTAAGATGGATGCGTTGTATTTCCCTAAAATTAATTCAGAAGGAAAATTGTTATTATCCACTGCAGGAAATCCACATTTTGCAGATTTGTGATTCACCTGCGATGACGTTCACATATAATAAGCCTTATGAAATTACCTATTAGATACGTAAACAGCTTAACTAATAAACATATTATTATGTGTAGTTAGAGAACGCTTGATGTATTACTCACAGCTTTCCAAGTTCATTGAGCAGGTTTGATCATCAAATGGGAATTTTTGTAGATTCATCCAGCAGTAAAGTACAGCTTGCATACGTCGACTGAAGAGCACCTCACCGTTGGGTGCTACTGATATCAGCACATCTTTGCTGTCAGTACCCATCAAGCTTGACGACTGTTCATTTGACATGTATAGATGTGGCACCCAGATTCTTTCTCTCAGATCATTCTCACCAATAATCTTCGACCTTTCTGGCGAAAATAATCGATACGCTAACCGTGGATCAGTCCATCGCAGTTGGAGGAGGAAATGGAGTTTGAAGTTCTGAAATCATGTTATATTTTTATTAATGTACACATGTAGTTTAGTAGTAGGTACAATATTATAGAATACGCAACAGCCACCTTTTACTTGGTAAAGTAGGTACCTATTATTGATATGTAAACGAGTAGATAAATCTATACTTAGTTCACCGACTAGGAACGAAAAGGTACCTATTTCTTTTGGTTTGGTAGTTAATACTTGTAGGTGATTGAAAATGTAAAAAAGAAAGTTACTCACCAGATCGTGGGCTTCAGCGGGCTGTATGAAGTAGACATAGGCGCTAGCATGCACATACACTACGTCTGCGGACGTGTAGGTAGGCAGCAGCAGGCGGTCGTAGCGGCACTGGTGCGCCAGGCGCGACAGGAACTCGGACTGCGTGTAGTTGTCGCCATCGGTGAGCCCTGGACAATCAGCTACATTTGCTCTGAAAAAAAAGCAACAATCAGTTTATGAGTATGACAGTTTGACAACAATAGATCATTCGTCTTCTCATCACGTAGCGATACGTCCACTTGTGCAGACTGTTCAATCACGCGCGCTATTAGCGGCCTTACTCGAGGGCAACACGCAAAAATATCATTGATTTTTAAGCAAGCGAATGGTTTTCCTTATCCCAATTCCTGGCCTATTGATAATACGTGCTGTAAAGGCCGCGGGTAAAAGCGTCTATTAGTACTAATGTGCGACACCTCATCAATAATTAATATCTTGTTTAATGTTAGCTTACGCTGTCTACGTGTCACGTGATTCGTGAGAACAGGATAACGGCAGGTAATTACAACAAACATAGAAATTATAATATTCGTCACCATCGCCATAGCCAGGTAGTGAGCTCAGTGGTCGGGTCGAATCATATACAGAATTGGATGCTGCTGTCAGTCCTTCTGACGGAATTACAGAAACAAAGTTTATGATCAAGAAAACTTGCAATTCCTACTTGAACGCAGAAATATTGGAACTGCTAAGATAATCTGTACGGTCACGAGTTAGGATTAAACGGTGTTTAATGAATAGTCTCAAACGAGGCCGTCGTACGCAAAAGTAGATCACAACTACAATAAAAGTAAGGAATGTCTTACAAATGATAGACCTTCTATCACATGGTTGAATGTTGTGGCCAAATATCCTATTGAGCCTTATAGTATGCTACTTTATTATTGTATTATGTAGCTCTAACTCTATGTAGTATCGTATCTATATTTAAAAAAAAAAATACTGAAGCCAAAAATCCCACCATAATAAATTGTACAGTTAAAGAAATGGACATCATAATTATCCTGTTTAAGTGAACAATAAGGAAGTATTAAATCGTAATGAAGGCCATAATAGATTGTCATTGTTAAAATATTCAGCTACCGATCTCAGCGAAATTCGGAGTCCGTGTACCGTTTGTCATGTTAACAAAAGAACGTCATAATTTAAAACCGATATCTGACGTTTCTCTCTTTCTGCACTGTCTACCGAGCATGTATTATCTGTTTTAGTTCTGCTCCTATCATGCATACAATTGCAATGTAGGTATATAGCACCCAAAAGTTGTATCGACTTCTAGCAAAAATTCCGGTTCAGGTGGTGTGTTTGAACACGTCTCTTTTTTTTTTTTTGGATGGGACTTAATTTTATAAAACATAAAGGGTTGGGCAGAGGTGTACTTAAACTGTAACGTTACAATTTAGCCTAAAGGGCTAAATTGTAAATCACTTACAAAAAAAAAATATGCAAAAAAGTTGAAGTTAAAATTGGTGGGGTCCCGCGGTGAGCACCGACTAGCCAGGAATTATTGAACACAACCAGCCCTTTTACTGCAAAATATATAAATAAACTAAAGGAAGTGGATTCTGTGAAGCGGAATACTCCACATTTAAAGTACATCCACACTTCGCCAATTTTATAAAGATTGCCAAAATCTGCTCTTGATGAGCGGAAGAAGGCTTGCTACCCCTGGTTTCTATGGTGATGCCTTTCCATCCTTTTAATAAAGTCTACAGTTTCCACTTAGGTATCTGAACGCCACACTTTTGGCAAGAACATTGGTGTTCCGTAACTAGATTGATTCCGTACATACGTACCTACTGAAAAAACATTAAATCACTTAAAATATTTCTTACTACTTTTTAAACCGAAATGATGCAACGTTTTCACAAACAACAACACGTTGAATGGTTGTAAAACGTTCACCTAGATATCTGAACGTGTGCCTTTATTTCAGTTAAAACAAAGTAGATACTAACGTAACCTTAACGCGTTATGTAGTTCATTATTAATTTTATCTATGCTCGATCACGTCTACACGCTATGACAGTGATTGCGTGTTGAACAAACTCTCTTTTCAATAACAATACCTAATTGTTTACTGAAAGACGTTGTAGTATCAGTTTAATATATGGACTCATGGTGCGGCAAGGTCGGAGTGGGAGCGGGTAACGACAACGATGCTAATATTTGTGGTGCCTGATAACATTATGAACCAATTCTGAGAGATATCAACAAGATTTACTCTTAGATTACGGCTAAGCTGCACGCTACGTTTACATTAAATATGTTTTACATTCTTTTGCTTAGACTAAAATTAGGTACCTACTTCATTACCAAATTAGGTAGGTGTTACACTCATGCAAAATGAGTGAGTGAGAAGGAAAGAAATCATCGGGAAAGTATAATTTACATTTGAATTCAGATTCTAATTCTGACTTAAAGGCTATTCCTGACTTAAAGGCTAAAAACTGAAAATCCTGTAGGTCGAAATCACAACGCCTTTGTGACGCATTGTATTTAGAATACAAAGTAGGTCTGACCCTTTTCCTCTTAAATCCCCTTGTTTTTTTACTCACTTTAGCTAATGTACCTAACTACCTAGGCTTAATCAAATTTGTTCAGCGGCACTTATATGTTAATCTGAGCACACACTATCTAAGAATTTACGAAACTAATATAAATTTTGTTCTGATAAAAGATAACAGTAGTACAGTAGTCCCTACCTACCTGCAGAGACTTTTAAAGTAAATGGATAAGGAGCTTTAAGTAGTTTGAATTAGGTATTTAGCAAATTAAGTAAATGTCACCTTAAATTATGAATTAGCGAGCAGAAACATTGCAATTGTTTTTCTAGACTTGATGATAAATACTAAATGTTAGGTGACATCATTCCCTGCCAACCGTAAGTTGTAAGAATTAACTGAATTATGTATTTTAAATGGCGGCGACATATCAGTTACTGCTGCTAGTTACGTTTTATGTCCGCTACTAGAGTTTATTTAAATGTTTAGCCATATACGGAAAGTACTGCAATTATGGACCTACAATTGTTTATCTGTAGTCTTTAATTCAGAAACCAAGATAGTTTAAAGAAAAATGTTTACAATAGCTTACAATATTATTGAAGCGTCCGTCGGATCATGGCGTCAACAATCTGAAACAATGCCAATTACTTCTCACTCTACACGTCACTAAACGGTACCATGAAACTTATGTTATTATGTTGTCAATAATATGTAAATGTCATTAATTATTAAATAATTGGTTACATTTGGTTGGAGCTTCGTAAGTAGGTACATACGCAGGCGCGCTTAAGTTTTTACCACAACGACGTAGCATCATTTCCAAGGAAATGCATTAATTTGTGAATTACCTAATACTTTGTGAGACATTAAACAAACAGAATTATCACGAAACAAAGCGATAAACAAAGATAATTAAGATTTTATCAGAGACTACTGTGTACTATCAAACGCAGTGTACCTATTAGTCAAAGACAATAAAATATACCTAGTAGTGTGCATCTAATGTTACTGTTTTCTAAGAAAAGCCTTTGATAGACGAGTGTTAGTTTTGACTTAGTCTCTTAATAATGTCTGTTTACATTCATTTACTTTATTCCGCTCAAACAAATGTGACTAAAGAGCTGATGCATTTGTTAATAAGATGGGATTGTGAATCAATTAACTGATACCTCGAGCTTCAAATTTCTCAGAAAGTTTTTAAGTCTGAGTATCATTATTGTACGAGAGCCCATGGCCAAAATGTTTGCCTCGTCGTTTTACGACTAAAACTGTATAAAATCGATACATTTGGTTATTCTGAATCCAAACATACTAATTTTAGAAATTATCCGCGTCACGTTTGACTTGACTGCATTTTCAAATACGTCAAAAAAAAAATTACCGAACCTCTGTTTCATAGCAATCTGTCTGAAAAGAAAAAAGAAAGAAAATACATTTATTTAGCACAGACTAAAAGGCACACAATATAATATACCTACAGCAGATAAAAAAAAATCAAAACCTCTTATAAAAGAAAATCAAAAGATAAAAAAAAATCAAAACTTCTGATTTTCAGAATGTAGTTCAACGATAGATTTTAGTTTATGCGAATAAATCATTTTTCTGAAGAAAGTGTAAGCATCTTGTGTTGAAACCATTTTGAACGTGTTGAAATATTTTACCGATCAGTAAGCCGTTGGTCCTGGCTCTCCTTCGTGGATCTTTGAACAGTCGTTACGGGTCTTCAGAAGCCCAGAAGTCTAATAACCAGTCTTACCAAGGGGTATCCTATTACCTACCCAATAACTGGGTTGTGGAGGTCAAATAGGCAGTCGCTCCATGTAAAATACTGGTATTCAGCTACATCCGGTTAGACTAGAAGCCGACCACAACATAGTTGGGAAAAGGCTAGGCAGATGATGATGGTAACATAACATTTTGTCTGAAAACTGTAGGACGTTATGCAAAAAGTTGCCCAGATGTAGGAAAAAATTATGTCAGACAAATGTGTGTAGCACCTTACTAATTAGAAAAATTTTCGTTAGGTTAGAAATTTTTCATACTAGACCCACAGCACATGGCAATATAAAAAATGAGCGTCCATACAACGGTCGGAACAGCCTGCCGACGGTGAAAAAAGTTGCCTAATTTATGTAAAAAAAAACATATTCAGACAAACCTAATCAGACCACTTTTTTATGTTAGCCATTAGTAAATAATTTTATGTCTGGTAAGCCATTTTTCAAACTAGACCGCACAGCACATGGCAATATTACATATACTTATTAGGGTGAGAGTCCTTACAACGCGCAACGGTCGGCTCGGAACTGCCTGCCGAAGCTTGCGCTAGTAGTGACTGAGGCGAGGTGAGGGTAGTGATAGGAGCGTAAGTGCCACGCGTTTTCCGGGCGACTCCGAAACGTTCTTTTCGATTTTGGAAATATAGGTGACATTGAAAGTCTGAAAACAGTTTTTTGATAACCGCGGCAGCCAAACACAAGGTTAAAAAAGCAATTTGCTATGAGAAAGTTCGGTTATTTTTTTTTACATTTTTGAAAATGCGCTCAGGCCACATGTGACTCGCAAAATGTCTGAATACAAACTTTTTTGTAATAAAATGACGAAACCTATGTACATTTTTTAATAACACACCTATCTAGCCTGCCTATTTTTTTTGACATAGCAGAAATGGGCCCCCATAAAACTGCGACGTTTCTGAACGGTACTGCCTATCGAGTCACACTTACAGTAGGAATCGGTAGGTATCATTTTGACAGTTCATTAACATAACGAGCAGACAAATTTTTCTGCATGCAATGCAATGGATTAGCAATATGCTTCAAAATCATTCAAATGTTACATTTCAACCTCATTTTAGAAACGCTCAAAAAATCGTTTTCCAAGTATCTTTTCTTGATATACCAATACCACTCACCCTCAAAGGAACATAAGTTATCTTCCAAAATTCGGCTAAAGGAACTTTATAGGTAGCACCTTTTCAGTCACAGGACTTCTTATGTAGATAGAAACATTGAGTTTATTTAAATAAAGACATCATCATCCCATAGTGTTAGGAGAGCAAGTGTTAGGAGTTAGCCCTAGTTAAGATATTAGACCCCCTATCAGGAGGTCAAAAGAGACACTAATTAGTACCTAGAATAACACGTAGATAATGATTATGTACAACATTCTTCCGAATTCCGAATTTACTGCCTCGTTGGTCTGCCTTAGTTCCCAAAGTGGTCCAGGTGGACCCCCAGGGGTCAACGCAGCCAACGCAAATTTCCATAGTTAGATCTAATCTTCACATTTTTGTCGAGTTTTGGGAATATGGTAGAAATGTAGCTGCAGGGGGTCCACCGGAACCAGCTAAATTTTGAAAGTGGTATATGAGAAAAATGTCTGGGAACCTCTGGTCTAGTAGCTTGGGACCACCCAAACGCTACTGCTGAGCATTAGGTCCTGGGTTTGATTCCCAGGTCGGGCAAAGTGTTATTGGGTTTTTCATCTAGAATTACTCAGTAGCAGCCCGGAGTCTGGATTTGTGCCCGGTGGATGGCAATAGGCTCGCCCCCTATAACATGGGAGTTGAACATAACTAGCGAAATGTGGGTGTACTATAGGTACACTTTTGCCCAAGCCTTCGGAGATTACAGGCGTGATGTTATGTTATGTTATGTCTTCCGAATTCCTTGTGCAAGTTGTTAACTACCGATGCACGATGGCGTTATCATAATGTAGGTAATAATATAAATATGTATTGTTAAAATATAGATTGGTTATCATTTAAATTAAACCACAACGATAATGACAATACCCAATTTAAATTCCGGAAATATGTTAAGTATGTCAAACGCTTTTCCTGCGACCTTTTCCTTAATTCTAATTAATAATAAGTATGTGGTAGCATTTTGTTGCAAGTGTGTAAAGTTTTTCGGAACGGGATTACAATCCGAACCGGAGGCGAGGGCTAAATGGAACCGAGTGTGCAATGACAAATGTTCACGCGGAACTTAAACCACGATTTTCAACACACTGGCAAAAGAATAAAATTTCATAAACATATTATTTTGTTACGAATATTTGTGACAGGTGTCAAATGGGCTCGCAGATTTCTTTTTCGTACCTGACTCGGGACCGCCAAACAGCCTGATATTAAAACACTACTTAATTAATGTTACTGCAGCGGTCGGCAAAAGAGGCATTGATGAATAAACGTGAAAATGTGAGCTGAGGCGAAGCCGAGCCGTGAGTCCATCAATGCCTGGTTGCGGCCAAGGCTTGTATAGTACTTTTCTCAAATAATGCGCGGACATTGAAACTAAGTAAATTAATTATAAATTCCAGAATCAATAACGAACAACTACAATTTTTCACGTGCCAATATGTTCATTTGTTTCTTTTTGGCCAAGCCTTCTATAGTACTTTTCTCAAATAATATGCGGACATTAAAACTAAGTAAATTAATTATAAATTCCAGCATCAATGACGAACAACTATAATTTTTCACGCGCTAATATGTTCATTTGTTTCTTTTTAACACGCTTTTTTTACTTTAGACAGCTCTATTTGCAAGCCAAATCGAAATTTAAATAAAATCTTTGATAAATTACCTCCTTGGTTGCCATGTGTCGAAGTAAAAAGTTTGTTCCATTTTTAAATTACACGACAGATTTATATGAGTTTTCATAGTAATTTATACGGCCGCTTAACACGACAGTTAAAGATTTTCATACTAACATTGCCGCCCGCTGCTCGTATGTATTTGACCAGTACAGCATTTTCGATTTATCCCGAAACAGGTTGTCAAAATAATGCTCGACTTTCCAAGCATGTTTGAGAAAAATATGTTTTGTCACTTGTTTGAAAAACAAATTGATGCTGTTATCGAAAAGTCTATAAAATTGTGTGTAATATAAATTAGCTGTCTAGTGCCCAGCACAGAATGATGTTCTACGTAACAAGTGCTGTATAGCTGCGTCAGCAGTTTGAACTATGCTGCAGGTAAGTACTTATCTTACCTACCTCAACTTCCGAAAATGTTTGAGTTAAAGTCGTGATCGGATAAACCCTTCGACATTATAGGTACCTAAGTAAGAAATTCCTAAATAATACAAAATCAAATGTAGTTTAAAAAAAACATTTGACAACCGGGTTTAGTGTGACTACATACTTTCAGTCAAAAATAGGTATCATCGGGTGAGGTACCGACGGTACCTACATAATCTTAAGCCTAAGATTTACAAAACCCAAAATTGATTAATTGGGTTACGTCTAAAGAGATAAATGGGTCATATTCAAAATAATTGTAAGTTACGGATAGGAAACAAATATGAATATTATTTGATTGTAACAGAAAAATAACAGAGAGGAATTATTAGGGCAAGTGTTGACAATTGTTGACAACTGCAAAATATGAAAAATGTAGATGTGCCAATATATTGCTAGGTGAGCGATAAGGTTTCTATGGTCTGAAAATAACACGGTAAATCACCCAAGTTTGTTCTTGGGATAAGTTCATCCCAACTACGGAACCCTACATTGTGCATGGTCCGACACGACGACGATGCCCTTAGCCGGTTTTTGCAAATTGCAGCTCTAGTAGGTTGTATGTGGATCAAAATGTGATACGCGACGATGGTAGTGTAGGTATTAATATTAAGGCGAAAGGATTCTAATGATTATAATTATGTAAAACTATAACTATACTATACTATAATTGTTACGGCCGTGAATCATATTTTAATCAACATACAACCTTCCACTGACCTACAAATTGTAAAAAACGTGAGATAATTTGAATTTCGCGGGCTACTTTGGCGCATCCCCCTTAACTGATTCTGAGACTGCCGACGACGCGTCGGCGAGGCTGTGCGGTTAGTACAAACGGCGCAAGCGGTGATATACCCAGTAAAACATGCACACACAGACAATACATGGCACAGCAATGCAATACAGGGCACATTATTCGAAAACTTTACATACTTCAAATAAATTGAAGTAAAAAAAAAATGTTTTGGCTAACCTGAGGTGCAGTAAGTATAATTAATATTTTATTATCATTAATGTATATGTGACACCATGTGAATAATGCCTAATCATTCATATCTGTTACGTAACAGAAAAAGTGACGGATAAAATAACGTATATGAATTAATTGCACGTGTCTAACCTACAAATCTATTTATTTCCACACTAATTTAAATGTTATACGAATATTTTATATTTAAAACAATTAGCACAATACAGACATTTTCTAGTATGAGTAATAAAACAGTAAACTTACTAACCGCTATTTTAAACGTCTCACATTGAATATTTACTTTTAAAAGTCTAATTTTCTTCGACAACGAAACGAGCTGAGAAACTATATTGAACAAAACGGCCGATCATTTATTCTTACGTCGTGTAGTGACAGGTAGTGGACTAATGTTGCCAGTATATCAAATTTCTTTATTACCATGGAAATAATATTAAAATAGCATAACAGAGAAGAATAACAGATATGTGTAAAATCAGGAAACTCATTAATAAATTAAATTTGAAGAACAATAAATAGTATTTTATATTTTGTTTAGTGAAGTGTTGAAAGTTTAAACAATATTCTCTGAATATAGTTTTTTTTTTTAAACTTTTGTGTAATGGATAATACATAGTTAAATTATTTTTTTTAGTTTACCGTCAAAGACGTGGACATTGAATACTTGTATGAAACGGAATCTACGCAATGTTTGGTTTCATTTTTTTTTAAGAATTGTTTAGCTGTATCAAATGTTTCGTTGTTTTTTATTAAGCTCAAATAAACATTTAATCTGTTTGTTTATGAAATTCTAGTCAATTGTATCTCGTTATAAAAATAATTGGGTTGGACAATAAGACAGTAGTAAATATACAATTATTTTGAATATGACCCAAATCTCTACCTACTATTTATCTACTAATAAATATTATATTTGGATAAATAGGTACTAATAAATCATTACTAGCGAAATAGAAGGGATCAATAAGGTTGAGTAACGAATACCAAAAAAGTCACAGGTATTAACTAGAATCACAGCTCCAAATTATTACCTATAGGTAGTTTGTCAGTAGATAATCTGCACTTCACGAACACATATTGTGATGAAGTCGTTACCTCGCTTGCCTACGTAATACAGTTTCGAATCTAACACAAATCATTGCAAATCACACAAATAATAATTTAGTGCCTACGTGTTCATTATTTCCTGTTTGTACGCTAATAATTGTCGATAATATAGTTCGCAAATGATTCACAATAAATTAGCCAAGAGTCACGGAACATTAGTCACGAAAAAGTCCATTAGATATTAACTCTAATATTAACATAATTAGCAGTTCATTACAATAGGGACTAGACGTATGTCACTGTTTGCTTAACAATTAAGATTTCATGAAATGTACATAATATGTAAATAGGTTGTAATCATTATTTTCTAGAGATAGCATTTTCCATAATTAGGTATGTTTTGATAGATTTATGAACAAACCGCAGGTACCTAATAAGTATTCAAGCTATCATTTTAGTTTTGATTGCGAACACTGTTAGTTTATATCTCGCGATATTGTAGACTGTCGATAAATAATTGTGAACAGTACCATACTGCTTACAATATAACGTATTAATTTTCGATAGTTTATAAATCTATCCATGTCAGACCGTCAAATTGTGACCGAACCTGCACTTGCCGACAGGTTCACAATCTGTCCGATTTTATCACTCGTAAAATTGTGAACCGTCCCTGATTGGTAGGTATTGGCGGTAGCCGAATTGGTCAGAGTAACTAAGCCAGGTCACCCCGACCAAATGGGTTAGGTTAGGTTAGAACCAACCGCGCGCGAGCAAAGCGAGCGGTGCTGCGTCAGCGGCCGGCGAGCGCTTCTTCCAAGTTGGTCGCAGTTACTTGGCTATTTAGTATTAGCGCAAGATGCGTTTGTCGCATGCAAGTTTGATACCAGTTCACAATTTGTCGGTTTGCTATGGATAGATTATAAACTATCGAAAAATAATGCGTTAAATTGTAAATGGTTTGTTGAAGTTCAAAATTTTTCGATAGTTTGCAATCTCGCGAGATATATTATAAACTAACAAAGTTCATAATTATATGGTTACAGTTACATAACCTTTCGAGCCATTCCCCTTCCCATTCAAAAATCAGCACTTTCCGAAATTTTCTTCAATTGTTCTCAATAATGAGCTTACAAGATTTATCGTTTTATGAACTCAGGGTGTAAAGTTAAGGCGGACTTCAATCTCGAAAAACATAGATTTAATAATAAAATAAAAACTATGTAGCTCATGAATACATCATATCTAAATACTTATATTAAAAAAAAACTAAAACGTGACTACGGAAAACTAAAAAATTAATAAAAACATGTTTCGTGTCGTTTATATTGATTAGATTTTATTTTATTTTAAGCTAATAGATAGTGGAATGGATGTTTATTTAAAAAAAAATAGAGTGATGTCGTTAGTGTGTGTAGTGTATTGTATATCTCACTCTCGCCTTATGATAGTAAGAGGAACCTTGGCGTTTTAACCAGTAGGAGTCCGATATAACCCTCCGTTTTTCCCAGACGGAAAACATCCAAGAAGATTTCTTCAGAGGAAAAAAAAGGCTTTCCATTCCGGGCTTTTCGTGAAGTTACATTACATCCAACTGAGACCGTTTAATTAAAATTCTTCCTTTGCTAGTTAAAAGGAAACTACAGCAAGTAATATTAAAAGTCATATTCCGTTCTATGGTACGTGACATCTAGCACATAATTATATAGACTACCAATAGCTATAACTGAAAACTGAATTGACTCTTCAAAACAAGTTAACACAGAGGCACAGAGGCAGATTCACAGAACACGAAAAAGATGAATGATTGTTAGTAGATTGTTATACAAGGGATGAAAAGGACCTATTTAGGCACGAATCCTAAGCGGAGCGAGGGATACAAGTACCGAGATGATTTATCTTTTCACGAGTTGTGTAAGTATTCTACTTTTTACAATTGACAGCGAGAAAATAAATAGTAGTATTAGTATTTATATTTATCACATTTTATTATACGCGCTGCTTTTTTATTGGCTAGGGAGCTGCCACGATAGTGCTATAGGTACACATCATTATGAACAACTTTTATAATGGGACCAAACCTGTAATCATGAAAAAAAATCTGCTGTTCCCTACATTTCTGTTCGAATAACTCGTCAAATTGTTTTTTGATTGAACAGCTGGGTTTTTTTTTCGCGAACAATTGAAGCATCAATTATTTTCGTCAAGTGTGATAGGTAAGTACAGGAAAGAACATTTTAACGGTTGACTTGAGAAAAAAATAAATGTGGGTAACGAAGATCACTGAAATACACTGAAAACATTGAAATCACACTTCATATGTTAAATACTCGTAGGCACCTAATACGGGCTGGTGTCCGCAACTCTTTTTCGGACTTCATGATGTTAGAGTAATATACCTATATACATCATGAAATCATGTATTTTCAAAGTTTCTTAGGCCAAACCAGAAAAGGTAAAAAATCTACTTACCTAGTTAAAAAAAAAACAAGTTTAGGAAGACCCATGCAGATATTCAGAGGAATAAATAATGTAAAATAAATGCCTGTTTTTAGGGTTCCGTAAGTCGGAATGAAAAAAAAACAAAACGGAACCCTTATAGGACCACTCGTGTAAATTCGTGTGTCTGTCTGTCTGTCCGTCTGTCACAGCCAATTTGCTTCGAATGTAATGGACCGATTCAGTTGAAATTTGGTATACATTATAAATTTCTGTGGACGTGTAACATAAATAAATTATTTTTGAACATGGGGGCCACTTTTGGGCAGCAAAAAAGAAAATTTTAAAAAAGGTTTTGCAAACTGTATCGTGTGACATATCAAATGAAGGGCCTACTGTGAGGGGTTCAAATATTTTTTTAAAATTATTTTAAAATAAATAGCCAGTTATGTTTAAGTCCCATGTAATAGGGGGCGAGCCTATTGCCGTCTACCGGGCACAAATCCAGACTCCAGGCTGCTAATGAGAAATGGCGAAATGTGGGTGTTACTATAGGTACACCTCTGCCTAACCCTCCGGGGAAACAAGGCGTGATTGTTAAAATAAATAGCTTCAAAGTTATTGGAGATATAAATAGATTAAAATTGACTATTGCCCTTTAACTCCGAAACTACTGAGCCTAAAATTATGGAAAAAAAATACAGAATATTTTCTGTATTTTTTTTTCTAAAAAAAAAAAAAAAGCCTATGAGAAGTCTGCAATGTTAAGTTTGGTCTTGGGATAAATTCATCCCAACTAAGAAACCCTTCATTGTGCGTGGTCCGATACGCACTTGGCCGGTTTTTTATTATTTAGCCGGAGTTTAGTTTTTTGGTATATTAGTTACATGTTTTACATTAACTTCTTGAAATACTACAAGCGTAGACCATCGTTGATTTGATACGCTAGCGCAACAATTAAACCCCAACCTAAATAGACATTGCTGAATGGTTTGTCAATAAGATGATCTGTGCACATTTACCTCAAACATAAGGTTACGGATACAATAGAGGAAATTCGATTCGAAAAATAGTTTTGTTTATTCATTTATTTACATTTCATATAGTCTATAACAATGCTGTAGTGAGGGTTCGCAGCACGGTGTAAGGTCGAACTAGCAAGGCGCCAGTGCCGGCGCACGCGCAGCCATCTGCATCAAAATAGATGACACTTCGCCACGCTCATTGTCAGTAACAGATGTTAATAATTATAAATGATACTGCAGCTTCCTCTCGTCATTATTATTCAGTAGCCACGTTAAGAGTCGTGAGCTAAAATCACGAAAATAAAGTGAACGTCAAAGTTTTCTTTTTAATAGTAATGATGTAAGTAATAATTATGTGACTTAATATGACATGCTTATAGTAGCATCACTTAGAATTTACCTCAGTAGTAATTCAAGTGTATGTTGTTGTAATTTTATTATATTTTACCCAAAAACGCATTTAAAACTTGTAACAGAATATTATTTATTACCTATTTAAACATCCGACAGAATTTCACATCAAATATGTTAATTAGGCAATAGAAAAAATGTGGTTTTCGGCAAGTGTTTAATTGGCGATGGTCGGTCCACCTTGAATCTTAGTCATGTGACTGGTGACCGAGAGCGCGTCAATTACGTTGCTCCCCATTCAATGAGAAGTAGCTAACTTCCTTTCGAATATAGATAGGTAGGTATCTACATAATCTGCAACTATTTCATTAGGTACTAAAAACAAGTTAAAAACGTTACGACCTAGCTTCGCGTGTTGAAAAGATCATCGTTCCGATCAAAACATTGGCATACCTAACCAGCATTTTTATCACGAGGACGGGCCATGTCTAAGTACAATAGATAAAAAATTGGCGTCCTTTGAAATTTACATAATAATCAGTAATCACGTAACACACAAAAAATGTGAATAGATGCTCAATACTCTATCATAAGTTTGTTACAAATGCTATTGAAAGAATATTATCTTAACTGCGGAACCGGAGATGCTCAACTGATAGTGAACTTAGTAATAAGGTAGAGTAAGGAAAGGTTTTTTGGTGATATAGGTACATTGGTGACATCAACAAAAAGTTGCATTAGAGCTTACTAGAGCGGCTGAACGAAACGAGTGACGTATGTAGATATGTATATCTTCCTTACACTAGCAGCCATTTGCTTGCGCTGTGCCGTTACGATGATTCTATGATAATTTTCTAAAAAAATGTCACCAACTTACCTATATCACTTAAAAACCATTCCTTACCCTATATACCAAGTTCCGTTGGAATTCGTGTGGCTGGAGTACAATTTCAATAGAGCAAAACAACGAGACCACGAACAACGAGAAGCAACGAGGGATGAGAAAAAAAACTACAGATGTTCCATTTATTTATTTATTTATTTAAACTTTTCACACTTAAAAAAGTACAAAGGCATTCTCTACCAGTCAACCAAGGGTGGTGAAGAGATTAGATGGCAGGTGCTCTTTTTTTAATTTAACTTAACTTAGCTACATTTTAATTTAACTTAGCTACATTAGGTACCTACAAATTATGTGGTGTTATTACACAATAGAGATCTCTCTAGCTATAGCTCACATCACATGCCAACTTTAGGTATGCCTCCGTAATTGAGCTTTGGGAACGTGAACTTTTAGTAGAGTAAGTTCTCTAAATATGGACTACCATAAGGATTTATTTAAATAAAACTAAAATAATACAAGCTATGTAAGTCTTTTTTATTTCAATCAGTCAAGAAATTATTATCTAACTGTAAACTAGAAAAAAAAATAACATTTCAGCAACTTTTCATTTGTTATCTTAATTTTTTTTTAAATATGCCAAACATAACCTTTTTAAAATAGGTAATTCAATATGGACCACTAGGTTTTTATTATGGACCTAGGGTGTCTAATATGGACCAAACAATTTTTGGTACTAACAATGCACTAAATCTATAAACAAAATAGGAACAATTTTTGGTACGAACATGTCTACTTAACAATTTTAATTTAAACATTTAAAAATTAATCAACCTGAGATATCAATAATTTGTATTTCAATTAAAAATATCTGTAGCGTTATTTGCAAAATTCACATAAATATTTGTCTCCTTCTATACCTGCACAAATGTCATGGGCCCATTGGCCACAAGATTGACATTTCACCCACAGTTCTCCATGCATATCATCAGAAAAACAACCTTCACAATATAAGCATTTTGCGTTATTATTCTGTCTTCTGTCAGGGCTTTCGTCAGTATCATCGTTGACTGAATAATTATCATCTTCAGAAGTAGAGGCTGACCTATGTTGCTTTCGTGCTGTTTTTCTTTTCTGTTTAGCTGTTTCTGTCGATTGTTTTTTCATGTCATGGAATTTTTGTCCCATTGTTGTCTTTTCCCTTTTTCTGTTGTTGAGGCCATATCCTAAAATAAAAATAAATCGGGTTCATTATATGGACTACACGATTATAATATGGACCACCGGTCCATATATTAAATCCCTATCGTGGTCCATATTACAAACTGATGCTACTTTGAGGTTATAATATTCTCAAAAAAAAAATACGTTAGATACAGCTACGAGTTAAGGAAGCAATAACTGCTAACACAATAACGTTTTCAGAATATAAATGATTACAATACAACAAGTATCAATATAGCTCCAATAATCTTACAAAACTTACCGAAAAACTGCATCAGACCGCGTTGAAAACTTAAAATGACTGCCAACGACACTACCGTACTCAAAGACTCGCTGTGAATCACTAGCGAGGTCACGCGTGTAAAGAGCATCGTTTGTTGCTATATTCACTCCGCTAGCAATCCTACCGTGTGAAATATTACCGTAGTCCATATTGAGTGACTAGTCCATATTTAGAGAACTTACTCTAGGTAATTTGAAGATCACAATTATACGGAGGCGAATCCTGAGAAACTTTAGAACCCTGTATGAAAGAATCCTGTCTCTCACTTTACAGGCAATGCTCACGGTTCGAATCATTTCTGTCAAATTCACCTACTTATGTACTTGAATTCAGAAACTAAAAGTAAGCCGCCTTTTGTATAAAAGCTGTGTTCGGCAACTTGTACCTGAAAAGACCGAAGTTTTCAGGAAATTGCATTGAACTGTAGCCTTTTCTAGTTGTAATTTACAAAGGTAGGTATACGACCCGATTGGACAACGAACGAAAACATATACGAAGACAAAGTGACTTCTCTTTTCTTTATAGAGGCATGAGGAACAGGGTGTAAAGTTCACTCATCCTCTATGAAAAGGGAGGATCCTCCGACCAGACGGGCGTTGTGTCTGTTGGGCTACTGCCCGACGGTTGATGTCGGGATGTTGTATATATGCTAGTCGTGCGGTAAACTCTGATTGCGCGATGCAGGATTTTGCGTGCGTCTTCATTTTCAACAACATGACGTAGAAATCTTTTTGCAATCCATACTACACTTCATCTTTTTGTCTTTAATTTCTTAATTTTCTACGGTGGTCATGCTACGCGTAGCAGGACTACCGTAGAATCCGCACCCTAATTGCATAACACACTATCAACCACAATCTGAATGATTTTGAAGCATATAGCTAATCCATTGCTTCATATTTTCGAAAAAATTGTCTGCTCAGCAACGTAAATAATACAATGAATGTTGTTGAACTGTCAAAATAAACCGATTCCGACTGTGAGTGTGTTACGCAATTGCTCCGCAGATCACGGGGCGTCCCTACAACAATTTGCGCAACGCGTATTAGGTTTTCATATATTTGGGTCGACCACTTAGAATAACTTAGATAATAATAATCATTCTATGAGTAGGTAAATTGTGAAGCTTGCTTTTTGACTATACCTAACCTAATTTCAGTTGCCGATAAAATTCGCAAATTATCCAAAGGAACTGCTTAGGTCTTGTAGGTACCAGGTACTTGCAGAATCAAGTGGCTGAAGTGAAATCAAAAGCAGTGTTTATCGAAGAGGACAATCGACAATTTAACTTGTGTCGAGTGCATTGGGCTAATTTGATTGTTTTTTCCTGGTTCCTCGACAAGTCTAGAATACAACCGAATTGCTTCTTGGACAATACCTACCAAGACTAACAGATGCCAGACAAGGTCACTATTTTTTATACCTATTGGTAATGTCTGAAGACGTGCTCTAAACTTTCTCACAATTTCCAAATACCCTGACGTGTTTTTATTTATTTATTTAAGAAAATAATATTAGTTTTACTCTGCTTCACATTGAATAGTTACATTACAGTAATTCTACTAGAAGTAAAATAATTATATTTAGAGGCACAACATCGTACCCACCGCTACTAACACCTATTATTAAAACTACAACCTACTACAATTACGATCATAATAAAAGGTCAGTGTCATTATGGTCCTTATGCATACAAGGGTTGTGCAAGTAAGGTTAGGCGACATAATGGCATATAATCACCAGTAATAATGTGATATATGGGCACACACATATTTTGCATAATACGTTGTCGTTGTTTGACATTGTACCTACCTCTAGTTATCCCACTAATAAAATTTATGGACTATAGTTCCTTCCAGTACCTATTTAGGTACCTACTTACATGATATTGAAATGATATTAGGAGTTGGCTAATTGTAAATAAGCAGGTACTACAATAATCAATCCCGAAGGTAAAATTGATGTAGGTAGGTAATACTGTTGTAATTGCTAGTGTCATGATTTTGAGCATGTATACATTTTAACTGTTATTTCTTTTATCGCGTAGCCAATTAATTGCAAGTGCTATGTACGCCGTTATTGTCATATACATCAGAGAAAATGCTCCTAACTATTTACCAAGTATGTTAAATGTATGTGATGTGGCAGTACTTAATTAAATAAATAAATAAATACTGATTTGAAAACCCAATTTTACCGTATAGTAGTTATACAGCACATCAAATCAATCTAAATCAAAAAGTCTTTATTCTACCATAAATACATAGAACCATTTAAGGTGAAAGCGCCAGGGTAGCCCGTGAAATTCATTTTTTTTTACGTTTTTTGCAATTTGCAGGTCAGTATTAAGTTTTATGTTGCTTAAAATATGACTCGCGGTCGTAACAAATATGTATTTATAGAATTATAATCATTAAAGTCATCAATAAAACTTTCTAAGAGCAAATAATTGTATTGAATGACTATTTCATGAAATCTTAACATTTCAGGATTATACTAACTCAAGGATCTGTATTACTGATTCTAATTTTATAATTCTGAAAATACATATTTTTTACGGTCGCGTATCATACTTTGATCAACATACACCCAGACACTGAGCTGCAAATTGCAAAAATCGTAAGAAAATTTGAATTTCTCGGGCTACCTTAGCGCTTCCCCCTTAAGCATAGTAATTGTTTTATCATAGCACAAATTATTTTTATTTATTAGGTACACACTTCATTATCATTAATATTATTGTTTTTTATTTGAGTTAAATTTATATTTATAAATGTATTATTCTTATGTGCTTGTAAGCAAAATATAGTTTAAATATGTTTATAAGGACTAAAATATTATTATTATTGTTGGCATGCACGTGAAATTATTTATTTATGGAAGTCGCTTCTGCGGCGTAGGCCTTCCTCAACTTTCTCCATTTTTTCCTATCTCTAGCTTGTCACCTCCAGTCTGGTCCACATCTTTCTTTAAATATATCTTCCCAGCGCTTCCGCTGCCTTCCTCGTTTTCTTTTTCCATCTCTATGTACCCACTCTTTGATTTTCTATGTCCATTTTTCGTTTTCCATTCTACAGATATGCCCCGCCCATTTCCATTTCAGACTTCTTATTCTCTCTACTATGTCAGTTATTTTAGTTTTCGTCCTAATTTCCTCATTAGTAATTCTGTCGGACAATTTAATGCCCAACATGCTTCTCTCCATTTTCCTTTGCATAACTCCGAGTTTGTGTTCTTGTTTTATCCGTAGAGACCATGTTTGGCATCTATATGTAAGGCATAGAAGGATTGCTATCTCATAGAACTTTTTTTTCACATTCAAGTTTATCTTGCTGTTCTTCATGATCTCTTAAAAACTCCAGTAATTTTTCCATGACATTGCTATCCTCTTTTTCTGTTTGGTCTTCAAGTGAAATTGTCCCAAACAGAGGTATTCTTTAACATATTCTATTTCCTGTCCATCTAACTACTTCCGATCTGTTTGTTAAAATTTTGGTTTTTGCAGCATTCATAGTCAATCCTACCTTCTTATTTTCTTCCGCCAGCTCTTACAACATTATCTCTAAATGTGCGGAGTCTTCTGTAAACACAACGATATCTTCTGCAAAACGTAAATGGCTTAAATATTCACCGTTGATTTTCACGCCCTTGTATTCCTAGTCAAGGTTTCTATTCTAAATATTGTCTCCAAAACTGACGAAAATGTTTTAGGTGACAGCGTGTCGCCCTGCCTGACGCCTTTTTAAATAATAGGTACTGTACATAATCAGCCTGTACTGTTCCCACTGTTGGGACACAGGCCTCCTCTCAGTGAGAGGGAATGGGCCGTAATCCACCACGCGGGCCCAGTGCGGGTTGGTAGATGTCACATGTCTTCGAATTTTTGGTTCTAGGACATGCCGGTTTCCTCACGATGTTTTCCTTCAGCGTTATGAGAGTAGTGGTGATGTACGCAACGTAAAGTGCCTGTTTAGGTTCGAACCCACGACCTACAACTCGTAAGTCGCAGCCGTTACCACTGGGCCACCACTGCTCCTGTTATACAGTAAAATGGGGTATTATATGCGATTAACTTTTCCAAAATGTCTTATAAATAGTAAAGCTATCGTTAAAATTGTTATCACAGAATTTGCACAAGAAGATTCAGTGATACCTCCACCGCAATGGCAATGGCAATCCCGACTCTGAAACTATCGAGGCTATCTATCCCACATGACATCATTTTAGAAAGACAATTTATTTTCAAATAATTTAATTAATGAGTCAACCTAAGTACTTCCTTATACTTTACGTAAGTTGTTTGAACATAATGAAACGACTGATCATGACTTAGCAGACTTTAGCGTTGTGGTTATTCTACTGTAAAATGTGTTCTCAATCCTCCAATTCTAGATTATTTTAATTAACCTTTAATGACGCGAGGTTTTTTTACTCGATGTAATAGTTACTGCAAAACATTTTTATGGTTAGGTACCTACTTACAATGTGACAGTATTTGATGGAAAACACCGTGTGCTATAGCGATCCATTACATCGGCGCCTTGAGAGATAAAAAAACTTGTAAAAAGGTTAACTCACCGCTTCCTCGCTCTATCACGACAATTTGTTGGGTTGTAATTGGTTTTATCACCCATAAAAACTATTATTGACTTAAATACGTGAAAGTGTTTAGTCAAAATGTTTTCAGCAAAAAAAGAGATTGGCTTCAAGCTGGTTAAGTTACTTATACAAAATGTAACATAAATAACGCACAACCTCTTAAGGGATCATTGTACTCATCATTATGAACAACTTTTACTATGGGACCAAACCTGAAATCGCGAAAAAAAATCTGCTGTTCCCTACATTTTGACGAGTTATGCGAACATAAATGTAGGGTGCAGCTGATTCTTTTTTCGCGATTTCAGGTTTGGTTCATAATGATGAGTACAATGACCCCTTATGAGGTTGTGCGTTATTTATGTTACACCTTGTGTAATTAGACATTTTTTGTTCTTCAATAGTTCTTAAAAGGGACCACCTAAGGAAATAGTAATAGCTAACATAAAAATAAATAGGTTTATGTACTAACTGTAGTTTTTTTTAATGTGACAAAATGATAATGGTTCATATCATAGAAATGTAAAATTTATATCTATGGTTCATACAAACAGGAAGTATGAAATTCATGTATTTGGTTGAAAAGCTTCAGTGTTAAAATTGCACGAAGGTAGAGGTACTTAATACACACACATAACATCACGCCTGAAATCCCCTAAAGGTTAGGCAGAGGTGTATGTACCTAATATGTATAGTAGGGTAGACCGGGTACAATTGTACCAGGGTACGGTAGTACCATCGGGAATATCTCTACAACCACGCTCCGCACACCCATTCCCGACTCCGCGCCCGAAAACGCGTGCCGACAATCCGTCAGTTACCCGCGCGCGTGGCTTGACGCCAGTGGTCTCGAACCTACCGATTTTTCGCTATTTCTACCGATATGGGCTCTCGTTATAAATTAGCCTGTAAGTTTTTTTTTTCAAAAAATAAACGAATTTGATTGAATATTATATTATTTTGTCAAATACCGATTTTGGGTACAAATATACTGATTTTAGCTGGCAACTCTACCGATCTCGACCACGAGACGACTCGACGTTCGAGACCACTGCTTGACGCGGAAGCTTGTGATGGCGAGGTGTTTCTGGGCAGTCAAAAGTAAGTTTTTTGAATCTGTTATTTTTAGTCATAACAGAAAATCTAAGCATTATTTTTCTTTGTGTCAATTTAGACGTTTTGGCTTGTAAATGTATTCGAATAGTTTCGAGTTCAAAATCACGAGATTGTTTACTTTATCGATGAAAACACCTTGTAGGGACAGTTGTATCAATTTTTCGGGGACGGTTGTAGCGGTACAAATGTCCCCATGGTAGAAATGACCCCGTTAGCGCATCGTACCTGGGTTTCAAGCTCATACTATGCATTACTTTGTTATCTGTTTCTAGGTCCAGAACAAAAAGAAATTGAATGAAAAAGAAACTACAGAAGTAAGAAAAAACATGAATCCTGAACCTAAAGCTAAACCTAAATCTAAACCAAAAGCAAAGAAACATAAGACAAAAAAAATGGCTGAAGAAAGCAGCTTCAGTAGTGAAGAACATAAGTGTGTATGGAATCGTTTGGTTCTAGTACACCAAACGAACAATGGCTACAATACCTACTGTCATGACTAAAAAATAAAAAAAAAATAGAAAACTGATAATTAAAGTAAGGTTAATGATTAAAGTTATTCCTATATAAACACTAATTTAATTTGTTATAAATATATAACTGCAATATTGTAAAAAAATGTAAGTGATTAATGGAGTTCAGAGTAGATAGGTATATTATTTGTTTAGGAAGTACTTATAACAAAAGTATAGGTAACTTGTTATATTTTATCTAAACACGGAATTTATAGACAATGTCTAACGCGCGGTCACGGTCAATTATCGGACCGTGTCATAGAGCCGTTCTTGTAACTTATTGTAACTTTTTATCAAGCAAATAATAATGATCAAAATATCTTCTTTGAGTTAATATAGGTAAATAGTTCTGGGTATTGTTACTTTGTCTGGATGACGCTCTTGGATTTCACACGATAAAATGCGATTTAGCGCGTGTAATTTAAAGTAGAAAAGGGCCGAATCATGAAAAAACGTACCTAGGTATTTTATACTGCCTTAGTCACTGGCCTTAAAAATACTCGCATGCCAATGGGCTGAATTTGTGAGCGATTATAGCAATAGCCTTACCCTACGGGATAACATGTAGTACTTAGGTTGGTATTACATGGACTTAGGTATAATGAAATCTAGGTGTACCTCTACCTAGATAGACGGGATGTCAGGTATGTTACGTTGACCCAAGGGTTCTGCACTGTTCTCCTGTCGGTAGTTACAACTTAACACTCCGGTTCCCTTTCCATCTAACAAGTGAATGTGCTACAAGGCATGACAGGACTCTTCTAGCTTCAAATATAGCTAGTAAAACTGCTTAGCTCGAGTTTAGACGTGCTACTCGCTTCAAATTCAGTAAGTGTTACTTTCAATTTCAGTGGAAGGCAAGCAATCAGCTACGTTTCCATTAGGTACCAATCTTAGCCTAGGTGCCGATACAGTCTCAGGCGGGCCTAGATATCTGCCAGGAGAGTGAGATGAATGCGTAAGTGCTCCAACCTCCCAACTAGAGGTAGTTGGCGAGCACCGTGTGATTTTAATCAGTAAGAGTAACCTCCCCGCCTAAACCAGAGTTGAGGATTTCCACATTAAGAAGAACTAGGTAAGTACGTACCACTACCAATGCAGTCTGTATCCCTGTCATTTATTTACAGAAGAGGAAGCGAGTTATTTCATTAATTACAATTTTATTGACTACATAACATAATGTAATGCCTGTAATCCCCGAAGGGTTAGGCAGAGGTGTGAGGTGTGTATAGTACGCCCACATTACGTCAGTTATCTTTAAGTACCGTAATAGGGGGTGAGCCTATTGCCATACTTTTATTGACTACTTCCAATTATTATAATTGTACCAATCTTTGACGTTATTTGTCTGACAGATACTTAGGTACTACAAAAGGTTATCTCTGTCGTCACATATGTATATTATAATTACCCAAGAAATGCAGGTGCTTGTTAAACATCATCTTCAAAATAATTACAATTCTGTGAAAGATAATGTAATATTTTGTAGATAATATTGTGACGGCGAGATCAGTAGTAGCATTTCACGCCGCTAGTGGCAACTCGACCAAACGGGTTAGGTTTGGTTCGAACTCCAACTGCTCCCGAGTCGAACGAGCGAAGCGACCGGTGCCGTGGCAGCGGCCGGCGGTGAGCGCTACATCCAAGTTGGTCGCAGTTACTTAGGAATTAATCGAGTAGGAATAGATGCACAACAAAAACAAAGCAACATCAACGCCTCTACCGGTGGATAATCTAATTATTTTACGATATGATCACTAATGTTTGGCCTCATCATGAAGTAGTCGTGCGCTTAACTGTTCATATCATCAAACGTTGAGTATTCAATGATCTTGGCCAGACCACATCATGATGTGACCAGCGGTCGATATTCTATTTCATGAAATGGTCGAACACTTCATGAAATGATCAGTTCTAAGACCTGGCCACGACAGATATACCTACATATTCATTCAATCACGCCGACAAAGTGGTAAAATAAAATCATGAAAAAAAATTGTTTAGAGTACCTACCTACTGTACACGTAAAGTGGGGATGTTTTTTTTTTCTCGTCTACTCCACGGTGTGGGGTGTTGTTGGATGGATAGGTATTTCAAAATATATAATAGGTATATGGTATAACAAAATATTGGGTTTCTGAAAACAATTTTTCGATTAAGGGATCCGTTTCTGAAATATTAAGCTTAAAAGTGCTAATTTTTGTTAGAGTCAAGGGCACTTGACTCTACGATAAATTCATCCCAACTACGGAACCCTTTATTGTGCATGATCCGACACGCACTTAGCCGGTTTTTTAAATGTTGCACTAATTAAGCTCTATTTACGCTCTTTTTATTGGGCATAACAACAACCGTGAATTACTTCATGTGTACGCTACCATAACGGACACCATAGTTCGTCTGTGGGAGCGCTCTTACGACCTAGTTCGTTCGCGAACTGCACAAGACTAGACGGAGTCATGCCACGTGAGATGCAGGCTGCAGCAGGGGATCATATCCACGTGCAAAAGAGCCATGATTGACCTTTTTTTTTTTTTGTGGATGGGAAATCATCAAATGACTTCTCCCGCTCTGGGCGGAGCGGGAGGGCGTGTCAGACTTTTACTGACTAAAACCCACCCGTGTTCCTTCTGTTGCCTGTGCCGGGGCCACGGTAACTCTTTCAAACATCCCGCAACCCTAGCTGAACATTCCGCAACCCTAGCTGAACATCCCGCAACCCTAGCTGACCGTGATTGACCCTGATGTCACATTTAGCTAAGTTTTTAGAGGTCATAATCGTAATTTATACTGGATTTGAACCTTAATATGAATTGAACCTACTGCCTAAATCCAAAGAAAATCAGGAATTTAAACGAAAAAACCTTGGCTTGGGCCATGTTTACCGACATTGCATTGAAGTAAGTTTAGAGAGATTTTAATCCTATAATGCCTTTCAGCCTGTCGCATTTCGTCACGATATCGTGAAGATTTCAAAGTCGTCACAATGAATTGCTACTTTGCTGATCTGCTGTATCTACCTAAATACTCCCAAAAGTTCTTACCTATTTGTAATTTGTTATGATGTAGGTACAGCAAATCTATCTAGGTACCTACAGCAAATCTATCTATCTACAAAGCAATTGTTTGTGATCTACGAGGAACTATCTTTTCGGTTGTTGTTAAACAACAGCAATACGAGACATTTTTCTTTGTTCATGCTTAACCATCGGTTAATAAAACATTTCGGTCATTAAAAGAGGTGTCGGTAACGTTAGTAGAGATGATATACGTAATTAAGAGCTTAGTGCACCTCATGACGTTCAGATAATCTGATTAACACACTGGGAAATTAATCCTAGGATAAAAATGTGACATATAAAGAAGAAAGAAAATACATTTTTAACCGACTTCAAAAAAAGGAGGAGGTTATCAATTCGGTAGTAGATATGTTTTTTTTTAATGTTTGTTACCTCAGTACTCCGTAATTTATAAACCGATTTGGAAAATTCTTTTTTTATTTGAAAGGACATACCTACTTCCAGATTGGTCCCATTTTTATCAAAATCCAATTCTGATGATAGGATCCATGAGGAATTGAGGGAAATCCTCAAATATTATGGGCAAACAGATAGCGATTTTGGTATTTTCATCAACAAGTCAAGCATTTGCGTTCAGAAAGTATTATTTGGTGAAGTGGAACTGACGAAGAAGACCACAGATGGTCACGGGAACTGATAAGTATTTCACGCGTGGCGATAAGATATTTTATCTCGATTAAGATAGTTAAGCGACTATGACGGACAAATTTAAATAAATGGTTCTGATGAAAATGGTACCATTGAACTGATCTGATGATGAAGCCAGAAGGTAGACACCAGAAATCCGTAACAAAACAATGTATCCTAGCCGTGTTTGGGCTTATTGGAATTGTAATGAGATGCACTCTGGCTATAAATGATTTTTAACGGACTTCGAAAATGGAGGATGTTCTCACTCAGTTCATCGGGGTTTTTTTTTTTACGTGTGTTCTCCCGATTACGTGAAGACGGCTGGACCGGTTTGGAAAATTCTTTTTTTGTTTGAAAGGGTATACTTTCCAGGTGGTTCTATTGTCATCAGGTCAGGATCTGATGATAGAATCCTGGAGAAATCGAGGGAATTCTTCAAATATTTTTGGCACACCTATAGCGATTTGGGTATTTTTATACAAACTTGTGCAATTGCTCTTGGAAAGCACCATTTGGTGAAGTGGAACTGATGACGAAGACCACAGATGGTAAGATGGCCACCGGAACAACTCAATAATAGTAGGTATTTCACGGGTTGCGATTCGATTACTTTAAAATGATTGCCAAGCAATATAAGCTCGTCACAATACATAAGGTAAAGTGGAGCTGATGGTGAAGTACCAGGAGAACTCCTCAACAATTAACGTCCCTGCATCGGGAAAAGCAATGTTTTGTAAAAGGTGATGAGCAGTTGTCATTAGGCTATTGTGACTTAGATACATTACAAACCGGCCAACTAAAAATGGAAAAATAAAAAACTTTTTTGCAAAAAAAAATAACCGACTTCCAAAATAAATATACAAAGTGAAAAATAACTTTAATTTCGGAAGTCGATGGCAAAAACCTAAAATATAGATCCAAAGACACCGACTTCCGAAATTAAAGTTATTTTTCACTTTGTAGTGTTTTTGTTTTGGAAGTCGGTTATTTTTTTGGGCAAAAGTTTTTTATACCTCACAACCTCGGAATGATTCTGTTTATCATTCAAAATCTGAGTGCAAAAGCATTTTATCCGCTAGCGTGGAAAGATTTTTTAAAATTCGAACCTTTCTATTCAATAATTTTCTATACCTACCGCCTGGTTTAATGCTCTAAGCTACCGCCAGTCCACTGAAAATGGATTAGGTAATATTTATTTCATGTCAGTGCGCCAGTCTCAATTTTAGAATAATCGCACTGGCCAGCACGACGATTACTTTTAATTTTTTAAATAAATAAACACTAAGTAATTTAATATACATATAAGCTGTTTTTCTTGCACCTAGTATTTTCCTCGCTATAGTGAGGTGAATAGTTCTGTGTTTCGCTGGGCAGCAAAATTATTCTGTGTCTCGTACCTTGAACCACTCGCTTTGCTCGTGGTTCAATCCTAGAATCCTTCGCTTGCTCAGGTTTCAATACAAGTACTCGCGCCAAAAAACAACTTTGCAGCCTTGTATAACAGATACTTAACTATTATTTAGCACAGACTAAAACGCACACAATAGGTTGGTATAATATACAGCAGATAAAAAAAAACATTGTATGAGTGAGTGTGTCACTTCAATGAGTTGGTATGAGTGCTTAAAATCTGTTTAAGCTTAACAATACAGTGCAATTAAGGAAAACGTAAAGATCGTCGACTGAAGTGGTATTTTGTTAGACTACTAATAATTGCCTATTCATTATGAATCTGTTAATGAGTAGGATAGCCTTCGTAACCACGGATGATTATTAATACAATAGGAACAAACACAGACAGTCGACACGACAGAAAACAGGCACTTTTCCTGCGCTCGAGTGGTGCAGATATCTGCGGATAATGTCGCGAAACCACTTTATACGAAGGCCATCCCCTGGGATAGAGGTAGTGTTGCTATCTAAACATTTATGTAAACCATTGATATGCTTGCTTTTGTATGTATGTACCTGTGAGTAGGACTTCATTTGGCCTAGGTATATCTAGAAGTGATTAAAATATGTAGAGTAGGTATCTAGGTAAATTCATGCCCGTTTTCACTAACATCAAGTTAAGTATGCCTAATGTAAGCAGAACCCTAAACAATCACTAGGTACTGTTTCACGATTCGTTTCTTGGTAGGCAACTCGGCAGTGGCTTAGCAAAGGCGGGGCGGCGCCCTGGGCGAAAGTTTTTTGGGGTGACATTTCACTCCAAAGTTTATATGCAGGTTTCTTCAATAAGGAATATATTTAGCTAAGGTGACTATGAAGTCACATTGGCTTGATTTTTTGAACATTCATATGTTCAAAAAATCTAAGTAGGTACGTAACATAACCAAGGCTGGGTACAAAATATTATATTTCGAGCTCGCTCTTACAGCTCTCAGCGTTCTTCCTTTTATTTTTGAGTCAACTCCTAACTCATTGTAACTCCTATTAATTCTATGTGAACGGTCAAAAGATAAACCAGCCTATACGGGGACCTAAAATTTTCAAGCTCGCTGTTGCATTCTGGCTTCTTTAAGTTAAATCACTGTTATTTAAAGGTAGGTACCTACTTACTTAAATTGACTTGCTAACGTAAATC
Organism: Fissipunctia ypsillon; assembly: GCA_947568875.1. Classification (NCBI taxonomy): domain Eukaryota; kingdom Metazoa; phylum Arthropoda; class Insecta; order Lepidoptera; family Noctuidae; genus Fissipunctia; species Fissipunctia ypsillon. The sequence continues at coordinate 12,936,582 of OX387652.1, forward strand.
CGTTTGTGAGTGTTGCTTTGTAAAAGAAAGTTTTATTCATTCGCATAAATACCGGGCGGCTGAAACCCACGCCCCGCCACTGGCCAGCAGAGAAGTCGTTAGCAGATTGTCAAAGCGGCTGACTGTACAAGTGTACACGGTGCGCCGGTCGAAGGTATTTTGTCAATGGTGGATGTTCTTTTTGTTTGTCACAGAGCCTGTACAGAATGTGCCCTTTGAGAGTGCTCTAGTTAAAAGTGCTGTGGTATCTACTGATTCTATAATTCAGTGCCTAAGGTAGTCGCTAAGAGAAACTGTCCTTTTTTTCGTGTAACAAGTTGGAAGAAAGACCTTTCGAACCAAAGAAAATTAAGCAGTTAGGTACTTAGCGAAAAAACGTTTCAGCAACCACTAGGCGATGGTAAAGTTAAGTTACGGCACCAATTCTCCGATGTGTAATGCTTAGGCTACTCTAACGGATTGCGTAGCAACTTGCTTGCCTTTCTTACGGAGTTCAGTACTACCTGCAGACAATAAAAAGCTTTCAAGCTTCCATTAAGTAGGTACCTACTCGTACTATACCTGGTTTAGTCTAAGTAGGTGTCATAACTGAAAACCTCAAAATGGGTCATTATGAACAACTTTTTACTATGGGACCAACATTGAAAACGCAGCTGTTCCCTACATTTTGTCGAGTTAAGCGAACGTAAGTACACGAAATGACATGTAACGGGGCAGCTGAATTTTTGACCTACAATGACTCATTTTCAGGGGTTCAGTTACACCTTCTATTGGTAGGTATCTGCCATCTGTCCCACTGAATGATCGCCGGTTTTTCGAGGAGCGAAAAAGTCCGGAACTCCGGATACGTATTAATAGGTACGTATGAATTATCAATTCGCGGGTATGTCGTACTAGGCGTATAGGTAAGACCATCATTCTACTCTAATATTCAGAGCTTGACTATAGTAAGTAGGAAAAGCATTAATCTGTACAATCTGTACACGTATGTACCTACCTAGGCTATAAAAGCTAAATTTTTCATACCTAGGTAAGCAAATTCAAATGAAACATGACCTACGTTTAAAGTTATAGGTAACTACAGCTTAAATTACCTACTGTTGTTTTGAAGTATGGTATTCGATGACTATCACACAAAATAAATGGTCGTCTGGTTGCGTGCACTAATTATGACAAATAGCTAGTTTAGTTTAGGTAGTAACGGTTTATACCCAAGTGGTGATTTTACCGGTCAGAGACTACTATTAGTCAGACCTACAGTAGGTAGATCTACGTGAAATCTTAAGTGCGGTTATAAGAATAAGGAAAATGTAACAATAAAATTCCAAACGATGTTTATTTACTTAGGTATGGTGGTTACAATAATCACAAAACATGCAGTTTGAATTTAATGAAAGGTAGAAAAAATCAAAGGAAATGTTTAGCATGGTCGTCGCACTTACATACCTATTTTTAAGTTTTACGTCCTATCTGCCTTTAGAAACCGCTATAACCTATGTTATCTACCTATACCCAGCTATACGGCGACGTGAGGTTACAGTCAGCGACAGAAATAGATTAACACTGTTACTTTTACACACTATCTAATAGTATCTAGATTATTCACCAAGGGAATAAAGCAGTGTCTTATGTCATGGGCGCAATATTGAATCCCGAGTGCAGAAAGGGGTTCAACCTCACCCAAGACGAAGACAACTTTATCCCCGTGGAGAATATTCTAAGTACTTTTCAAACCTGCGAGATACTTAAAAAAAGAATTCAATCTCTGAATAAGTTTTTCTAAAGTGAAGGATTTCGATGGTAAACGTTTTCATACGAATTTATAGTTGAAGATTCAAATTATATTTTTGACCAGCGGGTTATAAGAAATACCTACAGTACAATATTATTAGTACACAGCTAGACCCTAGTACTATAATGACTTAGGTAGGTACCTACATTAGGTTCTAGTTTGCATAACGTATAATTTAACATTGGTGCCGATTATCTTGTACACCGAACTAAACTAACTAAACTATTACTAAAATTCCTTACTTTTGGCTATGAGAATCTTATAGCTATTCTGCAGAAAAAAATGTCCCTAAAAATATCAAAAATAAATATCCTTTAAAAATAATTTTACACAACTAAAATCGAATTTGACAATCGCGACTCTACGTGGTACTTGTTTGCCCTACCCCGTGATTTCTTTTAGAGCCGGAGGCGCGCAGGGGGGCAGCCTCGACGTGTTTTTATGGAATTTTTCACTTTTTGTATGGAAAATATGAAAAATTATTACCTACATGTTGAGATTTATGGGTTTATGTGTTTTATAAAGGGGTCGAAATTTTCATTATTTTTGCGACATGACACGCCGTTTTCGAGATATAAGCAGAAGAAATGAAAAAAAAAAGGTAAAGTACTGTTTTTGCATCTGAAGTTTTAGTTCATGTCAACTAATTTTATTCCACACCTTTTTAAACGCGATTAAAAATAGTCAGATTTAGTTAGACAATCTAAATTTTAGGTGAAAAATATCAAATTCAGAATAGCAAAATTACCATTTTCACTAAACTAATAACTCAGTGCCATCTTAGCGCTGTCTCACTAAAATAAATAGTTAAGTTGTGTCACTGTAGTCAATTTCAGAATGAGAAATCGTCGTTTGACAGGAATAAAATAAATTTTGGTGATTTTTAGTCTAGTTTAGACGCATTTGTGACAAGAGAATCGGCACCCGTATCGAGCAGGTGGTGAGAAAAATTCTAAATCGACCCAAAAGTAAGTGGAAATTGAATGGAGTTTAAGTGCATATATAGGCATCATAGGGACACATAACAACATAGGGATTTCCAATTGATCAGATTATACCAATAGTATTTAATAGGTAGGTAGTATTATGGGTCTGCCCATACAACACTTTTAAATCTTTAAAATTTTTTGGGCGTAGGTGGCGGTCGGGTGTCGCTGATTACCCTGTCTACCCCTCGGCAATGAGTTGACCTTACTAAGGTGATATCATTCGGTTTTATTCACCTCGTTCGCATAATGTACGTAAATTAAGTGTCTCTTGTTTAAGCTACTGCTAATAAAGTTTTTCTTATTCCGACTAGTAAGTGCTCCATCGTTCAATCGAGGTCGAAAGCATTTGAGGGCCGCGGCCAAGGCTGGTTGACGACATTTCGACGTCTTTACGTCTCGGGAATCCTAAATAGAACCTTGTTTTGCCTAGCAAAATCGTTAAGGTATTGCGCAAAATTAAATATTAATTATTATTTTATAATAAATCAACTTCCTTAGTCACCGGGATATGCAGGTAGGTACGTCATAAAGTGATTCGGTTCAGGGATTTAATCAGTATCATATAAGTATACCGCTTTTCGTTTCTAGGCACCACCTCTTTTCATGGTTGTTTAGTAAGTACCAAAACGACGTGTTTAAAAAAAAACCGGATTGCATGGCTGATTTTTATTTTGGTGCACCATAATACATAGATTATAACCTCATTACTATTTAGCCATTGTATTATCAGCATGGGTTACGAACAGGTAACTGCAGATATACTTATATGTATTTCTACGGCCCATTGTTCATATATTTAAAATTAGAAGGTACGTGAGTCTGTATGACAGAATTTTTTTTTTATCGTGGATGCCGCATTCGCTATCGTTAGCCCATATTAATTATCTTAGCTCGTCTCAACATCAAAATCGTTATAAGCTATTGCTAATTATACTGAAGTGTTGTGGGCACTTGAAATATGCGCGTCATAGTAATTTACAGGAAGTCCTGAAGTTATCGAAAACGATTGAGGTGATCCGTGATCGAATTATTTCAATGTGGATTAGATTGGTAGCGTTACCACAAGTATCTGCACCAAACATTAAGTGCAGCCTAACTTATGACTTCGTTACGAGGTCTATTAGATTGGTAATTTGATGTTTAGTCATTTCTCTCAAAGCTTATGACTGATATGAGATATACATTTCTTCATAGCAAATCAAATACTAATTAAATTCTTGAACTGAATCACTTCATGACGTACCTGCATATCCCGATGACTGTAACTTGATTTATCATAAAATATTTAAGTAATGCGTTTTTATTTCTAAGTAAAAAATCGAATAAGAAAAAAATATAAAGTAAAAACTTACACTTGCGATTTCTGTCCTTGTGCATGATTGCAGATTATTAAAAGTAAGGTATAAATAATTGAGATTTTTATATCCATGATTTAACAACTAAACATTTGTGACTCGTGAAAAATAGAAGCGCGAATCCGCGACCGGTCCGCTTCGCGTGATCGATTCACTACTACTGCGTGCACGCAGGATGAACTTGCTCTCCGCGGAAAAAAGGCTTGCTCTGCGCGGGCGCTGACGCGCTCTAATATCTGAGCTTTTACATACAGAACAAGCAAATTAACATTTCGCAACTTTTGTTTGTGGAGTAATATTTACATGCGTCATAGGTTATAGTCTAAACCAGATAAATACGGTCAACGGTGTACATGCAAGTACACATAAGGCAAAATAAACATTTTTTAAACAAATGTTAGAATTTGGAGCATGAAACATTTATTACTCATTTAAACATTGTTAACAGCATGAGGTTGCATGCAATTTACAGTGTATGATATAAAGTTAAGATCCTGTAAAAGATTAGTTAGTCTTTCAAAATGTCTATCTGTATAAGGCAATGCACCTTCAATAAAACTTGCTAAAGCAGGTACTTTTAAGTTTCCAGCAATAATTTCCGGCGCTAGTATGTTAAATACGAGTTGCGCTGCGTGACAGTTCTTGTTGTTTGTATTCCACTCTGCAGCAAACTTTAACAGAGTTTCTTTTTGAGTGTGGTTGATTTCTTTTAGTGTTTCATAAAGTTTTTCATTGCCACCAGCCAGAACCTCATTAACTATTTTTAAAACATGCATTGGTCTTTGCATGCGTAACGCTAATTTCAAAGCTTTAATCAGCTGCTTATCGTGCAACAAATTCATCAATTCTTGTTCTTGTAATATAATTTCTTCTCTTTCTTTTGCTAACTGTTCCTTTCTTTCTGTTGTAACATCTTTCAGTTTAACTAACTTCGAATCAGAACCACCAGTAATTACGATACATTCGTTTTTATTGACAGCTAAAGACCATACTTTGCCCTCATGATTATCTAAAGACATTTTGCTCTCAGATGTTTTTATATTCCATAGTTTGAGAAGTCCATCTGCTCCACTTGATAGTATTTGTTGGCCTCTGCTCACAAATTCAATTTTCAGAACTGAGCTCTCGTGACCTTCAAAGGTCTTTAGACAGCTCAAGTCAGCTATAGACCATAACTTTATTGTACTGTCTGCTGAAGATGTCAATACAACTTGATCCACAGGTGAAAATCTCACACACCACACACCTCTTCTGTGTCCTTTTAGTATGCCTAATAATGTCAACTCCTCTGACCATAGTTTGACAGTTTTATCTTGAGAGCCAGTAGCAATCATTTTGTCATTAGGTGAAACAGATACACAGTTTATATCCATCTGGTGGGCTAATTCTGTGTAAGTAGATTTGATCTTTTGATCAGTTGTTGTGAGCTCCTTAGGAACACTCCAGACTTTTAAGCAGCTGTCTTGGCTTACAGAAGCAAAGAAATCATTTGACGTCTGAGATGTAAACACTGACCCAACAGATGCTGTGTGTCTAGCTCCAACCCCAACACAGGATATTGTATGATCAGTGTTTTGTAACCAAATTCTAACAGAGTTATCTTTGCCTGAAGATACAAACATTTCTGGTCTTGTTGGGAAGCAAGCTAAAGCTAAAACTATATCAGTATGTCCTTTAATGATCTGGCAATTCATACTTTCAATTTCATAGTATTTTAAATCTGAGCTATTTGTAGCCACCACCAAGTGTTTTTCTTCTTTTCCCACAAATATAATATCGAGTACTTCATCTGTAAAACCAATTAACTGCTTCTTACATTCAAAAGTTTCAAGGTCATGTATGATAATGTTGTGGTCAGCTGTGACAACAGATAAAACATTCCTTAATTCATTAAAAATCAAATGTGTTACAGCTAAGCCACCCTCCTCAGATGCTGGTGACACAAGACTGTTATCCTGCTCATACATCAGCCTGCTCATCAATACATTCCACACTTTAACAACACCTTTCTCACCAGCACAAGCAACATATATTCCTTCTGTTTCTAGTTTCTTCTTAAAATTTGGTATTCTAAATGTTGCTGGTAATAAAATTGTGGATTCTATGCTTTCATATACAGGAACTACTCGAAGGGCCTTACTCTCTTTTAAGCTCCACAAGATTAACACACGGTCCCTACCAGAACTGACCATATATTCACCATCAGGAGTAAATTGCAGTGAAGTGATTTTGCTGAAATGTCCTGAATAGATTAAATGTTCTTTGCCAGTCTTGGAGTTCCATGATCTTATTTTTGTGTCATCAGCTGCTCCAAATACCAACTGTTTGTTGGAATCTGGATGATACTTCAAAACAGAAAAGACACCCATTGCACCTCTTAGACTACTTGTACATGTGTTGTGTGCTAAATCCCATAACCTGATGTTGCCATCAGAACCTCCTGAGGCTATATTTTCATCTGTGTATTCAAATGCTAATTTGGCAACAGGTCCTTTATGGCCAGATCTCCAAATCTTCTGTTGTGAGCCAGTTTCTTGGTCCCACAATTTCATCAATCCACTTTTGTGTGCAGTAACCACCATTTTATTATTATGTGACATTTGAAAAGTATAAATTTGATCTGGTTCTGCATCTTCTTCAGTCTGCCCTATAATGTAAGTTGTAGAGAATGTGTTCACATCAACCACTTTAATTACATCTTCACAGTGGCACAAGAGATGTACTCCATCTGTTGTCCATTGGACATCCCCGCCAGTGTAAAATGCAGTATATTCAGCAGTTTTCTCATATCTGCAATGAATGCAAAGAAGTATTAAAATAGTATGTAAATAAAAGAAAATATTTTTTAAATATATCCTGTAAACCTGATGGAATAAATTGAAAAAATGTCAATGACATTATTTTACTGAATGACTTATTATTTTCTTTGCAACTAACTGACCAACTCTTTGTCTTTGACCATTCAAAAGTGCCTGTAATTGGTTTAATTGAAATAAATGCTTTGAGTTTGAGTTTGGCATTATTTTGATGGAGGAAAAAAGACAAAATAATTTTGAATGTATTTTATCCTTTGAGTGATCTGTAGGCACTTCACAATTGGTTTGCAATCTTTATCAGTAGACATTTAAAATTGTTTTGTACAACAGCAAACATAGGTTAACTATGTATATACAGTGTTTCAAAATAAACCCAACAAACTTTAAGAGTTGCTTCTTTTTATTGTTGTTTGTTGATCGAACTGAATAACTTTTACTATGGGACCAACTTTGAAATTGCGAAAAAGAAACAGCTGTCCCATACAGTTTAGAACTTAAGGTATTAAAGTTTAGTATGGAACAGCAGACTTTTTTTTTCGCGATATCAAAGTTGGTCCCATAGTAAAAGTTTTTCAGTTTGATGGTCTAATAAAGCACTCCTTAAGGTTTATAGGATTCATTTTGAAACACCTTATATACAAAATTAGTTTAAGAATAGATTTATGAATGAAAACTTGCTGATTAAATATAGGTATGTAACAAGTTACTGAAAAGTACAGAACTCCTAATTTGAAGACTTCTATGGCTACTAGAAAAACTATTTTATTCTGTAAATGAGTTTTTAAACAATTTTAATCTGTTGTGCGTGTAAACCAAAAATTAGGTAACTGCTATGACAATAATCTTTATCAACATTTGTCGCGGCCCTGACTGTACAGCGATTAGTTATATGAAGGCTGTACGCATGCAACCCACATGTCATTTTAAATAAACACTCTGAAAGCATTGTAGTTCTATTCTCCACCAATGTATCTTAAATACAAACATGTGACTCGTAAAATCTAGTCAGGAACAACTAAATTATCCTGACTACTTTTGAAACTAATTATAGTACTAACTACTGACACTCACATTTCTTTCAATAAACTGGTCATTTTAATGTTTATTATTCCGACACTGCAGTACTTAACCTATCAATTGTATTCTATACTTAAGTTTAATACTACAGATATAGCCTTAAGTGAATCTTTTAGTTCTTATCTTTACACACCAGACCTGGTAGCTGGTAAAATACGAGGTATTTTTGTTATAATCTTACGAAAAACTAAATTGTATCCCGATATCCACGCTCGGACGTTCTACTTTGACAATTTTGACATTTCATTTGACATTGGCATGAATTGCCGTAAATAAAAAACAGAACCATCATATTAATGCTAAGTACAGACGCAACGACTCCAAAATATCACGTCCACACACAGATTTTCAAATTGCTAGCGACAAATCTGCTCTCAAAATCTGCGTGTGGCTGTGGGGTGAGATGTTGAAGTCGCCAGCGAATGGCCGGCGACTTAGTTCCTACGTATGTAGCTAGCGTAACAGTCTGTGCCCTTGTACGAAAAAGGTATTAGATTACGCTTTGGAATAGAGGATCCAGTGTAATCTAATACCTGTTTCGTACAGGCTGCGCCCTGCGCCACAACACCCTGCCCTCCACCTTCGCATCCAGTCTGTTCCAACCACCTTTTTAAGTTCATCAGTCCATCTAGCTGGGGGACGTCCCACACTACACTACGCTTGCCGATACGTGGTCTTCACTCCAGAACTCGTCTCCACCGGCCATGGTCACCAGACCAACCCAATTCAAGCCGAGGCCACCCCGCCGAGAGGGTCCATTTCTGCTGTGCAGCGTCTGGTCTAACTATTCCAGCGTCTCTGCCACTATTTCGACGTCATCGGCAAAGCGATGGTGTGAGATGTACTCGCCGTTCACGCTGATACCCTATCTAGTCCAGTCCAGGGTCTTAGACATCCTCCAACGCATTGGTGAACAGTTTCAGGAATATTAGATCCCCCCAGAACGCAAATTATTGATGTGAGCGCTGTGGGCGATTACGGTATAATTCGGGCTACGTTCCGAATTACACTTCGTGAATGTACAGACGCCAGCACATCAAGCTACTCGAAACTGTCTTTTCGCAATCAACCTTGAACCTAATGATTTTGCAATAAAGTCGAAAATCTATTAAAGAAATTTGACAGATTGTAGTAGCTTGATGTGCTGGCGTCCATACATTTCTATAATTGTATAAAAAGTTTATATTAGATATTGCACCTTAAAATATACACATTATATGTATAAAATATCATGTTACGTGTCATTTCAGCGGTTCTTTTATACACATCGTTGAGATCGGATAAAATTTGTCCGGCCTCGAGTTCCGCCAAACATCTCACGTACACTTCATAAATTATCGCTCTTGCGGAGCTGTGGATAACAGATCTGTTCATTATGAACACAATGGGTCACCAGTATGCAGTATCACCACAATAACGCAAATAAATAAAAATAAACACGAGAAACAGTTTACAAGAACAGATTACAAGAAATGACAGAATATGTACCTTACTCGACGAGGCAGAGCGTTGCCAATGATTAAATATTTTAGTTCTGTTTCAGGGCTTTCTTGCCAAACTGTAAATCGGAACGCAAATTATTGATGTGAGCGCTGTAAGCGATTACAACTCAATTCGGAACGTGGCGTCAGAATGCAGCCCGACAGCCCGGAATGCAATAGTGAATTGATTATAATATTTTCGTTTCTCTACCTTTGCTTCTTTTCACTGTAATAACTAAACGTGACATTGGCTAAATGCACAAACCGTGCGAAGCCAAAAGAGAAAAAAAAACCTGTGTAAAAAACTTCAATCAAACCACAGAGTAGTTTTTTATATAATCAAACTAATGTCAGAACTGATAAATGTCTAGGTCTGAGGCAAAGAATACTACTCTCTGACGAGAGGTCTGAGGTCAGAACACGAAACACGGTTTTCTTTCATAGTGTAGCTCAAAGAATATACTACTCTCTAACGAGAGGTGTAGCTTACCAAACCAATAATTGAAGCTGTCAATAATTTTATTATAGAAATGTTGAAGTTGATATTAAGCAGCAAAAAGTATAATATTAGCAGTAGAAGATGTTGCTCAACTGCAAAGGAAAACTTAATACAATCCAAATCTGAACCATCCAGTATTTATGAAACTGTATTTTCATTTCCTTTCGTTAAACATATTGCAGCATTTAATAGACTTAAAGTGTACCACTTGACAGGAACATCATTAGCCATGCCTAGTTGTGCTCTAATGGAAATATTCAATTTCCTACCACAAGGTGCTTTTTATACAGCAGCATACATAGGTGAGCCATCTGTCTAATCATTAGTCGATTTCCCAGATTGAGCGAAGTGTTATTAGGTTTTTCTGAAAGGAATTTCTTAGTATGATGAAGCCTGGAGTTACGAAGTTGGTGTAGACTCTCCCGACTCCCCAGCCTAAAAGGGCATCTAAATCCTGATCTCTACATGGATGTCAGATTGCCTTCCCATCAGGCTTTAAGAGTAATGGAAGACAGAGTGCGAAATTGTATTTGTATACACACTTTTGCACTATAATACATCCTGCAGTGATAGGCTGCGGCTAATATGGCAGTATTAAACCTTTGTATGCAGTATGGCCCAAATGTGAAATTGCAAAAAAAAAATCAGCTGTTCCCTACATCTATGTTTATATAAGTAACTCATCTAAATGTAGGGAACAACAGATTTTTTTTCGCGATTTCAGGTTTGGTCCCATAGTAAATGGTGTTCGTAATTATGAGTTTAATGATGATGAGAGGTTGTGCATTATTTAAATTACATCTTTTATATCAATCAGCTATTAACAATTACTAACACTTCATTCAATATTTTATCTATTAAAGTTGGTAAGTTAAGAATATTATTTAATTAATAGCAGCAAGATTCCAATTATATCTAGAAAAACACAAAATATTATGCTTTTTCATTTCAATAAATAACATTTTCAGCAGTGGGTGTTTCACCAGTGGGTTTTGAAAAGTAAATACCTATGCGTGTGTTCCACAAAGTAATTTATTCCATGGTGTTTTTCAAGTATATTATTTATTTACCCTTCTATTATATTTATACCTTTTTTTTTAATTTCATAGGTAGGCATTTCTGTGTCCAACATAATTAGGTATTTGGTTCAACTTTACAACCGACTATGATTAGGAAGCAACATGTATTTTTTTCAAGATGTTCCTTTTCTTTAATATTGTTTCCATCTGTTACAGGTATCACTGGCACAGCAGTTTTATCACTGGCTAGTTTACCATTCCGGAACATTATTGGATATTTATACATAAGAGTAGATGATAAGAAAATCAAGATATCTTCAGTAGATTTCTGGGGGAATAGAAAAGATAGAATAGTGAAAGTGGATGATTGGTTTCCATTACTTGATATGGCCCCAAAAGCTACAGATGCTTTGTATCTAACACCATTACTGGCAGATGGAACAAAGTACAAATTGTTTGTAAAGTTTGGTAATGTTTTAAATGCTCAAAGAATGGGTGAAGTGTTAGAATGATTGTGATAACTAAAAATAATTATATGGTAAGGTTGGGAGAGTGAAAAAAACAACAAATTCATAATGTTATCAATCTACTTCTTAAACATACAGTAGTATTGAGAACCAAATCTTATAAATAGGTGAATTTAGAGTAAATACACTGTTAAAACAATTGCAAGTGACTTTTTTTCTTAAATTTTTCAAACAATTCTCATCCATGTGTGTCTAAGATAGTGAATAAATACTTCAGCAATATTTTTAATTAAGTGTAGACTTGATAGCTTAAAACATAAATTAATCTAAAATAAAATAACACATGCCACTGATTTTTGGCAGTCCAAGTTGTCATATTTAGAATTATGATTTTTACTCCAGTAATGAAGCAATCCACAAAGCTCTTAATTTTGATATAAATTATTATTAAGCAGAGAAGCAACAACTTATATTCAATCAAATATTATCAAACCTGTAGGCAATATGCACCCAACTATGGTTAAGAATTGCATACAATGAGAAAATCCATAATAATCATTTAGTTGGTATATACAAATATATAAAATCACCCAGGTATATATATATTTAATCCTCCATTTTCTAACCCAAACATCTTAGTCAGCCAGCCAAGGGAAGTGTGCTGGAAGAAATGTACAGTCGATCGCACGTCAGTGGTAACAAGTTCAGTATAAGCTGACCTGAAACTTCATACTATGCTAGGCCAGCTAGCTCAAAGTCAAAGTGTTACCACTGATGTGCGGTCGACTGTACAATATGTTACAGTCCTCACAATAAGAAATGATGTGACCTTTTGTTTTCGGAATTAGAATAATATTAGTAGCCTTTGATCTAAACATACTGGTAATTTGAGAAAATAAACATTCTATAGTTATGCTACAAAGACAAGTGGTGGTTTTTTTTACTGAAAATAATGAATAGATCATAAAGACAATAATATTGACATTATTTCTCTACACCATTGCCATAAATAAATTTGAAATTTTACTAAAGCATTGGGTAGTACCTACCTATGTTAAAAGACTAAGGAAGTGCTTAACAACAAATATTCCCGCATATTGAAAGAAACAATATATTTTTGCCCTCCGAACATACTATTCTTAACGCCTGCAACATTAACCCTTTAACCGCCTACGACGGATTAATCCGACAAATATTTTCGTGTCCATTTCGCCAGGGTCGTATATTTACGACCAAATATCGTAATGATTCAAGTTGCCCGGCGCTGGGGGCACGACAACAGATATGAAGTCGGGCGGTTAAAAGGTTAACAAGGTAAGAGTTTAAGTAAAGGATTTCGTCTTTACTGCGAAGGGCGTCTATTTTCCAACTACCTTACCTTAACTTTCCCATTGCAAGGATTAACAATATTAGATAGATAGGTTCTTGTATAATTACGTGCAAAAAGAGGTATACACGTTTTAAAATTTAAAACAGAATTCGCAAGAAGTAGTTAAGAAAATCATAAGAATATGAAGAGACATAAATTGTAAAAATGAATTGATTACAAGAGTTAACACTTACGATTGGAACAAAAACAAAACTAATAAAGAGTACAATGTTTTATAATTAATATGAACATTATTATTTGACCGGTTTTCATGTCAAGAGCTGTATACCTACATACTTTTGCAAGTAAAACAATATAAACTCAATGCCATTTCATTAAAAAAAAAAAAAAACTCATAATGCAGAAGCAGCAGTGTTGATATAAATTATAATAATAAACTTTTTTACAAAATCAGTAAGTACTGTATGTACGTAATTACATCATCTTGAATTTAGAGCAAGCTTTAGATCTTCCTACCATCAGCATTGCGTTAAAATCTAGATTAACAGACTGTAAAATTATTGTCACCATCAACATCGCGCATTGTTTTTTTAATCTTCTAGTCTGGCTTATATAACTCTACACTTACTGCTTGCAAAATGAATCGCTCCTGCATATACAAGGTGTAACATAATTAACGCACAACCTCTTAAGGGGTCATTGTACTCATCATTATGAACAACTTTTACTATGGGACCAAACCTAAAATCGCAAAAAAAAATCAGCTGCTTCCTACATTTATGTTCGCATAACTCGTCAAAATTTAGGGAACAGCTGAATTTTTTTTCGCGATTTCAGGTTTGGTCCCATAGTAAAAGTTGTATATAATGATGAGTACAATGACCTCTTGAGAGGTTGTGCGTTAATTATGTTAGACCTTGTATATCCACTATTGCAAAAAAAGTTATCACACATTTAAAAAAAATGTCGGCTGTTTTTATGTGATGTGCCCTTGCATTTAAGTGAGAGTGTGTACCTACCTACATTATAGAATGTTTAGTTGTAATCAAAAAATGTACCACCATAATTGTTAAAACCAGTACGCCTACGTCTTGAGACTTCTCCTGTTGCCGATGTTAGTGCCTTAAGTACTTCAGGCGTTTCTAAAGACATTCTTGGTTTAATAACAGAAACTCGTTGCTGCCGCACTTTTAGACACCTCAAGATTTTTTATAGATTCTGCATTCATGGCAGTAGTATATTATTTAGATATTATATAAATTTTGCAAAGTTAATATATCATAGTTATGTTACACTTCTAAAAACACAATCACATTTTATTTATGACAAATCACTGGCAATTAACAATTTTTCTAGTTGCCCTAACATACTACACAGTAACTGTTTTGGTGCCTATCATATTAGTCACATTCAGTCTTGACAAGTGTTAAAAAAACAACGAACTCGAAGCGCAACTTTACCTGAAAGTGACTAATATTTTGCTAAAATTTCAAAGCTTATTGTTAAAAAGATACTATATTAAGGTGAAGTAACAATCTTATAGCGTGTACAGATTTCGTTAGTAAAACTAATCAACATTGCTAGTCATGTAAAGATATTTTTGAACACTTTCTTGTTAGCTACTACTGACAAAACCATAACCAATGTCGGGGTTGCATCAATTTAGTATCTTCTTAACAAACAATTTGAGATATTCCTTGAGCAGAATTTGGATTTATAAAAATTTATGGTAAAATATTGTAAGTGTGTATTGGTGTTATTAATTTTATATTAAGCAAATATCCCACACAATAATTTAAGATATTTAGTCGACCCAAGCTTGTGCAGGTTGGTCTGTTGTGAAAGGGCTGACGCCATTGCGCTCCATGGCTTCTAAAATTTCACAAACATGTTCAGCAACTTCAGCCCGATTCTGGTCAATACCTTTGATAAATGGGTGTTCCAGTAACCTGTTATATTTAGGTCGCTGATTTTCTTCTTTAATGAGGCTGTAAATAAAAGATAATATTATGGTAAGGTTTACAAATGGTACTACATACTAAGGAGTTAACATAAAACCTGAATGGCTTACCAAGTATTGACGAAGTTTACAAAGTTATTGGAGAATGCATTGTTTGTATTTGTGAGTCGCGGTGGGTCACCCTGTACGACCTGCTGTAACTGCTCGAATACTGAGCCCCAACGCGGGTAGGGGAAGGCGCCGGTGGCGACCTCCATGAGCGTGATGCCGAGCGACCACACGTCCGACCGCACGTCGTAGCCACGAGCTCGTCCAGGATCTATGCGCTCCGGCTGTTTGCAAGAAAGACAGGTAAATGTTTTATTACAATTATAAAGTTTAGCCTTTTCCACATGGTTTGGCTACCTGTGCAAATGCACAAAAACCATTTTTGAAAGAGTGGAGAGTGAACCGATTTGCTGCTTCAAAACACGGCCTATTAGTACGGGCCGGTGGTGTTAGTTAGTTATTCCTTAGTACAGACGCCAGCACATCAAGTTACCCGAAACTGTTAAATTTTCCCAATCAACCTTGAACCTACTGTTTTAGCAATAAAGTCCAAAAACTATTAAAGAAATTTGATAGATTGTAGTAGCTTGATGTGCTGGCGTCAATACATAAGAGATCTGAGCGTTAACTGCTCCAGTAGTGGGCGAGTCCGTCAAAGTTGGAAAAAAAACTTGTAAAAAGTGATTTCATACCGCGCCAAAACCTTATGGGCCGGTTTTGGGAATCATCTAAAGAAAAAGAAAGAAAGAAGAAGAAAGAAAATACGTTTATTTGCGGTAAACATGACGCAAAAACAGAAAAACACAAAAAATAAACAAGTTGCGGGAAAATATGCGTCACATCCACACAAAACGGCTATCGCTCAGCATAATGCTGCGACCCTATGCGAGACAGAGCCCCAGAGCTGGTTTTCAGCGACAGCCGGCGTTGACGTGATGACGTCAGCCGGTGCAGCATACAATGAAATTTAAAAAGAAAGAACATCTCTTCAACCCAAAAAAAAAAAATAGTCAGCTGCATGGAAGTGGGGGCAATATATGTCAATCGCGTAAATGAACATGACTGTTGCGATGGCACATCTTACCATAACTTTGGATTCCTCTTTGGGTGCGGCGACTGACTCTCACTTTGACGATTATTGAATATTATATAACTAACTCTCACTTTGATGATTATTGAATAAATAATAACAAACAAACAGGCTTCTTCTGGTTAAGCTCGCTCCATCGTCGACTTTGTCTCTGTCATCTCTGACCTAGACTAGAGTCAAGAGCAAACCTATCTCAAATAAAAATAAAAAAAAACAACATGTACGTTACTCTAGCAGGAAAGTGGCTCCTGGAGTGATATGAGTGGAATGTATAATTAGTGCGTAATCTGCTGTGAATGCGCGCCACATAAAAAAATTATGCGTTTTGTTGAAAAAAAAAAACGGAAAAAACGATTCCTGCTGGAGTAACGTTGTTCCAACAGGAAAATTCTAAACGAATGATCGGAGAGAGAATTATTGTGCATGGGCAGAGAGCTGAAAACTATTTTCGGTCCTTCTTGATGCTTATCAACGAAAGTCTTCGAAACGAAAACTTACGAAAGTCAAAACGACGGTGTCATAACTTTGACGGCAAAATACAAGAAACTGGCTCAACCCAAGATGTGTAGGTGTAAACCAAAAAATAATGTGCGTTTAGTCAAAAATATATAGTGCAAAAAATCAGCTTGGAATGTTTCACATTAAGTAAACATAAACAAAAAACAAAACATGTAAACAACGGCTGGTTATCCGACCAAATTCGAATGACTACAAAAAAGCTACGGATTCGTATATATCGATATTCTTTATTGGACGTATTCAACCAAAGCTGTTGTCCGTACAGTCGCGTTCAAACGTTTGTTAGCAATTAACTATTGAATAAACTGTGCATAATATAATTCACTTAGTGGAACAATCAGAGTTCTATACGCAGCAGTGGACGGAAAAAGGGTTGAGATAATGATGATTATGACTTGTGATTTTTTTCACCTAGGTACCTACTTAAAATGTTCAAAATACAATAATGTCAAAAGCTAGCTTGTATTCAATAAAATGTAATGAAATGTACTTTCAGCGTTTAAAATGACGAGACAGTTTCTATTTTAACAAAACATGATTTAGAACATTATTTGTTAAAAAAAAGTAGGAACCTACTGAAAAAATCTAAGTATTGGTACTTGATAAGTGCAAGCACTTTTAATTAAGTCAAGACAATGGCATTAAATACTTACCATCGCAGATCGTGCCATCATCGTAACCCGTTATTTAAATGTCAACGAAATGTTTGAAATAAATGCATTGAGTTTGAAAAAACCAACTTGTAAACAAACAGTAACAGTCCAACCGCGTGACTCAACGCAACGGTGTTCTTGGCGTCATAACTGCAACTGTTTATTACCAAGTGAAAGCCCAAACGCACTTCCAAGAAAAAAAACACCGCATTATTCATGATAGAGCGACGTTTATATATCTGTCTCTGTCCCACTAATACCGTACGCTTATTAGCCGTCTCACTTTCTCCAAGCTAGACAAAGCGACTCCTTGCGATGCGACGCGACGTCAGCGGATGGCGCGGGGCTAGAGGTAAGCAGCGCACATGCGTCAATATTCTACATTTACGCGGCCAAAATTATTTGTTTACTTATATCACGTCTGCATGATATTACATATCTCTTAAGAGTATTTTTTTTTATTTAGTTGTTTCTTTGTAAATTAAGGTAAAAAAAATATTATTTCACATAATTATTTATTCAATCCAAAGAAATACACACAAAATAAAACAAAATTTGTGCAATATTACAAACAAATTAATACAACAGAAGAACGCACAAGAAAAAATATTATAACGTAATGGATTCATCTAGCTGCTCGCTATCCGAGTCTGGTTCGTCGGGATATTCTGGCATTAGCATGTTTATTGTTTCCGGGCAAAATGTTCTGGGGATTGATCTCTTCTTGGGCCTCAGGCTGCTAATAAGTGGATCCGAACTCAGTAGTAATCTATGATACACATCAATATTACAATTTTCCCTGGAAAATTTCCTGGCGAAGTTTTCGCGATATACACGGAAGTGTTTATTCCGGGCCTCTGCTGCTTCTTCGGATAGCTGACCTATTGGCAGCAAAGCATTTTCTATTATAGTGGCACCATGTGTCAATATTTTATGCATGGTCGGAGTCATAGGGTGCCATCCATAAAGGCTTACATATAATTTTGCAGTGTCTTTGGCATAAGAATCGTATTTCTGTGAATCTATCTTATGTCCACTTGAAATTGTCTCCAATATAACTTTTAATCTATAAATCAGTTCATAGTTTATCCCAGTTATATCTGCTGCCAAATGGGGATTTTCAAAAAACGTTCTACTGGTGTTACCATCATTGGTATTTCCGAAATTTGATTTGGGCATGTCTACCAATAATCCAGTTTCAATCCGGAATCTTTCTTGGATGTGCTTCTTTGTTTTTTCTTCTAGTTGTTTTTCTTCCTCAGACCTCCTTTCCCTATATTTTTTTACTGGTAATTTATATGCCAAATGTAAAACACTTTCAAATAATCTAATTCTGGCATGTAATACAGAAAGCCCAAAATTAACACCCGTAAAACTTGATGTTTCCTTTTTATCTTCAATGTTGTTGAAGTCTTTCGATGTTGCACCACAAATATAGCACCGACTAGTAGACTTTGTTCCGGTTGCAGCATTGCATACTTTTCCATCTACCATAGTCATTTCAAAAAAATGATCAAAAGAAAATTTTGTTTGGTTCAAATTTATTTCAGTGAACTTTCACAGAACTTTCGACGTATCTTATTTCTTCCTTTGTCACGTCAGTAGACTCTTTTACAAACTGGAATCTTATTGGGCGGCAAAATCGTGGGGATGATGGCGTGGGGTTCTGCCAGATAACTTTTTTTTTATCCTTTCCACATACTATTCTAAGGGGCACAAACGAGCTCAAAAATATATTTGCATCTGATTCACCATCACCATCAAATTTTTGTTTGTATTGAGCTTGTTGGGAGCCATCGCAACTCCATTTACAAATTATATTCAGTGAATTTCTTTGTTCTTCGTTAAGCGTCAGTAGCACTTCTTCCAAGAAAATTGAAAACCGTGTAACGGTATTGTCAATAAGGCTTTGTAAACTGCTTTCCGCACAGGTACCTGTGACCCGTAAACATTCCTTTGGTGGATAAAATTCTTGTTTTGCTTGTAACAATAGATAATATGGGGGATAAAATACCTTGTTCGTGTTTCGAATGATCTCGTACTGACGTCTTGTTAGATCAGCCTCAACGAACATAGTTAAAGCTTGTAGTGGTGTCAAAGGAGTAACACTATCTTTATTTCCTTTTTCGTCGACTGCTTTTCTGTATTCATGCGCTCGACTAGGGAAATTTGTTATTTCTTTTAGGATTTTCGACGCATCCCTTTTTCCTTGTACTCTTAAGGTTGTTTGTGCAGCGTGAACAATGACGTCATCTCCCACAGTTGCTCGGATTTCTTCGGTTTTTCGACGCTTGCTTCGTTCACTTAATTCGTCAAATGATTTCGAAAGCCGTCCCGGCCGATTCAATGATTTTATGGGTAGTTGAAATGTTCCATTTAACCAAGACTCATTGTTTTTCAAGAATACCTCTTCCTTTCTGTGGCATTTGGCCCATTTGTCTTTTAACACTGATTTAAATAAAGAAAATCTTTGTTTTATGTCTTTTATGTCTTCATCTGTATTGCCATAGTTTAATAATAAATGACTTTCTAAATAATTCACTTTTGCATCGAAATTCGGTAAATTTTCATCTTTCATAATCTGATAAAGGTATTTCCGAGTAACAATTCACACCTGATGTGCTTGAAGTATCTGAAACAACGAAAAGCTAAGATTACTTAACTAATAAAAAAATGGTTATATTTTCATATAAAATCTTAATGGTTAAAAAGGTGCCCCGTTTTGTCATCTGCACTCTTCCGCAGCTAGTTTTTATATTTTCTTTTAGTCAAAGGATTGTACTTTCAAATAAAAAAAGAATGATGATCGTATCTCATCGAGAAATACAACAAATTGTCCTTTAAAGTTCAAAATTACTTCAAAATTTGTCTAAAACAAGCCATGTGTTTGAAACCCCCAAATTATTCGAATTGAGCATTTTGGGTAAGTAAGCAATAATAAAAATAAAGATCCATACCTGTGTTATTGGAATCCATCACTTTCACTTCAAAAACTGACACAAAAAAAAAATTATGTTGTCACTTTTGTTGTGTTTGTTAACTTTAAGCAGCAAAAACGAGCGCACGAGTTGACGGTCAAGTACCGACTACCTGAAAGCGGTCGGGGTGTATCGCAGTTAGGTGGTGGGGCTCAGTTAGGATTCTTGGAACTGTCTTCTAGCTCTGCATGTGCTATTTTATGTGTTTACCGTAAGTTTTTAAAATTCAATTTTGGCCGCGTAAATGTGGAATATTGACGTATGTGCAGCGGTGGCGAGGCAAAAAAGGGGAATCTTCTATTAAGGGCCAATACTACCTCAAATAGCTTAGCATGATCCTCCGTTATATCGAAAATACTGCAGCATTCATTTTGAAATAAATATATGGTAAAGTTGAGGATTAATTTTAAGTACTATGTTGCGCAAAAACACGATTCCATAAAATTTTCTTGATAGAAAAAAAATTACAAAGTTACCTCCAAACCGAACAATAAACCGCTAGTATTAAAAATAAAACTCCAAATTAGATCATGAAACTTTGCATAATAACTGAACTAAATATAAAGTAGATACTGTTTTTTTTTTAATTACTATTATTTTCACCGTAAAAAGCAATTACCTAAACTATCGGCGCACCCTGCCGCCCAGCACCGCACTCAGCCCCGCTTTCACTCAGTTCGCGCGCACTATCGTGCGAGCGAAGTAAAGAGTGAATTTTAGCCGAGGTAGTATAAGGCTCTTAATGATGAAAAACTTAATGTTAATCTATCTAACCACGGGTTACATCAATTTATGTAGATACTTTGTCGTTGTTACTGTTGTGTTAATTGGGTATTATTTATAAAACTGTATCTGTAGGCTCTTTTTTGTAGTATTCATCACACATTTCTTGAATATTTTTTTTTTAAACTGCGAATGGAATTTTTACTTTTTTCCACTAATGTTATAGTGGAAAAAAGTACTATAAAGACCAACAATTCGAAGAAATTGATTTGATGAAAATGTCTGGATGTATGTCGTTCGTTCAGACACAAAATACTGAATGTATTTTAATGTTTGGAATGAAGAAGATAGCTTATACCTTGGAATAGCACTTAAGCTACTTTTTATAATGTAAGTACTTAATCATGTGCAGTCACGGAAACGGCTAGTAGAATATAATCCAATAACACGTTTATTTTTTACTTCTTTTCTACTTCAGTGTACTCGGGCACAACACGTGTCTACCGGTTCATGAGTAAAGTTAAGGTCATCGATATGTACAAATCCGTCGCTTTTTTGTAGTCATTCAAATTTGGTCGGATAACCAGCCGTTTTTGACATATTTAGTTTTTTGTTTATATCTACTTAACGTGAAACGTTCCAAGCTGAATATTTTCACTATATGTTTTTGAATACACGCACTAATTTTTGGTTTACACCTACACATCCTGGGTTGAGCCAGTTTCTTGTATTTTGCCGTCAAAGTTATGACACCGTCGTTTTAACTTTTACCAATATTATTCGATAACGGATACGCATGCACGTACACTTTGAAACTTTTTATTGTTATTAGAAACGTTAAGAAGGACCAAATACAGTTTTCAGCGAGCTTATACGTTTTCTCATTTAGGCGCTGTGACATTTTTTCGGGTTTTCAAAAAAGTGCGATTACTTAAAAATTATAAATATTTTCTTAAATCTAATTCTGTCACAAATACGCACAAATTAAGAGCTACTCGTGTATGTTTATTCTACAGGCGCACATACTATGGTTTTACAGATACACGATTCTGCAAAACGTTACTCCAGCAGGAAATGCAATATCTCGAAAACCTGAAGACGCACAAATTATATTTTCGGTGCAAAATTTTGCACAAATATAAGCTCTCTGCCCATGCACAATATTTCTCTCTCCGATCATCCATTTAGAATTTTCCTGCTGGAGCAACGTTACGCCAGCAGGAATCGTTTTTTCCGTTTTTTTCCAAAACGACAAAGCGCACAATTTCTTTATGTGGCGCACATTTACAGCAGAACACGCACTAATTATACGTTCCATTCAAATCACTCTAGGAGCTACTTTCCTGCTGGAGTAACGTACACAACAACAACAATTAAATTTATCGCAAAAATCGAGCAGAACCGTACCTACTGTAGCCAAAATTCTATAATTTATCTCAATCCCAAACTTGATCCGCAGTCTTTGACGGCTGCTTGTGATTCGCTCTCTCAAGGACTCAGATTGACAAACTCGACCGTTGATTGGTTAGAGACAAGAATCGGGATCAAGATTGGGATTGAGATTATAGAAACTAGAAAGCGGTCGTATACGAATTAGCGATTTCGGTTTTTATTTTTATTGCAGAATGGGTCCGGTCCGCTCTTGACCTCGATCACGCCTGATGGAAAGTGATTCATGAGGTCTATGATAGAACGTACGTGCCCAGAAGATGCTTATTCACTCTTGCTTTGAAGGCAAACGGTTTATATGTGGAAGGGAACATAGACGCTGGCAGAAACTTCCACACCTTGGCTGT
Source organism: Fissipunctia ypsillon (assembly GCA_947568875.1). Taxonomy (NCBI): domain Eukaryota; kingdom Metazoa; phylum Arthropoda; class Insecta; order Lepidoptera; family Noctuidae; genus Fissipunctia; species Fissipunctia ypsillon. The sequence continues at coordinate 12,959,174 of OX387652.1, forward strand.
GCGCATAATAAATGTGGAGGAGAAGCGCTTAGTACGACTGGTCGGGATATCAACCAAGTGCGGATGGTGCCCTGCAGAACGTCTGGTAGTCAAGTAGTAAAAGGGCGATGGTGAGATCAGGCCGTGGAACTCCTGCGCACACTCTCCGAAGTACAGTCTGTTAAAGACCGACAGGCAAGCAACATTACGCCGATGAGCTAGGCTTTGCAGCCTAGCCACCAACATCTTGTCGCCTATAATAAGCCTTGAAGGATAAACTTAACTTTGCAGTTGAAAACAAAATACATCTACATTACGGTCGATGCTCCAACTGCAAATGTAAGTTGCAAACGCAAAAACTAATATTTTTATGTGATATAACAACAAAATAAAAATTTTCGGATTTTTTCCTTTAGGTACTTGTAAAGACAGAAAGAAAGACAAAAACGAGCGAGCCTTACAGTAGTCGCATATGATGTGTAACATCTGATATCAACTTGGTAAGTAAATCCCTTCAACTGGCATGCGCAAATCGTAAAAATTGGCAAGTCTGGCGACGGCCTTGGCGAGGCCCCGCCCGCTTTCGGACTACTTGCGTTTAAACCCCGATTTCTCGCTATTTTACTAAGAAACCCATATAAAACTGTAACTGATTCGTAATCTTTACAATATTTCATATTCGCTGTATGACTTTCATGTAATTTCGTTCACAATAAAACGAACATGTTTGAAACTAAAATAAGTTTTGTTATTTTCACATTTTTTTTTCATTCAAGACCTTAAGATGTCAAAATTCTGCATATTTTTACATTTTAAAATCATTTTTTCTACGAAGTTATTACGACGGTCGTTATAAAACGGCACCGCTATAATTATGACGGCCGTTACAAAGTGACACCGCTATAATTATGACGGCCGTCATAAAGCGGCATCGCCAAAATTATGACAGCCGTCTATTGGGTTGGTACCAACTGACGGCCAACTCTTGCACCGCGCGCGCTCATTAGTCAAATCAAATAGTGCGCGCTTCCTAGCTTCCTGTTGGCTGTTACACACTTCCGTCCCTTTTCATGAAATCCTCCCACAGATTGCAGAAAAGCGAGAGGAAAGATGTTGCACACCAAAAATAAGTTTATTTGTCACAGAAACACGTACATACAAAAAGATAATTAACTCGAATTATACCGCTCATCCAATAGAACAAAGACGTAATTGCGTTTTAGCTATTTTTCAGGAGGACGTTTTACAAGTTTGAAATTGAAAATATGATATATTTCCATTGATTATGATATAATCTCTTAATATTTATGTATGTTACTTTACTATAAATAATAATTTGTAATAACTTCATGAGAAAACTCAAGAAAACTGTTAAAAAATTCCAAATAAAATGACGTACACTTATGTCATTTTATAAATGAAATATAACAATTATGAGATAAACTAGGTTTTGAAATGGGAATAAATCATGAATTTAAACAACAATTTATTCAATTTAGTTTTATTTTTATAAATCTGTTTACATTTACGAGGAGGGATCAAAAAATAGTGAGAATGACATACTCCTTGGTAAGAAAAAAAAAATACTTGCAGGCATAGCTCAGATACATATTTGTAATATTAATAAAGAAAAAGATCTTCGATTCTCTTTTGTTTTTTTCTGAATGTAGTCATTTGTTAGCTTTGTGTCGGAACGTGTTTTCGAAAATGGAGAAAAACGAAATGCAAGCCGTTATTAAATACCTCTGTTTAAAAAAGTTAACGACGCAAGAGATTCATTGCGATTTAGAGGCAACATTAGGAGAGTCTGCCCCGCCGTATTCCACTGTCGCAAGGTGGGCTTCTCAATTTCGAGTAGGGAGAACAAGCACGAAAGACGAACATCGTTGCGGCCGTCCATCGACGTCAGTCACCCGAGATAATGTTGCGAAAGTTGAGAAAATTGTATTGAGCGATCGAAGAGTTACCATCTGATACTTAATTCAAGAAACGGGCATTTCATATGGAAGTATTCAATCCATATTAAAACAATCTTTGAATATGAGAAAAGTCTCCGCAAGATGAGTGCCGAGAATGTTAACCGACAGTCAGAAACAAAATCGACTTGACATTTCGAAGATATCTTTGGACAAGTTTCAAGAAGATTCTGAAAACTTTTTGTCTCGTTTCGTAACAATGGACGAAACATGGGTCCATCATTTTGATCCCGAGACAAAACAGCAATCTTCGCAATGGAAACGGCCATCATCACCGAAGAAGTTTCGTGCCGTGGCATCGGCTGGCAAGGTTATGGCCTCAATATTTTGGGACTCAGAAGGGATATTGTTGATTGATTACCTGGAGCGTGGAACCACTATTACAGGCCAATATTATGCAGCTTTAATTCCCAAGTCGAGGAATGCCATCAAAGAGGAAAGGAGAGGGAAACTTCGAAGGGGCGTGCTGTTTCATCACGACAACGCACCCGCGCACAGGTCGGGAGTTGCGATGGCTACCATTCAGCAAGCTGGCTTCGAATTGGTTGACCACCCCCCTTATTCACCAGATCTGGCGCCTAGCGATTTTTATCGGTTCCCCAATTGAAAGAATACTTAAGGGGAAATAGGTACGAGGACGATAACGAGGTGATGGATGCCGTGGAGAGCTTTTTGCAGGACCAAGACAAAACTTTTTTTTTGAAAGGGATTGAAGCTTTGGAAAAGCGCTGGACTTGGTGTGTAGAGAGACTCGGAGACTATGTAGAAAAATAAATTATTATGTTATCAATAGTCGTTATATTCTATCTCATTCTCACTACTTTTTGATCCCTCCTCGTATATACGTTTATTAAGAAGTATCAAATTTTTATTTTTGAAAATGAATGTTACAAAAATTTAGTGGGGAGCGCTAAGGTAGCCCGCGAAATTCAAATTTTCTTACGATTTTTGCGATTTTCAGCTCGGTGTCTGGGTGTATGTTGATCAAAGTATAATACGCGACCGTAACAAATATGTATTTACAGAATTATAATATTAGAATTAGTAATACAATTCCAGTTAGTATAATCCTGAAATGTTAAGATTTCATGAAATAGTCATTCAACAGACTTACTTGGTTTTAGAGAGTTGTACTGATGACTTTAATGATTATAATTCTGTAAACTCATATTTGTTACGGTCGCGAATCACATTTCAATGAACACACAACCTAATACTAATCTGCAAATTGCAAAAAATTTAAGAAAATTTGAATTTCGCGGGCTACCTTGGCGCTTTCACCTTAAAACAATGATACCTAGATAATGTAAGATACCAACATGATCATAAAAAAAAAAAACTAAAAAAAATACTACTGTCAAATAAGTCGATGTTTCCGGGTGACCTTTTGAAAAATACGCCAATTTCCAAACGACAGTCACACACTATCGAAAACCACCGTAACTATAATTCTGTCGTTTTTATTATAAATAGAACTTTCGAAACGTGAATTTATGACATTCAAAACTCATTTTCGACATTTTAGTAATTACGTCGTAGTTCTATTGGATGAGCGATACAGTAACAAAAAAAAAAACCAAAATAGATCTACATAATATAATCACGAGCACAAAACAGAAATAGTCGGCAGCTGCTGTTATGTCATGACTGTGAAGAAAAAGAAGGCTTCCACTCAGCATGATGTGCTACGGGTGACCCACAGCACAGCGCTGATTTTCAGTGGTCACCCGAAAGACGTACGGAAATCAAGTCAGGTTTAATGAATTGTACATAAATGTATAGGTAACAAAATAAAATAAACAGTACTTTCTTAGAATAAGCGTATTTAAAAGCGTACGGGAGCGTGGAATGAGAGGCACGACATATAATAAGTAAAAAGTATATTGCGACAGATATTTTAAACTAAGTATACAGCGATAGGCGGAAGTTATTGCTAGAATGGAATTGATTTTATGCAAAAAGTATATTCCTATACTTTAAACTTTCTCAGTTAATAAAATGACTTATAAAAACCTCTCAAATTATAGCAACCATGGATGGAAAATAGAACGGACGATAGTAGATTATCAATATATCGCTATCACGACAAGTTCTTTGGCTAGTTGGTCAAAACTTGGTACTAGTGCTTGGTATTGAATGGCGACGTTGGGCGTTGGCGATGCTTTGTTTCGAATCCACGTCGAGCCGTGCTCTTTTTGAAAGTATCTTTTAGAATAGTCATAACAAATTCAATGCTATAGCAGTATAATATTTTAAAACTAGAGACATCCCCACATAGTGACGCTGACTGTACATAAGGCTAGACAAGTTTTGATACCACACGATACATGATGCATGATTATGATAACATAGAATAAATCGGTTCTTCTTCTTAGCATATTGATGACAAAAAGTTCAAACATGTTTGGCCCAAAATTCAGCTATGCGCACTCCACTCACTAGTTATAAAATCATCAAGTGCACAGGTGACAGGATATGCACCGCAGGATGGAAGGTGAGCCATTGTCTGTCTGGAGATGCCACATACGTGCTTAAGATCTGAGCCATCCATCTTCAGGTGCTATTCCTAAAAATGCATGGATGAAATGGCACAAAAATACATTTATGTTGAGAACTTACTGCCATGTATGGTCTGCATCCAGCATCGCGCGTGCGCGCTATTGAGTCCACTAGTTTCCCAGATATACCAAAATCACATAGTTTTATGTTTCCTCTTCGGTCCAATAAAATATTAGATGGCTTCACATCTCTGAAAATAAATATAATTTTGTTAAAACTGTGATATCAGGAAAAGAAAATAGGTAATTGAACAGTGAAATCTGAAACCTCACCTGTGTATTATTTTTAATTTTTCTTTTAAATAATTTAAAGCTTTAACTGTTGCAAGAGTTATTTTAGCTAAAATAGTTTCAGGTATTCGAGTTTGCATCCGTTCACATATAAACTTATAATATTTGTCTAATGAAGTATCCATTAACTCCATACAAATCCAGCAGTCACCCTGAAATATGTAAATCACAACAATTCAAACATTTTCATTTGGATAAAATTCTTAACAATAATCATAGAAAATTAACACATAAGTAATCATAATATTTATTATGACTGTGTTCATTTTTATGATAGTAATTTTGGTCTAAATAAATACTTCTTTCAGGTTTAAGAAAAGTAAGTACTAAAACTTTGTAATTTAAATTAAGGTAACAATTTTGGCATAAAATAATGTCCTTTTAATTTCTCAAATATCATATGAAACCTACCAGTTCATAAAAAAATACACTCGAAATGACAATAAATATTATCATGAAAACCCGTTGAGCGCTTGCTTAGATGTAAACGGCTTGTAGTAGGCGAACATTTGACGGGATAACCCCTGTTTTATAGACAAATGAAGAAATTACCTCTTTAAAGAGTGCTCCATAAAACTGCACAATATAAACACAGTCATTGCTCTTCATGACAACTTCCAGGTCCATCAACAGTTGCTTTTGTTCTTTCTCATCAACAGTGGAGCGGATACGCTTCACAGCCATGACACGGTTTGTTCTGCAATATTTATGAACCAGAAAAACTGTATAGAATCTCCACAGGATAAGCACAATTTAATGAGTGCTGTGCAACTTTTTATTAAGTCTTTAGTCTTTACTTGCCATTTCATTTAATTGATTTTTTTACCACATAATTTCCCACAAACAGTATATTAAAGTATATATATATTTACATTTCCATGTTTTATATTATTTGAAATCCATGTTTTAACATTCTTTTGAATGACTAACATAGAATCAATGATGCATAATATTGTAATAAAACAAAATTATAATTAAGTATGTTATGGTTGAAAGTCTGCATTGATTAAATTGATAATCAACTATGATTAGGTATTCCTACACTTGTATCTTCATAAGTATCTTTAACTACAAATTGTAGACGGCTTTCATGACATTTCAGAAGGGCACATCAATGTTATGCCAATGATGTTTTCTATTTAATTTAATAAAATAGCCTTACTTTCTGTGGACCATTTTGTTTACAGCTCCAAATGCACCTCTCCCTATTTCACCAAGATCCTGCAGGTCATCAGATGTGAAGTCATACACTTCTGTTGCAGAAAATTGCAATTTCCCTGATGATTGCATGGATGGATATATTCTACATCTGTCTCTGAAATATTGAGAGTATTTGTGTATACTAAATAATTAAAAGTTACAACATCAGCATAAAACCATAAAATAAGATTTTATATTTTTTTACAGAATAGTTGTGTTTATACAAAAAAGCCATTTACACAACAAAAAAACAAGAAGGATTAGAAAACATTATTAGATAATGGACAATCAATAAACACAATTTACCTTGCGTTTTCAGGCAATACATCTCTTATAGTACGTGACGGGACTCGGGGTCTCTGCACTGGAGGAGGATTGGCAGGAAACGGCATAAATGCTGCCCCATCACCTGATGGACCTCCGGCTATCTGCAGGTTTAAACCTTTGCGCTTCTCCAAACCAAATAAATTCAATTCAGGCTTCGGCATTGTCGGCCTACTTGGGCCTAAAAGGTTACAACATGTTGATAAATTAATTTGTACGAATATTAAAACTTAAAACAGTAAAATTCATGCATTTCAACGTATGAATTTGCCTGCTATTACCTTGATTTGATGACACTTCGCCATTCTTCGACATTTTTATCATATACGAAAGTGTTTACTATTAAGTTTTCACTATTCTTTGGTGCAAATTACAGCTTCCAAATTCTCCATTTGAAGGTTTATATTACTAAAAATTGGTCACGTTTTCATAATATGCCATGTAAATATATTGTCGAATGTAAGCATCGTACCAATCGACAACATACGATTCGTTCAACTCAACGATGGCATACGTTTGACAGCTGCTTAGGTGCCTTGTACTTATATAATCTGTGGTTCGGCTCTGAGGTCTTTTTTTTCTAAAGGCGGTCCACACAACTGGTAGCACCTGCCGCAAACTACACTCCTTTAAAATATTAATTTTCGAGTAACAACGCAGTATACATACCCATGGTTAAAACAATAATGAGCTGAGATTGCCGCGTTTGTCGCTCAAGAATGACTACAAAACAGGACACACGTCGCGTGAAGTATTGGTCGCATTACGTCGCATCGCGTCGCGTCGCTACGTGTCGCGTCCCGTCGCTCACCTAGGACAACGAGTTACGATTTAAATCTTTGCCACTGCCTGCCATCATTTTCATGACGGCCATCAGTGGCGGCTGGTGGCGGCCACCGCTCTTCTAGGAAACCGTAGCTTTATGCAAAATAAACTTTACGTCCAACGTTTAAAGTTTGTTTCTATTTATAATTTTTAATTAAGAGAAGCTAACTTAACTTATTTAGGGTCCTTGCTAATTTTTCACAGGAAAGCTTTGCGGAAAATTTAGATTTTATAATCTGTAGTCACCTCCCCATTTTCCTCTTTTCATTTCTATAGATTTCTATTCTCTGTGGATATATTTTTGGTTGTTTTGCTAAAAAAAAAAAACAAATAAATTTTGGTATTTTGGGTGTAAAGGTGTTGTCAAAAATAACTTCTTGCAAAAATTATTTACTTTGGTGCTATATTATTGAATTGAGGTAAAATTTATATATGCGGTGATAAAATGTCAACAATTATAAAATTTGATATCAAAGAATTAAAAAAATTAGCTACTGATAAGAATTCGTGTATTATTGAAAAAAAAGTGACACAGAATCTAGCCCTACAACCCTGGTGTCTTGGAAACCTCAAGGAATCTATTAAAAACTTATTGGACTACAAAATAGGAAAGTTTGATAAAGAGTAAGTCATTTTGTTCACTCAGTTGTAAATCATGTAAATCAACTCCGCCTATCGCATTATCGCAGACCACTGCTAAGATGTCTTGTATTTTAATAATTAGAGTAAAATCTAATAAACTTATTCAGTGTGTGTAATCTTATGGCCAATATAGCAATTAATCCAATCTTACAGGTTCAATGGGATTCTTTTAAGTTACAAAAACCTCAGAATTCTGCAGAATGTTGGAACCATCAGAAATGATAATGCAGATATTCACTTTCAAGTTCAGGCAGACTATTTTATTTTTCGTCCTTTTGTAGGAGCTACATTGACAGGAATTGTTAATAAAAAAAGTACCACACATTTAGGCATACTTGTGCACAGGTAAGAATGACAAAATGTATATTCATTAAAAAATTTGCCAATAACACTATCATAAATTTTGAATGTATTAAAGTAGTAATAAACATGTTTTCATAAAATTAATTAATTTGCAATTGTTGTGATGTAACTAACTTACTTGTATTTCCCACTCATATCCAATGTTGTACAATCACAGGTAAACAAGGGTGGATCCAGGATTTATTTCTGGGAGGGGCACAAGTGCCAGAAAAGTAGGACTGTCCCTCCTATTATTGCACAATGTCTTTGGGGTTAATTATTATTTATCAATGATATACAATAATTGTAAAAAAATACTTGCAATAAAAGTTTAATGAAAAAATTACATGTTCAGAAATATAATAAAATTTTCTATTGTTTCCTGCTGGGCGAGGGGGAGGGGTGAGTTGGCAAGCCCCCCCCGTTTCCGCTGCAGGTAAACAAGATAGTATTGTGGGTTAACTAAAATATGCAATGGTATATTTCAGGGTGTTTAATGTTGTTATTCCAAGACCAACAGAAGAGCCAGGAAATATGTGGGTTGGCTCAAATATCCAGGAAGGACAAGAGGTCACATTCAGTATAGTTGTGTTAGATCTCTATGGAGCCCTGCCATATATTAGAGGAGAGCTGGATGAGAGGTATCTTAACAAAAATGTTTATTTGTCTATTTAGAAAGTCTGCAAAGTATAATTTGCAAGTCCTGGATAAAAAAAAAACTTATTCATGTAGGTATGCAATTACCATTCTGAATTTTATTGATAACAAACCTCAATATAGCTTGTAGCAGTATGACTTTACTAAACAAGTATAAAATCCATTTGTTATTTATTCAAGGGGTTTTAAAAATACATGATGATTTCAATTATGTAGTAATTTTATATAACTCTGTGTAGTAGTGGGTGGGGAAAGACTTGCAGGTAAGGGAAGTGAGGTCAGTGACCTGAAATTCTAATTAGCATTTATTCTCTCATAAGTCCTATTTTCATTACAAAAAGGTTTTAATAATTATTAATTTCTGTATCTATTTTTATTTCAGATGTGCTAAGTTGGGTCCTGATGGAGATGATGAAGAAGTGGAAAAAAAGGCAGCACATGCAATCAGTGTATCATATGTTGACTTTGACAAGACTAAACCATACAGTCAGAAACAAATTGGAGATGGGCTTCCCCATTCAGCTTCAAAAAATAATTCAAAATTAGCAAGCCAGCTAAAGAATAATACTGCAGACAATCATACTCAGGCATTTAATGGAAAATCTGTTTTGACAAAACCAAAGAATGTTGAAAGTGAGATTAGTGTGTCAGAAAAGAACAAAATTAAGAGGCAGAGTAGAATAGTTGAGTCTGAGCAGAAGCAACCCGAGGCTGATGGTTTGGGGAGAGGGCTCCCCAAACCATCTAAAAAGCACAAACGTGAGATACAATAACTTTGTAAACATTTATAATTCAAGTTTTACCTATTGTAAAATTTCAGAGTACCAATTTTATTTTTACTAGTAAAATAAATTAATCTTGTACATTAGTTACCTTTTTCGTTAGCAATAGTATTTGTTTTTTTTTACTAATTACATTTTATTATTTAGGATTATTTGAATTGCTTACTTTTACCTTGGTAAGTTTTGTTTTTGATTTTATGATAATATTCTAAATACTAATCTTAAGCGGTGTATTTATTTGTTATCATTAATAAATCTACACAGAGAAAATTAACTTACATTACAAATTTTTTAAATATTAATTCAGAGTACAGCAGGTATATGCACAATATTGTGGACTGTGATCGTTGTATGTACATGGTGCTTTGGTGGCAGAAAATACAATTTTCCGCCTACCCCTCATGGCAATATGACCTATGGCATACCAAAGTTGCGATTTATAATTTTATTATAATTTATAATTTTATAGTAAGCCAGCTAACCAACTGACGAAGTGATACCAAATTAAGAAACCGTTATGATCACAGGGATTCATTAGCGGAAATAAATTAGGCTAAATAATGTAGCTTCCATATAGAAATAACAGTTTGCACGACAATCGTACGCTTGGTTGGCCCAATCATCGAATACCTACTGGTCAAAAATATTTTAGAATTGGAACCACATAGATTGATGGTCTCTCAGCTACCTGAGCTACGCGCCTTTTCGGCGCGAAAGCGCGCGCGCGTCTCTTACGAGCCGCTCACTCGTCTGAAACTTTAAAATTTAATAGTAGTTAGTCCCGTACATTTTTTATGTATATAAAGTACGCGCGCACGCTCAGCGCCCGAATAGCTATCGCGTATTACACGCGTCACAATCGCAACCGACCAAGACCGCGCCCACCCACGCCCCCCGCTTCCGCGTTAGATGCGAGCAGGTTTTGCAAAGGATTTTTGGTGGTCACCCGATAGAGCGACTGTTGACTTTGAGGCGTGCTCTTATCAAAGGCTGCCCGAACGCGATCAGCATACGCTGAAATCGCGCACAATTGTGAACGTGCTCTAAGGCCTAAAGATAGATATGTCGTAACCAGATCTTAGAATTGATCATTTCATGAAGTGTTCGACCATTTCATGAAATGGTTGTATTTCATGAAAAGAACATCGACCACTGGCCACATCGTGATATGGTCTGACCAGATCACTGAATAGGTACTCAACGTTTGATGATATGAACAGTTAAACGCATGACTACTTCATGATGTGGCCAAACATTAGTGATCATATCGTAAAATAGATTATCCATCGGCAGAGGCGTTGATGTCGCTTTGTTTTCGTTGTGCATCTATTCCTAGTTCCTACTCGAATAATTCCTAAGTCACTGCGACCAACTTTGATGTAGCGCTCGCCGGCCGCTGCTGCGGCAATGCTCGCTTCGCTCGCTCGGCTCGCACGCGGTTTGTCGCAGTTCTAACTAAATCTAACCCATTTGGCCAGGATGCCACTAGCGGCGTGAAATGCACCTACTTTGCGATATGCCCAGTGAATGAGTGAGTGTGTGGGAATATCGATAAATAGGTTGCTTTCATCACAATATGCTCATTTCTACGATCAGACCACGACAGATACCCTACATTAATGATATGGCCAAACTTCGACTGTCATATAATAAAACGTCGCCGTTTAAACGATTTGGGCAATTTTAGCCGGCCGTTTCATGAAATGACCTAACACTTCATGAAATGATCAATTCTAAGATCTGGCCACGACAGATAGTGTGCATTGTCATGGAGTGTCCCACCGAGTACTCATTTTATATATAAGTAGGGTCTAGAGGCTACTCGAAGGCTTCGGAAGGAAAGCGATTGGTGACGCCATCTGTAACTACAAACCGACAACTCCTGTGTTGGAGTCTTTGAGTCTCTTCCTCTGCCCATGGCAATATCCCGGTAAGTGTGTTATGCTAGGTACACACGCAGTGAAATTAGTCGCCGGTGACTCACTAGCGATTTCAAAATTTCACGTACATACACAGATTTTGTCAGCCGATTTGTACCATCGCGGACATTTGCGGTTAACTATATTTCGACCTTATTACTAAGGCAATAAGGTTGAAAAGTGGTTCACCGCAAATGTCCGTAATGGTATCATGGGAGAAACGAACATCTATACACCGTAAGGACTATTCTTGCTTGCAGCGCTCGGCCGCTATAGTAATGCTTGCTAACAGATGTGGTCATCGTGTGCACGGGTTTTTGTTTTCAAATTAGTCAGATATAAGTTTCATCGATAGTACTAAACTAGCCACAGTACATTACATTTGTTACCGTGAATAGGCTATAAGCAGTGTTGCAAAAGACTTGAGTCTTCGAGTCGTAATTTTAAAGACTCGACTCAATAATGCAAGGCTCAGTGTGCTAAAAAGGCTCGGAGTCTAGAGTCAAGCCGAGCCCGAGTCATTTAACAGCCACTTGAGTCTTTAAGAAAAACTCGGAGCATGAAGATGAGACTTGAAGCTCATCATTCGAAAAGACTCGAATAGATGATAAGTTCAAATTAGTGGTTATGTAACTATACCTACAAAAAAAAATCTGATAAGACAAAATCGCTGGCGTGATGATTTGGACTCGTTCCTTACTGATTCGGAAGGAAAAGCGCATACAACCCCGATCTCTTCAAAGTGAGAGTGAACAGGCTTCTTCTGGGTAAGCTCGCCCCATCGTCGACGTCTCTGTCATCTCTGACCTAGACTAGAGTCAAGAGCAAACCTATCTCAAATAAAAAAAAAGGCACAGCACAAAGAAAATTGGAAAAGTGTGGGGGAGACCTTTGCCCAGCAGTGGGACAACATAGGTTGAACGAAAAAAAAGACAATTAAGTACAAATTAGCAAAATAATAAAATAAATTATTAAAAATATTCTTAATCAATACTGTTATTTTTTTTTCTGAGCTTTTCTCCCCGTCCTGTAAATGTAACAATTTAATTGCTAGACTCATACACGAAGTGGACTTGAGTGCGACTCAGCGCATAAATAGGACTCGAGCGCACAAAGAGACTCGAGCTTTCATGTAACATTCAAGAGCTTGTAGAGAATTTAGTTCTCTAGTCTTGGAGTCCTGTTGTAATGAGTCGAGTCTTGTAATTCATCATCCGAGTCCGTTTATATAAGACTCGAAGACTCGAGTTCTTTGCAACACTAGCTAAGTCGTGTGGTGGCGGCATGCTCAAAAGACCATGATACTCACAAAATAAAACGACTTTTTGTCAGTGCTTTGTGTTTTTTTTTATTACCTAGTTACAACATTTACAATAGGGCTACCAGATTGTAACTTACTATCCTACTTAGACCTAGTTTCACCAAACTGTTCATAACGTTCAGAATCTAGTCGCAATCTCAGCATGTCCGTGACTACCGCCAGATCACCAACGCCTATTGCTTCCATATTTGGAAAATAATTACTCAATTGGTACTATTAGTACTTGAACAACAAAATTGGTACCTAGTAGTTTCGAGAAAATCGACTTTGAAGGTGGTCACATTCCCTTCAGCAGGACCACCATGAGTAAAAAACAGAACTGAAACATTTTCATTTACCGGGAAATCAACGATGATAACTTTCGCGCGCTCGTTCGGCAGGATCACGACTTTGAATGTCAATTCCAAGTTTGAGGAGCTTGTCGCTTACCTCAAACCTACATAGAAAATTAGTACCCTGCAAGATAAAATTTATCATCATAAATAACATAACATCACGCCTTGTTTCCCCGAAGGGTTAAGCAGAGGTGTACCTACCTATAGCACACCCACATTTCGCCAGTTAAGTATGTTTAAGTCCCATGTAATAGGGGGCAAGCCTATTGCCATCTACCGGGCACAAATCCAGACTCCGGTCTGCTACTGAGAAATTCCAGATAGAAAAACCCAATAACACTTTGCTCGACATGGGAATCAAACCCAGGACCTCATGCTCAGCAGCAGCGCTTGCGACCACTAGACCAACGAGGCAGGCAAGATTAAATTGGTACCCAAAATTCAAAATTAGTACTCCAGTAGTTTATTGCCGTCATGATTCTAGTCCGAAAAAGGAATGGTGTTATCGGTCATGTATATCTACGTCTCTCTCGCGCACTGGAATCATAATGGCATTAGAACGTCATAATATGGCACCTGGCGTTAGGACACCCGCCCAAGTTGTTCCCGAGCTATCATCCCGAGTGAATGCGTACGGAGCAAAAAGAAAAGATGGACGAATTACTGTTACTTATTACCTACTCGACTGCAGCGAAGCAAAAAAAGGAGGGTTGCGTATTTGATCAGTATGTATCTATATATGTCTGTCCCTATGCTCCCTCGTAACTACTAAACGGCTGAACAGATTTTGATGAATATGTCATTAGATTTGTCTTCATTTCGCGAGTGTCACTGGGTATATTAAAGGTGTCTTCATAAAAACAATAAAGACCTATTGCCTCCGACTGCATGAGATTGTTTGGAGACAAAATAGGTCATCTTGTTTCCACCTGTTTTAAAGTTCACTTTTTACGCAGTCTGGTTTTTAGATTTTTTAAATTTAAGTACTTTTTTATTGGATACTAGCACTTTAACCGCGTCCGCCTGGATTTCGTATTTTCTCCTATAAAATTTAACACCCCATCCACCCCTTTTAAACGGTAGTTTTGGAAAATTAATGATTAAGATCCTTTTACTTATTATTACATACATACATACTTACATAAACTCACGCCTTCTTCCCATGGGGTTCAGCAGAAACTACAGAACGCCACCTTAACTTATTATTAATTTATTGATAAAAGGCTCGCCCCCTATTACATGGGACTTAAACAACTGGCGAAATGTGGGTGTACTATAATAGGTACACCTCTGCCTAACCCTTCGGGGAAACAAGGCGTGATGTTATGTGTTATGATAAAAGGAAAAATAAAAAAATCATATAAGCTGCTCCTCCCTTTTCACTCCGAATGGGGTTGATTTAAAAAAAATCTTCCACCATTCGTCATTTAATGTTTAGTTTACTTTGACTTAATCCAGACACGCAGTGAAATCCCGGCAAAAACTTAATTAGGTACCCCATTTGCTGGTTGATTTTCGAAAAACCAAAAAACTTGTCTATTTTTTTGTCAAAAGTATTAATACCGTTATTCGAGGTAACCGTTAGGAGCGCTTTAAAATTCTTCCATACAAACTTTAGCACCCCCTTAAATCTCTTTGACGGGTAGTTCTGAAAAACTAAATAATGACAAACTTTATTATTAATTTAAGAATAATTTTCACTCATTGTCCGAACCATAACGATGCATCCGTTCAGTGTCAACGCTAGAATTGGCTAGAATCAACCAAAGAGTAGTAACTATTTATAATGACTTACACTGACAATCGAATGACTGAATGAATTAGTAGGAGTATACAACAGTTTTTTTGTGTGTACTGTAGATTTGATTATGTAAAATCTCTGGCTCTATTTGGCTCCACTGTGGCAGCCCTGATTGACAACTGCTGTACTGTCAGTGTCTAGTCAAGAACATAGTGGAGTACATTTTTATGTCAAGAAGAAAAAACTTCATTCATCGTAAAAACAAAAAGTAGGGTTATGATTTGGAACTCGACTGGATTATTTGTATTTTTAGACTAATTATAACAAGAAACATGGCTAATAATATCCGGATTTTAAATAAATGCATGCCGTGGTACCCATCTTCTTATTTGCTTCCTAGGTACGTATATTATTTATCATATAATATATACAACTCGGTAATCCATTATTGCTCAAGCATTGACTTAAATATTACCAGTCCATAAAATACAAATCGATGTTCTAGTCCCCAACTTTGAAAATAAGTAATTGATATAGTTAGTCTTTGATGGCCCTACCAATTTCAATGTACAAACGCCTACATTAATTGGTTCTAATTAGATATGTATCTAATGGTTCTAAACCTTCAGATCTATGGGATGATAATTTTTAAAGGATGGCCCACAATTGCGTTAGACCGGCAAAAATGGAAAGAGGGAAGGAAGGGAAGCCTTTGCCCTGGGCTTATAATAATAATTCTTTAGGAGTACCAAATCAATTAAAGCATCTGTACAGTAGGTAATCATACTTTTAATGTTAACCTGTAGCTACTTAGTCCATAATGACATGAAATGAGACTAGACCTGCCATACAGTAAATACCTACTGGCCAACACACTCATATTTTTGTTTTTACTGTAGAATTTCAGGGATACTACAATCCAGAGAATATTCAAGACCCACCACTTTCCCAGACTTTTTTCAAAATCCAGTCTTTAGGAAAGAAGATCAAGCAAAACTTATAGAAAGTTCAGAGTTGAGTAAGATAGCTGCCTTACCTGTGAGGCCTCCAGCTGTATACGAAACCAGTTCTGTTTACCATGACCCATTAGTAAAGTAAGTATTTACAATACTTTTTGTACATTTTAAGATATGCTTTGGTAAAGCTTTTATTTCTGTACAGGGTTATTTTAAATTGGCTAAACTCTGCAGACAAGATGGGTATCAATATCTAAACACTATAAAATAAACCTGTATGATCAATACTTATAGATATCTCTCTATTTCAGCAAACTTATCAATCATGTTATGGAAATGGGAAAAAAAAAGTTGGCTCGCAGTCTTGTTGAGAAATCATTTGAAAATATCAAGAGGTCACAGATTGAACGTTACCACTTGGCATCAACACCTGAGGCGAAGGCTACAATAGAGCTAGATCCAAAGAAAATCCTGCACAAAGCTATTGAGAACTCCAAACCACTTCTTCAACTTCAACCTATCAAGAGAGGAGGTATTACATATCAGGTAAACATTGTCCATAAGTCAAGACATTTACTAATGTAATTTTTTTTTTGTTAATTTATATTGTCTCTGCTGGGCAAAACCATGTCATAATTAATTTATTAAGGCCCACTTGTGTTAAAAACTTAACTAGATCTAGTTGCTAACACGAGGTTAAATTGACAGTTTGTCATACAATATTGTCAATTTAACCTCGTGTTAGCAACTAACTCTGAGTTAAGTTTTTCACGCAAGTGGGCCTAAGCAGTTTTATGAAAATGGTGATAGCAGGATGGCGCTGCACTTCTTTTGTGATTGTCTCATGATTTCTCCTTTTACTCAGCACTGGTTCACCCACTATCATGTGTGGTCTTCCTACATTATGGTATGAAATAAAGGACAAAGTCACCATATATTGGTAAATTGGTTTGCAGGTTCCAGGCCCCATTACTGAGAAGAGGTCTTTGTTCCTGGCAATTAAATGGCTGTTAGAAGCTACATACGAAAAGGAAAGAACAGTCCATTTCCCAAAACAATTTGCGTGGGAACTCCTTGATGCTGCCAACAATACTGGGAAAGTTGTTAAAAGAAAACAGGACTTGCATCGATTGTGTGAAGCGAACAGAGCATATGCGCACTATAGGTGGCAATAAATATTAGTAACCAGCTGTTTCAAAGTAGTTATTGTATGTTTTTAATGTACCTATAGTAAATGTATACCTATTATGTGGTAAAAGTTCATTTTGGACTTAAGTAGATTACATCATATTCATTTGTTTTATTTCGTATTTTCCTAGATGTAACCTGTGACTTCCTTACAGTACACCTATGACTATTCCTTCGGAGAATACCGGCTTAGTAAACAGTCCGATTCCTTCATGCACGCCTGCACGTCTCAACTTCCTTTTGTATAGCTCCATTCTTTCCATAACGGGGATGCGCCAAGGTAGCTTGTATTAATGATTTTAATGGTCATAATTTGTGTAGTGTCATATATTTATTTATTTACTTATTTATACTTTATTGTACATACACCACAAAAATACATAAAAAAAATATTTAAATCAAACACTACAAAATATACAATGGGTGGCCTATGTGGGGTACCTATATTATACAGTTATATGGATGCAAATCATATTTTGATCAACATAATTATAACCTGATACTGACATGCAAGAAACAAGGAAATTTGAATTTCGCTGGCTACCCTGTATGATCGCTTAAATACCTTGGTGATGGGTTTTTTTGTACCTACCCATTATATGGACCTTGAGATCTACAAACAGTTTGTTTCTAATGACAATAGATACTTTACGTAAGTAGTTCGCACCAGTCGCGGACGTGTAATGCTACTGTAAACGACATGTCCCGGAATTAACGCACAACCTCTTAACGGGTCATTGTACTCATCATTATGAACAACTTTTACTATGAGACCAAACCTGAAGTTGAAAAAAATCAGCTGTTCCCTACATTTATGTTCGCATAACTCTTCAAAATGTAGGGAACAGATGATTTTGTTTTCGCGATTTCAGCTTTGACCCCTTAAAAAGGCGGTGTGGTAATTCCTTTAGTTGCCTGTGCCGGGGCCACGGTAACTCTCGACCATCCCGCAACCCTAGCTGGCATCGGCCCTAGCGGACCCCGTCAATAGTGCTGACATCTCTTTGAGGCGCACGTGGAACACAACACGCCGTCGACTCGGGCCTGGTCCTTACCGGACGGCGAGCCTACCAGCGGCGGCAGCGGCGGGCTACCCATTGCTCTGCTCGCCGCCCGCAATCCCGCGCCTACGGTGGCCAGGAATCGGCTGCCAATTCCCGACGCCCAGGGCGTCTTCTGCGGTGACTAGGGGCGTGAGGGCGCAAAGCTTGCCTCTCCCTCACGCGTTCCGCCTCCTCCTTCGATTTTGATCGTTTTTAATTACGGGAATTGGCCTTCTGTTATGCGTCTGCTACGTCTCTGGTATGCGACTGCTACGCTTCTGCTACGCGTGGTCTACACATCTGCTACGAGTTTACTACTCCTCTGCCATGCGTCTGCTACGCCTCTGCTACGCGTGGTCTACACATCCTACTACGATTTTATTACTCCTCCCTCTGCTATGCGTCAGCTACGCCTATGCTACGCGTGTTGCTACGAATCTGCTACGCATGTTGCTATGCGCTTGCTAGCCTTAAGGTGAACTGGTGAAAGCTCCGGTAGCCCGGGAAATTAAAATTTTCTTACGTTTTTTTGCAATTTTCATGTCAGTATAAGCTTGTATGTTGATCAAAATATGATTCGCGACCGTAAAAAGTGTGTATTTACAGAATTATAATTATGAAAGTCATCAATACAACTCTCTAAGACCAGGGGGGCTAAAACGATCACTTTGGCAGAATCATAATAGGATAATAATAGGAACTCTATTTAAATTAATTGTAAAATTAATGGTCACAAATTGACAATTCATAATATTAACTGCGTACAATTCATATCACGCAATTCATCTGTTTAACAGTTTTGTACGGAGATTCGTAAAATGGTGCACAAATTATGAATTGCTTTAATATCAAATAGCAGAATCATAAGTTAGTCCAAGAGCAACATCTTCATCATTCATATTTAAGATTTTGTAAAGAAATATTGTAATGGCAGATTTAGACATTTATGTAAATTTCCTTGAGGACGCACGTGCTACGGAGACCATTTTATATCGCCGACGAAGTGTAGCTCTTCAGAAAATGAAAATAGCCTAGGTAATAGGTACCAACAAACTCTAGGTCCGGCATTTCAAAAGCTATTTTCATTTTCTGAAGAGCTACACTTCGTCGATGGATTAGTACCTACTGTGCTCGCATCCAGAAACACGTTGTATACTCTCAAGTAAGAATCAGAGTTCATTGCATTGGAATAAGTAGCAAGTGTCTTCGTATTGGTAGACCTATAGGTACAACATGTCCCGGAATTACGGGTGCGTTTTAGTCAGTAAAAGTTTGACACGCCCTCCCGCTCCACCCAGAGCGGAGAAGTCATTTGATGATTTCCCATCCAAAAAAAAAAAAAAGGGTGCCATATAACCCTCACTCGATCTCATGTTGCCAAATTTGATTTCTTTTAGAATACTTATATGTTTTTTAAGAATTTACGGAACATAGCCGACTATAAATTAATTAAACAGGTTTATTTAGCGTTGTGTCAATCCGTTCTTACCTATTGCATAACTTCTTGGGGTGGTGCTGCAAAATCAATTTTACTCCCGTTAGAGCGCGCTCAATGAGCAATTCTAAAGGTACTACCTTTCGCCCTTTTATATTTCCTACGCACCTGCACTTCGTTTTGACCCAGTACCTTCCGACAAGAGAAGGAAGGATTTGGTTTGCATAAAGCCTCAAACTAAACATGCGTTTGCTAATCAATTTTATGTATTTTTAGGACCTTTTCTGTATAATAGGCTCAAGAAGGTACTAAGCCTCTATAGTGTGAGCTATAAAAAATGTAGTACCTACAATGTTATCAGAATACTTAGCGGTACTCAATTACACAGACACAGAAAAACTTCTAGAAATTTTTTCATGATGATTTATTCGCTCGTAAGTATCTACTTTTGTATACATAGGCTAGTTTTAAGTATTAATATAACAATATACATTTTCTCATAGTTGGATGCCCCTCAAATTAAAGGGAAAAATTTATAAGTCCGTGATAAGGCCTGTCGTACTGTATGGATCGGAATGCTGGGCAGTGAAGAAGACGGATGAAAAAAGATTGCATGCAGCGGAGATGAGAATGTTGAGATGGATGTGTGGAGTGACGAAATTGGATAAAGTAAAAAATGAGTATATAAGGGGAAGTTTAAAAGTGGCGCCAGTGACAGAAAAGTTGAATGGAAATCGTTTGGCTTGGTATGGACATGTGAAGAGGAGGAAGGAAACGCATGTGACTAAAAGAGTGATGAATATCACTCTCTCACTCACACTCACACTCACTCACTCTCTCTCTCACTTTGTTGATGGATGGAGAGGGAGAGGAAGGCCAAAGAAAAGATGGATGGATTGTGTGAGGAATGATATGAAAGAGAAGGGAGTGAATGGTAGCGTGACTTTTGACAGGGGAAAATGGAAAGAGAAAACGTGTTGCGCCAACCTCAAGTAACATGGGACAAGGGCAGGAAGATGATGATACATTTTTTCATAGTTGTTATTCTTGTCATTTCTCATTTTTAGATCAGTTTTATTTAAACATTTTAATGTCCCAATGTAATTGAAATGTAAAGTGATGGGCTGAAACACAGCAAACAAACAAATTTATTATAGTTGGCTAAATGATCACTCGCAGAGGCCCGTTGGGCGATTTTAAATGATGAGGAGGCACCAACCGATGATTATCCCGATATGCACTATGCAAATGCACCCAAGGACAACCCCCGGTTTGTACAGTACCTACTCTTGTAGGACATGGAAACGAAACATATTGGACTATGGGTTTGAGTGACCTTAGCCTCAGCCGGCCAATAAAGGCAAGCCAGAGATGAGGAACAAGACTTCTCCCGGGAGATAGGGTCCGTGGGGTCGCTACTGCCCAACAGCTCGCCACATGCTGCCCTGCGGGTTTCTGTATCTTTATTGGTCTGGCTCCTCATCCTAGACCAGTTCCGGCAAAGTAAATTGTACCGGCACAGACCTAGAGTTCGGAGTGCACAAGCCCCACCACGACATCAACGGAGAAATACGGCGATGGGGTTATTATTATTATTCATGGATTAGCAATTTGCTTCAAAATCATTCAGATTGTGATTGATAGTGTGTTACGCAATTAGGGTGCTGGTTGCGAAATATTACTCTTTAAAGTGCTAATTTTTGTTAGAGTCAAGTGTCCAGCTAAACGTTTGTTTTTAATTAATTATTGTTATCAATTAAAAGCTTTTATTTAACTTCACTTGTATGTCCTGGAATTTTCTAATCAATATTTTCACCCAATTCCCGGTGTTCCACTGAGCTGAAATTTGGTACACGTCTGTGAAGTCGATGACCATCGTCAATTTTGGTACCATCGAGCTGATCTGATGATGGAGCCGGAAGCTGGCCACAAGAACTCCGTACTAAAACAATGCAATAACATCGAGTATGTGGGCTCGTTTGATTTGTCTTGACGAGTAGGTACTCTGATCGTAGATGGTATCCAGGGTCTGATGATGGAGCCGGAAGGTGGCCATAGGAACTCTATAATGAAACGATGCAACCCCATCGAGTTTGGGCTTGTTCGATTTGTCTTGACGATTAGTCTATAGTACCTATATGCAATATTTTTTTCAAATAATACGTGAGAAGGAACTTCGTTCCTGACGGGGTCCCCCGACTGCACACGTTTTTTTTTCGTTATAGAGAGTTTTCGTGATGGAGAGCCAAGAAAGAAAAACAACCAAATACTAATCACAATACTTTTTATTATTTATATTATTTGTTTATTGGTTTACGACTGATAATACGAAAGGTGCCTAGTACTGATTTGTAACTGGGGCCAACATTCCTAGAGAAAATTAACAATGGTGCCGATTCTTTTGTCACAAATGCCTCTAAACTAGACTAAAGTCACCAAAATTTAGTTTATTCCTATCATACGATGATTTCCCATTTCCAAATTGATTTAAGTGACACAACTTAACTATATTTTAGTTTGACAGCACTAAGATGGCACTGAGTTATTAGTTTAGTGAAAATGGTAATTTTTGACGTTGTACACCTAAAATTTAGATTTTTTTGATGAAAATTTCGACCCCCTTTATAAAACGCATAAACCCGTAAAACTCAACATGTAGGTAAGTTTTCATATTTTCCATACAAAAAGTGAAAAATTCCATATAAAACACGTCGAGGCTGGACCCCTGTGCGCCTCCCGCTAAAAAAAAAACACGGGGTAGGGCAAACAAGTACGTAAGTACTTGTTTGCCACGTAGAGTCTTAGTAAAGGTGTTTTAGTAAATGCATATAAAAGTATTGGTACCTACTTATAGTAAAAAACAATTTAAAAACATTTTGTTCTTTCTGTCTGTTTGTTCCGGCTAATCTCTGAAACGGCTGGACCGATTTTGACGGGACTATCACTGGGAAGCTGATGGTATAACGATTAACTTAGGCTATTTTAGAAGGCTTTTATTTTAGAAAAAGAATTAGGGTTCCAAGCTAAAAAATTAAAACTCACGAAATTGTGAACAAATAGCGTGGGCGGGTGATGCAACGTGGCGGGTCGGGGGACGGTGTCTGTTATTTTAGTATTCTGTGTATTTTACGAATTCCACGCGAACAAAGTCGCGGGGCACAGCTAGTCTAATGTAAATTGTTATGTTCCGTCCTTACTTTACTGAGTTTACTGGCAACAAGTATTTCATGCAGAAGGAAGGATTCTGTCATAGCTTTATTGCAACTGTTATTAAACTTATGGGATAATGATGCCGATTCTCTTGTACACCGAACTAAACTAACTAAACTACCACTAAAATTCCTTACTTTTGGCTATGAGAATCTTAAAGATATTCTGCAAAAAAATATCACTAAATTTAAAAATTATTTTGACACAACTAAATCGAATTTGACAGTCGCGACTCCACGTGGTAAGTACTTGTTTCCCCCACCCCGTGATTTTTGTCGAGTGGGCAGCCTCAACATGTTTTATACAGAATTTTTTACTTTCTGTATGGAAAATATGAAAAATTATTACCTACAAGTTGAGTTTTACGGGCTTATTGCGTTTTGTAAAGGGGGTCGAAATTTTCATTATTTTTGCGATAGGACACACCGTTTTCGAGATATAAGCAAAAGAAAAGAAAAAAAAGACACAGTACTGTTTTTGCACCTGATGAAGTCGAGGTGTTGGTGTGAATTTTAGTTCATGCCAACTAATTTTATTCCACACCTTTTTAATCTCTATTAAAAATAGTCAGATTTAGTTAGAAAATCTAAATTTTACGTGAAAAACGTCAAATTCAGAACAGCAAAATTACCATTTTCACTAAACTAATAACTCAGTGCCATCTTAGTGCTGTCAAACTAAAATATAGTTGTGTCACTTTAGTCAATTTCAGATTGGGAAATCGTCGTTTGACAGGAATTAACTAAATTTTGGTGATTTTTAGTCTCGTTTAGACGCATTCGTGACAAGAGAATCGGCACCAATATAGGCACAATTACAATCTTGGCAACTAACAATAACAAAAGCAAGGCGGCTGTTTACGACCTCAGGGGGCCAACCATCACCTCTTAAAGCAGTATTATTTTAATGTTACTTCAGTGTGAGAAAGAGATGGAGCTATACAGGACGTCTACCTCCATCTCTTTCCCACACTGAAGTAAGATTACAATAATACTGCTTTAAGAGGTGGTGGTCTAGCTCCTGGTGTCTTTCTTAGAAATTTCGGCACCTCAAAGATTTAGTCGGAGCCTTTTGTAAACTGGTAACATAAACAGTAATGCTGATAAAATGTATTTGTTGACGTCTAAATGAATATATTTCGTCGTAAAAGAGAAAGGCTCTTGCGCTATAAAGAGTGTATCAATGTGTGGGTTAGGTAAACCAACCAAATTGAACAAATTTCTGCCTTATAGGAAATTTTACGTTTTCATCGTTATAAAGACTTTACACTGTACACAGATAAAATGGCAGAACGGTCGCTAGCACATAGTGTCGTAGCGATAAGGGGGCAACATGTTCTGAGGTGCTTATGAGGCGTGGCGAGGTATTCCACGGCTATCAGACCAATCCAGGAAGTACGGTTAAGATTTTAATTTGATGCCTATCAATAAAACACGAGACTAAATCGTATATTATAATTATATAGTAGCACAGCAATTGGTTTTCTTATTATTCAAGAGTAATAATGATTGGTTTGTGATTAGTGTAGATTCATTATATGTATAGGTAGAATCGAGCCGTCGTGAAGCATTTAATCATGTGAAGGTAAACACTTATAATACACTAGCTTCTGCTTGCGACTTCGTCCGCGTAAAATTTCGGCCCCGATTTAGCAAGTCGCATCGCATCGCCCGCCCGCGCTATTACTTCACATTATTATTCTCCGACTTTTTCTTTTTGCTCGGCTTCTAACGGTCATAGCGTGATGTTTAATTAGCTTATAACCTTCCTCAAGAATTGGGCTATCAAATGCAAAAAGAATTTTTCAAATCCGACCAGCAGTTTTATAGATTAGCGCGTTCAAACAAACAAAAAAATAAACAAACACTTCAGCTTTATTATTAGTATAATTATGTATACCTGGAGCGCGAAGCGGTGGGGGCTGCTGGGACAAACCTAAGGTTCTTCAAGAAGCGCCCCAAAACGGGGGATGGCCAGGGATCTTCCTCTGATGCCGGGTTGAGCTTGGCCCGTAAAAAAATTAGTCGGCCGGGTGGCCCTTGAAAGGGGTAAGAGCAGAGGGTTCACCATAAAGGAGCGAGCCGAGCCGAGCTAGCCCAGCCCAGCCAGAGGTACAGTTGGGGTTGGTGTCGGTCGGGTCGAAGTCGTCAGGCGGTGAGCCGCCACCGCTAGCGCCTCCTGAGATGCGGGCGGAGGTCGCCCGCTTGACAGCTGCCATGGAGTTTCTCCGACAGGAGAATGACGAGTTCCGAGCGGTCCTGGCCGGGCTCCGAAGAGCCGGCCCCTGGGAGGTGCCGCAGGGAGGGCGCAGCATGGGCAGGGCGGGTCCGTGCCTGCTGAGGACTGGGTTTTGGCCCTGGTACAGCACGAGCTGGCTGCCTTCCAGAATCGGTTTTCCGCCCTGGAGGCCATTCTCCTGTGCCTCCCGCTGGCGGCGAGCCGGCCGGCCTCGGGCCAGCGGAAGGCGGCCTCATATACCATCGCTGCGGCTGCCATGGCCAAGCCAGGATCGTCAGGTCGCCGTGCTGGAACCCGCGAGTGCCTCAGCCCCGGCGGCAAGACGGCCACCCCCACCTCCTAAATCTCTTCCGGCCAACGCCGAATGGTAAGTAGCCGGGGAGAAGAGGAAGGCGGGTAAGGTAGCAAAGGCGGCCAAAAGAAAAGAGAGGCGGCAGCAGCACAAGGAGCCAAGCGTCATGGCTAGGCTCCGTGCCCTGAAGTCCGCAGCTGTAGTGATCACAGTACAGCCGGAAGCGGAAAAGAAAAGTGTGTCCTACTGCGACGTGCTTGCCAAGGCGAGGGAGGCGGTGAACCTCGAGGAGCTCGACGTCGCCGATGGCATCCGGGTAAAGGTTACTGCGACTGGGGCCCGGATGCTGGAGGTCCCCACACTCCCCGGTGCGGCCAGCGGCCCGACTGCTGATGCCCTGGCCGAAAGGCTTAAGGCGTCCCTAAATGCGGACGAGGCCCGAGTGTCCAAGTGCGCTGACATGCGCATCCTGGGCTTGGACGACTCTGCGACGGAGAGGTGGTGGCCGCCATCGTTAGGACTGGGGGGTGCTCTGCCGAGCAGGTGTGAACGGGCACCCTCCGTCCTGACTTCATGGGGATGCGAACCGTTACGGTGAGCTGCCCCGCGGCCCGGAAAATAGCCGGGGAGCGCCAAAGGCTCCGGGTGGGCTGGGTTTCCGCGCAGGTGAAACTGCTAGAACCTAGACCTCTGAGGTGCTTCCGCTGCCAGGTGGGCAACCATGTGAGAGCTAAATGCACCTCGGAGATGGACCGCAGCAGTCACTGCTTCTGCTGTGGTCAGCCCGGTCACAAGGCCGGCTCGTGTAAAGCCGCGCCGCACTGCTTTATATGTGCGGCAGCTGGCAAGTCTGCACATGCTGGTGTGTATGTACATGCCTAGTTTATGTCTCTCTTTGATCAGCTCTTTTGTTTGCTAACTTAATTTACTATCTTTATATTTCTTCGTTTTTATTTTGTTACTAACCTTTTTATAACATCTTTGAAATTGTTGTTATAATATTGTGTTTGAACGCTATCTTAATCTTTTGTTTCTAGTAAAGTAAAGGTGGATTTCACCAATGAAACTGAACGCGATCAGCACATCTAAACTGCGTTCAAGAGCTGTCAGTGTCCTTATTCAAAAAAAAAAAAAATTACACTTACAGCCCTTAAACGTGGTTTATGTGCTGATCGCGTTCAGTTTCATTGGTGAAATCAGCCCTTAATCAATTTTTTAAATCAAGAATGAATTGCTCCTGAAGGCCAATTCTCGTACTTAAAAAACGTTCAAATTCAAGTCGCAATCTCATCTCAGGGACAATCAATGTCAAAAACTTGACAAAAATGTAGGGAAATTAGAGGTTTTTTTTGACATATTGACCCTGAGATTAGAATGCGACCGTTCTTATAAATACGCGAATTGCCGCCCTGGTTTGCTATGAGTTTTGTTTAACCTTATATTAGAGTTTTGAATTATTTTTGGGCACGCTATATTTTTTAAGTTGAGTCGTGCGCGAAGGTTTATGGTCGGAACTAAACTTGAAATTATTAAGAACTTTTACGTTGTTAATATTTTTTTTATGTTAGGAGAGGCAAAAATCTATTTAATTTTTAGTGAATTTATCCGGAGACATCCATGTCCATCGAAGATGAGACTTTTTTTTATAGTAGTAGCTGTTTCCTATGCTTAGGTTTTGCCCGAAAGCGAACTGAAGCAGTCTTATCCCGCGTTCATTTCTCAAGCGCATTGTCGAGTTCTTGTCTAGCACGTTGGTGCTATCATCGTACAGGGAGACTTCAACGCCAAAGTTGTTTGGCGTTGAAGTCTCCCTGTACGATGATAGGCCACGTGCCTTGCTTATCGTCGCACGCCTTATTTATGAGGTCGTAAAATTCTTCAACTTCGTCATCAAGAAGGGTATATTTATTTACTAGCTTTTGCCCGCGGCTTCGCCCACATGGATGTCGAAAAATATCCCACGGGAACGTACTGCCGGGTTTGAAAGTACCCTATGTTCCGTAATACTCTATTGGTTTATGCGGCAGACGCGAGAAAACTCTTAGTCGTAGTCGGCATGATTTTTCCGATATAATCAACAATCATCATATTTCAGCCAATTTATACAAAACCTTAATGAATTATACACCTAAACCTTCCTCATGAATCACTCCGTTCATTGGTTAAAACTGGATGAAAATCCATTCGGTAGTTTTTGAGTTTATCGTGTTCAGACAGACGCGGCGGGTGGACTTTGTTTAGTCAAATTATGCCGGTCACGCTCGTAACAAATAAGAAATAACTTTTGACGGAGTGAACCGATTTTAATAAAAACTTATTTATAAAAAAAACAACCGACTTCCAAAACAAAAACACCACAAAGTGAAAAATAACTTTAATTTCGGCAGTCTTTGATTTATTATTTTCCTGTTTTTTCACCGACTTCCGGAATTAAAGTTATTTTTCACTGTGTACTGTGTAGTGTTTTTTTTGGAAGTCGGTTGTTTTTCTATAAATAAGTTTTAATTTTCCACTTTTTAGTTGTGGTACCTACCCCACCCAAATTCGTATACCACTAATTGCTAAGTAAATAACAGTGATAGGAAGTTATTATAACATCATCAACATACACTAGGTAAATGGAAAAAAAATACGTACTATTGAAGCTAACTCAAAAATCACAATCAGAATTTGACCAAATTTATATGCAACCACCCCAGGAGTATAATCATAATAATAATAACCCCATCTCCGTATCTCTACGTTGACGTCGTGGTGGGGCTTGCGCGCTCCGAACTCTAGGTCTATGCCGGTAGAGTTTACTTTGCCGGAACAGGTCTAGGGTGAGGAGCCAGACCAAGAGAGATACAGAAATCCGCAGGGCAGCATGTGGCGATCTGTTGGGCAGTAGCGACCCCACGGACCCTATCTCCCGGGAGAAGTCTTGTTCCTCATCTCTGACTTGCCTTTATTGGCCGGCTGGAGTGAACACTGACGAGGAACTGACCTCCCACCTCATTCTTGCCTTTGTTGGCCGGCTTGAGTAGAGATTCGCAAGAGCAAACGTGCTCGGAGGAAGGAAGCATTCCAGTAAGATGCTGGTAGGGGTCTTGACCGTACTTCCGGGATTGTCCTGAGAGCCGTGGAATACCTTTCCACTCCTCTTAAGCACCTCAAGACATGTTGCGCCCTTGTCGCTACGACACTATGTGCTAGCGACCGTTTCCGGGGGCCCATTATTGAGTTTGCAAGTCACCCCCTGCCATTTTATCCGTGTATTGTATTTATAAAACATTGGTCAGGCAGGGGCCATAGTCCTTCCATAGTTTTAGATAACCAGTCTACTGTAGCCACCCAAACACAAAAATTAATTTGTTTTCATATCCTGCTATAGGCCTAAACGAACAGGGGGTTGTCCTTGGGTGCACTTGCATAGTGCGAACAGGCATAATCGTCGGTTGGTGCCTTATTTTCATTGAAAGCATCTAACGGACCTCTGCGAGTTGGCTTCGGCCCCTCGTGGCATACGTTCCAAAGGTCCGGGACCTCAGGGTCCTGAGAAAATTAAATGTCAAAGACGTAAAGAAAATAATAATAATAAAATTATTAATGCAAGTAACATAACTCATAGACCTCTTTGGGGAAACAGAAGGTTTTGTCATTGAGATTATGGACGAAGTTATGATGAAGAACAACTACCAGAAATATATTCTGAGGACGGCACGGTTGACATCTGTCGGGCATGCCACCGTCCCGGGGAATCAATCCGACACATTATTTCTGGCTGTTCTCATCTGGCTAACGGAGACTACTTGGATAGGCATAACCTTGTAGCCAGGATTATCCACCAGCAACTTGCTCTGAAATACAGCCTTGCGGAATCGGAAGTACCGTACTATAGGTATGTGCCCGACCCAGTTCTCGAAAATGACAATATTACGTTGTATTGGGATCGATCTATCATCACTGACAGGACTATTGTTGCCAATAAGTGGTGATAGATCGAATAGAGCGTCGCACAATGATGATTGATATAGCGGTTCCGCATGACGAGAACCTCGTGAAAGCTGAAAAAGATAAGCAGATTAAGTATCTTGACCTGGCTCGCGAGGTTATCGACATGTGGGATGTGGATACAGCAGTCATTGTGCCGATAGTCGTATCAGCCAATGGCTTAATTGCCAAGAGTCTCGACCAATATCTGAAGAGGCTCTCGTTAGGCAGCTGGATCAAGGGCTTGATCCAGAAAGCGGTACTTCTCGATACGGCACGTATCGTCAGGAGGTTCCTCTCTCAGGAGCCCTGACCACCGGTAGCTTGGATCCTATTCCCGATACCGGTGGGCTATTATTTTTATATTTTTAAATGTTTTTTTTTGTTTTTACAAAAATATTTAAAAATGTAAGATATATGTATAAAAATGGAATAAAGGATAAAATTATTAATGCAAGTAACATAACTCATAGTATTAGTAACAATTTGACTTATACCTATGTTAGCAAACTAAATTAAATACAAATAATGAAATTTTCCGGTTAACGATCGCGCAATCCAATCGGCCGGAGATCATTTTTAGGTATACCCTTTCAAATAAAAACTTTGCAAAAAGGCAAATATATGTCGCGCTAAGTCGTGTCATAAGTTTGGAAGGCGTAGTTTTATCAGGTTTAGACGCCGTCGCCAACAAATTATGAAATCAACCACACGACGACAGATCGTTGACGAAATCTGTCTTCTGACAATCAAGGCCACACATAACATACTACTCATGTAGCGCAATTTGAAGCATATTACTATTGAAATCATTTATAGCTAGAGTGCATCTCATGAAAATTCCAATAAGCCCAAACACGGCTAGGATACATTGTTGTATTACGGAGTTTCGGTGCCTACCTTCCGGCTTCATCATCAGGTCAGTTCGATGGTACCATTTTCATCAGAACCATTTATTTAAATTTATTTGTCTTGCTATTCAGTTTTACAAGGCGTTTTTATTTCCGAATTCTAATTAATCGGTACTTGAATAATCGGAATTCGTATTTTTGATGTTTCGAATTATCATTAAGTCGGAATTTTAGTTATTCGATTATTGAAACTCGGTATTTTGAGAATAGTAATTATAAACGTTAGGAATATTGAAATTTCGGAATTATAAAAATAGGAGGAATGATAAACCCGAGTTGTTTTAGGAATTTTGAATTATGAAAATTGGTATTTTGAAATTCGTATTTGTGGCTGACAGAATAAAGTTATTCGTATTTATGTAGTGTACCCATTTTAGTTACTTTCATAGTATCATGTCTTATGGTATTTTGCTGTGGGGACCTGTTTAAAAAAATTAACATCATGATGACGGACCATGCTTATATATAATATATGAAAACATTATATTTGTATGTTAGAAAAAATCTACATATTTTTAGTCAGATAAGTGATAAGCATAATTTTAACACTAGAAATGTAAAGAACGTGCTTTGCGTGGCTGGGCGGTGGTTGATATAATTTGTTCCTATCTCTAGTGTTAAGATTATGCTTGTCACTTACTTATCTTACTAAAAAGATGTAGATTTTTTCTAACATACAGACATAATGTTTTCATATATTATACAGGGTGTAAGGGACAGCCCTCTGCAAACTAACAGGGTGCAT
Organism: Fissipunctia ypsillon; assembly: GCA_947568875.1. NCBI lineage: Eukaryota > Metazoa > Arthropoda > Insecta > Lepidoptera > Noctuidae > Fissipunctia > Fissipunctia ypsillon. The sequence continues at coordinate 12,990,056 of OX387652.1, forward strand.
TCAGCTCCTTATTTTGAATCATATTAATGAATAAATAAAATTATTAATTAATGTAAAATTACATTCTCTGTACGCAGCACTCCATTTATGTAAATAAAACAGCTAAAATAAAAAAAAATCAGCAATGGATGTTGAAATACTCGGCGGCCGCAGGCTCGCTGCGCTGCCGTTCGCTACGCTCGTTTTGCCTCGGTAACGATACATTGCGTGTGAGGTAATAAAACAAATCGTGTTTATTGGATTCCCATAACGTTCCTTAAATAATTTCAAGTACCGGTCATCTTAGTATGATATACTGAACTCAACCCATCAGTCTGCGGAGCGCTGTCCCTTACACCCTGTATATTGGCATGGTACTGTAGAGGTTTAATGCCGGTGGCAACCTCATGTGGGACATGCCGCTAAGTATTAGCCTATGGATACATTCGAACGCTAAGTAACAAATAGAATAGTTTAAAGATGACATATTGTAAGATTGTTTTATATTGAAGCATTCCTGGTTTTACGTTGAAATTGTATATAACGAGCTTGCCATAAGCCAATAAAATAATAATTACAGTGCTCCCTTGTGTATCTGTTTGTAGTGTCGGTATCCTCCCCTACACAGTAACTTACATAGCTTACACTACACTGCAGACACGAACGCACGTAGTGACTGCTCGGTCCCCTACTATCCCGGCAGATTGCTGCAGTACCGTCATGATGTCAATTTTTTTAAACAGTTCCCTTAGAGATTCGCCTCTGCGGAGGTTGTAGATGTCTGTGATAGCCCTCTTTTGCAGAATAAAGATAGAATCAATATCTGCAGCTCGTCCCCACAGCAAAATAAAAATAAGGAGCTGAATGCACCCTGTTAGTTTGCGGAAGGCTGTCCCTTAGGTACACCCTGTATTGTTAGAAAGCAAAAACGTATTTATCGTCGTAATCGTTGACATTTGATATGATCTGTAAAGGATTCTGCAGACAATGTTTTGTCTGATATTGATGATAAGTATTTTTCGGGGGATGATAGGGATGATCATTATGTGCCCAGCAGCAAAATAAATGTATCGTCATCTTACTCGCTGCCTCATACCCGTAGTAAGACTTAACAATTTGTGTATGTTCGTGTTTTTATAATGTAGAACTAATTATTTATTTTAAGTTTGTTTATTTTTTTATATTTCTCGGGACCCTAGGGTCCCGGACCTTTGAAAGGCGTATGAGGGGCCGAAGCCAACTCGCAGAGGCCCGTTAGATGCTTTCAATGGAAATGAGGCACCAACCGACGATTATCCTTGTGCGTACTATGCAAGTGCACCCAAGGACAAGTTGGTGTAGGACTATTGCAGGATATGGAGACAAAAAAAAATAATGGGCTATGGGTTTGGATGGCTAAAGTGGACTGGTTATCTAAAACTATGGAAGGACTGTGGCCCCTGCCTGACCAATGTTTGATAAATACAATACACGGATAAAATGGCAGGGGGTGACTTGCATACTCAACAATGGGCCCCCGGAAACGGTCGCTAGCACATAGTGTCGTAGCGACAAGGGGGCAACATGTCTTGAGGTGCTTAAGAGGAGTGGAGAGGTATTCCACGGCTATCAGGACAATCCCGAGAGTACGGTCAAGATCCCTACCAGCATCTTACTGGACTACTTCCTTCCTCCAAGCACGTTTGCTCTTGCGAATCTCTACTCAAGCCAGCCAATAAAGGCAAGAATGAGGTGGGAGGTCAGTTCTCGTCAGTGTTCACTCCAGCCGGCCAATAAAGGCAAGCCAGAGATGAGGAACAAGACACTTCCCGGGAGATAGGGTACGTGGGGTCGCTACTGCCCAGCAGCTCGCCACATGCTGCCCTGCGGGTTTCTGTATCTCTCTTGGTATGGCTCCTCATCCTAGACCTGTTCCAGCAAAGTAACCTCTACCGGCACAGACCTAGAGTTCGGAGCGTGCAAGCCCCATCACGACGTCAACGTAGAGATACGGCGATGGGGGTTTATTATTATTTTATCTTATTTAAGGGGAAGGTGTTGTGGATTGTCTATGTTTGATTAAGACATTAAAGCAGTCATCATCCAGACTTATCTTTCATTACACTACACTACCTACACCATCCATCAAACTATTTTTTTTTTAATATGACGTTTCGTTCAACCTATGTTGTCCCACTGCTGGGCAAAGGTCTCCCCATACTTTTCCAATTTTCTTTGTGCTGTGCCTTTTCCGTCCAATCAGTAAGTAACGAGTCCAAATCATCAAGCCAGCGTTTTTTAGGCCTACTTCGGTGACGACGCCCGGGTTCAGGCACCCACTGTGTGACGATCCTGGCCCATCTGTCTGGATGCATCCTATAAGTGTGAGCCGCCCAGTCCCATTTCAACCTCGCAGACTTAGCACCAACATCGACGATACCTGTCTTTTTTTTTTTTGTGGATGGGAAATCATCAAATGACTTCTCCCGCTCTGGGCGGAGCGGGAGGGCGTGTCAGACTTTTACTGACTAAAACCCACCCGTGTTCCTTCTGTTGCCTGTGCCGGGGCCACGGTAACTCTTTCGAACATCCCGCAACCCTAGCTGGCATCGGCCCTAGCGGACCCCGTCAATAGTGCTGACATCTCTTTGAGGCGCGCGTGGAACACGACGCGCCGTCGACTCGGGCTTGGTCCTTACCGGACGGCGAGCTACCCGTTGCTCGCCGTCCGCAAGCCCGCGCCTACGGTGGCCGGGAATCAGCTGCCAATTCCCGACGCCCAGGGCGTCTCCTGCGGCGACTAGGGCCGTGAGGGTGCAAAGCTTGCCTCTCCCTCACGCGTCCCGCCTCCTCCTTCACGAGCAACGATACCTGTCTTGGAGCGTATTATGGTGTTGCTACTTTGGTCGGCGAGTTTGATTTTTAAGATGTAGCATCTTGCTCCATCGCTCTTTGGCAAACCTTGAGTTTGGACTTCTGAGCCTCGGTCAAAGACCACGTCTGAGCGCCATAGGTTAGGTAGGCAGGATGCACATGTCGACGAGCTTGCGCTTTAGTGAGATAGTAAGGTCGCCTTTCATTAGCGCCTTCATGGATCAGGAGCTCCTCCAGGCATTTTCGACTCGACGGTCGATCTCTTTATCCTGTCTGTTGTGAAAGGATACTAGCTGGTTCAGGTAGATATATTCGTCGACATAGTGTATTTCCTGCCCATCGACCTCGATCTTGTATTTAGCGGCATTGGTCATGGTCATGACTTTAGTCTTTGACCGATTCATCGTCAGTCCAACCTCGAGGCTTGCAGTGCTCAGTTCTTGAAACATTTGTTGCAATGCGACGCTGCCTTAATATGACGTGTTAAAGTGAAATGATTCCGATATCATATTTACAGAATAAACAATTTCATTTCATTTGTAATAAAAAAACAGTTCACTAGTTGTAAAATATACTATAACTTATAACCTTATATAAAACAGAAAAAAATATTACTATGATAACATTAAAAGTCAAACTACCGTGTTATTTAGTTACTGTTAGCTGTGTACTACATGGAAGTGTTACATTAGGTATTGAAATTAATAACATAATGTAGTGCTTAAAATAATTGATGACATTTGGGTGGTTTGGCCTTGTCGCCTCTATGAAGTGTATTCCCCAGTGTTAAAAATAATTTCTCTACGAAGTATTAGGTAGGTAGTGTATGTATGTTACAACAAACTTAAATTCTTAGGAGAATACAGGCGTGATGTTATGGTCCTGAAAACTTATGAACAATTTTTGATTGATCATGCATTGTAGGCACCTGTGTACGTACAGGACACCGCTCCCATATGAATTCAACTAGACATCCTTGGTCAGCTGGGAATACCAACGTAAAGGTTAGTGTCTCATGTAGATAATGAAATTATTATCTAGTGATTAAGTATAATATGAAAGCTACAAGCGGTTACGAATAAGTAACCGCTGAAGTCATTTTCAGCACCTAACTCAAGCTCAAGTCGTTGCAAAGAACGAAAAGAACTGAAACGTGGAACTATTTTTCTCTCCCCATGCATGGGCGCCGGGAGGGACGTGCAAGGGACACCCCCCTGGTTTTAAATAAAGTACAATAAAACATTTAGAAATAAAAAAGGAGCTCGTTTATTAGAGCTGAAGATTAAATGAATGACCCTGGCGGCACCCACGTCCTCACGTCCTAATCCATAATTCGATATTTAGTTACCTACTGAAATAGTAGATTGTTTGCCAAGGGAGCAAACAACTATTTTCAAGACGAGAGTCAAAGGACGTTACTCGAGCTTAAAATAGTACTCCCGAGGTGGACACTACTTTTTATCACCCTCTATGAGAAAATAAGTAAGTGCAACTTGTGAATAAGAATAATACGTTTATTTATTTAGGAACAATAAGACATATCATAGAAATAATATTTTTGTATCAAACAAATAAAATCTGAATTTGAGTAAATAAACGAACGAAGGCGGAATGCATTTCGCGCGTTTTCTTATTTTTTCACAAACTTTTTTTTAATTGGCTCGCGCGCGGTTTGTTTTATCAAACAGCCTAATACTTGTTCATACAATGTTCGTCATGGATCCCTTTGGTGACTGGAACTTTTACTAACAATATCCACATTACAAATTCAAATCACTTTTAGTCCCTAGGGATTAAAGAGCTATTTTAGCCCCTGTTTACAAAGAATAAATTAGCTCTTTTTGAATAGATGTGATAAAAAATATATAATTTTTTAACAATACAGCCATCGATTTGATTAATGAACGTTGAATTATGATAACTCTATGATTATCCTCTGCAGAGATGGCATTGCTTAGGCAAGCTTGTCTGTATCACTGTCAAAGATTAAATGTCTTAATGGTCTTAATCGACGAACATCTCTGAATTTCAAGATAACACGTAGGTACATGACGGAAAAGAGATTTGAAATTCTCCATAATTAAGGTCTTAGGAGAAATATGCACCTCATCTGCCTAGCCTTTTCCCAACTATGTTGGGGTCGGCTTCCACTCTAACCGGATGCAGCTGAATACCAGTATTTTATATGGAGCGACTGCCTATCTAACCTCCACAACCCTGTTACTAGGTAATACGATACCCCTTGTAAGAGTGGTTGTCAGATTTTCGGCCTTCCGACGACCCGTAACGACTATCAAAGATCCACGAATGACAGCCGGGACCAACGGCTTAACGTGCTTTCCGAGGCACGGAGATATCTTGATATGTAAAGATGGTCACGCATCCACTGGTCAACCGCGGCAAGCATACCTTCGATCGACCCGTGCGGCTGTTATTACTAAGGTGGGCCATAAACAATCAATTATATTGCACAATATCATGATTTGCGCAATGTTTTTGACCGTTTAGGGTTAATATTGAAAATTACGCAATGATTGCACAAAAGTTAGAGCGACTTTAATTTTTATTGCACCGTGTAATAAATATTGCGATGCAGGTCTTGCTCACGCCAAAACATTGGAGCTTATGGGCACTGGGCAGTCAATGTTATTGCATGAAAATAATGGATCATTTGAGTGCAAGGGCTGATTCAATCATATTGCGCAATAGAAATATTGCGCAATCTTATTGTAGGTATAGGGGCCGCCTTAGCCACAAGCCCCACAAGAGAAATACATATGTACCATTGCATTACCAACCTATTTAGTTACAGATGACCCAGTAAATTCATGAGTGCGTATACTTGAAATTAAATGATCAAAAGTAAACCTACACCTGGTCGGTAATATTTCCTTCCCAGTACGACCTACCTTCATGTTAACTGGGAGGCAAAAGTCGGCAGAACCCAGAACTGTGTTAGAGCGTTTACATATTATTACTTTAGATCGAACACTGCTGTTGGACGTGGCCACGTAGCAGCAGTGAATAACAGCGCGTACTATTAGTGTACCTCTCAAACGGCGGCTTATCATTGTATTATCTTTGTACCGAGTGGAATTCCCGCGCCGTTAATATTTTGCGATTTCATAAGTATTTGACCGTGCAATTTTTAGAATACTGGCTAGTGTTTTAGTGCTTCTGTAACGAGGGGGCGAGTAGAAGTTAAGTAAGTACCGATAAATGTATAAACAATATTCTGTTCAGTCTTAGTTATATATCGAGAGGTGCTGGTGCCCCTAATCATGAGCGCAAAGTTCTTTATTTATTTCTTGCTTAAGTAGGTACGTAAGTATAGAATGCAGGATAAAGTAATCAAAATAATAAGTGTGATAATTGATAATCTAATGATAATTAAGTAATATCTAGGCACCTATTGAGAAGGTCCTAATAAAGAAGTTTTGATTGATTGATTGAGTAGTATAGAGATAATTCGTACCTTTAGCTACCGTTATAATCTAAGTAAGCACTTCAATTGTACATCATTTCAAGTACTCGTGCAGTTTTACCAAAAGTGCGTTAGTCATGTGCCAATTTTGTGAGATTATCCGATTCATGGCCAATGACTCAACAGTTGAGTCATTAAAAAACCTTCAGGGAGACCGATGACTCAAATGGTGAGCCACCGACCAATGAATGGGGCCTGGCTGAAATGTTCACGAAAATGAAGGTGGCAATGGATCGGTTAAAGTGCCTATCCCTACAAATCATCAAAGTATGAACAGTTTGATCACATTACCTAGTTTAGAGTAGTGTATAATTACAACGAATACATACATGTAGGAAAAGTGTTCTCAGTACAATTTATCCCACCAAAACATTAAATGTAAAAAAATGCCAAGTCCATGCAATCTTTCCACCGTAAAAAGTTTTGAGATCTCATAGAAGCCGAGTCCTATTGAATTTATTTTGTAGTTAGTTATCTATCAACATTTAGTGACTGTATCAATAGTTTTATTTATATTATAATTATAGTGACTTGGCAATGAGCACAAATTAAAAGCTGCTTGCTGTGTGTAGTGTGTGGAATTATGTGCGACTGTTATTGACGAATTGATATCTATGAGTACTATAAGTAGATTAGTTGATAAGTATATCATTTATTTATTTTTTCAATACATTAATATTTTAGATAACAACTTATACCTAATTAATTAATAAAATAACAAAATTATATCCTAACTTAACTAAAACTATTCACAAACTAAAATATGGCGTCGAAAAATTCCTCCGCATCGCTGTCGACTGGTAATGTACCCAAGAGACTGGCGGCATTGCCACGTTGTATGGCAATGCTTAGCCTCTGGCTAAGGTAAAAGCCGGCCCTTGGGTCACGGGAAGTGTCAACTAGCCGTTTGGAGATTTCGTTAAACAAACCATGAGCGCTCGGACCCCACGGCCCGAGGGTTTCAACCCCAAACGGCTCGAAAATATAATTACCGATAAGGTTATTATACTTTCGCCGCTTGAGGTTTTCCGCAGCCGCAGCAGCAGCGCCAGCACAGCACGCTGAGCCGGGAAGATGGGATGGCGCAAGAGTGTCGACACAAGTTGCGTCCCACACTAAAGGCCTACCCACCTTGCATGGAAATAAAGACATGCCGTCCGGTCTCTTGCCATCGTCGCGTGCCAAGCCATTGGGTTCTAATACAGCTGGGACGCCGACGGTGACAAGAGCCCGTCGGATGATGTCATTAATGTTCGCGTGCCGCGCTATGCGACCCGCACTTCGGCTGCAAGACAGGCCGTGGTGTCCGAGGCTGTTGACAACTTCGCCACAGTGACAGCGATGAGGAGAGCAACAAGGGGCTCCTAGTCGCAGGGAAGCAGCGAGGCGGAAAGTAGTGTTGATAAGTTGATGTGTGATTTATAATCAGTGATAGGAATAGGTAGTGCTAATTTGCCTAAACTTCGAGGAAGGAAGTAACATGGAGTAGATAATACCTCCTCTAAAATCCCGGAATAATTTTAATGGTGTTTAAATCCTGGGATTTAAAAACCATGAATTATTTATTGGACTTTATTTATAGATAGATAGAATACTCTTTACCATGTACACCATACAAATTACAGATATAAATGTGTGTGTGTGTGTGTGTGTGTGTGTGTGTGTGTGTGTGTGTGTGTAACCCTAAAAAATGTTATGATTTTTCAAATCAATAATTTGTAACTAAGTACAAATAAAGTCCGATAAAAAATTCGTGGTTTTTAACATCACAATTATTATCTATACCTACCTATGTTTAATGGACAAATCAAAAGAACTTAACTAATCCTGTGATATTAAACTTTGCGCATGCGTTACTTTCACCTCCTCCAAATATGTCGTTTTATATTTGTTTCCTATTCTGCTCATTGCCAAGTCACTATAATTATAATATAAATAAAACTATTGATACAGTCAATACTTAACTTTTTACGGTGGAAAGATTGCATGGAGAGATTTGGCATTTTTTTACATTTAGGTAATGTTTTTGGTGGGATCTCATTTATTTTTTGTAGGTGGGTCTCTTTCTTTTCTTTTTGGGTGACGTAACCTCCTAAGAAACTCCCAGTAAATTGTAATCGTTTTACTGGTTTCCTAGGATCATCTCCGAACGATCCTTGCAAACGACCATTTTGGTAAACCTCGAAAATAAACGGATACAAGGCGGCGGCCGCCTTAAGTTCGGATACGGACCCATAAGTGGTCGTTTTCTGCATTGCCGCTGAGTACATGTATGTACGCGTTGATATATACGTCTCCACGTTCGTCGCAGTTATAGACTTGCATGTCATCCCAATTCTCCACTACATAATTGACTACAGCACGCCTAATATCGCTTGACGGCTCAAAATCGCCATACATACAGTGTGACAAAGAATGAAATATACACGAACCATCTCCAGGAATAGAGATGACTCGGTGTTGGCAAAGGTCGCCATTTATGTACAATATTTCACGTTCCATTGCAATATATTGACAATTAATATATAGGTACTATATATTACTAAAGCTTAAACAACTATAAAATGAACTACTATTTATGTATATAATAACTAGCTATATAACTAACTAACAAACTTGCAGTATTAGGTAAAAAACCAAATATTTATAATAATTAATTATTAACTCCATGTATTCAATTTATTTTTAACTTTAATAAATAACAATTTATTAATAACCTATACCAATTTAATAGTTTTTGTACGTAACCAAAGAACAAAGTTAACAATGCAGTCGAAATTCATACATGTTCCTGCAAAACGGCAATGTTTTTATAATTTTTCGTTTATATTTGCCTACTAATCTATTTGATGCCAAATTTCAAGGTTTCAGGTCTGCTAGAAGTAGGTATCTTAGATTTTTGATGATTGGTCAGTCAGTGAGTGACAAAATGATGTAACTTTGATCGACGATAACTCGTAAACTATAAGTTCAAATATCATGTAATTTAGAAGTTTAGCTAGTTATAATGATTACTCTTGTATACCGAAAGTTCAAACTGCTAGCTTTGTCCAAAGAAAAGATATGGGGGGGGGGGGGGGTGAAAGGCCCGCAAATCGCTTCGAGAAAAGGATGGTACGACCAACGGCCGTGCCTGTTTTGCTCGAGACTGCCGTGCCCCCAGATATTCTTCTTCTTTACAAATTCAGAAACCAGCGTTATTAGGATGGTCATTCATTGGGAAAAAATACATTACATAAATGTTCCTTTCCGAAGACCAGCCGATCTATTCTGTAAGCATCACACCGTGAGCACTTAGGTGAAGTGAGTTTGAAGTGAGCTCAATCCCTAGTAGAGTAAGGTGGGATGACAGTTCACATCACGCTCACTTCACCTAAATTTTCACGGTGGGATCTTTACAGAATAGCACCACTGTGCAAGTGTGTACTGTCATAGCTGATGTTTGACATCAAAGTTACCTAGGTACCTACTAACTTGCTTTTCCTATTGCAAAGGATTCTCTTTAGAAATGCTTGTTAGATCGATTTCTAAATTGTATTGACCGAAACTGAAACTCGATAAAGCGTATCTACTTCGATGTTATAATTGAGGAATGTTCTTCTGAAGGCCTTATTTCCATTTTCCACCCAAGTAGAGATTTCGACGAAATCGGATAGTCAAGGTAAGATGACACTAGAAACCATCATCAGAAACGATAAGAGGGGCAATTCTCGTAATTTTAAGAGTATCGATGTTAGATCGATTGACGTTATCGATCAACCCTTATCTTACAATAAAAGGTGCATCAATAAATCGAATTTCATTCAAACAGGCATAATTCCATGGTACACTATTACTTTTTAGGTACCTAGATGGTTTGCATGATTTTAAACAAAAATCCACATTTCTTAGTTACCTACTTTTTTGAACCTTATCGTAAAATTTCAAACAAAACGCCAATGTATTTTATTTACGTATTAAATTTTTTCAAGAAAACAAACATTAGTAAACTCGTGTATTCTTGTGTGAAATCATGGTAGCACTATCTCAAAGAGTAGTAACTATTACAATGGATCACTATCTGACCAAAGACCATTTACAATATTAGTGAAAGAAAAACTTTTTTACAAAAAAAAAAAAAAAACAACCGACTTCCAAAAAAACACTCCAAAGTGAAAAATAACTTTAATTTCGGAAGTCGGTGTCTTTGGGTCTGTATTTTAGGTTTTTGCCACTGACTTCCGAAATTAAAGTTATTTTAAACTTTGTAATTTTGTTTTTTTTTTTTTAAAAGTTTTTTATTTTTTAGTTTTTAGTGGGTCGGTTTTTAATTTATCTAAGTTACAATAGCCTAATGACAACCACTCATCACCTTTTACAAAACATTGCTTTTCCCGATGCAGGGACGTTAATAGTTAAGGAGTTTTCCTGGTACTTCACCATCAGCTCCACTTCACCATATAAATTGTGACGAGCTTATATTGCTTAGCAATAATTTTAAAGTAATCGAATCGCAACCCGTGAAATACTTATTATTGAGTTGTTCCGGTGGCCATCTTACCATCTGTGGTCTTCGTCATCAGTTCCACTTCACCAAATGGTGCTTTACGAGGGCAAATGTACAAGTTACTATAAAAAATACCCAAATCGCTTTAGGCGTGCCTATAATATTTGCAGAGTTCCCTCGATTTCTCCAGGATCCCATCACCAGATCCTGACCTGATGACTGTGGGGCTACCTGGAGAGCAAACAAAAAATAATTTGTCAAACCGGTCCAGCCGTCTTCGAGTAATCGAGGAACACACTTAAAAAAAAGATTCCGACGAACTGAGTGAGAACCTCCTCCATTTTCGAAGTCGGTTAAAAATAATTTATAGCCAGAGTGCATCTCATGACAATTCCAATAAGCCCAAACACGGCTAGGATACATTGTTTTATTACGGAGTTCCGGTGCCTACCTTCCGGCTTCATCATCAGATCAGTTTGATGGTACCATTTTCATCTGCACTATTTATTTAAAATGGCTTCGTCATTGTCGCTTAACTATCTTAATCGAGATATCTTATCGCCATCCGTGACATACTTATCATTGAGGAGTTCTCGTGGCCATCTGTGGTCTTCTCCATCAGTTCCACTTCACCAAATGATACTTTCTGAATGCAAATGCTTGACTTGTTGTTGAAAATATCAAAATCACTATGTGTTTGCCTATAATATTTGAGGAGTTCCCTCAATTCCTCATGGATCCTGTCATCAGAACTGGACTTTGATAAAAATGGGACCAATCTGGAATTATGTCCTTTCAAATAATAAAAGAATTTTCCTAATCTGTTTATAAATGACGGAGTACTGAGGTAACAAGGTAACAACATTTAAAAAAAACAACCGAATTGATAACCTCCTCCTTTTTTGACGTCGGTTAAAAAAAAAACCACACTTGAAAATCACTTCTCAATGATTACATATATTTAAATATCGAAGTACACAATCATCTATGCCCACAGAAGTGCAGCGGTCTATATATGTAGGTACTCTGATGCGCGGAACGTGTTGAGTGTTTAATGAAGCTCGTTAGTCATGTCATGATATATTCATGGCTGAGTCAAGGCGCAGTACCCCAACAGGTCACCTGTCTATTATTCTATCTACACATACATAGGTAGGTAGGACTTTTAAATCTGCATTTTGCAGTCAAAGTTTAAGAGTTAGGTAGATGGTTATTACACGACTGCCCCGAAAAAGGAGTGTAGAGCGGACAGATCTGTCCTTAAGCCTTGTCTCCCAGTGGGGTGATGATAATCTGGTCTCTTTTAATGCCACCAAAACACAGGCGTGTCTTTTTACCGCTAAAAGGAGTAGTTTCGATCAAACTCCTACTTTTCGGGGTATATCTGTTCCTGTAACTGATCGGCTCGAGCTCCTAGGCATGGAGTTGAGATCATGTCTCAACTTCGGTGCCACCATCGAGTACAAAGCCCAAACTGCGGCCAAGAAGCTGGGCATCCTGAATACTTTATGCCTGGACAGCTTTTAATTCTCTACAAAGCGCAAGTCCGATCCTGCATGGAGTATTGCAGCCACCTTTGGGATGGCTCAGCCAAATACCAACTTGCCGCGCTTGACTCGGTGGAACGCAGAGCTAAGAGGCTCATTGGCGACGTAAGACTGGTGGATGCCAAGCTTCACAGCTTGGCTCATCGCCGCAAGGTTGCCTGCTTGACGGTCTTCTACAGATTATACTTCGGGGAGTGTGCTCAAGAACTCCACGACCTCATTCCGCCGGCCCCTTTCTATCAGCGGACATCTAGACGCACTGCAGGTTCCACCATCCCTACCTAGTTGCTATCCCGCCAATTCGCACTAAGCGTTTCCAAATGTCTTTTGTGATGCGCACAGCAAAGGAGTGGAACTCTCTGCCTGCGTCTGTGTTTCCGAATGCATACAACCCCGATCTCTTCAAAGTGAGAGTGAACAGGCTTCTTCTGGGTAAGCTCGCTCCATCGTAGACTTTGTCTCTGTCATCTCTGACCTAAACTAGAGTCAAGAGCAAACCTATCTCAAATAATAATAAAAAAAAACTGTAATGTTTTCAGTTCATGTATGTTTGTGAGTTACCACCATAACTTTTAAACCTTATCCCTCAATCCTTACATCCTCCCGAGTGACATTGCCTATATTTAAAAAAAAATTCAATATGGCGGCAGTATGGCTTCATATTCAAATGTGAACAAATATTTTTTCTTCAATTATTACAATAGGGATATCAAATTGAAGGCTTTGATGAGCACATTACATAACAAAAAAACAAACTTATCACTAAAATGTATAAAATAAAAATAAATAATTTAAAAACAAGACTGCTCTGCCAAAAAACGAATTAAAAAGTAAAAAACAAGTTGTAAGTATTAGTTAATCTTTATATACAAAGAGAAAGGTCACTCATTTACTCCCTGACAAAACAGATAAATAAAATTGTCATTGCAGTCGGGGGACCTCTTAGATTAAACCCCCCGACTGCAATGAGTTTTAAATCTTTGCATTTTTCAGTCAAAGATTAAAGAGTTAGGTAGATGGTTATTTAATATATTTTCTCTCTTGGATCAAATGCTTGGCTAATTCGTCAGCATCCATATGCTATATACAAGATGTAACATAAATAACGCACAACCTCTTAAGGGGTCATTGTACTCATCATTATGAACAACTTTTACTATTGGACCAAACCTGAAATCGCGAAAAATGAAAAATCAGCTGTTCCCTACATTTATGTTCGCATGACTCGCCAAAATGTAGGGACCATCTGATTTTTTTTCACGATTTCACGTTTGGTCCCATAGTAAAAGTTGTTCATAGTGATGTGTACAATGACCCCTTAAGAGGTTGTGCGTTATTTAAGTTACACCTTGTATAAGATCGTTTTTGGGTTTTGTACGAGTATATAAGTTTTTTTTTTATAAATGCATTTTTAGACATGACCGTCTATTTTCACGCTTTTCTTGATGTTTTGTACAGATTTCCGGTATCTATCGCTGCACTCGGAAAAATCAGGAAGAAATTCGGTTTGTAGGTATTTTGCTTTACTTTCTGTAAAAACAAGATAAGCCAGTTGAACGAAAACTGTTGTAGAAAAAATACCTACTGTTTTCTCGGTACGTAATTCCTATCGTAACCGTAATGTAGATAAGCAGCACTCAACTAACTACGTAATGTATGGAATGACGTCATTCACATTAAATTGTTCATGACTTCATGTTATTGTCCACTTTATGAAGTTAATATTTTGGTTGAAATTAAGGTCTGGAGCTGGTATACCTACCTGCAACAAGCTACAACAGTCAAGAGTATGTGATTTAATGATTAAGTTTTTGTAAACTTATTAAAAAAACCAGCCAAGTGCGTCTCGGATCAAATACAATGAAGGGTTCCATAGTTGGGATGAATTTCTCTCAAGAACAAACATAACATTGTAGTGGAAAAACATGTTTTCCCATATATTCCAACTGTAAATGTAAATTGGTATGTTGGGTTGTGTCACTCGTTAACTTATAAAACCTACTCAGCTGAGATAGTTTTCATTTTAACTTCATTACATACATTTGTATATACCGCCGTGAATTTTTTCACATATAAAAAAAACATTTATCTGACTCGGGAGGCACTCGACTTACAAATATTAGCACTTTAAATATTAATATTTCGATATTTCGCAAACGGATCCCTGAATCGAAAAATGGTTTTCAGACACCAGCAATATTTGTGAAAGGCCTATCCAACGATACCCCACGACTTAAGACAGACGAGAAAAAAATCATCCTTCTTCTTCTCTATCTTTAAAATGAGCATCATCATTCTTCATCTTTAATGAGCCTTTACGTTTAGGGGAAGTACCCTAAAATAATAGTTTAAAGATTTTATTTTCTCACTTTATTGGCGTGATTAATACATATTTTTACCCACTCAAGCCAAACTAAGAGTCCCTGAGCCAAGCCGCGGACGGACAGACAAACAGAGGGACGGACATGGCGGAACTACCTATAAGGGTTCCTTATTGACTACGGAACCCTATAAACTACCTAAATCAGAAATGATAAGTTACTCCTAATCACCTATCGTTTAATAAAGTAAACAATTTTGGCATAAATAATAAGTAGGCACACACGCCAAAAGAGTTAGTAACCAGTCACGCATACTGCAAAACTATATTGCTACTGTAAGTACTGCTACCAATGACAGCCACGCACACATCGCATTCGTAGAGTGAGTTTGCTAACGTCTTCTAAATGATAGTATAACATAATTTCGCCACAAAGGATAGTAATTGCTCTCGTGGCGCAACAGGTAAGCATTCGACCTACAGTGACAAATGATTCGAGTTCGAGCCACGAGTTTACTAAAATATTATTTTTGAGATTTTGTAATTTCGAGTTAATATACTAACTAAATAAATTTATATTCTGACCAATTGTAGAATCTACCACAAGTTTCTCACCTACTACTCGCTCGGTTTTATTTGCTAGTTTAGAAGCTAACTACCCGCTTTAAAAATATATTCCTGCCTTTAATAATTGTGAACCTATGTATGAGTCAGTCTGCATTAGCAACTACACCTATATACCTTCTTTTGCACTTTTACGAAGTTTGTGATTGTGTAAAATTGATTACCTTAGATCTTAGACCATGCATCATTTAACAACATTCCAGAAAGCTTAGATTATTGTTTTGCATGAGCAAAACATTTCTGTTAGTGAAATCGCAAGGCGGCTAATGATTGTGTTCCACGCGCGCCTCAAAGAGATCTCAGCATCATTGAAGGGGTCCGCTAGGACCGATGCCAGCCGGGATTGCGGGATGTTCGAAAGAGTTACCGTGGCCCCGGCACAGGCAACAGAACGAACACGGGTGGGTTATAGTCAGTAAAAGTCTGACACGCCCTCCCGCTCCACCCAGAGCGGGACAAGTCATTTGATGATTTCCCACCCACAAAAAAAGAAAAAAGGCGGCTAATGATAAATAAAATTAAAATTACAATCATCTTTAAATTCATTAAAATGTTTAAAAACATCAATATTATTTAAAATCAAGAAATCAATTAAAATCATTAAATTCAATAATAATACAATTAATTTATTATGTCACAGTGACCTTAGTTCTAATATTTAATTTTTTTTTTTGTAGAGAAAAACCGTTCGACTGTGGGTGCATTCTCACGCTGAGATAGGTGAAATAAACCGTCGACTGCCTGGACCGACACCATTGGCTTACACAATGCTTCGCCTCGGCACCGTGAGATTGTTGCCACTCAAGATTCATTTGCTAAGACCAGCAGAACAGCACACAACGTCACTATGCAAACTGTACGGAACTTTAGCGACAACGTTAGCGCACTCACCCTTTTTTTTTTTTTTTTTGTGGATGGGAAATCATCAAATGACTTCTCCCGCTCTGGGCGGAGCCGGAGGGCGTGTCAGACTTTTACTGACTAAAACCCACCCGTGTTCCTTCTGTTGCCTGTGCCGGGGCCACGGTAACTCTTTCGAACATCCCGCAACCCTAGCTGGCATCGGCCCTAGCGGACCCCGTCAATAGTGCTGACATCTCTTTGAGGCGCGCGTGGAACACGACGCGCCGTCGACTCGGGCTTGGTCCTTACCGGACGGCGAGCTACCCATTGCTCGCCGTCCGCAAGCCCGCGCCTACGGTGGCCGGGAATCGGCTGCCGATTCCCGACGCCCAGGGCGTCTCCTGCGGCGACTAGGGGCGTGAGGGCGCAAAGCATGCCTCTCTCTCACGCGGCCCGCCTCCTCCTTCACGAGCATTACTGCTTCGCAGAAGGAGGTAATGGCTTCCCATGCACTCTCGCTCCATACCATGGCCTGGACCAGGGCCGGACGCGAGAGATCGCCGCCGCCGATCGCTTCCGCAAGGACACGACGGTGCTCCGCCCAAGCCGGGCAGACCTCTACCGTATGCTCCACCGTGTCCTCCGGGCGATCCACACAGTGGTGACACCCGGTCGTTTCCTCCCGCCTTACCCGGAACAGGTACCTCCCGAAGCACCCGTGTCCGGTGAGGACCTGCGTCAGGCGGAAGGTGAGGACGCCGTGGCGCCTCTCCAGCCACTCCTCAAAGAGGGGACTTATCGCCGCAATTGTGGCGTGCCCAGTGCTGGGTTGCGACAATCACACTCTCCATGCCGCAATGAGATCCTGCCGGAGCTCTGTCCGCCGTGCCGCGATTTCTCGTGGCAACGGAGTTACGCCCCGGCGTCCTGCCTCCTCGCGGCACTCCCACATGTGCGCGAGGACTTTTGCCTCCAGATCCCATGGCGGTAATCCGGCAAGGAGGTTCGCCGCCTCCCCGGAGGCCGTGCGGTATCCCCGGGCTAACCGGATGGTCATGACCCTCTGGGACGCGTTCAACTGACGGACCAGTCGCCGCCTCACGGAACGCGCCCACACCGGAGCTCCGTAAAGGGCCATGGACCGCACGGCCCCCGCGTAGAGCCTCCGGTAGGAGGCGTTTGGACCCCCCAGATTGGGCAGGAGCCGCCCCAAGGCAGCCCCGGCCCGCTCCAGTCTGGGAGCCAAACGTCGGAAATGCTCCACGAAATTCCACCGGCTGTCGAGGACGAGTCCCAGGTACTTCATCGTCGACTCGACACCGATGAGAACCCCTCCTACCGTTATTTGGGAACCCGATGGTGGCGCGTTCCGAGGACCATGAAAACACATGGCCTCGGACTTGTGCAAGGCCACCTCGAGTCCCAATTGCCGGATCCTCTCTACGATTGTTGCAACCCCGCGTGCCGCTAATTCGGCCGCCGCCTGGTGCGACCTCCCCTGCGCCAGGACCAGCGTGTCGTCAGCGTAGCAAACTACGCTGACACCACCAGGGAGGTCAGCGCGCAGCACCCAGTCGTACCCGATGTCCCACAGATGCGGTCCTAGAACCGATCCCTGCGGGACACCGCACGACATCTCTCGCCGGTTCCACTCTCCCCGGTGACCGGGGTAGATGACTGCCTTATCCGTCAGATAGGCCTCGACCACGCGACAGAGGTAGGTCGGCACTCGGTGATACCGGAGTGCCTCCCTGATGCAACTCCAGGGCAGGGTGTTGAAGGCATTGGCGATGTCTAGAGACACCGCCAAGACGACCCCACCCTGGGCCACAGCATCCCCCGTCGTGAGGGCTCGAACGCGCATGATGGCGTCCACCGTAGAGCGCCCCTTGCGGAAACCAAACTGGCTGTCCGCCAAATCCGGCCCCACCCTCACCAGCCGCCCGACGAGGCGGTCTGCAATGACTCTTTCAAAGATCTTGCCCACCTTGTCGAGCAGCACGATGGGCCGGTAAGCGGACGGAGAGTCCGCAGGGCGCCCCGGCTTCTTAATAAGGACCAGTTTCCCTGTCTTCCATTGAAGCGGGAACCGGCCCCTCTCCAAGCATGCGCTTAGGAGCCCCCTTAGTCGAGGCCCGAGAGCCTCCAAGGCCAGGACCCAGGCTTTTCCAGGTAAGCCGTCGGGTCCTGGGGCGGTATTCCTGGCATTCAGTCTGCGCACCGCCACTCTCAGCTCTACCTCGGTCACCTCCGGAGCATCGTCGTCATCGTCGGCTGTGTGGTCCGCATCGGACACCGCATCCCCGTGAAGTCAGGACGGATGGTGCCTACCCTAACCTGCTCAGCTGAGCACCCTCCAGTCCTAACGACGGCGGCCACCACCTCTCCCTCCGTCGCTGAGTCGTCCAAACCCAGTATGCGCATATCAGCGCGCTTGGTGGGTCTGGACACTCAGGCCTCGTCCGCATTTAGGGACGCCCTAAGCCTTTCGGCCAGAGCGTCAGCGGTCGGGCCGCTGGCCGCACCGGGGACCTCCAGCATCCGGGCCCCAGTCGCAGTGACCTTTACTCGGACGCCATCTGCGATACCGAGCTCGTCGAGGTTCACCGCCGCCCTCGCCTTGGCAAGCACGTCGCGGTAAGACACGCCCTTCTTTTCCGCTTCCGGCTGTAGTGTGATCACTACAGCTGCGGACTTCGGGGCACGGAGCCTAGCCGCGACGATTCGCTCCTTGCGCCGCTGCCGCCTCTCCTTTTTTTTGGCCGCCCTTGCTGCCTTACCCGCCTTCCTCTTCTCCCCGGCTACTTGCCATTCGGCGTCAGCCGGAGGGGATTTAGGAGGCGGGGGCGGTCGTTTCGCCGCCGGGGCCTGGGCCCTCGCGGGTTCCGGGACGGCTCCGCCTTTCACCTGCCCCGATGACCCCGGCTTGGCCGTGGCAGCCGCGGCGGCGGCATACGATGCCGCCTTCCGTTGGCCCGAGGCTGGCTGGCTCGCCGCTAGCGGGGGCCGCAGGACTATAGCCTCCAGGGCGGAAAATTGGCTCCCGAAGGCAGCCAGTTCCCGTCGGACCAGGGCCAGAACCCGGTCCTCAGTAGGCACGGGCCTGACCTGCCCATGCCGCGCCTCCTCCTGTGGCACCTCCCGGGGGCCGGCTTCTCGAAGCCTAGCCAGGTCCGCTCGGAGCTCCGCGTTCTCCTTTCGGAGAAGCTCCATGGCGGCTGTCAAACGGGCGACCTCCGCCCGCATTTCGGACATTGCGTCCGACGGGGGCCCGATGTGACTGGCCTACGCTGCCGCCATAATGGAGCCCGTGGCTGCGGATATGGCCTTGTCTTTAGAGGACTGAGTCCTCTTCAAGGCCACACTTTTAATAGCGGCTGCCACGACCTCTGCGAACCTGACCGTTCGCTCCGAATTCGAGCCGCCAGTGACGTCCGGCTCACCACCTGACGACTCCGACCCGGCCGAGACCGGCCCTAATTGCGACTCTGGCTCGGCCGGGCTGGCTCGGCTCGGCTTGCTGGCCTCCTTCGTGGCGAGCCCTCTGCCCACACCACTTTCATGGGCCCCACCCCGCCGGCTGATCTTCTTCCGGGCCGAGCTCACCCATCCGTCCGAGGAAGACTCCTGGCCATCCCCTGGTTTGGGGCGCTTCTTTAAAAACTCTAGGTTCTTCTTAGCCGCCCCAACCACTTCGCGCTCTTGGCTCTTATACGAGCCCTTAGCGCCAGATACGGCGTCGGACTCCGACCCCACATCACTTCCCTCCTCTTCGCTACGGTTTTTATTTTTGTGTTTAGAATCCATTTTTGTTCCCACGAGTAAAATACTTTTTATTGTCTCAAAATCTAGTGGTTCGCACTAGCGACTAATTTAGCTACCCATTAGTCAAGCTATCAACCTCCCTCACGGTGCGCCGCCGCTTGGAGGTTTGGGGTGATTTTTTATAGAGGTTTTCTTCCTCGCGGCCCGGGCGGTTAAGCCAAGACCCTCGACCCCCGTCAAAAGTCAGAGACATGACCTTGACAATCTTCGGGGCTACGAGAATAACGGTGGCAGAAAGAGAAGGCCTCTTCCTGCCTACCCGGCGGCAGAGTTAGTGCACACCGTTAGTGCCCGCTCTTACTCCGCCGCTGTGCGTCTCTGCTTAGAGCGCAGAGAGACACACGTTGGAGCGTACTTCTGACAGGATATTGGCATACGGGCAACAAGACCTCTTAGGCACACAGTACCTAATGGGGAGTCATTGCCCGTACCCCAGGGTGCACCGTCCCGGTGACTGGCCTTCCCCCCGGACGCATCCATAAGGGAATTCCAGCCCACAGGCACACGGGGAGGTTTCCTGTCCAAGCACCCCAGCGCACTCACCCTACGAATGCGATGCGTGTGCGTGGCTGTCATTGTGAGTAGTACGTACAGTAGCGATATAGTGTTGTAGTGTGCGTGACTGGTTACTTAACACCTTTGGCGTGTGTACAATAATGACAATACGTCGGTACGCATGGTTCACGTATTGATTAGGAGGCCATTATCTTTAGCAGATTCCTTATCTGGTAAGTAGATAGCAGGTATATTATACTTCCAAGCCAGTACAATTTAGACGAGTGAACATGTAGTAACAATTGTAATATTTGAAAGTGACGTCTTACTTATTAATAATAGTTATATTGATTGACAAACAAAAGTAGGTAAGAGTGTGTTCAATATTGCGGGTATAAGACGTGTTGAATGTTTTCAAAAGTGCAGTTATATTTAATTAGTTAAACACATAAAGATATTGTGTGGGAATTAGTATCTCCGTATCTCCTTACAATACAAGAAACATAACATCACACCTGTATTCCCCGATGGGTTAGGCAGAGGCCAGAGGTGTACCTATAGTACACCCACATTTCGGGGCGAGCCCCATATTACACCTACATCCCCTACAACCCCCCTCGCTCCCTTATTATCTCTGTAGCGTGTAACTGTTTTTTGTCCCGAATAAATAAAATAAAATACATTAGCTAATATTACTTAATAAAAAGCCTCTATGACACAGTTCTATCTTCGTAGATAACCATTATTACCTACTTACTATTTTTAATTATTGACAAAAACTAGACAGCTACACACTTAGAAAACTTCTTGATAAAAGTGTCAAAGTTTTCTTTCACAACTTTGTTTACGGTCGTACTCAAGGTTGACGTCTGTAGCTAAGTTGTACAGTAGTGCTAGTGATTCGATTAATTTATTTTTTCATTTTTCATTTCATTCATTTCTCATTTAGCTCTGTTCCCAAGTGTTCTCAAGTTCAGTGACGAACAGGATGGCGAACTCTTAGACTCGGCTGGCGACACATAAGTTTCATATCCGATACGTTTTATTTACTATCAGGGTGCAAGTGTAACTATTCAACGTTTTAAATGTACTTTTACTGGGAAACACGAATATCTAATGTGTGTAAAGAAAGCTACGTGAAACCTTTTATAAAACCTTGGTATATTATTGGCTGATTTTACCAATGAAACTGAATGCAATTAGCACATCTAAACTGCGTTTAAGAGCTGTCAGTGTCATCATGGTTGTAGAATATTGACACTGACAGCTTTTGAACTCAGTTTAGATGTGCTGATCGCGTTCAGTTTAATTGGTGACATTGGCACTAAGGCTAAGTCAATTGACAAATCTAAGGTATAAATAAGGTTGTTGAAAAGAGTATTATCACACTCGTATCTTGGATAATTAATCTACATTATCTGGTAGATAACAATAATTCAAAATTAATACATCTATGACTACTACTATATTATATACTAGATATATGTAATGAATATGTAAATATCTCCCCAATTTAATTTGTCATAAAAGCACGAGTTGGATTTCCTCGCTCAGGGTTTTTTCTGCTAGTTTTTTCATGATGTGCTGATCCCAAGATTAATTGGGATATGGGCCAGATGATGATGATGACGATTATTTGTCAAATTACGTACCTACCTACAAAACAAGTGGTCACTGCCGTCTATATGTATAAAGACGTGCACGACGTCGTGCCAACCGCACCGGACGTGACGTGTTCACAGATGTTTCAGTAATACCAGAGGTGTCGCGGTACTCGCAGTTGTTTTAGTTACAGCGGCACCCATGCACTTCAACTAGAACACACCTTTGTTGCTTGGGGCATCCACTAAACCACTTTTTTCTTGTCCCTTGACAAGGCTTTGTGCATGAGTACGACTTTTAAGTCTTTTAAGTCAAGTGAATAACAATACCTACCTACTTTTTTATTTATTGTACAATTCAAATTCGATGATTATAGTAAGGTTTTCCTATCAGAAAAACTCGAGTGCCGTCCTTTGATTGACTCGGGTATCGAACATTAAGTACCTAGGTACCTGACGCCCTTTCTGGTTACTATCTTCATTCCTAGACACATATGAGTCATAAAGACTTCCACCAACAATCAACATAGTTGCGAATATTATAATCTACTGATTAGGTACCTACTGTAATAAACGATTGTAATAAAATTACAATAATGTGACCTCTGGACATCAACCATTTGGGCTATGAATCGAAGCAGCGCTTTCCTTGTCTGGTAGTGAATAATGTTCATGTCGAATTTTAATTAGAGTCAGACGTTATTTCTGTATGCGAGCAAGAACAACTGACGCATGCTAGAGTCGTTTTATTTCAATACGTGCTCCTCACCAGTCGCCACTCCTCATAACTACTGAGAAGGGATTTGCGAAAAGTTCGGGGCTTTCAGGCCCATAGTTTGCTTAGGATTACGAATAATATGAAGATCAATCCATAACATAAGGTTAACACATAATATGTGTTAAGTGGATTATAATTAAGATGGTTTCGTTTGAAGATTCCTTATAGCCGGTGAGTTCCTTTTCTATAGCTCCTTGATTTCTGCTCTATCTTATGTATCTAACTATGACATAGTGGTCTGTACTTCATTAAGAAAAAGTTATGAGAGTTTGGAATCAGCAAGATGCCTATTCAATCTGGAAATCTTATTAAAATTATTTATGTACACACACAAAACACAGAGAAAAATACATAAAGAGAGTAGAGTTTCACTTACTTGCTTTTTCCGGAATATGATGATCAGTTTGAAACTTTTTACTATATATATATGGTATAACAACATACCATAAACTTTTCTTTTTTTACCCTGACATACCAACTTTGACAAAGTCTATCATTTTAATCAACGCATCCAGAAATGAGTGATAGCTGTGATAAGGAAGATAGAAAATTACTCGTTAATGTAAACAATAAATAGAAATAAATATAAATGAGAGATACCTTCATGAAGACTTTGAGATGAAAAATCAATGTACCGATTAGGTATACCTATACTTATGATTAAAACCTGTGGTCTACCAATACACGTCTTGCAGTCAGTACCTGCCTATGAAGTAGGATGTATGGGAAGTACCTACAGTCCCTAAATAAATATCACGTTTTCCTCAATATGCTATAAGTGTTTTGGTAGATATAGTGTATATATGACACTTCACTTTAGCGATGGACTGACTAGTTTGCACTTATTGTACCTCCATGAAGTGCTTTTACTTGGTGCATTGTGAGTGAAATCTTTAGTCATTCTCATATTCATCATTTTTTTGTGAGGTTTCAGTTTGCTTTCGTGAAGAAGTAGGTAGGTACACTGTGTGGTCACTGGAATCGAACCACATGCGGGGTTCGAGCACTTAATTTTTATTTCAAAATATACTGTAGGACTAGATTTTGAAGCATAAAATAAAAAAGAATAATAGAAAAATGGTTTATTCTGCACAAACAAAACGCACATTACACAAAAAAAAAAACTTAAAATACACACATATACAAAGTAACCAACAGCCTCGTAAATATCGTATCATTAGACATGTGATTTCGTTATCTTTCCTATTGGTACCTATTGTATATAGTTAATATAACATATGAAATAAAAATATGTGTAGAAGAATCCAAAAGTTAGGAAACCTAACAAAAATATCATTTTTAGAGTCATTAAAGCATTAAAAGGCTGTCATACTTATACAGGGTGTAAGGGACAGCCCTTCGCAGACTGATGGGGTGAATTCAATATATCATACTAAGATAACCGGTACATGAAATTATTTCAGGAACGTTATGGGAATCAAATAAACCTAATTTGTTTTATTATTACCTCACACGCAATGTATCGGTACCGTGGCAAAACGCGCGTAGCGTACGGCAGCGCGGCGAGCCTTTGGCCGCCTAGTATTTCAACATCCATTGCTGGTTATTTTATTTTAGCTGTTTTATTTACATAAATGGAGTGCTGCGTACAGATAATGAAATTTTACGTTGAAATAAAGAAAATTAACTAAAAAAAAAGTAACTGAAAATACGATAAAAAAATGAAAATTTTCCTGAGAGTATTTCCGGTGGAATATGATTCAAAATAAGGAGGTGAATGCACCCTGTTAGTTTGCGGAGGGCTGTCCCTTACACCCTTTATTTTACTAGCTGACCCGACAGACGTCCTGTCCAAATTTCAATAATTTATACAAAAAAGGACGTTCAGTTTTTCCCGAATTTTCAAATCCCGGCAACTTTTCAAATTTATTCATAAAAACTTGATTCGGACTATTGCGAACATTTTAAAACAACAAATAGCCAAATCGGTAAAATTATGCGCTTACTAACCGAACATTATTTTATTTTTATTACACAACTAGCTGTGTCCCGCGACGTCGTTCGCGTAGAAGTCGTAAAATACCTACCTACACAATATTCTAAAATAACAGCTATATTTTAATAAAACTCCCTCGTCCACCGTCCTGCCGTGTCGCACCGCCCGCCCGCGCTATTGCTTCGTTTTCGCTTAGCGTTCTTTCTGACTATTTTCTTCTTGCTCGTCTCCTAAGGGTCATAGCGTGATGATAAATAGCCTATAACCATCCTCGAGAATTGGTCTATGAAATGCAAAAAGAATTTTTCTAATCCGACTTTTTGTTCACAATTTCATGGGTTTTATTTTTTTTTGCGCAGAACTCTAATTATTTTTCTAAAATAAAAGTAGACTAAGTTACACCCCGTAACATTAGCTATCTGCCAGTGAAAGTCCCGTCAAAATCGGTCCAGGAGTTTCGGAGATTAGCCGGAACAAACAGACAGACGAAAATTTTAAAAATAGCTTTTTTTATAAGTACCGTATATACTTTTGTATGCATTCAGTAAAAAGCTGTTATTTTGACACTACAGACAGACACTTCAATTTTATTTATTTATATATATTATATAGATGTGTAGATTTTGTTTGTCTTTCTGTTTGTTCCGGCTAATCTCCGAAACGGCTGGACTGATATTGACGGAACTTTCACTGGTAGATAGCTGATATTACGGGGAGTAACTTAGGTACTTTTATTTTAGAAAAATTATTAGGGATCCGCGCAAAAAAAAATTAAAACCCATGAAATTGTGAACAAAAAGTTGGATTTGAAAAATTCTTTTTGCATTTGGATGCCCAATTCTCGAGGATAGTTACGAGAGGATACGACCCTTAGGAGCCGAGTAAAAAGATAAAAGTCAGAAAGAACACTAAGCAAAAATAAAGTAATAGCGCACGCGAGCGAAGCAACGCGACAGGTCGGGGGACGAGGGAGTTTTATTAAAATGTGGCTGTTATTTTAGTATACTTTATATTTTACGACTTCCACGCGAACGAAGTCGCGGGGCACAGCTAGTCGACTATAATATCTAAAATTGCCATTTCGCTTGTAAGCATTGTAGTCCCAACTTCTATTCCTGAAGAAAGGCATTTTAGTTGTTATGTACATTTGCGTAGACAGGGCAGTCTTCCCTCCCCTTCGATCCCCATAGTTTGTGTATCTACCCTTAAACCGAACTATACTCTGGTAACTGACTTGTATCGAGTTGTTTTTATTGTGTTTTTGCCAATCCATTGATTGGCAAAAACACAATAAAAACAACTCAATCGAACATCATTATGTTATATAGGACAATGATATTCACGACGTATCCTTTATCGTATACCGCATTATATTATTAACACTTTAAAACACGTGAATCTAAATAACAACTGTTAGGTATACATATAAATAACATTGAAAGCTGTAGTTTCTATGTACTTAGCTATTATCTGTTCTTATTTTTATCTTTAATTTATTCCTAATCACGAAGAAAATTAAGCTTATCGAATTGTGTGATAACAATGAAAGAACGAATCAAATAAAAATGTTCCTACTTTAAACAATGCGAATATATCAAAGTAACACTATCAAATAACGCACAGGATGCAGACCGTCAACATGAAGATGAAGCTTAAAGTGAGGCACGCTGGCGCTGCCACTAAGTTCCGACTGCTGATGTGGAAGAACTTCCTACAGCAATGGAGGCATCGGTTACAGACTATCGCAGAACTGTTATTGCCAGTCATCACCATGACCCTGGTGCTCATTCTTCGATGGCAGATATCACCTTTTCAACGGGACACAATCACTTACCCACCGTTACCTGCTCACACACTCAACTATTCTAGTGAAGTACTGTGAGTTACCATAATATATGACTTTTACATTATTACGTGTCTATCTCATCAGCATCTTTTCTTATCACATCACCCAAAATTATCATTTATCTATCTATTTTACTGGACGAAGTTTCAGCTATTGTACAGACGCCAGCACATCAAGCTACCCAAAACTGTCAAATTCCCAAACAACCTTAAACCTATTGGTTTAGCAATAACGTCGAAAATCTATCAAAGAAATTTGACAATTTGTAGTAGCTTGATGTGTCGGCGTCCATACATTTTTTTGTATGTGCACACATATTTTTGTCATTGACTGTATTATCTACTAGCCTTTTGCCAGCGACTTCGTCCTATATTCCTCCTATGAGTTTCGAAAAATTCGGTTAAATTCCTTGTTTATATCATAAAGGGAACCTCTGTGCAAAATTTCAGCTTACTTGGTCCAAATTACAGATGCGAAGCCGGTTGACTGCTTTGTCTACCGAGAGGTAGGTAGATAACGGAATTTTTCGATAACAACCGTTACCTACCATTTTCGACGGCTTGAAATGGATAAAAAAACTGTTTTTTTTTAAATTAAATCAGTTTTTACTAGTACATTATATGCTATTAAGAATTTTGAATGTAAACTTTTTTGAAATATTTTCTTGTTACAATCTATCTGTTTAGACATTCAGAAATAGTTAGGAATTTGTTGTCAGACTTGTGCGGTACTTGTCCATTGGCAAGTCCGCTTTTCAATTCAGTCCTGAGGAATAGATCCTGAGGGTATTTTCTTTTGAGCCTTCGTGACATGGTTGGTTCATCCATAAAGTTTTTTGCAAATATGTTAGGATGGTGCGCAATTCTTGCCTTATAAGTATTCATTTTGTCCTTTATTTCTTGTTTAACAGTTTTCATATTAAGGTCATGATGTAATATGTCATTAGTTATATACCATGGTGCGTTCATTATCATATGTAGCATTTTAGATTGGAATCTTTGCAGGATTTCGATATTTGAATTTGCTGCTGTGCCCCATAGTTGCACAACATAGCACCAAACGGGTTTGATTATGCATTTATAAAGGAGTAGTTTATTTGCCAGTGTGACTTTTGTTCAACATCCAGTACATTTTGTGACCTGCTGTCCCATTGCCAATCGTTTGGTGAAGATATGCTTTCTCCATTTTAGTTTATTGTCAAGGTACATTCCTAGATACTTGGTTTCCTCAGTTTGAGGGATTTGATCCCCATTCAGTGTGAAAGTCACTTGGACCGATTTGGATTAATTTGCCTTAAAACGCCAGTCTCTAAGCCAACTCGTAATATCATCAAGATTGTTTTGGAGTGTTTAAGTAGTTTTTCCGAAAGTTCATCCGATGACAGGATTGCTGTATCGTCAGCGAAAGTTCCCGTTATAGTCACCTCAGAGGTGGGAAGATATGCAGTATAAATCAGATTCAGGACGGGACCTATAACGCTGCCCTGTGGCACACCTGCATGGATTTTATGTAGTTATTATCTTCACCTTGCTTCAAAGAAGTGTCTGTTTTCTAAATATGATCGGATGTACTTATAGCACTCTATTGGGAGGGATTTTATAATTTTGTATAGGATTCATCATGCCATACGCGGTCAAAAGCTTGGGAAATGTCCAAGAATGCAGCTGTGCAGTATTTTTTGCATTTAATAGCTGTATTAATGATGCTAACGATCCTATGGACTTGTTCTATAGTCTCATGATGTTGCCTGAAGCCAAATTGGTGATCAGGGATCAAATTATCAGGGATCAAAATGTTAAATTCAAGTAGGAATTTCATCAGTAACTACTTTTGAAATTCCTACTTGAATTTAATTTTTTTATTTTCAACATAAACCTTAACCTGCCAGGGTTTTGTTATATCTAATTAGCTCTACTTCCCTATAAGCCCTGATAAGGCACTCAGTCTAATTCTTGTGATAACAATAATAATACCATGTCATTACGTATCAAATTAAAATTGTTGGACTTATTTTTTTCAGAGGAGGCATGAATATTAGTGAATTAGCTGTTGCGTATTCACCAGACAGTATAGTGTTGGATGACGTTATGAGAACTGCTGTCACTAATTTACTAGTAAAAAACATGAAAGATCTGCTTCCTATTTTTATCGCAAAATTACCAGAAAATTTTCCAATTGTAGAATTACCACCAGATATGATTGATTTAAATTCGACAGCCGTTATTGACTATGTAAAGTCTCGTATAAGGATCGTTCCTTATAAGAACAGTACTCTATTAAGAGGGATATACATTGACGAAGAAACTACTCGTAAGGTTATCGCAGCCGTCGAGTTTGACGATAAGCTTTATGGTTAGTATTAAATCGGCTTCCTCCCGTTTTTGCTTTATCTGCATATCTGCATGTCTATAGGTATCAATAACAATGGTTATAATTATTTTTTTCAGGAGCACAGGAATTGTCAAATAACTTATCATATTCGCTACGCTTCCCTGAGAGGCCACGACTTAATTCATTTTACCAACGCGGAGGGCGCACTTGGAGAACTGATTTGATATTCCCTATGTTTGAGATGCCTGGGCCTAGATTTCCTCTCTCTTGGGAAGGTGGCTATGACCCAGGTAACTTATAGCTAACCACTAGCTATTGGCATGTTTTCTAAAACAATTTTTTCTTAACTAAATATTTAGTACCTACCTTAACACTTGGTATAGTTTTTTTAATTCATTCATCCATTATATTTTTTGGGACAGGTTATGTTAACGAAATGTTCGTAGCACTACAACAAGTTATTTCAACTGAGTTGATATCAAGAGTAACCGGATTGGACTTAAAGTCATTCGATGTGAACATACAGAGGTACCCTCACCCGCCCTACGTCGAGGACATAGCAGTAAATCTGCTGCAGTTCATGTTCCCCATGTTCATCATGTTGAGCTTCAGTTACACTGCTGTCAACATTTCGAGAGCAGTTGCGGTAGAAAAGGAACTACAGTTAAAGGTACTACGGGGTATTTCTTCTTATTTTTCATTGGGTACATTAGGATTCTACGAAATTTTGTTACTATTTGTTAAAATTATTTAATTTCAGGAAACAATGAAAATTATGGGTCTCCCTACTTGGTTGCACTGGACTGCATGGTTTTGCAAGCAGTTTATTTTTCTATTAGTGACCGCAATTTTAACTGTTGTACTTTTAAAGGTAAGGTTGCAGGACAACTTACATTATATTAGTTATATTAACAATTTGGTACTCTGTGTATATAATGTATTATATACACAAACAGTTATTGTATTGTATTATGTATGTATTTGTTGTAACTTATATAACATTTCTATTATTTTTAGGTAAATTGGTTTACAAACGAAGCTGGCTTCAGTGAATACGCTGTATTTACTAATACGCCTTGGACAGTTTTGCTATTTTTTATGGTACTGTACTTATCTTGCACGATATTTTTCGCTTTCATGATAAGCAGTTTATTTTCAAAAGGTATGCTTCCTTCCTATTTGTTATTTGTTTTACGATCGCTGCTTGCCTATTATGTTAATTTTGTTTTGTGTTTCGTAAAGGTAGTACAGCTGCGTTGTTCACGGCGGTGGCCTGGTTCCTGACTTACATCCCTGCCTTCCTGTTGGCTATGGACATCAGCATGTCTGCTGCGGTGCAGGTCGTCACATGCTTAAGTCTTAACTCAGCGATGTCTTATGGTTTCCAACTTATGCTTGCTAAGGAAAGCGCCGGAGGTAATTTATTACAGTTTCTTGCAGGGCTTAAGTTTTTAACTTTGTTAATTTGTACTGTAGTCCAAAACAACACAGAGAAAAACATAAAGATCGTCCATAATGCTTTTAATTGTCCAATAAACAAATAAAATTGTAATTCCAAATTGCATTACGTATAGAAATTCTCTTATTTGTTTCGGTTATACTAACTTAAATAACACGCGCCTCATGATAGCGACGTGGGGAGTACCTAATTGGACTCGACGAACACATGAGCGTAGGAGAATAAATTCCAACATAGCGACCGTCTAAGTGCTAAATTGCTTCACTGAACGTATTCTTTCAATTAGGCTTGCAGTGGGGCGACTTCATGTCGTCACCCGAGACGGAGACGACTCGCTTCGTGTTTGGACACGTGGTCCTCATGCTGGTAGTGGACTGTGCCCTGTACATGCTGGTCACCCTCTACCTTGAACAAGTGTTACCAGGACCCTATGGCACTCCCAAACCCTGGTACTTCCCCTTCCAGTTGCGATTTTGGTGCCCTAATTATAAATCAGGTAATTAATAACTTATCAGTTTGATTAAAGAAAGTTGGTGTCGAATTTAAATGTTTTGTAAAAAACAAGGTGAAAAATAAAAAGTATCTAGAAAGAAACACCCTCCTGGTGTGTTTTTTCCTACTTCAAAGCGTAAATCCGAAGTATCGGCCGAATATTTGGACGTTTCCTACTACACTTTTTCTATTTCGTTTGGTCGGTTCGGATCCGACCAATCGTCAAAATGATGTTCGTTGAACCAACGTCAAAATGAAGTTCAGTCGAATCCAAACCGACACCGAACGAAATAGAATGAAGTATAGTTGGAAACATCCGAACATTCGGCCGATATATCGGATTTACACTTCGCAGTAGACCCCCTGTGGTCCTAACAGAACGCGTAGGAATCCGCACGACGACGATCGGTTTGTATTAGGACACCCGGACATGGTTACAAAGTTAGTAAGCTGAATGAAGTATTAGATAGCTAGCGCGCTCGAGTGACTTCTGTTACCGTGACAGTTTTCTCACACTTGTCCGGTCTGTGGATATGTTTGGAGATGCGCACACGTTACGACGTGACAACCTGGTGACACTTTCGTCAGCTTCTTCTCACAGCGTGACTAATGACCGTTTCTTCCAAATTCATATCGACAAAATGACGCCTGGATTACAAAAAGTTTGGTGACTGTGTCCTTCGTGAGCGCACTTTCTTTGATGACGTGATGTGATTGAGACAGATTTTTTTTTTGTCACGGGTACAAAACTCACTCGTGCGCGCTAGCTCTAAGTGAGATGACCATGTCTTGCGAAGGACAGCTATCATTGTTTACATAGAGCGATTGACTGTCTTTTCAGTCTGCGCCATCTGTATGGAGCCATTTATTATGATATTAGGTATGTGTGGCAGTTGAGAGTACCTATGTTATCTCACTCAAATGTCTCGCTGATGGTTTCGCGTGTCATTCAGTGGATCATTCGGTTCCCTTCAAAATAGTTGAGCAGAATGATGTTGATCCACATGTCGTGTTCGTGAACGGGCGTTAACTTATTTTTGGAACGAAGTCCTTTAACGCGGCTTCCGGTGTTCATACTAAAAGCGTTGATCCTTTATTTATACACGTTATACTCCCTTCATGCGACTTTCTTCTTTCAAATTCACACTTTGTCTATCGAGAGAGAGAGAAAGTGTGAATTTGTTCAAAATTAAAATCCAAGATGGCGGCTGCGAAAATTTTTAAATTTTTTAACATGGTATCGTTTTCATGGTTTTCGAGGGTGCTAAAAGCCGATGTGACGTTAGTATGTAAATCCAAGATGGCGGCAGCGAAGATTATCAAAATTATCAACATGGGTATCGTTTTCCTAGTTTTCGGGGGTGCTAAAGCCGATAGTGAAGTCAAAATGAAAATCATCGTTAATACATCGTTGGATAGCTCTTTTAAAACTGATAGAAGTTACTATGACGCCTTATTCAAAATCCTTGTCCGTTCAGAGTTATACTGCACCAAACATGTCAGTTTTAAGATAAACGTCCACTGGTCCGCACAGGCCGCAACGAATGCATGGCACGCAACGGATTTTGGCATCGCCATGAAACTTCAATCATACTGCATGGTTGGCGGCGTGTCGATGAGGTGATGCGGTACTGATCCGATGCTGGGCTAAAATGTGTGTGGTGACTGTAACGGCTGCAAAATAACGGTAGTAGTTTTTGCGGATTGATTATGAGGCTTTTGGATACTTTATATGTGTGTTCTTTGTATTTTTTTTTTGTAATGTGCGTTTTGTTTGTGCAGAATAAACAATTTTTCTTTCTTTTCTTTCTTTCTTTAGTATTGTAAATCCTTCATTTATAGATACTAGTGTTATGGTATTATGCTTTCAAAAAAATATTAAATGTCAGAAAAACAGTCAGTCGATCGTTTGTATCGTGTGTGACTGCACTCCGTTTCTTACTATTCTGCGACTGTTTAGGTATTCGCACTCTGGAGTCCGGGTTTCAGTTTTTCTTGTTAACTCTCGCTATCTCTTGGATTTTGTTACCTGTTTCGTTTGAATAGAAGAGCTTTCAGGCTTGAGCAAAGGCAAGGGATTTGAATTTACCGAGCGAACACACTGAACTACCCACTTGAATGTCCGGGCGACACAGCTATACCTACAGCTAAAGCTACCTCGGGGAATACCCTAGGTACCAAACAATTGATATTATAGCATGCGGGATTTACAGCCCCTGCATTATTTCTTAAGGTGAAAGCGCGACGGTAGCTCGCGAAATTCAAATTTTCTTACGTTTTTTGCAATTTGCAGGTCAGTATTAGGTTTTATGTTGGCTAAAATATGATTCGCGACCGAAACAAATATGTATTTATAGAATTACAATCATTAAATTCATCAATACAACTCTTTAAGACCAACTAATTCTGTTGAATGACTATTTCATGAAATATTAACATTTCAGGATTATATTAACTTAAGGAATTGTATTACTGATTTTAATTATTATAATTCTGTAAATACATATTTGTTACCGTCGCGAATCATACTTAAATCAACATACACCCAGACACTGAGCTGCAAATTACAAAAATCGTAAGAAAAATTGAATTTGGCGGACTACCTTGGCGCTTCCCCCTTAAAGATGCCATAGTAGTCGATGAATGAAAAATGTTTTATTTAAATGGAGTTTTAATGGAATATTACTTGTATGTACGGTTCGTAGCTAGTTAATAACAGCCACACGAGTTGATTGAAGGTTAGGTTACGCTTGCTGAGGTCAGTCCGTGGATGGGTGACCATCCATTACATACCAAGACCCCTCCGTGCCTTGGAAATCACTTTAAGCCATTGGTCTCTGTCATTTGTAGATCTTTGACAGTTGTTACGGGTAGTAAGAAGCCCGAAAGTCTGACAGCGCAGGCACTTTTGAATTGTCAAGGGGTCGGTCAGTCAGACAAATGAAACTAGTTGCCCATTCCAAAGCGTAGGTTCCCTTACTAAAGGGTATCGTTTTACTCAGTGCCTGGATTGTGGAGGATAGATACTGATATTCATCTGCATCCAGTTAGATTGGAAGATGACCCTTACACAGTTGGGAAAAGACTAGGCAGATGATGAATGTATACATTACATACATAACATTAGGCCTTTCTTTTAATAATTAATAGCAAATGTCGTAAAAGATCGTGGATAAGATGATCGATCACTACGAAATGTAGGCATGTGTAAAGGTTTTTGCGATTTGTAACTTTACTAGTACTCTAACTTCAGTTGGTCCAACAGAGTCTTTTACGAAAATGCATCGATTGGCATCATAAAAATAAAATATTTGAATTAACTTTTTTCTAGCTGACTATACCATTTTTCCAAAATCTGTGAATGCAGTTAGCAATTACTCAAGAAGTTAAGGACAGTCTCCTAAAAACGTTTTTCTGTTGCTACAACGATTAAGGGAGCTTTCTTTACTGCCTCGTCTCAACTTCCACTCTGTATTACTCCGATCGGACAAGGAATTAAGACAACAGGCCATTAGAATGCTTGTACTAAATCTGAATTCCTTTCTAATGATATATCATTTATTCCTATTGGAATGGCTACCAGCTTCCATACATTTCATCCTTTTTCGTCATGGGTATCGTTATCATAGTTTTCGAGGGTGCTTAAGTTGATAGTAAGGTTAAAATCTAAATCCAATATGGCGGCTGCGTAAATATTGTTTTTGTTTTAAATCCTATGTGAGAAGGAACTTATACGTTCCTGACGGGATCGTCAAAAACTTGCGCGGTTGGGGACGACCGCACACGTTTTTTTTTATCTTTAAATGTATTTTGAATTTTGTTGTTTCTGATATTGTTTTTATAATATATTGTTTTATCTAAATCATTTCTTTAATGTAAGTATTTTTTTCAGGCTCAGTTCTCGCTTCGGAAAATGAAAATAGTGAATTTGATGATATTATAAAAGAAAAGGATCCCACAGACCGCGCGATTGGTGTGAAAATGCATGTGAGTGTTTCAACAAAATCAAAATTACTAACTTTTTTAATTCTTTGGGTAGAAAGCTAAAGCCCTGGAGGGAAAGTACCCAAAATATGATCTCCCTTCAATTTAAGATGCAATGTGTATTAGAGAAAAATTATCCTTATAACCTTTTCGATTGATGTCTTATGGCATCAATCGAAAAGATTATAAGGATAATAACACAAACAAAAAAAACACAAATTCACAAATAACACAAATTCAAAAAAATAACCCCTGAAATTTATATTTCTGGTGTTATTTTTTTTTATTTGTGTTATTTCAATTCCCGATTCAGACAAGCGATTTTTAATTTTTTAGAGTTCGGTGCCTCAAAAGGAAAAAAAAACGAAACCCCTAAAGGATCACTTCGTTATCCGTCTGTCTGTCTGTCAGTCAGTCTGTCAAGACCGTTTTTCTCAAGAACGCGTGGAGTTGCCAAGTCGAAATTAATATCAAATACGTAGGTCTACGGTCCCTTGGAGCTCTAAAAAATCAAGCTTCTAAACCAACGCAATAAGAAAATACGGCCATTTATGCGAAATATTTTGATACTCGCAACTAAATCAAAACCTATAGGGTATTTCCCGTTGACCTAGAATCATGAAATTGGGCAAGAAGTAAGGTCTCACAGCAAAAATAAAGGAAAAGTCCGAAAATAAATAATTTGTAGTTATATAATTTATAAAAAAAAAAAAACATTTTTTTGCGATTACAAACTTAAGTTTGGAGTTGGAGAATTGACCGTGACGTATATCAATGTATGGGAGAACATGTTTTTCAACTACAATATTAAGTTTGTTTTTGGAATCTATTCCAAAAACTGCGGAACCCTTCATTGTGCGTGGTCCGACACGCACTTGGCCGGTTTTTTTTTAATGCAATGCATTTACTTTAAAAAAAAATCTAATGTCTCCTTTGAGTAAAATTTGTGGCATCTATATTTAGGGTACCTGCCTACTTCCCCTCCAGGGTCCGATGCAACTTTCCACCTTGAATACTAAGTATCAATAACTTGAAGTATTTATTTACAGAATTTAACAAAAATCTTTGGGAATAACATAGCAGTCAATAATTTATCTTTGAATATATATGACGATCAAATCACAGTCCTACTTGGGCATAATGGTGCAGGGAAATCTACTACAATATCTATGATGACGGGTTTGTACAATTTTTTTTTTTAATCGTTAAAAGTGGTTATTAGTAATTATTTTCTTACGTCACCGCTTTATAATTTTGCAAAAATGAAAAGGGAATGTAATACGTACATAATTTATTACTTAAAAACTGAGATAGATTTTCTGGCTACCATTTGGCTACCATTGAGAATGATGTAACTATGCAGTCTAAATACAGTGTTCGCACTGATTTTCCGTTACAATGACGATGCGGAGTGGGTTTAGGGTCAATTGAAATCTGCCCTTCTGGTAAGCAACTGAACCGTTGCGCGACTAATATTATTGTAAAGTGGGCCACTGGCTTTAATATAATGATACCGGGCAGTTATCTAAATTAGAGTTGAAGGTTCTTCAAACAGTCTTCTAATTCACGGCTAACACATGTAATTTCAGAGGTATGCGGAAAGTATACAAGTTGGCACATTCATTTGGATGGTTAAGGGATCCGAACAATCTACTTATTTTTTGTTATGGCTTTATGACATAAATTTATCAGCTTGATGGTTATTTTTCTTATTCCAGGTAACTTAAAGGTAACCCACGGTTCTGTAAGCGTTGCCGGGTTTGATATGACCACGCAGGGCTCCGCGGCCCGTTCCCATATCGGGCTATGTCCACAGCACAATGTGCTATTTAACGAACTCACGGTCAAGGAACATTTGGAATTCTTCGCCAGGCTGAAAGGTTTTAAAGGCAAAGAGCTTAATGATGAAATAGATGAGCTCATTGAAAAATTAGAGCTACAAGAAAAGGTTGGCTCATTGACATCGGTGTAGCTTACGATTTTTTAATTGTTTTTTTGCATTTGTACTTATTTGTTGTTTTTTGTTTTACAGCGTAACTATCCTTCAAAGGGTCTTTCTGGAGGCCAAAAGAGACGTTTGTGTGTAGGTATTGCTCTTAGCGGAGCAGCGCGTGTGGTATTGCTCGACGAACCTACGTCTGGCATGGATCCTTCTTCTCGCCGAGCTCTATGGGAGCTCTTGCAGAAAGAGAAAAAAGGTACTTCATTTATTTATTACTAGCTTCTGCCCGCGACTTCGTATGCGTGAAAGTCATAAGACTTCCCTGTATACTACGTTTGTAGATTTGGTCTCAGCAGCCAAAATATACAGAGATCTAGGACTGGTGACGCGGTAGCATGTGACGTACAGTTGTCCGTGTGAGAAGCAGCTCGTCTGAAGTCGAAACCCCGCAGCCTTTAGTAGCAATTTCCCATTGCGAATTTTTTCAGTTTTCGTAAATTAATAAATAACGCAAGCAACGAAGGAACGCAGGCGCGTTCCTGCATATAGGTACCTACTACTTAATGACATAACACTGATACACTGACTGATGCATACTTTCAGATTTTTCCTAACGAACGGCTATCACTAAAATAATATAACAGTAGATTGTTAAAACATGGGAGTTCTCATTAACAGTCACCGAACCATAGATATTTATTTTTAGGGTTCCGTATGTCCGAATGAAAAACGGAACCCTTATAGGATCACTTGTGTGTCTGTCTGTCTGTCACAGCCAATTTTCTCCAAATCGAATATACCGATCAAGTTGAAATTTGGTACACATAAATCTCTATGACCCAAACACGGACGTGTAACGTAAATAAATGAATTTTGAATATGGGGACCCCATGTGTGACCCAAAATGTTTTGGAAACTGTACCGTGTGACATATCAAACGAAAGGGCTTGCTGTGAGGGTCTCAATTTTTTTAATAAATTAAAAATAAATCGTTTTAAAGTTACCTATTTAAGAAAATAAAAGGACCATTCCTTTATATCCGAAACTCTTGGGCGTACAATTTTGAAAAAAATACAGCAACTAGTTCTATAGGTACTTACAGATTGCAGGAAAATGTATAAAGAATATACTTTTTATAGGTCTTAAAATAACATAGTAAATCTCTTAATTTGGTGCCTACAAACTTACATGTAACATGAAAAACATGTTCTCCTTCCTATATTTTCCAACTGCAAGGTTGATTGAAAATATAGGAAGGAGAACATATTTTTCGACTACAATGTAAAGTTTGTTGTTGGGATAAATTCATCCCAATTACGGAACCCGGAAAGACCGGCTAAGTGACATAAGAGCCCTAAACTTGATGTATTTCTGTGTACGTTCACCGAACTATCATATAATAGTTTATTACAATGTAAAAAAAAAATATCAATAAATAGTTCGGAGTCGAACTGACACCACAGGTTTGCGAAGCAGTCGTCGAACCACTAAAATTGCTTTGTTCTAAGTTGATTATCCGCAATATTCTAACAGTTGGCTCGTCTTTTTAGAATTTGCGGTAAACTAAGTATAGAAGAATAAAAACATAATGCAATATTGCTCATCCCCCATAGCAAATAGCGTGATAATTTATAGCTTACAGACTAACCAAACTTTAGGGAATATCTATGCATTTGAACAGAATCTATCCGGTAGTATTTGCGTGATGCTATAACATACATTCAGACACACAGACAAAATAAAAAAACTATTGTATTTTCGGTTTACAATCGTTCCCAGACCTCATAGCAATTACCTACTTTTTAATATTCAATGTACAGTTTTGATTTCGCTATGGTTTTTTTAAATGTATATAGATCTCATCCAAAGTGTGTAAATATGGATGTAAATCTTAAAGCCTTTTTAAATTCAAAACGTCAGTTTCTTAATAATGTTTCCAAATTAATCGCAACACGTTTATTTAATTTAGGTCGTTCGATGATTCTGACGACTCATTTCATGGACGAGGCAGATATTCTGGGCGACCGAGTGGCTATAATGGCACACGGTCGTCTGCAGTGCGTGGGTTCCCCATACTTCCTCAAACGACATTATGGCGTTGGATACACTCTTGTGATAGTTAAGGACGATGACTTTGATTTCCATGAGTGCTCTATACTTATAAATAAGTATATTCCGGGCACGATTGTAAAGGAAGATCGTGGTAAGTTGCTGCTACCTAATTCGCGGTAAGTTGTGTAATAAAAATTAATTATTATAATAATAAATTATTTATTTTGTAGGCACGGAAATCACATATAATTTAGTCAATGACTATTCACATACCTTTGAAGAAATGTTGACAGATTTGGAGAGGAATATCGATAAAATTAAATTCAAAAACTATGGATTAGTTGCTACCACATTAGAAGATGTATTTATGTCGTAAGTAAATAATATGAAATATATACTTAGTGTGTTATATCTATTTTAGGTAACGATACAATATACATTATAATGTTGTGTATTACAGAGTCGGGTCGGACCTGTCACCGGTTACTTCAGAATTGGATGACGCTGCGACGGCTACGACGGATTCAACTATAGATGACACGTTGAGAAACGAACTTGATTCGTCTTTAGAAGAATGTGAGTTATGTAAATTATATAAAATGTTATATTAATAAACGTCTGCTGAATGTTATATACTTACGTATAAATGTTTCAGCAAAAATTGACAAAAAAAGATTAAGTACAAGCTTTTTGTTTTTCGAAACATGACTTAAATAAATGAGTCATTAATCAGAGGCGGTTTTACATTCTTACTAGCTGTGCACCCTGCACCGCTCTCGTGGTAAGTAAAACCTGGCCAGAGTGTTGGACAAGGTATTTTAAAAAGACTTTTACAGCACCTACAGAACTTAATATTCTATCGGCTGATCAATTAGTCAATTATTAGCCAAGAGCAAATTCGATTCATTTTCTTTACCTTTTGAGATCGTCTATCTATTTCATAAAAATCTTAAATTCACTGACAGACAACACACAGTCTAAACTGTTGGGTCCAGAAGCATGAAATTTTGCACAAACGTACCTTATGTAACTAAGGTGAGCACTAAGGAAGGATTTTTGAAAATTCATCCCCAAAAGGGGTTAGGGCGTTTGTATTCCACACAAACTCTCATCCCCAATTCAACCCCTTTCATTCGTCATTAGACGTTCGTCATTTCATCAAAATGACGAAATAGAAATTCGTCATTTTTGCCGATGGAAAATCCCCTCAGGCGCACGGCTTGCACGTACTTACTATAAAAAGGCTAGTTTCGCCTAATCTTATCATTGATACAACACTGTGACCTTATTTTCTAGTAGACAGAGACGAGAGCAGCGTGACGGGCTTCGGCCTGTTGTACCAGCAGGTGCTGGCGGTGTGGATGAAGCAGGGGCTGGTGCTGATCCGCTCGCCCTGGCTCATGATGCTGCAGTTCTTCGCGCCCATCGTGCTCATCAACGCCACGCTCGGAGTACTCAATTACGTTATGTCTTTAACGCCAACCATACGCGCGAGACTCCTTATGCTAACAGAAGGGTAAGTCAAAAACTTTTTATTCTTTATCTACGCGATTTGTAGAGATGGCTTTGTTCCGACCAAAGCTCCTAGCTCCATATTGATTCGGAGTACCTACCTACATATTTTCATTAGCCTCCTCTCCTCTGACGAGGGCGTTAGATGGGTTTGCATTAACTCGGTGCATAGAGCTGATCTTGGTAACAATGCTCATCTGAATTAACGACGTTTACGATTTAGCAAAGCATTTCCTGACATTTTCAATGTGAGCCAGTCGAAATAGTAATATATCAACAGTGTTATTTTGGAGCACTCTTACCAAGAGGTGGTATATTATATATTATCAAAAGCATAATCAGCCTATAATATTCCCACTGCTGGGACACAGCCTCCTCTCTGTGAGAGGGAATGGGCTGTAATCTACCACGCGGACCCGTGCGGGTTCGTGGATGTCACATGTCTTCGAATTTTTGGTTCTAGGAAAAGCGCCTGCCTGGGTTCAAACCCACGACTTACAACTCGTAAGTCGGGGCCGGTACTATTGGGCCAGCACAGCTCCCGCTATCCAAAGCATTTATTTTGGGTTAAATTAAGCTACATTACAATTAAGCATCAACATTATTCTTTCAGATATGCGAGTACGGAAACTCTGTTAAGCTTCAACGGCACTCTCACAGCATCTCTTGGCGCTCTTGCGGCGAACGCATACGAGCTGATGTTTACCACTTCTTATGTCCCTAACATGGATCTTACTGACATTGGCAGTATACCTGTAGAAAAATATTATCTAAATAGAGTAAGTCAATTGCAATAATGAACTCCATAAGTACTTAAAGTGTCGACGATGATGCGATACAAATAAATTAGGTTTTATTAAATGTTTGTTGTTACGTAGGTAATTATCTAAAAGCTGCTTCTTTACCACATTTTCCTGACGTCATAAATATGGTAATTAACATTATCCTAAATGGCGTCTCGGCTTGCAGGTAAAATCAGCCAAATGCGAGTCGGTCTCGCACACTGAGGGTTCCATACCACCAGATCGAGCCTTACTTTTATTACTCTTCTGAGAGTGTGGAATAACTACAACAACCCGACCAAGTTAGGCGGTTGATACTTATAAGATATCGTTGCTAAGATTATCATTTTTATTCCCTTGTCCCATATTAATTAGGGTCGGTGCAATACATTTTTTGTCCATTCTCCCCTGCCAGCCACCTTTTGTTTTGCTTTCATTTCTTCCCTTACACAATCCATCCATCTTTTCTTTGGTCTTCTTCTCCCTCCACCCATCAACATTTATATTCATCACTCTAAGATATGAGCAAAAAAAAACCGGCCAAGTGCGTGTCGGACCACGCACAATGAAGGGTTCCGTATTTGGGATGAATTTATCCCAAGAACAAACTAAACATTGTAGTTGAAAAACATGTTCTCTCTCCAACTGCAAATGTAATTGGTCACCTATTACTCGTTAACTTGTAAAACCTACTTAGCTGTGACAGATTTCCTTGTATTTTCGTTATAAAAACTTTCGTCCTAAAAACTTTTTTGCAAAAAAAAAAAATACCGCCTTCCAAAAAAAAAAACACTACAAAGTGAAAATTAACTTTAGTTTCGGAAGTCGGTGTCTTTGGATATGTATTTTAGATTTTTGCCGCTGACTTCCGAAATTAAAGTTATTTTTCACTTTGCAGTGTTTTTTTTTGGAAGTCTGTTTTTTTTGCAAAAAAGTTTTTTATTTTTCACTTTTTGGTGGGTCGGTTTGTAATTTATCTAAGTTACAATAGCCTAATAACAACTGCTCATCACTTTTTCCAATAGATCCCCGAGATCTTTCCCGATGCAGGGACGTTAATTGTTGAGGAGTTCTCCTGGTACTTCACCATCAGTTCCAATTCACCAAATGGTGCTTTCCAAGAGAAAATGCACAAGTTACAATAAAAATGACCCAAATCGCTA
The DNA here is from genome assembly GCA_947568875.1 of Fissipunctia ypsillon. Taxonomy (NCBI): domain Eukaryota; kingdom Metazoa; phylum Arthropoda; class Insecta; order Lepidoptera; family Noctuidae; genus Fissipunctia; species Fissipunctia ypsillon. The sequence continues at coordinate 13,032,411 of OX387652.1, forward strand.
TAGGTGTGCCTATAATTCACTGAAAGAGTTTACAAAAACCACAATGTACAGAATATGTTATGGTAAATAATAAAACTGTAATTATGGCCACACTATTGAATTAGGAAATTCCTGTAATGATAGTGATGATGAGTTAATAAATAAATAAATATTTGAGGAGTTCCCTTGATTTCTACAGGTTCCCATCATCAGATCCTAACTTGATGATAATGGGACTACATGGAAAGTAAAAAAATAATTTTCCAAATCGGTCCAGCCGTTTTCGCATATTCGAGGAACATACATAAAAAGTAAAATAAAAACCTCCTCCTTTTTTTGAAGTCAGTTAAAAATGAATTATTTCACATATTCAAAAACAACCATTTAGCTGGAAAGGGGGGGGGGGACTTGACTAACAAAAATTAGCACTTTAAAGTTTAATATTTCGCAAACGGATCCTGGAATCGAAAAATGGTTTTCACACACCTGCAATATTCTGGAACTGCCTATCCTACGACATCGTACACCATGGTATAGACGAGAAAAAAAAGTCATCCCCACTTTACGTGTAGGGGATAATATACCCGTGCCAAATTACAGCTTTCTAGTATTAAGAGTCTCTGAGCTAAGCCGCAGACAGACAGACAGACATGGCGAAACTATAAGGGTTCCTTGTTGACTACGGAACTCTAAAATCACAAAAAATCGTCATCCTCATTCATTATGTTTGGATTTTTTACACATAAGCAAATATATAACTAAGAATATACTAAATACAGCCCTTTGTTTACTTAGACAGATAAAACCACAGTATTGGGAGCGCTACGTCACCAGATGTTGATTGGTTCTACGTTTGACGACAACTCTGCAACAGCTTGGTTCAGTAACTTTGGTTATCACGACGTTGCTACATCCCTTGCCGCTATCCACTCAGCTATTCTCAGAACCAGAAACTCGACTGCCGTACTCAATGTGTACAATCATCCATTAGAGGCCACTTATACAGATCAGGTAAGTTTCACCTATCGTGTCGGTGAAAACATTAATTTGGTTATAGGAAATTCAAAATGATTACGGTACTTAGGTACTACAAGTTAAGCACGTTAAGCCGTTGGTCCCGGCTGTCATTCGTAGATCTTTGACAGTCGTTACGGGTAGTCAGAAGCCCAAGAGTCTGATAACCAGTCTTACCAAGGGGTATTGTGTTATCCAGTAACTAGGTTGTGGTGTGGAGGTCAGATAGGCAGTCGCTCTATGTAAAATACTGGTATTCAGCTGCATCCGGTTAGATTGGAAGCCGACCCCAACATAGTTGGGAAAGGCTAGGCCGATGGATTGACTTAGGTACTATACCATTTATTTTTCATTGATGTCTTTATTACAGAGAGTGGGAAAGTGTTAGACTTTCCCACTCTGTTTTTAAAGTAAAACAATTACAAAGAGTAATTTAATTCATTTCAGAGCGACATGCAGATGATGATAACCATGCTGTCCATGCAACTGTCTTCCGGTATCGGCAGCAGTGTCAGCATCGTTAGCGCCGTGTTTATTATGTTCTACATTAAGGTGAGTTATAATAATTATTAATGTGTGATTATTAAATGTACGAAGTGGCCGAAGTAAAAGGAGTAGGTAAGAATCGTGGCAGGTGGCGTTTTGTAGTTTCTGTCTACACCATGAGTTTATTATGTTTGTAATATTTTGCTGCATTGCGGAATTACTCATGTGGCGGCATCTACATCGCCACATGTGAACTACGTATCACACTGACGTCACACAAAATCCTGCATCGCGCAATCAGAGTTTACCGCGCAGCTAGTATACAAGATGTAACATAAATAACGCACAACCTCTTAAGGGGTCATTATACTTATCATTATGAACAACTTTTACTATGGGACCAAACCTGAAATCGCGAAAAAAATCTGCTGTTCCCTACATTTATGTTCGTATGACTCGCCAAAATGTAGGGAACATCTGATATTTTTTTCACGATTTCACGTTTGGTCCCATAGTAAAAGTTGTTCATTGTGATGAGTACAATGACCCCTTAAGAGGTTGTGCGTTATTTATATTACACCTTGTATATAGGATGACTGGTAATTAAATAACACCAATCCTGAAATCGCGAAAAAAAAATCTGCTGGTCCCTACATTTGGACGAGTTATGCGAACATAAATGTAAGGAAGAGCTGATTTTTTTTTCGCGATTTCAGGATTTGTGCCATAGTAAAAGTTGCTTGTTATCATGTGTAAAATCATGTGTTTAAGTATCGGTCACTAATTACCAGTCACCCTATATACAACGTCCCGACATCAATCGTCTGGCAGTAGCCCACCAGAGACAACACCCGTCTAGTCGAAGGATCCTCCCTTATCTATAGAGGATGAGTGATCTTTGCACCCTGTTCCTCATTCCTCTATACCTACAAAAAATGGACTCCAGGTACTAATGGCTTTCTACTGTTTGTTATAGGAGCGCATGTCTGGAGCGAAGTTATTACAGAACGCAGCGGGTGTGCAGCCGGCCGTACTGTGGGGCAGCGCCGCCGTCTTCAACTGGGCATGGTTCCTCATCACCTGTGTTTCCATCGTCGTCTCGTGCGTCGCCTTCGACGTCATCGGCTTGTCCACTGTGCAAGAACTAGGTAGGTATTTAAAACTTTAGTCTACGTCGCACTACAAAATCAACTTTTATTTACCTTTGTTTCAACTACCTTCGTTGACTTTAATGATTGTAAGGTCTCATATCCTCCTATAATAATATGGTAGATACATAATACATAGTTGGCGTCTTTTACTTCAGGCCGAATGTACTTGGTCATTATGCTGTACGGTGCTGCGATGTTGCCGCTTACATACATCATGTCGCTAGTGTTCAAGGGACCTGCTATTGGCTTCGTTGGATTCTACTTCCTAAACGTACTTTTTGGTAAGTAACAGAACTGCTAAAGGTGAGAGAATAAGGTCCTCAATGTGGGTACTTTCATTCTGCTTCACGGGAAACCCATCCAATATATACATATATATATTCAAAATCAAAATATTTTATTTCTCATAAACTTACATGGGCACATTATGAAACATCAGAATCTAGGTGCACGGTTCCAATTGGTTGTTTCCTATGGAGAAGAACCGGCAAGAAACTCCACAGTTACTCTTTTAAAAATAATTGGCTTTTACAATGTTTTCAAATTACAGTGTTATTAAGTATGAGAGGACAGTGTCACCTGTCAACAAGTACCAGGTACTTAACAAAAAATAAAATGGTCTACAAATCTACAGTCAATTAAGCCTACAACGTTCTCACATTCACAAAATAGAAAAGAATCTATTTAAAAGACAAGACTGTAAAATAATGAAAAGAATATATCATGGAAGTATGTAAAAATACATTTAAAAATAAAGTAATTTGGGAGCAGTTAATAGACATTTACATAAATAGTTATGCAGTTAATGAGGTACCTACCAGAGAAGCCACATGTGCAGAAGGAATTAGCGCCATACTTCCCTGTCTTCAACGTAGTCTTTAATCTTCCGCATCGCTGTCAATCGGAAAAGTGCCCAAAAGGCTGGCAGTATTGCCACGCTGAATGGCAATGCTGATTCTTTGGGCTAAGAATAGGCCAGCCTTCTGGTTAATCATAATCGTTTATTTGCTTAGAAAGTAGGTACATAAAATAAAGGTGTTTACAAAGTTTTGTGATCCCTGTACAATATATGTACCTTAAGACATGGTACGCATGCGTAGTATATCTAAAGCGCTGACTAAGGACGACCCCCATTAATTATAACAAACAAGTAAAACGCGCAATCAGCAACACGAGGCAAAGGTGCTGAATGGACAAAACACCGCTGGACCATCGCGCCTACGCCATCGGAGGTCGACCACTTCCATTACGGCTTAATGAAGACAGGTTTAGCTAGATATAGTTTTTTTATTGTAATTTTTATACTTGAACTAAATCGGTTTTAAAATCTAAATTGGTTTTTTTTAAGAACCCCGGCCGCAGCCTTCGTAATTGGCGCAGTCGGTAGGATACTCGAGGTTAGCTAGGCCTATCTTACATCGATATTATCGCTACCGCGCGTGAGCGATCGCGGCTGACCAGCTATCAAGCTTCATCGAGTATCCGAACTCAAGGATTGCTGCTGGGAGAGAACGGGATCCAGACATCGACCCCACAGACCGATATGAAGGTTATGTGAGTACACTTGAATTATTCCCTGTGTTGCTTCCTGTGTATCCAAGTTAGTTAATTCTTCAAAATTTTCCACCCACGTAATTTAGGTCCTCGCGAGTCTACATCAGGTAGACCGAAGAGCAGGCAACTAGTATTAGATTCGGGTAGAGACATAGATTTAGGTTTATAATAGTTTATTTGAGAACCGTAAAATGTCGTACGATCCGGACACGATCTATAAGGCTCTACGCCCAGTCCCCGAGTTCGATGGGAACCCCAACTTACTCACCAGATTTATTAAATGATAGTCGGTACTATATAAGTAATTCACCGGGTAGTGAGTTAGGTAACTTATGCCTTTTGAACGGAATATTAAACAAAATAACAGGCACCGCGGCAACTAGAATCAATTCGAATGGCATCCCAGATAGTTGGGCAGGAATAAGAAATACCCTAATTAATAGTTTTGCGGACCAGAGGGACGAAACAGCTCTCTATAATGACCTCCTAGCAACAGGTCAGGGTTATAGCTCCCCGCAGGAGTATTACGACCATTGCCAATCGTAATTCGGTACCATTATGACCTATATATCATTGCATGAAACGTTGACTACTACTATAGAAGCGAAGCGCACATTATACAAGAAACTAACAATGCAAGCGTTTGTACGTGGCCTAAAGGAACCGTTAGGTTCCCGAATACACTGTATGCATCCTGAAAGCATAGAAAGGACGCTGGAATTCATACAGGAGGAACTAAATGATGTGATGTATTTGCAAAACCGTAATGATAACGCGAGTGTAAAAAGGCCACTTCCAACCGCTCCCATGCCCAAATTACTAACACAGCCTACAGGTTTTCCACCCATGCCGATGTCGAAACCATTTAGCCACCAATATATAGCGTACCCAGGATTTTGTAATATCTTGATTTAAAAGAGTGTCCTTGGAGTTTCTTGCCCGTTCTCCTCCATAGAGATGTTTGATTGTATCTATTTTATTACGTCGGTTGTGTATGGCAGGTATGATGGGCGCGCAGGTGGTGGAGGCGCTATCTAATCCTGCGCTGGATACGCAGCAAGCCGCCAAAATTCTTGACAACGTACTGCAGTTCTTCCCGCTATACAGCCTCGTCACTTCAATCAGGTATTATTTTTACGTAACTATCTTTACATTATCTACCACCTCTTAAAGCAGTATTATTTTAATTTACTTCAGTGTGAGAAAGAGATGGAGCTATACAGGACGTCTAGCTCCATCTCTTTCCCACACTGAAGTAAGATTACAATAATACTGCGTTAAGAGGTGATGGTTTAGCTCCAGAACCCGTTACAGAATAGACATGTACCAAACTTGTAGTGACTAACATTTTGGCACATGAAGCTTCCAAGTACATTGGAGCTTTATTTACTTCTCAGACTTGGATCATTTAGACCGCGTGTGCTTTTGTACGAGACGTTCCATAATATTTCTGGTAAAACAGTCAAAATCACTCCGCGCCGTCACCACCGCCCTCCAAAATGGATGTTTATTAAAAGTTATACTTGCTTACTTATGCATTTCGAAACGTATCTATTTGTTGTTCAGGTTTTTGAACCAGATCGGCTTGGTCGAGTACACTTGCCTTCAAGGCTGCGAGTACTTGCAAGTGGTGTTTCCCAATCTTGAGTGCACCATGGAGAACATGTGTGGACACTCCGATGCCTGCTGCGGTAAGAGCCAACGTTTGCCGAATGCAGTTTTATAAGTATTACCTTTTTTTTTTTTTTGTGGATGGGAAATCATCAAATGACTTCTCCCGCTCTGGGCGGAGCGGGAGGGCGTGTCAGACTTTTACTGACTAAAACCCACCCGTGTTCCTTCTGTTGTCTGTGCCGGGGCCACGGTAACTCTTTCGAACATCCCGCAACCCTAGCTGGATAAGTATTACCTTAGCATACTTAAGCTCGTTAATGGATTTAATCAGTGCACATCGATGACCCATGCAGGCGCGGATCTAGGTCTACGCTCAAGGGGGGCAAATGTTCCCTCTGGGAGCACGGGGGAGGGGTTGAATTTTTCAGGCGTGAAAGTCCTTATCCTATCTATATCTTAGTAATATTTAATATACCTGTATACAAAGTAAATATACAGGCTAGAAAACTATTTTTATCTTTAATTTAGAGACTCAGTTTGGTTTAAGCCATTTTCAGTAACAACCTAATGTTATCCCTGGGTTTCAATGTTAATATTTTTCATGGTTTTGTTTGCAGTCCGTGAAAACGCGTTCTTCGATTGGCAGGAGCCCGGTATCATGCGGTATTTGCTCAGTATGTGCTTCTCCTGCGTATTATTCTGGTTCATTCTCATGACCATCGAGTACAGACTAGTACAGAAGGTAATAATTGTGATATTATAACGTATACAGGGTGGTCCAAATAGTGACGTCTAAAAGAAAAATCTGAAAACCTTATAGGTACCCAGTGGTATTCGAAAATACCCCGTGTATGTTCTGCGATTTTTTGTAGGTTTCGAGTTATTTTTTGGTTGTATTTTGTTTTGTAGTAGGTATTTTTAATTTTTTTTGTGACATCATCGTCCTGAATGATACTTTTATACGTAAAATAATAAATTTCCTAACATTCCTGCAAGTTACTCAAAAAAGTATCGATAGCAGGGATTTAAGTTTTTAGTGGGATAGACTCAAATTTTATACAACTCGAAAACTTCAAAAATATAAGGAATCCAGATTTTTCTTTTGGAGGCCACTATTTGGACCAACCTGTATGTATGCAGACACCCTCTTCGGATTTTAAACTTTTCAATGTGTATTCATGTAGGTACCTAGGAACTAAATATGTATTCCTATTTTGTACAACTATTTTCGAATCTAGAATGGCATATGACATGTTCACCTGTACTAAAGTTCTTAATATTATTATAACTACTTATTATCCCACTGCTTTTAACATGCAAACATGATGTCCTAAAACTGACCGGTCCAGTTGCTCTTGCTCCTAAATTTACACTTTTGCTAACGTATGGTCTTTTTACCGTAGTTATTTACAAGGCAAAAGACTCCGCCTCCATTGGACGTGAGTACGTTAGATGAGGACGTACTGCGCGAAGCTGAGCGCGCTGGCCGCGTGGCTCCTTCGCGCCGCGTCGAGCACGCACTGCTGGCCAACGATCTCGCTAAGTACTACGGGAAACATCTCGCCGTAGACCAAATATCATTCAGTGAGTGTTTCAACTTTTGTTCTCAGGTTTTTTGAACCGAAATGAATAGGAAGACTGAGCGATATCTATCTGCTAGTTTTGTGGATGCCATGATAACTGTTTGAGTAAGTAACTAATTCTTAATCTCTACAGCAGCAACGATGATAGATGGGGTGACAACGACTCCGGCGTGGCATGTAACTTATTGCAATACCAGTTAAGCAAATGTAGCTAACCTTTTTAACCTTCTTTTCTAGGTGTGAGCGACGGTGAATGCTTCGGTCTATTGGGTGTGAATGGCGCCGGCAAAACTACCACCTTCAAGATGCTGATGGGCGACGAATCCATCTCAAGTGGTGAGGCCTATGTCAGCGGACACTCCGTGCGGACGAACCTCGCCAAAGTACACGAGAATATTGGTCAGTAGCTCAAAGTCCCGGTGTCTCTAAAAGCTTGCTGGTTCTTTTCAATCAATTTCTCGCTGATTGGAATGATATTTTTGGATGACGCTTCTGGAATACATCAAACACTGTGTACCTACTTATACCCTGGTATGTTGCAGGCTACTGTCCGCAGTTTGACGCGTTGTTCGGTGAGCTGACGGGTCGCGAGACGCTGCACATGTTCGCGCTGATGAGAGGGCTGCGTATGCGCACCGCCGCGCCCACCGCAAACACGCTCGCACACGCGCTCGGCTTCATGAAACATCTTGACAAAAAGGTATTTTCATGATCCAAACATATGAGTAAGCAAAGAGAAGATATTGGTTGGTTGGTCCATAGTCGTGTCACATTATAGTTGTCATTTTTCCTGTGTTCTTTCGTCCATTGCAGGTGCACCAGTACTCAGGCGGCACGAAACGCAAGCTGAACACGGCGATAGCATTCATGGGACGAACGCGACTTGTGTTCGTGGATGAGCCTACAACCGGCGTCGATCCCGCCGCCAAACGTCATGTCAGTATCTACTGTAATAACTTAGATCTAAAGCGCATATAAATGTACCTAATGCAGTTCACAAGTTGAGCATAATATCGCTCTGTAAGCGAGAGAAAGAATAAAATACTTAAATATTGTGCTTAATTTTCTGATATTCTAGATAGATTTTACGACTAATCTCCTCCTAATCCTCCTAATCCTCGTCAGACAGAAACAGGATTGTCACATTATTATATTATTATTAAGAGCCTGTGATGTACAACTGCAGGGCAAAGGCCTCCCTACTCTCTTTCTACTTCTCTCTGTTTAAAGCTGCTAAGCACCAGTTCTTGTTGAAGGCCTCAAGGTCTTATATTCCCTTAGGCACTAGGCTGCAATTGGCAATACTTTCAACAGCTATCGCGACGAGAATTATTATATGGAATGTATCTATATAAGCCTGTGTTTAGCCTGTCTTGGATGTGGAGTTGCAGATACCAGCCCATCTCGCTACTAGGTTAGTACCTAGTAGTAAGACAGGCTGGTATCCGCAACTTCACATCCAAGTGTGTATTTTGCTATGCAGGTGTGGCGGGCGACGCGTGGCGTGCAACGTGCAGGACGCGGAGTGGTGCTGACGTCACACAGCATGGAGGAGTGCGAAGCGTTATGTTCGCGACTCACCATCATGGTCAACGGACGCTTCCAGTGCCTCGGCACGCCACAACACCTCAAGATTAAATTTTCTGAAGGTATTTTCACGTTTACAAGTTTCCTCGTCCTGAATCGTGTTGCTCAATGCTGAGACTTTCCCTAAAGATCTTTTGTGTGTATGATTTTCTACTATCTTTTATAATCACTTGCGACTTGAATCGCTATTCAAGTCGTGAACTGAAAAGGAAAAGGAGATGTTGATGGTTTTTTTTTTGGATGGGAAATCATCAAATGACTTCTCCCGCTCTGGCCGGAGCAGGAGGGCGTGTCAGACTTTTACTGACTAAAACCCACATGTGTTCCTTCTGTTGCCTGTGCCGGGGCCACGGTAACTCTTTCGAATATCCCGCAACCCCGGCTGCAGATGTTGATGGTCGGACCTACGTGTTGAACTGGGCCTCGTTCTCTTTTCCCTACCTTCAAGATTGTCACTTATTTCTATCTAGCAATTATTTATAGTTTACCTCCTTCGACTTTAGTACAGAATATGATTCATAAAATAGATTTAGATACAATGGTACTTAGGTATTTAATTTCTATCGTGATCTGCTATATAAAGCTGCAGCTTTCAATCAAGAACATGTTCGACATAATCAACGTATAAATTGATGATTGAAAATCGAGAACATCGATATTCGTCGATTCCCACATCCAGTGACATGATAAAACCTATTCGCAATGCTAACGTGTACTAGGTATCTTAAGACTAGGTTAATTTCTGTAAGTATCTACCATAATAATTAATGTGCATAAAATTATATTTCAGGTTTTACATTAATTATAAAAATGAAACAGGAAGAAATACATAGCGAAACAGCTTCGATAAGAAGCTCATGCAGTGTGACTGATTTAGTCAAAGAATACGTTAATAATAATTTCGAGACTCCGCGGATAATGTAAGTTTTATAAAATAATCTTTATCTAGTGTCTAGATAGACTATAGAGACTATTTAGTCTAGATAGTAGAAAACTATCAAACGCTATCGTATATACAAGATGTAATATAAATAACGCACATCTTAAGGGGTCGCGAAAAAAAAAAACTGCTGTTTCCTAGATTTTGACGAGTTATGCGAACATAAATGCTGATTTTTTTTAGGGATTTCAGGTTTGGTCCCATAGTAAAAGTTGTTCATAATGATAAGTACAATGATCCTTTAAGAGGTTGTGTGTTAATTATGTTACACCTTGTACACACGTAATGAAAAATTATGGATCAAAAACAGATACCTAACTACCCAATTGCCTCTTTTCTTCATCTGATGAGTTTCAGAGTTGCTTTAGTTATAATAAGCGCGACTGTTGAGCAGAGGGTCCGGGATAGGATCCTCAGGTCGGGCAGTGTTATGGGCTTTTCCATTAAGAATTTCTCAACTGCAGCCCGGAGTATGGATTAATGCCCGGTTGATAGCAACAGGGTCGCCTCTTATTGGAGGGTCTGTTATGTTTGAAATAGGAATAAAAATGTGTTCACATTGAAGATCAAGCAAGGCAGTGCATTACAACAATCCGCACAATGCACACAGTATGGCTCTGAAACTGCCTTCTATCCTAAGCGTAGTTAGTTTTCTGCACATCTACTCGTAATATAGGGTTCAGGTAGTAGATACCTAAATTTTGCTTATTTATTTTCCAGGGAGGAGTATGAGGGTCTCCTAACGTATTACCTTCCGGACCGCAGCATGGCGTGGTCACGCATGTTCGGCATCATGGAGCGTGCCAAGCGGGACCTGGAGATCGAAGACTACAGCATCTCGCAGACCACGCTCGAACAAATATTCCTGCAGTTCACCAAGTACCAGCGAGCAGAAGGCGCCACACTATAGCGAACAGCTATTTCGTAGTTTAGATAGAAAATTCCTAATCTCGGTTTAATATGTCGACTCTCTTGTACTTGACTGGTTTTTATGTCATTAGAAGTTGGCATTCGAAAGATACGTATATTTTCCTCCTAAGTTCTATTTGGGAAAATTTGGTGAAGCTAAAGAAGAAATTCGGTACTTTTTTCACTAAAAGGAAAACATGCGACTCGGTCCGCAAATAACGCCATGCTAGTTCATGTGTATTAAGTCTGAATTTCTTACGTAGTTTGATGCAGCTTGTTATGGTCACCTCGCTGTTACGTTACAAGTCGGCACTTGGTGATTTTTTTTTAACCCAAACTTTATTTTGTACCTAGGCAATGGCAGCGCCATCTGTAGCGCCATCGCGTTGTCAGAAGATCTATGTACAGTCAGAGAAATTAATTGTTTAACAGACTGACACCGAAGATTTGCCGTGTTTTGGCTATTACACACGACTGCCACAGAATGATAATTGTGATTAGAATTTACGGATAATTGAATTTGCTGGTTAATTTGCTAAGCAATCATTTAAATACCACATTTATCTAATAATAATGATAGGCGGCAAAATATTGCACAGGTCATATCTACTTGCAACCTGTATTAAGTAATATCTGATAATGCGTGTAATGTCCCTATTTAGTTTAATATTAGGGACGTTCCATGATTTAAAATATATTTTTCATTTTGAAGCTTACGGCTTAGAGATTAATTAAGGCTGTCGGACAGTAAAGGATTTTTTAGTATTTTTTAATGATTAAATATTGTAAATAATGTCTTCAGAAATCAATGTAGCAAATAAAATAATACATATAGGTGGGTAACCTACCTAATAATATCAATTAAAAACATTGTTAGAAGAAGCTACCTGAGAGCAAAATAAAAAGACGTCCATGTATTTATTTACCTAATATTAAGGTTTATGATAAATTTATTTATTTGTAACACATGCTCAAGCGCTTCGCCTGCGCCTGTTTGTATTATATAAGTAGATGTAAATAATGAAAATTAATGACAATACATGTTTTGTACCCACAATTATGTGATTGAACCAAAAATATATTTTTTACTTTCATACCAAAAAGCTTTATTTAGCATTTAATTGTATCATATGTACACACTACTACTATTTAGTTAATTTTAGGGTTATTTATTTATAGTACGAGTACCTACATGTGTGATCAAACAGTTAAGAATTCCATTAAAAATATCTACAAAATATACACCATCGTTATTCGTCAAAAATACCTGCCTATAAACCTACTGATTTGTTACTATATAATTTTATCAGCCTAAGTACCAAGAATAATAATAAATTCGAACAATTTTGTAATCGGTTTGAGCGATAACAAAATAGTTCAAGTAACGTGTAGGTAATAAAAAGGGGCTGATTCACCTAGTTATATAAACAATACAAAACACTTGCACACAATGAAAAGTGGGCAAGTGGTGAACAACATGAGCCGACAGCCGATCAAGAATAAAACTATCGGCCTGACTAACTTTGTGAATTGGGCCATACGTAAATGTTACAGAAGTCTGTATAATATCTAAAACTGTTAAAGCGCATTCGCATGTCCATGGTAACAATTTGACTTTGACAGCGTACCTAATAATTTCGTAGCAGTAACGGCGGTGTCTTTCAAAAATAGATAGGTACTGTAGTGACCAGCCACGATACACAGGCAGGTCACCACGTAGATTGTCTGTAGGGTCTCGACTTCGAGGTGTGTTGGGGAATCTACGTAGAAATATGAACACAGCAACACTATTCTTGTGATTTATTTGCTTATATGAAAGCAACAATACATTATATGAGCAGGGCCAGTACTTCACTGACTCGACATAAAACAGACTATACGTCATAATTTATACCTATTCTAAATTCCAAATAAAACCAGTGTTTGTCTTATCAGCCAATGTCATACTCCGAAGAGGATTCATGCGGAAGGCAGGCTCAACTAAAGCCTCTACAAGGAAGTCGAAAGACGACTCAAATGCTTGGAAGACCTACTGGGCCTTTAAAGAACACATGAAAGGTAGTCTTCCAATAACACTGAAAAGGAAACTCATCGGCATGTGCATCCTGCCCGTTCTAACCTACGGTGCACAAAGTTCATCCCTTACTGAACAACAGAAGTCCAAACTCAAGATTTGCCAATGGGCAATGGAGTACAGCATTATAGGTGTCAAGCGAACAGATCGCGTTAGAAACACCACCCTGTGATTCATAACTCAAGTAGCGGATGTTGGAGAAAAAACAGCCAGGCTGAAGTAGGAGTGGAATGGCCACGTCGCATGAATACACCCCGAGAGATGGGCAAAGATAATCACTCACTAGACGCCTGATCCCGGACATCACCGTCGAGATCTCAGATCAACAAAGAAAGGAAGATGGCGCGCTGCGAACAACAAAAGTGAAGCCACAAAACCGTGCTCCTGCAAGTAAAATACACGCTCAAACAGACTATATTTATATATATATTATTTATTATTTATTATATATTGTATGTGTGTGCTCACGCACACACATACAACTAAAACCATGCTCACCGCTCTTAGAACGTGACGAGTCGTCGTCTAGTTAACATAGTTTAAAAAAATAGAATTATGCCTTTCTGTGTAGTGAAAAGTTGTAAAAACAATAGTAAATCACATAAAAAGTCTCACGGAATCACTTTTCACTTATAAGTACTTGAAATAACATCGTTTTTTTTATTAAATAAACTATAGGTTTTACGTTACTTTGAACAAAAAAAGTCAGTGAACGAACGCAGTGACATCAAGTGCGAGGGTTGCCATAATATGATTTTTTCCCCCATTCGAAATGTGATTTCTTACATCGCGTTTTATTCCTATTTTCTTATTTTTATGTATCTAACATTTTAGCTTTCCTATTAATACTGAAACAAAAAGTAAATGGATAGTAGCTATGAGAAATAGTCGAAATCATCCCGAATGGCTGCCATCGAAAACCAGCGTGGTTTGTTCCGATCATTTTGATAATAACGACCTTTATACAACTAATAATCATGGACTTCGCCGTGTGACCAAAAGTGGATATCCTAAAAATTTATGTACAATTAAAAAAAAGGATAATAAATCAATACAATAATTAAACAGGCTGTATTTTTCTGATTTGATGTAGTTTCGCAGCTTAGACTAACTAAATAAAATACTACTGTCTCAAAATTTTATTTTTATATTTTAGATGTCATTTCCATCGTCCGTGATTGCTGAAAACTCAAAAAAAATCTTTATTTTTCCGGAATAGAAGTCCTTCTAAACAATTGAGGTACAATACCATACTAAGCAATATGTTACAATATTATCTTATCCATACATTATTACTCCCCAAATGATAGGGAAAAATTTAACAAATGGCAACCCTTCGATACATACATAGATAAAAAGGTGGCTTCACTTTTGATGTTCGCGGCGCTCCATCTTCCTTTTTTTGTTGATCTGAGGTCGAGATAGACCACGGCGAAGGTGGTCTGACGATCTGATCATGTTTGCAGGGCTGACATGGCCGGAGATCGCACAGGACAGAAAGGTTTGGAAGGAGAAAGGGGAGGCCTTTGCCCAGCAGTGGGACACAAAATAGGCTAGCAAAAAAAAAAACGGATTGGGAACAAAGTTCCTTAACGCACATTTTTACTCTGCACACTTGGCGAATAAGAGCTAGACCGAAAGAACTGTAACACTTTGACCGTCACGACACTTTTTTTGAAGTAGAACTTTTTAGGCGGCGATTCGATAATTGAACGAGAATTTGAGAGTGAAATTTCAATGACGCGTCACGTTTAGGCACATTTCGTTGCATGAGAGAGAAGAAAGATCCACACTAAACCACACTCCACCACACACTCCACACTCTTCCACACTAAATCTCTTATTATTTTTTATTCATTTAGTTACTCTCAAACGTTGTTAATTTATTTAATTATGCCTGTTATTTAATACTTCAAGATACAGCGAAAGAAAGTTCGTTAAACACGACACCTCTCGATTTTGTTTTCGTAGTTCCAGGTTTACTACTGACGTGTTGCTGTCTGTACCTAAAAACTATTGGAAAGATAAACTCATCACCATTTCGGATTATCCTATAATAAAATATGCAGAGATACCAATGCTTTTCCTGACAACAGCAGAATCTATTATTAAATAAATAAATTATTATCATATATTAAAGCTGAAGAGTTTGTTTATTTGTTTGAACGCGCAAATCTCTGGAACTACCAGTCGGATTTGAAAAATTGATAGCCCAATTCTTGAGGAAGGTTATAGGCTATTTAACATTACGCTACGACTCTTAGGAGCCGAGCAAAAAGAAAAAGTCAGAAAGAACGCTAAGCGAAAAAGAAGTAATAGCGCGGGCGGGCGATGCGATGCGACGGGGTGGGTCGGAGGAGCATGAAATTTCACGCCGAGTGTTTGTATTATGTTGAGTTAACGATATCGTAGCGCAGCTACGGCGTAGATCGAACTGTGCTACGGGCTACGCGAAGGGCGTGTGTGCGCGGCGGTTTCCATGCAGTGGCCGGTGGGAGACAGTGGACTGCAGTGTTCAGTTTTCTGGTATTCTCTGAATATTAATTTAAATTTTACCAATTTCGTAGGTGGTGAAGTTGATATCATAAAGTTCTTTCCGTCTGTGAAATGTGATACTGTACTCAGTGCATGCTTATTGCTTGTTTTATATTTGTTTGTTATTGGTGCCGATTCTCTTGTCACGAATGCGTCTAAACAAGACTAAAAATCACCAAAATTTAGTTTATTCCTGTCAAACGACGATTTCCTATTCTAAAATTGTTAAAGTTTGACAGCATTAAGATGGCACTGAGTTATTAGTTTAGTGAAAATGGTAATTTTGCTATTCTGAATTTGACGTTTTTCACCTAAAATTTAGATTTTCTAACTAAATCTGACTATTTTTAATCGCGATTAAAAAGTTGTGTAATAACATTAGTTGGCATGAACTCAAATTCATACCAACACCTCGACTTCAGGTGCAAAAACAGTACCTACTGTATCTTTTTTTTCTTTTCTTTTGCTTATATCTCGAAAACGGTGTGTCCTATCGCAAAAATAATGTAAATTTCGACCCCCTTTATAAAATCCATAAACCCCTAAAACTTAACATGTAGGTAATGATTTTTCATATTTTCCATACAAAAAGTGAAAAATTCCTTAAAAAAACACGTCAAGGCTGCCCCCCTGCGCGCCTCCGGCTCAAAAAAAAATCACGGGGTAGGGCAAACAAGTACTTATCACGTGGAGTCGAGGTTGTCAAAATAAATTTAGTTGTGTCAAAATTATTTTTAAGTGTAGTGATATTTTTTTGCAGAATAGCTTTAAGATTCTCATAGCCATAGCTCATTGTAAGGAATTTTACTAATTTTAGTGATCGTTTAGTTAGTTTAGTTCGGTGTACAAGAGAATCGGCACCATTTTCCCCTTCATCAATATCTCCTCTTTAAAATAATTTTAAAAAATTGCCATATGAACGTGGCAATGCTGCCAGCCAATTAGACACTTTTCCTGTTGACAGCGATGTGAACAAATTTTTTGATGCTCTATGATTCTTTCCCCTCTTTTTAGGGTTCCGTAGTAAACAAGGGACCCGTATAATTTCGTCATGTCCGTCTGTCTGTTTGTCTGTCCTCGGCTTATCTCGGAGACTCTTAGTACTAGAAAGCTGTAATTAGGCACGGGTATACATATTAATCACACCGACAAAGTGGTAGAATAAAATCTTGAAAAATACAATTTTTTTAAGGTGCCTCGCCTACACGTAAAGTGGGGATGACTTTTTTTCGTCTATCCCATGGTGTGGGGTGTCATTGGATAGGATGTTCCAAAACATTGCGGGTGTGTAAAAACTATGTTTCGATTCAGGGATCCGTTTGCGAAATATTAAGCTTTAAAGTAGGTACTATTTTTTGTTAAAAACCATATAGCTGGCAGGGGGGAACTGCCAGCTACATGTTTTTTTTGGATATGTGAAAATAATCACGGCATTAGTATATTTAACGAAGTTACAGCTAAGTAGGCTTTACAAGTTAACGACTAATAGTCGGCCAACTCACATTTGCAGTTGGAATGTATGAGACATATTTTTCAACAACAATATTAAGTTTGTTTTTGGGACAAAATCATCCCAACTCCGGAACCCTTCATTGGGCGTGGTCCGACATGCACTTGGCCGGGTTTTATATATACATGTATGTACATATTGTTATTATTTTAAGTCTGTTAGTTTAAATGTAAATATTTTCTTACCTTCTATTTGAATAATCGTTGATTATAGCAATTAGTATCAATGTTAATTAGATTAAATTCGTGGTGAGAGCTTGGTGATCCGCCACACAGGGTATCAGTCAGGCTATCAGTGGCGTTCCTTTCACTATAGTCGAAAACCCCGGCTTTCGATCCAACGTCAGCCTATCAATAAAAATCTACACCTGTAAACTTGTAAAGCAACCAACTCAACCATACATGTCGCAAGAATTGATAAGAATTAAGAATAATAACATTAAAAATCCACGTGTGTCCGCGTTCTCCGGCTACGCGCTAGATGCATGGTTGCCAGGTTTACGCGCTCAAAGAGCAATTTTAAATTCCGCGCCGTTTTCGTCACGCACCGTTGCCAAACTATCTCCGATACCGCAGTTGCGATCTCGCTCTAACACTAAAACGAAAGCGATTCAAATTTTCTTAAGTTTTTTGCAATTTGCAAGTCAGCATTGGTTGTATGTTGATCAAAATATTAATCGCAACCGTAAAAAGTATGTATTTACAGAATTATAATAATTAAAGTCATCAATACAACTTTAAGAGCAGGTAATTCTATTGAATGGCTATTTCATGAAATCTTGACAATTAGGATTATACAAACTTGTGGAGTTGTATTACTAATTTTGATGATTATAATTCTGTAAATGCATATTTGTTACGGTCGCGAATGATACTTTAATCAGCATACAACTTAATACTGACTTACAAATTGCAAAAAACATAAGAAAGCTTGAATTTCGCGGGCTACCTAGCGCTTCCCCAAGGTGAAAGCGCGAGGGTAGCCCGCGAAATTCAAATTTTCATACGTTTTTTGCAATCTGCAGGTCAGTATTAGGTTGTATATTGATTAAAATATGATTCGCGACCGAAACAAATATGTATTTACAGAAATATAATCATTAAAGTCATCAGTACAACTCACTAACACCAAGTAATTCTATTGAATGACTATTTCATGAAATCTTAACATTTCAGGATAATACTAATTAAGGAATTGTATTACTGATTCTAATATTATAATTCTGTAAATACATATTTGTTACCGTTGCGAATCATACTTTAATCAACATACACCCAGACACTGAGCTGCAAATGGCAAAAATCGTAAGAAAATTTGAATCGTTAAGCAGGATGCGAGATCGCATCGGCGAATGAAGACGTCATCTGTAGTAAATTGTATAGCTTTCTCGCTCACACGAACTGGCTTAATATGAGGCTTCTAGACCTTTTATGGGATTTTATGCAAATTGTTACCTAACATTGTTGATAACATTAGTATGTACTCATTTCGCAGATTTTTTGATTTTTTTTTTCATTTCTGTGATTTTAAGTTTTGTGATTCGTTTTTGATTTGATTACCTTTGTTGTGAAGTGATTAAAAGTTTCTTATCTTTAAAATTAATTCGGAAATACATGCAATTTGTTCCTTTTGAAGGATTAAAATGTGTGCAATCGTTACTCGGAAAGGTTAATAGGTATTTTGAGTTTTTATATAATTGATTTCATTGATGAAGATTGCCTTCAGGATGAAGGCATCCTGAAGACACGGACGGATATGGAACTCTTAAAGTTAGCTCAATTGTGACCATTCCTGTGACAAGTTATGGACGTGCTTTTTGCATATTTAAAACGTATTTACATTAATATTTAAGAAATACTCAAGGACAAGAGCGGCTTTCCGAATTAGGTATCGATGAAGGAGAATGACTGAGACTGTGCTTTCGTTGACTTGTAAAAGGCCTATGACAGTGTGTGGAGGGAGGAACTGTGGTTGACACTCTCGGTGTACGGTGTGCACTGGCGCTTGGTACGGGCACTGAAATCTTTATACTAGGATTCCAGTGCGTGTTAGGATAAATGGAGCATACACGTACTGGTCCTGCATCTCGAGGGGTGTTAGACAGGATTGTGTAGCGTCACCATGGCTGTTCAACTTGTACATGGATAGTTGTCTGACGAATTTGAAAGAGGGTGAGTGCGGATTGAGAATGAATGAGTTGCTTATCAAATGCCTTCTCTACGCAGATGATCATGTTCTACTTGCATCATCAGCAGAACAGTTGCAAGACATGGTGACTGTCATGGATAAAGCTTATAAGATGAAAGGGATGAATATACCTAAATGTGAAGGTCGTGGTGTTTGAAAGAAAAGAGGATGTATCGGTGTGTGATGTGAAAATAAATGATATTAATGTGGAGCAATTAAGTGAGTTTGTATATTTCGGGGAGTCTGTTTATAAGGCATGGTAATAATAATGCATGCATGCATAGGCATGGTAATGGTGGTAATATTGATGAAGATGTGGAAAGGAGAGTAAATGCGGGAAATGAAGTGAATAGTGCTATACCTACATGCGATTGTGACCAACCAGCTGATGTTCAAAAAGGCCCGACAGGCTGTTCACAATGGTGTGCTGGTGCCTACGCTTATGTATGGAAGTGAATGATGGATGTGGCAAAAGAAGCATGAAAGCAGAATAAATGCTGTGGAAATGCATTCCTTGCGAAGCATGTGTGATGTGACTATGAATGATAGGCTGAGGAATGATGTGATAAGGCAACGGTGCGGTTTAAAAGAAGATGTAGTGACAAAAATTGAAAAGAGTATGCTTAGATGGTTTGGTCATGTTGAGAGGATGAAAGAAAACAAAAAGACAAAGATAAAAGGTAAGGTACGGCAGATGTAAGTGGAAACGCCGAGAGGGGACGCCATAGGAAGACATATAGTGACCTTATTCGTGATGTTCTTCAGAAAGATCAGGTGCGTAGTACTCGCAACCGGCGTGCGTGTACGACCAGATGTATAAAGTAAACGAGGCAAAAGGAGTAAGTATGTAAGGATCGCAGCAGGTGGCGTTCTGTAGTTTCTGCCTACCCCATGGGAAGAAGGCGTGAGTTTATGCATGTTTTTGTTAGCTTATTGAATGTGCTTGTCTAATCGAACGAAAATATTCAATGTGCCTCCGCCATTGGAACAGAAAATTGCATTCAATTTTGATTTCTATCCAGCGGGGCCCTTCGTTATTCCATAGCTTAGACTTGAAAATTTTATTGAAGATACTCCTTCCAATGTGCTTTTCAAATTATTCATTTATTTACAAATATCTTGGATAGTACGGCAGAAATTACATTCGTAAGTTTTTTCTATCCAGTGGGGCCCTTTTTATCCTTAAAATTTACAAGTGGGATTAATTCGTTTCTTTAGATGCGAGATAAGTACATAATTGTATTTTTTAATGTAAACTCGATGCATCTTTTAGATGCACACAATAAAAATGTTTAATTTTACGTGCACTTATCTACAAAATACATTTTTATAGCGATATTTTTCACCGCACTAATAATACGTGGTAAACAGTATAGAAAAATTACCAGTGTGACGTCAGGAAAAAAATCCTGTTAGTCACACTGGTGTTAGGTGTGACTTCGAGTCCGCACTCATTGGGATAAGGGCAGAAGGATGAAGATAACGCTTAGTAAAAATTTCAATAAAACAAATTATGATAAAATATGCTTAGTTTTATTAAAAATTGTCTATAAACACTACACATACAAACACCATCCTTATGAATATAATATACAAAACATCGAGAGTACAGCAATACTTTAAAGCCAGAATGTTGCATAAATTATTAGTAGTTATGTATACTGTTGAAGCGTTAATAATCAAGTAGTCATTGAAAGCTGTGTATGAGTTCAGCAGACTATTTGTAAAAAGGTTTTCATAATACTTATGTTCAAAGAAACTTGTACTCATTAAATTAAATAAAAATTAAACTAGGCCCGATTGTAAAATGGCATTATTTACATCATTAGTATGGGGCATATTCTTAAATATATATATTTTGCTAATGGCATTAACACAATGAAATTACAATAGATCACAAATGATATCACACAAAATTCACACATTGTAGTACAATGTATTTCTTAATAAATATTAACAATTGCGTCGCTCTCCACATAGTCAACAACAGAAATATCAGAATTGCAATAATTATATTCAAAAAGTTTGTTAAATAAGAGAGCATAAGTATCTTACATGATTACGTATACAAGATTTAACATAAATAACGCACAACCTCATAGGGGTCATTGTACTCATCATTTTGAACAACTTTTACTATGGGACCAAACCTGAAATCGCGAAAAAAAATTTGCTGTTCCCTACATTTATGTTCGCATGACTCGCCAAAATGCAGGGAACATCTGATTTTTTTTTCACGATGTAACGTTTGGTCCCATAGTGAAAGTTGTGTATAGTGATCAGTGCAATGACCACTTAAAAGGTTATGCGTTATTTAAGTTACACCTTATCTATGCGATGTCATCGACCGATGTGTACACTAAGTAAGCACACGCTTGCTTTACCATACTAGGAACCGTCAGACAGCAACAATATTACAATTTATAACAACGACCAACACAGCTGGAAAGAAAAGACAAATTGTCACGTAACCAAAGCAAGGACACGGATATCACAACCCACAAGACGACGCGACTATCGCGATATTCATCGAGCTCCACATCCAAATGTGTGTGCGCGAGTGCGTATTGTTCGCCCGATTAATATTTTATGTGCGATGTTTTGTCTTACCCCTTCTGTCTGGCCGACTGTTTATTATACGAGATTGCGACAAATATAAAATATTAATACAAAAATAAAATATTAATAGCCATGTACTTAAAAGGTAAATTAAAATAAGGGCAAGGAGTTACATAGTTTTATTTAGTATGGAAATTCATCTAAATTTGTATTTTTTTAAGCTCTGAAATACCTTTGGTTTTAGAATAAATTAATAAATTAAAACATATACATAGTCATATCATAACATAATTTAAGGTCGTGTAAAGAAAGTTTAAAAAAAGTTACTGCTCCATAATTTGAATGATTTAAAACATAACAGCATAACATTATGCCTGTTTTCACCGAAGGGTTAGGCAGAGGTGTACAACACAACCAGATTTCGCCTGATAGGCGAGTCTATTGCACATACACTGGGCACAGATCTAAACTTTGGACTGGTACTGAGAAATTCGCATTATAAAAACAACCATTTATTTTTTCAAAAATTGTTTATAGTTAGTTCATTATAGATCAAAAAGATCTGTACCGTTGACCAAATAAAAATGACACTCAATTACACGACCTCTTTATTTTCCTAAAAGAACAAGCACCACATTATCTCACTAAAATAAGTACCGAATAGGCACGTTATATTAAATACTGCATTATTAAATTTATCAGCTGTTTTGACTACTCGAAAGTCATGAGCTATTTGAATTAGAATTCAAACATTTCGGTAAATTGAACTTTTCTTAGGCAGTATTTGTTGAACAACAAAACTGACCGAGGCAATTACTACGTATATTCAATTTTGCCGCCCGGCTGTGCCGATTAATGGCGGCCGAACAAGTGTGACGAGTGTGTAGCACACCTAACTGTTTTTGTTTGTAAACGAAGCTTAAGGCCGGCCACATACAGACGGAATTCCGTTTCGTAATATCTATTCGGAATTTTCGAAGGCAGCAAAGCAAATCCATGCAAAATCAAGGATCTGTCACACACGTACAGTAGTTCTCCGTTCGAAATTTTCTGCCTTCGAATTTATTTGTACTAACTGTGCCCCGCGACTTCATTTGCGTGGATGACGTAAGATACAGAATATACTAAAATAACAGCCACATTTCAAAAAACTCCCTCGTCCCCCGACCCGTCGCCAACCGTCGCGTTGAATCACCCGCCCGCGCTATTACTTCGTTTTCGCTTAGCGTTCTTTCTGACTTTTTCTTTTTCCTCGGCTGCTAAGAGTCGTAGCGTGATATTAAATAGCCTATAACTATCCTCGAGAATTAGGCTACCAAATGCAAAAATTATTTTTCAAATCCGACTTTATGTTCATAATTTCATGGGTTTTAATTTTTTTGCGCGGAACCCTAACTATTTTTCTAAAATGAAAGTAGCCTAAGTTACCCGCCGTATCATCAGCTATCTGTCAGTGAAAGTCCCGTCAAAATCGGTCCAGCCGTTTCGGAGATTAGCCGGAACAAACAGACAGACAGACAAAAATGTTAAAAATTGCTTTTTTGTTATAAGAACCGTTTATACTTTCCTATGCATTTAGTAAAAAGTTGTTATTTTGACATTACAAACAGACACTTCAATTTTATTTATTTGTATAGATTTATAGATAGATTTGTTGCCTTCGAAATTCCGAATCGATATTTCGAAATGGAATTCCGTCTGTATGTGGCCGGCCCAAGTCAGGCATGTTCTTAGAACGTATTCGATATCAACCTAAAATAAGAACAGTAAGAAAGCTAAACAGTGATGATGTCATACATCTTGAGATTATGTTTGTGAATGTTCAGATCAGTTCAGATCTATCGGCACTATTATTAATTCATTTACTGAACTGAAAAGTCTATTGTTCTTTAAACCACTGTAAGTCAAAGAAAAAATACTGAGATATCATAAAAAATACACGAAAATAATAACGTAACTAAATGCGAGGTGAGGCAAACTACATAGAGATTTATATTGGGCTTCTCGAATGAGACGTTAAGTACAATGTTTTCCGATTATAATATCAACAACAGTGTGCTTTAACTTCAAACGATAATTAAAAACATTTGTGACGGTTTTGTAAAGTTTTGACCAGATAATGAAAAGTTCTGAAAATTGTTCCTAATAGAACAGTTGCATTGCGTACATTATATTTTTATGCATTGAATACACAGTCAAACACATCAACAACAACATTTAACGATACAGTTGCAACACTAACTATACCTAAATATTTATTTATAAGTTAATTTTCACATATCAAATATTGAACATTCAAAATGGTTGTGTAGTTCTTTTACTATGCATAGAACTACTTATTGTTAAGTACTAAATTGATTCACATATCCAAATTATCTTATCTTTGGATTTTGGACCGTTTAGGTCGATTTATTTAATCGACGACAGATCAAAACGTGAACAACTTGTTAAGTAGAAATGTACACTTAAGTATAGCCGGCATTATTTATCATAGTTATATATAGTCATATATTTAGGACCAGGGACCGAAAACCTTTATAAATTACGGTACAGGTATCGAATAATTTTGGTTACATCTACGACTAAGGTTACCGCTATCTGGATTACCAAGAAGAAGAAACATGTTACCTCTATTTAGGTTACCGTTTTAATACCGATTACCTAAAACTGACCTTGATTACGAGAAAGAAACAGAATATCGCCAGCCAACCAGAGCTGGGATTAGTCGGCGTTCGCTGGCGCGCGGGTCGACTCGACTCTGAAATACACACAGCGATGCGCGCACTTTTACTAGTGCCGACAGGCACGTAAGATAGGGGTAATTTTTATTTCGGTTACCGGTATTAATATTGCTTGTATTCAATTTAAGAATTAAGATAACCTTTAAAAATACCTGTAAAAAAAAGTTGGAACCGAAAAATACCCGTATTGATCATATCGGTTTCGGTCCCTGATTTAGACTGATACCAAACAGTATAGTTGTACCTATGCTTTAAAGAAACAATTGAAAAGTGTTTATCTTCGACTAGGCTTTTAGAAATTCGATAAATATCTGATTACTCCGTAGTTTACCCTGATGGTTCAAGTTGAAGTTAAGGTTCATTCGGTTTCAAGGATGTTTCAGCCTCAGCGTTGCCTTGCAATCTCGTAAATTGTAGGAATACCTGTTCAAGCGTGGTTTGTGTGACGGAGTAATCTTCAATGGGGAACTGATTCCTGGCTTCCTCCATTACTTCGAAGACGCGCCACCACGGTAACCCGATGTCGTTGATGTAGTATGTACTGATACCCAGATATGATTCACTGCAAAGAAGGATTAAAATCAGTATTTAAAATTCGCAGAATGTAGGCGACAGACATTCTCCAGCAGAGTTAGCAGAAGAGCCACAATTCGGGTAAAGGTAAATTCAGTTCTTTATACAGTGTGTCGAGTCTACATTCAGGTCGTTTACACAAACTTTCTTAGGTGTAAAAACTACTCACATAAGTCTGAATTCATTGAAATTTTCAGCTACGTAATTATGTATCTTGACCACGTCGTTATCTCTGTCTGGGCCGGATTTGCATTTGACTATTAAGGTGTAACCTGAAAGTTTAACAATATCGATTTAATTTTCTGATTGGCAATATGCTTTTGCTTATCAGTTACGATATGCAAGCGCCATTTAGCTAAAAATAATCTCACACGGCAACTAGATTGCGGTCGAGCGTAGTTGATCAGTCGGTAAATCGGTATAGATCGCCTCGGAACATAGTCTAACACTAATCGGTAGATAATCGACGATCATTTTACCAGGTAACCACTGCCTTGGATCCCGCATCAGACGTTGATCGACCACAGCCACACTGTATCGATGTTTGTAACCTCACTGGAAGAAATCACTGGCTTCTCTATCCTAGCTCTAGAGTAAGGGTTAAATTTTTTTTCTGTAACCCAGTTTACGCCAATAAATAATTTATTTATTTGCGGCCCATATCCTCGACCGATACAGACGACACACCTTTAAATACAGAATCATACGGGCATAGCCTCACCTTGCGAGAACTTGTTCTTCAAATGCTGCAGCGGCCCGAGGCAGTACAGGCGTCCGTTAACCATGACGGTGAGGCGCGAACACAGCGCCTCGCACTCTTCCATGCTGTGTGACGTCAGCACCACGCTGCGGCCCGCTATCACCGCCTCGCTGATACTCGACCACACCAAGCGCTTCGACGCTGGGTCCATGCCTGGTCAAAATAACTTGTGTTATAATAATAACGCAGTGACGGTCAGTGGTCAATAGGGTATTTGATTGCTATCAAAAATACAGGGTATAAATACACATCACATACCCGTTAACTAGGCATACTGCCCATCGAACTACGTAACAGGGCAAAAATTATTGCTGAGAAACGACTTTCTTTTTTGGTGTGAAAAATCACTTTTTATGGTAATGGTAACGGTATGGTAACACGCAATGTAACACGCGCAAAACGTAGTACTTACTGTTGCATACAACAGTATAGGGGTCGTGCTGGTATTTAAAGTACGGTTATAACATTTAAAATAGCTTTAATTAAAAAAAACGTAAGTAATAAAGTTGGAACTTTGACCTTCAATATTTACGTAACCAGAAGGTTCCCAGGTATGGTCCAGAACAAAAAAAAAATCGCAATGATGCGAAGAATATGTAACTTTCGGCTTCGTTAAGTGTCTTTTTACACCCGATATACATAATATAATACTTATTTTAAAGATATTACTAAAAAAGGCGACTTGTGAAAAAATAAATAAAGTCGGTGAAAATGGAGAAATTATACTCTTTTGAAATTATTCTTCTATCCTTGTCACGCTTAAAGATCATTGAACTGAATGGCACGAAGTTACTATGGCATTCCTGTGTTATGACGTCAGAAGATAGCAGTGCTGCCTCTCTCTGTATACCTGACTTTAAATACCCTATTATAACATCTGCAATGACGATAATAATTAAGAAAACTTTTAATATTCATGCAGAGAAAGATCCAGAGACCATTAAAAGTGCATTCGCATTGAGAGTTACGTAGATGTTGTTGTATAAATAATACGCCGCGATAGCGCAGCGTCTACGATGCGTATACGTTCGATGAACGCCTGCACGAGTCTAACCATGCCAGAAGCATCTTTTTGTAAACTTATAAAAAAACACTTCCTTTATTTTCTTGCAGTAAAAGTAGGAATTGACTTCAAAATATTATATTAAATAATAATAATTCTTGTAAGGTCCCAATTTATTTGGGGTCGGCGCAACATGACTTTTTCTTCCATACTTCTCTATTAGTTGTCATCTCGGTAGTCACCCCCTTTCTAGCCATATCATCTTTCACGCAGTCATCTTTTCTTTGGTCTTCCCCTACTCTTATAGCCAACCTCATTCATAATGAAAACTATGCTCATGACATTTTCCTCATTTCTCCGCATCACATGCCCATACCATGACAACCGATTCCCACACAACTTTTCAGTCACCGGTGCCACTTTCAGACTTCCTCTTATGTACTCATTTCTTATTCTATCCATTCGCCTAACATCACAAATACCTCTTAGCATTCTCATCTCCGCTGCATGCAATTGCCTTTCATTCATCTCTTTTGAGGCCCAACATTCTGATCCATACAAGACAACAGGTCTAACCATTGTTTTATAAATCTTCCCCTTAAGTTTAAGGGGAACCCGGGAGTCGCAGATTGTTCCCGTGACCTGCCGCCATTTCATCCATCCAGTGTTAATTAAGTGCTTAACAGTCCGATCTACTTCGCCATCGCTTTGCACGAGCGAACCGAGATACCGATAGTCAGAGCAGACCGCGAGAATCGCGCCATCAAGCGCTATGGCCCCAGACTGGAGAGCTCGCCGAAATCGCAGAACATATATTCGGTTTGCCATTTCTCCAATCAGCTCTGGATCTCAGGTCCATCTTCACCGACAAGAACAATATCGTCGGCAAACAGCAGGGTGGCTCTTCCTATATCTCCGACGTCAGAGCGTCCATAATCAATAGGAAGAGGTAAGGACTTAAAGCCGACCCTTGGTGCAAGCCTACAGTCATACTGAACTCGTCGGTATTGCCAGCAGTCGACCGGACGTAGGTACGAGATTGACTGTAAGTACATAGCACGAATTAACTCTACATACTTCCCGTGGAAACCTTTCTCTTTTAAGGCCCACCACAACACATCCCGAGGTACCCATCATACGCTTTCTCCAGATCAATGAACACCATGTGCAAGTTCTTGTGTGCACGTCTGTACTTCTCGCACAATTGGCGGAGTGGCAAAAGTGGCGTCCATTGTTCCTCGACCCAAACTGGTTCCGGATAATCTCAGTCTCCTCTCGCAATCTTTTTTCTATTACTTTCTCCCATACCTTCATACTATGTGACAAAAGCTTTATCCCTGGATAGTTGTTGCAGTAATTCCTGTAAGGTATTTGGTAAATTTTACCTGTAGTCGGTTCATCAAGAAACACCAGCGACGAATCTCCGAGTAGAGAAACAGCTGTGCTGATTTTCCTTTTAGTTCCACCACTGCATTCATATACCTGAAAGAAAAAGAAAAGTTACAGATTAACACTTTGTGCCAACCTCAAGTAACATGGGACAAGGGCAGGTAAGAGAGGATAGTAAGAAAGTAGATCTAAATTTTTGCTAAATATGGAATTTTAGAAGGGACCCGGGGGAAAGCTATACTAATGTTTTAAATGATTATAACTTAATAATAATTTTATCATAACTGTCGCGTAATGAATTTTGATCAACATACAACGTAACACAGCGCCGCAATTTGCAGAAAACGTGAGAAATCTTCAATGTCGCGGGCTACATTGAAGGAATCACCTTACGTCTACAACAGTATTCCTTTTTTCTATAATATTAACAAATATGACTGACCTTCTTATCGTAGTGTCTCAAGAATCCGAGAGTCGTAGCGAGGTGTAAAGCGCGCGCGTCGCCGACCGCAGCCGGGATGCCGCGCAGCAGACAGAAGATCCGCAGCGTCTCGCGACCCGTCAGGTTCTCGAACAACGCGTCGAACTGCGGGCAGTAGCCTGCGACACGAAAATATCTACATATTACAATATACATGTTATTGCTTCTATAAGGGGCTTGCGTCTAAGTGAAGGTGCTCGTGGCTTAGTAATAATAATAATAGCCCCACCGCCGTATCTCTACGTTGACGTCGTGATGGGGCTTGTGCACTCCGAACTCTAGGTCTGTGCAGGTAGAGTTTACTTTGTCGGAACAGGTCTAGGATGAGGAGCCAGACTAAGAGATACAGAAACCCGCAGGGCATCATGTGGCGAGCTGTTGGACAGTAGCGACCCCACGGACTCTTATCCCCAGTGGCGTGCACAGAGATTTCAGACAGGGTATGCACAAGAAAAAAAAAACTTACCACTTTCAGCTTGTTGTACCTACCTTAAGTGGGTTCCCAAATTCCTATCATATTTATTTAGCCAACAAATCTACAAGTTCCAGAAAATTGCGTTTATTAAACGACAAGCTGTATTCGTCATGAACACTGAATGCTAATTCTTGTTTACCTACCTAGAAAACAAACTACATCAATCAACCGTTTGAAAATGTTTCTATTTCTTTCAACTTTCGCGTTGTGCCTTTCAATATCTAACTTTAACTGGCTATTCAAACTAGTCTCTATTCTTCCTTTACTAAAAGTTTGGAACTTTAAGCAAGATTCTAGATGTTTTTCAGAAGAATCATGCTTAGCAGCCGCTTTGTGAAAATTATTTAAATCTGAGTACCCGCTATAGGTCCAAACATTCTTTTTATCTTGATTAGTAAACAAAATGCAAGGGAAACAATACAATGTGTTTGTGTGTACACAACCAGTTAGCCAGTAATAGTTATCATAAAGTTCTTTGAGTTAAATCCAACCCGGGTGCACACTTTCCCTTTGCAATCAATCTAACTTTTTCCTCAAAAGATAACGACGAAAACGCGGCGGATTTTAATTTATATAAACACACTTCGCCAGCACTGGTCTCACATGTATAATTTTCCATATTTTACAATAAACTTTCTAAATAATTACTCGACAGTTGCGCCAAGAAAAACAATATGGCGAAAAAACTTTGCAATTTATTACATTACGAACTAATACGAAAGAATGAATTAGTTGGTAGTCGGTCATTTGGTCAATCCGACTAAAAAAAGTCGACCCTCTGCAATGAACAATTAAGCGGTGCTTTTACGGCTTCTCAATTTAGACGGGTTGCAATGTAAGCTATGCTTCTAAAACTCCAACACGCGCACACATTTTCACGCACACAGTCACACTTTTGCTGTGTACTACACGAGATGCGTTGTATGAAGAATAAGCAAGACGTAGTAATGCTTTTGCCCACGGGAGCGCTGACTGCGCGGTGCGCGCGGCGGTGGATGTTCGCCGCTCCAACGAGTTAGTTCCAAAAAAAGTAATAGATGGCGCGTAAGCTAAATTACTGTGATTTTTTTGAATTATAGTTATTTATCATTTAGAGGGGCATGTATGTGTAGGACTACAGGGTATGCAGAGCTTATTTGCATGTGTGGAGTGCACGCCACTGCTTATCCCGTGGGAGAAGTCTTCTTCCTCACCTCTAGCTTGCCTTTATTGGCCGGCTGGAGTGAACACTGACGAGGATCTGTGGTCCCACCTCATTCTTGCCTTTATTGGCCGGCTTGAGTGGAGATCCACAAGAGCAAACGTGCTCGGAGGAAGGAAGTATTCCAGTAAGTGCTGGTAGGGATCTTGACCATCTTCTGGGCTCTGGAATTGTCCTGATAGTCGTGGTATACCTCTCCACTCCTCATAAGCACCTCAGGACATGTTGCCCCCTTGACGCTACGTCGCTATATAGCAACGGTTTCCGGGGCCCATTATCGAGTTCGCAAGTGACACCTCCTGCCATTTTATCTACGTATTATATAGCGCGACTGGTAATTAGTGACCGATCCTTAAACACCTGATTGTACTCATGATAACAAACAACTTTTACTATTGGACCAAACCTGAAATCGTGAAAAAAAAATCTGCTGCTCCCTACATTTATGCTCGCATAATTCGTCAAAATGTAGGGACTAGCTGATTTTTTTTCACGATTTCAGGTTTGGTCCCATAGTAAAAGTTGTTTGTTATCATGGGTACAATCATGTGTTCAAGTATCGGTCACTTATTACCTATATATAAAACATTAGTCAGGCAGGGGCTATAGTTTTTCCAGAGTTCTTGGTAACCAAGCCACTATAGCCACCAAAACCCATAGTCCAATATGTTTCGCTTCCATGTCCTAGAATAGTCCTGCACCAACCGGGGGTTGTCCTTATATGCACTATACAAATAGGGATAATCGTCGGTTGGTGCCTCCTCAACATTTAAAATTGTATAAGGGGCCTCTGTGAGTTGGCTTCAGCCCCTCGTATGCCTTCTAAAGATCCGGGCCCCCAGGGTCCCGAGATATGTAAACTTATTAAAAAAAAAAAAAAAAATCGGACAGTATTATCACAATTTTAAGAATAACATTATAGAAAAAATAGCTTATCTCTTAGCTTATCTTAGCTTATAGCACTAATTAAGAGTTTATAATTTGCAATAAATACTTATTATAATATCTGTCGTGTATTGTATGCTATGTATACACATAGCATACAATACACTACAGATTCGGTTAATAGCAGCCGCACGGGTCGATCGAAGGTTAAGCTACGCTTGCCAAGGTCGGTCCGTGGATCAGTGACCATCCAATACACATCGTGACTTCACCCTCCGTGCCTCGGAAAGCATCGGCTGTCATTTATAGATCTTTGATAGTCGTTACGGGAAGTCAGAAGCCCGAAAGTCTGACAACTAGTTTTACCAAGAGATATCGTCACGTGTTAACCAGCAACTCGGTTGTCGAGGTCAGATAGGCAGTTGCTTTATGTAAAATACTAATTAGTAATACTAGCTAGGTTAGCCGCGAAGCCGACCTCAACATAGTTGGGAAAAGGTTAGGCAGATAATGATGTCTCTATAACAAATGTCAACGTTATTACCGTGTGAATTAAGCTGATTTCAGAATGACTGTCACCATTCAACAGGTAATAAAATATTTAAGTTGCGGTGGAAACTAAATTAAACGTTCGACAAACGCTTTAACTATTCAGCGACTTGATCGTCGTATTGTTAATGTCATGTTAGCTGTTGTGATAGATGCAGAAAATAAGATTTCGTCATTGAGAATTTGACTGACCAATGTGCCTGTAGACGTCTTGTAGGTGCGTCTTGATGGAGAGTCCGTGCACGAAAGCGTCGCCGGCCGAAATGTGCACGTCGCCCGTCAACATACGAAACGTGGTCGTCTTGCCCGCGCCGTTTATACCCAGCAGCCCGAAGCATTCGCCTTTGTGCACCGCTGATAAAAACGAAACAGATTGATGTGATGATGATTATGAACTTAAGAGAGTTGAGGGGAAAGAGTAACGTTCTCATATTAGACACGCCTTTTTGAAATCGTTGAATGTAGTTTTTCTTACCTATTATAGAACGCAATGTCTTTATCCGTTTGTTTGTGTGCTTATAATCGATTAAGTGGTTCTAACCACTTAGTGCGAATTCGACCAAACTTTTATACCTAGCATAAGTCTAATCCAGCGAATAAATTTTGAATTTATGATAGATTTTCCATACAAAAGCTGACAGATGTCAATTTTATTCCGCGGATAAAAATAAAACTGACTTTGATTAAATCAGCCCTTAATCAATTATCGTGATTCTCTGGCAAAATTTTGGTAAATAAAATCCTATCCACGCGACACAACTGCTTACTCAGCAAAAAACCTAAAATATTAACGTACTTTTCTTTTTTTTGGTGTTAATTTTTCCCACCCTGTCTAATTATACTTACCAAACGTAAGCCTGTTGACAGCGAGGAATTGGTCGAAGAACTTGGTGAGGTCCCTGCACACGAGGCTTTGCTGCGATACTTGCGCTCTAGTCAGCGCTTGCACTTCGCAGCGTTCCTTGGCCACATCACTGTCTTCTTCCACTAAGGGCCGCGTTGGCTGGTGCTTCGAAGAGTAGAACACCTTAATGAAAGATAAGGATCGTTCACCCATTTTGTCAAGAGCAGTTTGACTATTGCGGAAAGATCACATCTATGTGACAGCTTGGAAACTTAAACTTGTCATTGATATAGCATGTTCACTGGTAAGCTAGAACAGTTCCCAAGTCTGAAAGTTAGTGACAAAGTTGAGAATATACATTTTATTATGAGAAGAATTTAGTAATCAAAAAAAAAAAAAACAAAATCAAAAATGTTTTATTTCATTATTACACATTGTACATTATACAGTTGGAGGCATCTCCTTTTAAGCATATAGACGCCTGTGCCAGGAGATAATCGGTAATCGTAACCTGACTCAACATACCTTGTTCAAAAGCTCATATTCCTTGATCAGCAGCAGGGTGAACGATATTATCCCAACCATGCTCATCATGAACAGATATCTTCCGATGCCGGGCTCATTCCACTGCATGTAGGGGTTGTCGTCGACTGAGAAAAACGAGTAAGTAAAAAATACAGTATGTTTTAATGTTTTTAGATAAGAAGTTACGACATACAAAGTATCGTTCAAGCCAAACGGCAAATAAGTTATTTTATTAATTTTCTGTATATAACAAATCAACTTTATCAGTCGATAAACTACTAAGTAATAATAGAGATACTATTAAGTTAAAGTAATAAGGTAGTGTAGTTCAAATGGCAGGCTCTACCAATGCTCTTATTTAGAATTCATAAACTGGAAGCAGACATAAACAGCATTGAGAATATCAATATTTATCGACTACGAATATACAGTCACGAGCATAAATAGGTATATGACTATGAACAGTTCGGCATTAATATTTGATTTCATGAATCATCCATTAATATATGTCGTCAAGATGGCGGAAAATATATGTGATCATTTGACTGTACTTATTACAATTCCACAAAAGTTAAAACACTGTTTAGCATCTCGTTCTACTTTCTGATGTTACAAGAATTTATGGATGCTACTGATAATGCAATACACGTAGTTAATCCTGGGATTACAGTTTAGATTGTCATCAAAATATATGCTGCATTACACATTATCAGACGAACATTCGTGTCGAGTAGGGTTATGGCGATAAAATCATCATTATTAGTTGACGGCGCGATGGATCCGAAAATCGTATTTCGCCCTTCCGGCGTTTGGACATTAATTCGCACGGCAAACATAAGGAGACAACGTTAAACTATAGTAAGCTAGCTTACTGAAGCACTACAGTACATAACACGCACCCACAAGACTCACTTACTACAACAGACGGAGAGGTTGAGCTGCTGGCAGATAGTGTGCCGCGTGCAGTTGTCGATGTTGAGCTGGTTGCACAGACCGTCGCACGCCAGCATTTGGAACGACGACACGCTCATGTCCCTACGGAACAAGTATACGAGTGAAACGGTTCTACTGCTTGAAACTAATGGCATTTTGTTAGAATGGGATACAAAGAACTTGCTTTGTGAAGCTCATATGTTCAGGAATTCACTTCTGTTATTTTTCTAGATAACCATCTATCCATTGATGGATACAAGTTACTAATTGGAATTTAATGAGAGCTTAAGCAACCAAGTGCAGGGGCAATTAAACAACAGCTGTGCGTGCATAAGTACAACTTTATTTTAGTCTTTTACTACTTGTGCAGATAAAACAGCAGCTACAGTTTTAGCTCTTAATGCAGCGTGAATAAAGCGTGTTTTTGGATTATTTCAAGTATTTAGACCACTATGTGGATAATAAGAATTACTTATTAACACTAAAATAACAAATTTATTACCTGAAACTTCTACTGATGCAGTAAATGGGCAACGGAGAAAAAACCCAGTCGAACAGATGAGCGTAAAACGGACTGCCTACTTCTGGTAATCTCAACAATTCGGTGATTAAAAATGGCATGCAACCTGATGAATAAAAACAATGAATATATTATTCGCTTTAAAATTAATATAGCTTGTGAATTCTGTGCCATTCCCAAAATACAAGAATGATAAATTTCAAGATAGGTTTCATGGTGTTTTTGTGTAAACTAAATTCAAATAAGCTGTTCATGTTTTACCAATACGTATTTCTCGAATATGTTATCTACTCACCCGTAAATATATTCATGAAACACATTTTCGAGAAGCCCGTTGCGGCGGCTTCGAAATAGAATGATGCGAGGTAATGTACTGGTATTGTCGCTACCGAGAACACTACTAAGACTAGAAGTACTCTACCTGCAATAGATTATAGTCATTTAAAGTCGGTACTTTGAATTAAAAGTATATAGATACTTCCCTCTGAGTTAGGAATCGAATATATTTCGTTCAACTGACCTAATTCAGAAGCCGTAGCTAGTGTGCTTTCTTGAAAGCACGCGAGAGTGAATACAATACAGAGGTATACCAGGAACAGCCACAACCAGTCCCATATGAACGCTGTTACCCACATAACCGCGGGCCGCACGCCCGACACGCGCTGAAGTAGCTTCGCGCCGCTTATGCGCTCCTGGTAACGGAGAGGGATTTTATTTTATTTTATTTTAATTTGAATAAGTACAGAGACAGACTAAGACAATTCAGCACAGATATGACAACATAGGTACAGCATATAAATCTGAAGTCCAATTATTATGTACAAATCAGCTTTCGAAAAGAGTGCATTATCTTCGTCTTAAACTGCAAACAGTCTTTCTGATGAGTATTCTTACTATTCTTGAAATTATAATATGAAATCATGGCCCTTTTAGGACTTCGGTGAATATTTTTGCTATATTAAGAATGTGTCTATGTGACAGGGGCGTAGCCTTCATACAACCCGATTCCTATCGGCTTCCCTTCGGAACAACCACTCTTCTTAATGTCTACTATTGCCAAATAATATGGTACACCTGTGTGTGTATGTAACTGTGTAGTGTATCACATCACATTACATAATTATATTTAATACCAGTTTAATACATCATAAGATTAAAAACCTACAGTTTTTTTGTCTGAAATGATGAGAAATGAACAGTTTTTTCTTTGGCTTCCCTTTAATGATAATTATAGCTGCGCCACTGCTGTGTGATGTTTTAAAATATACTACAATTTAATTTGGGTCGGGATAAAATGATTTTGGGTAGTCTTAAGACTTTCGTTTCACATACCCATGGTGGATTTAATAAGTCTAGGAAAATATCTACAGGTGGTGGGGGTGTGAGGACAAGTACAGACTTCATTGATCAAGTCCATGACCTTTCAAGAAATACGGTTTTCATATAATTAAATTACTTGTGTTTGGTAATTAATAATCAATATCGACGCTACCTTAATAACAAAAAGTACGAGGAAGGCAGTGACGAAAGCCATACAAAATCCTATGTTAAATGCAAACTGGAATCCCATACTGCTGCCGGAAGCCATCACCTTGACCTGAAACCAATTACATAGAATCTTTCATTTGTAACAGATTATTACAATGCCAAGAAAACTGTACGATTGTTTGCTCATGAAAGATGAACACAGCACTAACACTAATCAACATAGAATTAAACCGAGACTGAGACAATAGAATGTCACCGTCTTATTAAAGTCTGACCCAAAAACATTCAATTGGACGACTGGTATATTGAATTCACAATAATTTAGGCTCTAAGGTGGTCTGTCTGTGTCACTAAGAGAGAAGATACACTGGTATGGTTCGTGGTCTGATAATAAAAAGGGTAGCAAGAGCAATCATTTTCACTTTGTAGTAAAAAAATGCTTAGTAGGTACATAGATAGGCCAATTCCAAAAAGCTCACTTACCAAATGTTCAATAGCGTAAGGTAGCGGATGGTTGACGACCTTCAAGGTGCTTCCAGGCGATAGAGCGGCCATGATCGCGTTGTTGACATGTGCGAGAGATATCGCCGAGTCGTGGTACCCGTAGTTGCTGAACCAAGCAGTAATGTTGTGAGCGCCAAACGTTGCTCCGATAGGAACTTCGTTTCTCACCCTGGCGAGGTCAGCTTCGCTCTAAAACAAGATTTTTTTAAGAGATGTTCTTTTTACAGCAAAGACAGGGTTATGTTTTGTACGTTATTCAGGAACTCAATATCCGAGACAGCATAGAGCTCAGAAGCACTAATATTTTGTGCATGATTTAAATGAGGAGAAGAGTGTGTAGTATGAATAAACTTGACACTTACCAGTTTCAGATAAAATTTCCCTAAATGTGTCGTCCCTAAGTCAGTAAGCGACATTCCTGGGTACGCTGAGGTTTTAAAGTAATTCTTATACGCCATCATAGCCTTAGCTTCAACACTTCCGTCAGTCACGTTTGCTTGAGACATCAAAGTCTGCGTCGTCGCAAAGCCGCTCTCTAGACTTAAGGTCAATGGTGGTAGTTTGGATAAAAACTTCCAAGATCTCGCTATAGCCACAGATATTGTTATGTTAATTATTGGCGTCACGAACTGTATTAAGGCAGTCAATTTATTCCTCATCGAGTTGTAGGCCAGTTTCAAAAACATCGCTTTTATGTGGTTCCTGAGAAGTTTAAATCCGCGCACTTTTTCTATCGGTTCATTGTCCGCTGAAAAAAGGTAAATATTGTAAAATCTGACATGCTTAAAGAAGACTACGAGACTACGTTCTTATACTAACCTAAGTTGTTGTAATTAGCTAGAGGTGCTATGGCACAGTCATTGTACGGTCCGGAGCTGTTGCTCCTTTTCACCGGCGAGATCTCTACATCCTCTGCGCCTGCCCTATTAACAGTTCACTTAAATTACTCCTTAATGCTAAAGAAGTCACTAAACAAGGAGATGTTAAAGAATGTAAATACGTACTTCATAAAAACTTCTTCTAAACTAGTAACAGAAAGTCCATAGCTAGAAACACACAGTGATTGCCGTTTTGCCTCAAACTCTTTAAGCATTTCTGGGAATTTACTAACATTGTCATTCGGCAAGATGTATGTTAATTCCGAACCTGAAAAAAAAACTGATGTCTGTACAAGCAAATCATAAAGTAAAATCGCATGACCTTGGAATGAGGTAATACATAATACGGGCAATGAACTCCAATTTTTGTAACAAAACAGCTAATACTTATATAATTACGGATATGAATGAAGTAATTTATAGTTTACTAAGTTTTAGCTAGGCAGAATTTAAATAGATACATCTTTTTTTACAAAAACAGGTTTGATTTAGTCATACTTTTTTCTTACCTATGTTAGTGTTTTCTTTGATATCAGGTACGTAAGTTCTGAAAAAATTGGTGACGTCATCGGCAACACAGTTTTCCCCCTTCACAATGGTAATTTTGTAGCCGATCCCGTAATGTTTCTTAAGGAAGTACGGTGTTCCGACACACTGCAGGCGCCCCCCGGACATTATAGCTATACGGTCACCCAAGATATCTGCTTCATCCATAAAATGTGTCGTGAGTATCATTGTTCGACCTGAACAAAATAATAACTTTGATTAATGTTTTCACATAACTCAACGTTTTTAAGTACTTATAAAATAAATTGAGATATTGTAGGTACTAAATTATCATTACTATGAAAAGGGGCAAATCGAGATAAAAATAAGACTACTATAAGTAATGAATGTAATGACATTTTAAAATACATTATAAATTGCTATAACATACTTTGACTTCAAAATATTACTTCAGGGTATTTTTATAATAAAAGTAATATTTCATTCTCACTAAAAGGAATGATAAATAATTATAAATTCTGTATTTTGTTACTTAGTATTTGGTATTCAGTTTATTTACAAATGTGGGCCTATTTCAATATTTGGTGATCAATTGTATCCACGGAGTATCTTTTTTCTATACTCCGTGATTGTATCACTCCATAAAGTCCTGTATTCTATTTCAATATTTGGTGATCAATTGTATCCACGGAGTATCTTTTTTCTATACTCCGTGATTGTATCACTCCATAAAGTCCTGTATTCTAATACGACGGCACGGCGATTCATTATAGGTTTTTTCTTAACTCAAATCTGGTTGTAACGCAAGGTTCGTGTCTAAAAGTACTCTTCTAGAATACGGCCATAATAATATGGGGAAATCTAATTTTTATTTCCTTTTTTCAAAACCCTGGAGGGTTTTCTGAGCCTTTTGATGTTTATATTAAAACTTTGAGACGATTTGAGCCAGATTCTCGTTACCATGTTTACAAAGTCGGAACTACAAAAAAACCGGAAAATCCGAAATCGAAATCGGAGCTTAATAGCGGAATAATAACAATAAAAATAATTAATAATAATTAATACCAACATATTGGTGTCACTTCTATACAAAAACGCATTTTAAAAATTCACATTATAAGTCGGGTATTTTCTGCTTGGTCATTGCGTACAATTATTGTAATAGGTTGTTTCACTCTAATGACTCAGCCAAGGCGACGAAATAATAAATTGCCTAAAATTTACATTTTAATATATCGATTGTAGTTCCACAAACAGACGTGAATGACCGATCTGATTAAGGATGTTTAGGCACTATAAGTAACTTTTAACATTCGCGGTTAAGCTTATTGACTCCTGCACATAGCAACAGCATTCTTTCTTGAAATTAGGTTAGTGGCTCAGTGAAACCTTCGGAGCATTCAAATTAAGTCAATCTATCCTGTTGTTATTGTAGATGGTGACTCGTCTAAAGTCCAAGCAGTTGTATCTACTCGTCTTCTGTATTACGCAAAATAAGGTAGGTAAGAAATGATTGACCCATAGTAACTATATGCAATGTCAAAATCTTCGATGGTCTGGAGTGGTTTAGGTACAGTTTAAAGGAAAATGACCGCTATTGCCACCTTATTTGGCAGCAATTATACAGATCAAATTAAATTTGTTTGCGGAACTCCGCAGACGTAATAGGCATTGATATCTAAACGTGATAAAACAAAAAAAAAAAAATTTGATGACTTTATTTTTTTCGTTCAACCACCGCTGTTGGTTAGTATGAGTTGAGAAAATCACGTTCGTCAAGTGTACAAAAAAAAAACTGATATTTTCTTCGGTAACTGCACCACCAACTGTCGTGGACCCAAAATATATCATCAAATATTTTGTTTTTGTTTTATCGTGTTTAGATATTGATATCATGGCTGCGGAGTTTCGCTAAATAATTTAATTTGACTCTGTAGAAAGTGGTGTTGTTTTAGGACAAACCTTTCTTTTCCTTCTGCAGCAGATCCCAGAGCGCACGGCGGGCGGCGGGGTCGAGCCCGGACGTGGGCTCGTCCAGCAGCACCACGCGCGAGTTGCCGCACATCGCCGCGCCCACCGACAGCCGCCGCTTCTGACCTCCCGACAGTTTGTTTGACGTCACGTCACGCTGACAACGTAACCAAAACTTATTATTATTAGGTACATACAAGCTGCTTTAGAAAATTTAATTCCAATTTTGATTTTTTGAAGGTATCAATCGCCCTTCGCCTTGTGTTAACGTCAGTTGCAATGTTCAATAATTAACACGTCGGCAACATTACATACGACAACATTTCAATATCCATTTTAAAATGATAAAATATTTATCTCATTCACAACAGCCTCATTTTACCGCGAAGTCATTGTGTAAGTATGTCCAGAGGTTAATTATGGAGGCAAAAACTCCACACCAACATCATTAATTACTAATGCCTATTACGGAGAAAAATAATAAAAATATTTACATTTAATTTACTAACCTTTTCTTCCAATTCCAGCAATTTGACAAAGTGATTTACTTCTTCTTTTAATTTACTATTCGGTACACCTTTTAGTCTTGAATAAAAT
Organism: Fissipunctia ypsillon; assembly: GCA_947568875.1. Lineage (NCBI taxonomy): Eukaryota > Metazoa > Arthropoda > Insecta > Lepidoptera > Noctuidae > Fissipunctia > Fissipunctia ypsillon. The sequence goes on from OX387652.1 coordinate 13,072,917, forward strand.
ATGATATGTTCGGCGACCGTGAGGTCTGGGAAAAGCACGTTGTGTTGCGGACAGATGCCCAATGACTTGCGAGCTAGGTTAGTTTCATCCACTATGTTGTAGCCATTGATAAATGCTTTCCCAGAAGTCGGCGGGACAATGCCTGGACAGATATAATAGAAGAAAAATAAGTTAAAATAAACACCACCTTTAAAAAAAAACTACATTGGTTAGGTATTGTAAATAAAATTGCCAAAATCCGCCTAGCATATGAAGTATCTACCAAGTACGCACATTATTAGTTTGTACCGGAAAACACGGAGAAACATTTATTTCTATGATTGATGTGGGTAATCGGAACACCTAAATTACAGTTAAGTGGCTGTAATTGGGCAGTTGTTTAACACGCGAGTGCGGACTTACTAGTGTTACTACAGTCGTTCAATTGGAGGAATGTTGTTAACCCTTCCATCTGAACATTTTCTCAAAGGTTTTCTCTGTAATTATGTCATGTATTCACACGGAGACTACAGTCGAGTATCATCAAATTACTATGACCCGAATCGCACCAAATTATAGTGTACTGTATTTGCTCGTTATCAAGGGACATTTTTTTCTAGACCCCATATGTTTGCTATGAATGCCACCATGATAGTACTTATATGTACAGTCGACTACAAAGAGATGTATACCCCCTTAAGTTACAAATACATGTACCCATTAAAAGAAGTGTACATACTTCGTTACTAATAACTATACACATGATATATGACGATTATATGTGTTCACTCAATGTGCCAAATTTATGTATACAGCAAGATGGACACTGTAATGTGTACGCTCTGAAACGAATGAATGTGTTCGTCTTTGGTTACAATGATATGTATACAAGCGGACATTCCAATTTTAAATTTTAAAATTTTTGTCAAAACCAATGGAAACTTTTTAGATGGTTTAATAGGTATTAGCTTCTTTGTGTCCTATGATGACACTTATAAATGTCAAAATATAAATACTCCGTAATAAAGTGGTAATAAATAATAGTTCCTCATATCCATCATCTTAACGAGAACACGTGCACGATTTGTGGGATTATTATCATGGGTCGAACTTTTGGGAGATTGCTGCAAATTCTGTGCGAACTCTTTTGCAAGACATAATCAATGCTAATGGAGGATATACAAAATATTGAACAAGTTTTATATTTTTTGCCAAAATGTGAAGTAGATCTACTATTGTTATAAGTAAAAGAATATTATAGATAGTTATGTTATTAATAGCAAGATAAGTTTAAATAAATGAGTTTTATGATTCAATATTTTTTTTTACGAGAAGGTTGTAAAAGAATGGAAATATGTAGCGAAAATAATTTGTAGTCAATTTCGATAAACAAACGACAAGCCAACACCGTCATGCAGGTGTCGTGGCCAGATCTTAGAAATAATCATTACATGAAGTGTTCGACCATTTCATGAAATGGTCGTATTTCATGAAATGGCCAACTAAAATTGACCATATCGTTTAAACGTCAACGTTTAATGATATGTCAGTCGCCCCTATTACATGGGACTTAAACATAACTGGCGAAATGTGGGTGTACTATAGGTACATCTCTGCCCAACCCTTCGGGGAAACAAGGCGTGATGTTATGTTATGTTCATGAAATTATCAATTCTAAGATCTGGTCACGACACATGTACGAAATGAAGGAGAAAACAGATATTTCCGTACTATTCTGAAATTTGACAATGGAATGTCAGACCTGTATACATATCATTGTAACCAAAGACGAACACATTAATTCGTTTCAAAGCGTACACATTACAGTGTCTTTCTTGCTGTATACATAAATTTGCCACATTTAATTGAAACATAAATCTGTCAGACATCGTGTCTACAATTATTTGTAACAAACAATGACAACATCATCAAAGGATATATATTTTTGTAACTTTCAAAGGTATACATCTCTTTGTAGTCGACTGTACAATTATATACTTAGTCTGGCCATAAACACTTACAATTAAAAATAAACAAAATGTTACATTTGAATTTGGAATCTGTCATTTTTATATGATTGTTCATTGAGTTTTCTCATTTTGGCGCCAATACATTGTACAATATTTTGCGATATTAAAATGGAGTGGGGTGATAAAGAGAACCGAATCGCTGTGATTGCATTACACAAAGTAGGTATGGAGCCAAATGCAATTTTTAAAACTCTCCATACGCTTGGTATTAGTAAAATGTTTGTGTACCGGGCTATTAATAGGTACTATGAGACGTCCTCTGTTTGTGACAGAAAAAGATCTGGCCGTCCACGTAGTGTTCGTACGAAAAAGGTGGTCAAAGCAGTAAAGGAAAGAATTTGAAGAAATCCTGTCCGAAAGCAAAAGATTTTATCTCGGGAGATGAAGATATCACCTAGAACCATGTCGCGTATTTTAAAAGATGACTTAGGACTTGCAGCCTATAAGAGACGTACTGGTCGTTTCTTAACTGATAATTTAAAAAAGAATAGGGTGGTAAAATCGAAACAACTACTGTAGCGGTACGCAAAGGGAGGTCACAGAAAAATTTTGTTTACGGATGAGAAAATTTTTACAATTGAGCAACATTTTAACAAACAAAATAACCGTATTTATGCTCAAAGCTCTAAGGAAGCTTGCCAATTAGTCGACAGAGTGCAACGTGGGCACTATCCGACTTCAGTGATGGTTTGGTGGGGTATTAACTATGAAGGAGTGACTAAGCCATACTTTTGTGAAAAAGGTATCAAAACATCGGCACAAGTGTATCAAGATACCGTTCTTGAGAAGGTAGTGAAGCCCCTTAACAACACCATGTTCAATAACCAAGAATGGTCTACGCAGTCTTGGTTGGAAACGAACGTTTCGGACTTCATCAGAGCTGAAGACTGGCCGTCGTCTAGTCCCGATCTTAATCCGCTGGGTTATGATTTATGGTCAGTTTTAGAGAGTACGGCTTGCTCTAAACGCCATCCATTATAATTTGGAGTCCCTAAAACAATCCGTACGATTGGCAGTGAAGAATTTTCCCATGGAAAGAGTGCGTGCATTGATAACTGGCCTCAACGTTTAAAGGTTTAAAGGATTGCAGCCAATGGAGACCACTTCGAATAAGCTTTTTATATTTTAAATTGTTTTATATTTATGTCTTAAACTAACACACTGTAAAAGTAATAAATGTTATTTGCAATAGAAACTTTTTTTTTCTTTGTTTCAGTATTTATGGCAAGACTAGGTACTATGTTGGTATCGTAATGGCAAACAATAACGGGAAATCCTTTTCCATACTACCTAGGTACTAGGTATAGGCACATACAATTTTTACCTACGATGCTGACAGTCTTCTAGTGTCGAATATTTTGACACCAAAGAGTGTATTTTTTGCTTCTTAAATGTTGATTCTTAGAAAGTTGTTTTTCGTATAAAATTCTAAACAAAAGATACAAAGATAATTTTAAAACAAGTCTACTAAACATAAGAATTTCTTGAGAATCAAAAGTTAAAACTTTTACTACCATAGTCAAGTGAAACGCAACTTCTACGCAAAACGACGACGTAAATTGAGCTGCTCCAATTATTAAGATATTCAGTTTAAACTTCTATTCTACTTTTCTTTATGTCGACTATTCTGCCAATGTCAGAAGTAAGTGTTTAAAACTTTAATGGACTGATAGTTTTAATGGTAATTCGTTACATTTTAATTAAACAATTAGGTATTTTACTATGACCGATGATGTTTTTGAAATTATGACATTATCCTTGTATGCACACTGAACACGGTACTCGTATATACAGGGTGACTTGTAATTTGATGTATTCCTTCCAGGACGTAATAGTCTAACCCATTTGCAACAATTAAGTACCCCATTATGCCTAGGAGAAAATTCATGGGATGTGTGAAAACACAATTTTTATGTATTTTTGAAAAGGATATCGACCAGGTCTGGACCAAATACAGCCCAGAGTACTTCCAAATGGTTCCTTGCATCAACTGATATTAAAAAAAAATATCGATCCCAAGGTTAAAAAGTTTCTGGTAGTCTTATATTTTTATTGGATAGGTATGTATGTATAAGATAGCGTTGATGAATTTGAACTCGTTGGTTTTGTCTTGACAAGTACTATAGCCCAAGATAATATCCAGGGACTGATGATGGAGGCGGAAGGTGGCCTATAGCATGGAGTTCCTATGAACTCCTCAACCAAACAAGATAGCACCATTGTGTTTGGTTTGGACTCATTGGATGTATTCACAAGTGCTATAACGCTAGGTAGTGTCGACAGTCTGATAATGGAGCCACAAGGTGGCCATAGGACCTTCTAAACCAAACAAGACAGGGTGGCGTGCTATCCCCTTTACTTTTCGCAGTTTTTATTAACTCAATCTCCAACGAACTAATTTCTTCCTACCATCTTTATGCAGATGATTTACAAATTTACTCTCGAGCTCCTCTTGGAAATCTGGCAGAGGCTATCTTAACAATTAATCGAGATCTGGCCCGTATATGCGACTGGAGCAAGAGGTATGGACTTAGGGTCAACCCCATAAAGACGCAGGTTGTGGTGGTGGGCAGTTCTAGAACGGTCTCAAGAATCGACTGGACGACTCTTCCCCAAGTTTCTTTTGACAACTCAGTTATTCCCTTCAGTGAGAAAGTAAAAAACTTGGGGATATTCATTGACAAGAACTTCTCTTGGACTGCCCAGCTACAGGAGGTTAGCCGTAAGCTTTTTGCTTCCGCTGCTTCTTTGAAGAGACTGCGTAATTTTCTGCCGACTGCCACCAAGATTGCGCTTGCACAATCGCTTCTTCTACCCATCCTTGATTATGCTGATGCCAGCTATTTAGACCTTACTCAAGACCAACTCGATAAACTTGAGCGGCTTCAAAATTTTTGTATAAGGTTCATATACGGTTTGCGCAAATATGACCATGTTTCCGAATTTCGCGTGAAGCTCAAGTGGTTACCAATTCGCCTCCGCCGGAATGCTCATATTCTTTCCCTTTTGTATAATGTGCTCTTTTCCCCTTTCACCCCTCTCTATCTCAAGAAACGCTTCCAGTTCCTTTGCGACTCCCACACGAAATCCTTAAGGTCATCAGATAACTTGAAGCTTAAAATGCCTATGCATTCCACAACTTTTCTTGACAAATCCTTTACTGTCCAGGCCGCTCGTTTGTGGAATGCATTACCAGTTCCAATAAAGCGCGCGCAATCACTGCCTGTGTTTAAACGACTCGTGAAGGAACATTACTTGTCGTTGTGATTTTGTTCTCGTTGCTGGCTGACAGTCTTCTTTTGTTTTCGTCTCTTAGATAATATTTAGTATGTATGTATCTATGTATATATTATATGGCATATTTATCTACTATATAGCATATGTATGTATCTGTGTATCTTTTATAGTATACTGTACTTATATACTTTTAATTTTCACCAAGAACAACCCCATTTAATGTCCATAAAATCACTGTCCATTCCAAGGTTGCCTGGAAGAGATCGCAGTATGCGATAAGGCCGCCAATTGTATATTTTGTAGTTTAAGATGTATCTTTATGTAATGTGTAATCTGGTGTACAATAAAGTATATATAAATAAATAAATAAATAAATAAGACAGTACCATCGTGTTTTGACTCATTGAATATGTATTGATAAGTTCTAATTGACTAGGTGGTGTCCAGGGTCTGATGGTCTGATGATGGAGTCTGAAGGTGGTCACGGCCACTCGTCAAATAAACAAGATAGCTCTGTTGTGTTTCAGCCATTTGGATTTAACCTTACCTTGCGTCCGTATCCTGGTTGCGATTCAGCGATCTCTTTGGGGAAACCGAAGGTTTTGTCTTTGTGATTATGGACGAAGTTATGATGACGGACAACTATCAGAAATATATTGTGAGGACGGCACGGTTGACATCTGTCAGGCATGCCACCATCCGGGGGAATCAATCCGATACATTATTTCTGGCTGTTCTCGTCTGGCTAACGGAGCCTACCTACTTGCATAGGCACAACCTTGTAGCCAGGATTATCCACAAGCAACTTGCTCTGAAATACAGTCTTGTGGAATCGGAAGTACCGTACTATAGGTATCGTATGTGCCCGCCCCAGTTCTCTAAAATGGCAATATCACGTTGTATTGGGATCGATCTATCATCACTAACCTAGCTATTTTCATTTTCCATTCAAGACTTGTTCGCGACATGTTAAAAATCGTGGAGAGTCTATCACCAAAATGTCTGGCTTGTTGTTGCCAATAAGCCAAACATAGTGGTAATAGATCGATTAGAGCGTCGTACAATGATTATTGATATAGCGATATATTATTGATATAGTATAAAAAGATAAGCAGATCAAGTATCTTGACCTGGGCTCGCGAGGTTGTCGACATGTGTGGTGTGGATACAGCAGTAATTATGCCAATTGTCGTGACGGCCAATGGCATAATAGGATACGTTCGCTGTATGTTTAAATACACGCAAACTAAGCGACAAGTGAACCGTGATCAGTGAGTAGACTGTGAGTTATGTTAAAAACTCAAAAGCCGCTCCGCGACTGGCGACCTGGCCACGAGGACCTGGGTACCTAACGTGTGATGGATTGCTGGGAGGTTAGAAAGTAGTAGGTCCAAATCAGTTAATTAATTCGATAATCACACATTTTTTTAATATTTCAACAATTTGCAAATTCAGCCTTTGACAGCATTATCAACTGTTTCCTCGGCACCTCTAAATATTTTTTTTACTGTTTAACTTCGTTAGATAGCTGATTAAATGAAGATATCTACCCCGTAATTTGTACGCATAATGCCATGGTAAAATTTTGAGATAACTGGTGTCAAAGTTCATGTAGGTAGATGATTTTTTTTTATTATATTAACTTCTTCCTTTAAATTTGTTTGATGTTTTAGAATATTTGGTTACATCGAAAGGTTTGTTAAAGTATTAGGTACCCAATGGAATAGCAATGAAGGAAACCAATTTGAGAGTTTAGAGAAAAGTGATATTTGGTGACGAATTCTGAGAAATTTTCAAAGATACATAAAAATTCTGTTTTCAAGAATCCCATGAATTTTCGCCTAGGCTTTATGGGAAGATTAATTGTTGCAAATGGATCATACTATCATGTCCCGGAAGGTATACGTCAAATTACAAACCACCCTGTATGCATTCAAAACTATAAAGAGCAACAAGTATTTTCCTAAGGAAAATAAGGTATAAACAAAATATCTGGAGGAACAATACTCCTAGGTGTGTGTTGACCGTGTGCACGTGCAGTGTGCACTACGCATCTCCGGCCCAGTATTTTAATGTGTAATTATCCTTCTCAAACTCTCATTCTGCGCAAAGTCTGGTAGGTACCAACTGCCGGAGCTAGTGATATGCACGTGCTTATAATAATCACAATTGATAAATAATAACCTGTAAGCATGGAGATAGTAGTTGTTTTTCCGGCACCATTGTGACCCAGTAACACGGTGATCTCGTTCTCATACAACCTCAGGTTCAAATTGTCGACGACTTTTTTACGACCCTTGTATATTTTTGTAAGATTCTGAAAGAAAAAATACCTGACATTTTTATCTAGTCGATAAACTATCTAAAGAGAAGTGCGGAGTGGCAAAAAAAAACTTACCTATGTAAAAAAACCGGCCAAGTGCGCGAGTCGAACTCGCGCACCGAGGGTTCCGTACTTCAGTTTTTTTTTTATTATTTCAGATAAACGAAAATACTTAACGAAGAACATTTCTCATCTTATGTTTTAACAATCGCAAAGACAACTTTGTATTTCATAATGATACTGTGAATTACAAAGTTATTTTTTGCAGTTGCAGAAAATCGCCCATACTTAACCCTTTGGACCCCAGAATTAAGACATGCGACACACTAAATTTATTATGAAAATATTTATTATGCTACTCATCAAAGCTTATGAATGTGCGTTAAATTCAGAGAGTTGGATAAAAGAACTCGTATCTTAACGCCATTACATCTTTCATATTTAGCGCGCAAGTTATTCATTTACCTACATATATAAAATCCAAGTCTGTAAATGAGATAATCGCCATTTTGATGACAGTGGTGGTCGAGGGTACCTTATGAATCGGCGTTTTTAGTAATTATGTTGATTAAATACAGTATATTGTACATGCTATACAGAAGTTTCAATTTACTAACTTGTTAAGTCGTTGCGATAGAGCTCGTACAAGTATGGTCTAAAACTGACAACTTTTACAGCCCCCTATTTCTTCATTTTTGAAGATAAAAAAATAAAAATTATATTTGTACTCTACTCGATGAGTTCTAGACAATGACACCCCACATGCCAGGGTAAGAAAAAAAAAAAGTTTATTGTATGCCTTTAATTTTTAACTTTATTTTATTTTTGTTTATTTGCTGTTATAGCGGCAATAGAAATACACAATCTGTGAAAATTTCAACTATCTATTACGGTTCATGAGATACAGCCCGCTGACAGACAGACGGACGGACAGCGGTGGCTTAGTAATAGGGTTTCCAAACCGAACAATAAACCGCTAGTATTCTAAAGATACTTCAAATTAGATCATGAAACGTTGCATAATAACCGAACTAAATATAAAGCAGATACTATGTTATTAAGTACCATTATTTTCACCGTGAAAAAGAATTGCCTAAACTGTCGGCGGCGCCTTGGAGCTTTCTCCCTGCCGCCCAGTTTCACTCTCACTCAGTCCGCGAGCACTAGTGAGCGAGCGAGATAAACAGTGAATTTGAGCTGAGGTATTATGGACTTCTTCATTGACGTTCACGAACACCATATTGATGTTTATATTGCAGGAACTTATTGCTAATACAGTGTCGGATAATATGGGTTAACTACTCTAAGGGTAGCGTAGAAGGCGTATACAATTTATGGCAGGTAAGTGAAATATGTGATCGACTGATCGTTTGAATTACGGTACCAATTTTGAAATAAAACAAACAGCGAGGCAATTGCGTATCACACTTACAGTAGGAATCGGTTTAATTGACACTTAAACAACATTCACTGCGTTATTTATGTTGTTGAGCAGACAAATTTTTCGAACATATGAAGCAATGGATTAGCAATTTGTTTCAATATCATTCAAATTGTGATTGATAGTGTGTTACGCAATTAAGGTATTGGTCAAATAGTCACGTACCTACTAAGTATTTACTTGTTATAGAAAACTATTGTAACTTTAGTTCGTATTTCTGGTCTGTGAGCTCTTTTACGAATGTTTGCAATAGAAACACACAATAATATGACAGCTATGTAACGCCTTCAATGAAACGGCGTGCGCTGTTTAAGGTTTTTATTCGAACCTTTAACTTGCCGTGTAAATGTTACTCAAACGAGGTGTTACATCGTAAATCGTTATTCCCATATTTCAATTCACTTTAAGACCTAATTGCATTCTGACTTAACATTACCAAATAGGTACTTAGGTAGATACCTAAGTAGCACAAGACTGTTTTAATCACGTGTTTAGTTTAGTACTTAATGAAGGTAAATGCATTTGGCTTTTGAGAATGTTAATGTTCAAAACTTACATAACATTATGTTTGGTGGCACGTCATGCGTGACTTACCTGTATGTTGACGCCCGCGGGCACGCCCTTTGGTTCCTCTTCGTGGTCATGTACAACCTTCAACAGTGCATCATTATATTCCAGATCACGCGTATCGTTCTTAATTATCTCTGAAAATATTACGTTTCATAGTAATGTGCAATAGATAACGGAATCAACAGTGCTTGTTTAGTCACAGAATATCATCGCCGTTCGAGGTTTAAAGTTCACAGTTTGTTTGATTTATTATATGAATACTTGAACGATTCGCTTTTCGCAGTTTGATAAATCACTTATAGTGCGAGATCCGGTATAAGAAATATGTACATATATGTCGCAGGCAGATTGTAGAATCCGCTGTTTTACAAAACGGCTAGCTGTTTTACAAAACGGCTAGTCGTTTTACAAAACAGCGTCGTTATGTGAAAGAACTGAACGACGTTTAGCGGTTTTACATAATGACTGAACTTTATCACGCCAGATTGTATAAAATACTAAATAGCCAAGTAACTGCCACCAACTTGGAAGTAGCGCTCGCTGGCCGCTACCACGGCCCCGCTCGCTTCGCTCGCTCTGCTCGCGCGTGGTGGGTCACAGTTCTAACCTAACCTAAACCAATTGATCAGAGTGTCCTACCTTACTTATTGCGACCGATTCGGCATTAGAAGTCACACCAAACGCTTATTGTGACTGCAGATAAGCCATTCTAGGCTCAGACTTGCGGACGGCGAGCAATGGGCAGCTCGCCGTCCGTTAAGGACCAGGCCCCAGTCGACGGTGTGTTGTGTTCCACGCGCGCCTCAAAGAGATGTCACACTATTGACGGGGTCCGCTAGGGCCGATGCCAGCTAGGATTGCGGGATGTTCGAAGAGTTACCGTGGCCCCAGCACAGGCAACTGAAGGAACATGGGTGGGTTTTAGTCAGTAAAAGTCTGACACGCCCTCCTGCTCCGCCCAGAGTGGGAGAAGTCATTTGATGATTTCCCATCCAAAAAAAAAAAAAGATAAGCCATTCTGCAATACGTCTAAACATGGGTAGCTGCATTGTAAAACGTAACGCAATGACAATCCAGCTGAACTTCAATCAGCCGTAATAGAAAAAAGCGCCTTTATGTATTTCGGCTAGACGTTATGTATTACGCTGTATTATACAATTCGGCTGTGACATATATATACCCTCATCTGTTATTTGACGATGACAAAGATTATAAGTTAGATATTGTTGGGTAGGCAATAAAATAACCTTTCATTTCATTAAAAAATCGATTAAATAACTGATTACGTACATTAACAACGCGTGCTCACCTGTTTATACCTGGCAACTTCATAGTTGTGCAGACGAGAAAGTAAATAACATATATTTTTCCAATTCCTTGTGTCATATTCTCCCAGCTAATGCACGATTTTTATGAATAACAAATCAGGGAAATTGGCCGAGAAAAGTTAATTACAATTTATATTATTTAACTGCATCGGTACGCGATTTAGCTAGGCAACCCATTTGCGATTTATCAATGTACTTATATATTATCTAACTTATAATCTTTGTCATCGTCAAATAACAGATGAGGGTATATATTCCTTATACCGGATCTTAAACTATTGTATTGGCAACTTACGATAAGAACCCCCGCGCCCGCGCGCGCTGGAAAGCCTTGATCATTATGGGTACAGACAGAGAAGAGTACCTACCTATATAAAACTAATCTTAACCGTTTTTTCTCAAATCTAAGAAGTTTACCTACCTACTAAAAAACCGGTCAAGTGCATGTCGGACCACGCACAATGAAAGATTCCGTGGTTGGGATGAATTTACCCCAAGATCAAACTTAACGTTGTAGTTGAAAAACATATTCTCTCATACATTCCAACTGCAAATGTAAATTGGCCGACTATTACTCGTTAACTTGTAAAGTCTACTTAGCTGTGATAGTTTTCCTTGTAACTTCTTTATATACAAGATGTATGAGTACAATTACCCCTTAAGAGCCTGTGCGTTATTTAATTAACACCCTGTATACTACTGCCGTGAATTTTTTCACATATCCCAAAACAACCATTTCGCTGGCAGGGTGGCCGACACTTGATTCTAACAAAAATTAGCACTTTAAAGCTTAAAAACAAACGGACCCCCGAATCGAAAAATGGTTTTAACACGCCCGCAATATTTCTGAACTGCCTATCCAACGACACCCCACACCATGGGATAGACGAGAAAAAAAAGTCATCCTCACTTTACGTGTAGGGGACGCACCCTATAGTTTTTTTTAAGGTTTTCTTTTACCACTTTGTCGGCGTGATTAATATCTATACCTGTGCCAAATTACAGCTTTCTAGTACTGAGAGTCTCAGAGCTAAGCCGCGGACAGACAGACAGACTGACAAGGCGAAACTATAATGGGACTAATTAAGCTTATTCAGTAAAGTTTATATGTTATTAAATTAATTCACATTCAGAAATGTTTAATTTCAAGTTTTCAAAGCTTCAATCAATAAAGCGGTTTGAGATATTGAACGACCACAATGATAATGACCTTGATTCCATGATTACATTGATGATCGTAAGTGATTCATTGATTCGTTACAAGTTTCATCAGCAGATTACGTTTATGTAATGTTCGAAAACACAAATCGAAAAAAAAGTCACGTCGAAAGCGTCAACTCAAAACTCGCGTGTACACTGCACAGCAAAGAGAAAACTATACCGACACATTAGTTAATGAGTTGTTGGTAAAATGGCCTTCAAGAGAGTAGATTTTACTTACATGACAAATTCATAAACTAACCTGCAACTTTACTCTTATTCGGTCTCCAGAAACTCTTAGTAAACGGGAAGTACCAGGGCAACGGGACTCCGTAGAGCCCCGGGCGTATCTTCTCCACGTACATCGCGATCAGCATGTATAGTATCGTGTCGAGTATCAGCATTAGAACGATGTGGCCCGGCTGTAGCTGATCCTGATACGAGATGGGAGTGAAGAACTCGCTCCATTGTAGACCTATGCAAGATAATTATAATTATGTGGGCGTCCAAGCAAAAAGGGTCCAGTAGTATTGTATTGAGAAGACCAGATTCGGTATCTAGAATAGTCAATTGATAATAAGGATAAAGAAATATTCAAAAACTGGCACATTTTTTTTATCAGACGTTTGAAGTTGAAACTCTGAAAAAACTTGATTTGAGAAAAAGCATTTTCAAAGTTAGATTTTTGGTACAACTTAGTACATTTTCTGATGCTTCTAAGTACATTTTCTGGTACTTAGAAACATCATATAAAGTCATTTACTATATGATCTATTGAGCATTAATTAATAATCAATTAAAATCGAGAAATGCAATTTTTTCACCCAACTTTACAAAACTGCGTATATCTCGAAAACTAAATGCTGAGACCTGCACCCTTTTTGCTTGGACGCAATATATATATATATATACTTATATATATATTTACATATATTTTTAGTACATTAAAGTAGGCATCAGGGCTCTCGCAGTTGTGATTAAAATAAATAAAAAAAGAAAAATTAAATATCGCAGAGCAAGGGCGTCATACTTGAATTAGATATAGGTACGTATGTCGTCTTATAAAAACTAAAACACTACATAGGTACTTACATAAAAAAATTACCTAATGTTATAAGCATAGGTAGATATGACATTAATCATCTATTGTTTTCTTTCTTTGTATTAGGTGAGTAGTTGTAGGCGTCGGACTAAGTTCATATGAATAATTTACTTCTTTGTTTAGCGATTTAAGATTGTGTTCAAATTAACAGTGATAAAATTGTACCTATACGTTTTATACGAGAGGCGAGCGATCGGCTTGCACCCCCTAAGACCCTGCGCCCGGGTGCCACGCGCCCCTGACACCCCCGGGTAAAGCCGGCCTTGTCGTACACACTAATTACTAGAAGTGGGTTAAGGACTTCTAGTTCATCCTCTGATTGCAAAGCAAACCCTATACAGGGTCAAACTAAATTAGCTAGTGAAACTCCGCAGGTGTGTTGGGTACCGATAAATAAACATAATCAAACAAAAAATAAATTTATTTGATGAGTTTTTTTTAGGGTCATCAACCGCAGTTAGTGTAGTCACTTTCTGAAAAAAAATACTGATATTTGTATCAGTATTTTTTTTTTGTATACTTCACAGGCGTGATGGGTATCGATATTTAAACATAATAAAACAAAAGAAAACGGAATTTTTCAACTCGCACTTCAAGTAACAACACTACCAGCGGTACCCAAAAAAAAATGTTTTATTTTTATTTTGTCGTGTTTAGACATTGATACCCATCACGTCTGCTTAAGTTGAATTGAATACCTACCTGTTGCAGCTAGTCAAGTCAGAGCTAAAGTAAGCGCGAAAAGCATTGATATCCGAGAATTAACGAGAAGTTTAAAGATAATTAAAACAAAAAACATAATGCCAACAAATACCTTTTGAAGTTCCTTCGCACATGATGATCATTTGAAATGCATATCCCATAGCGGTGTTAGATATCAGACTTAACAGTAATTTCGTTGTCAGACTTATATCTTCGTATAGTACTTGAGTTAGCATGTATATGGAGTATGCCGCGAACCATGCCAGGCCCATAAAGGATGCGGCGGTGTTAGCTGTAAAGCATCAATATCATTACAATTTTATTATTTTTGGTCTTATTAATTTTTGGTCCAATATTGAGTTTGAGAGGGGCTTGTGGCTAAGAAAAAACAGCCGCACGGGTCGACCGATCAGGTTAAGCTACGCTTGCCGCGGTTGGTCCGTGGATGGGTGACCGTCTTTACATATCAAGACCCCTCCGTGTCTCGGAAAGCACGTTAAGCCGTTGGTCCCGGCTGTCATTCGTGTATCTTTGACAGTCGTTACGGGTCGTCAGAAGCCCGAAAGTCAGACAACCAGTCTTACCAATGGGGTATCGTATTAGCCAGTAACTGGGTTGTGGAGGTCAGATAGGCAGTCACTCCATGTAAAATACTGCCGACCCCAATATAATTAGGAAAAGGTTAGGCAGATGATGATGATGATTGAGTTTCGGAGCTAAATTACTTTCGTACCGATATTTGATTAATATGTTTGTCATTCAAAATAGAGACCGTATCGAAATTGCATTCGAAACGCAATCTGTAACCTATTTATGCTTGCCTTACCTCGAGAAAAGAAGACGCTGATCATAAAAGAGAACGCTAATGAGGCTATGACGAACAGGATAATGAAGAAGAAAAGAACACTCCATGGTGTGAATGTAAGAACTGAATATCCGTCACCAGCAGCTGTCCGGTTGAAAGGTATCTAAAAATTTAATTCATAGGTAAATTTCGTTGGTCCAGCCAACTACAATATTAAGAATATCAAGAAAAGAATTGTCTTGTTCAGGGGTAGCTATTATGAAGTATGATATTAATGCCATCATGATTCCAGTCCGAAAAAGGGATGGTGTTAACGCTCATGTATAGCTCGGTCTCTCTCGCGCAATGGAATCATGATGGCATTAGAACGTCATAATATGGCACCTGGTCCGTTTGTTTAAGTCTGATCCCACTTTAAGCTAATCGTAAGATATGCGTTTATACAACTAGGTGGGTTACCCAGTAGGTAGATATTAATGCAAAGGTTAGATCACGCAAAGAAAAAGGAAATGGTAAGAAAACAGTAGGTACCTACTCAAACAATCTATACAAATAAATAAAATTGAAATGTCTGTTTGTAATGTCAAAATAACAGTTTTTTACTAAATGCACACGAAAGTATATACGGTACTTATAACAAAACAACATTTTTTTTTAAAGATGTCTGCCTGTTTGTTCCGGCTAATCTCCGAAACGGTTGACCTATTTTGACGGGACTTTCACTGGCAGATAGCTGACGTTATAAGGAGTAACTTAGGCTTACTTATACGGGGTGTAAGGTACAGCCCTCCGCAGACTGATGGGGTGAATTCAGTATATCATACTAAGATGACCGATACACGAAATTATTCCAGAAACGTTATGGGAATCCAATAAGCCTGATTTGTTTTATTACCTCACACACAATGTATCGTTACCGTAGCAAAACGCGCGTAGCGAACGGCAGCGCAGCGAGCCTTCTGCCGCCGAGTATTTCAACATCCATTGCTGATTTTTTTATTTTAGCTGTTTTATTTACATAAATAAATAAATAAATATCTTTATTGTCAGGCATCATGGCCCATAGGGTACATTACATTATTTTTTTAAACTGCAAAAATTAACATCAATATTAAAATGAAAATAAACAATTAAAAAGAAAAAAAAAGAAAATACTATTTAAAATCAGAATTAAAAATTAACATCATAATGATAAATAAAATTAAAATGATAAAATCAGAGTTAAAATTCACTACAAAAATAAAATAAATAAATGAATAATAAATAGAGTGCTGCGTACAGAGAATGTAATTTTACATTGAAATAAAGGTAATAACTAAAAATACGATAAAAAATGATAATTTTCCTGAGAATATTTCCAGTGGAATATGATTCAAAATAAGGAGCTGAATGAAATTTACCCTGTTAGTTTGCGGAGGGCTGTCCTTTACACCCTGTATTTTAGAAAAACAAAAATTAGGGTTCCGCGCAAAAAAATTAAAACCCATGAAATTGTGAACAAAATCCGATTCAAATAGGGAAGTATTGACATACACGCGGGCGAAGCCGCGGGCAACAGCTAGTTGTAAAAAAAAACTGATACGACCTTTAAATAATTGAATTGATAACAGAAGGCCAGACGGTACAGTTCCCGTATTCTACTCACTAGTCCAAAATTCATGGTTGAACTGCAGAGCCATGGTCAACTTGCCTGCAAAAGCTTTCTGCGAAATTCGCTCAAATATCGAATGTTCAAATTAAATCTTTGAAATACAACAGATTTTTGCAGAAATGGAATTTGTGTAGGAATTTATACATCACACTAGCCTCTGCCCACGACTTCGTCCGCATGAAATTTCTTGTCCCACGACCCACCCCGTCGCATCGCATTGCATGCCTGTGCTATTACTTCTTTTTCGCTTAGCATTCTTTCTGACTTTTGTCTTTTGCTCGGTTCCTAAGGGTCCTAGCGTGATGTTAAATAGCCTTCCTCAAGAATTGGGCTAACAAATGCAAAAAGATTTTTTTCAAATCCAACTGGTTTTTACAGTTCCAGTGATGAGCGCGTTCAAACAAATAAAAAAAAAACTCAGCTTTATTAACATAGCGCATTCGGAATTGATAATAAAGCCAGTACTTAGCTGCTATTTTGCGTTTTCAACTGGCTTGGATAGTTCCTAGTATTTCATTATAATTGCCAGTATTTTGGTTTCATTAGAAAATTCTCAGTTACACACAGTACTGGGATTCGAAATGTTTGGTACCCGGATATTATTGATTTGCTTACGTTCCCCCCTACCTATTGGGAAATAATAACAACTTCGGCGATCTGTGTTATTGTTTGGACCGAACCTATAATAACGAGAATAACGATAAAGCGTGACCGTTAAATTGACTCGATAAACTTACCTTAAATAGTATCACAATAAGTGCAACGGATATCAAAAGGAACGAGAACTGTTTGATGAACCAAGCCAGCCAGTGTAACCACGATGGAAGGCCCATTACTGTCATCGTTTCCTGTTAACACACAGACAGAGATTGTTTGGCAATATTTATATTTACATACACCTCGAAGCAAATATAAGCTGAGTAAACTGGAGAATGCTTTTAACATTAGACTTCATCATGCAGTGATAAACTAGAAGTTTTTTTTTAAGAGTTTCAGTACTTTTTTCCTAGATCTAATACTTATACATATTTTTTACCTTTAATTGTAACTCTTTCTCAAATGTTACAACCCTGACTGTATTTACGAAGGAATACGCAAAGCAGAGCATTATAATCATTGATATAAATCTTTCTAGGGCGACTAGCAGTTGATCTTCCCTGTATGCAAGCTGAGGTAGACGTTGTAAGTACACCTTGGTGCCAATCGATTTCCCGGTTTTCTGCTTTATGATTTCCTGAGATATAGCATGCTGGACGGCTAAGAACATTTCTGGTGAATACCCTAAAAAATCAAAACCCTGTTTAGTTTGATGTTAACGACGTTTATTTTATAGATATTAATAGATTTGGTTATGTACTCG
Source organism: Fissipunctia ypsillon (assembly GCA_947568875.1). Taxonomy (NCBI): domain Eukaryota; kingdom Metazoa; phylum Arthropoda; class Insecta; order Lepidoptera; family Noctuidae; genus Fissipunctia; species Fissipunctia ypsillon. Next base: position 13,090,645 of record OX387652.1, read on the forward strand.
CAGTTATGTAAGTTCCTGGTTATTTTGCGTCAAAAGCTGGTTTTAAAACGATGCTAATTTAGTCACAGTTTTTGTAACTAATTTATTAATCCCACGACTTTACTTATGACAGTGTTGCTGATAAGTTTAAGTATTAATTTTTTTATCATTGTAAGTTTATTTAGCCTTGAATCTGAGTACATAAATCATTCGTTAAAGTGTTACTAACAAAAAACCTCCTAATAGCTCACAGGTTAAAGATATGTTAGATTGATAGCTGCCAGCTAATAAGCTGGCAGCTATCAATCTATGAGCGTAATCGATGATACTTACGTAAATAAGTGAAGAAAGTCCTGAGACGAGTGTTCCTAGCGATTTACCGAGCCAGTACGTAGGTAGGTATACCTACTTGTATTTAATTAAGTAATCAATATACATATAAAAGAAAGTGTACAATGCGTGTGTCGCTAAAACTCAGAAATGAGTCCCGGTACAATCAAGGGAGTTATATGTTGTGGTCTCTTATTATAAATGCGAAAGTGAGTTTGTTTGTGTTACGCTTTCACGCTAAAACGGCTGAACGGATTTGAATGAAATTTGGCACATGGGTAGACCATGACCTGGGTACTTATGATACATTTTGTCTCGGTAGTACGTTGGAGTGGGATAATTTCCGACCTCCACGCAGGCGAAGCCGCGGGCAAAAGCTGGTAAGCAGATAATTTCAGACGACAATGTTATTTGCTCAAGTTACTTTTCTTTTTCTTAGGGTTCCGTTCGGCACAACGATAACCAGACTGAGTCAGCGTCCAAGTGGCAGAAATAGTGTGAGCTAAATAATAATCAATACGATCATAACAATATATGAAGTTTTGTACCTAATCAAATACAAGAAGTTCCTACACATAGGGGTGATAAATTAGACTATGTGACTTGAATAAAATAACTTGCAAAAACAGAACCTGGTGTTTTCCCGCCGTACATGTCGCCTGGAGCACGGGGCCCGGGCTGCGGGAACAGCGGATACAATAAATTTGTTCTCCAACTGGCTCTCAGTGGGTGCTCTACCATTGGTGTTCTCATCACGGCCGGGAATCTTAGAGTGAGAGTTATGTCGTTCGGCCATTCTGTGGCATCTGTAATAATTGATACTCAAAAATTCTGTCTACTTCATACCTTCACAAAATAGAACATTAGGCGAACCCATAATTAAATATGGACTAGCTGACCCGACCGACGTTGTAAAGGACATTCAGTTTTTCCTGAATTTGGAGATTTTCCGGGAAACGTTTCCAATTTTTCTTTCGATAAAAACTTGATTCGGACTATTACAAACATTTTAAAATAAAAAATAGCCAAATCGGTCCAGCTGTTCTCAAGTGATAGGTACACTTACCAACTAACAGGATTTCATTTTTACTATATTGTATAAAAAGTATTACATTATTACTTACTTGCCATACTGTCATCAAACTGAATGCCAACAAGAATTTGGTTCATAGCATTAGGTTGGGTGAGAGCTAGTTCCATTTCTTCTGCATTCTTATAGCCTTTAGGTTGAGGTAGAATATTCGAGTCAAACAGGAGGGCAAAAAGTATGCTGAAATTGTCATCAGCTACCATTGCTATGGCATCTTTAGTTACACTTCTAGTGAGTGGGTTTTCAGGGGAGAATGCCAAAGTTCCTGTTTTTGCTGTTGTTAGATTGCCTCTGAATAAGAATGTAAATCGTTAGCTACTTGTTTTAATTATTTATATAAAAAAACGACATATTCAAGCAAAAATAACTTACAGATTTCGTCCACTAATATTAAAATAGGTTGGGAGAAAAGGTGGATAATTTATTTCGGGTTTTGATTTCGGATCCACTAGGCATCTTGTTAATATTAAAAACATTGAAAATATCACAGGTGATGCAATCTCGAAAATAGTTTGCCATTTGTGCCTTCTTTGTAGAAGAAAGTTCTTCCAAATCAGCAGTTTTAATTTATCAAAGGCCGACATTGTGCCAGGTGATGATCATCTAAAATAAAAATATAAAAATTCTTTAACTTACACTTAAAAAATCTGAGTTGTAGAAATCATTGTTTATTTTTTTGCTTTTTGAGTTCAATAGCCCAAACCATAATTAAACACAACTAAATGCAGATATGGATGTTACTCTAGCTATACCAAGTTATTATGCATTTTATTAAAACTTAAACATGGGTTTATTTGGGTCTCAGTTTTTAACATACAAGGTGGAACAAGACGATTGACATTCCTATAAACCACGTAAATAGAATCATGTTCTTTACCCATATATAAAAAATCAATCAAATCCAATACTTATGAATACTTTAGCCACCGAAAATTATTTTTCATTTTTTTATTTTTCAACATGATGATCCGAGTCCATAATAATTTACAAAAAAAAAAAAGAAATACAGAAATAAGACCATGGACAAATGGTACCTACAAACAATTTTACATTTATTTTATTAATTTATTGTTTTTTTTTTTTTTATATATATGTCTCGGGACCCCAGGGTCCCGGACCTTTAGAAGGCATATGAGGGGCCGAAGCCAACTCGCAGAGGCCCGTTAGACGCTTTCAATGGAAATGAGGCACTAACCGATTATTAATTTATTGTATTATTAATTACAGTAAATATTCAAATTGTTTGCCACCGGCATTAATACAGGCACGACATCGCCTTTAAAAATATCGTTTTATTTGTCGTGCATATCTTCTACCATTTATATGATCCGCAGCGTGATTGATTTTTGGCGAAGCTCATCCATGGAAATATAAAACGGAAATATCGCGGAAATATAACTATACAATCAGGAGCGTATCTTCTGAAAACAGTAAGAATAATCCTAAAAATGTTTCAATGGGTTTTGAGTAGACCCTGTCTTTGAGACAACCCCAATAGAAGAAGTCCAGGGGGTTTAGATCGGGTGAACGGGGTGGCCATAAGATAGGACCAAGTCACACGATCGAACACCCTGGATACTCTTGGTTTAAGTATTCTCGCACCGGACGGGCATAGTGGGTGGGTTAGTGGGCAACCATCATTTTGAAACCACATGTTTTGTAAATCACTACTGGGCACGTCTTCTAATAATTCTGGCAAGTCATTTTGTAAAAAGTTCAAATAACTATTGCCATCCAAGTTTCTTTGTAACTCAAAGGGCCCAATCACTTTTCCATTTAAAATGCCGTCCATAGCTTAACCTTGAATTGATATTGGGATTTGTCTTGTCTCATCAGGTGCGGATTTTCATTGCTCCAGCTATGTAAGTTGTGAAGATTTGAATATCCATCTTTCTTGCAGGTTGTTTCATCCGACCATAGAACTTTAAGAATAGGGGATCTTCCCTGTGCTTTTGCAGCATCACACGGCAAAATGCGACACGTAGTGGATAGTCCTGCGGTAATAACGTTTACACACGCCTGTAGTGATATGGGCCTGAACGGTAGTGGAGCCTGTGACGTTTTAGAATTCGATGTGCAGAATTTTGGGATTCCCATAGCTGCTTCTGTGGCACGTACCGAGGTAGTCGGTTCGTTTTCTATTTCATTGAGATCTTCGTCATCGTGTTCTGATCTAGGTCTTCCAGCGTTTCTCCTGTCAGATGGTAAACGACCATCCGAAAACCTTGATGCATAAATACTCGATAATCCGAGTATCTTTGAGCATTTGGGTACCTTTCTCGATACAATCTGATAACATCATTAGCATTGCATCAGCATTCTCCTTAAATGAGGTGCATATTAGCGTAATCCAACAGTGTGTATGGTAGTGGCATGATAAACGCTAAACAGTCTGAAATACCCCAAAAGTCCAATTCACAAAACACACAATCACAGTCCAAAATAATGCCAGGTCAGTTCAGTTTGCAGATCACTTAATCCAGTCCAAAAAGCCAAGCCAAAAGTCGTTAGTACGAGAGCCACGTCAATTGAATACGGAATGGTGCACAATAAACCAAGGAGCAGAGTGAATTTTGATTGGTTTTTTGTGAATACTACAAGCATTCTAGGATTTTCAAGGGTTGTGATGAATAGCAGTTCTACTTAGGTTGCTGATACAAAAAACAATTCAGAAATATTTGAAAAATAGTGGTCATGGTAGTTAAACTGTCTTCAGGGGTGTCAATTTTCGAAGGATTAAATTTATTTCTTTGTAATTAAAAAAAAATAGAAATATTATTTTTTCTTTATTTTTTCTCGAATCGTCATGAGCAGGTCTACCCTCTGGTGCCCGCTTATCGTTGTATTTTGGGACATGTTGTATGAATTCAATTAAGTAAGGAAACCATACACGGGCAGAAATTCTAAGAGCTGATTTTACTAGTTTTTGAAATGCTTCTAATTAATGCAGTATTTACAAGGCAGAAATCAGTAGAATTTCTCAATAGCAGCCCGGAGTCTGGATTTGTGCCCGGTAGATGGCAATAGGCTCGCCCCCTATTACATGGGACCTAAACATAACTAGCGAAATGTGGGTATACTATAGGTACACCTCTGCCTAACTCTTCAGGGAAACAAGGTGTGATGTTATGTTATGAAATCAGTGGAAACGCTGGGAGGGAATACCCTAGAAGGACATATAGTGACATTATTGGTGACATTCTTTAGAAAGGTGGGGTGTGTAGTACCCGCATGCGTGTATGACCAGATGTACAAATGTAAACGAGGCAAAAGGATGTTAGGGCAATTGTTGGCAATCGGTGGATGTTGAAGGCAAAACGATGTATAAGGATTGTATCAGGTGGCATTCTGTAGTTTCTGCCTACCCCCATGGGAAGAAAGCGTGAGTTTATGTATGTATGTAATGCCTAGTGTCTTATAGTAAGTAAACTAAAAACTTATCCTAACTTATTTGTAATTAAAATCGAATATACCTTACAGTATCATCCCAGTACTTATAATACACATTATTGTAGGTAGTGTAGTATTAAGGGTATTTAAAAGCAATTCATTTCTAGATGTATGAAATCGGTTTAGTTTGAAATATTTATTGATTTTACGACACCAAAATAAATTCCGTATTTATGAGCTAAATACCAACTTTCTTCTTACTACCTTCGACATGACAGTCTTTCTGTAATTATTTACGAACACCATCATTTCACTTTAATTCATAATAAATTAATTCAATCGATCGCTGATGTCTATACTATTTATAGCGGCGATTTATTATTTTCGTCGCAGCAATCACTTACCGAGAATAAAAATATTAAAAATCTTACCTGCGTATTTAAGAATCTATCATATCTTTACAGATTTTATTTCACACACTCAAGCTGGCCGCTGTTAAGGCACAATTAAACAGGATATAACTAAATGAGAATCTATAGGAAGGTCATTTATGAACTGAGAGCGGAACAAAACCATTCTAAAGGAGCCGAACCTCTTGAACATCCCATTCCATCCAATCACTCAAATCCACTGTGGTGATTGTGAGAAATTGGAGAATTGTCAGTGTCAAGTGTCATGTGTCAACATCTAACGATTGACATTACCGGCACTAATTGCCTTGTAAAAAAATAAATTTATCATAAATACGATTTATTCTTTTGAGCCGGCCACACACAGTCGAAATTCCGATTCGGATTTCCGTTTCCAAAGCAGTACAATAATGTTACTTAATACAATACAATAATACAACACAAAAACAACACAACAATATTACTAGACTCGATTATGAGTGGATGGCTTTCGAAACGGAATTCCAATTTGGAATTCCGACTGTGTGTGGCCCGCCTTATAGTGTAAAGAAATTTGGCTCTTAATGCTTGGTACACACGCAGCGAGTTTGGTCGCCAGCGACCTGCTACGTTAGACTAGAGATTTCAAAAAACTCACATCTACATATAGATTCACACAATGAGGTTATACAGGGTTACAGGGAAAGTCGTACTGAATATTAAAGGAGGTTATTATTCAGGTCATTTCTGATGATTTTGATTCTGAAATAAAATGTCCGAAACTTAACCGTTATGGAGATATTAAATTTTAAAGATTATTTTTAATTGTTGCTATTGATCATTTTTATTAATGGACATGTCTTCTAACTAGATACATCAAAAAAACCGACTCTAGGAGCTCTACGCCCAAAGAAAACGACTAAAAGCCAAAAAATAAAGGATTTTTAAAAATAATCTTTAAAATTTAATATCTCCATAACGGTTAAGTTTCGGACATTTTATTTCAGAATGAAATTCATCGGAAATGACCTGAATAATAACATCCTTTAATATTCAGTACGACTTTCCCTGTAACCCTGTATAATACTAACATCATTGGATTCACGGGTGTACAAGGTGTTTTGGTGTGCCCATTTCGAATAGCGTCTTCTACAAGGTTGGCCATTTCACGAAATCAAATGCTTTTGAGAAAAATGAATGATTATGTACTGTCAGCTTGTTACACTCTCGTGCCTCCTAACGAACAATGAGTCTGTCCACGTTTTCCCTTTCCTTTCACACACCCAGCTTGTTCTTGCGCAATCTCTCGCGACAGGTGTGCTTTCATACAATCGTTGAGAATGTAAAGCAATATTTTGCTTGCGTGGCTGATCAGAGCAAGCGTTCGTTTGTACACTTTTTGGTAGAACCCTTTTTGTGAATAGGAATGAAAACTGTGTGAGCCCATTCTGACGGCTATTTTCCAGCCAGCCATATCTTATTGCAGATGGTGTGAAAGATATGAACATGGCTCTCACTCAATGCTTGAATAATCTCGATTGGGATAGCATCAGAACCCGTAGCCTTTTCATTCTTTATGTGTTTATTTTTTTTTCTTTCATTCCTTAAGTGCTGACTCAAGGATAACTGGTTCTAGTTTATCACTCTCTGGTTCTGCAAAGGTTAGCGACTGCGGATCTTCAAACAATAACTGACAGTAACACCTCCAAGCATCTGATATTTGCTCCAGTTCGCTGATCACTTGACCATTACCGTCTTCAATTGCCCACGTTTTGGACGGCAGCGTTTTGGTAATAATCCGAATTTATATAACGCAGAGCATTATGATCTTGTCTACATTTTTTCTGGATCTGGGCAGACTTTCCATTGAGCTGGAGCCTTTGCACCGGCTGCTTTCATCCTTTGGCGTTCCTCGACCAGCGCAAAGGTGCCCTCCGTCATCTAATATTTCTGCTTGTGTACGAGTATCACAGTTGGTGCTTTGGGTCCTGAGACCGCGAGCCCTTTATGAGACTTCGCTCTGCTTCAAAGTGCTACACGTAGTTCGATGTCCAATACTGCGTCTGTGCATTTTGTCCTGGTGTGTTCCACTAGCGGCTTGAATTTCGGTACATACTTCACGTCTAGCCTTCTTTGTTTTTAGAGGGTTATGGCTGCTGTCAATTTGAGCTTGAATTTTGAGACCAGAAGTTGGTTGTCTGATCCACAGTTAGCTACAGGTAGCATGTGGGCATTTGTTACAGCGATGACCTCCACCACTATTGAACCATAATCTATCTAGTTGCTATCTAGTTTCCATCAGATGAGATGTCCACGTGTATATAGCCTTAGAGGGTGGTGTTGATAGAGGCTATTTGCAATGAGTTGCATTTGCGGACGCAAATTGTATTTAAGCTGATCACCTCTGTCGTTCCGAGTTCCAAGTCCAAACTTTCCGACGTATTTGCTAAGTTGATGGGTATTTACTCCAATCTTGGCGTTAGACTCGCCCAAAACAACAAGAAGCTCTCTGTTTGACATTTTTGCTATGGTGGTTTCCAGTTCAGAGTAGAATCTCTCTATAACCTCGTCACTTGCAGTGACAAAAGAGCGTAAATCTGTATGAGGCTGAGATTCACTGGCGACGCTTTCAGTGCTGATTGTCCGGTTACTTATTGGCTTGTAACCCATCACACAGTTCTACTGGTGCATAGGGAATAATTAAAATGTATGTTGCACTTTTAAAGTACACTTTAGTCATTTTAGTTTAATGAAAGCACTATCAATCATAGACAAATCAGGAGTCATTGTAAGAAATAATCAAAATGGCGTTTACGTCAGTGACATATCAATGTTTTCTATTGGATTTTTTTTGTTAAAAATAAGTTATAAATGTAAAATTGCAACGATTGTTTCTATAATATGTCTACCAATAATTTATCTTCGGTTTTAAAATCTTGTTCAGAGAGTGAGTTGATTAATGAAGTGTCCGAGAACAGTATGACACAGAAGCAGGTGGAAGGATCCCGATTAAAACGTACATTTACCCTGCCTCGCAATCCCTTCGGAACTACAAAGCCCGGAACCAGCAAGAATAAGAGTAACGAGAACGAAAGCAAACCAGCAAGTGCTAGCTCCACACTTTTAGAGACTCCTAAAGACGATAATGGTATAGAAAGGAAGTTGTTTAGAAGGCCATCATGGAAAAGATTCCTAAACAAGATAGCGCAACACATGAGCACTGTTCACGTATCAGGCGTAAGTATTATATGATTACTCTCTATAATGTTAAAGATTATTTTCACCCTTGCATTCCCTTGTTCAGTAAAGGAGACAGTTCCAAATGTACCCAGCTCCAGCGCTAATGATTTGTGTTTCAGATTACAGAGTAGGAAGAGTAATAATATAATATTAGCTCTATCAGGTGGCTAATAGTTGTTTGCCCAGAGAAGCTTAGTAGGCGTTCATCACAAAACCTCATTTTTGGATCAAAAATATATACATAATTATTTATGTTATCGGTATATTTACATACAAGCATATGAAACCTAAGCTAAACCAAATGAAACACAACCTTGGAAGGGAAAGAAACTATAATTCTCAATATCTATTAAAACAGGGTCCAAGCACTGCGGCATAATCTGGTTTCGTATTTGGAGAAAACATGGAATCATCGGAATCAATTTTGAATAAAAAATGTGTACTTTAACAACCTATGTGTTGTAAATAGCAATCACTTAATTCTATAACTTATGTTTTACAAAAAAAAAAAAGGTTGAACACCTACAAGCTTCTCTAAAAAAAAAAAAATGTGTTAACCACCAGATAAAGTGATGGGAATAATGGTCTAGAAAATTACTTTTATTTTGACTCTTAAATTTTAGATAGAATGTTTGCTATGGAACTTAAATCATCTTCTTTATTAATGTCATTTTTTTGTGCTGAATCAGACAGCAACTGGAAGATGTTTTTTTGGTTAAATGATGATTTACATTTAATACCTACATACTAGCATGATTACACTTTGCTATATATTTACATGATTTTATCAATACGCATAATGAAAAATAATGACTAAAATGATGCCTACTTTGTATTAATTTTTACTGTGTTCATAGATTGGTATGAATCTTTGAGGCATGACTGGAAAACTAAAATTACTTTTTCTTGTAGGTAAAGTCTGCACCAGCACTAATGAATGGTGAGCGCGTTCCATGCAGCGGGGATCCTCCATGGCCACCTGGTTCAACTCCCGCGGCCACAGGAATAAAAAACCATGGCAACACTTGCTATATGAATGCCGTTCTACAGTGTCTCTCACATACTGATGTTATTTCTGAATATTTTGTTTTGGACCATTACAAAGTCAGTACCTATACCATTTTTCAGAGCAGTGTAATAAAAAAATAAATATTGTTCTATTCATTTCACAACAGTTAAATTAATTAAGTACTTTATTATAATGTTTCATAAATAATAACAACATTATAATCTTACTATGACTGATCAATTTTCTATGTTTCAGGTGGATCTGCAAAAGAGGAATAAAATAAATTCTAAGAAGTATGGTACTCGCGGTGAAGTGACTGAGCAACTGGCAGCAATTCTAAAAGCTCTCTGGGCTTGCCATTATACTCCTGACATGAGTACTGCTTTCAAGGTTATTTTTTTATTTATTTTATTTAACAGTTTATGTACACACATATAAACAGACAAGAAGAAAGGAACAGAAAAATACGTACAAAGGTGATGCTTATTTCTAAAGAAATCTCTTCCAGCATACCTGCGATAGGAAAGTAGATAAAGAGATGTAGACAATGTGTGTAAGAGTAAAAGAGAAAAGAACATACATAAAATCACAAATGATACACTAATATGAATATATATAAATATATATATAACATAACATCACGCCTTGTTTCCCCGAAGGGTTAGGCAGAGGTGTACCTACCTATATAGTATACCCACATTTCGCCAGTTATGTTTAAGTCCCATGTAATACAGGGCGAGCCTATTGCCATCAACCGGGCACAAAAATACCATATCATATCATATCATATTTTATGTTTATAAATATACACTTCTGGACACATCTATTGGCCCACCTTGTATTTTCAGTTTCGTTTGGTCCTAGCTAAAATTTTATATTAGGTTGAGCAAAAAGTTTTTATGCAGTTTTGAACCTGGCACATTCACAATTTCATTCAATAGTCTTTTTTTGAATTTCGAACACAGAATTTAAAGAAACAAAAGACAATTTGGAGCCTGTTTGTTGATATCAAACAATCGAATACTAAGAAAACTTGGTTTTATTGGTTTACTTGGATTTAATTCTTGAAAAAGTGATTGATATCTTTGGTTTTGCAACAAACATTACTTATTCTTAACATTAAGGTGAGGTTCTATCAATAATCTATGGATACTTCACCTGAAGTCGCCGCCCAAGCTGTGGCACTTATTCAGGCCGGACACAGCCAAAGAAACGTGAGTGCTCAACTTAATTTAAGTCGATCTGCGGTCCGAAATGTTTATCGGAGGTACCTAGAGACTGGCGGCTTTGTTCGTCGCCAAGGAAGGCCACGATCTCGGGTCACAACTGAAAGGCAGGATCGATTCATCGTGACGACCAGCTTGAGAAATCGTCACCTTACCTCCATTGAGATACAAAACCAACTTCGCGACTTCCACGGAGTATCTGTGAGCCCTCGAACTGTTCGGAGAAGGTTAAAAGAACGCGATATGGTACCACACAAGCCAGCTAATGGGCCCAAACTAACGCGAGCCCACCGAACAGCGCGCCTTCATTTCGCACGCAGTCATTTAAATTGGACACAGCAAGATTGGAGCCGTGTACTCTTTTCTGATGAGTCTAAAATTGTGTTACATGGCAATGATGGAAGGAAGAAGGTCTACCGACGTAAGGGAGAGCGTTTCGCACAATGCTGCTTTGAAGAGAGGGTTGCTTATGGCGGTGGCTCATGGACTGTCTGGGGCGGTATATCCGCGAGCGGCAAAACTCAACTTGAGGTTGTTACAGGACCACGGCTGCCAACATTAAATGCTGAAAGGTACATTCGTGAGTGCTTAGAACCTCACGTGATACCATACGCGGACTATGTGGGCCCAAATTTCCTTTTTATGCATGATAATGCAAGAGCCCATGCGGCCGGCATCGTCAGGGAATATCTTCGGGATGTGAACATCACAGTTATGGACTGGCCAGCCAGAAGCCCAGACATGAACCCCATTGAGCACATGTGGGACGAGCTAAAAAGACGTGTTAGGGCTCGTCAGCCAGTTGCCCAGACGATGCAGGAGTTGAAAACTGCCATAGAAGAGGAATGGGAGATGATCCCTCAAAATTTCATAGAGCGGTTGATAAACTCTATGCCTAATCGTATTAGAGCTGTGGTAGATGCCCATGGAGGCAACACGCGTTATTAAATTAAACCTTTATTTGATAAAACATGTTTTTTATTAAAAAATCAATTGCCTTTAACAAGGCGCATATCCGACTTGTTAGGCGTAGCTCCATGTCGTATGGTATTCTGAATTCAAATTTAAAACAATACGATCGAAAAAGATGGTAAAATATATCAGGTTTAAAACTGCATCAACAGTTTTTGTTCAATCTAGCAATCATATTTCGGTAGGGGTCATCGAAACCTAAACTCTAAGGTGGGCCAATAGATGTGTCCAGAAGTGTATATATGTATAAACATAAAATATGAGTACATACAAATACATACATCTATACTACCAAAATAAATACCACTAAAATATATATGATAATAATGAAGCATAACATAATAAATACTAACAGCTATGACGAAGTGGAAAGATAGTGTTCTTTCACTCTTCTTTTAAACACTGCAACAGTTTGGCAGTCCATAATATCAGGCGGAAGTGAGTTCCATAACCGAACCGCATGCACAGTGAAGGTGTAGGAGTAGAAGTCGGTTGAGTGGGGAGGGGATCTAAGGAGATTTCTAAGATGCGACCTGCAAGGTGCATCAGAAGGACGAGCGTAGGAAAAGCGTTCCCGCAGGTAGGATGGCACTTTAGGATTGTGAAGGATGTTAAATAGCAGACACAATATCCGAGAGTTCCTGCGAAGTCGAATAGGGAGCCACTTGAGTATCTTGCGAAAGTGAGAAACGTGATCATACTTTTTAAGATTAAAAACAAAACGAATGCATATATTTTGCAAACACTCAAGAACAAATCTACTCATAATAAGCTATTTTTGTAATATTTGAATATAATATTTCAAGCAAAGCATTTTAATAAAATACCTACTCAATGTCTATAATATTCCAATATAGCATTGTTTGACTGAACTATAATATAATTCAATCTCACCCTTGTCTGCCTTAATAACGATTTTGATTTAGCTAGGAATATTACCGAGTTATTTATACAGTATGTTAGTTTAAACGAGGGTCATATTCAACCCCACAATAGGACATGCTAACATGATACTAATAAAAATATGAACAAAAAGACACTGATAAATAACAGACAGAACCATACCAAAAATTTCACAAAAAGTCTCACAACGTGTATGCACCCTTGCGCTAGACAAAAACCAGCGGCAAAAATTCACGCGTGGTTCGTGGTCGTTAACCCCGGGTTTACAAGTTCACTTCTTGCGCCCTCAGTGTTCATGAATAATGTATTTTATTGGACAATTCCGTCACAAAGATTTATAGGTTTATGTTTTTTACATATTTGTGATGAGAATCGAATACTGAATACCCTCCCTCAATATGTCCCTCGTTTAACCTACCATACTGTATATTGAATGACTGTTACCTGCTGCTTCGTCCGCGTGGATGTCAATACTTCCCTATTTGAATCGGACTTTGTTTACAATTTCATGGGTTTTCATTTTTTTAGCGAGGAACCCTAATTCTTTTTCTAAAATAAAAGAAGCCTAAGTTACTCCTTATAACATTAGTTATCTGCCATTGAAAGTCCCGTCAAAATCGATCCAGCCCTTTCGGAGATTAGCAGACAAACAGACAGATAAACATTAAAAAAATTGTTTTTTTTTTTTTGTTATAAGTACAGCTTAAACTTTCATATGCAATTAGTAAAAAGCTGTTATTTTGACATAACAAACAGACACTTAAATTTTATTTAGTTGTATAAATTGAGGGTTTAATGTAAACTAAGTTATTATTCATTATTTTTTCTCTAAATTGATCTAAAACAAAAATCTTATTTTAATACCAATGATAAAAAAATATAATAGAATAAATTTAATTGTGTATTATATTTGTAGGGTGCAGTTGAAAGGCATGGTACACAATATAGAGGAAATAGTCAACATGATGCACAAGAATTTTTATTTTGGCTACTAGATAAAGTGCATGAGGATTTGAATACAGCTACTAAGAAAAAATATAAAATAATTAAGGTGAGCAGTTAATATCAACTTGACCTTAAAATATTTAATAAACTTTGTTTCACTGTTGTGCTATTTATGAATCTTATTTCAGAATACATGTGGTAAGCCTGATGAAGTAGTTGCAGCTGAAACATTAGCCAATCATGCCAGGAGAAACAGTTCATTTGTACAGGCTGTATTTCAAGCTCAATACAGGTGCAGAAATGTTATTATCACTGTCATACTCATGTTTTATCAACTGCTTGGTAAAAGATAGAACCATTTACATCACACGCAATTGTTTCAACCATCCTCCAGGTGCTATGTCCTTATTGTTGAGTCACTGACATTGTTGTGTTGCAAATCATCTTGCAATTTATATTGCAGGTCAGCATTGACATGTGCAAAATGTGAGCGCACATCTTGTACATTTGACCCGTTCCACTGTGTGAGTGTGCAGCTACCTTCACGACTGGCCACTGCCCAGCCCTCACCGCTACCTGTCAATGTAAGTCTTGAGTAGCATACTGTAAATACTTTATAGTCAATCTGTAAGAACTAACTTCTGAATGCAACAGCAGTAGTTGCAGTCGCGGTTAAAGTATGTAGACGACGCGTCATTGGGGTCAGTCGCCATACCGTCTCAGTAAAGTAGCTTACGATTACGTGACATGTTATTTGTTATAAAACTAATGTATAGTTTGAAGTCGCACATTAGTTAAAATCGTATCATATATAATATATATTTTTGAGTCATCTGTTTTGGGGTAAAGACTTTACACATGTTGAGATTAAAAGTTTATGTAAAAATATTAGTTTTTAATTTTGCATTAACTATATCCAAACTTGAATGCAGTATGCAGAAGCACCCATCCACCCGTAAAAATATGCACATGCAGAAGATGCGGTTATCATGATGCAATATGGAAGCCAAACCTATACTAAACATTTACTAATATTTTTACATAACATTTAACTGTCATGGATTTCCGCAAAGTAATGGCTGATTCCATAACTTATCTCACACACACATCTCTACATGAGATGATAATGATGCTTAGAGTATATAACACTGGAGAAGGCATACGCGCAATATTCTGAATAAAAAAGTCGGTCACTTTTGGCGGGGGACGCGGTAGCTACTACAAATTAAAACAAAAACGGCTCGCCCAGAAAGAGAAGTCTGCACCATTTTTTTATTGATATCTATATTCATTTGGAATTTTGCTCGAGTCCATGAAATATAACAGCTGATGCATAAAATATTAAAATTTTAATAATAAGAAAATATAACAACAATTAAATGTTTATGTCTTCCTAGGGCGTCCCCTCCCGGCGTAAAAGTTAAAAATGTATAATAATCTCAATAAAAAAATAGTTTAAGTTAAAACAAAAAAAAAATATTTTTTTCAAATTATAAAACCATTTGAATGGAAATATAAAACAGTCATCATTATAAAACACAAATATTACTAATTCGTATTATAAATTATCGACACATGTCAATTTTGGTTTCAAACAGGACCTCAACCGCAGTGGCGTGCCTAAGGGTGAAAATTAGGGCAAGCCGAAGATTAAAAAAAAAACGGATTTTCTTACGTCGTTCATACTAAAACCATTATTAAAATGTTGGTTAGATAACCTTTAAAATACGAAGAGTACTACGTATATTTCAAGCATCAGATGGCGCTTATGTTAATTGATACATAATTAACATCAGTGCCATCTATATTATTGGATACGCATAACTACACTGCTTAGCCACACCTTAATTCACAATTCGCTTGTCACATGCAAAATTTTTCAATCAAAAGCCACTAGATGGCCTCCAAATTATTGATTTGTTGTTCTATTTCTGTACCGTCACGTCGGGTTACTTTGACCCTAGGGTGTAACTGGCCCAAATCGAGACAAATGTTTAGTGTCATTAAATCCACACAACAGTTCCGGAAGTACGCGTCTATATCGCCATCTATTAGTTACCGAAGGAATACGACGTTCGGTTTTGTGGTCGCGACATGGCGGGAATTTCAAACATCAAGTCTAGATTTGGGCCAAAGTTATACCCTAGGGTCAAAGTAACCCGACGTGACGGTATGCATTATTTTATGAATTCAATTTAATGTCAATTGAAAATGTTACCCTAAAACATTTATACTTAATCATAATGATCATGCCAACTCTAATCTTCATTTCAAAATACCTATGAAGAACCTCTTCGATACGAAAATTAATGTTTTGTCTCGATGAGAATTTAGTTTTTCAGTGGTATACTAAAAACTACAAATGTCATACAAACAACACTATTCATGTCATTTCATGTGCAACATATTCATGCCTATTAAACAATTCGAAATTTTAGTATTCCTATGACATGAATGTTTGAGTTCGAGTTCATTGGCTTGGTTTTTTTTTTTTAATATATTCTTATAGTTATGCTTACGTTTGTTGTTGTAAATTATGATTTTATTAGGGTAAGCCCGGCTTTTTGGCTTCTATGAAGGCACCGCCACTGCTCAACCGTACGTTAGTCTCGCTAGCATTTTTTACTAAGGGCTTATTTTTCAATCGTCAGATAACTTTTATCCGAGGAATAAATATGGCGGTTTGACATATTTTCTATACAAAAGCTGTCAAAACGTCAAACTTATTCCCCAGATAAAAGTTATCTGACGATTGAAAAATCAGCCCTTAAAGATATAATCGCATGTCAAGTTGGCTGATTTACCTCCTTCTGCGAAGCAGTAAATGCTCGCGAAGGAGGAGGCGGAACGCGTGAGGGAGAGGCAAGCTTTGCGCCCTCACGCCCCTAGCCGCCGCAGGAGACGCCCTGGGCGTCGGGAATTGGCAGCCGATTCCCGGCCACCTAGCCCAATTCTCGAAGACAGTTATAGGTTATAGGCTATTTAACATCACGCTACGACCCTTGGAAGCCGAGCAGAAAGAAAAAAGTCAGAATTATGAACAAAAAGTCTGATTAGAAAAATTCTTTTTGCATTTGGTAGCACAATAAATTCTTGAAGATAGTTATAGGTTATAGGCTATTTAACATCACGCTAAGACCCTTAGGAGCCGAGCAAAAAGAAAAAGTCAGGAAGAACACTAACCAAAAACGAAGTAATAGCGCGGGCGGGCGATTCCGATCCGGGAAGTAGCCTACTCGTTGAATGGCATTAAAAATTATAGTGAGGTACACAATTCCTTTGCGAGGTAATTCCTGAAGGACTTTTTTGTCGATAAGATCATAACCTGGGGCCTTGTTGTTGTCGTCCATTAAGTTCATATTCCTGTGTATCTCTTTAGGCGTTACTAGCTTCAAGGGTAGATCCAGTTACAGATCTTGGTTGAGGACATGGTCGATATCAGATTCATCCGCGTTTGGTCTCGGGTTATTAGATGAGATGTTTCGCAAATGCATCAGCCTTGTCTTGTTCAGTTCTAATCCATGTTCCGTTTAGGTCCCGAAACGGTGGTTTGTGGTGCAAAGGTCGATCCAGGTTTTTATAGGCTTTCCATAATGAATAGTCAGTCGTTTTTGCAGCCGTGAGACCTTCCAAATACGTGTCTAGGGCCACACCATCTGCTTCAGTTATAAGGGTCTTTAGTTCTCTAATAGCTTTGTTTAGTTCCGTTTTGTCGTTTGGGTGCCTACTCGTGTGCCATATACGCCGTAGTCTTCTTTTTTCCATAATTTTTGACCGTATGGTTTCCAAGTATATTTTATTTTGATGTGGACGTTCTTGACTTCTGGTGTTGACTTCCAACAACTTTCTTGGATTACCGAGGTGAAATTTCTCACCGCTACGTCGATGTCGGACTCTAGTTTTCAAAGGTATTTTGAGGTTGATTCCATCTTCGACCAATTCACGAAATGAATACCAGTCTGTGCGCCTATTATACAGTTTGAGGTTTCTTTCAGTGTTTAGGACCGTGGTGCCAATCGTCAGTATTACCGGATGATCAGTTGGCGTCTAGGCTTGTCTCTACATAGTGAAAAAGACTGGATAGTCCCTTTACAATGAAAAAATCTATGGCATCCGGGAGTTTGTTTGGGTCTGTGGGCCAGTTGGTTGGGTCTGTTGTAGAGATTGTTCTGATATGGTTTTTGTTATTAGTAAGTCTGGAGGCCCAGTGAACATTTTTGACGTTCCAGTCACCTCCGGTTATAAAGCGGGTGCTTAGGGTGTTAAAATACTCATTATATTGTTCCTCTTTCAGCTTATGTTTGGCAATAAATAGCAGATATATTAAATGTTCCATTTAGATCTTCTATGGCGATGGTTGCTGCTTGTATGTATTCAGTTTTGAATTGTGGTTGTTCATAGTGTTTGATATTAGACCTTACTACTAAGGCCGCTCCGGTATGCAGTGCCGTCTGGGTGATCAGTGCAGTAATGTTGTAATTTTGTATTTTAACACTGCTGTTTGCGGTTGTTTTTTTTTATTTAGTCATGTTTTTTATCGTATTAGAACGCTTTTTACAAGTTTTAACAGCACAACCAGGCATTTTCATGGAGCACTGTCATCAGTGCTCCGTGAAGGCGCGATTCTCTCATGAGAATCGCGCGTCTCGAAAACGATGTGCGTTAGAATCGATTTGAAAGTAGTTTTTATGAACGTACTATAACATTTTAATTTAGTTCTAGGTACTTTTTTACACAGGGGAAAGTGTTCGTAAAGCTTCTCCAGTGTTATACAAGGTGGAACAGGACGATTGACATTCCTTTAAACCACGTAAAGAGAATCATGTTCTTTACCCGTATACAAAAAATCAATCAAATCCAATGAATACTTTAGCCACAGGAAATTATTTTTCATTTTCTTATTTTTCAACATGATGTAGATCTGAGTCCGTAATAATAGATAAACATTGCCGCCGCCGCGCCCCGCACCCCGCACCGCATCGTTGGTCAGTGACTTTTCGTAGATAAAGCGTGTTTACTTTTTATGCAGTTGATTCTGCTATTTATTTTGTTTGAAACTGCATTTTTTTAATTTTCCATTATCTACTAATCTTCATGTTTTAAAATGTTTCGATGGACTAGTACTGTGCTCGTTTTCATTTAATGTCGTACGTCCAGACACAGGTTGTATATTCCAATTAATGATGACATGAAAAAGAAATAACTAAATGATTTTGAATTACCTATCTATACTTAAATAAAATGCAAGTGTCCCAACTGACATATCATCGCCCAGCCCAAACCGCTTAGGGTAGAAATTCTAAATTTAGACCATAACAATCCTTTTGTGACGTAGGCATTCGCGCCATACACTAAGAAAGGATTTTGAAAAAAAAAGAAGGATTTTTTGGATTTTGCAATAGTGTAACTGTCACGCATGTACAGTTCACCTCCTAGTGACTGTAAGGTTTTATTTATTAATGGTAATCTGTGGACAGCGCTGTGGGCTACATTATTACTTAAATTATTTATGTTTTTCTGCTTGTAAAATTACATTTTGTAGCTGTTTGTTGTTCCTATCTAATAAAATAAAATAAAATTCAACCCCGAAAGGGGTGAAAAGTGGGAATAAAGTTTGTTTAAAAAATTTAATTCCTTTGGTTTAGAAACTTGAAACATAGCTCCAATACTTATGTAGGTAAATAATAAAGATCGGACAGCCCGATTCAAACTTTATGGCTGCTCGGACCATGAGGCGAGTCGCTGCGCAGTAACAAATTCACGTGTCAGCGGGGGTGAGGGGTGCGGTGGTACTTCGCAGCAAGTAGCGTAATTCACAGCCGGCATAAAGTTTGACGCGTACCATGATTAATTTTATTTTAATTTTAAACTATCTTTTAAAGGGAAAGTAGGAAATCCACTCGGACAAGTCGCGAACAAAAGCTAGATTTAAAAAAAAAAATGTATTTCAGGTTGTGTACGTGAACCAGCAGCCTCGGCAAGTACGTATCGGTGTAGAACTGACGCCGAACGTGACCATGGAAGAACTGCGAACTACGCTACACAACGACACGGGAATAGATAGGGATCACATCATTATGGCGGAAATAAATGAAATGGGTAAATTATATCTTGCGATGGTTTACACATTGATAGCATTCGGTTAACAGTCTTGATAACAGTACAATGATCCATATTTTATTATAATAGAGAATAAATCTATAGATATACTGGATGATTTTTTTTACCGTCTCGAAATTTTTACATGGTGTTCTACCCATGAACATGAACAACTTTCACTATGGGACCAACTATGAGATCACGAAAAAAAAATCTGCTGTTTCATACATTTTGGTCAAGTAGGTTTGAACTTTTCTATTAAACAGAAGATTCTTTTTTCGTGATTTCAGAGTTGGTCCCGTAGTGAAAGTTGTTCATATTCATGGGTAGAACGAACACCCTGTAAAAATTTCGAGACGGTAAAAAAAATCATCCAGTATAATTATTACTTGTCCAACGGGGCAATTGCGTAACATACAGTAGGAATCGGTTTCATTTTGACAGTTCAACAACATTCATTGGGTTATTTACGCTGTTGAGCAGACAAATTTTTCGAACATATTAAGCAATGGATTAGTAAAATGTTTCAAAATCATTCAGATTGTGATTGATAGTGTTACGCAATTAGGGTGCTGACTGACTGATTTATCAACGCAGAGCCTAAACCGCTGGGGCTACAAAATTGAAATTTTGGCAGTTGTTGCCTTTTATGTTGTAAGCATCCACTAAGGACGGATTTTTGGAAATTCGGTTTCTTTAATAATCCGACCTTTAAAGGGGTGAAAAGGGGAGATTTTGTTTCTATGAAAAATCTTATTTCTTGAGTTATTATACTAGTATTAGTTAGAAACTCGGCACGAATATTTATTTAAGTAAATTGTGAAGTTTGTCATTTTTTTATTTTTCTAAACTACTCCCAAAGGGGGATTGGGGGTGTCAAAGTTTGTATGGAAGAATTTTGACGCGAGGTCCGATTAACTCGAAACTCAGTATTTATACTTAAGACCGAAAATAAAGAATAACTTGTATCAGCGTTTTTTGACAATCTACCTCTTATGGGGTACTAAAGTACGAAATCCACCATCCAGTATGTTATATTGAGAGCAAAATAGCGCTTAATGGCCAATATTGAGCGATAATCGCCTCTTTCCTAGGGTACTAGAAACTTTTCTTCTATGTCATCAGGTTGGTGCAACGCCCGAGCGGGTTGGGAGGCGGCCGGCATAGACTTCGGCGCTCTATATTGTATGGAAGCACCACCGTTACTACAGACGCCCACTACTCCCTACCTCCTTATTTTGTGGGTTAATTTACTGGAAGGAGAGAGATTCGGTCAGTATTATTCAATAGTATTACATTTATTTTTACGCCCGAAGTGTATAATTAATTTATATAACTATTTAATTACACACTTCCCGCTTCCCACTTCTTCTTCTTCTTTCTTCTCCTTTTTTGACTTCAAAAAAGGTGGAGGTTCTCAGTTCGTTGGAATCTTTTTTTATGTATGTTCCCCAATTACTCGAAGATGGCTGGACCGTTTCTAAAATATTTTTTTTGTTTGAAAGGATATACTTCCCAGGTGGTCTCATGATCTGATCATGGAATCCTGGAGAAATGAAGGGAACTATTCAATTATTATAGGCACACATATAGCGATTTGGGTATTTTTTACACTCGACAACAATCGACTTCCAAAAAACACTACAAAGTGGAAGATAACTTTAATTTCGGAAGTCTGTGGCAAAAAACTAAAATACAGATTCAAAGACACCGACTTCTGAAATGAAAGTTATTTATCACTTTGTAGTGTTTTTTTTGGAAGTCGGTTGTTTTTTTTTTTTGTAAAAAAGTTTTTGTTGTCTTGCAACGAAAAGAGACAATAAACTTTACTTTGACGTGATTAAAAATCTTGGATTTATGGAATGTTATGCATGTAATCTCTTTTTACTTATCATAAATGTATGAATAAAGACAACAGGAGCCTAATATGTTGGAAGAACTGAGAGCATTTCGCTTGGAAGTTTTATCACACTTAGAAATCCAAGGAAACAACATGAAAAGGATCGAAGAAGTCTGTTGTAGCATAAAAAAACAACTGCAAGAACTTCGTGATGCAAAAATGAAGGTAGTTGAAGATAAAGTTTCTACAATGGACACATTACACAGTAAATTAAGTATGATACAAGCTCGCAATCATCAGCTAGAAAAACAGGTTGAAACATATGAATCCAAGCAAACATCAACACTGCAACAAATGTCTGTTGAAACAATATGTGATACCGAGAATGTGCAGTACCTACCTACTCGCAAAATAAAAAAACCTGGTGTGGCCACGAAAAAGGTGTTAACGCCAAAACCGTTAAAATATAGCGAAGTATTGCAGGCAAATGAGCAAACAATATCTGCAACATCTACGGATTTAGAAACCAATGCAGAAAGTAAGCGTGAAACTGTAACGGGAGCTTCAGAATGGACCACGGTGCAAAGAAAAAGACCTAAGCTGTTATCCAAAAATGTGAATAGAGGTCAAAATGCAAGTATCCTTGATCTGCAAGCCATGGAGCGAAAGAGACATCTTCATGTATGGAGGTTGCATCCAGAGACTACCATCGAAAGGTTAACAGCGCATGTAAAGAATATCTGCGGCAGCGATGAAAATGTAAAAGTCGAAAAAATCAAGCATAAAACGGAAAGGGATTATGCATCTTTTATTATCGGAGTAGCGGAGGGAGTGTATGAAAAATTGTATAAAGTGGAAGTTTGGCCCGTGAACGCGGAGTTTGCCGAATGGATTTGGTTTCGGAGGTACACAAATAAAAGAGACAATGGAAAATAAAACGATGAATATTTACTATCAAAATGCAAGAGGACTGCGTACAAAAGTAAATATTTTCTGTAAAAATATAGAAACAACAGGGGCAGATCTATTTGCAATTACCGAAACGGGTTGCAATGATTCCATACATAACGCGGAGTTGGTACCACAAAACTACAGTATTCTGCGATGTGACCGGGCGGATGGGCGTAAGCAAGGTGGCGCGCTTCTTGTGGCCGCGCACTGGCTCGAGCTGCGCCGAGTTACGCTACCTGAGAATGACGTTGTGATAGATAGATGTACCTTCGAACTGATTTGTGCAACCGTACATAAAGGTAACAAGTATTTGTTTTTGTGTTGCGTTCTTTACATACCTCCAAATAGTAATGAGAATGAATATATGTTATTATTTGGCCTATTAGAACAATTGTGTGTTAAATATAAGGAGATTGTTATATTAGGTGATTTCAATTTATACTCTTGTGATGTAAACATTAATAATTATTACGAATATTTTATATCTTTTTGTGAACTTACACAGAAAAATAAGGTACCAAATTGTAATAATAGGCAGTTGGATTTAGTGCTATGTTCGTTGAGTATAGGTGAGAGTGTGTGTGTCAGGGAGGCAGACGAAGCGATAGTGCCAATAGATACGTACCACCCGCCTCTAGACATTACTGTACCGCTGATAAGCAAACGCTCAGCGGTAAGTGGTTGCACTTTTAATGATATATCTGTAAATATGCAAGAGAGCGATTCCTGGCCACAGTGGAATTTTTATAAAGCGGATTACAGTAAGTTGTATTATATGATAATGAATCATGACTGGTCGCCTATGTACAACAGAAGCGAACCAGAGGAGTGTTTGAATTATTTCTATGATATAATTAATAGCATTATCGATGATTGTGTTCCCAGGAAAATGCGACGCCGCCGTGTACATTCTAGGTACCATTACCCTGAGTGGTACACGGCAGATATTATTCGCGACATAAAATTAAAAGCACTGCTTCATAAGAAGTGCAAGATTAGTGGATTGACGAGTGATTACGAAATTTTTTCTCAGTGTAGAGCTAGGGTTAAAATAATGATAGGATTGGCACACGACAAACACCTTGAGAATGTGCAATACAATCTTGCAAAGGATTCTAAATCCTTCTGGAATTATGTGAGAAGCAAAAAGGGTAACGTGAACCGTAAAAAAATCACTAAAAATGGTCAAATTTTATCAGACGCCGAATGTGTTCGCGAATTTGCAAATTTTTTCAAGTCCGTATATAGTCCCCGGAAAGCAAAACTAGACGTGCAAGCCGCCGTGGCCGAGAGTAGCACAAGTAGTTTACGAGTACATATAGGGAGTATTGACAGGAGCCAGGTAAGGGAGGCGCTGACTAAACTTAAACCTAAGCGTTCGGCGGGACCAGATGGTATCCCACCATTTATTATTAGAGACTGCAGGGATTATTTAACACAACCGCTAGCATACGTCTATAATTTATGTTTGGAACAGTCGTGCTTTCCGGAACGCTGGAAAATTACAAGAGTAATTCCAGTACCTAAGGGCGAAGCAGGGAGTGAAGTTAGTGGGTATAGGCCGGTGGCGGTGCTGTCGGTTCCAGCGAAAGTATTCGAGTCAGTAATCCATCATTGTGTCTTAAACCAGGTTTCAGTCACGTTGTCCGACTCACAGCATGGGTTTAGGCCGGCTCGTAGCACGACTACAAATCTGCTGAATTTTATGGCGTATGTGGTTCCTAGCGTTGATTTAGGGGTGCAGGTCGATGCTGCATACTTTGATTTTAAAAAAGCATTTGATTTGGTCGATAATGACATTTTATTGACAAAGCTTGCGGCAGTCGGATGCACTCCTAAATTGCTGAAATTCTTTGCTGATCACATGACTAACAGAAAACAATATGTAGAATATGCTGGGTACAAGTCTGAGCCCTATTTTACGAGGTCAGGCGTAAGTCAGGGCAGTAATTTAGGACCACTTCAATTCATAGTAATTATAAATGACTTGCCTGATGTCGTCAGGAATGCCAAGTGCCTGTTGTTTGCTGATGATCTAAAATTACTACTAGCTGTGAAAGAGCAAAAGGACTTTGAGCGCTTACAGGAAGACATAGACAGGGTTGTTGAATGGGGAAAGAAGAATAAGTTGGTGTTTAATACGTCAAAGTGTTCGGTAATAACTTTTAGTAGAATGAAAATGCCCAAGAGATATGACTATAGAGTGGACAATACGTTATTGAAAAGAACGGAAACGGTGCGTGATTTAGGAGTACGTCTTGACTCGGATCTGGCATTTCGTAATCACATCGTAAATGTTTGTAAAAAAGCCTATAGGAGCCTAGGTTTCGTCCTAAGAAGAGCAGAGGGTTTTACAAGCATCGCCGCGCTGACTTCTTTGTACAATGCATTGGTAAGAAGTCAGCTCGAATGTAACGCAATCATATGGGCTCCGCATGAGGCTAAATACAGTCTCATGCTGGAGCGTATACAAAATAAATTTATTAGATTTTTGTACCTAAGGTGGTATGGTGTATATCCATTTTATCCATTGATGTATCCAACTTTGTTTGTTATAGGCATGGTGGGATACAATAAATTGGAAACAAGGAGGGACATAGCTCTTGCTACCTATATTTTTAAATTATTGCGTGGCAAGACTTCAAACCCAGGTATATTAAAAGAAATAAACTTGTGTGTGCCCGACAATTATGTATTGCGAAGGCGACAGCCACGTCTATTGGCGGTGCCCAGTAGTAGGACCAATCTGCTGAGTAAAGCCCCTATAACGCGTACCTTGCGTGTACTTAATGACGTAGCAGACAGCATAGATCTTTTTACTTGTTCTCTGAATGAGTTCACAAAAACCACGATGTACAGAATATGTTATAAAACTACATAATAAAACTGTAATTACAGCCACACTATTGAATTAGGAAATTCCTGTAATGATAGTGATGATGAGGTAATAAATAAATAAATAAATAAATAAATAAACTTTTTTCTACATCTCATAGGATCACCTTACGCTATGCAAGTACCTCGTGAGATCTCATACGAGGACTTGCAGAAGCTGATGTTGAAGGAGATGTGCCAAGTGGTGGCCGAGCGAGTGCTGGAGAATGCGCAGGGCGCAGATATCTTCCGCGCTAGGATCGCTGAGGCGCACCGGCCTAGAGACCCCGCGTATTTGCAGCCAGAGGTAAGTATTATATCGTCGTGGAGGTGGACACAATAATGGTTGTACAAAAGTAAAGGACACTGGGCAAAGTTGTATGGACAAGTGCTCATTGGACCAATAGACATCTTTTTTTAAAGTATACATCAAACAGTCACTTTTGTTATTTGTCATAAAAATCTGTCATTCCCTTGGGATGTTTAAAAGCGGGAGTCGAAAGTTTTTATCAGCCATAATATTAGCCATTAGTTGCATAAATGTATCTACGCCATTTTAGGCAACTGTAGCAACAATTTGATCCACAGCTGCCTCATCCGTTGTTTTCTCTGGACGTGGAGCAGGCGTTGTGTGCACACGACAAGCATCCTCACCTACGACTCGAACTTCTCTGGGACGCGGCGCACAGAGACAGGTAAATCTTGTCTAATGTCGTGATAATGTTATGAATTTGTTCTAAATAAGAAACATAATTAATTATGTACGGGCATAGTTAAAGGACTACCTACAGCTTCT
This sequence comes from Fissipunctia ypsillon, assembly GCA_947568875.1. Lineage (NCBI taxonomy): Eukaryota > Metazoa > Arthropoda > Insecta > Lepidoptera > Noctuidae > Fissipunctia > Fissipunctia ypsillon. The sequence goes on from OX387652.1 coordinate 13,116,678, forward strand.
CGGAGCGTATGATAGGCCTAGTTATGCTCTCATCTGGACTATTTTTTTTCTTTTATATACTACGGATTTTATTTGTTCTAATTTTTACATTAAATATCAGGTTGGCACAAAAGTAATGAGACACTTGGTTTAAGTTTTATATTTATTATTGCCTTTATTGCATTAAATATTTACATATAAATAATATTTTTAAATATTAGAATATAAAGATAATAAAAACATTTAAAAATATAAAAAATAGTAGCCCACCGGTATCGGGAACAGGGTCCAAGCTACCGGCGGTCAGGGCCCAGAGAGAGGAACCTCCTAACAATGCGAGCAGTGTCCAGAAGTACCGCTTTCTGAATCAAGCCCTTAATCCAGCTGCCCAACGAGAGCCTCCTTAGGTGTCGGTCGAGGCTTTTTTTTTTTATTTGAGATAGGTTTGCTCTTGACTCTAGTCTAGGTCAGAGATGACAGAGACAAAGTCGACGATGGAGCGAGCTTACCCAGAAGAAGCCTATTCACTCTCACTTTGAAGAGATCGGGGTTGTATGCGTTCGGAAACACAGACGCAGGCAGAGAGTTCCACTCCTTTGCTGTGCGCATCACAAAAGACATTTGGAAACGCTTAGTGCGAATTGGTGGGATAGCAACTAGGTAAGGAAGGACCTGCAGTGCGTCTAGATGTCCGCTGATAGAAGGGGGCCGGCGGAATGAGGTCGTGGAGTTCTTGAGCACACTCCCCGAAGTATAATCTGTAGAAGACCGTCAAGCAGGCAACCTTGCGGCGATGAGCCAAGCTGTGAAGCTTGGCATCCACCAGTCTTACGTCGCCAATGAGCCTGTTAGCTCTGCGTTCCACCGAGTCAAGCGCGGCAAGTTGGTATTTGGCCGAGCCATCCTAACGGTGGCTGCAATACTCCATGCAGGATCGGACTTGCCCTTTGTAGAGAATTAAAAGCTGTTCAGGCGTAAAGTATCGCTTCACCCTATTTAGGATGCCCAGTTTCTTGGCCGCAGTTTGGGCTTTGTACTCGATGGTGGCACCGAAGTTGAGACATGATGTCAACTCCATGCCTAGGAGCTCGAGCCGATCAGTTACAGGAACAGATGTACCCCGAAAAGTAGGAGTTTGATCGAAAGGACTCCTTTTAGCGGTAAAAAGACACGCCTGTGTTTTGGTGGCATTAAAAGAGACCAGATTATCATCACCCCACTGGGAGACAAGGCTTAAGGTCAAATCTGTCCGCTCTACCATGGCCTCTCTCAAGGAACGAACTTCGGCCCCGCTGGTTTTTGCGCTGGACAAGTATCTCTCTGAAACTGTACTGTCATCTGCGTACCCAACAATACCAGACTGAAGTAGGCTCTTGGCAATTAAGCCGTTGGCTGATACGACTATCGGCACAATGATCGCTGAGTCCACATCCCACATGTCGACATTCGACAACCTCGCGGGCCAAGTCAAGATACTTGATTTGTTTATCTTTTTCGGCTTTCACGAGGTTCCCGTCATGCGGGACCGTTATGTCAGTAATCTTTGCGCGCCGCTCTATGCGATCCACCACCACTATATCAGGCTTATTGGCAACAATAGTCCTGTCAGTGATGATGGAGCGATCCCAGTACAATGTGATATATCCATTTTCGAGAACTGGGTCGGGCGCATACCTGTAGTACGGCACTTCCGATTCCACAAGACTATATTTCAGAGCAAGTTGCTGATGGATAATCCTGGCTATAAGGTTGTGTCTATGCAAGTACTCTTCGTTGGCTAGACGAGAACACCCGGAGATGATGTGTCGGATTGATTCACCCGGACGGTGGCATGCCCGACAGATGTCAGCCGTGCCGTCCTTCACAATAAATCTCCGGTAATTGTTCGTCATGATAACTTCGTCCATAATTGCACAGACAAAACCTTCGGTTTCCCCAAGGAGGTCTCCTAAACGCAGCCAGGCTACGGACGCTAGCAAATCTACATCGGGTCCATGTAGGGCCCGGAAATAACGTCCGTGAAGCTCCTTACTCTGCCATACCTCCATGCGATCGTTAGTGTCAAGCACTACAGGTTTGCGCCATTTATTATTATTATTACAATACAATACAAAAAGCTTAGTCAATGATGTAATCACCATTAGTATCTGAGACTTCTTGCCAACGATCCGGCAAAGTTTGGATGCCTTTCGCCCAGAACTCTGATGGCTGTGCCTCGAAAAAGTTGTTCAACTCCGCCTCTACATCCGATAAATCATTAAATTGTTTATCCCGCAAATGTTGTTTCAGGGCTCTAAACAAATGATAGTCTGATAGGGCGAGGTCTGGGAAATAAGGTGGGTAGGGTATCGTCTCCCAGCCCAAGTTCTCCAACTGTTGGCGATTGGCAGATGCGACGTGAGGTCGAGCGTTATCGTGTAGTAAAACTACATTGACTCGTCTTCGTCGTTTTTTCTTGATAGGCAGTTTGGTGAGCTGGGTTAAATATTTGTCAGCGTTTATAGTTTCATTGTGTAAAAGTTCATAAAACAGTATGAATTGCGCGTCCCAAAAACAGCAAAGCAGAACTTTTAAGCGGTTCTTTTGACTCAGCTTCGGTTGAGGTGGTGGCGTTTCTTCTCGAAACAGCCAAAAAGCACGACGTGTATCTTTCTCGTAATGAATCCATGATTCATCTCCAGTAATCAGATCAGACAAAAACTCTTTACGCCGGGGTCGCAGCAAAAGTGATTGACAGATAGCGACACAGATTGCATGACTGTCGTCTGTAAGGATGTGCGGTACCCACCAAGCCAAAACTTTTCGTTAAGTGCTTCCGCTAATTCACGAGTGGTAGCATCCGGATTCAACTGCAGTTCGCGGCGTAAATCGTCATCATTCACTGCGGGTGATCGTCCTGAGCATGGCTGACTTTCAAGGCTCCTGTTACCTGATTTAAAACGGTCAAACCAACGGGACACCGTCGCATGGCTTGTACTTCCAGCGCCCAATGCCGTGTTGATATTGTCAGCCGCAGCCTGCACACTGTGGCCTAACAAGTACTCGTATAAGTATAGTGTTTGAACTTGTCGCTCGTCCAATTTTCTTCAAACTGACTAACCGATCGCTTTTTTTTTTCCTAACTATGACATCTCGTAGTTGGCCAAGAGTGGCCGTAACTACTTAACCGGTCAATCCTGTGGCTGCCTTAAGCGAACTCAAAGCCTCCAGCCAGGGGCAAGTTTCTTATATTACTAAGTGACTGCGCGCTAAGGGCACCCCCTGCGGGGTACGAACCTCGGCTTAGGGCGTCACTGGGGAGACAGCAAGTTGGGACAGGCTGGATCAAACTTGGATTATTATTGTCTGGGGAAATTAAAGCTACAGGCTCAGCTTCGGCGCGGGCTGGCGCTTCTTCGAGCAAGGGACGGGGGGAATTATTTATTCGGGGTTTTCGCGATGGACCTCGGCGGCGAGGTCGGAATGTCGGTTTTCTGAAACCGATCGCGAGGGCGGGCGGCTTTATATACCCCCACATCACAAGTACCTAGAATGTTCTACAACATTCTAGAATATTATTGAAAACAATTAACTTGAAAAAGGAAATGTATAGAGTTTTGTAGTGTCTCATTACTTTTGTGCCAACCTGATATATTTTTAAAGTTGACATTGCATTCAACAGGAAGTCAGTTTATCGCGAAAACCATTTAGTAGCACCACATCCTATGTCCCGATGTACACTCCGTGATAACGTAGCCTTGACCTTGCCTCAGATTGAGTAGAACGACGCGCAAGCAAACTGCGCATTAATGTCCTGATTTAAATACTTCATGCATTATTCGGCCGTATTTTGACCGAAATATTACGGCACTGTGTGTGTCGCGTACACACGTTATGTAGCTGCATATGGCTAGATTGGAAGCCGACTCTAACCTAGATGAGAAAGGCAGGACGAGTACGCAACGCTATGCATTTACGAAGCGTTTGGGTAGCGTCAACGCTCACGCTGGGCATACGCTCAGTGCGAAGATTACTCAATCAATTATTGCATTCCACAATGTGTTCTTAGGTGGTAACTTAAAATAAAATGACTATGGACCTGTAAGGCATAGCAAAATAGTAGGAGAGAAGAAGCTTTAAAACCATTTCTTTTCCGATTTGTGATTTCGGCCAGTCTATCCATCATAAAAAAGTAAGTTGAAGTCTTATTGTCTTGAAAATGTATGGGAAACGTTTTATACGATTTCTCACTTTTCTAGTACTTAAACCTCAGTTGGTCCAATAGAGTTTTTTGATCCTTTTATGAAACGATCGATTGGCATCAGAAAACGTTTTTGTAAAAATTGGCCATTTTCTTGCTGACAATTAATCTCTGGAGACTAGAGGCTGATCAAAATATCTCAAAAAGTTAAGGACCCCAAGTTCCTAAGACCATTCTCCTGTAGCTACAATGGTTAAGGTACCAACCCTTACCTTATCTCAAAAATCCAGCCTGTATATTTTTTATCGTGCTTGTTAGTGATCCTAAGATTTCAATAACTTTTTCTGTTTGTACCCTTTAGAACCTGTAATTGGCTCTATGTTACTAATACAACTGTTATCCTTATGTTATAGTTGTTGGTTCTCCTGTACTTAATGTTTTGTGTTACTGGCGAAATGTGGGTGTAGGTACTACAGGTACACCTCTGCCCAACCCTTCGGGTAAACAAGGCGTGATGTTATTTTGTTTTCCCAGTATAATCCGCTCCCCGAGCGAGGCGTGCGAGGTGCACGTGTCGGCGGCGGGCTCGGCGGCGCCGCTCACGCTGCACGCCTGCCTGGCGCACTACACGCGCGCCGAGCGCCTCGCGCAGGAGGACGCGTGGAGGTAACTATAGTACGACCGTGCCTGGCGCACTACACGCGCGCCGAGCGCCTCGCGCAGGAGGACGCGTGGAGGTAACTATAGTACGACCGTGCCTGGCGCACTACACGCGCGCCGAGCGCCTCGCGCAGGAGGACGCGTGGAGGTAACTAGTCCCACTGCCTCGTGAACCAAAATACTTCTGCAGAGGGTCGCGCTTACGGCGGTCGGCATAACATTAGACAGGGCCAAATAAAATTAGGTAGCTAAACTCCACAGACGTGATGGGTATCGATATCTAAACACGATAAAACAATTCCTCAACTCATACTTCAAGTAACAACACTACCAGCGGTCGTTGATCCAAAAAAAGAACATCAAATCTTGTTGTTTGTTATCTTATTGTGTATTCTATTGTATATGTATTTCGATACCCATCATGTCTGCAGAGTTTCGCTAGCTAATTTAATTTGACCCTGTATACTGCTACTATACTACTAAGGCCCACTTGCACGTTTAGTGGGGTTAAATAAATAAATATAGAGTTTGTAAACTCGGAGTTAAGTAATTAACATTTTAACTCGTATTACGCGTTACGCCACTAAAACGTAACACTGGGTTAGATAAACTGATATTAGTATTTTTTGAGTTGGGAATATTGCAGTTCAATCGACGAAACATAAAATAGAATTGCAATGTCTGTACCCTGATATGTAAATCCGACCTAAAATGAATGAACGAACAATGAACGGAAATGGTATTCCCATCTCCTTTACAATACATTACGATACGTAATACTTTCTTGTCTTTGAATGTTATTACATGACATTTTATTTTAATCGTATTGCATGTGGTTTCCATGGAGAGTTAGTTTATTGATTGATGAAAACGTCAGATAAGGAAAATATGTTTTAAGTTTTTATAATTATTATTTATTTTTATATGAGTTCATGAATATATTGCCTGCTGATATAGTACCGAATTTCCACTTACTATATCGTCGAACAATAAAAATTCAAAATACGTTATCAGCGCTACCTTATAACGTGAATTTATTTTGACATTACTTACACTGACCCAGAGTGAAGCGACCTAACTCTCCCACATCGGTGGGTTTAAATATTTAAAAGTTTAATTCTAGGTTTACCTCTAACTCTTGGTAGCGCGCAAGATGAATTATTTGATTAACCCTGAGTTAGTTGTTAACTCAGAGTTATATTGGATAACCCATAAATACGCAAGTGAGCATTAGCCACAGCGGTAAAATTGTCCACTCTTCAATCATTGACTGTTCGATATAAAGTCTCTAAAGAGGCTCAGTATACCTTTTTACACATGGTTAGTAATAATCAACATGCTTTTGTTTTTCTCTAGATGTCCGCAGTGTCAGCGATATATGCCTGTGGTGAAGACCCTCGGCCTTTGGTCTCTTCCGGATATTTTAGTAATACATTTAAAGCGCTTTCGACAGTGAGTATAATTTTATTTACCTTAGTTATGTATTTTATTAGGATAATTTTTAAAAAAACAACATATTTTCAGGCAAGCAAAAGGTCGTACGAGTACAAAGCTAACAGCAATGGTAGAGTTTCCTTTGAACGATTTTGATATGACGCCGCATCTTGTTAGAAGGAATGTACAAATGGCAGAGTCGCCCGGGCATTCGCGCTCGCCGCGACGACGACAGTCGAAGACGGCCGCGACCACCCCACACGAGAACATGTACGACCTTTACGCCATCTGTTACCACCACGGTGACGATCTGGAGACTGGGCATTACACGGCAGCTTGTAAAAATCCATATGACGGACATTGGTACAAATTCGATGATTCTAAAGTTACACCAGTCGATGATGAAAATGCATACAGTGAACTAGTTAATAATACCGCTTATATGCTTTTTTATAAGCGCAAAAAACCAATTGTTACACATTCATGTTCCTCTGACGACCACAACGGCCATTGGGCGTTGCGTATGCCTAAATACGTGAAACGAACGACCGAAACTGTAAACGAACTAACTGAGGTTAAAGAAGAGAGCGTCATTGAAGAAGTTAAAATTGAGCCGCCTGCCAACGAGCCGGATTCAGAATCGGATATCACAGCGCTCACGCACAGCCCCTCACTGTCCCGAAGTGTTGCCAGTCTTCCCGATGATAGTATTAGTGAAGTGACGTCTCCAGTAAAGCACACAGTGTGTGTCACCGTTATTCATAACACCACTTCCGTGGTGCAGTCGCCGACGCTTCAGCGACCACTGATAGTCGAAGTGAACGGGAAAAGTGCTACTGACGACACAAGCGAACACGAAAACGAAACGAGCGTGTCTCTCGAGCCGTACATCCACAAAGACGTCCACGTGAATCCTAAGATGACTCCCGTGGACACGCGCAGGCCGCGCTCTGTGGACTACCCCACGCGCTCCACCGGCGCCGTGCCCACCTCCAGAGACACAAACAGGAACTATGAGAGTTCTCCATTAGTAGCTAGTATAAACGAGGTCGAATATCATCCCACCACCGAAGATTTAATGTTGTCAATGTTCCAGGAGTCAAAGTTCATTGTTCCTAGGCATACCACTCATGTCACAGGGGAATCTCATAGGACAGGTTAGTAATTCATATATTCACATTGCCATGTTGTAGATGAGTTTTATAATTATTTGCTTGTATAAAATGGTTATAACACAAATGTGATATAACATTTTTATATTTTCAAGGACACTAGGGTACTGAAAGCGTTAAATGATTATGTCCATATTCCATGTATCTATATAACTACATCATATTACAGGAGAGAAGTCTGCTGTTTGGAAAACTCGAATATCCACATGAGAGCAACAGATGAGGTCTGAAGAATACCATACTTTACACACCTGTTCTTTATTTATTTTCTATTCAAACTTAGATCTGAGGATTTTGTGTAGCTGACAGTTTATAATTTGTGCATATAAGTTACACTTGCGCAATTATTTAGTAAGGCAATATAATAGCAGAGGCTTTAATAACATAGTGTCTGTATCTAATTTATTTTCTTGCATCCTTGAGTTCATTCATGCTCATTTAAAGTTTATTGTTCATATTCAATAAAAGCCAATATACGAATGACTTTCAGTAAATCTTATCTGATGATTGTCTATGTTAAAGTTATATCCCGAAGTGAGCGGACGTCGCAGTAACGCTGATAGACTTGATAATAAATATATTGTATCATTAACGATATTGATAAAAATATAATTGGAGTCGAATGTGATTATTAAGATGTACTTTCAAAAAATTATAAGTACGAAGGTACTAATGTTAGTTTCACTGCAATTGGTCTCATCTTGTATTACATTTGGCAGTTATTCTATAAATAACATAGACGCACTACTTGCTTCATAAGTTCGGTAATAATGCTAGTAATGTAGCGTAGCGGCACTGTTCTGTATACTGCACTCTACATCGGGATATTATCTTTATGAAGCCTTTCAGATATCTTTTATAAAGTAATGAGGCCTTACAGATTATGTTTAATATTTAGATCAGACATTATTGTCAATTCTAAATTCATAGTCAACAAAATATTTGTTGAACAAATAGGACCAATCATGCCCTCTTTAGATTTTTGTTTCATTTCTTTATTGATTAAAATAATATTCATCATGTACCTATATTATGTAACGTACAATCTGTAGATAAAAACTAATAACTTGAATTATATGAAAGTAGCTAGAGGGCGTTATAAGTAATCACATTTGTGCCTTGGCCCTAGAGATGTTGTGATTTTAAAATTGAACATAAATAAAATACATTTTGCTGTGTACACTGTGACTAAAGTTTAATATTTGTACAGCTATTATGATATACATGTGTACCTAAGTGAAATATTACATGTATAAGTAAATCTTGGATAACTGATAGGTAGATTTGTTGGATATTTGTCTAGCATGATTTTTAATAATGCCACTTGCAAGGAGTACCTACGTGAGATCATTGTGATTTATTAAATATTTTCTATTCACAAATATTGTACATATAACGTGGAATTTATGTATGTTTTTACATGTGATTTTGCTATTATTTACCTAAACTGATATTTGAATTGACTTTTTGTAAATATAAAAAAATATATTTTTCTTTTAGTAAATGCACATAATTTAGAGTTTCTTTATGCATTTTACCGTGGTGATTTTTGATTAATTTATTTATTGAAATTGATTTTTATTAAAAGACATTTTTTTTGTTATATTACCACAACCAATGAGACAGATATCGCATTACGAAGAGGCTTGGTATTCCTACAGGCAAAGGAGCAGCTGTCTTCCGCCTAGTGCGTTATCTGTGTTAGCCTGTACTGTAACGTGGCCTAAACAATGTACCTGCCATCCATTTACTTTATCAGGACACAAAACTTATTACGAGACAGTTCAGTGACATTTCTAGCATTGATTAGAATAATAAAGATTACAAGTCAACCTGTGTAAAAAGTAAGAGTCCTGGTTCATCGGTTACGATATTCTTTATAGCCGGTTATTACTTGAAACGGACTTCAATAATGTTTTATAGTAGGATGTTTCAGTGGGTTTTAAATTGGTCAACAAAACGAAGGTCAATCTTTAATGTGATAAATAATTGGTTCAATGCTGAAATGTTTCTGGATACATGCCGAAGTGCTTAATTTAAAAGATTATGCTGGATTTGTTGTATTGGAAAGTTGATTATGTTATTAATTATAAGTAAAAATGTCTGGCTCTCAAATTTGATCGCAGATTAATTTATTTATACGTCTTTGGAGGTACCGACCCGTCAAATATGTTTAAAATTATTTATGTGTTCACACTAACGAGATAATAAAATATACATAATTATAATTAGTAAATCAGTATTGACACTAGAATAATTTAATGATTATATTTTTCTTGAAACCAGTGATTTTAGAAGAAGAAGAAAATCAGTTCAATATGAAAAGAAGGCCGTTTTCTAATCCATCAGGCAACCATTTTTTAAATTAGGTATTTAATGCTTTGATAAAACGATTTTGAATATTATGTCGCATGGGTCGACCTCCGAATATTTGTATTATGTTCGTTGTTTTAATTTAAAGATGTTTATTTTAATTTCACCATGTTATGTTAAAATATAAGCGTTATGTCCACAGTTGAATAATTTTATTTATTCCTACCAACCATGTGTTAAGATTTAAAATAAGCTTGAAGTTGAAGAACACAATTAATAGTTTATGGGTCATGTTTGACCATTCTAATGTATTTACATTCTCAACTCATCTATTGTTAGGTATACAGAATGTGTCAGAAATGGTGTGGTCATATTAAAATTTAAGGGTGTAGTACAGACCATCAAACTGAACAACTTTCTCCATGGGACCAACATCATAATTGCTAAAAAATTCTCAGCCGTCCCATACATTTGGGTCGAGTAGGTATTAAAGCTTTGTATGGGACAGCTGATAATTTTGTAGCGATTACGGTGTTGGTCCCATGGATAAAGTTGTTCAGTTTGATGGTCTGTGCCACACTTAAATAAGACCACATCTTTCTGATACATGCTGTATAATTACGGTAAACGTGGGAATCACTGTAGAAGGACCAACAAAGTCCTTTCCATAATGTTTTTTGTTTTCAGAAGTAGACCACCTTGCTAACATTAACAAGAATTTAAATCAACACCTTGTTTGATCACTGACACAGCATAACTTAAACCGAGACCCGTCAAATAGCAGACAACGGTATCGAAAGGTGCCTACCTTGAACTAACTTGATAAATAGTTAGTCTGTACATGTAATATGCTGTACAGCCAAATTGATTCCGGATAGCTATTATTAGGATATAGGTAGGTACACACATGCACTATTTAAGTGATGAATAATTCACTGCATATTCGACCTTATCTGCCACTTAATTCTAACGAATTTTAGTTCGATCCTTCGTTCGTTTAGTTCCTTTTAAGGAAGGTTTGCAATTTTAACCGACTTCTTCAATTACATACAATACAATTACTTAATTAATAACCAAATGGCTTGGCACGCGATGATGGGAAGAGACCAGACGGAATGACCATACTGCCTTGGAAGGTAGGTAAGCATTTGGTGTGGGATGCAACGTGTGTCCATACCCTCGCGCCATCCCATCTTCCTAGCACTGCGGGCTGTGCTGGGGTGGCTGCTGCAGATGCGGAAAACCTTTAACGGCGAAAATACTCCAATCTTATTGGGACTTATATGTTCGAGGCGATTGGGTTTGAAACACTAGGACCATGGGCTCCGAGTGCCCCAAGTGGGCACAAAAACAGTCGTTTTTTGGTCAACTCTTCACGTGACTTAGGGTCACGGTCAAAATAGGCCAGTCCTCCGGCTGGCCTGTTTTTTGGCCAAAGAATCAGCACTGCCATACAACGTGGCAATGCTGCCAACCTTTTGGGCACTTTTCCTGACGACAGCGATGCGGACGAATTTTTTGATGCCCTATGATTATTCCCCTCTTTTTTTATATACTTACTTACTCGGTACTCATATTATTATTATTAAGTGTGTTAGTTTCTAAATGATGTAAATAGTGGTGCCGATTCTCTTGTCACAAATGCCTCTAAACTAGACTAAAAATCACTAAAATTTAGTTTATTCCTGTCAAACGACGATTTCCCATTCTGAAATTGACTAAAGTGACACAACTTAATATATTTTAGTTTGACAGCACTAAGATGGCACTGAGTTATTAGTTTAGTGAAAATGGTAATTTTGCTGTTCACCTAAAATTTAGACTTTCTAACTAAATCTGACTATTTTTAATCGCGATTTAAAAAGGTGTGGAATAAAATTAGTTGGCATGAACTAAAATTCACACCAACACCTCGACTTTAGGTGCAAAAACAGTACTGTGTCTTTTTTTTTTCTTTTGCTTATATCTCGAAAACGGTGTGTCCTATCGCAAAAATAATTAAAATTTTGAATCCCTTTATAAAACACATAAACCCTAAAACTGTTGAGGTTTAGGGTACTAATTTTTCATATTTTCTATACAAAAAGTGAAAAATTCCATGTAAAACACGTCAAGGTTGCCCCCCATGCGCGCCTCCGGCTCAAAAAAAAAATTATGGGGTAGGGCAAACTAGTACTTACCACGTGGAGTCGCGATTGTCAAATTCGATTTAGTTTTATCAAAATTATTTTTAAATTTAGTGATATTTTTTTGCAGAATAGCTTTACGATTCTCATAGCCAAATAGGAATTTTAGTGATAGTTTCGTGTACAAGAGAATCGGCGCCATTATCTTGGGATTTGAATTATATAAAAAAAAAACATTAATGCTGTAGTATTTATATTTGCATCATTTGGCAATTAAACCGTATCGGTCGATTAAAAATTCAGTGTGCAATCATCTTAATTCTATATATTACCAAGGTTCAACAGGTCTACAAAAATTACTGACCATCAACAGAATACTAACATTCCTATTTAATTGCCCAATGCCTATGTAGGTACAGTATAAAGCAAGGCGGTAAGGTCTAGGAATGTACAGACGCCAGCACATCAAGTTACTACAATCTGTCAAATTTCTTTAATAGATTTTCGACTTTATTGCTGAAGGATAAGGCTTAAGATTGATTGGGAAAATTTGACAATTTCGGGTAGCGTGATGTGCTGGCGTCCATACATGCCTAGATTAGGAATCGAATATGGGAACCGAAGTTGTGTCAAATTAATATCTGCATACAATGAGTAGGTACTCATTAGGTATTAGGTACATCGGTGTAAAAGGCGGCAAGTGATCTATTATATACAACATGTCCCGGAATTAACGCACAACCTCTTAAGGGGTCATTGCACTCATCATTATGAACAACTTTTACTATGGGATTAAACCTGAAATCGCGAAAAAAAATCATCTGTTCCCTACACTGACGAGATAGGCGAACATAAAATGTACGGAACAGCAGTTTTTTTCCGCGATTTCAGGTTTGGTCCCTTAGTAAAAATTGTTCATAATGATGAGTACAATCACCCCTTAAGAGGCTGTGCGTTAATTTTGGGACATATTGTATATTAGTCTATAGCAAGTGGTTATGTTATGAGAATGAGTAGAACTGTGGTAACACCATTATTTTAATTCTGAGTGCAACTCGTAAGCATTGCAAATAAGTACATTTGTATTTTTCTGTTAGGTGGGTGGGAAGGTCTGAATGCACACTATTTGGAGTCACCATTCATGAGCTCCTCATATAAAGGAGCAGGAAAAAAACTAAGTGGGTACTTAGGTTCTTATAGGAAGGGTAGTACCGAATAAATTATTTAATTAATTTTTTTTGTTTATGAAAGTAATCTTATGATATGTCGGTGAATTTCCTTGAAGTGTGTCTAGATAGTTAGAATCGAGGACTAGCAGTACATGTTTCAATCGATTAGCAGCTACAGCGGTGGTGGTCAGTCGCGGGCCTGCAGAGTGTATGTTGTCGAGTCGCGACGAGTTATACGCGTCGCGTGTATTCCACACCAAAACGTCTGAACACTCCATGTGACGGAGATACACGTGGGAGCCGTCTGCACCTAGCAACACCACTGGCTTGCTGTGCTCCCCGAACACTGACAACAAAAGGTTTTAAATTAGCACCTAGGTATTGAAAATCATAAATAAAGGTAAGCAATTATTAGGTATTTTTTATCAGCCCATATTATGTGTTGCTGTGACTGTCCAATTTTTTTTCCTTCCTTTTTTTTGTCTTACTGAAGGTATGTTTTAAAAACTGTATTATTAGTTATGTTATGTTAGTTATGCATTTATTGTCCATCTACATTTTATTACATTATTTAATGCGTGATAACTTGCCATAGGAAAAGTGACTGAATAATTTATTGTACAGTCAGCAATGAAAGCCGTTAAGACTAGGTAAATCAGAAAAGATGTAGGTCCTATAAATTAAAACAAACTCGAATCTGGCTACATGAAATAGGTACCAACTGAAAACTAGAGTACTGAATATTTTTGCATAGTATAAAGAGAGGAAGTAGGCTATCTCCGGCACAATCCGCGATATAATTGCCTACTGTCTCAGGGTTGTCACTTTTAGTTAAATTTTAATTCAGTGCCAATAAATTGGCAAGGGTCGGGAAGTTGTATTTTTTCACTTGAATTGTCTGGGTACCTAAACGATGATGAAACCTTTCACGATTAAAGAAAGAGCGACGGGCCAGCAGACGGGCGGCGCGGGGCGGTGATGAGTACGGGTAAACGGTAGGTTACTGATAGTACTGTCACCAATTCATTCGTTTAAAGCCCGGCCCTTGACAAAGATAACACATATCTCTGTATAACTAATTCAGTGATCATTAGTCAATAAAGTTCAACAATGGTTTTCCTAACAAACACAGAGATTTATTCAAGATTCATAGCAGTATTACTTATAAAAAAAAAGCCAAACCCAAACACGCAGCAATACGTTCTCCTGCGATTATCACACATTTTTCAATCATTTAGCGGTGGCGAAAAGCCGTGACGCGCGAACCTCGTGCGATGTTAGCCCCGACTGGCGCGCTGCGAAACGGGCCGAGATTTGTTTAAGTGTGCGTGCGGCGACGCATAGATACTTTGGCGCACACATACAAGCCGCGCACGGTGCGTTTGTATGAAGATAACGTACTTCCTCTCTTTATACTATGATTTTTGTGTCAATGTAGAAAATATCTTTGTTAGAAAATACTAGTGATAGGTAGGCTACCTATTGCTATCTACCCACCTGTGAGCGGCGCAAGGGAATCCCTCCTTCGTAAAGCAGTGGTATCTAACTCAATGATCCCCGGGTAGTGAAGCCTGACCAGGATCAGGACGGTGTGCGCCATCCGCTTCACCAGCGCGATCTGCAGCCCAGTGGCAGGACCACACGCCACCACCGACCACCCGGCCCCCGACGAGATCTCATGCACAAGAATTGCTCCACGCGACGCGTCGGATGCATATCTAGAGGACGGTTGTCATAAAACATCCAATGTCAACTGCCTACTTAGGTAACGCTAAATTACCTACCATAAACAGTCCGACGTTTCCTAGGCTGCTTAGGTAACTAGGTATACTTACTTACGCCTTGTAAAAATCTTCGCTCATGTCGGTCCATGCAATTTAATAGGTCTGTCAAAACGTCACGGATTCTCTTTACAAGGTGCAGACATAGCGTTTTCGTAACATGTCGTGCGTTTTTATTTAACGCAAAATCTGTCATAGAAGCGCGTGCATTATGTTGAAAAAAAACGCGTGCGGTTAATTTACATTAGACCTCCCGCTGCAATTTGCGGTGAGTCCACCGCACGTATTTTGTATCGCAAACAGGTATATGAAGAACCGCGCACTGCAGTGAAAAAAACGCACCGAGACATCGACCAAGCAGTAGATAATATCCTTTTGTTTTTTCGACACGCCTGTAAATCTTACGAAAATGTAGACCTAAAGGCTTGTACACAAAACTGCGATGCGACGTCGCATCGCAAGAATCTGCGAGCTGATTGACTGACTGACTGAGAAGATTCAATGCGCAGCTCGCAGATTCTTGCGATGCGACGTCGCATCGTAGTTTTGTGTAAAAGCCCTTAATAGGCCTTAAGGCTGTCAAGGGATGCACCCAAAACTGTTTGGGTATGACATACGTGCCTTTTTCACCCAGTGTGCGGACCCGTGACTGCGTTTGTTTTACCGTACGGCAGAAATCACACCACATTCCACCGCACCGCAGTGCGCGCTAAGCCTTAATAGTCACTTGTCAGAGAAATATTTTTGATTGCCTAGGGCACTGATATACCACCTATGTACTCGTAGGTATGATTTGTCATAGGTATATCATAGTCGGACTGGTGCGTCTACTTCATTTTGAAGCACTGGAGATTTTTTTATACCTAAGATTGTTACAGTTACGAAAGTGAAGATGTAATCTGATAGATACAGAGTAGGTACCTACCTACATACCTGTTGCTTATTTTTAAGCACAATAAGATGTAATTACAATACCTAGCAACGTTGTGAGATTAATTACTATATTAAGTCTTATTTTATTGTCGCAATAATACCTAGGTACAGGCAAGATGTAAGTGTTGCAAAATATCGTATATCTTGTCAGTCTCGATGTCGCTTATGCTCTCTGTATTTCATTTAAATAATTATTGATAAACAATTAAAGTTATAATAGTTGAGTTGATATCAGTTTTTTTGCACTTCAAATCATTTCGTTCACTTTCATTCATTCTTTATTTTAATTTCCGACAAATCTTAGTCTATGGTCTACTTAACTTAGCGATTGTCAAACTCGATTTTAGTTGTGTCAAAATTGAGAATCTTGTTTGCAGAATAGCTTCTAAGATTCTAAGAAATTTTGGTGATAGTTTAGTTTAGTTCGGCGTACAAGAGAATCGGCACCATTCATTGTCGCGATAACGCGAAATACACATCGCGCGTTCGCTGTTGTACAGCGAGACGTCGAGTGGTGTGCGAGAAAGAAAGAGCGAAGTACAAGTTCGCGATATCGCAACAATGTAGACGTAGCATTAGACAAGTTTTGTGTCCAGTTAGAATGCGAAACTATTTTAAGGCCTCAATCGATTTCGTTTTGCTTTGATTTTTTGGCTTATTAATTATTGGCTTTGCACGTTACGTACTTATATATTTAGGCAATTAACCTTTTGAACGCCATTGTCACATATATGTGACAAGCAAGCGCGTGCCCTGTACACCAACGACACAAATATGTGACAAAAATGCGGTGCACTTTATCACGAAATAAACAATTAAATCATTACTTTTGTGTGTTTTTATTTGTATACCTTAAATATTTAAGCTCTTGTCCATATTTAATTGCTTGAAACGAATTAAATTATACCATGGATATAGAGAAATTTGATGACAAAAAAGAGAAATTAAACGTTTAAAAAGTGTGGCTTGGCGTGGAGGGAACGCGCGTGCGTTTATGCTCTGGCGTACAAAAGGTTAATTATCAAATCGTTACAATGAAATAATTTTATACCGACTAGGTAATAGGGAGTAGAGAGCTACTTACATGAAAGTCTTGCCTCCTAAGCCATATTCAACGACGATGTTCTGTAGCAAGGTGTTAGCTTCCAAGAGAGAGGAGATATCGATGCGCTTGATCAGTTTTCCTAGGAGTAGGTTGATGACAACTACCTTTGGCGGGCACGTGCATTTAGGATTTGTTAGCGTATCAATTATGCCGGTGTCCAATACCCACAGCTTTCCCTGTGGAACAAAGCATTTTAAAATGTTACATTAGATGTTTTTCTAACAAAGTACCTAAATACTAAAAGTCTATTGCCTCCAACTGTAGGTAATCACCAATTGATCACGCTTGGGAAATATGGAACAACAAATTCGCAATTTAATGTTATTAGCGTTAGCGCACAAGCAAAGATCTAGCTGCTCTTTCTCTTGACTTCATTGCTTAAAGCTGGGCCAAACGTAAGGTTAGATACAACTGCAGAACGTTAATTCCATACATTACGATTCCAGCAGTATTGTAGTAGATAATGTATAAATTTGCATAGTTACGTGGAGTCAGCGAATCAAAAATGTCCGTATGCAAACGTTTCCAGCGAATCTGAGGCCAGAGCTACATGGCCTGTGTTACGAGGCCTATGCTACAAGGCCTGTGCTATGCAGCCTGTGCTACGCGGCCGGTGCTACGCGGCCGATCATACCCGACCTATGCTACGCCTCCTGTGCTACGCGGCCTGGGCTATGCGTCCTATTCTACGCGGCCCAGTGCTACGCGGCTTGTACTACGTGACTTGTGCTACGTAAAGTGGCCTGCGCTACGCCCGTGCGACCTCGCAACGCGTTACTGTGTCCCTGCAGTGGGAGAGTGACTTATCAAACTTACATTATGAAGGCTGGAACTGTGTCAAAATATGTAATATTGGCTGCCTCCGATTAACCCCCTTATTCATAAACGTTGATTAAAGTTAAATGATGTTTAAACGTCAAAAATCTATGGAAAACCAGTCGTTAAACATTACTTAAATTTAAGCAGCGTTTATGAATAAGGGGGTAAATATGCAAAATAGCCAGAAGCGTAATCATGCATGTATGTATCCAACAAATGGCCTTACGCAAAAAATACTGGCAAAAAGACGAAACAGAGTGATTAATTAGTGTTCAATGAAGCAATTACCTACGTGCAAAATATGTTTGGGAGCGATTTGTGCTCATGAGGTCGACCCCGCGCCCGCTCTAGCTGTTCTTATTGTTCGAGCAAACACAAACCATTATTTCTATTGCATAACAATAGTTGAATTGATTATAGAAACGATTAATACAAAGCGTTTCCACGTTCGGAGTTAAAGTTTACTGTGACATGTCAAGGATATATAAGGAGTACCTATGCGTTGTTCCTTTCTTCAGAAATGTCTAGCTAAGTAGGTATAGTGGTTTTAATCAGTAGATGAGATTGCAGGATTGTACTAACAACAAGTACCTAACTTCTTAGGCTATTGTGTGACGGGAAATGCCATCGCATATTTTATGACAATCGGGTTGATTACATGCCAATCGGATGTAGATTTTCATCATTACTGCAATTGGCTGTTTTATGGCAATTGTATTATGGCTTTCGTCATAGATGAACTGAGTATACGAGGTGCTGAACATTGACCTCCTTATAATTCAGCTCATAAAGGATGGGGCCTCCATTTTAGCAGTCTTTTCCTGTATTATAATACTTACAAGATGATCCAGATAGAAGTCTACAGCATTTTGTATGGCGTTGCAGTCACTAAGTTTGTGGTCTCGTAGCTCTGGGTAGGGCTGAAGTTCCACACCGTTTTTGTCGCGAATAATCAACCAAAGTGTCGCCAGAACACCTTGCTTCATTCTGTATGAAAGGAGAACTACAATTACATCAAACGAATTAAATGATTGTGGCATAGAATTATATGAAAATAAAAAAACCGGCCAAGTGCGTGTCGGACCATGCACAATGAAGGGTTCCTTAGTTGAGATGAATTTATCCGAAAATCAATCTTAACATTGTAGTTGAAAAACATGTTCTCCCATACATCGATATACGTCACGGACAATTTTCCAACTGAAAATGTAAGTTTGTAATCGCAATTTTTTTTTAAGTGATAAAACTACAAAAAATCGATTTTCGGACTTTTTCCTTTACTTGTGCTGTGAGACCTTGCTTCTTGGCAAATTTCATGATTCTAGGTCAACGGGAAGTACTTACCCTATAGGTTTTGATTAATTTATGGGTATCATAATGTGTCGCATACATGGCATGGCATGGTATTTTTAACTTAGGTCAACGCAATAAAAAAATACGGTCCCTTGAAGCCAATTCAAGGGACCATAGACCTACGTATTTGATAATAATTTCAACTTGATACTTTCACGTGTTCCTGACAAAAAGGGTCTTGACAGACAGACAGACGGACAAGGAAGTGATCCAGTAAGGGTTCCGTTTTTTTCCTTTTGAGGTACGGAACCCTAAAATACTTGCAATATATTTGGCAGCTTGTGTATCTAATAAATAAAATGTTTCAATGACCTATTAGGCAAACTACCGGTTTATATAAATACTACGTTAGGTACTACCTACACATATTATTTTAGTCTTAAGTGGTACCGGTTTTACAAAAAAATATGTTTGAGGACTTCTGTCCAGAAAGTGGCTCTTTCAAGGTTATTTTTATTCCTAAAGTAATCGGAAAGAATGGGCACATACAAATGCATTTTTTGGCACTTTGCAATAGTAGGCATTAGAATTGTGTCATGTGTGGGGGTGAATTCAGTATATCATACTAAGATGACCTGAACATGAAATTATTTCAGGAACGTTATGGGAATCCAATAAACCTGGTTTGTTTTATTACCTCACACGCAATGTATCGTTACCGTGGCAAAACGCGCGTAGCGAACGGCAGAACAGCGAGCCTTCGGCTGCCGAGTATTTCAACATCCATTGCTGATTTTTCGATTTTAGCTGTTTTATTTACATAAATGGAGTGCTGCGTACAGAGAATGTAATTTTACATTGAAATAAAGGAATAGGAACTGAAAATACGAAAAAAAGAAAATTTTCCTGAGAATATTTCCAGTGGAATATGATTCAAAATAAGGAGCTGAATGCACCCTTTTATTTTGCGGAGGGCTGTCCTTTACACCCTATAGAATAGAATAGAATACTATTTATTTTACACCATAAAAATTACAGATATAAATGTAGAAATGTTATATATTCTTATTCTTATTTTTTTTTTCTATATTTTGGTATTGCACAGTGCACAGCAGTCAACTGCTACAGAACTGCCTGCTTTCTGGTTGATCTAGGTACAGTAAGCAGGTTAAGTAATTGACCTTTCGTACCTTGGCGTGATGACGTAAATTTTATCTTTATATGGGAATGTCTTCACAGCGATCACGTTTTCCTTCACGTATTCACTACTCATCCATAAATCCGCTCCGTATTCACATTGCAGGTGCAACGGCCCTCCGTTCCAAGCTAAATTCTTCAATTGGCCATCCAACATGACTATTTTCCACAAAATCAATACAAAAACTTTTAAAACATTGAGCACCATTTTGTTACGATATGATCAAAAATGTAGCGCAGTTCCAAATATTCTTTGTCACTATGTGAGCCAAATTAATTATTCGGCGGAGTACTTCGCACATTGGATTAAATTGCTAACGTAGAAAGTTTAATTTCGGAGAAAAGTACATTTTGTGCATTGTTTTATAATTAGTCATTTTAAGAAGTAAAAATAATTTCATAATCGTCATTATTTTGTTTGACTTACCTAATTCATATCACATAATGATCATGTGTTGGCAATAAGTGATAGAATGAATATAATAACTTACATGTTTTTTCAACACGGTTAGATAAAGTTACGAAACCAAGATAAAATGTAAATCGATAGGACCCGAATTCCGTTTCGCTCTATTTGTTTTTGCAGGAACATGAGCTAACTCTTCCGACACATAGGGCTGGGCTCATATTTCCTGTTACTCTCACAGTCTCTAATACCGTGGCATTATATCGATTGAGGACAAAAAGCGGCAATTGTGCGCTGCCTGGGAACCAGCTATGTTCGTAGAGCTACCACATAGTTGCAGCATTTACTTAGTAAATACCTACCTAGGTAAGTATGTACTGCGAACACTGCGCGAGCGCCGTAATAATCACTTATTTCATTATCTTCGATCATTATTGATACCTGTTTAATTGCCCTATTGCTGCCTAATTTTAGTGTTCAGTTTAGCGTGGAGGCTGATAACGAATTTTTCAAATAGGAAGGATGTACTTTAAACCAAAGTTAATAAAGACGATACTATTAGTACCTAATTATACTGTTAGAATGTTGATCATGACTTATTATTATTACCATTCAACATATCTACTATCCAAAACGATATAATAGGCAATAGAACGTTAAAAAATATTTCAGTTTGGATGCAGGAGGACTTTCTTTCACGGCTCTTGCTATTTTCGTTAGAGTTACAGTTGCAAGTTTTTTTTTAACACTAGCTAGGCCCGCGACTTCGTTCGCGTGGATGTCACACAATGACATGATACACAATATACTATACTAACAGCCACATTTTAATAAAACTCCCTCGTCTCCCGACCCGTCGCCAACCGTCGCGTTGAATCGCCCGCCCGCGCTATTACTTCGTTTTCGCTTAGTGTTCTTTCTTTTTGCTCGGCTCCTAAGGGTCGTAGCGGGATAGCCTATAACTATCCTCGTGAATTGGGTTACCAAACGCAAAAAGAACTTTTCAAATCCGACTTTTTGTTCATAATTTCATGGGTTTCAATTTTTTGCGCGGAACCCTAATTATTTTTCTAAAAAAAAAGTGCCTAAGTTACCCACCGTAACATCAGCTATCTGCCAGTGAAAGTCCCGACAAAATCGGTCCAGCCGTTTCGGAGATTAGCTGGAACGAACAGACAGACAGACAGACAGACAAAAATGTTAAAAATTGCTATTTTGTTATAAGTACCGTTTATACTTTCTTATGCATTTAGTAAAAAGTTGTTATTTTGACATTACAAATAGACAGTTCAATTTTATTTATTTGTATAGATAAAGGGCTTTGTCCATTCTCGGCTTCGCGTGGACACGATGCTCGAAAGGAAACAAATTAATCAAAAATTATGTTTAGTTTTTAAACGCTTATTTATTCTATATTTTTGTATCAACTTGCGCCCACGAATATTGTATTTAATAAGTACTGAAATTGTTTTATGCTTCGACATATTGACAGTACTCGACCTTCATAATTCATAGTGATGCCAACAATTAATCGTATATTTTAAAATAATTATTTACAAATCGATTCTAATTGTTATTTCTGAAGTTAAACTAAGTCCTCCTCATTCATATAAGAGTCTAGAGTTTACAGTCAATTAAAGCTGTTATTTGTAATCACTTACATTATTTTGAACAGGTTTTGTCCATATATTTGGAAAACAGAAGTATTTAAAAGTATCGAAGTTGGTCAATGAATTTCGATTTTTAATCAATCTATTATATCGATTAAAAAGTCTTATGTCAATGTCAGTTATCACTTCAAGTCACTTGTCAACCTTGTCATTCAGTTTGATGCTTGGTATCGTGAATATTGTTTGCCTTGTTTTACTGTGATTATTTTTCAAGT
Source organism: Fissipunctia ypsillon (assembly GCA_947568875.1). NCBI lineage: Eukaryota > Metazoa > Arthropoda > Insecta > Lepidoptera > Noctuidae > Fissipunctia > Fissipunctia ypsillon. The sequence goes on from OX387652.1 coordinate 13,139,130, forward strand.
ATTGTTTTGGTATTGAAAATGGACGCTGATACCCTTTCTCACGTTGGCCCCGGCACGTCTATGAACTATGACGTCAATCCCATCGTTGCTTACCAGCTTGAATATGGATCAAATTCGCCGACCTGAATCGTATGGATACGAACTATATAGGCAATTTCGCTTCAACTCCTGCCTGTGGTGGAAACTGTGCAGATACGATGTGCAAATTGTGGTAGTAATATCACGTAAAGGAGAAGGCATACCCTCGATCTTGAGGAAGTGCAATCTGATAAGGCAGTGGGTCACTCCCAAGTGGTACGTTTGCATCCATCGTCTAAAAGTGTATTTTGTCTACATATTACACGAAAATGAAAATAACAGTCAGGGACGACATTCTATCAAGCAGTATTGATGAAACTGCATAGTGAGTCGAAGAACAATGGGTTGTTGCGCTCATGTAATGATTATAATTTGGTTTTCAAGCCGGGCAAGGTACCAAGATAACATATTATCCACCTGCCCAGTTCGTAGACAACATATTATTAAGTTATGAGTCAGAATAATAACAAAATGTAGAAATAAAAATGTGTTTTATTTCAAAAAAATAAGTAAGCAAAACAAGTCTTACAAGCATCATGATACAATCATATTACAATATTCTCTTTCCTACTGGTATTAGTATTAAATCTGTATTATATTAATACTTAAAGTGCCTGTTCACACCGAGCCAAATTCCCATACAAAGTGGACAAGGTCCTTTAGTAGTTTTATTCCCATTGAAACAATCGTCACTTACATGCTCGTACGATATAAAATATTAGTAGGTAATATTATACCAGTGCGTGTACAAGAAAAATAAAATGTTTAGTTGTCATAGACATAGACAGAGTCCATGAAATAATACAAGTAAATGGAAAGGTGCCTTTTATCATGCAATACAGCCTAATGTTACACCCAAACCTTGGTTTTACCCTTATAAAAAAATATCCAAGAAAGTGATAATTTTTCTTTGCCAGACGGCAAAATATAGGCCGTATAGCTATTGTTATTATTCGGTTTTCCTTTACAAAACCCGGGTCAGAGACACATCGCTCTGTGAATGTGGGTTGGATCAAGGTACTTTGGAGCACATCTTTTTTAAATGCTCCAATAATAATCCAGCCCATGACTTGTATAAATGTATAGCCATCTCCCTAAATTAAAGATCCCTGTCCCAACTAACTTTCCATCCCTACTAACACATTCTTCCCCAAAGCTCTTTGAGGCTTTGATGTTTTTATCCGCGTCGATGACATCAAATTATGATGTTTTTTGTGTGGTTTGTGATCATATATGTACGTATTTATTAATTTAACTAATAATATTTTTTATCTGTTTGTTTCAGTGTGCTACTTCTCGTCAAACTCAACTCAAAGCATTTATTTCAAATCTTTTGAGTTGTCAAGGGGTCAGTCAGAAACTGAAGATAGTTGCCCTTTCCAAAGCGTAGTAGGTTCCTATGGAGAAGAACGGACAAGAAACTCCACGGACACGCTTTCAAATCAAAATATTGTTACAAAATATTAGTTACATCATTCACGTTGAAATTATTAACGTGCACGTTAAAAGCGTCCATAATAAAAAACCATAAACGATTAAAAAAATTAAAATAAGACGTAGCAGCTAAGAGATGACCAGTCCCTACTGACGGCGCCCGTTCACGAACATGACGCATGGATCAGCACCATACAGCTCAACCATTTTGAAGGGAACTTAATGATCCAACACACACGCCACCACCAGCGAGTCATTTGAGTGAGCATGACATACTTACTCTCAGCCGACAGGGCTCATTCAAGTCAATGAAAGACGTATCCAGTAAATGGTAGCTTTATAGTAGGTAGGTGGTACATAGTGCTCACACATATGCTATGCCATTATACAATACTAAGTGGTTGAATTTATACAATGCAAACATAGTTTTTACAATCGTCAGCAGCTCCAACAATATTTTTGCATGCGAATCAATTAGTTTCTGCGCCCTTATGGAGGAGGACCGGAATTGAGCCAACCATTTTTGTCAGCGATGTAATCATCCAACTTATAATATGCTTGGCTGCATAGTGTGCGTGTGAGCAAACAACAAAAGAAAAAGCATTCAGCAGGTATGTAAAAAAAAAATTCGTCAACAAGTCTCACATTAAATTTAATTATTATTTAATCAACCAGTATTGGAGTTAGGATCATAATTATATAAATTTTTTTTTTTTTTCTCATCCGCACATCTTTTCCTAACACATTTGACATTGGCAGAACGACATCGGCACCATTGCTATACAGAAAAATAGAATAGAATAGAAATCCGGCCATATTATGCCTATTATTATTACAGCATAGACAATAGACATATGTAGCCTAGATAATTTAAAGTAAGCAAGGCCGGCTAGAGCAGTAGTGGCTCAGTGATCACGGCTCCGACTTACGAGTTGTAGATCGTGGGTTCGAACCCAAGCAGGCATTATACTTTATGTAAATTATTTCATCACCACTGCTCTCAAAACGGTGAAGGAAAACACCGCGAGGAAACATGTCCTAGAACCAAAAATTCGAAGACATGTGACATCTACCAACCCGCACTGGGCCCGCGTGGTGGATTACGGCCCAGCCCCTCTCACTGAAAGAGGAGGCCTGTGTCCCGGTAGACAGAACATGGTTGATTATGCTAAGACCGGGTACAAATGGTTTACTTGTTTAAGACTAGATTTTGTTTCGAGAGACTTAGGCTGCCAAAAATACGATCTTGACATTTTCTGATTAAAATGCGTGATAGCAGCTATCACGCTTGCCAATCACGCATGCACCTTGATAATAAAATAATGGTGTGGGCAATGCCGAGTCACGGCTGCTGGCTGGCCGGCTGCCACGCCTGCGGGATCGACCACTTTTACTTTTAAGGTGTTATGTTGTGTAGAGGGGCGAGTAAAATCGGTGCGAGTGCGAAGGTTCTCTTCCAGTATAGGTCGTAGGCGGCGCACCGTGACACGCTTCGCCTCCCTGCGTAGCTCGCGAATTTGTGATTGAACACGTGCTGCGACCGATCGCACGCGTCCCCGCTACCGGCGCACGACCACGCTCCGCTATACAGTATCAGGTACACAGTGCAGTGCTATTTCATACTATCACAGAACATTCGTGCAGTGGTTTTTTAATAAAATAATAAAGTTATTACAGTAAATTGCGTGTGTATTACAGCAAAAACGGCAATTGTATTTAGCAATTGTTAACATTTTTTTATGCAAAACCAATTGCGGTTTAAATACTGTTCAATTACTTAGTTAATTATTTATGTCGGTGAACCTGTGGAAAACTATTAAAACACGCAGTATTTTAATTTTTAATAAGTAATAGGTAATTTATAGGTAATAATTGAATCATCTAATATCATTAACTAATGCTTGAGCTTGGAAGTGTTGTTTAATTAAGTAACTACCTAATAGTTTGGATTTGTTTTATCATGATAAAATTATTGATTTTATAAAAGTAAGGTACCTTAGCAAGTATTTGTAAAAATATTCAAATTCCATTTATTTTATTTCACATAAGCCTACATGGGCACTTATGAAACGTTAGAAGCTAGGTGCACGGTTCCAATTGGTCGTTTCCTATGGAGAAGAACCGGCAAGAAACTCCACGGATTAAAAAAAAACTTCCGTTTTAAAAATAATAATAGAGTTTCGTGTTAAATTAAGTCAATTATAGATACCGACTCTATATTTTTATTAGTTTAACTGAGATGTTTGTTTGGTAAAGACCAAACAAACAGCTCAGTTAACTACGTCTCAGGTAACTGTCCATTCGTCTTAATAAGCACAAATTACAGTTAAAACTCATGCATGCGATCATCGAAATCAATAGCTGAAAAATCTTTGCATATTTAGCAGATGCCTTCAGAAATAGCTTAGCTACATACAATAAGTAAATGTCGTAATTGCGTTTAGGCAATACCTAATAATCTGAGGTAAACAATAGTTCATTGTGTGATAAATTGGCCGTTATATGTTTACAAACAGTGAGACAATGAGTGGACGTCTAACAAGCGAAGGAAGTTGTTGTACTCGTAGCTGTCCAGCTATCTTGTGCCTTGAACAATTTTATTATTTACTAGCTGTGCCCCGTGACTTCGTTCACGTGGAAGTCGTGATACACAATGTACTAAAATAACAGCCACATTTTAATAAAACTCCCTCGTCCCCCGACCCGCCGAGTTGCAAAGTTAGCTATAACTTTGTTTTCGCTTAGTTTTCTTTCTGACTTTTTTCTTTTTGCTCGGTGCCTAAGGATCGTAGCGTGATGTTAAAAGACCTATAACTAACTTCGAGAATTGGGCTACCAAATGCAAAAAGAATTTTTCAAATCCGACGTTATGTTCACAATTTCTTGGGTTTTAGTTTTTTTTGCGCGGAACCCTAATTATTTTTCTAAAATAAAAGCAGCCCAAGTTACTCCCCGTAATATCGGCTATCTGCCAGTGAAAGTCCCGTCAAAATCGGCCCAGCCGTTTAGGAGATTAACCGGAACAAACAGACAGACAGACAGACAGGCAAAAATGTTAAAAATAGCTTTTTTGTAATAAGTACCGTATATACTTTCATATGCATTTAGTAAAAAGTTGTTATTTTGACGTTACAAACAGATGCTTCAATTTTATTTATTTGTATAGATAGAGTATAGATTTATGCACATTAGGTACCGTCTCCAAAGAAAGTCGTTAATTTTACATTCAATATTAAAAAAAAAGCAGTTGATATACAATTTAATTAACACAAGCTCTTAACTACCAATTACATAAAAGCTCAAAAGAGTTTATCTAATAATTTTATATCAATTCGTGTGAAATTTAAACTTAACAGAGTTAGGTAAACAGTTAGACTTTTGTCGCTGACCGTATTTATTTCGTGGCGATTTGCGTAAAGGAGATCACCCATTTTGTTTGGCGACAGGATAAAAAGGCGGCGGCCAGGAATGAATTACATTTTATTTGAAACATTTCTTTGTATGGCGACGACGCTCTAATAAATTTCTAATTTCTCACCACAGTACGTTTCCCGTCGCCAACGTTCTAATTCTTACTTGATTTAATATTTCCGGACCCAAATTGTTCTCGACTTTGACGACTTATTAAAAAATAAGGTGTTATATGTGTACTTATACAATATGACGTGATTATTATTGATGGCAGCCAAAAAAAATCCCAAAACGGGTGATCTTCTTTATGTATTATGTATTTTATGAATGTAGTCATTCACAAAATACATAATACATATACATAATACATAAAATACATATAATTACCTACTGTTATTTAACTCATATCATAATATTTAAGTATTGTGAAGTTTGATTCTACTTAGCAACAGGATAGCAAGTTGTTTTTTTTACCTACCTTACTCTGCTATTATGTTGAATAAGTGCAGTAAGGAAGTTTCTCCGGTATAAAAATGTATATAATCTAAGTATGTGTTTATCTAGTAATAGGTGCTTATCTGTGTACCTACAAACTTTCCCTTAAAATCATAATCATCATCTTAAGTACATGATACGAACAACAGTCGAGCATGTAAATTTTGCGGATTGAGCCGATTTTGGCTCCACATGTCATCGTTAGAAACAATGATGTGGATCGAAATATCGTAAACATTGATGCTAACTTTGAGTACAACATTAGGTACATTCCAGGAATGACAATAAGTCATATTATCATCGTGTAGATAAAATATCGTAAACATTGATGCTAACTTTGAGTACAACATTAGGTACATTCCAGGAATGACAATAAGTCATATTATCATCGTGTAGATAAAATATCGTAAACATTGATGCTAACTTTGAGTACAACATTAGGTACATTCCAGGAATGACAATAAGTCATATTATCATCGTGTAGATAAAACAATCGCTACCTATGTTTTAGGGACATAATCGTGTCTCTATGTCAAAATATTTACAATATGCATGTTCTTATACATGCCTGCTATTGTTCTGAGGTAAATGGGTAGATATTACAATCGGTGTGAATAGGTTCTGTGTCATGATGTGTATCGAGCTTTTGCGACATAGCACTCGAAAAAAGTGTGCTCGTACGTGAGTACGAATCATACTAGGAAACTGAGTTCACGCTGCAAAGTTTTGCTGTTCTATACGATGTAGGATATTTTTTGTTCTATATATGTAGGACATTTAGGATAATTTTATCACATCTATTCAAAAAGAGCTAGTTTATTCTTCGTAAACAGGGACTAAAATAGCTCTTTAATCCCTAGGGACTAAAAGTGATTTGAATTTGCAATGTGGAAATTTTTAGTAAAAGTTCCAATCACCCAGGAGATCAATCACGTACAATGTATGAATAAGTAACAGGCTGTATGAAAAACGCGTACGAGCCAAATGAAAAAAAAAACAGTTTTTGAAAAAAATAAAAAACGCGCGCGAAATGCATTCCGCCTTCGTTCGTTTTTGTTTACTCAAATTCTTGTTCTTAATTTTATGTAAATAAATAAACGTACTATTCTTATTCATAAGTTGCACTTACTTATTTTCTCATAGAGGGTGATAAAAAAAGTAGTGTCCATCTCGGGAGTAACACTATTTTAAGCTCGAGTGACATACTTTGAATCCCTCGCTGCGCTCAGGATTCAATGAAACACTCTCGCCTTTAAAATAGGTAGTTGTTTGCTCCCTGGGCAAACAATCTACTATTATTGCGTCCTACTTTTATTAGGACGCTTTCAAAATATCTGATATTTGCATGCCAATTGCCATACACAAATGACTTTTTTCTGTGTGGAAAGCGAAATTTGCAAGATTATGATCATAGGATCGTCGGTTTTGCTGCTATTGCAAATCGATTTCTTTGATTGGTGATTGCAGCGACTCTACCTAGTTAGTGTTCGCATTTGTAGATGTTTTTCCCAATCTTTTGAAAAAACAGACGTTTATTTCGTGCTAAGTTGTGACAACCTTCATATACCAGCCTACCAGGGCCTGCACATGCAGTATTATCTAATAGCATGGTCTATTTTTCATTTCCCTAGCCTTATCGCCGCCCTAGTGGATGAATAGCCAGCCGACCAGGTTTTGAGAAAATGACTATTTAATGTGTATAAGTGTAGCAAAAGCCTTTTTTTACATTAAAAAGTCATTTTCCCATAAAATGGTCGGTTGGCTATTCAAGCACTAGGGCGGCGTTATGTCAACAATAGACATTAGACTGAATAAGACATGCAAGAACAATTGACTCGCTGAACCCTAAACTAATGAAATCATAGGCTGTTATTGCAACATACCATTGTTAACTTATTCGTGCATTATAACCAATGCCTATTCAGGCTCTCCAGTATAGGGTTTCAAAACTTCTCTATGATTGACTTGTTTTTTATTTTGTGATCCCTAAATATATTATTTTGCACCCTGCTTTATCGTCTTGCAGGGTAAATAAAAATATATTTTAAAAAATCACTCTTTCGTGAGATAGAGCCAAAAAAGGACTGGAGAAGCTCCGAACTTTACTCTATTCAGGGTTAAAACAATTTTGTAGTAAGTAATTCATACACTAACGACTTTATCAACACGTGTATGTATAATGATAATTACACAAAAACAAAAATGCGCGTATTTTCACATGTAGACTCGCGTAAGGTATTTTGATATTCTCCACTTTCGGAAGTCACTTATTTATACAGCATACCTCACACGTGGTGCGTTAATAACGCTGGAGGCCATGCATCGTGTAGCAATCCATCGGCTTTAAGGATTGCAAAAGTGCATCCACGCCCTTTTCGTCACAAATACTCCGCGAACTCTACTGCAAAATGTTTGTCAGCTTCTCTAAAAACTCTTTGAATTCTGCATCCAATCTGATCTGTTTTTTTTTTTAAATCTGTATGGATTAAAACCCAAATGAGCCTATTTTCATATTTTTGCCTACATGTGAACAGATTACAGCGATTATCAATTTGCTTAGGATTATTAGATGATGACGGGTTTTTGTTGTGATCATATGAGACAACAAGCCGCGGTCCATTTCAATTCAAGCTTCTGTGAATCAAATATTTCAATTCACCCTGAATGACACGATATGAACAATGCCAGTTTTGATACAGGTCTACATATTTAATTCTGGAATTAAATCGCTGTGGATTAAGAAATAAGAAGATCAATAAAAAAAGTCTCAATCAGTGTGCAGCTGATCATTCTAGCAATCCTAGATTAGATAATGAATAATTATCATGGTTTCCACAATGGAGCTAATATAATTTCATAGTTTTATTTAAGCTTTTAAACTTATGTAGGTAAGCTAAAGAGGTAAATTGTTTTATGTTTGTAAAAGGTAATCTCTGGAAGTAGTTACTAGTCTGAATACAAAAACTCTTTCACGTAGAAAGCCACCCTTTTTCCGAGTATCATAGGATATATTTTTTATGTCACGCGGACAAAGTCGTGGGCAGAAGCTAGTATAAGCGAATTATGTCAGGGGATAAAATCATAATAATATTTCAAGGATTGCAAAACACTTACTCATAATCATAAATATCAGAAAATTGTAGTAGCACATATTTGACGTAGCACGTAAATAGGTAAAGTATAAGTATAACAACTTACTCGAAGAAAAAATACGTGCATATTAAAAAAAAAAAAGTTTATTCTTTGGTTCAATGTCTATTTATATTTAGTACAACTATGTTGTAAGTGAACAACGTATCCTTGGAACCATTTTGCAAAAGCGCGCGGCCGGCGCTCGATCGTGTATATATCGACATTAACAATAGATCGTTTTATCCGATTTAGAGGTTTCAGAATAATTAGGGGTATTCTAGTCTTGTAAGAATCAATTTCTCAATGTATTTAGTTATTCTAATAGCAAACATGGGAACTAGGAGATTGGAGGCAGCTGAGGCCGGTTAGGTCGCTACCTAACCGGCCTACCTAGTAGGCTATATCGCCTTTTAAAGTTATCCTTCAACAATCGTCGTTTTAGAAGAACAGAAATTGAATGCATGCATGTGTCTCATTAAAACTTGATGTAATACGTGGTATTAATTATTTGGGCAATTATATAAGTACCTAGTCTTTTAAATTTAAATCCTGACTTTATTTAGAACCAGTTTCCTTGATTCTGACAGGTTAATGAAACGTGCGTTAATCAGGATACTGTGCAGAATGTAACATTACATGTTCATATTTTAAGATACTCGTATGTACTTACCTACTCATTTTGTCCATTTCGATTTTTAGTTACGTTAGTAGGTAGCAGCGGCGAGGTGTGAATTTTTGTAAGAGAGAAGCCGAAGCGAAGTCGGTTTTAACTTACTTACTTATCAATAAAGTAAAAATTAATTTATTAACTTAAAAATAAGTCTTTTGTTTACTGAATTTAACACCATCTATCGTCAAATAGCAGAACCAAAAAGACGCTATCACTACACAAACAAAACTAACAATGATTTATAGAATTAAACTCAAGTAATTCAGGTTCTAAAATTATTATAGGAATATGAATAATCGAATACAATACAATTAAACAGTTGAAAACTAAATAAAATGTGCAATATTTCGCCATCTCGTACTCGCCGGCGCATTTTTTCTATATCTATCTCTATCGTAATTCGTTGTACACCGGCTTGCTCTCATCCATTATCAAGCTGTGCCACGTGACCTAAAGTGACGTTATGACGGAATCGCTATTGTATGCATTTTTAGTTCCCGATTATGACGTTTTGGCGCCGGGTTATATTAGAACATTTTTTTGTTGTTGTTGTAATTCAAGGCTAATAGGCGTTTTGTTGTTGAATGTTATGGTGAATCAAATACCCGTAGTGTAGCTATATTTTTTGGCAATAGTTGGCACTATTGACTATGCCATTTTTAATACTTAGTGGTAGTTTTGCTGATGCGAACCTCCGAAGGGAAGCCGGTAGGAATCATGTTATAGGCTGCTTTCGCCACTGGTAGGTAGGTATGCAAAGTTATTTTAGCACAGTGGAAGTTTGTGACGAGTCAAAGATCCTGGTATCAGTAATAAACGTATGGAAAACATAGGTATTAACAATATTTCGTGATGCGGATCTTTACGATACTGAACTTCATGCATAGCAATCAGTGGTCAGTTAATTGTTGCGTCTATAGGGTTAGCAGCCGCAAACAAGAAATATATTCTAGATTTATCGAGTTTTTTTTTGTTTTCGTTAAAAAGATACTTTTGACAGAGTAATAATCTGATGGACAACAATTTGGAAAATGTTGCGGCAAAAAATTCGCTCGTTAGTATAATGTTTGACAATTTTACTTTTAACTTTGCATCTTTATTATGTTTGTTATTTGATCTTCTGTATCTCTGCAACAACGCGTTTATAAGAAAGCAGACTTGTACACAACTACCAACTCTTTAAAATAAAGAGCTGAGTCATTCGGACAATATGGACATATCTAATATAATAATTCTTTTAAGGCCCGTCTGGTTAGGTAATAGTAAATACAGCAAGCGCATAAATAACTTTATTATCATTGTTTCATTATTCTCTCCACGTGATACACTTGTAGGAGTCACAGCCCTAGTGAAAGTGGTTTGTTGTGGTTCCAATGTGTCGAAACGCGTCATCGGCTGATACATACGCTATTACCGGTTTGCGCGTATTAACTTTTTGTTCACTTTCCGTCATAACTGCTGTGGCATATTATACCGATCGACGATATTCATAATTGCTTACATGATAGGTACTTAATAATATCTAAATTGCATACTTACTCTAAATGGAAGTAGAAAACATTAATTTGTGATCCGTAGCAATCGTGGAAGCTAATTGAATTGTGTTTGCATTTTCCCACACAATGTTCCCCGAATGTAGTAGGCATAATGTGTTAATTCGTATTTTTTGTAGACAGGAAATAGTTCGTCTAGGTTTACTATGAAATTTGTTTCTCAGGCCCAGGCACATGATGAAGGCCTAAACTTTTAAAACTGTGTGTGCAACAACGTTAGTTCGGTTTTTTCTTTAAAGCTAACAGCAATAGATATCTACCTACCTAGTTAAAATGTTCAAATACTTAAGGAGTTATTTATACGGTTTACCATTTTGAAGTAAGTAAAGCTATTACAAAATAAAAATAATCAGAGCAAACCGTATTAGGTAGTTAATTACGGAACTAAGAGAGAATTAAATCCGGTGGTAAAATTGAATACTTACTGCTGTGTAACTAGAGAGAATAAGTTCAGCAGTTCTAAATGTATAGGTAGGCCAAAGCTTTTCATTATCAATGTCGACAACCTTGGGATTTGTACACGTCAATATCTAAGTACGTGTTACTTGTGTTACCATTCACCGCGAATAGCGACTTTGTTTTTGCAACCTAGCAATGCCCGCATTATGCAGATTTTCACATTTTTCACCATTCAGAGATAAAATTGTGAAAGGTTTTTTTTTAATATTTTCTAGAGATTTTTCTACACCTTGTTAAAGAAAACCTAGATTTCGCTTACCTTCATAATTTGACGGGCAAGTGAGTTGATTTACTTATTGCCATCCTACCAACTTTACATAAAAACTACTCGAGCATCCACTTCCGATGACAACACCAGAGTGGTGTAGTCAATCACGCCAACTACTGTTGAAACACGCATGACAGTCGTCGTCGCAAATAGTCGTAAGTGGTGCTCAGTTGGATAGAAACAATGCTAATGCTAGCGTGCGCTGATCACTGTTATAACTAAGAGCGGCGGCCAGCAATTAACGTCTGAGTTTCACTCATTTTGATTTGATTAAATGTGCAAATGATTTATGTTATCTATACTCGATTACTTAAAACAGACGTGCTACTAAAGAGAGAGTCGAGAGAGAGAGAGATAAGAGAGTAAGAGAATTCTATCTATCTACTAACTAAAATTAGTAATTATATTTAATTACGCGTGTAGTCATAAATAAATGCTTAACTGAATTTTAAGATAAATTGCATAGCACACAATGCATCAAATGAATTCGTGGTCTGGGTTTGAATAGCAAGGTGAATGTCAGTGTCACGAATACAAACTTTTATTACGTTTGTAAAAATGGTTACCTATTCATAAGTTATGTGTAAATGAATTATCTGGTCTAGTCTAACTAACATTTTTGTTTGCACATACAAGAAGAACATTTTGGTCTTAAAACTTTTTTCGGTTGCCAAAAATGCGCATGCGGCGTCTACCTACGTAAGTGAAATGTCTCGGCATAGGTGAAGGCATTTTCACATCAAGTCCGGTTTCACTTACATACGGCCTCGATCACGTTCTTATCCACCTGTACTGTCAACCGCAATAATACGAGGATAATCATCAGAGCAACGCGTTATCAAAAATAAAATGTGAAGTTATGCCTACGTAATGCTTTTCTAGGTGTTTGTTTCATATTAATAAGTCAAGCAGACTTCTAAGTCGTTAGTCTAAGATTTGTACTTATGTAAATACAGAACAGAATATTAGGTAAGTACTTATAGTATGTCCCAAAGGAGTAAGGAGCTTCGTCCGTTGCTATTGAATAAAAACCTGATAAAAATTCCCAATAACAGTATGCCCAACCCACTTTATTAATGCTGCTTCGAATAAACTGCAAGTTCGTTAAATAGCAACAGCCATAACTTGGATCATATCGAACAGTATATGAAGTTGATTCATTACTAACCATTCTATTTTGAGTAACTAATCACATTTAAACATCCGGCTAAAACATTGAGAATTAAATTAATGATCCATCAAATCTTTTGTTTACCGCCTTATTCAGGAATTCAGTTTTATTATACGGAAATAGTTTTAAAATTGTACATTTTATTATGTTGCCGAAACACGAGCCACAGAATGTATCCTTCATACTTATTCAATCAATTTAATCTATTGTTTAATCGGTTTTATTTACTGTTGTTATTTCGGTCAAACGATCATAAGATACTTGTTATGACTGGTTGACATGAGAGTTTACAACCGATCTACTGATCAGACACTTGATCGGGCTGTCAGAAACTTTATCTATAAGTTACCTACTAATTAATATTATATAGAGGTATAATTTGTGAGTTTTATGTTGAGGGTAATCTTCGGAACTACTGGTCCGATTCCGAAAATTCTTTCTCTACTGGGAGGCTTACAGTATTGCCAAGTGTCCTAAGATATTTTAGGTTAAAACAAGCAATTTTACGCGGACGAAGCCGCGGGCAGAAGCTAGTGTTCAATAACGTCGTAAGTAAACACTCATTATAAATTCTTACAGATTGATATGCCCATTTATGTAGGTATTTGATCATATCTGGCCAACGAATTAAGGTTCAAGTTTGTAGCCGACTACAGACAGCAGCAGCATTTTATAATTACAATGGACCTATTATTACAGTTAGTCGGTGTCGTTATGGGTCAAATCTTACAAATGTACTCTAAAGGTACAAGTTGGTAGCCGACTGGTTGGTGGTTGGTTGAAAAACGACGTGTCACTAGCTACGGAAGGTAATTTCATAGAAATACATAAACTCAAACTCAAAGCATTTATTTCAAATAAACCAATTTCAGGCACTTTTGAATTGTCAAAGAGTCGGTCAGTTAGTCAGAAAGTTGAAGCTAGTTGCCCATACCAAAGCGTCGATCTCTATGGAGAAGAGCGGGCAAGAAATTCCACGGACGCTCTTTTAAATCAAAATATTGTTACAAAATATTAGTTATATCATTCATGTTGAAATTAAGTATGTGAGAACAATGTAGAAAGACGTGCACGTTAAAAGCGTCCGCAACAAAAACATAGGAGACAAAACCGATGCAAAAATTAAAATAAGCCGTGGCAGCTAAGAGATGACCAGTCCCTACTGACGGCGCCCGTTCACGAACATGACGCATGGATCAGCACCATTCAGCTCAACCATTTTGAAGGGAACTTAATGATCCAACACACACGCCACCACCAGCGAGATATTTGAGTGAGCATGACATACTCTCAGTCACCAGGGCAAACTCAAGTCACTAAAAGACGTAACCAGTTAATGGTGTCTTTATAGTAGGTAGGTACATAGTGCTCACACATGTGCTATGTAATTATAAAATACTAAGAGATTGAATCTATATAATGCAAATATAGTTTTTACAATCTTCAGCAGCTCCAACAATATTTTCGAATGCTAATCAATTAGTTTCTGCGCCCTTTGTGGAGCAGGATCAGCATTGAGCTAAGCATTTTGTCAGCGATGTAATCCCCCAACTTATAATATGCTTGGCTTCATAGTGTGCGTTTAATAGAAGATTTAAATTTCATTTCATTCAGTTGGAGAATATAGAAACCAGTAGTGTCGCAGCGACACATCGCCGGCTGCTGCTCTCTGTAGTCGGCTACCAACTTGTACCTTTAGAGTACATCTGTAAGATTTGACCCATAACGACACCGACTAACTGTAATAATAGGGTCATTGTAATTATAAAATCCTTATACAATGTGACCAGATGTTTAATAATATAGGAACACGAATGATAACATAAAACAATTTATGGTCACGAGGAAACCTGGACCAAATATTGTCAGAAAATTGTCAAAGCAACGGCCTGCAGGGTTCGCGCTCGAACCTTGTCTGTACGTACCCAGACTCGAGAGTCAAGGGTCTAAAGGCAACCCTTAGCAGAAATCAAAAAATATAGTAGGATTTACAGTGAAAAATCATTTTTAACCGACTTCAAAAAAAAGGAGGAGGTTCTCAGTTCGTCGGAATCTTTTGTGTATGTATATCCTCGATTACTCGAAGACGGCTGGACCAATTTGGAAAATTCTTTTTTTTTTTTTTTGAAGGGAAAAATAACTTTAATTTCGGAAGTCGGTGGCAAAAAATTAAAATACAGATTCAAAGACACTGACTTCCGAAATACAATTTATTTTTCACATTGTAGGGTTTTTTTGGCAAAAAAGGTTTTCGAAGACTGCATTTGCTAAGCTTGAAATCACCTAGTCCTCAATTATTTATTCATAGCTACTAACTATACTTACATAACGCCAATTACTGAGGTATCTAAACAGATACAAGGCTATCGGGTCTCGATCTAGCTGAACTGTCTTTTCTATATTCTAATTTCTTAGTGCAATAATTTCATAAACATATTTAATTTTAGGATAAAAACTTTTTTACAAAATAAAAACAACCGACTTCCAAAAAACACTACAAAGTGAAAAATAACTTTAATTTCGGAAGTCGATGTCTTTGGATCTCTATTTTAGTTTTTTGCCACCGACTTCCGAAATTAAAGTTATTTTCCACTTTGTAGTATTATTTTGGAAGTCGGTTGTTTTTTTCGTAAAAAGCTTTTATTTTTCACTTTTTAGTGGGTAGGTGCAAGTAATTTATCTAAGTTACAATAGCTAAATGTCAACTGCTCATCACCTTTTACAAAGTATTGCTTTTCCCGATGCAGGGACGTTAATTGTCATTGGACTTCTCCTGGTACTTCACCATCAGCTTCACTTCACCATATGCATTGTGTCGAATCGCAACCCGTAAAATCCTTATTATTGAGTAGTTCCGATGGCCATCTGTGGTCTTTATCATCTGTTCCACTTCACTAAATTGTGCTTTCCGAGAGCAAATGCACGAGTTACTATAAAAAATACCCAAATCGCTATAAGTGTGCCTATAATATTTGAGGAGTTCCCTCGATTTCTCCAAGATCCCATTATCAGATCCTGACCTGATGACAACAACCTGGGAAGTATACCCTTTCAAACAAAAAATGAACTTTCCAAATCAGTCCAGCCGTCTTCGAGTAATCGGGGAACGTGCCTACATAAAAAATAAATAAATAAAACAATCCGACGAAATGAGAACCTCCTGCTTTTTTGAAGTCGGTTAAAAAGCTCTCAATCAGCTATGTCTTTCAAAATGATATGTAAATTGTATGCAACACCTATCAGGTTCGGCTGGCTTGACTCATAAGGACTATCACCATGTTTAAGCCATTGACCCATTGTTTTGCAATTTCGTGATAATCGTCTGTGTAATCTACTGCTCGATCACTTCCATGTGAAAATTTGTAATTCTGTTTGAAACAGTAAATACGTGTTAAGTAATACTGAGCAATGAACCTGAAATGCATAGATAGTAGTTACAGCTGCTGCAGTTTTTTGCGTTACTCACAAACATTAATCACTGCGTTAATAAAACTGCACCTGACTGTCTGAGCTGTCAAAAGTTCTAAACAAGCACGTATGTATGTCAGTCATAGTCATGATGTATTCACTAATTATAGAACTAATTTATTGTGTTCTATAAGTAGATTTATTTTTGTGCAGCATAAATTAATTCAGTCTTAGAATCCTGAGGAATGTTCATTGACCATACGAAAATTGCGGTCAATGCTTCCAATTGCTGCGTCTTTTGAACGAAAATGTTCAACTAGGTTGACACATAAATGCTTTATACTAAACCATAAAAGTAAGACCCTAAATATTTAATTTATTTCGCGCGTTATTGTTGGTACACTATTTACAAGGTGAAACAATACATTCACTTTTAGATAAAACTGTTGGATGTTTTGATCACAAATCCTAATTAGATGTAAGTAGTATGCAATATTTAGCTATGCTAGAAATGTCCTTCCTCTGCCTAATTACATAGGAAAGGCAATCCACTTTTTATTTGATTGACAACATTTTTTTGTCACACTTCCCTAAGCGGTGAACGCACTCCAACCTTGGTGTCACATTAGAATAAATCCGGCACCAGTACGACTGCGATCTAAATTACACTACATACAATTATTTACTATTCAACATTCAAATGACTACAGATTGGACTAACCCACCGTTTCCTGTGAATGCCATAAGACTAGTGGAATCCATTATCAACCTGTGTGGCAGGGGATGGGCAGCATTCACTTTGAACCACTAACATTGTTGTAGTGACATACGCACATTCGGTATACACATTATGCATTGCCCTCATTATACCACAACAAATTCCGTGATCCGTCTGCCACGCGTGTCAGCATTTCAGCAAGGAGCACTCCAAGGTCTTTGAATAATTAATTTTGATGAGCCATATATAAAAGTTGACAAATACCTTAATCCTATGTAAACTTGATTTATAAAATTCAACAAGAAACGTTCAGAGGAGCTGTTTACAATCAATCGATAAAGTAGGTACCTACATAACAAAACAACTATGTTAATTATGTAGTAAACTACACAAAATACGCTAACTCCTAAAGAATACACTAGCTTTGTTCTAGGAAGATGTCAACACTACACTATATTGTTTCCTCAAATCCACTCACCAGTTGA
This sequence comes from Fissipunctia ypsillon, assembly GCA_947568875.1. Classification (NCBI taxonomy): domain Eukaryota; kingdom Metazoa; phylum Arthropoda; class Insecta; order Lepidoptera; family Noctuidae; genus Fissipunctia; species Fissipunctia ypsillon. Next base: position 13,156,412 of record OX387652.1, read on the forward strand.
CATTTTGAGTGGCTTGCTGACAGGAAAATTGCACTTAATTTGATTTAATGTTTTATTCTTAACTTGATAACTACATAATACGAGAACAATAGACTACGCAACAGCGAGGAATGAAGACAGTGCTTTGTTTGTAATAAATCTATTTGATGTGTCAGATATAGCACAATAGTTTGTGGGATTGATTCCTGAAACCCATCCCTAATATGACGTTATTTTGGGAGTTACTTCCGGTTTTTAAAACCTGATCATATGTCTGAAACTCTGATCTTTTAATCTGTTGACCAATTGCATATGAGCTGTTGCGAAAGGTTATCCTAAAAGCAATCAACTAACCTTATCACCTGGCAAGAGAATTAAATTGACGACATATTAAATAGATTAACTTGTCAGAAATCGACAGTTAGTGTTCAAAAGGTGCCTAGGTAAGCCTGTGTATAGATACTGGTAACAGTAAGGCTCAGAACCGGTCCACTGTCTCATTATATCACGGTCTCGCCCCATATCACATTTATTTGACTCGACGCCATTATAACGCCTATGAATGACGCCTATGTCACGCTGCGTTAGTTTGAAAACACTTATTAAGTACTTGCTCTGCTCCGCGACTTCGTTCGCGTGGAAGTCGTAAGATATCTTACGACTACTAGTATATACTATATACTAAAATACAGCAACATTTTAATAAAACTCCCTCGTCCCCCGACCCGTCGCGTTGCACCGCCTGCCCGCGCTATAACTTCGTTTTCGCTTAGTGTTCTTTCAGACTTTTTCTTTTTGATCGGCTCCTAAGGGTCGTAGCGTGATGTTAAAAGGCCTATAACCATCCTCGAGAATTGGTCTACCAAATGCAAAAATAATTTTTCAAATCCGACTTTTTGTTCACCATTTCATGGGTTTTAATTTTTTTGCGCGGAACCCTAATTATTTTTGTAAAATAAAAGTAGACTACGTTACTCCCCGTAACATTAGCTATCTGCCAGTGAAAGTCCCGTCGAAATCAGTCCAGCTGTTTCGGAGATGAGCCGGAACAAACAGTCCGACAGACAAAAATGTTAAAAATTGCTTTTTTGTATACCTAAGTACCGTATATACGTTCATATGCATTTAGTAAAATGTTATTATGACATTACAAACAGACACTACAATTTTATTTATTTGTACCTATAGATTTTGTTCGTAAATATTACTACATTATAATGGTTTTGTCTTTTTTTTAGTTTGCGTCTTTATTTTGTTAGAACACAGACTAATTTAATAATAAAAGGCTGGTTTACAAGTACCTACCTATACTGTTGTGTAATCTTCCTAACAAAAATAATGAGAACTAGTTTTTGAAGAAGTGATAGTTGATGAACTAGTTTTAGTGAGTAGTAACAGTTATAATCGCTTTGTAATTAATTACCTACATAAGCCTACCGTATTGCATTCCTTATTTATTATTTTTGTGACCTTATTTGACAAATCAAGAACTTTGCGTGACATATAAAGCAAATAATTGGTTAGTTTGGGAACATATAGAGGTTATGCGATTGTAGGAAAATGCCGAAACCATCTCCGTTCATTTCGCACGACTTTGATATACCGTTCATAGGTACCATCAACGAAGTTAACGGACCAAATGTTAAATTTCATAAAATAGTCATTCAATAGAATTACTTGGTGCTTAGCGCTTCCCCCTTAACAATTTATCAATTTACAAGCCGCACGCCCGATGGAGTTCCCATTGGCCAAAATGACTTCATAGAAACTTTTTGGGTAGAAAGCGCCAGGGTAGCCCGCGAAATTTAAATTTTCTTACGTTTATGCAATTTGCAAGTCAGCATTAGGTTGTATGTTGATTAAAATATGATTCGCGGCCGTAACAAATATGTATTTATGGAATTATAATAATTAAAGTCATCAATACAACTCTCTAAGACCAAGTAATTCTATTGAATGACTATTTTATGAAATCTTAACATTTCAGGATTATACTAACTTAAGGAATTGTATACTGATCCTAATGATTATAATTCTGTAAATACATACTTGTTACGGTCGCGAATCATACTTTAATCAACATACACTCAGACACTGAGCTGCAAATTGCAAAAATCGTATGAAAATTTAAATTTCGCGGGCTACCCTGGCGCTTCCCCCTTAACAATTTATCAATTTACAAGCCGCACGCCCGATGGAGTTCCCATTGGCCAAAATGACTTCATAGAAACTTTTTGGGTAAACAACTGGCCACTTTAGCTAAAAATATTTTGGGATGCCATTAAGGATTCATTTTTTGTTTTACTTCTTTTCCTAAAAATGGCCTCTAAATATTATTCTTCATCAATCAGTCAGTATTTTATTGTTACGTACATATATACCTATAGAAATATTTTATATAATATTTATATAGGTATAATAATGTAGGAAGATAGGAATATAAAAAAAAAATGTAGAATACCAGAATAACTAAGCAAAGATTATTCACTATGTTAAAAAAATGGTACCTACTCGTATTACGTATTTTCCGCAGCCTTGACTTACTGGCCATTTCAGCAGCAAAAAATAAACGCATTTTTCCGTGACGGCATGGCATCCAAGAGTTATTTTACTCGGAATGAGCCCGTACCTTGCTTCCTGTATTCTATTATCTATACTAATAATAATAAAGCTGAAGAGTTGGTTTTTTTGGACGCGCTAATCTCTGGAATTACTTGGAATTAAAAATCTTTAGCATTTTATAGCCCAATTTTTGAGAAAGTTTATAGGCTATTTAACATCACACTATAACACTTAGGAGCCGAGCAAAAAGAAAAGAGCTCAGAAAGAACGCTAAGCGAAACGAAGTAATTACGCGAGCGGGCGATGCGATGCGACGCGGTGGGTCGGGGAACATGAAATTTCACGCGGACGAAAGTTGTGGACAGAAGCTAAGTTTTAGATAATTTTAAGCACATTTTTTTAATGTTGACTTTTTAATTTTTTAAGCAATTGTATCCAATCTTTTTAGTGAGATACGTTCTTCCGTGGTTCGTAGCAAATGTTTAGCATAATCAGCCTATAATGAGACAAGGCCTTCTCTCTGTGAGGTCCAGAGGGCCATAATCCACCACGCGGGCCCAGTGCGGGTTGGCGGATGTCTTTGAATGTTTGGTTCTAAGACAAGCCGCTGGTTTCACATACATACATAGGTACATAAAACTCACGCCTTCTTCCCATGGGGGCAGGCAGAAACTACAGAACGCCACCTGCTACGATCCTTACATACTCCTTTTGCCTCGTTTACGTTCATACATCTGGTCATACACGCACGCCGGTTGCGAGTACTACGCACCTGACGTTTCTGAAGAACATCACCAATAAGATCACTATATGTCTTCCTATGGCGTCCCCTCCCGGCGTTTCCACTTACATCTGCCGTGTAAATACCTTTGTTAGTCGACTTTCATTCATCCTCTAAACATGACCAAACCATCTAAGCATACTCTTTTCAATTTTTATCACTACATCTTCTTCTAAATCGCACCGTTGCTTTATCACATCATAGGCCGCCGTTTTTTCACGATGTTTTCCTTCACCGTTTTGGGACCGTTCTGCTGTGCCCAACAGGGTCCACAATAATATAAAATTATGTATATTTTATAATATACCTACCACTTAAGTTTAAATTGTGGAACGCAAAAGCAGTCAAGCAGTGGTGATGAAAATATTCTTTACACAAAATAAACTGCCAGCTTGTGAACGTTACCTCTGGGCCACCACTGCTCCTTAATAAATGATTAAATACGAATATTAGCACATTATTATTTCAAATTATTTCCACATCTAAGCCTACTTTTATTTATCATTCAGCATTCAGCATCACGTAAAAGTTTAATTTAGATTAAAATTGCAATAACATTCAGGCTAGACTGTAATTTGTAATTAATTATTAAGAACCTGGTCTTTTTTAAAAACGGATTAAAAAAAAATATTCAGCCCATAATAATAATGACTACACAAATACTTTTTTTTAAATAGGTATCCTTTTATTATTCTGACCTAATTAAAAAAATATGCGCTTTCGTGTTTTAAAAAAATGTTTCCACCAATGGTTTCCATCCACGGATTAGTTCCTATCTAATGTTTCTGTTATACCTTTGGGTACCTGCTTTTATATATCTATGTATTTTTTTAATTCATTTATGAGTACTTATGTCATATATTTATTTTCTTCAACATTACTTCATCTATGTATTGCAAGGTCACACGGGTAGTCGTTGTAGAAATTAGAATGGTAAAGTTACAGTTTCATAGTAAGTAAAAGGAGCTTATAAGCGAGAGGATGTTTAAACTTAAAGTGCATAAGTACTAAAGCTGTGGACTCGTTACATATGGAAGCCTGTAGACGTAAATTAAGTTTGCTCTAGCTACGTCATAAACATCTCTGCTGCGGAAGCGTCCTTGAACTAAAAGTAAAAGTCGGTCACATGCCATGCTAGGTCATTATCAGGCATTTGTTTTTGACATGCACCTCTGAATGTCAAGTCGTATTCATTGTTAAAAAGATTAGGGGTACCCAATGTCCTGGTTTTTTTGTGGTTGTTGGTAAACAACAAAAAAAAATGCTCATTAGTCAACAATGTTAGACACATCAACATTGTTAGAGCACTTAAAAGCATAGTTTAAGAAAATTAAATGCATAATCATTGTGTTGTTTTACTTAATTTCCAAGCAAGTTAGGAAATAAAAAAAATCTCGGGCAACAGGTCACCGGTCACTCAGTAAAAAAAGGTAGAATTCTATCCAATACCAATGTTGCAGTAACGTAGCAACATATCATTATTTTGTGGTATTTTGTATTGACTATCAAATTCTTGATTATTACGTGGCCAAAGTCAAATGTAGTAGGAAGTCCAAAACCGTCGATTACTTTAATAGTTTTATCACGGAAATCGATACATAATAATCATTTGAAAATAATTGTATCTACTCTAAACGGTAACTAATTGTTCTAGACTTAGACCGACCGCGTTCTAGGTTTATTAAAAAAAACTCACTCTATTTTTAACATTTAAGTATTCTTATTAACTTTACGATTTTTTGTTGTTTCAGACCGCGACACAATGAGGAGGCACATCGTAGTGCTGTTGGCTTACATAGCCGCAGCAAGTGCTACGCTTGAAGTAGTCAACCAATGGAGCTTGATGCAGTTCGACTTTCCCCCTGACCCTGTCCTGTTAGAAAAGTTCCAGCCGGAGAACACCGTCCCTACTGGGCTAGAAATAGGCTGGGATAGACTGTACTTGGGCATCCCACGGCTGAGGGCAGGAGTACCCGCCACATTGGCTTGGATTCCTCGGAGTTTACCGCCAGGCGTTAGTCCTGTTCTTCAGGTAAATATGAAAAACAACTTTCTTTTATTGCGCCATAAAATTATTACGCACGCGTGCCGCAGTGATTGTGACGTATTCATTCAATTGATATTGATTTTTTTTTTTATAAACACTTTACTGAGTTTTATGGTCATAATAATGTAGTGGCAAAATTAACTTATCTCGGCCTCGACGGTTACAATGGTATTCGTGACATATCACGCCGTTACCGATCAGTCGCCTCGAGAGTCGAGAGGCCAGTGAACATAGATTTTACAATTACCAAGAAGCTTAAAATAAAAGACTTACCAAGGGACTGTACGTAACATTTTCTTGTGAAATTGAGAGTCGGTGTCATCAATCATCATTACGTCATGATGCATGCTCTCGGTATCTGTACGAGAGAGCCTTCTGTCAAAAGATTATGTCAAACTGGCCAGATTAGCTTACGAAGATATGACTGTCACAAGTTTATTATTATTTTATAAGTAATTTGTTATTCGGTTATTTTTTAGACGATTGGAGTCTTTTATGAGATAATACATGTGTGATAATAGTAATCTGCGGGGCAATTGTGTAACATACTTACAGTAGGAATCGGTTTAATTTTGACAGTTCAACAACATTCATTGCGCTATTTACGTTATTGTGCAGGCAAATTTTTCGAACTTAAGAAGCAATGGATTAGCAATTTGCTTCAATAGGATTCATTCTGATTGATAGTGTGTTACACAATTAGGGTGCTGTATAATAGGACACCGCTCTTAACATGAATATTATTATGTATTTAGGTTTTCTGAATAGTAAGTTACTGTTATTGTGGCTAAATAATTTCAACATCAACATTTTCTCAGACATAATCTGTGTTTACCAACTTTGTGCTAAGCACCTTAATATTTATAAAACAAGTCGTGCTTTATGTGCAATCAGCTAGTTATTTACGTGTCTTAAAGTTATTTTATTAGTGTTGTCATGTTTATATACTTATGTATACTTACTTTTGTTCTTATATTGTGCACGAGATGCAGAGGTGCTTGATACACAAGTCACGTTTACTCTGGTTGACCACAATGTTTAAAGAAAAAGACTAACCCGTTTAAAAGTTTTCTACAGAAAGTTTAATCAAAGCTCGTGAATTCGTAACTCCGTCTTTCGAAGAGAGAAGGATCGATAAACTTATTCTTATAAATTTTAACTTTTTATGCATAGATAATATTTTACTATTGACATAATTTAAAACCTAACAATCTTAAAATAATAATAATATGTACAAGTATATAAAAAAGGAGGGGGTAAATAATCAGAGGGCATCAAAAAATTCATCCGCATCGCTGTCAACAGGAAAAGTGCTCAGAAGGCTGGCAGCATTGCCACGTTGTTATAAATAATCAAAATAAAATAACTAATTTTTGACTTTCAGTCAGAAATCATTGCCTATTTAATTAAATATCGGCACCTAATCAGTAAAATAATAGTATATTATTTACTTATAATAAAGCTCCTTCATAAAAGCTTGTTACATTTTAACAGCAAAATAGAAAAAAAAGAGGGTGTAACACGCTTTTGTGTGGAAACTTGAGACTGTGATAAGTACATGAAGATTTAATATGGTATGAAGTTTGAAGGTTTGAAAATATATTATATACCTACATAGTTATGATACGGGATGATTTTGACATAGACGAACGAGCTTCATTAACGTTTAAATGTTAAAAAATATAAAACGGCTTATTTCCAATCGGAAAAAAATTACTTTATACTTTTTAATTCTTATTAATTAACAAAATAAAAGATTGTAAAAAAAAGTTCTTTTTCTCAAATTTCTTTTAATATTATACACCTGTGTTCTAATTCTAATGTATCTATAATTAAATATAATTTAATATAAATCTAAATGATTAAACATTTTTAAAGTATTTTTGTGTGCAAGTAGGTAAAAGTAATAACTTTATTTCAATATTGTAATTAGTGCTAATCCCCTGTTAATAATAATGTCAGGTAGGTACTTAGGCTTATCTAGTAATTACGTGTAACTTGTAAGTCAAGTACTCAAGTCTCCATGCGTGCCTGAGTGAGAACTTGGCATTAATTTTTATACAGAATGTCAAACACTCATAACTTAATTCGACAAGTATGAATTATAGGCTAAGAGTGACTTAGTCCGGTACCTATCTTAGTTGTTCAACGACATAAAACCTAATACGATCAGTGTTTAAAAATAAATTCCGCAGAAACTAGTCTCAGTATTTCGATTTCAACCTAAAGTTGCGCAATTACTTTGCAGATCTTGTGTCGCCTTCAAAAGCTAAGTTAGTGTGTACGCGTTCAGTAGGACCTAGGTACTGGCTGACCTACTTACTTATGTACCTCAATCTATTTACAAGTACGTTTAGGAGTTTTATGGTTGGAAAACAAGATTAGTAGACAATTCAAGTTTATTTTTGGGTAAAACTCGAGCCTAGCCTTTCGACTGTCAGTCTTATTTCTGTTTTTTAATCAAAATTTAAAAATAAATTGAGTTATATTTAGAAACATTTGCGAAATACCTACCTGTATTTCAAAAGGTTTCTAAATCTGGTTTGACTTTGTGCAAACTTCCAGAGAGTGCTTTTAATCTAATTGTTTGAAGGTGTTCAAGTCTATCAGATAAACCTGTACCTATACTTATCAAACTGGCTACACTAGCACTAGCTTTTTCCCACGGCTTCGCCCGCGTGGAGGTCAGAAATTATCCCACGAAAACATACTACTGGGATAAAAAAGTATCCTATGCGTTAATCCCGGATATAAACTATCTGTGTGCCAAATTTCATCCAAATCCTAATATTTGCATAATACTATCGTGAACTCCAGGAGCTCGTGGCTAAGTAATAACAGCCGCACGGGTCGATCCATCAGGTTAAGCTACGCTTGCCAGGGTTAGTTCGTGGATGGGTGACCATCTTTACATACCGAGACTCCTCCGTGCCTCGGAAAGCACGTTAAGTTGTTGGTCCCGGCTGTCATTCGTAGATCTTTGACAGTCGTTACGGGTCGTCAGAAGCCCGAAAGTCTGACAACCAGTCTTACCAAGGGGTATCGTCTTACCTAGTTACTGGGTTGTGGAGGTCAGATAGGCAGTCGCTCCATGTAAAATACTGGTATTCAACTGCGTCCGGTTTGACTGGAAGCCGACCCCAACATAATTGGGAAAAGGCTCGGCAGATGATGACTATCGTGAACTCCACGCCAGTAAACCTCCCAGTCGGCATGATTTTTTCCGACATCTTCAACAATCATCGTCATATTTCATCAAATTTGCAAAAACCCTAATGAATTATACACCTAAACCTTCCTCAAGAATCACTCCGTCCATTGGTGAAAACCGTATGAAAATCCGTTCGGGAGTTATTGAGTTTATCGCGTTCAGACGGACAGAGGCGGTATGGGGCAATTTGTTTTATAACAATGTAGAGATGTTAGTCAATAGGTACCTATTTCTATTTTGTCTGTCTGTCTGACATTAAAATGTCAGATAAATTTCGCAAAACTTGGATATCTTAATAATCTAGATTGGATTAATTCTCTCTCTTCTTGTCGACTTTATATTGTAATAGTTATATCGTATAAAGTAGGAGTTTTTAATGTTGTCTATGTATAGTAAGTTGGTTAGTATGCTAAAACGTTATAATTATGTTTGTTTAGCTTTGCTTTTTTGAAATATAAAAGTGGGTTGTTAAATATACTAATAGCTGTAATAATAGTACTTGTGTTGGTTGTTCAAGTTTAACTAGTCCATTTATTTGTCTAGCTTTGGTTATATTATAAGTAACAGAGTCCCGACAAGTTACTTAATAGTTCCTTTCATTTTGAAATGGCAATACAGAAAATTGCCGATAGTAAAAGATTCATATTAACAAAACATTTAGTAAGCCGTACAGTAGGCAAATTGTTCTATTAATATGTATGATGTACAAGCTTCGGTCCTATTAGGTACATAGCGAATGCCAAGCTTCCACAATATATGGGAAAATTTCTATCGCCACTCCATCGTAGCAGCACGTCAATCAAAATCACATAGAAACTACATTATGGATAGTATGGGGTCCCCAAGTATACATGATAAAATACATTGATGTGAACGTATTTCGAGTTCAAATAAATAAAATGAGAAAATGTTTATTTCGTTTTCCGGGTAGAAAAACTGTGCTATATTTATTTTTTCCTGTACTGCTTGAATTGACTAAACAGGTTGTACTTAGAAGGCAAGCCGTATCCATTTGAGAACTGCCGAAGCGTATAAGGCAAACGTATGCTTGAACCGAGTGATTTTAATAACTGCTCCGTGTCGGACTTAGATAACACAGGCTATATGCTTTAGTTGTTACAAATACATACGCGGTTTACGCGTAAGACATGGGAAAGTGTGAAGGGCAGGCGCGCAGGCGCACAGTTTGCGCTGCTGGCCTTGGTGAGCTGCGGCCTGTGACACTTAGATGTGCGACATTCACGTTTGCACCAACGTACCTTATTGTATTATTAGCTTAAATTACACTAACCACATTTATTGTAACTATTCTGCTATTCTGGAATTTCTCAGTAGCAAACCGAAGTCTGGATTTATGCCCGGTTGATGGCAATAGGCTCGAACCCTATTACACGGGACTTAAACATAACTGGCAAAATGTGGGTGTATTATTATAAGTACACCTCTGCCTAACCCTTCGGAGAATACAGGCGTGATGTTATGTTAAGTTGTATTGTATTGTAACTATTGTAATTAGCTGCTTGCACTTAGGCAGTATCCAGTTACATTGCTATTAATGAAGGAATATTTCGCAGATGTACGTAGTTTGCTGAATTAATAAATTATTCAGTTTCCTTAGAGCTGCCTTTACCAAAGTCAGATATCTTTAATCCATGAAATAACGTCTGATAGATTTTATATGGAAATACTGTCAAAAATTCAATTCGCAGGATCAGACTTGGGAACACCTACTAGGTTGAAAAGTTTGGTCGAATTCGCCCGAGATTCTAGAAAAAAACGTTATCGTGCTGTGTGTTACAATTTTATTCAATTCAAAAGACGTTACGAAGCCTCAATTTATTTATATAGTGCGTTTGTTGCCTAGAATTTAGATCCAGGACAGAGTTTATATAGAATTACTTACAGGCTTATATAAAAGATGTGGTGCTATTGAATTTAAGCACAAACGCAACTTTCCAATGCGACACTAAGACGTAATCTAGAATCGAGTTATTATATAAGATTGAATCTGCAAATTTTAATGTTTGTTTTGGAAAATCGAGTGTTTCTGTTATGAGTTTTGAATAATGAATTAGTTTTAAATAGGAGCACCCTATTGACAACTACGTAATCATGTTCTCAAACAATCATCATGTTCTCAAAACCAACCAAGATTTTAATAAGTCTTATTGAAATGCAAACAGATATTTTTAAAGTAGGTTATTTATCATCGAATCCATTTCTGTCACAAGTTATTTATATGAATGTAAATGCACATTGCGATGTCAACCACATTATTCATCCTTTGTTCGTTTGCTTATTTGTATGCCGCCATCGAAAACACGCTATGTCAATATGTGATGTTTCCCATTTAGTAAATACGTTTATGGGAATCAAATCAACGGTCTACGCGGTAAACGAATACCAATCGTTGTTGACAAACACAACATTTATAAATAGTAACTCTGTAGGAATAACCTACTCACTTAATAGATTATATTCAGAGTTTTTGCTGCTATTTACACGCTATATTTAGCGTTTAAAATGTTTAACTTTTGAGTCTTTCGGATTGGTACTTAAGTTTTTAATCCTAACGTTAAAAATATTGTTTGTTAACAGAAGGTTTTGTTTGTATTCGGTTGAAAGCATTATAAGTTTATTTGAAAATAATCTTTGTTTCCAGGCATATCCCGACTGGTCATGGCACACTGCTGGCCGAGGTGACATCAATTGCACGGGTCTGATCTCTGTATACCGCGTGCGTGCTGACCGCTGCAACAGGCTGTGGGTCTTGGACGCCGGAGTGGTCACCAGCATCGATGACTTCAGAAGAGTCTGCCCACCCAAGATCCTCATATTCGACATGGCTACCGATCGTCTGGTGAGTCTAGAAATAATCGTTAAATGAGGATTCTTCATTTGTCAAGCTCTTTCCTTAGATCTTGCATAGTTTTTTTACTGTCTGTAACGTGGAAATACAACGCACGAGTCCTCCTAGAAGATGGACATGGGATATTTGTGTCGCCAAAGTCACCTCAATTTGCATAAACATTCATCTTAATTCAACTCAATTCAACTCATGTCTTCTTACTTTCTACAAGTTTTCGTCAAAATTGGGAAAACCTGCATTTAAACACTTTTCACATTTCTTGTAGACTTTCAATCCGAAACTTTTGCAATAAATAGTAAGTACACATATATGTACAAAAACTGCCTATTAGAACGCGACTTGTGAGGTCTTGTATTGAATCGGTTACGTAAGGATTGTCGCTTATCGAATGTAACTAAGTTTTTAATTAATTGCACTTTATTCGTGATGCTCTTACGGTTTAATATACATGACAAGTATGTATAGTTCCGTGTTCCTGGATGGCAGTAATGCATCGTTGATTCTAAGTGTCCCCATGAAGCATGATACGAATTTATTGACGTTCGCTTATTTGCCCGTAATACAGGATGCAGAATTGCTATCAGGCGCATAATGTTGTTTGGGGCAGGCCTGTTCAGCCAGCAATAATAGAAGATGAGAGTTTGCGGAAAATACTTTAAAATGTTGAATTGATCTTTGCTTATTAAACTTTTGAATCAAGGAAATTGCTCTTCGTGGCTACGAATATTGTTATCAGTTTCGTGCCTGCCGGAACTTGTTTAGAACAGTTGTCTAAGGAACTACGTGAAGCTCAGAATTGTATTCAGGAAGTACTAAACAGATACTGTCTATCGATAACCATTATCAAAAGCCAGTTACAACATTACTATAAATTCAAAATATTCTACCTAGAATTACTTACAAAAGACACTTGACACAGATCCTTCTATTAAAAAATCCGGATATACAATATGTATATCCGGATTTTTAACAGATAATACCTGTATATTTGAATACGTAGTGCTAATTATTCAGTACTACAGTAAGTAGGCCAATATGCATTGTGTAACAGGAACTAATCAAAGTCGTGCCGGAGCGTATCTTGATTTGTCACCACTTCTTAGGAGCTAGTTTAGCTGCTAGTTACAGGTGTTCTAGTGACAAGTCAAACATTCCTTTCACATCAATTTGAGAATATAAACGACTTATAATTGCAACAAAAATGGTGTTATTCGTTATGTTATTTGTCGGTTGTACATTTAGGCATAATGAATGTCGAACCTACGCAAACATACCTAATAGTTTCAATTAAAGTTAAGTAAGTATGTACCTGTGCAGGTAACTATAGTTTAAGTATTACCTGTTTTAATTCGATGTAGGTACCTAAATACTATCTATTTGTAGTGTAGGTAATTTTAGTCAACTTTGTCTATGTCTTGTAAGTCCTTAGGGTATGATTTTAATAACAATACCTGTACGTTATAGTTGGGTACCAATAGGTACAATAATGAAGGCGAACAGTGATTCTCCGCCAACTTTGTCGAGTGTAGGCACCTTAGAAATTATTTGCACATAGGATGCTCTTTCAAAGAAGAATTTGTCCGATTTCTCTTCTGACAAAACCGTAAAGTACATCTTAGTTATGCAAATTAATGGCGACGCTAACATTTTAATACCCTCCAGAAACATTAAATTCGACCTTCTTCTGATTATGATCCTTTGCCTAAAACAATTTAAATTGAATTAAGTATTGGCTTACTTCCCCACACGTAGGTACATCAGTGGTTAGTTAATTATGGTCGAATGCGCCAGTAATGTCTTCACAATCAGTGCGAAGTTCTTTGCTAACTGCTATGATTTTAACGGATGAATTGTTTTAGTGAATGAGTGTATTGTGATAGCAGTTATTTCTTACAAGTTGTAATTTGTTGTAGTGAATCACTAATGGTTAATTATCGGCGCTTAAACTAGAAAACTTAGCTTGCATTTATTTCAATTCAAAGAAGGTTTAATGGATTTAATTTATGTGGTTTGCTTTTTATATTTAAATTACTACACTACATTATATTCGATGCAGTTGTGGTTAACGTAAGTAACTAATTAAATTCATTCATTCATATCAAACATAGGCGCAAATTTTGGAAATTTCACTTACCTAAATAAGTAAGAAAAGATTTTTTTAAGTTTTACATAAGTAGTTAAGTTTATACAAGGAAGTTACTATTAATAAAAAAACAATACTAGAAATCCAAATATTTGAGCTCTCGAATTGGTTTTATTTAGTAACGAATTAACTCAATATAAGATACGATTTTTGCGAGCCCAAAGACTTGATACGTGAAAGTTGTTTGAATGACAACGGCTACATTGTACTCGCGGTTTTTTATCATTTTTATCTAAAAGAGTAGAGCATAAACGTGACAGGTACATGTTGCTAGTGTTGTTACGATTATGTCGACATTCATCTGTGGTGAGGCGACTCTATCGTCGACTTTTCAAGATCAAATCGCGATCTAAGCACGATAGTAGTTAATGGGCATTTTGAACAATAACATTTTTGTTTTACGCAATACAAACTTCATTAATATCAATGTTAACAGTTGCTCCATTTCAACAGCTTTGTTTATAATGATACGTATAATTGTTTTTATCTACGTTAATTATCTGATATGATTTAATATTTATTTCATGGTCTAAAGACATGCTTACCTATATGTTAGAAATCAGAATTTCTTAAGAAATCAGCAATGCAGTTAGTTCCAGCAGAGCGATGCTTGTTTCAGATCATAGAAGCTGCGTTTCAGATTGCAGACTCGTTTGGTGCCATCAAGTCTTGTTTTAGTGTATACTGTTTCAGTTCCTTCATTGAAAAGTAGTAAATATGAATGTTTAATTACCTACCTATAATCAAACATTAATTTGTTACAAAATAAGGACAATCATACACGTAGGGTTTAAGCTTCTTATGTGCTTTACTATAGGTAAGTAGAACTTTATGAAAAAGTTTCGAGGTAGATTAATGTCTACATTAGACATTTCTAATAAAAGAGTCACGCAGCGTGTAATGAGGTTAAGCTGCTTATTAGGTAACCTTCTTGGATTTCATTGTTTGTTTGTGATTGTTTTAACTATGCCTAAGCTTAGCTAGTCACGAAAAAGATAAAACTAAGAAACTTTATCAATATTAAAACAAGAAACATTTGCAGTGAAAGGAGATTTAATTATTATTCGTCATGCTGTGATAACTAAGTAATAAATTCATTAGTAACTGGATACCTACCAGTGTTCGGTAGGCAGCTTAGAGTTTATTATACAGGAACCGGAATCCCACCGAAGTTCTGTTAGAAAGGGTACAAACTTACTGCATGCTTATCTAATGCCGGTCATTGTACTTTAGCCAATCTTCGTTAGTTTCACTTTTACCTATTAAATAATGAGTCATTAAAAGCAGATGACCACTCTTGCTGTGATATGTTTAAAAACAAAGAAAGTTAAGCTAAAATTGAGCACGAACATAAATAATGAAATGTGGTAGTCGTTTTCGTTTAGCTCGTAGCTATTACGTAACTGAAGAATTTTGAATTCTGGCACATTTTTTTAAATCTTAACATTAGTCAGCGACAAATTACCATAGACGTTTTGTAGTCTCGACGGACGTACCCAGTTTTGTCATCTACTCTTGCTGAATATAGCTAGACCAGCGTATTAGTAGGTACCTAAACTTTGATTCAATCAATGATATTTATGTCTATTAATTTACATTGCTCTATCACAATTAACACGTATATGATGCGTAAGCCATATTGTTTATTTCATTTGAAAGAGGCAATTTCATAGTTCAAGAAAAAGTTCAAGGTAGGTATTAACTGCATCTAGCCAGTTGAGAGCCTATGCACTTGACTGTAACTTCAATGCGCGTGAAATAATTAAGTAAGCATTATCTCATTAATTCACTTGTAGGTACCTACAGAAGTTATTCAAGGCTGTTTGAGTAAATATTCAGCAAACTGAATCTAATGCTTCTTGCAACAAAAATATTAATAAAATGAGCGGTCTGTCTCCATAATATTTTTTGATAAGGTGTATCCGTGACATTGGCCTATTGTTTATAATATCCCTGACCAGAAATTCCATTCGTATTTTTGATTGATTGAAGTACTTGATTAATAGTTCATGTCTGTTAACGACGCCTGTGTTGTACGATATCATTAGTCATTAGTATAGTGTTAGATGCAAATAAATTATCTGTTCTTAGCAGTCGGTAGTAGCAGGCGAGGTCGTGTTATTATTTGAAAGGGTGTGGCTTGTCCAATTGTCCATGCTACAATTGTCTGTTCCGACTTAAATACGCACAATTTGTGGGTGACCACTGACCACTAACCATGCACTGTATAATTCTAAACTAGTGAATGGCATTCAACCTCGCGAGTGGCCACACTGGTGATTAAATTCGCGGTATTTGTTCTTCACGAAATTTGCCTGTAGGCTAATTGGCTTATGACGGGAAGGATTGCATTTCTCTTTGGCCTTTTAACGACCAATTACATAGATTTATAAGGTCGGTACCTATATTGAAATACAGACAATAGTTTAAAGTTATAAATTGCAACTTAATTAATAGTAACACTTGTCAGTTTTATCAATTAGTAGTAGCTTCTATTAAATTGATCCAACATGCGGATACTTACGGTTAAATAGGTCGAGTTAACCTGGATTAAAACCAGATAAATGTAAAGAGAACCGATGCATTTCCTGTGTATGACCGCCAGGTTTCTTGCATTTTATTAGCACTTGTGCACACACCTATCCAAATCAAATACGTATGTATTACCTACTACATAAAGAAAGCTTTGGTTTTTTGTTTGGCTAGTCAAATTATTTATTTAAATTCTGGATTTCCCATTTCAAATTAGTTTAAAACAGTAGGTTTAGAACTTAACCATTAACCAGCCTTTACTTTAACCTCATAAGTAAGTACCATAGAATAAGAATGTCTCGTACTACCTTCCATTGATATCTTTGTTATATAGCTTTCGACCGCGGCTTTGCCCGCGTGTAGGTCGAAAAAAACCGTATAGAAACCTTCTCCATTAATCTAACGGTCAAACGGTGTTGTTTATGTAAATACATATAGATAGGTAATATTTAATCGTAACTTTCCAGGTAAGAAGCGTGTACTTCCCGCGCGAGCTTCTGCGGCCGAGTTCTCTGCTCACCAACTTGGTGCTGGATGACACCCGCTCCTCCAACTCCCGCCTTTCGTCATCCTGCGACCATCTGTTCGCGTACATCAGTGACACTGTTGCACCAGGTTGGTAAAAACTAAGTTTAATATTAGAGTGTAAACCTAAATGAGATGGTATCACCCACCACCTACCCACATTGATGGGCCTACGTGGTACAGTCACTACCAAAATATGTTCGGCATCTTACGGGCTATTTTTGTCTGCTCATTGCACGATAGCTCATTCATTGCTGTTTTAATGATTCGGCAATAAATATTGCGACCCGTTATGTCAATACCACAGAAATGACCTTCAACCATCCTGTTTCCATGTCAAAAAAAAAACTTATTTAAAAAACAGTAAAATCAACATACTTCCAAAAAAAACACTACAAAGTGAAAAATAACTTTCAATTTTGGAAGTCGTTGTCTTTGTTTTGTAACAAGCATAAAAAAAAACATACAACCGAATTGAGAACCTCCTCCTTTTTTTGAAGTCGGTTAAAATATGATACTGACAGCCTCTGACAATTAAATTAATAAAAAGACCTAGTAAAAAGAAAAGATTTATTTTTCAATGGCCAGGCCATTAAAAAGGTTTTAGGCGGTGGTCAACTCGATATTGGTCAAAGATGTGATCTTTGTTATCAAGTAAACAAATATCGTTTTTTTTTTTGCAATAGTCTGTTCCATACAGTATAGTAATAGATTAGAAAGTCTGCTCAGTGCCGAAGCTTCAAAAAGTGTTACGTGCCCTGACTTGATAAAAGAAATAATTTGAAAACTGACGAAAATATAAAAGACTTGACTGTACATGGTTTACGGCCCATTCGCTCTCATAGGGAAGGGGCTCGTGTCCTAACAGTGCAGTGGGAACATTATCAGCTGATTGTATTGAGAGATGATTCGATTTATCGTCGGTGGGGCCTATAATTCACTCCTGACAGAAGACAGTAAAAATAAACAGAAAAACTGTACAGGCCGATAGTAGTCAAGATTGGTCATCGGCATGGTGTAGGCAAGCTCATTTCACTCTATGTTACTAGTTTCATGTCCTTGTAGGTATAAGTGAAGAGTTGTTGTTATGAGATTGAGATTTATTTATTTATTTACGATCTCCAACAAGAGATGTAGGTACACAATACATGACACATAAATCAGGTATTAAGTAGGTGGACTCCTTCACTTATAGGAAACCACAGCATGCACAATAAAGTTAATAAATTATATTCTAACAAAGTTAAAATATAAATAATAAATGAACAAATAAAAATAGTTTATTTCTCACCATTAAAAGTTATAATAAAGTATACAAATAGGTACATGACAAGTATTTTAACATTTTTGTGATGATCATAATAAGGTGTACAGAGTGTTGACCCTAGCCCCTGAACTAGGCGTAATATTAATAATAGGTAAGCTTCGGAAAAAATTTATACGTTTTTAACCTGTTTAGCTCGAGGACGACCTTGAGACAATATTCAGGATGTGCACATCGAACTTGTTCGAGTTGAACTCCCAGGTCGTGAGTTTTGCTCAGTTTCTTTACTTCAACTCTCTCTCTGTAGTATTTGTTCTCAAGGACTTTTTTATTACGAGTGAACTGGATGTAGTGACATTTACTAATATTTAAAAGCATTTTGTTTACTTTGCACCGGTCAGTCTACAAGTCTGTTGATGTCTTCCTGTAACATGTTGGAATCCGCAAACAAATAAAACGGGAGTGTTTGAAGCACTCAGTTATGTTATTAATGAAAACATTAAAAATAATCGGCCCAAATACGATCCTTGCTTGATTCCAGAGGTTGCTAGATAGCTTTCAGAGAAATGACCGTTCCCTACCGCTTTTGATTCTCTCTTTTCTAGGTAAGATTTAAACCACCCTATCAACGTTCCCACCACACCCAGTTGAACCAATTTATTATTAATAAGAAGGCAGTGATCCACTTTATCAAATGCCTTGCTAAAATCAGTATAGATTGCGTCCACTGGGATACGATTGTCAATGATGCAAGGTGTAAGAGCAAGTGAAATTAAGTAGAGCAGTTAGATGGTCAATATGTTAATGATGTTTCAACCACAATGTGATCACATTAAACTTTGATTAATTAGTTGTCATTCACCGTACTTATTAGATAATACCACAACATCGTGCATGTAATATTTTATTCTGTCTGTTTTCACATGATACGGGTATATGCATATCTAACAATAGTTTCCTATTTTAAAATAACTAGCTACACTAGTGCTGTTAGACAATAGTAGCTTTAAATATAAGAATACATGATTTCGCAAATTATGTGACTGTAAATTTTCGCTTATGGGTAATAAAAAAGTGGTCTTTATAAATTCCTTTATAATTTTCACACGCGTTTGAGTACGCAATTGTAGTAGTACAATTTGGTCTCGGTTAACTCTATGAATGTGTTATTGTAGTTTTTTGGTTTCATATTATAGTTGTCAAAACAGTGAAAGAAAACCTCGTGATTAAACTGGCATGTCCTAGAATTAAACATTCAAAGACAATACTGTGACATTCACCAACCCGCACCGAGCCTGCGT
The DNA here is from genome assembly GCA_947568875.1 of Fissipunctia ypsillon. NCBI lineage: Eukaryota > Metazoa > Arthropoda > Insecta > Lepidoptera > Noctuidae > Fissipunctia > Fissipunctia ypsillon. The sequence continues at coordinate 13,175,626 of OX387652.1, forward strand.
GGAGGATTACGGCCCACTCCCTCTCACATAGAGGAAGCCTGTATCCCAACAATGGGAACATTATAGACTGATTATGCTATTTGTAATATGTGCTAGTGTAGTACTCAATTTGACTATATTTTCGTTCTAGTTTCATTCACGATAATGTGTACGTAACAACTAAAAATACCTCAATTATGGATTGGACATAATTTTACAATCTTGTAGATGCTCTGCTTCTTTGGTATGCTCAAGTTACAAAAAAAAGTAAACACTAGCAGTAACATCGTGTTATATTATGTCTTACAAACCAATTTCTCAACATTTAATTAAATGAACAGTTTGTGCTCATTCTTCAATTCGTATTTTATTGGTATATCATCGTTACGGCACATGAGCTACGCGGATGATATCAGTTTAAATAAACTATGGCCACATTTCAATAGCCTATTGAGTATTCATAATGCATATTAATCATCGTATAATTATCGGCCGTCTGTAGTGGTACTTTGAATAATTGCAAGTTAAATGCGTGTGTTTCGGTGTTTAGTGACCACCCAAGCGTGCTGTGTTGACCAAAACCCTGCTTTCTCCGAAAAAGTGATGCAATTGCTAATGCCGTCGCAACAAACACTAATTAAATTGACGGTCTGTTATTTCAAGAAACTGTATGATTGCATAACAATAACAGTTTTGTGTGAAACGTATAATTCAGAAGCAGTGCCGCTTGAGACCTTTTGATTACGATTATTATCAAACGATGGCCCAGTGTTGGTAGGCCTCCCACAAGATGGACCGATGACCTGGTCGCGGAAACCAGCTGGATGTCTTAGGACAACAGTGGGCGTCTTACAGCTGCAATTATGATGATGATGATGATTATCCAACGGGCTAAGCAGGGTTACTATGATCATGAACACCAGAGAGAGACCGATAAGGAGCCCTTACTGTACACTTACGGCCGAACACAATAACCTGTTTTCAGTAAAAGACAGATCGCTATTGATGGTAGACAGTATAATTCTATATGTCCTTATGTCAGGCCGGTAAGATTCCATAAATTCTTATAGATTATTGGGACGTTAAAACCATAGATAGATAGGTTGTTCTATCTCTAGTATGCCAAAAATGGTGATAAATAGGTTATTGGGGTCGGCCGTTAGATTTTTCAAAATGTTATGTACCGGACTAAAAGTTACTAAACTTTAAGTTTTTCTGTCAATTAGCGTGGCAGCAAAATATACTAACGGCCGAAGGGTTGGGCAGAGGTGTACCCAGATTTCGCCATTTATGTACCTACATGAAAACAAGACCATACATAATTATATGAGAATTACAGGCTATCGTGTGGGTCGGTACTTATTAGTGCCTGTCAGTTAACAAAACTCGACTGTGACTCGTAGGCAACATTTTCCCACAGTTGATATGTATTTAACACCAGCCGGTCTATTCTGTAAAAGTGATAACTAAGGTGAAGTGAGGTTCAAGTGAGCTGTCAGTCCACCTGATGCTAGGGTTTGACACTATTGACGGCTCACTTCATGTAAGTTTTCACGGTGAGATTTGTACAGAATAGATCGGCTGCTTGGGAGATGATACCCACTTTGTCTTCATTGTTGCTTCCACCATAAAAGCAATGCAAGTGACAAAATATAAGTTTAAGGATGGACCAAGTAACATAATTAACTTGTCTTAAAACATCATCTATTATGGTAAATCACCACTAAATTGAACATTTAAAATCGAATTATTAATTGAAATTGATTATTTCAACAAATAATTCGAGCTATAATTTAAACACATGTTATCATTCTCGTGAGCATTGAATCGGTTAATCGATTCAATCGATTGATAGATTGCGATTAATTGTTTTATTCACGTATTTTCAGGTATCATCGTGTATGATGGTAGGCGCGACAACGCGTGGCGAGTGACGCACGCTTCCATGTACCCCGACCCCGACCTGGGCGAGTATGACATCGGCGGCGAGAGGTTCACGCTAATGGACGGCATTGTGGGGCTCGCGCACTCTCCCGCGCAAGGCCTGCTGTATTACCAGCCACTAGCTACCGACAGGTAAAGTACCTAGCACTCTACCGTGTGTGTAAATGACCCTGGGCGAGTACGACATCGGAGGAGAGAGGTTCACCTTTATGGATGACACTGTGGGGCTCGCGCTCTCTCCTGCGCAGGGGTTACTGTACTACCAGCCACTGGCTACTGACAAGTATCTACCTAAAATTACTAGCCTCGTAGCTCTAACACCAGGACATAGAACAAAAGCATGAAATGTGTACTAATTGACGGTTCTAGAGCTACCATTTAAACAATCCACAGTCAGGAAGGTGGATGGCACTCTAACAGCTGCGTTAATTCAACCGTTAAAGTTAACACACTACAACATTTACTATTTAAGAGGATAGCACTAGATAAATAAGAACTTCAATCCAAAATTCACTCCTAATTTGAAGCAATCTCTTATAAACGTCATTATGATTGCAGGTTGTTCAGCGTGTCAACAGCCGTGCTGGCGTCGGGTCCGCCGGCCGAGGGCACGGACCTGCCCGTGAACCTGGTGGGGCGCAAGTCGTCGCAGGGGCTCGGCGTTTCCGTAGACCCGCGTGATGACACCATCATCTTCAGCCCCATTACCGAGACCGCCATCGCGGCCTGGAACCCTATCACTAACTCGCACAAGTAAGAAAGAGAGAAAGAAAAATAAGTTTATTTGTGACAGAAACACGTGCATACAACAAAGTTAATTTACCTCGAATAATAAAAAAAAAACGGCCAAGTGCCCCCCACTCAACCGACTTCTGCTCCTACTCCTTCACTGTGCATGCGGTTCGGTTGTAGAATTCACTTCCGCCTGACATTAGGGACTGCCACACAGTTGCAGTGTTTAAAAGAAGAGTGAAAGAAAATCTTTCCACTTTCCAGCTATTAGTATTTATTATTTTATGCTAAAATTTTTTTTAATATATTTCTCGGGACCCTAGGGTCCCGGACCTATATAATCATATTAGTGTATCGTTTTTGATTTTATGTATTTTTTTTCTCTTGTACTCTTACACACGTTGTCTACATCTCTTTGTCTACCTTCCTATCGCAGGTATGCTGGAAGAGATTTCTTTAGAAATAAACATCACCTTTGTACGTATTTTTCTGTTCCGTTCTTCATGTCTGTTTATATATGTGTACATAATTTGTTAAATAAAAACGTTAGGAGGGTTATGTTTATAATGTACCTTTTCTTTACGGATCAGTTTTTGCAACAACGTGGGAAATTCCAATAGATTGAGGTTGCAGATTAATATGCACGCATTGTAAGTAAGACTGTGATGAAAGGTCGTTGAAACTCTTGCAACAGAGGATGTAGCGGGAAGTGGGTAATTAAATGATAGTATCGCATTTCTGAAGTTATTTGATGGGCCAATTACTCTTCACGTAATTTTGTCGACTAGCAATACACTCATGTTGCCTCGTATAGTAATAAGATATTAGAACGATCATCAACTGTTAACCTTGGCATTGCATTTAAAGTTAGATAGCGCCTTTATTCTTCACACTATGGAAGCGGACAACCTTTGAACCTTAGCTTAAACCTGCGGTGGTTCTCTGTGATTTTCAAACCTACTTTTTAATCACCTAATCGATTCATCTGAAACCGCGTTTTCACTACCCTGCCGAGCGAGCATTTTGTTCAGAGCAAATGTTTGCTATTCTGCTGACGTTTGCTCAAAACATCTGTTTTCACTACAACGAGAAAACGAATGCTCGCTCGCCGTGATGTCGTTTTTACTGAAAGAATGAGCGAGCGAGCATTCGTTCACTGAGTCCAACCGATCATCACTGAACAAACATGTTCACTCGTTCAATTGTTTTCATTTATCACGCGAACAAATGCTTGCTCGCTCCTGTTCAGAACGCTAAGTGAAAACGCAGCTTTACGCAGTCTTCACTTTAGCGTTTTGTTCCAAAAGTATCTGATGAAAATCTAAACAAATGGATCAGAAAATGTACCTATGGAAGCCAATTTGTAGGACTACTTACAAAATGAGGGCTTTGATTTAATTATTTGAATACTTAAACCCGAAATTTAAATTGCAAATCACCTTTAAGATATTTTTCATTTGACAATTGAGGGTAATTTTATAACCGTAAAGAGGTATATGTGGGCGTCCAAGCAAAAAGGGTCCAATTCTCTGCATTTAAATTCCGAGATATACCTTCGCAGTTTTGTAAAGTTAGGTGAAAAAATTGCATTTCTCGATTTTAATTGATTATTAATTAAGGCTCAATTATCTACAAGTTCATATAGTAAATGACTTTATATGATGTTTCTAAGTACCAAAACCAAACTTTGAAAATGCTTTTTCTCAAATCAAGTTTTTTCAGAGTTTCAACATCAAGCGTCTGATTAAAAAATGTGCCAGTTTTTGAATATTTTTTTAATGCTTGTTGTGTTGTTGTTGACTATTCTAGATACCGAATCTGGTCTTAACTCAATAACCCCAACCCCTTCCCTTGGACCCTTTTTCCTTGGACGCCCACATATGAGGAACAGGGTGTCAAAGTTCACTCATCTTCCATAGAAAGGGAGGATCCTCCGACCAGACGGGTGTTGTGTCTGGTGAGTAACTGCCCGACGATTGATGTAGGGACGCCGTATAAATACTAGTCGCGCGGTAAACTCTGCTTGCGCGATGCAGGATTTGTCAAGTGTGGTCTTTGGTGCATAGTTCGCCTGTGGCGTTGTAGATCACAACCTCAATTTTCGTCGATGATTCTTCAATTACAATTTAATATTTTTAAATTTATTCAAACAAAATTGTTGGAAAATGTGGTAAGATATAAGTTGAAACCTTCTAAATACAGATTAATATGTTACTAATTCCATTTAATGACTGATCGGGTAAGAATGTAGCCTGAACAGGGTTTGTTCACAGTTTCTTCAGATACTTTAGGAACAGATAGTAGGTAACTAAGAACTTAAACGTAGTATGCTAGGATTTTGACAAATCAGAATGAAGCGTAACCTGACACACATGAAAGTCTACATCTTGTTGAAAAATGTATCAAATCAAATTAAACTTTATTTGTGAACATAGGTACATAATAGGTCTTAAAATATACATTTTAGTGTGATCTCTATGTTCTACCAATGCAATTGGTATCCAAATACATAATTTGTTATATAATTTTAGTAAGTACTTATAATGATTCAGAAACATTCAATAATAATAATCAAAAGAATTTAATAAGATTAAATAAATAATTTCAAAAGTCTAAGTCAGTTACTAACATATTATAATATGTTAGTAGGCAATCTATAGTACCATTTGCTATTTTAAATAAATACGTCATATCTGCAAAGCTTCTGCGCTTATGTAGTGGTAAGATGTGAAACCTCTTACATCGTGTTATATAGGTAATTGGGAGTGTATTTCCTAGTTTTGTACTGCAAGAAACGTAGGACCCGCTTTTGAATTCCCTCAATTCTGTCTACATAAATCTTATAATTAGGGTTCCACACTTGTGAGGCGTACTCCAAATGGTTGCGAGCAAAAGGAAAATAAAGAATTTTAAATGTTTTTACGTTTTTAGAATCAACTGATAACCTAAGTATAAATCTCAATGCTTTGGAAGCTTTATTAACAACGACTATTGACATTTTCTGACATCATCGACATTATAATGTCGATGATGTCAGAAAATGTCAATAGTCGTTAATATTAAAATGTCAATGTCATAAATTATCATTTAAAAAATCTTCTATGGAATAATAGGTCTTCTCTACTAGAAATAAGAACAATTTACTTTTAAATTGGCCAACATTTTCTACACTTTGGTAATTTATTTATTTATTTTATTTATTTATTTAACAGTTTATGTACACACATATAAACAAACAAGAAGAAAGGAACAGAAAAATACGTACAAAGGTGATGCTATAAATGGTGTGTAATGGTGGTGGTGTTATTATAAATTGTTGGAGCCATTACAAAAATACTTTTTTGAAATAATGCGGTTCTAGACCCAACTAAACTTAACTGGTCACATCGACGCTGACTTGATACTCGAGAAAATCTACACATATTATTTTTAACAAACATAGCTGTTTCGTATATGTATAAGGATTTTCATATTTTTAAAATAAGGCTTACAGCTGACGGTGGTTCGCAGATTACAAATATCCCTTATACATTCTTTTTTGGCACTTAAATACCATATCTTTGCCTGTAGCATTGCCCCAAAATATAATGCCGTATCTCAATGTTGAGGCAACTAGACCATGATATGCTGTTAAGACTGTTGTTCTATTTGCCGTTTTGCTTAACATATGCAAGGCATAGGAATATTGATTAAGTTTGCTACATACTTTGTCGATCTGTGTATGCCATTTTAACGTGTTTTCTATATGTAATCCAAGAAATTTTGTCGCATTGTCTCATTAATACTTTTGTCATTATATCTAATTTTTAATACTAAGTTACGATTTGGTCTCTGTTGGAATTTCATGATTACTGTCTTGTCTAAGTTTATTATTAAATTATTGTTTTGCAGCCAATCTACGACCGATTTTACGTTACAATTAATGTCCGTCTCTAGGGTGCTTAATTCGTCACTATTAAAAAGTAAGGTGCTATCGTCTGCAACTAATGTCATTGGATAAGTTGATGCTGTTGGAAAGTCATTAATATAGATAATGAATAGGGGAGGCCCAAGTACACTCCCCTGTGAGACTCCATGTGTTACAGTCCTCTAGCTAGATTTATACGTTATTTCATTTTTTAACATATTCTATTAACTATTTTTATTTGCTGCCTATTACGAAGATAAGATTCGGTTAAATTAGATATGTTTTCTCTTATTCCGTATGCATAAGTATGTTATGGTCAACACGGTCAAAAGCTTGATGATATATGGTCGGTTTCTCCATTTCGTAGAGTGCTGGCGCAGGACGCGGAGAAGCTGCAGTTCTGCGCGGAGGTGCGCTGGGCGGAGCGCGACAACGGCGCCGTGTGGGCGCTCTCCACGCGCTTCCACAAGTTCTTCCGCCGCTCCGCCTCCAAGCACGAGGTATGTACCACAGAATAAAGATGAACAGTATCTCAACTAAGCCCTATATTTATTTTATTTTATTCTATTCGGGAAACTTACAGCTAGCTTGTACAGTGTTCTTAAACAATATAAAATTGAAGGCCATTTACAAGTTTCCACTGATAAACCCTAAAAATAAATACGAAAAAAAGGTCCGTACAAAAAACCTATAACATAAACTAGGAAATAATTTTTTTACAAACTTAACGACTTATACAAACTAAAAATCATTTAGACGCAAACAATTACTTTTCCGCAAAGAAGCCTTTCACCAACAACCGTTTAAGCTGAGAAACACTGGTATTGAATATATCCAAATCATGTTCACCAGACAGTTTAATAAAACTTCTGCTCGCACGGATTAAAAACGAATTCTGCCTGTACGCGGACTTGGAATGAGGGTCATGTAACAAGCCAGGTTTGCGAAACATTTTGCAGTATCTAACTAATCCTAACCCTTAAGGGCTAAACTGCCTAACAACTCAGGGCAATCTATAGTAGGTACCATTTGCTATTTTAAATAAATACGTCATATCTGCAAAGCTTCTGCGCTTATGTAGTGGTAAGATGTGAAACCTCTTACATCGTGTTATATAATTGGGAGTGTATTTCCTAGTTTTGTACTGCAAGAAACGTAGGACCCGCTTTTGAATTCCCTCAATTCTGTCTACATAAATCTTATAATTAGGGCTCCACACTTGTGAGGCGTACTCCAAATGGTTGCGGACAAAAGGAAAATAAATAATTTTAAATGTTTTTACGTTTTTAGAATCAACTGATAACCTAAGTATAAATCTCAATGCTTTGGAAGCTGTGCATCAAAAAGCAAATAAGAGTCAAACGTTACCAGGTCCCTTATAACGCTTATCCTATTTATATATACGTGCATTTTGTTCGTTTGACGTACATCGTGTTAAGATATAATTGATCGGTTTCTAAAATGGTGGCTCTGCGACAGAGCATGACACCTTTTTTGTAATACGTATGGATGTCACTCATGAAGTTAATACTATTATGTCTACTGTGTCTGTGCTGTTACTGTTAAAGGTTTGCCCATAATCAGAATCTGTCAATTGTCTCATTTTAATAAATTTTTTGCCCAAAGACCATGTTGGACTTGCCCCAAAATGTTCGGATCCCCTTCAGTTTGTTTTTTAGGTCATTCCTTTATTCTTTTATTATCATCACATTTTCGTTTTTGTTTCAAGGTTTCAAATACTTACATTATGATCAATTTAATCTTACAGACGAACATCCGTATTTTGCGGGTGGTGGACAACGGGTTCGTGTCGCTGCAGCCGCACGTGCTCAGGCGCGCCGCCCGCGCGCCACAGTTCAACGCCACGCTACATGCTCTGCTCTAAGACATGCATTGTGCAAGCACCGTACAAGTATCGTGAAGCATCGTGCAAGTACCGTGCACGCTTTATGCTAACCAACGACTACTGACGTTCGCTGCCAAACTAAATACAGTCTCCATATAAAAATACGTCAGTTAACAATAATATAATAAATGAAGCTAATAAAAGCGTGTTAATAGCTCCATTGTTTAGCGGTGGCACAATTTTTTTTGTTTCCGTAGACAGAGAGTGTAAAAGAACCAAGGCTCGTATTAATTAACTGCTCTCATTTGAGTGGTAAATCGAAAACTTTAATGAATTTCAGATGTCTAGTATAGCCATGTTGAGCTTAGATTATTAATACGAGCTTGTTGTTTAAAAAGAGCAATTTCTATGGCTTATTAAAAAAATAGAAGTTATTGTATTTTATAGTCATTCTTTGCTCAAGCTCGGGCACTACACTTCGCCTGAAATTAATAATGTATCTGTAATAAACTAAATTAAATGTATTCTAATTGACACGAGCAACTGAGGCAGGCAAAGAAAGAATCAATATAAATATTCCGAAATGTTTTTTAGTAACCATCTCGTTATAATTACATTTTATGCAACACACACTTAGCAAAGAATTCGACCACGATGTACCCGAATGAGCAAAAATAAAAGAGCTGTTTCATTCATTTGAATGCGGACAGATTGCGTTCTCAGTTGCTTACAAAACTAAGTATCGTTGTAAAATAAAACGTGCAGAAGGTTTTTGTACCGATACTTGTTTACAGATTCACAACACGATCATAATTTAACAATGACATTGTATGTCATTAAACCCGATGAAAAAAAAAATAAACGTTTGACCGAGTGACCGCAAACCGTATTCTGAACGAATATGTGTTTTGTGTTGTCCGTTCTGATTGTTCTTCTAGTGTAAGTATTGTTATCCTTACTACTGCTCTAACAAGTTAAAGTTTGTACAATAGAAATAACTATTACTTTATCGTCGTAGTAACGTTAACCTACATTACTCTCCCGGATATAATACTCTACCCGTAGCACGAACACGTTTATCAACGAGGCGATAGTGTTTCTCGCTAGCCATTTTCCTACATTTATTTGTCTATAACTGGTTTGAATAGTGCTGACAGTTTAAACAAAGTTCATTTATCATTTTCATAATTCTGTGACTAATTACTATTTCACTTTTGATTCGTGCTATGGGTAGACCTGAGATATTTTGATTGGCATAATAATTACGTCGATCGAATATTGATAAATCTGAAATACTTGCGCTCGGTCCATTTATTACAACAGTGAGTAGAGGCTAGCTTATTAGGTACTTTTCATTTATAATTTATTTAAATTACATTATATTATATATTATTCCGCGGGTGAAATAAATAAAGGGGTGTGAATGGAAACATGCGTGTTAAGATAATCTTGGAATGCTTGAAATCAAAATTAATTTTATTTAAAATTATCATAATATATTAAGTTTTTATTTTTTATTACTTCAGTAAATGAACTTAGATATGCAAGGCAATGGTGCCGATTCTCTTGTACACCGAACTAAACTAACTAAACTATCACTAAAATTCCTTACCTATGAGAATCTTGCCTATGAGAATATTAAAGCTATTCTGCAAAAAAATATCACTAAACTTAAAAATAATTTTGACAGAACTAAATTGAATTTGACAATCGCGACTCCACGTGGTAAGTACTTGATTGCCCTACCCCGTGATTTTTTTTTTGAGCCGGAGGCGCGCAGGGGGGCAGCCTCAATGTGTTTTATATGGAATTTTTCACTTTTTGTATGGAAAATATGAAAAACGTTGACTTTTAAGGATTTATGAGTTTTATATAGGGGGTCGAAATTTTCATTATTTTTGCGATAGGACACACCGTCTTCGAGATATAAGCAAAAGAAAAGAAAAAAAGATACAGTACTGTTTTTGCACCTGAAGTCGAGGTGTTGGTGTGAATTTTAGTTCATGCCAACTAATTTTATTCCACACCTTTTTAACCGCGATTAAAAATCGTCAGATTTAGTTAGAAAATCTAAATTTCTGGTGAAAAACGTCAAAATCAGAATAGCAAAATTACCATTTTCACTAAACTAATAACTTCGTGCCATCTTAGTGCTGTCAAGCTAAAATATAGTTAAGTTGTGTCACTTTAGTCAATTTCAGAATGAGAAATCGTCGTTTGACAGGAATGAACTAAATTTTGGTGATTTTTAGTCTCGTTTAGACGCATTTGTGGCAAGAGAATCGGCACCATTGTTTTGCTATTACAATGCCTTACTTTTTTCCTAGAAATTTGAAACTCTAATCACTACTTTGGAACCAGATTAGGTGTTAGGTGTCAACTTTTAAATTATTAATGTGCCAACTATGGAGCATACTTAATTTCGACACAACACTATAATTGTGTGTGCCTAATTTAAATAAATTACATAAACAACTAGGACTTTTCAGGGTTACGAACTACAATCTTTAATATAAGTCTTATGTTTGAATGAAATTAAATGCGTATATTTTAATCAGCAAGGCTTTTTCTTGTGCCATATTTTATGGTATTCCAAGATATTTCGTATGAATTTGTAAATAAAACTTTTCACAATAGGTTTAACTAAACGATATTGGCTATTTACCTAAGTAGGTATACCAAATATATTGAATGCAGATAAATTAACTACTGCTACGGAGTTGCAATAAACTTCAACAAAACTGCCACTGCCGTTTATAATATCTAAGGTATGACTTTACTTACCTACTCTCCCCAATTTTCCAATCAACTTAAGTATGAGTCCCAAAAGCTTTACGCACTATTTTCATTCAGCGTATAATTTTCATTTCAGAGCTTTGTAGCTTTAGAAATTTGTAACAAAAATATAAGGAAATCTTGCCATTAAAATTTAAAAAATAAACATACCTAATTGTAACCTTATTTTATGGTTTTCCTGTAACTAGAGGAAAACCCTTATCTTACACAGTTATGTATTAATATTGACATTACCTATTGCATTAACTGATAAAATATTTAATGAATATTACGTTATCGATTTAGGCCAAGGAAAAGTTTCAAAGTTAGAACATTATTTTTTAGTCTTGCGGTTTTCCCATTCATTATGTTGAGAAATTAATTGTTTAACCATTGAGGCTGGAAGTGTACTAACACTAAAGTGTTAAAAATAAAAAAATCGAATAGAATTATTCGATTAGTAGTGATTTAACTATAACACAATATATTTTATAAGGGTTTTTTATTAATTTAAACCTCTATATCACGAGATGGTAAGGTCTAATAGTCTAGTTATATGACATAAACATTTCCATAAACAAAGATAAAGTTACAAAATATGGTATTCGATTAATTTTTCAGTTATTACTAGCCAATTTCAGTGACGTACAATTTATTCTCCTGAAATTTCGATTTAAAACGTAATTAGTAGGTACACTAGTTTTCATAATTAGCCGAGAAACCGCGAAAAGGTATTTAATTATAAATTTTCGCAGTTATTAACATTATTTTTAAGGCAGGTTTCGTGGAACTACTTGGTATAAAATTCATGACCAGTAATCTAATGAATTATCTACTTCACGCGTTATAAATTTTGTTCTCCAATGCAGTCAAATATCTTCAAATAATGACAATTGAAAAAGTACCAATACAATGTTATAAAGGTATCTATGAAACGGATGAAGGGTGTCTACTTACCTGCAGTATTTAAATGACTGAAGTAGTTTCATGTCATCAGTTCAAGTATTGTGTAAAATATACATGTAGGTATATCATGGCATTATCTTACTATCTATATAATATTGTGAGTTACCATATTACGGTATATTTCATGTAAATAGTTTAGAGTGCCAGGGGACCAACCACCACCTCTTAAAGCAGTATTATTTTAATGTTAGGACGTCTAGCTCCATCTCTTTCCCACACTAAAATAAGATTACAATAATACTGCTTTAAGAGGTGGTGGTCTAGCTCCTGGAAGTAGGTTAAGTCGGAAGTAGATGCTGGCAGTATAGAACAAAACTTTATTCTGGGACGTTAAATTCAGCTGTCTACAGAAGAAATTAACCTTTTCGGTCTACGTCTATTGATCTAATTTCTAAAGCACTTGTGTTTTTGTTAAAGCCATAACCTTGTACCATTGTAATATTTGTCTAACATCATTTATACCTATAACAGTGTGTTTTTCGTCACAAACATAAAATATAACTATTGTTATAAGTCATAAACCGACCGCAGGCGTGGTTAGACAACCTGTCAAAACGTTAGGTGTGTAACAAAATTGTAAATAATATACCCAGTGCAATACGTACACACTATAAAACTTCTTAAGTGCTCGCTTGTACGCTTTTGTAAATTCATACATTCGCATGATTATGCTTATTTATAGTTACATAATAAGTCTATCGATACGTCGACGTATAGCTGCTATTTTTATATTTTAATAATAAAAAAACAATCAATAAAGCCTTGTTTTATTATCCTCCATATTTAACAATTATACCTACATTCACATCGTTATTGCCATCGTTATAATTTATGTATAGAACGCTATTAACTGTATATTAATAGTATTATTAAATTAATTTTATGTCTACAATAAAATAAAATAAATTATAAATAAAACAGGTAGGTACCTATGCTATCGAGCTGGTTGAGTTGGTTCCCCTTCTGGCAACGACCAGAACTCGTTAGTATTGTAGCGAAATAAAAAAGGAAAAAATTCTACCACTTAAAACACGTATACATTATTAAAAATAAAAACTCCGATATAATAAAAAATGTAAAAAAAGAAATAATTTGAATATTGTATAAAAAAGTTGCGAATCAGTTCGTTTTAAATAGAATGGTGCACGACAAAACTTAGATCTTTCCGATTGTAAATCTATAGTCACGGATTTGGTTAGCGACCTATAGAATCGATTGCAATCGCTTTTTAGGTACGCGCCCGTAATTCACGTAAACCTTCCAAGAAATATCATACTATAAAGATTAGCTAAGTTAACCCGTAGTTAGACACAGTTGTAATTTAAGAAAGAAATCGTCTTAAAATAATATCTCGCGGTAAAAGTTATTATTTACTCGTACATTACTTAGCTATGGTATAAATTTGGTGAATAGCAGAAAGATACGGAGGTCCTAAACAGCCTCCAAGTGCCGTGAGCCGGCAAAACAGGTTCACAAGAGGTAGACTCCCGTGGTTTTCGATGTAGGTTGACAAATAACTTCACTGTAGCTCACAGGCCGGACAGAAGTCTCTTGACTCGTAGGATGGAGGCTGAAAGACGACCTGTTCTATCTGACTTATCCTAAGGCAAACAAAATAGGGTAAGACGAGAGAAATCAGGCTGAACCTTCGATAAAGAACGTGGATAAGAAAATACGCACTAATTATTAACTTTACCGTCTCTATGTGGCATCGTTTGTAAAGTCTAATCCCTAACTCTTTTCACGACAATCTGACATTTATCCGCGCAACAGACGTGACAATAGCCAGCTTTGCTTGTACTCGGCAAAAAGTGCCCTCATGGGGAAAAGCTATTTTTATATGGGCCCGAAAATATACAACAAAATACAGTCATATAAAAGCTACGACAAATCTATATATCTATATCTATACATCTATACAAATAAATAAAATTGAAGTGTCTGTTTGTAATGTCAAAATAACAACTTTTTACTAAATGCATAGGAAAGTATAAACGGTTCTTTTAACAAAGCAGCAATTTTTAAAATTTTTGTCTGTCTGTTTGTTCCGGCTAATCTCCGTAACGGCTGGACCGATTTTGACGGGACTTTCACTAGCAGATAGCTGATGTAACGGCGGGTAATTTAGGCTACTTTTATTTTTGAAAAATAAATAGGGTTCCGCACAAAAAAACTAAAACCCACGAAATTATGAACAAAAAGTCGGATATGAAAAATTCTTTTTGCATTTGGTAGCCCAATTCTCGAAGACAGTTATAGGCTATTTACCTACACGTTACGACCCTTAGGAGCCGAACAAAAAGAAAAAAGTCAGAAAGAACACTAAGCGAAAACGAAGTAATAGCGCGGGCGGGCGATTTAACGCGACGGTTGGCGACGGGTTGGGGGACGAGGGAGTTTTATTAAAATGTGGCTGTTATTTTATTATATAGTGTATCTTACGACATCCACGCGAACGAAGTCGCGGGACACAGCTAGTACCTTATATTTTTGGAATAAAAAATTGATTTTGATTTGATTTTGAATGGTAATCAAATTGGTTACAAAATAATGCAGTATTTGCGAAGGTGTTTTCATAAACATGGTATTAATCCTTATCCAAATAAATAGTTTCATAATCAAGGTTGATTTACGTTTGATTTAAGGTTGGTTGAAGGTTGGTGGTTGAGGTTGGTTGGTTGAAATGTAAATTTCTTTTTAAATTATTCGAATCGGACCTTCCTTTTCGAAATTACGACGGGTATAAAAATGCTTAAAGTAAGAAAAACGCGCTTAGTCTATTAGTTACCGACACATTTTATTTTTATTGACTGTTTGAACGCGCTAATCTCTGTCACTACCAGTCAGATTTGAAAAATTATGTTTGCATTTTATACTCGTAGTCGTATTCTTGAGGAAGGCTGTAGGGTATGACATTACGCTAGGACTCTTAGAAACCGAGCAAAAAGAAAACAAAGTAAGAACGAGCGTTAAGCGAAAACGAAGTAACACAAATACATGACAATGATTGACAGGCCTGTTGGTCTAGTGGTTAGTGACCCTGACTGCAAAGCCGGAGGTCGTGGGTTCGATTCCCACCCAGGACAAACTTTGTGTGATGAGCATATTGTTTGTTCCGTGTCTGGGTGTAATTTATCTATAATATGTATGTATTTATAAATTATATAAGTATGTATATCAGTTGTCTGGTTACCATAACACAAGCTCTGCTTAACTTGGGATCAGATGGCCGTGTGTGAGTTGTCCCAAGATATTTATTTATTTATTTATTTTACATACAACGAATATGTACTTACAAGACAAATAAATATGCCTCATACATGGTATAATTGACATTCATACATAAATAGATAAATATAAGGTAAATTATTATTAAAAAATATGTTTTAATTTAATATTATCAAATAATAATTATGTTATGAAGGATCCCAATAAAAATAAATGTTATAATTTAGTTAATTAATATTAAGGACATGTTTTAAAATTGTTAATTGAAGTTTTTGTTAATTGAGAAGCCTCCTCAGGGCACTGATCGATCGGCTCAGCAACACCATATCGTCCGCGTAGCTGATATTATTAATGCAGGGTCCATCAATGGAGCATACGATATTGGTGTTGCTGAGCTCACATATCAGTTGGTTTATATACAGGTTGAAAAGCTTGGGTGAGCTAAGTCCCCCCTGCCTCGCCCCGCATTCCAACCTTTATGCATCTGACAGGACACCCGCCCATTTTACATAATTGTACTGGTTGTTATACCAGTACTTCAGAATATCAACCAGATCTCTTGGGAGGTTGGTGTCATGCGATAGTTTCCTCCATAGGCAGTGGAAGGACACTAGGTCAAAGGCCTTGGAAAGGTCCAAAAAACATGCATACACCGGTGTTCTCCTACTTGCAAAATACTGGACAGTATGCTTGAGACAGGATAGCAGTGTCTGTTGAAAAATGTTGCTTGAGCCCAAATAGAGCGTTATGTATTGTTAAATGCGTATCCAACTGCCGATCAATCAGACCGTCCAACACCTTCGCAATTATAGTCGCCAAGGAAATAGGCCTGTAGTTGTTTGTGTCACTCGAATCTCCAGTCTTGTTATTTATTATAGGTACTACTATGGTTCTAACTAAGTCAGCTGGTAGATAAGAGTGACTCGTACAAAAACTAAATAGCATTGCTAAGGCTTGCCTGCATATCGCAAATGCTATATTCTCATGCTGTCATGCCCCGGTGACTTACCACTTTTTAAGGATTTTATGACAGTAGCTACTTCCCTAGCCGCAAACCTAGTAGGCATGTCTCCGGACCCCCACAACCTCCGACCCACCAGATGTCGGACCCAGGGGAGATTCAACCTTAAAGAATCTACTAAATAAGTTAGCGATTTCATTAGGGTCACTAACACCCGCTACACTCACGGGCAGACTTGATTTGGGATTCAAGCTGTTCGTGGTTTTTCAGAAACTACTGAAATTTTTCGCGTCATGATGATTCGCAATGATGTTCATTTTAATTTAACCCTTATTATTTCGGCACCATTTTAATTTACGTTCAAAAATGCTCCTACTTTCTACCATTTTTTCATGAACTGACCCACTTTCAGGCCTATTAAATAGCGTCCAGTTTTAAAAATCAAGCCGAGCTTGTGCGGCTTTTACATATTTATTCCAGCCTGTTACTACGTAACGCTTTTTGCGCTGAAAACCTCTCTTATAGCTAGCTATTGCACCCTCAAAAAAAAAAAATATTCACAACGGTCCCATATAAATTGTCTATAATTGTTCGGTGTTCTATATTATCACATGTATTATCACAACATTTTGTAAATATATTAAATATACAATTAAAAACTTAGTAAAAAATGCTCAAAAACCATTAAATAAATGACATCAAATCGGAAACTTTTCACTAGACAGGTAGTATTTTACAATATAAATTGAAATGAAAAGTGTAATGAAATTAATTGCGCCTTTGATTGAATCCTATATTCCTACTCATATCAACGAGCTTATTAACGTAAAAATACAAAAGTATCAAATTGTTTTCTTCAGACTATATTTTGATGTTGCCACCTGAAGATTTTTTAAATTTGCCGCCATTTCCTTGTGTCACGACTCGCTAGTCAAACTCTAGTTTCGATGAAAGTGTTACTTTTAATATCAGCATCTTGACGTAGTCGAAGTCAAGGATCAGGTTCTGAAACATCGTTTTCATCACAACCACCACAGGAGTTTCATAGTTTCTGCCACCATCGCCACCTCCACAGGTGCCGCCATCTCCATCGCCACCGCCGCTATCACCGAATCCAACCATGTACCACGAGTTAATTTCTCCTGAAGACGCCGGTCCTCGAGAGAATATAATAAATGAAAATATTAGTTGGAGTAATAAAAGATTTCGAGACCCACCAGTGTACAAGAATAGTACTTTCAATAATTACATGGTCATAACAAAACTGAAGTTGATCTAAATTCAACGTTGAAAATATTATCTGACTAACGAGTATATGTCTGATTAGGAAATATATAATTAAAGTCTTTTTATATATTCCTTTCACAAAAATCAAATAGATTTCGTTAGTGTCCATTTTACTGGCCAGTGATCTTGCAGTGATGGTAAGTGACGCAGAAAGTTCAATGGCCAGTTTATTGGCCACATGATTTTTGGGATTTTCTCAAAAAACAACGATTTTCAGGTTTTTTTGTTCAAAAATTATGATTTATTACGATTACGATACGATACATTATGTATGATTTACGGCACAGAATATTAAGAATTCAATAAAAGTTAGGGTGTGCGTTAACTAGGGTTGCGGGATGTTCGAAAGAGTTACTGTGGCCCCGGCACAGGCAACTGAAGGAACACGGGTGGGTTTTAGTCAGTAAAAGTCTGACACGACCTCGCTCCACCCAGAGCGGGAGAAGTCATTGATGATTTCCCATAAAAAAAGGGTGTGCGTTAAAGGGTAAGAGTGTTCATGGAGTTTCTTGCCCGTTCTTCTCCATAGGAACCTACTACGCTTTAAAATGGGCAACTATCTTCATCTTTCTGACTGACCGACCCCTTGAGAACTCAAAAGTGCCTGTAATTGGTTTATCTATACATCTATATAAATATATAAAATTGTAGTGTCTATTTGTAATGTCAAAATAACAGCTTTTTACTACGGTACTTACTAACGATGTGGACACACGTCCGACGTACGTCGTAACAACGTGGTTATACAGGTGTGATATTATGTTATGATCTAACGACGACGTGGACGTGGGGCTCCGTCGCTGCCGCGGATAAGTTCCGCAGAACAGCATATGCAAAATCAAGCTAGTGCAAAGTAAAGTGCTACTAACAGAGACTTAAGCCTTATTAATTAACACAAGTTTTTGATCATAAAAATATGTATATTTAGGTTAAGGTATTGTTCAAATATAATAAACTAGCTTCCACCCGCGACTTCGTCCGCGTGAAATTTCTTGTTCCCCGACCCACCCCGTCGCATCGCATCGCCTGCCCGTGCTGTTACCTCGTGTTCGCTTTGCGCTCGTTCTACCTTTTTTCTTTTTGCTCAGCTTCTAGGGGTCCTAGCCTAATGTTACATACCCCTCCCTTCCTCCTTGCCTTCTTTGCCTTCCTCAAGAATTGGGCTATAAAATGCAAAAAGAATTTTTCAAATCCGACTGGCAGTGACAGAGATTAGCGCGTTCAAACAGTCAATAAAAAATAAAATGTGTCGTTCTTATAAGCATTTTTATACCCGTCGTAATTTCTAAACGAAAGGTCCGAATCGAATAATTTAAAAAGGAATTTACATGTACTTAATCAACCTTGAATATGAAACTATTTATTCGGATAAGGATTAATACCATGTTTATGAAAACACCTTCGCAAATAATGAATTATTATTTATTTATTTAAGTATTGAATTATTAAAAAAGTTATAGTGAGCCAACCTTAAAAGATAGACATATGCTATCGCAGCCTTTTTTAAAACTTTTTAAGAAGAACAATTCTGTCATACATGATTTTTACGTAACTTAACCGTTTACGCAGCGCACGCAACGGAAGCTCTCAAAAGGAATAAATTTCCCCCGTTTTTGCAACATTTTTCGTAGCGTGATGTTATATAGCCTATAGCCTTCCTGGATAAATAGCCTATCCAACACTGATATAATTTTTCCTCCTACAAACAGGCGCGACTCGAGACGCGGATCGCGCGTCAGGCGTTGCCTTTGTGTCACGTCACGTGACGCGCCTATTTGCAGGAGCCTTAATTCTGATCATTGTTATAACATTTCAATGTCATTGTTATTCATATATGTATCTTACCGGCTAAACTTACTCGTTAGATTAGATAATTTCTAATATGTACCTAAATAGAGTATTGAGTATAATATGCGTGCTGGGGGAATTTTCAGGCCCTTCGATGATTCATACAAAACGATAATGAGCGATGAGTCAAATTCAAATTCAAACAATTTTACTGTGGATCATAGGTTCATAAGATGTTGTGCTAAATACAGGTAAGTCTGCTATGTCCCGCCATTAAGGCATACAAAATTCATGACACAAGTTCGGTAAATATGCAGTTCAAATATAATAAAGGGTCTTTCAACAAGGACGGGTCGATGTTAAAATTGAATAAAACAAGATGTGTGTGAGATATTAACGACCCCCCCCGACCAATCTCCATGTTCGGTAAGCCTATCCCTTGGGAGAAGCGAGCCAAATATCTAGGTGTGATTCTCGATGAGCACCTCACCTTCGCAGAGCACATAAAGAAGGTTCGTTCGCGCGCCGCTTTCGCTCTCGGTAGACTCCACTCGATAATGAATGCAAAAAGCAAGTTGTCACTAAAGTGCAAGTTGCGCATTTACACGGCGTGCATACGCCCTATTATGACGTACGCCTGTGCAGTCTTTGCTCACGCGAAACCCCACCACATCCATAGGATGCAGACCCTCCAGAACCGTGCCCTCCGAATGATCACGGGATCCCCCTTCTATGTCCGGAACGAGATCCTCCATCTCGATCTCAAAATCCCCACCATCCTCCAGTTCATGAAACGTATCTCCAAGCGTTTCTTTGACACCGCCGCCAAACATCGCAACCCCCTAGTTGTCGAGGCCGCTAAATATACCCCCTCCAACATTAGCAAAGTCCGCCGTCCGAGGCACACACTATTAGACCCAGACGACCCTATTACTCTCCTCCAGGAAAGCAATAGGGCTACTAGTACAGTACACAAACATAAAAAACCGACATTCCGACCCCGCCGCCGAGGTCCAGCGCGAAAACCCCGAGTTAATAATTCCCCCCGACCCTTGCTCGAAGAAGCGCCAGCCCGCGCCGAAGCTGAGCCTGTAGCTTTAAATTCCCCAGATTAATAATAATTATCCAATTTTGATCCAGCCTGTCCCAAACTTGCTGTCCCCCCAGTGACGCCCTAAGCCGAGGTTCGTACCCCACAGGGGGTGCCCTTAGCGCGCAGTCACTTAGTATTGTAAGTAACACGCCCCTGGCTGGAGGCTTTGAGTTAGCTTAAGGCAGCCACAGGATTGACCGGTTAAGTAGTCACGGCCACTCTTGGCCAACTACGAGATGCCATAGTTAGGAAAAAAAAAAAAAAAAAAAAAAAAGATATTAACGAAATTTATTTTTTATTTAAAAGGCCCATTTATGCCATTATGGATGGAATATGACATCGTTCAAATGTCCACCGCGGCTTCGTATGGTGGCACAAATCCGAGAGGTCCAATTTTTAATGACTCTGCTGCATAGATCCGGCTGAATCCGAGCGATGGCCTGCGTTATGTTGGCTTTCAGGGCAACAGTCGAATGTGGTTTATTGGCATAGACCTGCGACTTCAGAAAACCCCACAAGAAAAAGTCTAGCAGAGTCAAATCACACGATCTTGGTGGCCAATTCACGTCACCTCTGCGAGAGATAACTCTACCCTCAAACCGTTCATGCAGAATGTCGATTATGTCGTTCGCTGTGTGGCAAGTAGCGCCATCTTGCTGGAACCACATGTCGTTTACGTCCATATTGTTCAATTCAAGCCAAAAGAAATTGTTTATCATTGATCTGTAGCGCTCGCCGTTGACGGTGATGGCCTCGCCAACGTCGTTTTCAAAGAAGTACGGACCAATGACGCCGCCACACCAAAATCCGCACCAAACAGTAACTTTTTATGGATGCATTGCCACCTGGTGAACCTCATGTGGGTTGTGGTCATCCCTTATACGGCAATTTTGCTTATTAACAAAACCATTCATCCAAAAATATGCCTCGTCGCTAAAGATTATTTTTCGGCCAAAATCGGGGTCCTCTTCCAAGCGTTCCGATGCCCATTCAGCGAACACACGGCGTTGTCTATGGTCATTAACTTTGAGCTCTTAGATCAGTTGGATCTTGTACGGATGCAGACCCAAGTCCCGACGCAAAATTCTCCAAGTTGAGATCTGCGAAAGGCTGAGTTCTTGAGCACGGCGAGAAATCGACTGCCTCGGAGTCTCTTGAACACTCTCACGTACAGCGGCGATGTTCTCGGTCGATCTGGCGTTCCTTTGACGTAAAGGTGTTGGTTGGTTGTTTACCGAACCGGTTGTCTCAAATTTAGTCACCAATCGTTGGAGAGTGGACTTTGAAGGGCCACCGCGTCTGCCGTAAAATGGGCGCAATGCGCGCAACGTTTGCACTAACGAACACTCATTTTGATAATAAAGTTTTATCATTTGCACATGCTGCTCAACCGTGTAACTTGCCATGGTGATTTGGCATCAGTGACTGAATAAGAAAAAACAGATTTGACAGATACCGCCAAAACAAAATGGCCGCCACAGATTATTAACATCGACCCGCTCTATTTGAAAGACCCTTTACATCTAATTGTCATGGAATACATTATAATTAAATTAATGAAATAGTTAAATATTTATGTCAAATTACAAATTATTCATTCAATGGATTCGCTTCAATGTACTGTCATCTAGAAATTCTCTTATAGAGTAATAACATTTACTTATCAATAATTCGTGTAATTTTTTTTTGAAGGTATTTATATCGCTCATAGTTCTGAGAAAAGGTGGATGATTATTAAAGATACGTGGGCCCATACAAAAAATGCTTTGGTGCAAAAGCTTTGTTTTACTGGCTGCGTTGCGCAGCTTGTCTTTGTGTCTGGCCCTAGTGCAAAATTCAAACAATTTCTATACAAATAAATAAAATCGAAGTGTCTGTTTGTAATGTCAAAATAATAACTTTATATTTAGTATATGTATATGTGTGTGTGTGTGTTGTGTTGTGTATGTGTGTATGTGTACCTACCTGTAATATTTTAATTTACAATTTTACAATTTTAATTTTAATTTCTGACGTTTGATGAATTTTTGGTCTGACATGTTTAAATATTTTAATGAGTTTTAGGTACCTAAATGATTAGAATTTTTGAGATAGTGTTTTTTTTGTTTTTTTGTTTTATGTAACACATTCAGACACAATGTAAATTGTTATTGAATAAATGAAATGAACAAAAAAGCAATTTAAAAAAATTTTGTCTGTCTGTTTGTTCCGTCTAATCTCCGAAACGGCTGGACCGATTTTGACCGGACTATCACTGGCAGATAGCTGATGTTACGGGAGGTAACTAAGTCTACTTTTATTTTAGAAAAATAATTAGGGTTCTGCGCAAAAAATTAAAACTCACGAAATTGTGAACAAAAAGTCGGATTTGAAAAATTATTTTTGCCTTTGGTAGCCCAATACTCGAGGATAGTTATAGGCTATTTAACATCACGCAATGACCTTTAGGAGCCGAGCAAAAAGAAAAAAGTCAGAAATAACACTAAGCGAAAACGAAGTAATAGCGCGGGCGGGCGATGCAACGCGGCGGGTCGGAGGACTAGGGAGTTTTATTAAAATGTGGCTGTTATTTTAGTATATTGTATATCTTACGACATCCACGCGAACGAAGTCGCGGGGCATAGCTAGTTTATAATAATATTCTTATCTGTTTTGTTGTGGTAAAACCATAGACGCCTCATTGCTCGATGGCAATAATTACTTGCAAAATTAATAGAGATCGTGAGTCGTGACGTTCATAAATATGGCTTAGAGGAGAATATATTAGAATAGTATAATACATATGTGCCTAGCGTTAACACATTGGTTATACCTACGTTTGTTTTGTTCTGCACACAAAACGGTGTGTCGTGGTCCTGACGTCAAGATGATCAATGCTAGTTTCTCTTAAGAAGAAACTGTACATCCCAAAATCAACAACGCTGAACAATTAAAAATGTTCTACAAAAAGCTTGGTTTTTCCCGTAGAACCGTACCTATAACATGAAAATTGATTTAAAACAGGTTTTCTGATTTGCTGTAGGTACCTAATCTTGACAATATTGATGAATCCGGGGCGTAACACTTTAGTTATTTTTCGTTTTTAAGCTTCAAGGTTTGTGTGCCGACGAGCTAAAAGCATGCGCGTTTACCAAATATCACGTAGAACTTAAAGCACGTACTGACAGTGACACCATGTGGCGGATAAAGTAGGCACAAATAATATATTATAATTTTGGTTTGACAGGTCTTTCTTGTAGTTGATAATAATTATTAAATTATGAAGATTTTTCACTCATTCCATAGGATTTGTTGTATTTAAATGAATACTACGAACTAACGGACTGCACCTTCGCGCTGTTTATCTACTAAAATATAATCCCAAACGAGTTTTACTTACTTGGATGTGATGGCACAATTACATGAGTTATGACCACATCTCCGATGACTTCGAACAGGGTCATGCATTCGTGGGTAGGTATGCGGTTTTTCTGGGGAAACCCGAATCCGTCGTCGTCATTGGCATACTCGTGCGGAGAAAGATTAAGGGGACTAATAAGTAATGGACTAGGGTTATTGCCTTTTTAAAATTTTAGCTTAAATTACTTTTTTTAGAAGCTTAATAATAACAACCAACCTTACTTATTAACTTGCCGCTCTTGACTCGGTGGAACGCAGAGCTAAGAGGCTCATTGGCGACGTAAGACTGGTGGATGCCAAGCTTCACAGCTTGGCTCATCGCCGCAAGGTTGCCTGCTTGTCGGTCTTCTACAGATTGTACTTCGGTTAGTGTGCTCAAGAACTCCACGACCTCATTCCGCCGGGCTCCTTCTACCATCGGACATCTAGACGTACCATCCCTACCTAGTTGCTATTCCACCAATTCGGACTAAGCTTTTCCAAATGTCTTTTGTGATGCGCACAGCAAAGGAGTGGAACTATGCCTGCGTCTGTGTTTCCGAACGCATACAACCCCGATCTCTTCAAAGTGAGAGTGAACAGACGTCTTCTGGGTAAGCTCGCTCCATCGTCGACTTTGTCTCTGTCATCTCTGACCTAAACTAGAGTCAAGAGCAAACCTATCTTACATAAATTAAATAAAAAATTAGTACTACCGTTTTCGCTACCGGCAAGCGGCAAGTGACACAATTTTCGACCATGCACTGTGTTTGTGAGATTTACCAGTCCTATTACAATTACTTATGTAGGTAATAAATATCTAAATAAACAAGCGTATTCTGACAGTACCTAAAAATTAAATAGAACGCGAGTACTTAATTGACTATTGTTTATTATTGGTACCTAGAAATGTTCATTACAAGTAGACCGTGAATTTAAAATATTTTTTGCTAATTACTTACCTACATTAGAATAATATTTATCTTCTCCTTCGAGTTATAAAGTATATTTCGTAGGAACAGCTAAATGATTAATAGATGTTATTTAGATCATCAATTTGTGATTTTAAACGTTTTTCTGAAGTTTGAATAAAAATAGTTCATAGTGATTAAATAAGTACTAAGTAGGTAGATATGTAGGAGGAGCTCGTGGCTAAGTAATAACAGCTGCATGGGTCAATCCATCAGGTTAAGCTACGCTTGCCGGGGTAGGTCCGTGGATGGGTGACCATCTTTACATACCGAGACTCCTCCGTGCCTCGGAAAGCACGTCAAGCCGTTGGTCCCGGCTGTCATTCGTGGATCTTTGACAGTCGTTACGGGTCGTCAGAAGCCCGAAAGTCTGACAACCAGTCTTACCAAGGGGTATCGTATTACCCAGTAACTGGGTTCTGGAGGTCAGATAGGCAGTCGCTCCATGTAAAATACTGGTATTCAGCTGCATCCGGTTAGACTGGAAGCCGACCCCAATATAGTTGGGAAAAGGCTAGGCAGATGATGAGGTTTGTTTTTTGTCACATAGTTATTTTATCGTCGATTCACAAATCTAGATGGCCGATTATTTTTTTGATAGCATATACTCATAACATAACGCATAACTCTGTGATAGAAAACCTTCTAAGTTTCGTCCTGAACACCGCAAGTAAGAAAGAGTGCAGATCATGAGTATTTATTTGAGTATAATGAGTATTTTTTTATAATGATTCCAATGGAAGTTACCTTAGGCACATTGTACAAACAGTAATAGTAACTATTGAAAAAATCCAGTCATGCGTTTAGTTGTTGTATAGGTATTTGTTACATGGTACACGTGACAAGAAGTAAGTGTACCTATCTGACACAATCTATTGTTCAAAAATATAATTTAGCGTAGAATTTCATCCGGCTTTTGTTGATTATCTAGTTCGAATACACTCTATCAATACACGCTGATCGTTTTGGAGGCTCACTCTATCAAATGTTACCACTAATAAGTAGTTTATTTCTGTAGCAGGTATAATAATATGTATTTGGAACAAATTATTACTTAATACTTTATAAAACTTCCGTGAAATATTCAAAATAATAATTAAGTATGTCAATTTCATTTTCATTATGTAAAACACTGTTGCGGGTGGTAATATCACATCCGTTTATCTTTATTTTTAATATAGAAATACCTAACTATTCATTTTACATTTTGACCAAAAGAGTGTTAGGAATGTGTGACAGTGAGTTTTGTAAGTTTTTAGAATAAAAAATATTAAATAAATCGCAGCTAACACACGTAACAAAGTGAATCTTCTGTGAAGTGCCGCGTGAGTAGTTATAGTAATGCCTGTGAAGGGACCGTAGTACACCGTAGTGCGAAGAGGAAATCACTGAAGATGCGCGGCGAACCTTTCCGGTCAAATACGATTACGGTTTTATTTATAGCATTTTGACGGCTTTCGCAACAGTGCACGTTCATCTCTCGCGGGAGACACCCGCATATTTTCAAATATTTTTCTATGAGTATGTACTTACCACAAGTATTTACCTAAACAAGACTAAAGAAGCAAGACTGTCCGTATTTAAATAAAGGTATGTAAAGTTTAGTCTCAAATCTTTACACTTGCGTTAATTGATAATGATGGAATATGTTTATAATTAATTATAAGTTGTATATAATCACAGATATACATATATTTTTATCATTTTTATAAGTACAACTTTTTTATATACTGCCCTATCGGGCTTTATTTCGCATTTTCATCACGTAGTTATTATGTTAACTTTCCAGGAATTCAGCAATACTTATCTTGCTTGACTTCTATGAGTTTTCGGTTATATATTGCGACTAATTAATAAATAAATTAGAGGTTAATCGCTCAATCAATTTTTAACTTAGCTATTCATTAATACATTTGCAAACATCTAGTAATTATTATTTTTTATCCAAAAACGTGATAGTCTTAAATCAGGACATGGAATTTTCTATAGCCAGATTTAAAACCAGAACCTACTAACTTGTCGTAAAAATGAAACGAATTATGTCAAAGACGTTTGGATAAAAATTAAATATTTCTCAGTAGATAAAAACAAAATTACTGCAATTACTTAGTGTGGGTAGGTCAGTTACATATTGTAAATTCCCTAAATAATTTTTTGATCGCAATATCATGACTTCATAATGAGTAGGTACTATCAGGAAAAATGCAATGGTGAAATGGTTAACTATCTTTAATAACTGTAGGTATCCTTCAGAGCTATAACATTAAATCAGTTTACCTACTTGTCAGGCAATATGCAAATAAGAAAAAAAAATTAAATGGCTTGCAATAGTTTCGCATTTCTTACTTACAACGTACAAAGAAACTTTTAAAATCAATGATAAATCAATTGCATTGTCTCGGTGAGTTAGTAGTTGCAAGTACGACGGCTAAGTAGGTCCTGGTTCGATCCTCGGGTTGGGAGAACTGTTATTAGGTTTTTCCATAAATTAAGGCTAACCAGTCCGGATAAAGCGATCTACATATATGTTCTGATAGGATGGCCCCTATTACTTAGCGACTTATTACTCAACTAGCAAAATGTTGGTGTGACCTTTACGTATCGCTTCGTGGAATAAATAATAATAAAATAATATATTTATTATTAGACAACTATTTTGGTGTACAATACTTAGGCGTTTTGTTTTTATGTCTAAAAATCAACCGGTCTGTTTGAAGGTTCAAACAGACCGGTTGATCTTTTCAAATTGGGCACGTGCAATACTCGTACTAATCTGTTAGGTAGTATGATTTATATGGATGTTGTGTCCGTTTTAGATATATAATATCATTATTATCCATAGGTAATCTAAGCAATCCAGTAAAGGTTTGTACCAACAAAGCAATCATTTTGATTCAACCTGTTCTACGCATATCGAAGGTTCCTTATAACCTTACACCCATTTTTTAAAATATATCTTTCTATACTGTCACTAACACGTCTGTAAAGACAAATGTTCTAATTAGATTGTTTCACAATCTAATCATTTTGAAAACAGACAACATGATATTATTATTAGTTACCATTTATTGATCAATAAAGCGTAATTTATCTATGTTTAAATAATGTACTCGTTTGGTTATGTATTCTAATAAGTACCTATTTTGTTTATTTAACAAAATAGTATTGCATCTTTTCTATGCCTACTATTAAGAACCAAACTGAAAGAAAGATGTAGTAAATTGGCAAATTATTGTAAATCGATAGTTTCCTCAAGCTGAATTTTATCACTAATTATGTACCTAGGTCTAGGATATTGCGAATGCGCGCCTTTATTTAAATGTCATGTATTAATTACTACTCATGGATGTTACAGTAGGGTAACAACTCAGTAGCGTATGTGTACTGTCTACTTTGCGATAATTGCGAGTAGATTTAACACAATGAGACAAGTTATTACCTAAGCACAAGAAATATTAAATACCTTATCCACTATAGCAAAACAACTTTCGAGATGTATATGTTATGTCCATCTCCCAGCATGGATGCTGGGAGTGGGAGATGGACATGGCGTTAGGCCCGGACTCCACAAAGCGGATATATGCGTTGATGTCCGAAGTGGAGACGAGAAGAGATGTTTTTCATCTAGGGTGTATCCACCGAAGCTGTGCGGAGATGTGTACTGGCTAGACTGGAGCGGAGATGTGCGCTGGCTAGAGCGGCTGGCGGGTTGTACGACCCGGAGAGAACTAGCGGCGCCGCTCTCTGCACGCCGCTCACATCTCTTCTCGTCTCCGCTGCGCGCAGTCGCCAGCTTGCGAGGCACAGCTCACATCTCCGCTTTGTACCGCCGCCATACAAATGTGATGCATCTCCGCTCCGTGGTACTGAAGCTGAGTGGAGAAGAGATGTGTGAATAACGAAATTCTATTGGTTGTTTAAAACACATCTCTCCTCTCGTCTCATTTCCGCTTTGGTGGAGTGCAGGCCTTATGGTGTAAAACAACGTGGGATGGCCAAGCTAGAGTTATCAGATTTTTATCATTGTATATATATATCGCTCACCTAGCAGTATAATGACACATCTACTTTTTTCTTATTTTACAGAAATGAGGGTCAAAGATTTTACAAATGTTTGAAACGAAGTTATGAGTTCATTTTACATTTTATCATGGATTTTATGGTTTTAGCAACTAGTATAGACCTTAATAGATAAAACTAACACCGTGCCGTTTTACCGCTTTATAAATTATACACTTAGGCCGTAAAAACTCAATTTCGCTTTTTTTTGTAAATGTGCCATTATACTGCTAGGTGAGCGATATATTTTTATATAGTTAAAGTATTTTTGTAATCGAGTACAAAAATCCTCTCACCGATGGAAAGTTTTCATAGGCATTCCCGAGTGACTTAAGATACCTCAACTCAGCTTATCGCAGTCCACTGCTGGACATAGGCCTCTCCCAGGCTGCATCATAACACCCTGTCCTCCACCTTCTGTATCCAGTCTGTCCCAGCCACTTTTTAAGGTCGTTGGTCCATCTAGCTGTAGGGCTTCCCACACTACGCTTGCCGATACGCGGTCTCTATTCCAGAACTCGTCTGCTCCATCGGCCATCGGTCCTTCGACAAACATGGCCAGCCCACTGCCACTTCAGCTTGCTTACTCTGAAAGCTATGTCAGTAACTCCGGTTCTTTTCCAGATAACTTCATTTCTGATTTTATTTTTCAAAGAAATTCCGAGCATACCTCGCTCCATAGTGCACTGAGCGCCTAAACTTTTAAGATATCTTCATGCGGAAAATCCCTCAGGGCGCTGTTAGTCTTATATATTTCTAGGAATGAGTAGACTTCTAAATAAGATAGGCACTTTGTCGCGTACGAGGAGCTTGAGGATTAAATTTGTATTCACGCTTGCCCAAGGTGTTCATTTGAACTACAATAGTTGACCTATTGTCACGTTCGAAGCAGGAAGAACGAAATTTGTTTTTACAAAAGTTACGAACTTGTCATATTGAATAGATAACGAAACATTATAAAATTCTCTCTGCTGCTTAACACTCTTCTGTGGAAAGTTTAATTTATGTACTGTCTTTCCTTTGCATTAACAGTATTTTGTCACCACCACTATAATTAAACGCTTTCGCGGACGGTAAGCGTCTACAGACGTCATAACAATAAAATGTTTCTTGTTCAGTGTCCTTGAAAGCGTTAAATAAAATGCAGGACTCTAGGACAATATATTCTACATTATGTTATTTCATACTTTGACTACTTTGTAATTGATAGTTTGATAACCACCCTAATTTCCTTAAAATGCTATGGATGGAATGTAATGGATGGTATCATATTTACAAGTACCAGGTTAATCTAGCCGTTTCGCTAATTGGTTACACAAATTAGTTACTATTAATAAACATGATTTTAAAACCACAAACATCATTACATCAAAGCGATATATTATGATTATTTAATAATCCATACGTTATAATACCAGTCATGAGAAAAAACATGATAAGCACAGTATAAACATTGAACAACACGCCACATCGTCACGTGTCCGATCGCAGATGTCTGCTGTAATTATTGTGCTATGATGTCACTATTCGCTATTTTACTATACCTAATTTTAGTTTTTCACTCGACAAGAAATTATACCCCGAATATGTAAACGTATTATTAGTATGCCCAAAGCAGTAAAAACACCACAAAATAATGAATGATTAGTGCGTTAGCGGCTGTCCTAAATACATCACCAGTGCCCACTCATATTGTCAAATGCTGGAAAGTGCTGGAGCCTCTGCTGAGATGAGTACCTCTATCAATTCATCACAAAATACCTAACACAATCCAGTTTGTTGACACTCCATCGGGTCAACTTATTTCTCTTGATTTAACTCGCATAATATAAGGATTACGTAATTATGCTGAGTGGTGCCAAAGTTTTAATTAAGATAATAATGAGAGAGTAATATTTTCTACTTATTATTAGGCCATCACCGGAAAATAGAAGTGTATAGGTAGTTACCCATGTCAGCTGCTAACAGCACAAACAAAGAAAATAAACACACTTCATTTCGCGAAAATTCTAGACCAGTGCGCAAACTGTAGACACAAGCGAAACGAAATGGGTTAAATATGTAAGTATGTAATTAATAGTATCTATTTACAGAGTTATGATTTATTTGGTGCAAAAATATACGTATATCTACCTAACCAGGCTAATTGTCTGACTGACAGGCTACTGACCTTTTTCTGCAATTTCGTTTTATTCGTACTCACGTAGTAACTATACAGTTACAGTTACTAACAAAACAGAGGTGTATGTAGCATGTAGCACAGACCTACATCCACCACATTTCGATTATGTTTATTTTATTAACCGACTTCAAAAAAGAAGGAGGTTATCAATTGGACACGTATGTATGTAAGACATATGATAATATATTAGGGCTTCCAATCAAATACTTATACACAATTTTATAGGTGTATGTATGTATGTTTGTCTTGTCTTCTCCGAAACTATTACTCGGATTATGACAATTTTTTATTGGCTTACATTTAGTTCAACTTAGGGAACAGTGCAAGTTTCATCATAATCGGTTTAGTAGTTTCAAGATATGGACTAATACGTGTAAGTGTGACGTCCGTGCTTATTTATACGAGCTACGGGTGTGGTGTCAAAGGGACAACATTTCAAAACCTTGCTCAAATTATAGTTCAATATTAACAACAAAACTCAAACAAATATTCCAGTTTTTACTTAAAACTAAAAGTTACGAAATAAAGTCATTTAAAAAAATTCAATCGACTTTAAAAAGAAATTGACTCAAAATTATGAAATAACTTTAATTTCGGAAGTCTGTGGCAAAAAACTAAAATACAGATCCCAAGACTTCCGAAATTAAAGTTATTTCATAATTTTGGGTTAATTTATTTAAATTACTTTTTGTTCCATAGAGAGGGCGAGCCTATTGCCACGGGTACAATTCCAGATAGGGCAAGGATAATTCAAGAGAATTATAATAGGTATAGATCGAACCTATGCTCAGCTCTCGCGCTGACAGTTGTTTTGTTTGTGTCATCCTAACCATAGGTACCCTTGTAATACCATGAGTAGGCGTGGAATACTTTAGTTAATCTTGTTAAGTAAAAACGCCTTCACCCAAATTGATATACACACATCAAAAGTGTCTAGGGATCAAGTACGTTTTAGAGTATCGCCACAATTGCGGATTATTATTTTAACTTTTTTGGATCGTTATTGATTCTTTTTTGTGAATTCCTCTATTCGAATAAAGAATTCTCTTTAAATTTTGATTAAAAATAGAAAATCAACTGTCAATCAGGATTCCCAAAAGTGTGTAATAGCGTTTTTATAAAACCATTACAATTTCTGCATCAGAACTAAAATAAATTGCATCGATATGGAGCGAAGAAATTACTTGACACGGGAAGAGGTGATGAGAGCCGTCGGAATGTTGCAAGCTGATTCCAGGCAACGTACTGTGGCTGTCGCTCTTGGCACTACATAGAGCGTCATAAGCCGCCTCTGGATACGCTATCATATCACGGGCGGCGAGGCCGAGCGACATGGAGGACGATCTTGCATCACCACTCGCAGACAGGACCGGTACATGCAAAATACTGCTGGATGGATTTGTACCATGACCGCCATGACGTTGGCTACGAGGCTCCACAGCTCTTCAGGCTTGCTGATAAGCGACCAAACCATCCGAAATCGTTTACGTGAAGTGGGTCTGCATTCCCGAAGGCCACTGAGAGTTCCACCTATAGCACCCCGCAATCATAGGGCCCGTTTACAATAGGCTCGCGAACACAGAAATTGGGAGGAAGAAGACTGGCGTTGTGTTTGCTTTTCAGATGAATCTCGTTTCGGTATGAGGCCGGATACAAGATGTACTCGAGTTTGGAGAACCTCTGAATGTCAAGAACGTTTGAAGTTTTGTCTTTGTTTCAGGAGGAACAATAATGGTTTGGGCCGGTATTTGGATCGGTGGAAGAACCGATCTCATTTGGATCAGGGGCAACCTCAATGCTCAGATTTATGTGGAGAGGATTGTTTCATACGTGATTATCCCTTTGCGAAGCCAGTTGAGTGATTCGTTTCGACGAATGCACGACAATGTACGTCCACACACGGCTGGAGTCGTAACACGCACTCTTGCCGATGCTCGCATCAACGTTCTGCCGTGGCCTGCTCCAGCTGCTGCCAGACCTCAAACCAATTGAGCACGCATGGGATATGCTCCAAAGAAGAGCTCTGCCGAGTACAGATGCCGTGCATACCCCACAACAACTTTTCGACTTGTTAGAAAGAACGTGGGCGGCCATTCCTGAAAGTCATTTTGATGAACTGATTTTAAGCATGCCAAATCGCTGCGATTTTGTGATTCGTGTGAAACGCAGATTATTACTTTTTTATCATTACAATAAAAATTTAAGAAAATCCTCATTTTTGCCTCTTTTGCCATTTAATTGACGATATTAACTTACCCACAATTTGCAAAAATTGCAATCTTTCTTAATTTTTACAAAATATAGGGATAAGTTGTTAACTTAAACATAGGAATTTAAGTAAGAAGCCAGACTGGAAGACTAGATTTGGTAAATATTTATTGGTTAATTTTTATTGTTAAAAATGTACTTGATCCCTAGACACTTTTGATGTGTGTATTTACGTACGTACATTGAGCAATTTGTAACTTGAATGAATTTCGTGTCAAGTATTATTGCAAAAACTTGTAAGTGCGTGTCGGACCACGCACAATGAACCCTTCATTGTGGTTGGGATGAGTTGATTTATAACAAGAATAAACTTAACATAGTAATATCATTATTAAAATGATTGTTTTAAACATTCAGAGTGATTATTTCCAACATCTACGTAACAAGATGTACGCAAGTTAAAAAAAAATATGGATGACACGTGATCAACTTTGCACGTTAATATCTCTGAAACATAATGACGCTTTACGGGGTTTGGTCCAAATATATTTTCCGTTTGCATTGATGTCAATTTATATAGGTTTAATGCGTAGCCGCCATTTTGAAAAAAAATCAAGATGGCGGACAGTAGGTATGCCAGATTCCATATAAAAATCTTCAATCCCCTTTTGCATAAAAGTTTTTTTTAAGGTATTTTTGAAAATTCTTCCCCTAAAAGGTTTAAATAGGGGATACAAGTTTGTATGGAATTTCGACATTTGTCGATGGGAAATCCCATCGGGCGCTTGTCTATAGTCAACAACCTTTTCTTTACCATAAGAACTATTGCTGAAATATGACAAGCACCCTGAATAAAATCACTCATAAAATTATTTAACAATAGTTATACCTTCTTTTTCTTATCTCTATGACGTTATTGCTTACATAATCTCATATGTCATAAAAAATATAAATTACCAACACCTTTTGATAATAATATGTAGTTGTATTTCCGTCGAAGTCGTCATCGACTCGTTTATTGATTGTAAAATGCACATTTTGTCAATATAACAAAATGTGCATTCTACAATCAACAGTGCTTATGCTAATATTGTTAATTAGGTACTGATAAGCCGATCATTATTTTCACTACTTAAGGTGCTGGTTGGTTTACAAAATAATCATTAGTGCATCGTTTTCCGTAGTAGGTAAGTAAGTACCTGTGATTATTTTACTGTCGCGGAAGCACGCTTGACCAGGTACCTACACTTAGAACTTTTCTACCTTTCCGTTAATCACGGTCTCAGTGAGAGTAATCGCCGGAAAAACAGTTTTTTAGAAGACTAGTTTTTTTTCACCGTATTAGAAAGTAGAAAAAGGTATTTATCAGAAAAGGTTCCTAATATAATGTTGTGATAGGGTCAACGATCTACAAACACGTTTAGTGAAATCGATAAAAAAAAGACTGTAGCCGTTCCGTTATTTTTGACGCATACCTATCTATGAGGATAACAATATTTGGCAATGAGGTATGTGTGTATGTCCTACTGTTTAACCAGAACTGAAAGATGCTACACAACTCTTTTTTACAAAAGCTTTTAAAATAATATACTGAAGTTGTCTCCCTCTCAAAGAGAGAAGACCTGGGGGCCAACCACCACCTCTTAAAGCAGTATTATTTTAATGTTACTTCAGTGTGAGAAAGAGATTGAGCTATACAGGACGTCTAGCTCCATCTCTTTCCCACCCTGAAGTAAGATTACAATAATACTGCTTTAAGAGGTGGTGGTTTAGCTCCTATGTCCCAGCAGTGGGAACATTTTATGCCGATTATGAATTTATGAATGATGTTGCCCCACTGCTTGGCAAAGGTCTTCCCCATAGTTTTCCAATTTTTTTTGTTATGCCTTCTCGGGCCAATCAGTCAGGATCAATTCTAATTTGTCACGCCAGCGTTTCTTACGCCTGCCTCGGTGCCCGTCTGCAGGCACCCACAGTGTGACGATCCTGGCCCCCCATCAATCCTGATACATTATCCTGTACTTTAACGTATTTTTTTGATAAATCAACTTATAAAATTATTTAAACAAACCTGAACAAATTTCGCAGTTTCCTAAGAAAGAAATGGAAAAAATATAGCGATTTGAGAAGAAAATTCGGGAAAACCTAGCAATACTTACAATAAAGAATTTGGATGATCAATAAAATCATTTCACAGTGTCTTAGAAACTAGTCTAAAATACGAAAATAGATATGCTTAAAATAATAAGAATGTCAGGCGAAGTGTTAACGATTATTAAATGTCTCAGAGAAACATATATTTAGAACTAGCTTTTGCCCGCGGCTTCACCCACACGGATGTCGGAAAATATCCCACGGGAACGTACTACCGGGATTAAAAGTACTATCGAGGAAACTTACATCTGACCAATTTGAAAACAAAATCCCGTGCACAGGATGACCACATCAGTAAGCAAGCGTTACTGTAACGTCCGAGCGCTGCAAGCAAGAATAGTCCTTACGATGTATAGATGTTCATTTCTCCCATGGAACATAGGGTACTTTTAATCGTGTTAATCCAGGCTATAAGCTATCTGTGTACCAAATTTCATCCAAATCCGCTCAGCCGTTTTTGTACCAATCCAGAATATACCATCCAGACAAACAGACAACGGACAAAAATTCTTCAGTACTATTTTATTATACGAGTATGTATGTCTAAATATAGACGACCGGTTATGGTAATACCTACCTGATAACATAGGTGTGATCTACACTTGAACACATACCTACCACCAACTTGATATCCATACTAATATTATAAATTAGAAAGTAACTCTGTCTGTCTGTCTGTATGTTACCTTTTCACAATTCACGCCTAAACTACTGAACGGATTTCGATAAAATTTGGCAAGGAGATAGATGGTATTCTGGGGAAGGACATAGGCTACTTTTTGTCTCAAAAATAATCCTACAGAGGGTGATATACGGGATGAAAGTTTGTATGGGAAACCCAGCATTTCTTAAGTTATGTAGGGATATGAAAATTCAAATTTTTGATTTTGGTAGGAAATAAAGAATTAAATGGTCCAGCGTTTTAGAAAAATCATCATCCCCTAAGGGGGTAAAATAGGGGTTGATTTTAAAAAAAACAAATAATATTAAAAATTTTGTGTCTTCCAATCTGGAAATGTAGTCATCGTATCTTGACTTCTTCAGGTAACATATAAGTCTTTATTTTTAACCGACTTCAAAAAAAGGAGGAGGTTTTCAATTCAGTCGTATGTCTTTTTATTATTTTTTTAATGTTTGTTAACTCAGTACTCCGTCATTTAAAAACCGATTTGGAAAATTATTTTTTTATTTGAAAGGACATACTTTCAGATTGATCTCAATTTTATCAAAATCCAGTTCTGATGATAGGATCCATGAGGAATTGAGGGAACTCCTCAAATATTATTGGCATATACATAGCGATTTTGGTATTTTCATCAACAAGTCAGGGATTTGCATTCAGAAAGTATCATTTGGTGAAGTGGAACTGATGAGGAAGACCACAGATAGCCACGGGAACTTCTCAATGATAAGTATTTCATGGGTGGAGATAAGATATCTCGATTAAGATAGATATGGGACTATGACGAAGTAAAAAATAAATGGTTCTGATGAAAATGGTACCATCGAACTGATCTGATTATGAAGCCGGAAAGTAGGCACCGGAACTCCGTAACAAAACACTGTATCCTAGCCTTATTTGGGCTTATTGGAATCATCATGAGATACACTCTAGCTATAAATGAGCCACAATTGCGGCGATAAGTCCCCTCTTTGAGGAGTGGCTGGAGAGGCGCCACGGCGTCCTCACCTTCCGCCTGACGCAGGTCCTCACCGGACACGGGTGCTTCGGGAGGTACCTGTTCCGGATAAGGCGGGAGGAAACGCCCGGGTGTCACCACTGTGTGGATCGCCCGGAGGACACGGTGGAGCATACGGTGGAAGTCTGCCCGGCTTGGGCGGGGCACCGCCGTGTCCTCGCGGAAGCGATCGGCGGCGGCGATCTCTCGCGTCCGGCCCTGGTCCAGGCCATGGTACGGAGCGAGAGTGCATGGGAAGCCATTACCTCCTTCTGCGAAGCAGTAATGCTCGTGAAGGAGGAGGCGGGACGCGTGAGGGAGAGGCAAGCTTTGCACCCTCACGCCCCTAGTCGCCGCAGGAGACGCCCTGGGCGTCGGGAATCGGCAGCCGATTCCCGGCCACCGTAGGCGCGGGCTTGCGGACGGCGAGCAATGGGTAGCTCGCCGTCCGGTAAGGACCAGGCCCGAGTCGACGGCGCGTCGTGTTCCACGCGCGCCTCAAAGAGATGTCAGCACTATTGACGGGGTCCGCTAGGGCCGATGCCAGCTAGGGTTGCGGGATGTTCGAAAGAGTTACCGTGGCCCCGGCACAGGCAACAGAAGGAACACGGGTGGGTTTTAGTCAGTAAAAGTCTGACACGCCCTCCCGCTCCGCCCAGAGCGGGAGAAGTCATTTGATGATTTCCCATCCACAAAAAAAAAAAAAAAAAAAAGCTATAAATGATTTTAATGGTAATATGCTTAAAATTGCGCTACTTGCGTCGTATGTTATGTGTGGCCTTGATTGTCAGAAGACAGATTTCGTCAACGATCTGTCGTCGTGTGGTTGATTTAATCATTTGTTGGTGACAGCGTCCAAACCTGATAAAACTACGCCTTTCAAACTTCTGATATGACTTAGCGCGACTTAAATTTGTCTTTCTTGCAAAGTTTTAATTTGAAAGGGTATACTCCTGAGGTGGTCACATATAAATTTGGTCAAATTCTGATGAGTGGATTTTGAGTTAGCTTCAATAATACGTATTTTTTTCCATTTAGTGTATGTTGTTGACGTTATAATAACTTCCTATCACTGTTATTTACTTAGCAAGTAGTGGTATACGAATTTGGGTGGGGTAGGTACCACAACTAAAAGGTGGAAAATGAAAACTTATTTTTAAAAAAACAACTGACCTCCAAAAATACACAGTGAAAAATAACTTTAATTTTGGAAGTCGGTGGCAAAAAACGAAAACACTAAACCAAAGACACCGACTTCAAAATTAAAAGTTATTTTTCACTTTGTAGTTTTTTTTTTTTTGAAGTCGGTGGTTTTTTTTTTATAAATAAGATTTTATTAAAATCGGTCCACTCGGTCAAAAGTTATTTCTTATTTGTTATTAGAGCGTGACTGGTAAAATTTTTCTAAACAAAGTCCTCCCGCCGCGTCTGTCTGTCTGAGCGCGATAAACTCAAAAACTACTACCGGATTTTCATCTCGTTTTCGACGAAGGTTTAGGTATATAATTCATTCAAGTTTTTGTTTAAATTGGCTGAAATATGATGATTGTTGAAGATGTCAGAAAAATCATGCTGGCTGGGAACTTTCTGGCGTCCGCCGCGTAAACCAATAGATAGAGTATTACGGAACATAGGGTACTTTTAATCCCGGTAGTATGTTCCCGTGGGATATTTTCCGACATCCACGCGGGCGAAGCCGCAGGCAAAAGCTAGTGTCTTTATATATGTCTTAAAACTAATTACAATGTTGCTTACAATTTAATGGCGTGCTGTAAATAAAAAGAAAAACCATTTGATGCGGTAAAAAAGAAACAATTACAGAGGTTACTATAAAAAGATTGAAGAGTGAAAGTGTTTGGCCAGCCCCATGGGGCAGCAGTCCCATAGCTTCGGTCCGGTATGACAACTGTTAAATGCCCATGAAAGATGATAGATCAAGAAATTAGTTCAGCTTTACATAAAATATACAACTTTACATAATAATTCTGTGTTGATGATTGAATTTCTGAGGAAAATACGTACCTATTAATTAAATTGTAATTTTATACGCATTGAAGACCTAGAAGCTGGCCCTTGGCCCCTACGAAACCAGTCTTGGACCACTATGATGATGATGTAATACATACCTATATGTTAGCATATTACTTATTATATGAGTACTTATACATAGACATATTCTGGAAGAAAATTGATGCGGAGTAACAATACAGGAAATTGTTACGTTTACCTACTAGAGTAAAACAAGTAGTTTACTGTGTTGTATTTAGTCAATTGAAGTCGAGTTAATTTCACTTCGTTGTCACAGTGCAGGGTCAGGAGGTGCCATTGTTTTTTTTTCTTGTTTCTTTTTTATTTTACAATCGCACACAATGTGAACATTCACGTACCTTAACGTACGTAGTTGCGTTTAGAAGGTCCGCATTTAGTGGTTGTTCTGTTTTCTGATCACATTAGTTTTTCTCTTCAATTAGGACAGTCAGTTGGTAGAACTTATAAAATTCAGTTAGTCATGCAATTATTTTTTTCATACATTACAAGCTCCTGTGATACAAAGGAAAGTCGTGAGTGCGTGCGTTTAGGGGCGACGCTTCTTCGTTTGGGACGGGCCTAAATAAATTGATCAGTAATTGTATCTCAATTATTTGTAAAGAATTGCGACGGATATTAAGTGTCGCAACTATTTACAGTGTTCAAGAGTTGGGCTGCAACCACGATACCACAAGATTCAGTTAATAATTTGCGTGTAGTGTTTCGTGGCCGGTCTTAAGCGTTTTAAAAAGATCTCCGTATTTATTATGAATTTTAATACAAAATTCTGTGAAAAGTGGGTTGATAATAATGTAGGATTGTATAAGGAATATCTTCGGAATGGAACCAGGTCTTACTCAAGTATGTAATTACATTAAAGCCCACTTGCGTGAAAAACTTAACTCAGAGTTAGTGGCTAACACGAGGTTAAATTAACAATATTGTATGACAAACTGTCAATTTAACCTCGTGTTAGCAACTAACTCTGAGTTAAGTTTTTCACGCAAGTGGGCCTTACACTATTTATAGGTTAAGTTCAGTGGTGCTATTCTGTAAAGATCCCACCGTGAAAATTTAGGTGAAGTGAGCGTGATGTGAACTGTCAACCCACCTTACTCTACTAGGGATTGAGCTCACTTCAAACTCACTTCACCTAAGTGCTCACGGAGTGATGTTTACAGAATTGATCGGCAGAAGGCTACAGAGCTAACTATTATTTTATTATCATGTAGGTCTGTAGTTCTCTTTCAAATTCATCAGAAATATCTACTAGACATTACTTCCATGACATGTTACTTATCAAACTATTGTTTCGAATTAGTATCTCGGCTTCTGAGAGACTGGGGCTAGTTTACAAAATTGTTACTTATTATTAATAGTTAAAGTAAAAGAAGTGATCACGTACATTACTCATTTATCACGTACGTTCAGGATAATTCGATATAATTCTCATTGACACCCATAATTTACACGAGATAATGACTAGGTCTGCTGACACGAGGATGCATCAAACTATCCATGGCGGATGATCAAGGATTTTAATTAAATTATAGCGACTATAAATAACAGGACAATAATGCTATATCGCTGAGACGTTAATAATCAGGTTGGGTTAACACCATCTAAGTTTATACTTACTTTTGAAAAAAACCTTATGGTTTTGTTCGAAATAAACGTGTGAATTCAGCATCGTTTCTACCGTTTTTCTAAATCTAGAAACAAGTGACCTAGGGGTTTTCCGCAATTCCTTCAAGATTATTGCATCTAAAGTACTTCCACCATACTCAGTGGTTTTCCTTACATTGTGGCCCAGTTTGTGTTTCAGTTATAACTTGAGTTCCATCGCTTTCAGTTCAACATCGTGTGGGTACGAGTTGTATATTAGTGCAATCATTTTCATAACCCGGGATTAGTAAACCAAGTGTAAAAACTCAAATATTATAGTAATTTAAAAAAGTTCCAACCTCATTTATTTCAGTTAGAAGTCAGTGACTCTGTTTTAATATACCTATTTTATCATAAAAAATATAGGTGAACGAATAATCAGACATTCAAGATAACACAAAACTAACATATTTATGAATGAGTTATCATTGTATAAAATATGTTTCAGTAGGCTTTTTGACTAGTTGAGCGGCCAACGAACTCTCAAACTCTAACTTTGTGATTTTTTACATTAGATAATCGTATATTTCACAAGCACTTTAAACTTTAGTCTACGTAGCATAATCTTGACTTTACAGTATAGTTCATGGCCAAGTTAATGCAAACACAACAAACCTGGTTCATGTCAATCGGGACGGTGGTAAAATCAAAGTGATCTTCACTGAATTACATATTATCTAGGTATGTAATTATTAATTACATATACGCAGGTAATAATGTGTATTAATTAAGATAATATGTGAAGCTCAACACCTGCATTGACATATAAGCCGATTGTGTGGGGCCTTCATAATTTTATTCTTATTCATAGTGAAATATGCGGAGCTGCATATCATGTAGAACGTATGGAAGTAGTCTGTATAGCCCACCGCGTGGTCAGTGCCGACCCATCTGTAGTCAGTTTTGAATGAAAAAAGTGTAGCGACAGACGCTCCGCGATGTAAATTCATATCGTTCGCGTGAATTTCATAATAAATATTACATATTTTCAACGAAATTGTTTACTGCAAGACAAAGTAGACTCATAGATATAATAAGTAGACTAATTGGATAATTTAAAAAATAATATGAACCGTTTATTAATTGTTTTGTAACCCTTTGGTCAGTACTATGTTAGCCGAACAGACCAACACCGGTGTTTTTGTGAAATTATTATTCTTATGATTTGATGCATTTTTCAGTGATTTCAAAGTTTATATTTTATTTTAACGTTTGTTTAAAGGTTACTAGATAGCTGGTAGGCACATGTGAAAAATATTCTATTAGTGTTGTGAATGGGGCTCCAAAAAGTGTGTTATACAACTACAGTGAAAATATTCGTGATATTTTGTCTGCATCAAGCCGCAATGGCTCCATTATACGAACAACAGGAGTACTGCGGAGTATTGCTGAGTCAATATGGTATTTTACTAATCATGTATTAATTACCTATCTACACCTCACACACCACAACCCCAATCTAAGCCACATCTTTATTGCACCCGCTGCTTCGTTTTGCTCAGTCACCAATGGGTAACTTGAAATTGTCTTTCAACAGGCGAACTTGCAATGGGCATTTTTCATTCGAAGAAAATCTTTCAGATTTTGGGTAGTACGCATACTTTCCTATGCATTTTATATCCTAATTGACGATCAATTAATTATTGCATTATATACCTAAACATTATTCATTACCATACTGTATTCTTCTGATAGTTATAACCACAAACAGCGCAAACTAATTTTATGAATGTGGTTGTAACTAAGTTTTGTATCAACAATATACCTGTAAGTTAAAAAGACGAACAATATAGTGGATTGCCTTAAAATTCATTTCTCAGAGTATAAAACCGAAGCTTGCATAAAACACAAAGCATTTGCGAGACGCGTTATTTATAAAATTACTAGATTGTTGTTTATAAATCTTGTGCAACTGGTGTAGAAGAATATCTTTCTCATGGACATGTCACATGGAACTATCTTTCGTCCTTCAGATCCGCACTTGCTGGACACATTCAAATTGGAGATGTCGCAAGGAATCGAGAGGTTCTTCCTGCTGTCGTACTGCCTGGCATGCTGCTGGCCCGGGCTGGGTGCCAAGAGTGACCTTCGCGTGGTCAGACAATGGCCCGAGCTGCAGTTCGTGTTCCCCAGCGAAGAAGCTAAACAAATAGCCATTGAAAAGCGTCACTATGTCCCGGGAAATTCCGTGCCCATAGACGTCGATGTGCACCATAGACAAGGTGAGTTAAATAAATGGGAAGTTGTTCCAAATTTAATGACTCTACTACAAGGGTTTTTTTAGTATTGAAGGTTTATCAGAAAACATCACGTTATTTAGTAATTTTTACATAACGATCACATAGGACCGATCTTGTGACAATGACACGTTACAATCTGCTCTGATCTATTGATATGCTTGTAATGAAAACATTACACTAAATCCAGTATTGTCTTGTTAAAATTAATTTTGTGTGTCATGGAAACAACGGCAGTATTCTGTAAATTGGCAAAAGCCACACCCACACTCATGAAATGAACGTTGACTTCGCAATAGTTCAAAGTAAAACAGTGCCTTGCGAAATGTCTCCTTTTCAATTAAATAGGCGACATTTTGCAACCTATGCCTAATGCTTGCTAATAAAATCTCCATGCTTTCACCATTTAACATGTTGCTGAATTTATGTTAATAATTCTTTCCATTTGGAGTCTCTAAAATAATGGTCAAATCAGTGATTTAAACGAAGATAGGTTGTACATTTCTACTCGTTTTAGAGCGGATACAAGTGTAGTACTATGGTACCATTCCACCCTAAAACATGATGTTATTGCTATCGTTAACTCAAGCTCGACAGATTCCAATATTATTATGTCCGTGGTAATGGTCTCTTGGCAAGTTCCCTTCATACCCGTTAATTGTGAAGGTCGAGGTATCAAGGTTGACGCCAATGGTCTGTTTAGCATCCCATTCGCAGACTTTATCAATGTACCAAACCAAAAACATAAAAGATGAAAACGTACCTACCTACTTAAGTTACTCGTGAATTATGGCATTCTCTTGCAAAACCAAATACATTGGGCCGCAAAGTAAGCGGGTCGGTAACAAAAATCCCAATAACTTCAAAATATCGGAGCTAGCTTTATGAAATAAAGACTGTATTATAGACAATTTTATAGTGCTTAAATGAATGTCATAAAAGTTCAAGATTATGAAGTTTATTTTGAATACATTTTTACTAGATTAAAAAAAATGTGTTACGGTATCAAATATACAATTTTTACACATTTTAGTATTTTGTGTTGCCACCACGAGCTGTTAATACATCTGTTATATGGTTTGGCAAGCTTTCCGTCAGATTTCTGAGCCGATGCTGAGGAATATTCTCCCGTTCTCCAAGCTTGCATTGAAGAGAAAGTGCCATACGACGGAGGCTCCATACACGTGTGGGCTTGAATTTCTTCCGAAAGCCGCACCATGCTAGTGGTGATAGAAAATGGCACTTTAACTGCAGATGATGCTGGACGTGAATGAGAACTTTTTTTATCTTTTTTTTTTTTGGCCCATTTTTAGTAAACATGGGCGAGAACGCCATCTTTATGCAAGATAACGCTCGTCCCCATACAGCTTGGTTAGTGTTTGACTACCTTGAAGAAGTCACTATCACACGCAGTCACGCATGGAGTGGCCAGCACCCAACCCAGACTCCCCATCGAGCATATCTGGGACGAACTGGACGACGTGTACGCCAGCGAAATTCTCCTCCAATCACGCTCCGTGAACTGAAAAAAGCACTGCTAAGCGCTCTCCTGGTCTCCTGTAGGCTCTTTGCCTCCCATCGTTCGTGTGTAGCATGAACCTCGACTCGTCCGAAAACATTACTCTTGACCAGTCATCCAGAGCCCAATTCATATGGTCTCTAGCCTAACTTGGCCTTGAATTTCGATGCCGCCTTTCGAGTTATGGACCATTTGCAGGTCTAAACGGCAAGTTTGCTTCAGCGAGACGCCACCTCACTGTACACGTGCTCGGATTGCTCCCTCCAGCACGTAGGTAATTTTTGACTTCAACAGCCGTTTCAAATCGTTTTCTCAACATGATTGACACCATATATCGATCGTACCGCGCTGTCGTGCACCTTAT
The DNA here is from genome assembly GCA_947568875.1 of Fissipunctia ypsillon. Lineage (NCBI taxonomy): Eukaryota > Metazoa > Arthropoda > Insecta > Lepidoptera > Noctuidae > Fissipunctia > Fissipunctia ypsillon. The sequence goes on from OX387652.1 coordinate 13,220,576, forward strand.
TCGGCCTGTTCCTAGTCTGCGAATATAGGATCAAGTCTCTTCAAATCGCTGGAGCACTCTTTGAACGGTTTCTACATGCAGTACACGCTTCGTGAACTGAAAGAAGCACTGATAGAGGAATGGGAGAATATTCCTCAGCATCGGCTCTGAAATCTGGTCGAAAGGATGCCAAACCGTATAACAGCTCGTGGTGGCAATATAAAATACAAAAATGTGTAAAAATTGCATATTTGATACCGTAGCACCTTTTTCGAAATCTAGTGAAAATGGTCATTTTTATTTAACTTACTTTTATTCAAAACTAGCTTCTGCCCGCGACTTCGTCCACGTATTTTTTATGCCTCTAAACTTTCGCGCAAGTTCTAGCAATAAGTTGACAAAGTATTATCGCAATTGGATTAACGGTATAGAGGACAAACATAGAAACATTCATTTTTATTTATATAGATAAACTTTATAATCTTGAACTTTTATGACATTAATTTAAGCACTATAGAATTATCTATAATACAGTATTTATTTCATAAAGCTACCTCCAATATTTTGGAAGTTATCGAGGTTTTTGTTCCCGACCCGCTTTCTTTGCGGCCCAGTGTATTAAAAAGGTTGTGTATCAAGTTACCCAAGTGGTGTTTTAGAATAATTGATGGTTTATGCACACGTCTTTTTTCTTAAGAGGTTTATCAACTGATATTGACCGGGTTTTTCAGGTATTTTTTGCATACAGTAAAAAAGTTGTTAATGTGGCATACTATTTAAGTTGAGACGCAAATCTTGACATATTAACTTAAACGGTTGAGGTCTCCGCTAGGATGTGTTCTGTTGGTTCTGTGGTTGAGGTCATCATGCGCTTTGTTTTATTTGAGCATTTGTTTTTCGATTGTTTTTTTTTAATTCCTTATCGGCGTCGGTCATAAGAAAAACCTACTTACTGCTTGATAGCCTGTACCTACCGTAACTTATATCTTTAGATAAAAGCTGTGTCGAATTATTTAAGTGTAGGTATTATGTAACTAAGTTAAATAGGGAACTGTATAGGTAGTAAACAGTGGCGCAGCTACAATTATCATTAAAGGGAAGCCGAAGAAATAATTGATCAGTTCTCATAAACTCGGACAAAAAAAACAGTAGGTTTTTAATCTTAGTTATATTTAAATACCATTATGTAATGTGATGTGATACACCGTTACACACACAGGTGTACCATATTATTTGGCAATAGTAGACATTAAGAACAGTGGTTGTTCCGAAGGGAAGTCGATAGGAATCGGGTCGTATGAAGGCTTCGCCCCTGGTAGTAAACATGTACGACGTCCGTGTTGAGTTTATAATCTTTAGGACGTTACTACTTTTATGTTGTACAGTGATAAAGTCATAAGATCAATGTAAACAAGTTATTACTATTTAAACAAAAGCCAGTTGTATGTAAGGTGGGTCCGTGACGTATCTTATGAGCGATCATAACAAGTGGACGAACAAACAATAAATAATACATTACACATATGAAACAATGACGAAAAACACACGATCTTTCCTATTTAGATATTTGCGGAATTTGGAATATTGCTCATAGGTCATTAACCTTGAAACAACTGGTTTTTTAGGGTGATTATACCTGTTTCGTTAAATGTTCTCTCATAGGCAGTTCCACTCACTAAACTCACGAAACTAGCGGTGTCTTGTGCTTAGTTCTCAGCAAATAATAAACCTTCCCCCCCCCTCCCCCCCACACACACCCGACTGCCATGTATGTAAGGGAAGGTGCATCTGCTGATTATGATTGTAAAAGACATCTACACAAAGAATAGAAAATAATTTATTGTTTAAGAAGTTACATTCGAGTGCTGGAACTCACACTAGGATTGTAAAGAAAGGCACTTGCACGGTGTGTAAGTGATAGCTATAAAGCTGGGTGCATATATGTATTTGCTCAACTATCAGTAGGTATCTGAACTTTTACATTTTACATGCAATAATTGTATAATACATTAGGGATTACGTTTAATCGTCGGCGTCGTCTCCGCCGGTCTCAGTAGTGATAACAACCAAAAGCAATCAACATAATTTTTTTTTTTTAATTAATTCATTCATTCACTGACAGAAAATGCACAGCCTAAACCACTGTGTGCAAGAATTCCATATACAAGGTGTCCAGAAAGGGTATCGGGTATTTGTAAGTTCAATGAAACAAAAATTATTTGTATGCAATAAAAAAGTTTATTGTTTATTATTAGCATATGAATTGGAGAATTATTTGGAAAAGATGATGTTATCCAAATGATGACCGTTACGTTGCTGGCACTCTTCTAAACGGACACGAAGATTGGCGATAACACGTTGACACATAGCTATCGATATTGCTGCCATTTCTGACCTGATGTTTTGCTTTAACTGGGTTAGATTCGTCGGATTGTTTTGATAAACCTTACTTTTAAGGTATCCCCATGCAAAATAGTCAAGCGGGCTAAGGTCGGGGCTTCTGGGAGGCCAGTTGATGTTACCCCTTCGCGAAATGACTTTATTAGGGAATAATTCGTTAACAACTTCCATTGAGTCATTTGAGGTATGGCAAGTGGCCCCATCTTGCTGGAACCACGTTCTTGAGTTGAAACCTGCAAACTCCTGCAACTCTGGGACCAAAAAATTTCGCAACATATCGCAATAACGGTCACTATTCACATTAATTGCTCGGCCACATTGATCTTCATGAAAATACCAATTATGCCTTTAGCAGACATAGCGGCCCAAACAACGACCTTTGGGCTATGCAGGGGTCGTTCATGCTTTCGTCTCGGATTCTCCACTGCCCAGTACCGACAATTCTGCTTATTAACATGACCATTCAGGTGAAAATTTGCTTCGTCACTGAACAGTATGTTGTTAAAGTTGTTAAATCGCTGCAGCATTTCGTTCGCAAAATTCAGTCGATTAGCATAGTCCGTATCCTTCAATTCTTGAACCAATTGAATTTTATAGGCTTTTAGATGTAAGTCTTTCTTTAAAATCGAATGTAAAGACGATTTTTTGATGTTCAACACTTGGCTTCGCTTTTGGATGGATAAAGACGGATTTTGACGAACCGACGCCTCAACTTCTTCAATTGTTTCTTCATCGCGAACTGAACGAGGACGACCAGAGTTTTGAATTTTAACTGTCGCACCTGTATTCTCGAACATCCTGATCCATTTCCTAATGCTATCGTCACTTGGCGCGTGGCGTGTACGATATTCCGCACGATAGAGACGTTGAGCAGTCACTATTGAATCACCATTACGATAATACGCTCGTACGCAAAATGCGCGATGCGTTCCCGAGTACTGTTCCATCGTGACTAAAACTCCACAAAATGGCGGACGCCACGAACCCCTCCCCGCACCCTTTAGACGCCCCGTTTCGAATATGGCGCGAAAACAAATACCCGATACCCTTTCTGGACACCTTGTATATAACGAAGGTGAGCAGTATCGAAGGATTATTAAAAAACATCCCCTAAAGGAGTTAAATAGAGAATTGAAAGTTTGTATAGAGTTCATCATTTTAGCCAATGGGGAAGCCTATTGGACACGCGGCTTGTTAATACATGAATCCGCATGCGTGGAGAATGTGCCAATTTCTCTTAAGACCGTATGTGACATCATTTGATATTGAGAGGCTTATGTAAAGCTTCTTTATTTTTACTTCCGACCAACTTTAAAAATCTGCAAAGCTCTACACAATTGTGTATTCACAAATTTTAATATTACTTTTTAAAGGTCCCTACGCATCACGGATCTTCGTGACCATCCCACGGTTCGATGAAGGGCGCCCGATCACCCTGGGCACTGTGGACGAGCAGGGCAACATCCTCGCCTACCCTGACTACTCGTGGCATAACAACCAGGGCTTCAACTGTCTCGGCTTCACATCTGTCTTCAGAGTTGCTGTACGTAAAGCGCAGGCCACACTGGGAACGAAGCTATTTAGCTTCGCTTATGTAGCTACCTCGTGTTTGCATACTGTGGTTCACACCGCGAACTATGAACCGAGTTATGAAAAGACGCGGTAGCTGCATGCATGAGCGAAGCTAAAATAAACTTAGCTTCGTTCCCAGTGTTGCCTGCTCTTAAGAATTTTATTACGAGCCTGATAAGTTACGTCATCATCTACATAAATGAGACTATTTTCTAGAACGCAACAGACGAGGCCATGGCTCCGGTCTGACGGCATAATCATAAGTTACTGGCTGAGTGCTCACTTCAGGTCATTGATGCTCCGTATACCTATAATGACCATCGCACCTGATCACTCTTAATACTAACAAACTTCGCAAAATCCTCGAACGACCGATGATGATTTCAGGTCAATTAAGTCGAAGGTTGCTTTTAGTTTTAAAATCAGTGCCACATATTCCAGTAAAAAAACTTGTTGTTTCGACACAACAGGAAAAAATCATTTAAAAAAAACTTTGATTAGGTACCTATTTACTTATATTAAAGATGATGTAAATTTTATAATTAACACATTAAATGAAGACCAAAGGAAAACCTTGTGTGTCCATAGGTACTTGTTGTTATATAGACAATATAGACAACAAAGGCTATTGTCAAGTTAATAACCACGTTTATAGGTTTTATTGCATTTATACCTAGATAATAAGATGTCCAAGATCAACATTGATTTCCGTATCTGACGCAGGTCTGAAATAAGTTAGGTAACTCAGGATATTGAGGATGTTTGTTAAGAACACGCGATGAGTCTTACAGCAAGCATTGCATCGTGATTTACGAGTACATGGCTACTGACGTAGGCAGGGCTCACTATGTTAACACAATAAGCATAACAGTAACTATGCAACAGAATATGATTACAGTGGTATTTTTGAACAAGGGCCAGTATTGTTTCTTGCGTGGAAGATATCATAGGCATGTATTAGCCAAAGCTAATGAATAGCCTGTCGACTATAGAACATTATTGTAGAATGTAGATCAATACAAAATCTACTTTTTCAATACACATGTGTATGTATTGCGCTTTATCTACTCTTGTTATGGGATCATCTAAAAGTATTTTCCAGTTTAGTCACATCTGTAAGGTGATGTAAATCTTCAAGACAAAAAACACAGGACGTGACTAGTGTTCCTTTTAACTTTAATCAGTCATTGTGTTTGCTTAAACAACAAACAATATAAAATTAGGATAGGCGCATCTAACGCATTGGATTTTTCCTGTAATGGTAAGAAGAAAATAAATAAATAAAAAAACTAATATCATCAGTAGGTAGGAAGCTGCATAGGTCAATATAGACCCGGATTTAACGGCGTTTCGATCAAACTATATGTGATCATCATTCGATGGGTTGATTACTCTTTCTAGCGTAACACTGACCTGGGAAAGCTTACATCAAATTGTGTTTGATAGATTGAGTTGCAACCTAGCAGCTCTACATGTCCGGCTTTTGAAGTCGTTTAATAACTCATAATCCATACACACATAATTAATGATTTGATAAAGTTATAGTATATTTATTTATAACAAAATTTTTATTTATGTATTTTTATTTATATACGAGTATAACTAAATTTCGCGTTTCTGAAATTTTTGTTATACATTTTCAGAAACGCGAAATCGAAGTACCTACTTAAGTTTTTTTTAGGTTTATTGCTATTAAATACCGATACCCATGTATGACGTCTATGAAGTTTAACCAGTTACTTAATTAAAACGGCTCCAGTGAAGTTTAAACCTGAAAACCAGCAGTTAAGATTGTCCTATTGCTACTGCATGGAGCAGATGTGCATCAAACAGTTCAACTGTCACAAGTACCGTTACCTAATGCATTTTCTTCATCACATTTTCAGATAGACGAATGCCAGCGCCTGTGGGTAATGGACGCCGGCAAGATCGGCGACCAGCAGGTGTGCCCCCCTCAGCTGCTCGCGTTCGACCTCGCGACAGACACGCTCATCTACCGCCACGTCGTCAACAGCTCCATGTTTACTGACACGTCACTGTTCATTACACCTGTTAGTATCATGTTGTTTGTACCTATTATAAAATGAAACGCAACGTCTCTCTGTTCATCCGCAGTGCGCTCTTATTTTAACTCGAGAATCAACTTCTGAATTAACATTTACAATGTTATCTGGTTAGGTTTTAGTATAATTTTGTATGTCCTATCTGATTTAAAAGTTAAGTATGAAATCCAGTCAGCCGATATTATGATTAAATCCATAGCTTGATCGACCTAGTCTGCTGCTGTCCATTAATGTGATTATAACGTAGTTTTTAAGATCGGGGTTTTTAGATTACTTGTAGCGTACACATACAGTGAAATATAAAATATATACTACATTAAGTACCTAAATCTTGATGAAAAGGAAGTTGGATATTATTTCCTTTACCATTCTAGATGTTAATCTTATGAATGTCTAGGTGGTGGACATCAGGCCGCGCGGCGCCGGCGACTGCGCCGACACGTTCGTGTACGTGGCGGACGTGTCCGCGTACGGGCTGCTGGTGGTAGACGTGATACGGGACAGGTCCTGGCGCACCACCCACCGCCTCTTCTACCCCTTCCCTTCCAGAGGAACGTTCACCATCGACGGTATGTCCGCCCTCTATTCGAGTTATTCGTGGGCCAAAAAGTAATCTACCGCATAAAAGTAATCTACCGCATAAAAGTAATCTACCGCATAAAAGTAATCTACCACATAAAAGATTGAAATAATTAGTTTGCACGTCGTATGCATTGGCTTACGACGGCCGGACCGGGCCGAAAAAGCGATGAAAATAGTCTTCAAGTATTGACTTCTATTTTTTCAACGCATTCTTGGCTAAACGCCGTAATCGAGGCCATCAGAATATAGGTAGCATCATACGGTAAAAGGAGGACTCTCTCTCAGTGACTTTAGAAGCAGCGTTGCACACGTAGATGAAGTGCGTGGACAAACCGTTCAATGTCATAAAATTGAAATACATGTATGCGCTAATACTTGAGTAAACAGCCAATATGTCAAATAAGATCCGACATTGGGCGCAACTTGCGATGGAGAATTTTCCTTATAACAGGTAGGTTATATTATGTTCGGACTATCTCGCTCACTTCCTCCTCCTCCTCCTCAGACGACTATCAAGTCGTCGGAAAGGGAGGGAAGAGGAAGAAGAGCGCTTCCTCAAAGGCCGGCAAGGCCAAAAAGCCTCTGGCGGCAGCCATCCCCGCCGCCCTTGCCTCCACCTCCTCCTCTGCCTCTGTCCCCACGGCACCCATCTCAGCCAGTCCTTCCCAGGCCGGTAAGCCTGAATCCTCTACCCCTGCCTCCGCGGCAAAAAATAGCGCCCTCACATCCTCCTCGCAGGATGCCCCCCCCGCCCTGACTCCTGCTTCTTCTGCCCCCAAGAAGCTGGCACCCCCCCCGCCTGTGTTCATTCAGGACAAGGCAAAGTGGACAGATGTGTCCCAATGGTGCACCGAGCAAAAGATCGGCTTCACCAACGCCCGCTCCACCCAGCAGGGTATCAAAGTGAGCATCCCTACGTCCAAGGACTATAGGGAGCTCACTAGGCTCCTTCGGGCGAGAGGTGTGTCCTTTCACACCTACACTCTTCCCGAAGAGCGCCAGACCCGAGTGGTAATTCGTAGGATTCCAAAGGAAATCCCTACTGACGCCATCAAGGCCGACTTAGAGGCCCAAAATATCCCAGTTTCGGAGGTCCACCGAATGCACCGCGCCAGAGGCGGTCAAGCATTCGACATGGTCCTTGTCGTCTGTCCCCCAACTGAAGGGCATCACCCTATCTTTGGTGTAAAAACCATATGCCTCTCATGGCTCATGGGCTTTGAAATCCAGAAGCCCAATAAATATGGCTTCATCGGTCAATGCCACCGATGCCAGCTATACGGCCACGCGCAGAAGAACTGCCACGCCAAACCCAGGTGCGTCAAGTGCCTGGGCGAGCACGGCACTTCTGACTGCCCCCGTCCTAAGGACCGTACCCTCTGCACCGAGCCACCTAGCTGTGTGCTATGTGGTGAGTCAGGACACCCGGCAAATTACCGGGGCTGCCCTAAAGCCCCGAAATTATCCCCCAAACTGGCCAAGCGCGCAGTCGCCCGCCAGCAAAGGGAAGCCCCCCTCAACGGGCCCCCCGCCCCTTCGACCCAAATGCCAGAACGGCTAAGCCCTCAAAGGCCTAGCCCCTGGACGGCCCTTAACCATCAAAGGGCTTTCCCGGCCCTGGCCAAAACCAGCCCCCCACCTCCATCCATCCCAGCGCTGATGGACCCCCGCAACCGCGCCGCCGCGCCCGCCCCCGCCCTCCCCCCGAGACCGGTGCAAGCGCCTAAAACCGCCCCTGCAGCCGGTACTGCACCCCCCCACTCACCGCCTACGGTTGGCCCTAACCCCCTCGACCCCTTCAACATTATTTCGGGCACCTTCACGGCCTTCCTCACCCCACGCGCCAGGAAAATGGCAAGCGAATTAGTTGCTGCCAGAAATGCCGGCAACCTTCTCCAGATTCTGGAGATATATAACGCGTATCCCGAGATCACGCAAGCCTTATCCTCCTTCGCCAACCTTCCCAACCCCCACTATGGATAAAGAAGCCAAAGGGAGAACTAAGCCCCGATCCCTTAAATTAGGCTACTTCAATGCCAACGGCATTCGCGGACAACGCGATGAGATCGCCGAGTTCCTCCGTGATCATCAAATTGATATTCTCCTTATACAGGAATCCTTCCTCAAGCCCAACGTCCGTAACCCGTCAATTGCTAACTACTGCGTAGTTCGCAACGACAGGACTCGGTGTCACAAGGGTGGCACCCTCATATACTATAGAAAGGTTCTTCACTGCATCCCTATGGACCCTCCCCCCCTATCCAAATTAGAAGTGTCTGTATGCCGGCTAGGCATGTCAGGCCACCAACCGATCACCCTAGTATCGGCCTATGTTCCCCCCCAAACCTCGTCAGAAAATCCCCAGTCGATTTCTGACGACCTCTCTGCCCTCTTCGGCCTGAGTGATTCCGTTATCATAGCGGGCGACCTAAACGCCAAACACCCTGCCTGGAACAGCAACACCACCTCAGCCAGAGGAAGACAACTGTTCGGTCTCTGCCCCATACTAAATTTCGATGTCATCGCCCCGATGACTCCAACCCATTTTCCCCACGACCCCAACCATACCGCCGACGTCCTCGACATAGCGCTTCTGAAGAATATCAACCTACGGTTGGATTCTATAGAGGCGGTACAAGAGCTCTCCTCTGACCACCGACCAGTGGTCATGAAACTGGCCCCCCGTGTCGGTCTCCATGACCCCACTCAACCCCCTCTCACCAAAATAGTCACAGATTGGAGGAAAGTAAGCAAAAGCCTGAAATCCACTTCTTCCCATCACTTGGACTCCATCCCTGATCAGTTCGACTCTGTCGCGGACACAACGGCCGCGATCGACTCGCTCACTGAGCACGTACAATCAGTCCTGAACGACTGTTCAAAGGTAACTCCAGCGGACGATGACCGTCGCTGGAGATTGCCGGACGATGTGCGTGAACTGTTGCGCGAGAAGAACGCGGCTGTCCGTGCATACAGCAACTTCCCCTGCCTTGCGAACAAAGCCCATATGCGCCATTTACAGCGAGCTGTAAAGACACGCCTAGCGGAGCTGCGTACCGCTGGCTGGGACAGGATGCTAAGCGACCTAGAGCCCACTCATCAGGCCTTCTGGGAACTCCAAAGGAAACTAAAGTCCCAAGAAGTAGTCTCCATGCCCCCCCTACTCCGCCCTGACAAGACCATCGCTTTCGACGATGCAGACAAGGCTGAATGCCTAGCCAACAGCCTCGAGGCTCAATGCTCTCCCAGCTCTCAACCAGTAGACCAAGCTCACTTGTCAAAAGTCGACGCTGAAGTCGAACGTAGAGCCTCCCTTCCCCCCGTTGAAAACCCTGACTATCCTCTGCCTCCCGTCACTCCAGACGAAGTGCACGATATCATCAAGGGTTTAAAGCCCCGTAAAGCTCCCGGCTCAGACGGTATCACAAACAGGGTAATACAACTATTCCCTGCCCACCTCATAATGCTACTGACCACCATCTTCAATGGTGCCATGAGCAATAACATCTTCCCAGATGCATGGAAAAAGGCCACTGTCATCGGCATCCCCAAGCCTGGAAAGCCCAAATCTGAGCCCTCGAGCTACCGCCCCATCAGTCTGCTCAATGTCCTCGGCAAAGTCTATGAGAAACTTATTTATAAGCGTCTCAGAGACTATGCCGAAACAAAAGGCCTCATCCCAAACGAACAGTTTGGTTTTCGAACCCAGCACTCTTGTGTGCATCAGGCCCACCGCATCATCGAACACATAAGCGCTGGCTTCCAGCGTGGCATGATGACGGGTGTTATATACTTCGACATAGCGAAAGCGTTCGACAGAGTCTGGCACAACGGCTTATTATATAAGCTCTACCAACTCGGTGTGCCGGACCGTCTCGTACTCATCTTACGAGACTTCTTGTCGAACCGCACCTTCCGCTATCGCATCGAAGGAGCACTATCCTCCCCCCACCCTATCCGCGCAGGCGTCCCCCAGGGCTCTGTGCTTGCTCCCTTCATCTTCACGCTGTTCACCAGCGACATACCCAGGAGCAAAAAGGCACAGTTGGCTCTGTTCGCAGACGACACGGCCATTTACTGCTTAGGCACAAAACAAGCCTCGATTTCTCTCACTCTCCAAAGAGCAGTCAACAAACTTGGCGACTGGTTCAGGAAGTGGAGAATTGAAGTGAATCCCGACAAAAGTCAAGCGGTTCTTTATTCAAAACCGCGCCATAGCCCCCCCGACCAATCTCCATGTTCGGTAAGCCTATCCCTTGGGAGAAGCGAGCCAAATATCTAGGTGTGATTCTCGATGAGCACCTCACCTTCGCAGAGCACATAAAGAAGGTTCGTTCGCGCGCCGCTTTCGCTCTCGGTAGACTCCACTCGATAATGAATGCAAAAAGCAAGTTGTCACTAAAGTGCAAGTTGCGCATTTACACGGCGTGCATACGCCCTATTATGACGTACGCCTGTGCAGTCTTTGCTCACGCAAAACCCCACCACATCCATAGGATGCAGACCCTCCAGAACCGTGCCCTCCGAATGATCACGGGATCCCCCTTCTATGTGCGGAACGAGATCCTCCATCTCGATCTCAAAATCCCCACCATCCTCCAGTTCATGAAACGTAACTCCAAGCGTTTCTTTGATACCGCCGCCAAACATCGCAACCCCCTAGTTGTCGAGGCCGCTAAATATACCCCCTCCAACATTAGTAAAGTCCGCCGTCCGAGGCACACACTATTAGTCCCAGACGACCCTATTATTCTCCTCCAGGAAAGCAATAGGGCTTCTAGTACAATACACAAACACAAAAAACCGACATTCCGACCCCGCCGCCGAGGTCCAGCGCGAAAACCCCGAGTTAATAATTCCCCCCGACCCTTGCTCGAAGAAGCGCCAGCCCGCGCCGAAGCTGAGCCTGTAGCTTTAAATTCCCCAGATAAATAATAATTATCCAAGTTTGATCCAGCCTGTCCCAACTTGCTGTCCCCCCAGTGACGCCCTAAGCCGAGGTTCGTACCCCACAGGGGGTGCCCTTAGCGCGCAGTCACTTAGTATTGTAAGTAACACGCCCCTGGCTGGAGGCTTTGAGTTAGCTTAAGGCAGCCACAGGATTGACCGGTTAAGTAGTCACGGCCACTCTTGGCCAACTACGAGATGCCATAGTTAGGAAAAAAAAAAAAAAAAAAAAAATGTTCGGACTACACAGTTAACGCTACAGTGTCGGAATTGTGTACAGACGCTGACAGAATATTATTTTATGAATATAACTTATTTATTTATAACTGCGAGTAATTTTATTTAATGAAAAAATAAAACTTGTCTGGCCCTTATATTGTCCTCGCACAAATAATTACGCGACCAAAATAATACTGTGACCGGTCACCACTACTACTTATACGGCATAAAAAACTTAATGTCTGTTCAATGCGCGCTTATCGGCTCATTATTTGCATAATTTTGTGGCCAACAACGTTAGAACTAGTTTAAAACCCTCAAACTTTTTTGTTTCAGGGGAGAGCTTTGATCTAATGGATGGCGTGTTGGGAATGGCTCTGTCACCATACCAGCGGGGCCGCGATCGCTTCCTCTACTTCCACTCGCTCGCCTCCACCACCGAGAACGTGGTGAACACTAGAGTCATCAGGAACGAATCGTACACAGAGGACCCTAACATTGACCCGGACGCTGTTTACGTAAGTTAGCGACAAAATGATGACGATATGTACCTAATTATGTAACATATAAAATTGTTTGAAAACAATCTATTTTATTTTAAGGTATTCCCGGAAGAGCGCACAACTCAGTCAGCAGCTGAAGCCATGGATCGTAACGGTGTCCTTTACTTCGGCCTAATGGAGCCGCCTAGCATCTGGTGCTGGAATTCTGCCACCGAGTTCTCGCCTCGCAACTTCCATGCGGTAGCCATCGACAAGGAAACCCTGCAGTTTGCCAGTGGCGTGAAGGTAGTCATGAACGCCAAAGGAGAAGAAGAGTTATGGGTATTGACGTCAAGTTTCCAAAGAGTAATGACGGGATCTCTTTCGTCAGACAGGATAAATTTCAGGATTCATGCTGAGAAGATTAAAAATATTTTAGCTAACTCTCCGTGCAGAGATTCCCCAAAGGGACGAAAGCCTGGCTACCATGCCAACCTTATCAACAGGGCCGGAGACGGTCATACTCCTCGGCCGCACAAATATGGCAGTGCCTCGTATCTGTAGAGATTAGTGCCATGTCTGATCGGTTGCTCAGAAGATTCATGTGGCATAACTAGCCATACGTATAGACTATTATTGATTTTATTTTAAGACACTCACAGGCCCTCTTTATTTATTCGGTTATTGTATTGGCCGTATGAAACTGTTTTAAGTCTGTCATCTTTATAATAAGTTCATGTAATTTATTTTAATGACTGATTCGACCGGTATGAAAGAATAAATGACTGAAGTCTTAGCTTAGAACATTTTATAAAAACGCTGTCGTGTTTTTATTTTATGAAAAATCCTATGAATATTATAAATTGCTTATACACCAAAGTCACTTTTTAAATTATAATGTCCCGTTTATCCTGCAATATTCTTAATTTTTAATAATTGTAACGTTATGAATAAAAACCGTTTTTAATTTTAAATGAACCGTTTTATTAACTAGCTCTGCTCCGTGACTTCGTTCGCGTGGAAGTCGTAAGGATAAACAATTTATTTATTTATTTATTTATACTTTATTGTACACCAGACTATATTTTACATAAAGATACATTTTAAACTACAAAATATACAATTGGCGGCCTTATCGCATACTGCGATCTCTTCCAGGCAACCTTGGAATGGAAGGTGATTTTCTGGACATTAAATGGGGTTGTTCTTGGTCCAAATAAAAAGTATATAAGTATAATATACTATAATAGATACACATATACATACATATGCTATATAATATATACATAGATGCATACATACTAAATATGTAAGCAACGAAAACAAGACGACTGTCAGCCAGCAACGAGAACAAAATCACAACAATAAGTAATGTTCCTTCACGAGTCGTTTAAACACAGGCAGCGATTGCGCGCGCTTTATTGGAACTGGTAATGCATTCCACAAACGAGCGGTCTGGACAGTAAAGGATTTGTTAAGGAAAGTTGTGGAATGCATTGGCATTTTAAGCTTCAAGTTATCTGATGACCTTAAAAATTTCGTGTGGGAGTCGCACAGAAACTGGAAGCGTTTCTTGAGATAGAGAGGGGTGGAAGGGGAAAAGAGCACATTATACAAAAGGGAAAGAATATGAACATTCCGCCGAAGGCGAATTGGTAACCACTTGAGCTTCACACGAAATTCGGAAACATGGTCATAGTTGCGCAAACCGTATATGAAACTTACACAAAAGTTTTGAAGCCACTCAAGTTTATCAAGTTGTGTACAACCACATTTTAATTAAACTCCCTCGTCCCCCGACCCGTTGCGTTACATCGCCCGCCCGCACTATTACCACAGATTACCAGATAAATCACTCGATGTACTTACGCGCGCTAACTACCTACCGGCCGCCGGGTCGCACGCGACCATTTCTCAGTGGGTTGCCGACTTCTTTTATCTGTGTTGCCAACAGCCGCGAGGCGCGTACGTACGCATATATTTCGGTCGACCTGACGTACTTAGTTTCAAATTCTTATCATATGGCTAGTTCTGGTGTATTATAATTATATATGATATGAAACTTTGAACAAAATATGAGACAAAAGCCCGGTAGCACGATTTTTGAACTTTTTAAAATATAACATTTAACTCCCCTTGCTCTTATTTCCCGCAAGAGTGCCTATTAAAACTTTTTGTTCGATTCTGAATATTCTCCAAATTAAAGTTCAACAATCGTGAATTTCGACAAGGGAAAAAAATATTAATCATTATTTGGTATTAAATCACCTGTTAGATTTTTTTTATTTATCTTTATTTCAGACGTATTTTTAACAATTAAACATGCTAAAACATTAAAAAGCATTCTATTTTATTTCACAAATACCTACTGACATCTTTATCTTTATTTAATTTTTTTTAACAAGGCGTGATGTTATGATTTTTAAGTTATCTTTATCGAAAGAGGCAGCCCTAGCAATTCACAATAACCACGCGGTGGCGCGCAGCTACAAAGCAAAACTCACTTTACGCTTGTCAGGTTAGGTAAATTTTCGTTCGCAGCGTCTAGCGACTTGTAGGCGTAGACTATTATAGCAGTAGGTATTGAAAATTTTATATGGAGTGATTTATCTGGTAATCTGTGCTATTACTCCGTTTTCGCTTAGTGTTCTTTCTGCCTTTTTTTCTTTTTTCTCGGCTCCTAAGGGTCGTAGGGTGATGTTAAATAGCCTATAACTATCCTCGAGAATTGGGCTACCAAATGCAAAAAGAATTTTTCAAATCAGACTGTTCACAACTTCATGGGTTTTATTTTTTGCGCGGAACCCTAATTATTTGGCCTTCAAAAAAAAGTAGCCTAAGTTACTCCCCGTAATATCAGCTATCTTCCAGTGAAAGTCCCGTCAAAATAGGTCCAGCCGTTTCGGAGATTAGCCGGAACAAACAAACAGACAAACGGACAAAAAATTTTAAAATTGCTTTATTGTTATACCAGTAAGTACTGTATATACTTTCTTATGCATTTAGTAAAAAGTTGTTATTTTGACATTACAAACAGACACTTCAATTTTATTTATTTCTATAGATGTATAGACTAGCTGTGCCCCGCGACTTCGTACGCGTGGAACTCGGTAAGATACACAATAATAATGATACTAATACTAAAATACACAATGATAATGATACTAATATACAACCCAGTTCTCGAAAATGGACATATCACATTGTACTGGGATCGATCCATCTTCACTGACAGAACTATTGTTGCCAATAAGCCTGATATAGTGGTGGTGGATCGAATAGAGCGGCGCGCAATGATTATTGACGTAACTGTCCCGCATGACGGGAACCTCGTGAAAGCCAAGAAAGATAAACAAATCAAGTATCTTGACTTGGCCCGCGAGGTTATCGACATGTGGGATGTGGACTCAGTGATCATTGTGCCGATAGTTATATCAGCCAATGGCTTAATTGCCAAGAGCTTCGACCAACACCTAAGGAGGCTCTCGTTGGGCAGCTGGATTGAGGGCTTGATTCAGAAAGCGGTACTTCTGGACACGGCTCGCATTGTTTGGAGGTTCCTCTCTCTGGAGCCCTGACCGCCGGTAGCTTGGACCCTGTTCCCGATACCGGTGGGCTACTATTTTTTATATTTTTAAATGTTTTTTTATAATCTTTATATTATAATATTTAAAAATATAATTTATATGTATTTATGGTAATAAAGGAAATAATAGTAAAATAACAACAGACACATTTTAATAAAACTCCCTTGTCCCCCGACCCGCCACATTGCATCGGTCGCCCGCGCTATTGCTTCGTTTCGCTTAGCGTTCTTTGTGACTTCATCATTTTGCTCGGCTTCTAAGGGCCGTAACGTGATGTTAAATAGCCATCATTCTCGAGAATTGAGCTACCAAATGCAAAAAGAATTTTTCAATCTGGTAGTTCCAGTGTTATTATGTTCACAATTTCATGGGTTTTAATTTTTCGCGCAGAACCCTATTTATTTTTCTAAAATAAAATAGCCTTAATTACTCCTTGTAACATCAGCTATCTGCCAGTGAAAATCCCGTCAATATCGGTCCAGGCGTTTTGGAGATTAGCCGGAATATACAGACAGACAAACCAAAATTATAAAAATTGTTTTTTTGTTATAAGTATAGAGGCATGAGGAACAGGGTATAACGTTCACTCATCCTCCATAGAAAATGGAGGATTCTCCGACCAGATGGGTGTTGTGTCTGGTGGGCTACTGCCCGACGGTTGATGTCAGGATTTTGTATATACGCTAGTTGCGCGGTACACTCTAATTTGCGCGATGCAGGATTTTGCGTGACGTCAGTGTGATGCGTTCCAATGTGGCGATGGTAGAATATGCCGCCACATCACTCCCCTCCGGGGACTGGAGGTAGATAGTGGGCAGAGTATACTTCCTTATCTTGCGATGCTTGC
This sequence comes from Fissipunctia ypsillon, assembly GCA_947568875.1. Classification (NCBI taxonomy): domain Eukaryota; kingdom Metazoa; phylum Arthropoda; class Insecta; order Lepidoptera; family Noctuidae; genus Fissipunctia; species Fissipunctia ypsillon. The sequence continues at coordinate 13,237,254 of OX387652.1, forward strand.
CAGGGTCAGTTGAGGTTCCAGTGAGTCGGAACCGGGCGCCGCATAGTTCACGGTGAGTCGGAACTGTCTGCGGAGACGCCCTTAGTGAGTCGGGGTGGCGCTGCGTTATGCTCCAGTGAGTCGGATGTGATACAGCGCCGGGTTGAGGCTGGCTACTGGTGTCGACCGGGAGAGGTTTGAAGGACTCGGCTTGTTGACCGGCCGAGAGTGCAGTGTGCTGTGCCAAAGTTGCTGATGAGGCTGAGGGTGATGACTAGGTATGCGCGGTCACTACATGCTGGTGGTCAGGATACCCGTTGAAGCCGTGTTCTATGTAAACTCTGATTGCGCGATGCAGGATTTTACGTGACGTCAGTGTGATGCGTTCCAATGTGGCGATGTACTATTACTGTTTATACTTATAAATGCACTTAGTAAAAAGCTGTTATTTTGACATCACAAACACACACTGTTCTCTACTATTATTAAAGAAACTGAAATACAACAAGCATTTACTGTCGAAAGTCAGGTACTCAATTTATTGATATTTAACATAATATTTTATTCTTCCACGATACAAGGTGATTCTTTTTGCGATTGTCATATCGATGTGTTTGTCTTCAAATCCAATTACCACGCCACCGAGAGCATCTGGAGATACTATTTCTCTGAGTTGAATTGTTTTCCCTTTTTGAACAAACCTTTTTAAGATGTCCACGAGTGCCTTCCGGGTAGCATCGTCGAGTGGGTCCGCAGTGATGACTTCGCAGAGAGCCTCGTTCCTGTGCGCCACCATGACGGTACGGAACAATTGTATCATTCGTTGTAACTGCATCAGACGACCATTTTCAGCCACCAAACCAAGAAAATTTGTCGCAGCTTTTGGCATTCCTGAACGATAACGAGCGAGCAATTAACCTAAATACCTACTCCAGGGTCTTCCTGTCGACAGACCCTTGTGCTTAATAAATATAATTACCTAATTTAAAACTCTGACATACCTGCTTCAGTGCTAATAGCCGTCAGTAACTTAGCTTTACCAGCTCGAGATATCAGACTGGTAGCCATGAAGTCGACGACTTTAGGCTTCTTCAGTATTTTTTGGAGATCACTCAGACTTTTCTCTACCTGATCCAATTCATTCATTTGCGAAGCGGCGCTGTACAGTGCTGTCACGTAGCGGCCTTCCAAACCTTTCCGTGAACAGAATTTTATTATGAAGTAGGTACGTACAAACACCGTTCTTTGAGTAATATGGCGTAAGCAGGTTTATCCAAACTCAACAAGCAACAAAATGAGTGTTGCATGACGTAGGAATGTTATTCACATTTTTGGAGAGGTGAATTTATTAAACACTTACCAAATACTGCAAGTGGTGGTTTTTTACTTTGAGGAGCTGTTGTCATAGTTCTTATAAACATACGTAACATTATCTATATTTTTTTTTTCAAATTGTAAATTGTTATGCTTTTGATGAAAGAAGCGACAAAATTATATTTATGAAATTGTCAATACGTCACTTAGCCAAAGAGTCAGGTTATAAATGCATACTTTTAATTATAACATACATACATTTTTCGTACATGGAGTATGGTATACAAGCAATGTATAAAATATACGACTTGGTATAGCTGTTTCAAGTGAGCACATCGTATTGGAAAGCTTGGTCGGTTTCTAGTAGCGCTCTGATGTAGATGACCAGGGAGCCGAGAGCCATCGCTGATGTCAGCGAGTTGCACGCACCACCTTCGGACGTAGCTGCTTTCTTCACTCTGTACTCTTCCTGTAGCGAAGACAATAAATTAAAACTCGAATGGTATTTTCAATAGTACATTCTTGGTACCCCATTGTCTGCCTAACCTTTTCCCAACTATATTTGGGTCGGCTTCCAGTCTAACTGGATGCAGCTGAACACCAGCATTTTACATGGAGTGACTGCCTATCTGACCTTCAGAACCCAGTTACTGGGTAATACGATACCTCTTGGTAAGACTGGTTGTCAGACTTCCCGGCCACTGACGACCCGTAACGACTATCAAAGATCAACGAATGACAGCCGGGACCAACGGCTTAACTTGCTTTCCGAGGCACGGAGGGGTCTTGGTATGTAAAGATCACCCATCCACGAACCAACCGCGGCAAGCGTAGCTAAATTTCTTGATCGTTCGGGCTAGAACGATCACGGCAATTGTTACGATAACGGTCATATACCTTTCTTGTTGACCAAATAAGAATAAAGACTGCTAAGATCATTCATTTTGGAAATATGTATAGTCAAATTATGAATAATATAGTCCAAATACCTAGGTAACACAGGCCTCTTTTATAGAGTTGAATGTGATCACTTTTTTAACTTGCCGAGTGACTAATGATTGCACTGCCTAGGTAAGGCAATTTGTTTCGGATAAATATAGCCATTTTCGATTCAAAACGAATCGAAGCATAGCAGAGTCAGTTACTGATTTTACAGCGTGCTTTCTTTTTCTTATATTAGACACACAAATAAAATTAATGGTGCATAAAATAATAATTGTAATCGGTCAGTTCGATTCAGAACAGATAGTAAGATTTTTTCCCAAAAAGGTAATGCACACGGTGCACGGTGTTGAGTAAATATAATGCACGACGACAACGAAAGAGATGAGCTGATGCAGGAAAGCTTCTAAGATTTAAGAAGTTAAAGGACGCTACACAAACCTCTCTATCTTTAGCTGGTGGGGCTGATGCAGGCCCTACAAATCCAGTGAGTTTCAAGAACGGCTGGCGATCATCTGAGTAGCACCCTTTCGGCTCCTGCCACGCCAAAATCTTGTTCATCCAACGCGGCTTTATGAACTCCCCATAGCCTTGTGTTGCACAGTATAATACTGAAAACATGAAACGAAAACTTTTTTAGTATATTTATTAAATGCATTAAGAATTCTGAAGCTGTTTTGTTGGCAGGAGGTGGCAGTATCACCTCAAAACGAATGATTAAAGCTTAAGAGTTTACAGCTATCTCACTTTGTTGCATAAACAATGTCTTAGTTCCAGGTGGATGGTCCCAGGCTTCCAAGGACTTCGATTCTTTATAAACTTGAATACAAAGTTTATAAATGTGTGCAGCGAGATCGAGTCCTTCCAAGCAGTCGAACAAGTAAGCTAAAGCGGCTGCTCTGATTCTGCTAGTCTGCTGGAACGCTAGGCCTGAGCCTTTCAGTATTTGCGCTGAGCACTCGGGTGTCAGCTCGCACGTGCCGTCCGTCTGCGTCGTCTGCGACTCCATCGCCGATATCAACAGCTGCATCGTGCACGCGTCTGGAAATTCCAAACTTGAAATTACAACTGGGTTGGCAAGCTTTCACCTCATTTTCATTGTCACCAGTGTGTTGATTAATATCAAGTGGCGACGCTCTGTGGTTATTAATGGAACTAAAAAAGTCGGCTTTCAAAGAAGTCGACCGTGTCAGGGCCTGAATTGAAAACTAGCTTTACATTGAATACTAAAGTACGAGTATGTTACGCAGCAACGCAATTAGCATTTCTATTTGTGACAATTTCATAATTCATTTTAATTTGTTTGACTTGAAATGACAGTTTATTCATAATAATTTATTGTAATTTACAGTAGGTAACCTACCTAGGTAGGTACGCGCAGTTCTTTATAGCAGAATTTTACTATGGATGTTATTCTAGATTGCATTTCTCGTAATTACTAACCTGCAGCCTTTCTTGTTGGCATCTTAGTTCTCGCCTCTTGCACGTATTGTTCGAATGCGAAGCGATAAGGCTTCTGTGTGCCCATCGTGCCGATTGTGATTGGCTCCATTAAACTTGATAGCACCTCTAAGTTTTCGAATATCGCTTTTGAAACTGTAAGGAATTAAACCAAGACTTGATTAAACCATTCACTAAAAAAATCTTCGATTGCAAAATTAATGATATCGAATGACTTCTCTTTGTGTTTGTGTACTTAATCGGTTTTTTGTTATGTATGAGTCTTCTTGATCTATTTTTAGCGGAGTGTGAAAATCCAAAAGTACCTACTATTTAAAGATGGGCATTCACGATAGCGCCATTAAGCGTGGCTCCAAACGAAACTCAAATGGAGCGATCATCCAGATCATTAAACATCCAGAGTTTTACATCACGCCAACGGATTTTAACATTCACGAACAATTTTAGATGTAAATCACGCCATTCGGCGCGTTGGACCGATCGTGAATGCCCACCTTAACTACCTACTGATTACGTCAATGAATCAACCCAGTACGTAGTCATTTACAACACACATAGGCCTCTCTCTAGAAGTCGGCGCAGCATCGACACAGATTCAGCGTGTAGAGAAGTGTGAAACGTATCTAGTAACCTACCTATCGCGTGAATCTGGTTTTAAATGTCCGACATAGGTATACAATACCTATTACCTACTGTCCATGCATCAGGGTTTGAGTTAACTCATTTTGTTATACATACATATACAAAATGTCCCGGAATTAACGCACAGCCTCTTAAGGGGATATTGTACTCATCATTATGAACAACTTTTACTATGGGATCAAACCTGAAATCACGAAAAGAATGAGCTGTTCCCTACATATAAGTTCGCATAACTTGTTTTTTATTTATTTAATACTTCATGCACAGAAATGTACAGAGGCGGACTTAACGCCATACGCATTTTCTACCAGTCATTCTTTGGGTGATGCAGAGACAAACAGTGGTAGGTGCAATTATGACAAATTGTGGAATACATATTTATTTAAATATAAAGATACACATATGTGTAGGTATATACCTATTACAAACTATAAATATAATAATATATACCTAATTATATATAAATAAGCGCAAATAAATATATACATAAATACACGAATATACTAAAACAAATAAGACAAACAATGCATTTCTCGTAACAAACAAATAAGAAAAACGTTAACGTTGTGATGATACTGCCAGCTTCTTACGAATGTGCTCTCGAACTTTTAATAGTTGTTCATAAAGATGAGTACAATGACCCCTTAAGAGGTTGTTCATTAATTCCGGGGCATGTTGTACTTATATCCGTTAAACATGAGTCTTTTGTATACCAATAAATAAATCAAGCGAAAGCTAGCAGAGGAATGACTCAATGATATAACTTCAATAAAATCCATTTAGAAGAGAGAAACGCAATGAGTCTCGCTGTCCTCCTACCGACGTTAACTATAATAGCACTCGCGTTGATTTATAATGATCTCTCCGTCAAGTTAAGCTTTGTTTCCAGTTCCACTACTCCGTTAAGAAATGCTAAGTACCTACTTCAGATTATATCTACTGTGTTGGTTTGAGAATTATTGCTTTGTCAGTAGCGGAACATATGAGAAATGCAGTGAAGCGGTTGTTGTAGATTTTTTAATTACATAAATGAAACAGCCAATAACAATTTTACTATATTGGCGTAAATATTAATATGTAAAGAAAAGAATAAGTCAAATAGAAAGTCGGATATAGCAGATGCTTCGATCAAATATACTCGAAGACCAGACGTAGGTAGACACGGCTACATATCAAGCTATACATTTCCAGTATAAGCTAACCTCTCGTTGTACGGAAATGCTATACAATGCGAGATCAGCTTATACTGGAAATGTATAGCTTAATATATAGCCGTGTGTACAATATATGTATTTTCGTAATGCTTGCAGATCTAGTGCACAAGCACCTTAACTAGAAAGTTATTACTGCCGAGAATGACTGTTTAGAAAAAAATAAACTGTTCACTTAATATATTGGCACATACTGACATAGTAATGCATTATTAACCCAATTCACATAATATAAGTATGTAGGTATGTACCATTGTACTACTTATGTATCCTGTCTCTATTGGAATTCATCTACGTACCTATATAAATGACATGTATGTAATTAATCAAGAAAAATATTGTATTCTAAATTAAATGGATGCATTGCTCAAGCTTTATGCTGGTCTGGTCTAGGAGGAAATTTGGTGTCGCAATCATAGGTGCACTCTTAACTAACATTAAAACAAACGGACTTACCCAATACCTACTGTAACCATGTTTAGGGTTCCGTGTCCAGAGGGTACCAAAGAGAGCTTTATTACCAATCCTGCAATATCTGCTTCTGGCTCTGGGAGTCAGGGCCCCATGTCTAAATGTACCTTTTGCCTTGTGCTTTTTCCCTGACCTAATCAAACGGTTTGTTTACCCAATAATCTGAGGCTTTAATTTTTGGAAAACTTCGTTTGTTGAATTCCAATATCAAGTTTTCGCTATTTAGCATTGCATGCCATGTTTTATCACAGTTTCATCTACGCAGTCCCATTTCAAAATAAATAAATAACAATCATGACTAACAAACACTACATTAGGTTAGGTCAATAGGCGTCACCTAGATTGCATCAATAATGAATATATTATCTAAAGGCTTTTATTTTATTAGCTATGGCAAAATGCCACGGCAATCGGGTTTTGTCAGAGCACCTATAACTCAATTCAGATGCACCGGTTTATATGAGATCAATTGCTCAATTCCCAGACAGGACCGAATGTAATATCGGGCAAGCGGCCCTGCTACGGGCAAAAGCCTTAGCATTGTTCAAAGTTGGACAAGCATGCGTGAACACATGCCTAAATGATTTATTTTTTATTTGTACCGGCCAAGTGCAAGTTGAACTTACGCAACAAATGTTCGATAATATACTCGTACGAGTACTTTGTCTTAAGTTTAAACTGAAATATTAAAAAAAAAACAAATCTGTGTAAATATTTTTTGATACTTAACATTTCGCCCTTCCTTACATGGGACTTAAACATAACTGGCGAAATGTGGGTGTACTTTATAATATAACTAGCTTCTTCCCGCGACTTCGTCCGCGTGATATTTCTTGTTCCCCCGACCCACCCCGTCGCATCGCATCGGCTGCCCTCGCTATTACTTCGTTTTTGCTTAGCGTTCTTTCTGACTTTTTTACTTTTTACTCGGCTCCTAAGGGTTGTAGCGTGACTTTAAATAGCCTATAGCCTTCCTCAAGAACTGGGCTATCAAATGCAAAAAAAAATGTCAAATCCGACTGGTAGTTCCAGAGATAAGCGCGTTCGAACATACAAACAAACAAAATAACAAACTCTTCAACTTTATTATTAGTATAGCCTTTGTCCAAGCAGTAAATTTACCTCAAAAATTATCCCATAAGCCTGACAGCGGAGGGAGAACTTGGAGTAAAAAAAAACCACAAAGAAGCCCACCCATCTCAAAATGTTAACGAAGTGATTTCAGCTATTATTACGGTACCTTAAAAATTCTCAAAAATACTTACGCAACTTCTTGCAGTTTGTGCAACAACTAGATACCTATCTAACTGGGCGCAAAACTAGCTTTTGCATCGCTCACATTGGACGCCGAATTAGGCAACAGTGAATTACTTACGTAACTTGCTCCCAAGGATACAGGTATGAGGTAAGCCACAAGGGACCAACGTAAATAAATCTACATGAAAATAAAATCAAATGGCTAATAAATGCATTTTTGAGGTTTTGCTTATGCTTTTTTCATGACTGATATGATAATCATAAAAAATCTTTTATGCTTGAGGAAACAAAGTTTCTAACGGCGTATTCGACCAAACTTTTATTTACACATTTATACAAATAAATAAATTAAAGTCTGTTTGTAATTTTAAAATAACAACTTTTTTTGACTAAATGCATAAGAAAGTATATACGGTACCTATAAAAGAAAAAGTAATTTTTAAAATTTTTGACTGTCTGTCTGTTTGTTTGTTCCGGCTAATCTCCGAAACGGCTGGACCGATTTTGACGGGACTTTCACTGACAGATAGCTGATGTTACGGGAAGTAACTTATGCTACGTTTATTTTAGAATAATAATTAGGTTTCCGCGCAAAAATAAACCATGAAATTGTGAATAAAAAGTCGGATTTGAAAAATTATTTCTGCCTTTGGTAGCTCAGTTCCCGAGGATAGTTATAGGCTATTTAACATCACGCTACGACCCTTAAGAGCCGAGCAAAAAGAAAAAAGTCAGAAAGAACACTAAGCAAAAACGAAGTAATAGCGCGGGCGGGCGATGCAATGCGACGGGTCGGGGGACGAAGGAGTTTTATTAAAATGTGGCTGTTATTTTAGTATATTGTGTATCTTACGACTTCCATGCCAACGAAGTCGCGGGGCTCAGCTAGTATCTAATATAAGTCTAATCCAGCGAATATTTTTTTTTATTTTTGACAGAGTTTCCATACTAAATCTGTCAGACATCAATTTTATTCCGCGGGTAAAAGTTATCTGACTTTGGTTAAATCAGCCCTAAGACGTAGTAGGTATTGCTTTTAAAATAAAAAATAAATAGCTGTTTGGGTATACATCGCCATTATTATTTTTCCCGAGACAAACACTCGCAAAAACGTAAATATACCTAAAGAAATACCTACAACAACTGGGAACTGAAATTGGGAACAAAAAATAATCGGAAACTAGATATTATTCGACATCATTAGATATAGTCAGGTAGAGTTTGCCTACAGTTATAATAATCGTGACCGCAGACTAATGATAATGATTGAGTCTGATTTGGTTATTATTGTTCTGAAGACACAAATTGGACCTTCGATATGAAATGTTGTATAACATACCGATAGTCTCCCATGATCTCAAATCATTTATTTTAAACATGGAACAAATAGAAAGCGGTACATCTGTTCACACGGCTGCGATTTTTCCACGCCGCGATTTTAAATCGCGTGGTGTTCGATTTTCAACGCTCGGCGTTGAGCGTTGAATGAAAACAACATACGAAGTTGAATAATCACGACTGATTATTTCAAACAGTCGTGATTATTCCAATGTTTTATTTACCTACGCGTTCTTCGGCTTGGCATCGCTGTGCGCCACGGCCTTGAGCATTCGGCACGTGCGCACTGTAAGAGCCGGCGCGCCGTAATGACCCTATATAGTGTGTCTTCATAATGTGCACATATCGAAATGAGGGAAACTATCTTAATTTTATCAAAGGAAAATATATTTTAATAAATCAAAAAAAAAAAAAAAAATTTTTTATAGCTTTTTTAAAATTCTTGTTCGCTGCTGTGACCCCTGTGTAAACAAAACGGTATAACTGTTAAACTAAACCATCTAGCACGATAGAACAAATTCAGTAATGATTGGAAATAACAGGAAGTCCTCATAAAATAAAAACAAAAGAAGAAAAATTACTCTTAATTGAGAATTAAGCTGTTTCATTAACAAAAATCAGGTATTTTTTCATCAATTTTTACAATAATTGTAAAATTTCTTAATAAAAGTCCATATTACTTACTTTTTTATGTCTCTAAATTATTCTACATCGTATTAGTTTTCTAAAAAAAAAATATCTCGTCTATAAGTCAATCACAACATTTTCTATCATCTGTTAAAGAAAGGCCGTCCAGACGCGGAATTTATTGATCTCTTATGGTTTTGGTGATTTGTGGTGATAATAAGTAATACAAAATCTTATTTTTTATTTTTTTGAGGACGCCCTGTTATTTCCAATCATTACTGAGTTTGTTTTATCGTGATATCTCGTTTAGTATAAAAGTAATACCGTTTTGTTTACACAGGGGTCACAGCAACGAACAAGAATTTTAATAAAAGTTGTAATTTTATTTTTAGGATTTTTTAAATATTTTTTCCGTCGATAAAATAAAGCATAGTTTCCCTCATATCGATATGCGCAAATTATGAAGACTCACACTGTATATAAAAGTACTCTGTGGTACTGACCAAAGCGCGCGATTTTTTCGCGTCCGTGGGAACACAAGTACAGAACTTCATGTGTCGTATTCATGCAACGCTCAACACCGAGCGTTGAAAATCGAACACCGCGCGATTTAAAATTACCGCTTTCTATTTGTTCCATTCCTAACGCGGCACGCGATTTTTCCGCGCGCGTGGTTTCCGCGTCCGTGCTAACGTGGCGTGGGCTAATAGTCAGAAATGGAAAATAACGACCTAGATACTCTAAGGCCAGCTTTACACCTGTAAGTTTTCCTCAGGTAAGTCCTCCAACCATAAAGTCCGTCGTAAGTCAGTCGGTTTTGATCCTCCGTTCTTGATTTCAAAGAAAGATTTGCAACAACAATGCACCTTGTGACATTCTGTTTTCTATCCAGTTTTACCTAACATTTTCTTTGCCTTCGTCTTTAATTTGTTAAAATGATATAAGCAGTAGCAGCTATGACTTGACGGTGAGATGGCATTTTCGATTATGAGCTTGATAAATTTGTGTAAATGGATTTGTAACAAGTAATTTATTTATTTTATTATTTACGCAAGTTAAACCCATAAAATGTTACTTCAATATTATTTACTGTAATTTTATTTTATGAGTAAACGCAGTCATAAGTTACTTACGGAAGCAACTTACAAGTGTAATGGCGGCCTAAAGGTAGATACTTAATAGAACACGTGGGTTGGCCCCGCATAAGAGGAACAGAGACCTGGTGAATGTCGTGAGAATCCACTGGATGCGGAAAGGGCTGATGCCCGATCTCCCCAAATTCCAAGTTTCCCAAAACTTTTATTATTAACTAAAAGTTGTATGACTCTGTATTGACCGAAACCGTGAATGGTACAGTCACCGACTCAGTGCTTACGTACGTATTGAATTTTACAATAAAAATGTGATTAATAGTCTACATGATGTGTTTACTTACAATTTTCCTAAGCTAAAGAATTGCTTGTTTGATGCACCTCCCATACACCCTAAATTCTTCCCTTACACTACATTTTTCCCTAGAACCACCTGTATACATTCCTGACTCACCCTCTGGATACATCCCTAATACACCCTTGATAGATATCGAAAATATCTAGAAACACATTATTAACTAGGTAATGATTTTATTTTATTCTAACACTTTTGGACACGTCAGTACGAGGATTGATCAAATGTGAACTTTACAAATAATTTAATTTTATATTTTGGGGACGTTGGGACTGAATGTATGATTTTTTTTTATGATTTGACATAACATGGGACCCTTATTATTATTATTTTATTACAAACCATATTCGTAATCTTTACTCCGATACACAAAACTGGGGACGTCCGTGTTGTTTCTGATGCGATCCATGCGTCGGGTAATGTTAATCAAGTTCTCCTTGAGCTTGCCTGGCACCGACTTATCTAGCTCATTAATCGTATACTCTAACTGACCTGCAAGAATATTTCACAATATAGAAAGGCCTGCGTACATTTAGGATTTTGACTGCCTTTCATTTTATGCACTGATTTACATAGATGCATTATAATTTTATGACTTTTGCAATCATGCGTGAGACTCTGAATTTAAGCATTAATGATTTAAACATAACATAACATCACGCCTTGTTTCCCCGAAGGGTTAGGCAGAGGTGTACCTATATAGTACACCCACATTTCGCCAGTTATGTTTAAGTTCCATGTAATAGGGGGTGAGCCTATTGCCATCAACCGGGCACAAATCCAGACTCCGGGCTGCTACTGAGAAATTCCAGATAGAAAAACCTAATAATACTTTGCCCGACCTGGGAATCGAACCCAGGACCTCATGCTCAGCAGCGCTTGCGACCACTAGACCAACGAGGCAGTCATGATTTAAAAGTCTTGCATTTTTCTTAAAAGATAATTATCAGGAAATAATGCTCAAGGAAGTGCTAAAGCTTCTCCAGTGAACTTAATTCGAGAGATAACAGTAAGGTAGCAGATAGTTACCTCTAGCCATTCCCAGGGCAATGTACCACTCAGGATCTTTCGAGGGCTTCTTCTCATAATGTTCTAACAATTTGTCCAACGTGATAGATATTCTGTAAACTTTCGGTACATTGTATATGAAGTCTTGAGTATCAAAGTATGGGTAGATACCGTAAGAGAACTCAGCAGCCACAATTGTTAACAAGACGATATATTTTACGCACATTTTGTAGAAAACTAACCGTTTTGTAGAGTGGAAACTAATGGTAATCGTAAAACCAATACTGTGGCCACCCGGCAACCACTGATTGGACCATTTGTACGTATTTTATTGAAGTCTATCGTAAGTTGTATTTTCAATCAACAGGAATTGTGATCTAATTTCCTAGAACTCTTTGATAAAAGTAAGAAACCAACAGCATAAAACATTTAAGAGGTAAGTTATTGCTACATAATTGTTTTACGCTTTTGATTTTAAATAACTGTTTTATTCAAGTTATTAAAATAATAACATTTATGCAATTAGTTCTTACATCAGCAGTAACATAAATCCTACCTAGACTCATAGACTGTTTGCAATTATATAATGGAGATATTAATTTTTCGACTTAAATAAAATAACTTTTAAATTACAGCTGGAGGCCTAAATGAAGATAGGTAGGTACTGTAACCGATTTGCGGCTTACAAGACTAGTAGGGCTGATGATATAGAATAAATCAGTGCGGTCTGTTCATCATTAATAAAGTCGTGATTCAGTAATTTACCGTGCAAACACAAAATATTAACCTACTTATGAAACATCTACAAGTACAGATTCCCTCTAACATGTCACGAAGAGAACACGTTTAAATAGATTCGCTAAAGTTAAAGTTATGGCAGTAGATAAACGTCCCGTGATGGCTGCATCGCATACTAAGGCTCGTTAATTTAGAATGTTTCGTCATTAATCGTGATGTATTCTCGGTCCCCGCGATGAAATGCAGAAGCTGCTGGTGTGTATGTCCAAATCGCGAAAGCTAATCCGAGAGGGGCTGAACGTGGTCTTGTGGAAAGGGCGCGAGCACACCACTCCGCCAGACAAATACTAGTGGCGTACTTGTACTCACGTATTTTTTGCAATGCAGAGATTTGTATCGGGACCGTTCTGCTCACTTTATCGGATCAGTGAAAAAAGCCTTAGTAGGAGTGAGAGGTTTCAGTTATAGTGTTTTAATAGATATTTGCATGTTACGTAAACCATGGCGGTGTCGCACCAGTGGTTCGTGCAGTGGTCCGCCCCGCCGATGCTCTTCGCGGATATTACTAGTCAATACAACGACGCGAATGAACGATGGAAAAACGATGGACCGAAGTGGAGTGACCCTTTAGTAGTTCCTGAACAAAGTATTGATAGTTATAAAGACGATCAAAACCAAGGAAGTCGGTTGAAGACGGATAGATTAAAAAATAATGGTAAGTTACTGGAATTAATTTTTAGTAAGCCCGCGTGGATGTCAATAATTCCCTATTTGAATCCGATATTCTTCACAATTTCATGGGTGTTATTGTTTTGTGCGGACCTAATTATTTTTCTAAAATACTCCATAAAACATCAGCTATCTGCCAGTGAAAGTCCCGTCAAAATCGGTCAAGCCATTTCGGATATTACCCGGAACAAACAGACAGACAGACAAACAAAAATGTTTTTTTTTTTCTTTTTGTTATAAGTAGGTACCGTATACACTTTCATAAATATGCATTTAGTAAAAGCTGTTATTTTGACATTACAAACAAACACTTCAATTGTATGTATTTGTATAGACTAGGAATCTATTCTTTTTATAATTTAATAGCTTTGTTAGACACACACAGAACAGAATGTACTTTGTGATCATAAGTTTTCAGAAGGTTTAGTGGACATACAGGGTTATTTTAAATTGGCTAGCTAAACTCCGTAAAAGCGATGGGTATCGATATCTAAACATGATAAAACAAAGAATTAATTAATTTGATAATCTTTTTTCATCAACCGCAGATCATCAGTCACTTAAATATCAGTTTAGAAATCTGTTTTTTTTTTTGTGTAAACTTCACAGACATCGATATCTAAACACGATAAAATGTAATCAAACAGTTTTTCTCAACACATACTTCAAGTTACAACACTAACAGAGGTCGTTGATATCCCAAAAAAAAACATAAAATATTTTTATTTTTTATTTTATCCTGTTTAGATATCGATATTCATCGCGTCTGCAGGGTATAGTTAGCCAATTTAAAATAACTCTGTAGACAATAAGTCTACGTATAATGACAGCATGATGTTATTAAATTTCGCCTTCCGACCTCCGCCGGGACGCGCAGCAGAAGTCTATAATGTAATGTCAATTAATCGAATCAATCGTGCGCAAGACTGCGGGATATGGCACGGCTTAGATTACATATGAATTACTTATACAATGATTTCTTCTAGAGCATAATCACAACAAGTTACAAAAAAACGGAAATGCGCTTTTATCTTGATGTGCTGAAATTACAGTGCACGTAAATCCAATGAAGTGTACTTACCTATAATTTAAGTTATTTAACTGTTGAGTATAACGGTAAAATTACACACTAATTACTTATTATTTAACAGTTAATGATGGCCATAATTTTATGGACTAATCGAAACCGATTAGTCAATGAGATACTTATTTACAGTAGGTAGTTTAACTGATGATAAAGGAAACTGCTATTATTTCCCTAGACCAAGGTATCTAATAGGAGTTCTTATTGTTGTTAATTATGAGCATTACGATAGATGATGATGACGCAGGTATTAACTGCACTATGCGTAGCTGTATCTCGAACATAGCAGTTGTTTCTATTTGGATACATTGGCCTGCAATCTACTTAAACTCGAATTATTTCCTACATTATTTTAGACCAAGACCTATCCGAGATTCTAGACGTAAATTATTTAGGTACAAAAATAATTTCGTCAAATCAGGTTTATTGAATTAATTCAAGATCAAATAAATGCAAGCATACCTCCAAAGTTTATGTTCAAAAACTGGAGAAAGAAACTTTTAATTATTTTTAAGTCAGTCAGGGTCACCCGAAACTCGTGGGATCGTTTTAAATTACGTTATATTTTTTTAGTATTAAATGTACCTCGATGTTGTCCTTAGTAATGGATACCGTCTACTACCTGATACCATTACCTACTAACACAACGACACTCAATAGCCACTGACCACGGCTTTGTCTACTTAATTTGGTTGAATCTATGTTCAGTATCAGCAGGGCAATTGCGTAACATACTTACAGTAGGAATCGGTTTAATTTTGACAGTTCAACAACATTCATTGCGTTATTTACGTTGTTGAGCAGACAAATTAATTGAACATATGAAGCAATGGATTAGCAATTTGCTTCAAAATCATTTGTGGTTGATAGTGTATTACGCAATTAGGGTGCTGGTTGATTTTGAAAGTCAAGGTTGGCGGATCATCTTGAAGGCAATAGGCATTATCAAATGTCAGCCTACCCCTAGAACTATCACACAGTGCTATAAGATCACAAAACTATAGGTAATGTCTTACTAAACATAATGATAAAAATGAATTTACACATGGGATTAGCATAACACAAAAATATTATGCTTCTATTATAAATCTCCAAACGCAACTGCAATATTTACTAACATTCGGTGTCAACATTCTTTAACTAAAGTTTTAAAATAATTCTTTTAAATATTAAAAATTGCTGCACGTACAGTTAATAGTAGTATGTAACCCACTCAACGTTTTTCTTAAGCAATATCGAGCTGGTGAAAGTAAAGTCGATTACACTTATCGGTCAACAAAGCCATAGCGGGTGGAATATGCCTCTAATTGTACTATAGCGCACGCAAATTTAAGAGAACAGCTTCAAAACGACTAAATGATTTGTATCTACAAAATTTACATGCAAATCACTTAGTTGTTATGTAATGAGGATTAACAATCTTACTGTTCAGTGTTCCGAAGACAATATAATACTTAATGTAGGGCAAATTGCAACTTCCTGTAAGGTTTTACAACAATAAAATTAGCGCAGTGGATATCCACTGCGCTAATTTTATTGTTGTAAAACCTATTCCTATTATAGGGCGGTAAATTGGTTTTTACAAACGAGTAGCTAATGTAAGCCCGAGACTAAGTCGAGGGCTTACCATAGTCACGAGTTTGTATATACCAATTCCCGCACAACACATTTACGAGAAAACAGTACAATAGGTAATAAAGCAAACTTTTCCATTAGACCATTTTAAATAGCAAATAAGAAATTATACAGATAGATCCCTACTCTTGGAAGTTAATAGTAGAATTTGTACAATTATTGAAATTTAGTGAAATTTGCTGCTTTCGAAGCTTAACTGACTGGCTGACATTATTAATTTAACACGTATTATTTTGAACGGGAGAATGTGGCATAAGCGTCGGCGACGACGGGTGTGACGGCGGTGGCGGTGGAGCTTGCAGCGGCGGCGGCGATGGCTGGACGTTTTCGCGTGAGGTAGAAGGGCGCGGTTCCACAGCATTATTTATATTTATAGACTTTGATATCTTGTCGCCTATTTCTATTTTATTGTGCACCAAGTCTTCAATATAACCCTCTGCAACATTATTAGAGTGCCATCCTCCGTGGCGGCCCTGGGGTTCGCTAGGTCTTTAGGTTCTTCTAAAGCTGTGACCGGTGTAACTAGCTGGATCTTTCCAATTTCAAGATTGTGACTATTTTTTTTAGTACACTACTGATTTTGTTAACGCCAACGACTTGCCGCATGCATTTACTGTTTTGGTACTTCTGAAAGACTGTTACTATTTGCTTTTGTAATTCTTAGAGCTTGATACCTCTTGACAATTACGTAAAACTCACCATGTATGGTGAATGTACTTGGGATTTTGGTTTTTGTGTCAGATATCTTAACAAGCAATAAGTCCTCATGGTTTTCGATATCGCTTACATTTATGTTGGCTAATTCTTGACGTCACCACGCCCCAGATATACCAAAAATTAATATAGCCTGTAATAAAATACAAGTCATTTAAGTATGCTTTACGTAGTTCTAAGTAAATGACCAAATTAACTATCAAAATATAACCTACCTACTAAATTAAGCATTGCCTAATAAACTATTATAACAAATAAGTATGTTATAAGTGCCTACAAATAGGTTTAAAGTAAAGAAAAGTTTTAAAAACGTACCTTAGTCTATCTTCTATATCTATACATAGATACATACATACAAATAAATAAAATTGATGTGTCTGTTTGTAATGCCAAAATAACAACTTTTGCATAGGAAAGTATAAACGGTTCATACAACAAAACAGTAATTTTTAACATTTTTGTCTGTCTGTCTGTTTGTTTGTTCCGGATAATCTCCGAAACGGCTGGACCGATTTTGACGGGACTTTCACTGGCAGGTAGCTGATGTTACGGGGGTAACAGAGGCTCCTTTTATTTTAGAAAAATAATTAGGGTTCCGCGTAAAAAAACCCATGTAATTATGAACAAAAAGTCGGAAATGAAACTTTCTTTTTGCATTTGGTAGCCCAATTCTTGAGGATAGTTATAGGCTATTTAACATCACGCTATGACCCTTAGGAGCCGAGCATAAAGAAAAAAGTCAGAAAGAAGACTAAGCGAAAACGAAGTAATAGCGCGGGCGGGCGATTCAACGTGACGGTTGGCGACGGGTCGGGGGACGAGGGAGTTTTATTAAAATTTGGTATTAGCATATTGTGTATCTTACGACGTCCACGCGAAAGAAGTCGCGGGGCACAGGTAGTTACTAAATATTACACAGCACATCAAGCTACTACAATCTGTCAAATTTCTTTAATAGATTTTCAACTTTACTGCTATAAAATTAGGTTCAAGATTGATTGGGAAAATTTTACAGTTTCGGGTAGCTTGACCTGCTGGCGTCTGTACCTATTTTGTTAAATCTATGGCATTATCGGTTTTTAGTGCTTTTTTACATTGAATATATTGACCACATTGAGGACGGCTTATACTTCACACGTAATTCATTGAAATAAGCCATCAAAACATTTTCAGAGAATGATTAAGTATTTCTTCGAGTCTTCCATGATATAAAATTATTGTAAATCACTAAATACCTAGCGCTCTCGCGATTTTGGCGGCGAGAGACTATTTTCTGCAATTTGCGCCTCATTCAAGTTATCAGGTGGTGTAGATTACATATTATTATGTATTATTGTCGGATTCCTCGCTTGAACTCATATTTTTGTTTACCAGTCGGAAAGTCGCAACAATCTTTGACGTTTCTAATATGAAAATGGCGCGAATTTGCTGGCGCCACGTGCGCGTGGTGAAAATTAGAACTAAATCTTTCGTCTCACTTTCTCTTTGGGACTAAAGTGAGACAAACGTATTGAGCAAAAGCGCTTCCCAGGAGGTTCGATCATTCAGCTTATTTATTCTCGTAATGTGAAGCTCCTTGGTGGAATTCTTATAAGTTTTTATGGAAATTTTAAAAAAACCGTAAAGGATACGCACACGGCGCTATACAATGGAGTGTACGTTAAAACAGGTACTTAATATTTCAGTAAATTGTGTATTTTACGAAGTCGCGGGGCACAGCTAATCAGTTATAAATCTACGTCAGACTTTGATAAAATTTAAAAAATCAGTGCTACTGACGCATTCTTTGTGGTAGGCGACTACAACCTGCCCGGCCTTAACTGGTCCAACGCGAACGGTGGTGTTGGTGAGAGTACCTATTTTACTAACATTCCGTTTTATGGTGCGTAATTTTTAACTTTCGAACAATGTACAAGGTGGGCCAAAAGAAGTCATCCGATGTTGTTTGGCTCTCTTTTTTTTTCTAAATGAAAAACTTCGATTCTGTTTTTTGATTATGTTTATTTGAACCTTTAGAATTTTATTGGTCAAGTCGAGAAGATTATATCGGCCAAATGGGCACCGTCACGATTGATTGCCATACGGGCTCGATTTATGGCATTTTTCATCACTTCGGCGAGAACTTCGGGCGACAGATTCTCGCACTCGTGTCGAATGTTGTCCTAGAGGGCTTCCAGAGTCTCGGGCTTGTTCACGTAAACACGGGACTTCAAAAAACCCCACAAAAAAAGTCTGGAACGCTTAAATCGGGCGATCTTGCGGGCCAGTGCAAATCGCCAAAACGAGAGATGAGGCGACCCGGGAACCCTGCCTTCAGAATATCGGTTGTGGCTCGCGCAGTATGTGCCGTTGCTCCTTCCTGTTGGAACCACATGTCCCTCAGTCCTAATTCGTCCAATTGCGGCCGAAAAAACTCGGTCAACATGGCCCTATAGCGCGCACCGTCCACTGTTGTCGTGGCACGGCGTCTGGTCGATGTTTCCGGCGACAGCTCGACATCCTCGGGAACAGCGGCGATATTCTCGGCAGAACGGGCGCTCCGGGGCCGGCCACTCTTGGCAACGTCTCGTGTGGTCCCATACTCTTCAAGGTTGGTGGCCAAACGGCGCAGCGACGGAATTCGCGCTGCGCCAACACCACAGACGAATTGTTATGCAAAAAAATAGACACGGTTATTCCGCGTTCTTGGGGAGTGTATCGCTCTATGGCTTGTTTACTTGTATTCTGCATCTGTCTAGTCCACAAATGTCAAAACAGATTTGACATTGGCGGCCATTTGCAAAAATGAGAGCATCTTCCAATACGGTGATTTCTTTTGGCCCACCCAGTATATAGGCTTCGTAAATGCATTTTTTGAGCAAATGTGTTGAAAATAATTATATTTATCTGGTGTTTTTAAGTATTTACACAATTTAATAGACATAGTTATTTTCTTCTCGTAGTTACTTATTGAAAACAAATATACCTACGTATGTGAGCGTCCAAGTAAAAAGGGTCCAAGTAGTGGGGTATTGAGTTAAGACCAGATTCGGTATATAGAATAGTCAATTGATAATAAGGATTAAAAAAATATTCAAAAACTGGCATATTTTTTTTTATCAGACATTTGAAGTTGAAACTGAAAAAACTTGGTTTGAGAAAAAGAATTTTCAAAGCTTGATTTTTGGTACTTAATACATTTTCTGATGTTTCTAAGTACATTTTCTGGTACCTACTTAGAAACATCATATAATGTCATTTACTATATGAACTTGTAGGTTAATTGAGCATTAATTAATAAGTAATCAATTAAATTCGAGAAATGCAATTTTTTCACCCAACTTTACAAAACTGCGTATATCTCGGAAAGTTAATGCCGGGAACTGGACCCTTTTTGCTTGGACGCTCACAAATTGCCTACATAAAGTAGTGAGGTTAAGAATGTACGCGGTCGAGCAGATGCAACAATGTGCTCATCTAGCCGTCGAGTATCAAAGTTATGATGTAACTGAATGCAACGAATTGCATCTATGAACTATAAATATTCATACAAGTACCTACATTATATAGTTTCAAAATATTGGACCTCTTAGATTAAACCCCGCGACTGCAATGACAATTTTATTTACCGGTGTAGTCAGGCAGTAAATGAATAACATTTCGCTTTGTTTAAAAAGATTAACAACACTTTTTTTTTACTTTTTAGTTCGATTTTTGGCAGGGCAGTCGTCTTTTTTATTTTTATTTTTTACATAACACATAACATCACGCCTTGTTTCCCCAAAAGGTTAGGCAGAGGTGTACCTATAGTATGTACACCCACATTTCGCCAGTTATGTTTTGATTGTGTGTTGTGTTATTTTTTTTTTGTTTTTCTAAACTACTAGGGGGATTGGGGGGTGTCAAAGTTTGTATGGAAGAATTTTAACGCACGGTCCGATTAACACGAAACTCAGTATTATAAAGAATAACGTGCATCAGGGTTGTTTTGAAAATTTACCCCTAACGGGGTACTATAGTAGTAGTGGTGTCAAATATCTATCTACTAAGTAATGAAACGTTTGTTTTGTTATCAAATGTATGCAATAAACTTGCTCCGTTTAACGGTCTCGATATTGCTTTTATTTAGTAAAAATTAAAAATTCTGACAAGTTTGTCCAGGAAACATGGCATAATTTGACAAGAATTTGTCCTGTAGGTAGGTACTTTGCGCATGTTTTTTTTTTTGTTGGATTTAAGTTTCAACAATTTACTTGTGACTACAGTCTCAACTTTTAGATCCCTGTACATAATGATAATGGCTAAGTTCTATCTCTTTCGAAACTGATCGGAAGCAAAGACATTCCCAAATTACAATCGTACAATAGAAATTGGAAGAAAGTGAATCGGCCACGCATGAAATCGATTAACTATGTTTTACGGATCGATCCCTATTGTGTGCAGAATGCGTGGACAAGAGACTTCGGAACCATGCCAGTGCTTATTGCCCCCGCACAGCGCATCATTAGGCACGGATCACTCTATCCGATGGACATCCATCATTATGAATTTGACGGGACGGAAAAGTCTGTGCTATTAGTAAACATTAACATGGATACCTAATAAGTCATTACACGCAGCTTTTAATAAAACATGCATCAATCTAATTACACTTTAATATCTTGAGATCGGAATGGGCACAAGTTGTGGACAACCGATTTTACATGGTCAACCGAATAATACCTTACTATTATTTAATTGAGAGAATGAAGGTAAATTACGAGCGGTTTTGTCACTAATGGAATGTTGGTACAAACACCACGTCGCGCGTCGGCGTCGGTGCACTGATTGGTGGTTGTTTTTAAGAAGGTAATTGCTGAAAGTTCAGGACAGAAGAGCGCACGTAAGTGGTGAGACCAAAAGAACCTTCAATTTGTTAGGGTTAAAGGGGGACACCAGAGGAAAGGCCGTTCTAAGGATTTTAATAGTATGTTTACTATCCTTTTCTTTATATATTGGAAGGTGTGATTTACTAGTATTACGTGAGACGTGTGGTCTCACACAAGGCTAATAGAAGAGTACAGTCGCTATGAGACAGTAAGGATTTCGGTCAAGTGGTAATGGCGGGCTCTAGTAAAAAATAATATTTATGAGTTAGAAACAGAAAGAGTGCTGAAGTAGGGTCGATTTGTTTTTGCTATACTCCAATACGCCCCCTCTAAAATAAATCCCTTTCTTTTTAATTACGAACATTATATCAAACATCTGTACTTATACAATTAAAATATCACACACCTTCCTATTTTTGTCTATCTGGGAATACAATCATCATGGTCCAACATTCATTGCGCAGGATTAGGGAAACCCAGAAAAACCTAATTAGACCATCATCAATCAATTCATCCATTATTATAATATTATAATTGGATACTATTAATGTTATTCATCTACATATTATAACCAAGCTTTTATAATTATCATATCTTTATTTATATATCCACGTTGTATATAATTACAACTTCACCCCGAGTTTCATTCTCATCTCGGTGAAACGCACCGCGGGTAATGATTTTGTCAGGATATCAGCCAGCTGGTTATCTGTAGAAACATAAACCATTTTAATCATATTTTTCTCAACCTGTTCTCTAGAAAAATGATACTTAATATCAATGTGTTTAGATCTTTTGTGACTAGTAGGATTGTTTGCAATGCTTATGCATCCATTATTATCCTCATAGATACAAATAGAATCTGGTTTCGCAATGCCAATGCTTGTTACTAATGACTTTAACCACAGAGTTTCTTTTCCTGCTTCATATACTTGAGCCATGTACTCTGCTTCAGTAGATGATGTTGCCACTGTTTGATTTGCTTTGTTTGTCAGCATATTGTGCATTGTTTAAACAAATAACCTGTAGTACATATTCTATATTTTATATTACTATTTAGATACCCCAGTCAAAATCAACAAAGCCACTTAGAATATTTTGTAGGTAATCATTTCGTGTTAGGTTAACTTGAGATTTATAGTTCCCTTTAAATAACGCAAGAGCCTTTTTAAGTGTAACCATAATTAATGGTTGTTTTTGTTTGCATATCGACTCAAGATGTTAACAGAAAAACTTAGGTCTGGTCGAGTGTACAACATGATCAAACGCCTGATAAGATTTCTACACTTGTTATTTCACACGAATTAATTGCTTCGTAATCTAGTTAACTTTAAAGGGGTGTAGTGACAGAATTACAGTCACTCATGTTGAACTTTCAAGAATTGTTTTTTTTTTTATATGTTTCCTGATTCAAAGTAACATTGTTTTCTGACCTGGTAATTTTGATTCCCAGAAAACATTTGATCTCTTTTAAGTCTACCATCTTAAAAGTGTTCATTATGTATGTTTTACAACTATTCATATTATTTATATCTGCGGTTGAAATCACAAGATCGTCAACATAAAACATAAATATTCTTTAAAATATGACCAGCATTAAAATTGTAAATGCCCCGGTCCGCTGATGAGTATTGAAAAACCCCTTTTTTTAAAGCTTGCTCAAACATTTGGATGGCTTATTTAATTTGCAAACCATATCATTTGTAGCCGGGATACCCTCGGGAATTTTCATATTGATTTCCACATTCAGTTTCCCATTAAAAAAATGCTATTTTTACATCCATATGGTGATTCTCTAAAGCTAATATTAATCTAAAGCTTGCGATCCTTGCAAACTTTGCAAACGTTTCATTATAATCAATCAGATATTTCTGACTAAAACCACGAGCCATTAATCTCGCTTTATACTTCAAGTGTTTTCCAAACTCATAATTTTTATTGTAAGAAACAGTACTGTCTTGAGATAAAGTTAACTCATTGTCATTGTGATATGAAGACCAGTGGTGCTATTCTGTAAAGATCCCACCGTGAAAATTTAGGTGAAGTGAGCGTGATTTGAACTGTCATCCCACCTTACACTACTGGGAATTGAGCTCACTTCACACTCACTTCACTTAAGTGCTCACGGTGTGATGTTTACAGAATAGATCGGCAGTTCACGCGCCACTGTATCATATACAGATTTATTAGCAGGTATTGCGTCCGTTTGCTAGACATCAACAATCTGATTGATTCTTATCAGATTCACACCACTTTTCAAAAAGAGTGTACAGAGTCAGACTTGTCAACAGACTTATTGCTATTCCTAGCCATAATCCGTTCAGGCTCAGTTTTCACTGACCAACCCGATAAGAAATTAATCTCATCCATTACCAAATCTCTGACTCTCTTTTTCCGGTCAACAGATTTATTGCTATTTCTAGCCATAATCCGTTCAGGCTCAGGTATCACTGGCCTATTTGATAAGAAATTAATCTCATCCATTACCACATCTCTGACTCTCACAAACTTTTCATCTACCACATCCCACGCCTTATAACCATTTGGTTCATAACCAACAAAAATTCCCTTTGACAATTTTTTGTCAAATTTCGTTTTATTATTACTTTTATTAACAAAATAAAGAGTAGAACCAAAAATTTTTTTAATACTTCAGTTGTGGCTTAGTATTATGCCATAACTCATAAGGTGTGTTATCCAACCTCAGTGCTTTTGTGGGAGTGATATACACAGCCTCACCCCAGAACGATTGATCTAATTTAGACCCTTGTGCCATTGTACGACTCCGTTCTGTTATTGTTCTTATCATACGTTCGGCAATACCATTCAAAGCCGGAGTATATCGCACTGTTAAGTGGTAACCAATACCTTTCTGCGCATAGAACTCTTTAATTTAATTGGATACAAATTCCCCTCCAATATCACAATATAAGTTAATAATCCTCAGACAAAAACGAGCATCACTTTTTGCTACATAATCCCGAAACGTAACAAAAACATCTGATTTACGAGCTAACAAATAGGTCGCATAATAATGAGTGTATTCGTCCACAAAAGTCACAAAATAATTTTTGCCATCAATAGACGAAGGCTTAATAGGAGGACAGCAAACATCTGGTGCGCTTTAAATAGAGGTCGCTTCAAATCTTTTGTTTTCGATTTGTTAAATGGCAAACATGCTATTTGGCATAATGTTATCAATACTATCAATATCAGAAAATAGTTTCTTTTTATTTCCATAAATTTTGATTTGCCAATATGGACTAACCTTTGATGCCACAATTCATAATTATTATTTACGACTCTATTTAATGAGCATTCGCTATTTAAAGCATGTTTAAAAAACAGAAAGTTAACGCCGATTAGATTGTTCAAAGACTCACCCTTTATTTTACACAAGTACAATGCCGTTTCAATCAAAATTAAAAGTCATACCCGCTTGCTGCATTTTCTTTATCGTTAGTAGGTTGTAGGGGATATTGGAACAGAAAAGTATATCCTGTAGACCTGTAGTATGCCTGGTACGCCCATCTTACTGGTAACCGGGAGATTCCCCTTCTTCATCGCTTGTTTAATAAACGTGTCATTTTTCGCTACAGAAATGTTAATTGGTTTTTCTAACTCTGAAGTTAAGTGCCAAATCTTCTAGATTTATCAAATGATCTGATGCTCCAGAATCCAAAACAAAAGTATTATCGTTTTGCCCATCATTACTGTCATTTGTATCACTGCCTGTCATAAAAGCAAATCCAGCAGTATTTGCATTTTGTGCTGCCATAGCTGTTCGGTAAAGTCGTGATAAGGTGGGTCACTTTAATTTTGCACCTGCAGCCATAAGTTCAGTGACAATCTCATCAAATATTTGGAAATGTTTAATTAGTTTGGTGTCCCTATCCAACTTCAAGTTCAGCATTCTTTTTTTAAGAAACAGCTGCGTCGCTACACTTTTCCTTTCAAAGATAGTCAAGCTTCGTGAAAATTTGTTTTGCAGTATCTGGTTCTGTATTCACGCCAAGTAATGAGTCTGACAAAAACTCGATTATCATGTTTTAGCTGAAGTATTTTTCTTAAGCCACTCTGCACTTCTTTCTGTCGGAACTTCATCATCGATCACGTTCAGTGCTTCAAGTTCACTTAATAGATTGTGAATTCGAAATTTCCACACACTATATTTATCTCCATCAAATTGTCTAATGTTCCTTTTAGATCTTAAATCCATTTTTAAGCACTCGCACTAAAATAAATTTTTATTTATATTGGTAAATGCACAGAAAGTTTTTATTATTTAATGTCCATTTAATTTCACTCTATGTTATTTATTCTCACTTTGGCTTAGCGCTCTGGGCCCATAACCTGTTAGGGTTAAAGGGGGACACCAGAGGAAAGGCCGTTCTAAGGATTTCAATAGTATGTTTATTATCCTTTTCTTTATATATTGAAAGGTGTGATTTACTAGTATTACGTGAGACGTGTGGTCTCACACAAGGCTAATAGAAGAGTGCAGTCGCTATGAGACAGTAAGGATTTCGGTCAAGTGGTAAGGGCGGACTCTAGTAAAAAATAATATTTATTAGTTAGAAACAGAAAGTGTTGAAGTAGGGTCGATTTGTTTTTGCTATACTCCAACACAATTAAGTTGTCAAACCTCCACAGTTGAGTTTGATCTGAAGATCGTTTCGATGAACGGACACGCGACGAACGACAGCTCATACCACAGACTCTTATGATTTGTAACCCAAATATTTGGTCACAGTACCATTGTTACAGTGAATAATTATCATCATTGGGTCGAAAGTTTATATTATAGTAATCTTATCCGTAGTGTTTGCCACTCAAGTATCAGTTGTGACACTTTTGAATAACTCCTGTAACCGTGAAGTGCTGTGTTCCTAGTTTTTGGATTTTACAAATGATTGAGGGTCTGTATTTTGTTTTAATTATAGTTAATTTAGAAATAGGTTCAAAAGTAGGCCATCGTCGCATGCCTGTTAAAATTACCACTTAACACAGATAAGAATTTTAACCAAATTATGGTGGTCAATCAAAATCCAGTAACACGGAAACAGGAAAAAAAACTCAAAATAGTAAATTATGCTGCAATATGTGTCTGCATTTAATCCTGCCACGTCTAACAACCGGTGACAGCGAAAGTAGATAGGTACTTGAATTGAAATAGAGTTAGTTAGTAGATATACGTACTTAAATCCATCTTTGGATTTTGCTCATTTGCTTCCAAGAATGGAAGAAAAGTTTATTGTGATACATTTACGTAAGAAAATGCTCGGTTTTTAGGCTTCTGTAGTTAAAAAGGAACCCTAATAGTCTTACCATGTCCGTCTGTCTATCTGTCCGCGGCTTAGCTCGAGAGACTACTAGAAAGCTGTAATTTGGCATGGGTATACATATTAATCACGCCGACAAAGTGTAAAATAAAATCTTGTAAAAAAAAAATTGTATGGTAACTACCTACTTCCCTTGCACGTAAAGTGGGGATGATATTTTTTTTCTCGTCTATCCCATTGTGTGGGGTTTCGTTGGATAGACCGTTCGTTAAAATATTGCGGGTCTGTGAAAACCATTTTTCGATTCAGAGGTCCGTTTGCGTAATATTAGGTACCTAAGCTTTAAAGTGCTTATTTTTGTTAGAGTCTTGTGATCTTGTCCAATTTAGCTGGCAAGGGCCAGCTAAATTGTTGTTTTTGGATATCGCTCATCCAATAGAACAACGACGTAGTTACGATAACGTCGAAAATGAGTTTTGAATGTCATAAGTTCACGTTTCGAAAGTTCTATTTATGACAAAAACGACAGAATTATAGTTACGGTGGTTTTGATAGAGTGAGTGACTGTCGTTAGGGAATTGGTGTATTTTTCAAAAAGTCACGCGGACACATCGACTTATTTGACAGGGTTTTTTTTTTTTGTAATCATGTTGGTATCTTACATTATCTAGGTATCTTTGTTTTAACATAAAAACTAAACTTTTGTAACTCATTTAAAAAAAAATTGATACTTCTTATTATACGTATATAAATTGTAAACAGATTTATAAAATTATAACTAAATTGAACAATTTGTTATTTAAATTCATAATTTATTCCCATTTCAAAACCTAGTTTATGTCATAATTGTTATATTTCATTTATAAAATGGCAAAAGTGTACGTCAGGTTTGTTTTATTTGGAATTTTTTAACAGTTTTCTTGAGTTTTCTCATGAAGTTATTACAAATTATTATTGATAGTAAAGTAACATACATAAATATTAAAAGATGTTATCATAATCATTGGAACTATATCATATTTTCAATTTCAAACCTTTCAAACGTTCTCTTGAAAAATAGCTAAAACGTAATTGCGTCATTGTTCTATTGGATGAGCGATATGTGAAAAAATTCGCGGCAGTAGTAAGTATATACAAGGTGTAACATAAATAACGCACAACCTCTTAAGGGAACATTGTACTCATCATTATGGTCTATTTCCAGGAGCTAGACCACCACCTCTTAAAGCAGTATTTTAATCTTGCTTGAGTATGGGAAAGAGATGGCGCTAGACGTCCTGTATAGCTTCATCTCTTTCTGACACTGAAGTAATATTAAAATAATACTGCTTTAAGAGGTGATGGTTGGCCCTCGTTCGAAAGAGTTACCGTGGCCCCGGCACAGGCAACAGAAGGAACACGGGTGGGTTTTAGTCAGTAAAAGTCTGACACGCCCTCCCGCTCCGCCCGGGAGAAGTCATTTGATGAAGTCCCATCCACCAAAAAATAAAAATGCAATGCAATGTATTATTAGGATTTCCCATCAAGAATTTCTCAGTGGCAGCCCGGAGTCTAGATTTATGGCAAAAGGCTCGCACCCTATGACATGGAACTTAAACATAACTGATTCGCGGAATACAGGCGTGATGTTATGTTTAAAACTATAGCGATATTCACTTTAGGCGCTGGCTCTTGTGACACACGAAATTCAGAACAAGAGCCAGGGCAGCACAGATCGATTGTGTTTGAAGTTTCAATAAATAATCTATTATGATTATTTCCTGTATCCACTAAATATACAAATAAATTACCGGTTTAAATATTTGAATACTTAAAAAAACATTTAAAAATACAAAAAAAATGTGGTTCGCTGGTGTCGGGAGCAGGATCCAAGCAACCGGTGGTTAGGGCTCCGAAGACAGGAACCTCGTCACGATACGAGCCGTATCGGTGAGTTACTGCCTTGTGAATCAGGTCCTTGATCCAACTGCCTAACGAGACCCTCGAGAAATGTTGATCGAGGCTTTCGGCTATCAGGCCAATGGCCGTTAGGACAATCGGCACAATGGCAGCTAAGCTCACATCGCAAATGTCAACGACCTCGTATGCTATGTCGAGAAATTTAATTTGTTTCTCTTTCTCAGCTTTCACGAGGTTTTCTTAGTTTTCACCAGGATCCTATTATTATTTACTATAGCCTTCCTCGATAAATGAGCTATCCAACACTAAAATAATTTTTCAATTCGAACCAGAAGGTCCTGAGATTAGCGCGTTCAACCAAACAAACAAACTCTTCAGCTTTATAATATTAGTATAGATTATTATGAATCTTGATAACGTTCCAGATCATGCAGGTGCGGCGGGCGTCACGCTGTGGCTGACGATGCTGGGCGTGATGCGCGCGCCGTCCATGCCGGCCGACACCGACACGCCGCCCTTCAGCACGCTCTACAAGTGGAAGCACGTCGACTTCGAGTTCCCCTCGCCCAGGCATCGACGGCATGCACTTTCTACAGGGTAACTATCAAAATCGTTTATTTGCATAAACGATGGTAGGTACAAAAAAAAACATAAAATTCATTGCAAAGACACATTTCGCCATGTAGTGAGGGCATGCAAATATATTATTTAATAGATTAAGTAGGTATGCTAGTTAGATAAACAGTAATATACGGACAAGTTAATAACAATTTTTAGGGATTAAATTCGACTTTTAGCGTTAAGAATTCTGTGCACAACGAACAAAAGAACAATTTATGCAAGTCAATACCAATTTGAATTAAAATCCATACTAATACTATAAATGCGAAAGTAACTCAGAACGGCTCTAACGGGCTAGGATAGTTTTTATCCCGGTAGTACGTTCCCGTTGGATAATTTCCTGTATCCACGCAGGCGAAGCGGGGAAAAAAGCTAGTTGTATATAATTATTTAGCATAAGCATTATCAGCCTATAAAGTTCCCACTGCTGGGACACGGGCTTCCTCTGTGTGAGGGGAGTGAGCCGTAAACCACCACGCGAGCCCAGTGCGGGTTGGTAGATGGCACGAGATCGTTTTGTTTTTGGCTGTTTCTCAATGTTTTCCTTCACCGATTTGATAGCAGATAATATTTATAATTACATTTAATTCTATAGATACCTATCGGAGTTACGACCTCGCAGATAGGTTCTTTATTGCATGAGTTAGATCTGTCAGGCTATCATCATGTTAGAATTGCCCAGAAATTACGAAAAATCAGGGAAATTAACTGTTAAGCAAATTGACTGCCTACCAACTTAAATTGTACGTATATTCAAATTACAGTAACAGGGTGTAACCTCAGATCAACAAAAAAAGGAAGATGGCGCGCTGCGAACAACAAAAGTGAAGCCACAAAACCGTGCTCCTGCAAGTAAAATACACGCTCACGCACACACATACAACTATAACCATGCTCACCGCTCTTAGAACGTGACGAGTCGTCGTCTAGTTAACATAGTTTTAAAAAATAGAATTATGCCTTTCTGTGTAGTGAAAAGTTGTAAAAACAATAGTAAATCACATAAAAAGTCTCACGGAATCACTTTTCACTTGTAAGTACTTGAAATAACATCGTTTTTTTTATTAAATAAACTATAGGTTTTACGTTACTTTGAACAAAAAAAAGCCAGTGAACGAACGCAGTGACATCAAGTGCGAGGGTTGCCATAATATGATTTTTTTTCCCCATTCGAAATGTGGTTTCTTACATCGCGTTTTATTCCTATTTTCTTATTTTAATGTATCTAACATTTTAGCTTTCCTATTAATACTGAAACAAAAGTGGATATCCTAAAAATTTATGTACAATTAAAAAAAAGGATAATAAATCAATACAATAATTAAACACAGGCTATATTTTTCTGATTTGATTTAGTTTCGCAGCTTAGACTAACATTAAAATACTACTGTCCCAAAATTTTATTTTTATATTTTAGATGTCATTTCCATCGTCCGTAATTGCTGAAAACTCAAAAAAATTTGTTTAGTTTTCCGGAATAGAAGTCCTTCTAAACAATTGAGGTACAATACCATACTAAGCACTATGTTGCAATATTATCTTACCACTACATTATAACTCCCCAAATTATAGGGAAAAAATTTAACAAATGGCAACCCTTCGATACACACATAGATAAAAAGGTGGCTTCACTTTTGATGTTCGCGGCGCTCCATCTTCCTTTTTTTGTTGATCTGAGGGTGTAACAGAAAGGTGTGGTCCAATTTAAGGGTATAATACATACCATCAAACTGAAAAACTTTCTCCATGGCACCAACATTGTAATCAAGAAAAAATTATCAGCCGTCCCATACGTTTGGGTCAAGTAAGTATTGAAGCTCTGTACGAGACAGCTGATATTTTTCTCGATTACGATGTTGGTGCCATCGAAAAAGTTGTTCAGTTTGATGGTCTGTACCACACCCTTAAATTTAACCACACCTTTCTGATACACCAACCCTGTATAGTATGAAATGGGTGGCAAATGCAATGCATGGCAAAATGACAAAGGGTTTAAATTTGCTTAACAATTAATTTCCTTGTACAAAAACAACAACGATTAAGTTTTGTACGATCCTTGTAATTCTTAATTTCAGAAAATTCGTGCCTGCTAACGTGCTCCCCCTAGGGTTGGAGGTGTGGGGCCCTCGCGTGTGGGTGACGGTGCCGGCGTGGCGACGCGGCGTGCCGGCCACGCTAGCCACGGTGTCCCGACAAGGGGGACAAGTCTCGCCACGACTCAAGCCATACCCCGACTGGAGCTTCCATAGAGCTTTTGGTGAGTTACTTTTTGTGACTCGATAAGATTCAATCATAATTCCACAAAGTTAATGGATAGCTTTATATCATAACATGGGAATACAATATTTACTTGCAAATAAAAAAGTATCTTTATTTGTCTATTTATTTTTATTTTCAAATCTTTCAGGTGACATGAAGAACTGTACAGGACTAACTTCAGTGTTTCGAGTGCAAGCCGACCCCTGCGGCCGACTTTGGGTATTAGATTCCGGACAGATAGACTCTCAAGATAATCCGAAACAGTTATGCCCACCTAGTATAGTGGTGTTTGATCTCCAAACGGATAAAGTAATCGCGCGTTATACGATACCAAAACAATATGTGTTGGAAGACTCATTATTCGCAAACCTCATCATTGACACAAGGACGACAGATTGTTCTGATCTTCACGTGTACATAGCAGACACTTGGCGATTCGGCCTCCTAGTTTTTAGACAAAGTGATGTAAGCTTTTGGAGATTCACGAATCCCTTCTTTTTCCCGGATCCACTAGCATCAAACTTCACTCTTCATGGACTTAATTTCCAATGGACAGACGGCATTTTTGGTTTAGCGCTTACGCCCGTTGATCCGTATGAAGAACGCATATTGTTTTTCCACCCCATGTCCAGTTACAGAGAATTCTACGTCTCAACAGCGGTGTTACGAGAACCGTCCCGCGTCGACAATAGTTCTATGGAGTTCAATATAGCCGGTGAAAGTAGAGGATTGACTGGCCAATCTTCTGCTTCTGCTATTGATAGACGAGGAGTAATGTTTTATGGTTTAGTAACTCGAGATAGCATTGGATGCTGGGACTCAAGAAAACTCTATAAAAAGAAAACCAACGGATTAGTCGCATTAAATTCAGAGACTTTAGTTTTTCCGAATGACATCAAAATTGATCAAGAAGCTACGCAAAGCTTATGGGTTATTTCTAATCGGTTGCCGATGTTCCAAGCCGGGCCGCTGGACCTGGACGACTACAACTACCGCATCCTGTACGCCGACACCGCGGAGGCAGTGCGGGGAACTGTCTGTGACCCAGACTCGGGCCTACCGCCCGCCGCCGATGTCATACACAGAGGATTGCTGCCATAAAAATGTACCTCAAAAATAATGTTATTTACCTAGTATAATAAATATTTAAGCACTTTTCGCAAAAACTACTTCATCAATTCAAACGCCTGCACATATTTAGATTGCAACCATCTTTGTGGTAACAGTTACTTTACATTTTTCGGCGGCGCTGCTGCCTTACTCATTTTACTAGTTGCCTCCATTTGCTCTGTTATAAACAATGTTCACATATTGTATAACAATTTTCTAAGTCACAGGATATACCTAAGTACCTACTTAATTAAAGCTTTTTACATTATAAACTTGTCTGTTGATATCACTTTTTTATTTATTTTAGCGTAATATCTTAACATTTATTTTGTATGTGTTGACTAAAACTACACAATATAGCATAAATAGTATTCATATATAGCATTCATTTAATCGAATGCATCCTCTAATATACATCCTCCCGCTTTTATAGTAGTTTCTATTATTTTATTTTCGTCAAGTTTTTTTTTGCAACATCCAACAGTTTTACTTGTCGTTGGAATCCAGTTTGTAAATGGTTATGCAGTCTTACCGAAGAATGATAGCGTTTCCGCGATGTGTGTCACTAGCAAAAAATATAGGAATCTAAGAAACTTCTACGAAGCATCTACAAAAGTTTTACGATGCGTTAACGACGCGTATTAGAAGCAGCTACTAAGCTTCTACGACGCGTCTACGAAGTTGCTACTAACCATCTTCGCCCCACATACTATACCGACTAAAGCCCCATTTAAATGTAACGTGCCCCGTGTAAATGGGGTAAATAAATTCATTTTATGAGACCGTACTATCGCATTAGGTAATGCAACCAGTAATGATAGTTATAAGGGGAATAAATAAATAATTAAATAAATAAGTTAAACAGAAAAACAAACTTCATGTGTAGGCCTCCTTTTTCATCTATGGTTATAAAAAAAATATCTATGGTTAGATTACTGTTAATGAGAAATCCGGTGTGTTTACTATCTACTGATATATTATTTTAGTGATATCCGTTCGTCAGGAATATTCTATAATAGAATGTAATAATGAATCAGTCAGTGAATCAGTGTTGTGCTATTATGTAGTATATGCAGGAACGAAGGTGTCCATTAATTCACTAAAAACGGATAACTTCGCAAGCAGTGGTAAATTGCTACGATGCAAGCATTTTACAGTCGCAAAACATTAAAGGTTGTGTTCAAGCCAATAATTGCCTTGGTGTAAACAAAAATCGCATGTGTTTATTGAATGGCAAAACTTACGTTCTATTGGTATTGTATGTTCTTTTATGGAAATCGCACGCGTGTAAACACTTGCATACAATTCTTGAATGGTAATTAATAATTGAACGTTCTTTATGGCATACGATTATTGCTCTTGAGCGTTCTAGAAACTATACATGGGGCTGCTTATAAAATAAAATAATAAATAATGATTTATTACAGGCGAAACAAAAACCCATATACAAAAAAAAATTGAATTAAAACATGAGGGTATGTAAAGGTACCGATACTCTTCAAAACAATAAGTCTATCGTCAATTTTTTGTAGTCATGTTTTGTTCTCACTTAGGTGAACAGAAATCCAGTGCACAAATATAGGGCTTGCTAGGTTACACGAGACAACCCTCAAAATGCTGTTACTGGAGCGTCTCAAACTCTGCCAAAAAGACGCGACCCTCGACCTCATGATGGCGTAAAAAATCTGGGACCCTCGCTTCAGCAAACATGCTCGAGGCACTGCAGTACCTTGGCAGTTTCATAAGGGTTCGGTAAGCATCATTGTACTGAACCCTTAATGAATTGTACATCTTTTTTGTGAAGTTGCACCAAAGTTGGCAAGTGT
This sequence comes from Fissipunctia ypsillon, assembly GCA_947568875.1. Taxonomy (NCBI): domain Eukaryota; kingdom Metazoa; phylum Arthropoda; class Insecta; order Lepidoptera; family Noctuidae; genus Fissipunctia; species Fissipunctia ypsillon. Next base: position 13,271,694 of record OX387652.1, read on the forward strand.
ACATTGACAAACAATAAGCTCTGAACAGAGTGTTCTTTACGTCTTTGGTGCACTTCACGAATTTGCGCGCGAGCATGTTACTCCTCACGGAGAGGGCCCTACGCTCCCTTTCTATGTCGCAGTCGTCCTGAAGTCTGTCCGTCAAAATGTGCCCTAAGTATTTAAACTGCTTCACGACCTTTATGGTCGCACCATTCAAATACAGACTGGGTATGTTCATCGGACCAGCTCCAGACCTGAATACCATAGATTCGCTTTTGAGAACATTGTATTTCAGTCCGTGAGCATCAGCATAATGCTCACAGACAGACAACAGTTTCCTCAAACCTTTGATTGAGGGACTCAAAAGAACCATATCATCAGCATAGCTCAAGCTGTTCACGCAAACATTGCCGAGATGACAGTCAATCTTTGTTCTTCTGAGTTCCGCAATCAGATCGTTGACATACAGGTTAAACAAGTCCGGAGAAGTCAACCCTCCTTGGCGAACACCACAATCTAACCTGTAACTACTAGATAGAGTGTCACCCCATCTCACTTGATTGGTTTGGCCCCCGTACCAGAATCCCAACAGATCTACAATTTGGTGAGGCACTTGTGACTGTTTTAGCTTGTCCGAGAGGATTTCATAATTCACCAGGTCAAAAGCTTTACTCAGGTCTAAGAAGCAAGCATACACTGAGGTTCTCTGGTGGGTGTAATAGGCTATCGTACTCTTAAGGCTAATAATCGCAGAGTCTGTTGAGAGTCCGGGTCGGAAACCAAACTGCGCATCGTCAATCTTTATATTCTTAGAAAGAAAGAAAGGAAGAAAAATAGGTTTATTTGTCACAGAAACACGTGCATACAAAACGATAAGAATAATCAGAAAAATAAAACAAAATAGAACCACATTATAATCACGAGCTCAAAACAGAAATAGTCGGAAGCTGCACGTCATGACTGTGACAAGAAGGCTTCCACTCAGCATGATGCTGTGCTATAAGGGACCCACAGCACAGTGCTGATTTTCAGTGGTTACCCGAAAAAGACGTACGGAAATCAAGTCAGGTTCAGTGATCAGTACATAAATAGTTACATAACAAAACAAAAGAACCAGTAACAACTTAAAATATGCTGCAACTATACAACCAAATATAGGTATGAATAAATATTATGAAATAACCCAAAAATGACTCCGTAGGCATCGCAGGTTCTTCTGCACAAATGCTGGACAAATGGCCGATGCAAGAAAATAAGACATTCTAAAGCTCACAGCAACTGTAGATAAACTCTTAGTCTGTTGTCAAATTCTAAAAGGCAATCTGTTAATTAGAATCGAATTAAATAGGATCCGCTTCGGGGAATTGCTGAACTAGTGATAAGATTTCGTAAGGTTTGTAACAGACAGATATAACTTAATATGTCTTCCACGACACACAATTACCCAAACTAGTTATTCAGTTTTATCACGAACGTAAAACATTCCCTTCTCTGCAATCTAGACCAGTTGGGAGCGTAAGGTATTACACCAGCCAGGCACGACCACTCCTTGAAGGTAGTTTCGAGTAATAACATACTATGAACTGGTTGCTCACGTCAAAACTATTATGTAACAACTTCTTTAATTCGTATTTAGACCTCGCTGTTATACATAACAGTTCTAAGCAATCGACCGAATGGACGTGCTTTATTAAACAGATGTGCATAAGTGATTCAGTGAAAACGTTAATATGGAAAAGGTAAGTTCTTATAATTTTTTATGTAAAGTAGACGATTCCTAGGCTCTGAGCGTATTTATGTAGTGATATGGAATATGCAAGTTAGGTTTCGAATATTTTCCAAAATTGCGTGTTTATGATCCACGTAGATTTACCCAAGGTTTTTCCAAAGAGCTGATGGTAAATAAAACTGAAGCCTTCTTCAATCTTATAAGCAAAGTTGATTTTAAAATACACCGGATTTAATGAAAAGAATGTGCATAATAAAGCCTTTGTTATCAACAATGAAAAAGCTAGTATCCTCGGACTTCATAATCATAACTTACGCGACACATAACGAGCATATTTTGATACAAACTGGTTCGTTAAGCCGTTGTCCTTGACGGTCACATTTAATTAAGCAACCCTACTAAGTTAACCTTTCAGTCAATGTTACATTTTAGGTACGGCTTAAAGAAACGATAAAAACAGATATGTACGTCAAACAAAATAACTAGAATAGGAACCTTATTAGGATGTCAGTGTAGTAATGCACGCAACGGGATATCGCAGAAGTCTATTGCAAAATATATTGCACATGTGCGGTGTTTGGAATTATTCATTAACTAAGTGATAATCCTGTTCGAACAATCAGACATTCATAGTATAGCTGAATATCAAATAGGTCGATGAGGATTTTAGGCGTTTGACCCCTGTGTAGTATAAAACAGTATCACTGAATAGGTAGACGTACTGTGTTTACATAATCTGAATTAATCACGTATTAATACTTATGTAGGTAACACTACATAAGTATTTATACAAATTATGTAAAATAGAGGCAGAAACTGGGATGTTACATAAAAAATACTTATTGCATTGCTTCTTTGGGGCTTTGCGATGATAGGTGGATACACTTCTCTAGAATGTGGCGAGGTCGTCTGTCTATTGGGAACCTACATATTCGCAGAATATATGCTTAATCCAGAAATACCTATCAAGATTTTGGCGAGAGGTATAAACAACCTAAAATCTTAATTTATTGCCAACCTGACCGTTATATCCGTTATGTATAAAATATAACACATACATATAAATTAGTTGCTTAGCATAATATTATTTAACGTTGATGTTATCATTTAGAACTCAATACATCTCGTAGCTTTCTAGTATTTTTTGCACATACTTTACCTACAAGAAAATTATTGTCCTCTTAGCCTCTGTCTTCTGATGATATAGTTACTTCCATTAAACTTTATACTCATTTATCATGAAACATACTTCACAAAGTGTTCCTAGCGCAGACTACCTACAAAAAATAGTACCTACCTACTTGCCTTGTATGAGGTAATAATGTGTAACTCGACGAACGTAATAACGCATAATATAATATAATCTTTACAAATGAATGGTGCTGCAGTGCATGTAACAGTGGACAGGATAATGTTTACCAGCGAATTATTGGTATTTAACAACTTGTAAGTTTCTCTACTTGTCTTTCAGATATTGTTATCTGTAATATTGACGAGCATCGTGACGACAAGCTTTGGATATATACAAATTGCTAGCAGGAAACCACTAGGCACTTTATACAGATGGAAACAGATCGATTACGCATATCCCACGCCCCAAGATCGCCAGGAAGCTATCAACAATGGGTAATATTTGCGAGGTAATTGCGATTTGTATAGTGTAAAGGAGTGTAATTACATTTTTTTTTCTTCTTCAGGCAATTCAACGCAACAAACGTAATACCTCTTGGAGTGGAGCGCTGGAAAGATCGCGTGTTTATCAGCACGCCTCGGTGGAAGACGGGGACCCCAGCCACGCTATCGTCTGTACCCATCGGTGCGCCGACAGAATCACCGCCCTTAGAACCTTTCCCTAACTGGGACTGGCATAATGCAGGTATGCCTAACTCATCGAGGTACTTTTCTTCTTATTATCCAAAAAAAAGAGTGTAAGTAAATAACTTTTTTTTTAAACAGTTAACTGCACTGGCTTCACTTCAGTATTCCGCATGAGCATAGACCACTGCGGCGTTATGTGGGTGCTCGACTCCGGTCAAGTGGAAGCCTTTGAAACGCCACGTCAACTTTGCCCACCAACGTTGTTTGCCATAAATCTCAGTACTGATACAGTATTGGGGCGTTATCCAATCCCGAGCGAGTTTGTTCTTCAGAATTCACTGATCACTAACCTCGTGGTGGACTCTAGGGACGTGCGATGCAGAGACCTGCACGTGTACATTGCAGATGCCTGGCGTTTCGGACTAATCGTATTTAGACATGAAGACGCAGCTTTTTGGCGATTCAGTCACTACAGCTTTTACCCCGAGCCATTGTTATCAAACTACACTTTACATGGACTGAATTATCAATGGTCTGACGGTCTGTTCGGCATGTCCTTAGGCAAGTATCACCAAGGCGATCGACCACTGTACTATCACTCCATGTCAAGTTCCCTGGAGTTCGTAGTGAGTACGTCTGTAATCCGCGAGCCGACGCGCGTGAGCGACTCCGTGGGCGAGTTCACGCTGCTCGGTGACAGTCGCGGCGCGGACGGACAGGTCTCCGCCGCAGCCGTCGACCGCAACGGTGTTATGTTCTTTAACCTCATTTCGCGAGACAGTATCGGATGTTGGGACACACGCAAACCGTACACAAACCGGAATCTAATAGTTGTCGCTCAAAACAATAATACAATGATCTTTCCCAATGATTTACGAATGGATCATGAAGTACCACAAATGGCATGGGTAATAACAAACAGATTACCAATGTATCAATTCAATTTGATTGATCCTAATGAATTTAATTACCGAGTAATGTATTTAGATCCAGTAGCAGCTGTACACAATAGTGTGTGTCAACCAGAAATGCGAAACTTAATTGAAAATCAGGATATGACAGACTCCTAAGTCATGGGTACCTTTTTATCGTTTTATTTATGAATACATACGTAACTTAATAAAATACATACAATTTAACGTGGTTGTTTTCTTGCTGCCTTGTTTGTGTAGTGATACTCCCCTGTAAATATGTTTGTTTGATAAAATGTCCAGTAAATGTTTGTTTTTCCTTTGGACTTGTTACTTATATTTTCTACAGTGGCAGTGGACAGTAAGTAGTTTACTGTTCACTTCGTTTGGTATTTTATCATCAGTTGAGCCTTTATTTTTGACCTGACGCGAGATTTTATTAACTTTTACACCCAGAGAGTCTGTAATGTTATCATCATTTGATAGTATACGAAGTGGTAATTCTTTATATTCGTCGGCTTTAGAGATTTGACTTTCAGTTAATTCTGTCTCTTTTGTATTTTTTGGTGAAAACTCTTTATTATTACTTAAATTTAAAAGATCACTATTAATTTCTTTAATAGTATTATTTAAATTCAAGTTGCTATCTTCTTTTGAAATTTTAACACCTGTAGGATCGTTAATTTTATTACCATCCGATATCTGAGTATATGTGAAACCTTTATTATTACTAACTTTCGGTATTTCACTGCTAGTACCTGCTTTCGAGAGTTTACTATCATTAGACAACTTTTCATTGTTTTCTACATTGAAAAGACTGTGCGTAGATTCTTGGTTGTTATTTTCTACTAATATTGTTTTATCCGAGGCTTTAATTGATATTTTATTATCAATCGATTTAAATACATTGTCTATTCCACTAGGCATAAACTGTTCATTGTTTTCAACGTTTAAAATTTGACTAAACGCAGATTCTTCCTTAGTAATTTCATTTAAAATTGTTATATCTGAGGCTTTCTTACTGATATCAGTATTCAATAGTTTACTTTGTATCAAAGATTCCTGAACAGTCTCGATTTTTCCAAAAGTAAACTCGTCATTGTTGTTTTCCTTCGTGTCATTTTCTGTATTTTTTTTACTGTTTCCAGGATTTGAAATTGCAAAATGTGTATTTTTTTTAATGTTATCATTATTCATTGCTTCTGTAGAATCTTTATTTTTGTTATTATTTGAAAGTTCGCTCTCTTGCAAATCATCCAGTACCTTGTTAATAACTTCACTGGCATACTTTTCAGACTCTGAAGCGCATTGCTTTTTCAGTTTTAATTGAATTTTGTTTTCTTCTGCTATAGTCATTCGTTTTGTCTGCAATTCCGGAGGCAATGTTAGTTTAACAGTTTTATCCTCCGGTGTAGTGTTACTATCTGATATTGTAATTTTCTTCTTGCTGGGAACATTTTCAACCCCAACTAGTGAGATTTCTTCGTAAGATGTACTACTAGGCGAGTTCTGTTTTACTTTATTTTTACTTGTGGTGCCTTCATCAGTTTCAACATGACTCTGACCAGTTTTTAAAGTCGCAAATGTAAGTTCAGTCTGAGAAAGGCCATTGCCTTGTTTCTTCATAAATATTTGTGGATATTCACGTAGGTACGAAGCTATATTTCCTTTGCTGCTACCTATATGTGGAGGCGTCTCAGTGTCGTCTCCATTCATTGCAGCGCAATCAATATGCTGCTGAGGCCACGACGCAGGTATTTCTGACGTTAATATCTGAGAAGCTGTAATAGATTCTTTCCCTTCCTTTTTCAAATAAGCACCTATTCGTAACAACATCAAAACAATTTGTTCCAAAATGCGGTCAGTATCACGAGGTATCATAACTTCGCTTCCGAACCAATCTTCGTATGCGTAAACACCAATATCCGACCATCCTGCCGTTGACGGTTTCATAACGTCTGCCTCTGGGCCTTCTTCTTCAATGCTTGCATCAGTAGAAATTACTATTCTTGATGAAGTTAGTAAAATCGGGCGCAAATATGTTTTATCGGTAGCACTTGAAGTCCTTTCTCCGTAACTGTAAAGTAAGTTATATCGATATAAGGTGATTCAAAATTAACCCGACAAACTTTAAAGAGTGCTTTAGACCATCGAACTGAATAACTTTTACTATGGGACCAACTTGGAAATCGTGACAAAAAATCAGCTGTTCCATACTAAAGTTACCTACTATTACTATTCTAAACTGTAAAGGACAGCTTTTTTTTTTCGCGATTTGAAAGTTGGTCCCATAGAAAAAGTTATTCAGTTCAATGGTCTAAAGCACCTCTTAAAGTTTATTGGGTTAATTTTGAAACACCTTTCCTACATGTATAATTAAAAAAGGACACAGCCCACGTTCGCACGGACGTAAAAAATCGCGGCGGGATAAAATCGCGTGCCGCACTTGGAACGGATCAAATAGAAAGCAGTAAATCTGACGTACCCACGGCCGCGGTTTTTCCCGCCGTGATTTTTTATCGCGTGGTGTTCGAGTTTTAACGCTCGGCGTTGAGTGTTGAATGAATGGGTATAGGTACATAATTTTACATATGACATATATAGGTAATACTAGAAATAAAGATAAAATAGATCAACCATTTTTCAAATTATCTAAAGTACATACATATTTTATGGGGTGTTAAAGGTTACAACAAAATACCTTGTGATATATTGCAATTAAGTGAGAGAAAATTTAAAACTCATGTTAACAAGTACACTTTATATAAAGCATATTACAAATTAGAGGACCCAAGATAAGAATGCTTGGGAACATGCTGGTCCTACTCCATAGGTCAATCTAGAGTAGACCCAATCACACTGGTTGCTAATAAAATTGTATAATTTATTATATTTTATGACACTGATTTTACATTCTGTGATCACTTCAGCTCACACACTTTTTTTTTTTTTTTGTGGATGGGAAATCATCAAATGACTTTTACCGCTCTGGGCGTAGCGGGAGGGCATGTCAGACTTTTACTGACTAAAACCCACCCGTGTTCCTTCTGTCGCCTGTGCCGGGGGCACGGTAACTCTTTCGAATATCCCGCAACCCTGGCTGGCATCGGCCCTAGTGGACCCCTTCAATGGTGCTGACATCTCTTTGAGGCGCGCGTGGAACACAACGCGCCGTCGACTCGGGCCTTGTCCTTACCGGACGGCGAGCTACCCATTGCTCGCCGTCCGCAAGCCCGCGCCTACGGTGGCCGGGAATCGGCTGCCAATTCCCGACGCCCAGGGCGTCTCCTACAGCGACTAGGGGCGTGAGGGCGCAAAGCTTGCCTCTCCCTCACGCGTCCCGCCCTCTCCTTCGCGAGCATTACTGCTTCGCAGAAGGAGGTAATGGCTTCCCATGTACTCTCGCTCCGTACCATGGCCTGGACCAGGGCCGGACGCGAGAGATCGCCGCCGCCGATCGCTTCCACGAGGACACGGCGCCCAAGCTGGGCAGGCGTCAAAAATTGTCCTTTTAAATACAGTTCATTATTCAAGGGATGCATCCAAAATTTTCTTTGCTTCTTTTATGTTCTCCTGGCCTCACAAATGGCTACCGCTATTAATTTTGCGGAAAACATCGAACGTCCGCACTGCACGAAGAATCAGTTCAAAGCAACGCTGTATGGTCGTTGGTTAAAAGTGATTTTTTTTTAACGCTCGTTCGAATACTGTTGAAGGCGGGAAAAAACGCGCTACGCGATTTTAATCCATCGCGATTTTATTACGTCCGTGGGAACATGCGCTATTTACTAAAGATAAAATAATGCAATGGGACACAACATAGAAGAACAAAAAAAAAAAACAATGCTTTTATTTCTCATAGGGGAAGGAAGAGGTTGAGGTGTGCACCCACTTTTCGCTATGTTTAAGTACCATGCAACAGCGTGTCAACCTATAGCAATTATACAGAATTCCAGTAGACTTTTCAGATAAAAACCCGCTGATGGAACTCAATCTGCCTAGCCTTTTCCCAACTATGTTGTGGTCGGCTTGGGTAACATGATACCCCTTGGTCAGTCTGGTTGTCAGCCTTTTGGCTTCTGACTACTTGTAACGACTGTTTAAAGATCTACGAATGACAGCCAGGACCAACGGCTTAACGTGCTTTCCGAGGCACGGAGGGGTCTCGATATGTAATGGATAGTTGCCCATCCACAAACTGACCGCGGTAAGCGTAGCTTAACCTTCGATCGACCCGTGCGGTTGTTATTACTTAGCCACGAGCCCCCTATGAAACCACCAGTGCAATATTTTGGATTAAAGTACCGATGGTATAGTGTATTCTATAAGTACTACGGTAAAATATCATTATATTTACAAGTTTGCAACTAGTTTTTTGCGGAGCTGGTCTTCCCCTAGCAGAGACTTGGTGCGCCTCCTTCGAACAGCTAGCTCCAGTCCATAGTCACTGTCGTTGGGGGACAGGACAGCCGGAAACGTTTTGAATGCTGTCGCCACTTTAAGAGCGTGATAGTAGCTGTCAGACAAACCTTGAGTAATTAATTGATGAGTCCTTTAACATCCTTTTATAAGTATTGCTAAAAGTTAAGAAAATATTACACTTAACTTTATATTTCTTTTTAAATGTTTTGAATTTGAATAATTAAGATATCCCTAATTTGAAAATAACTGACTAGGAGGTAAGCCAATTTCAAAAGGGAATTGAAATCACCTAAACACAAGCATCCACATGTAGAAAGCGGGCATGATTATCGCGAACTTGACTACGACGAACTTGATGCAGGGCGGCCTGGCGGGGCCTAGCAGCAAGCACGTGCCGAGGCCAAGGGTCAGGCTCGTCAGCTCACACAGCAGCTTTCTGACAGCAGCCAGCAGGAGCCACGGTAACACCAGCGCAGGCCGCTCCTCCTTCAACACAAACGTTATTTAACTATGAACTTCTTACTGCCATGTCAGTTTCAATGCAGTTTACGGCTATTTTATAATAACAAACCAGTAGACCCGCGGTAATCCGACTATCGTTTTGCAAGTCGGTGTCAGATGTTCGAATTTGTCGGACTATAGGGTACTGCCACTGATCCCTAGTCCGGAACTTTTTTGAAAAAGAGTAGGTACCTTGTAATCCTACAAATTACATGCATAAAGTACTGTTTGCAAAGCCATTGCGCCACGTGTAGATATGCGTTCTACGATGCGACTGCTGCCGACTACTGAGCAATATATGAACGCCGGCGATCACATTCAAACAAACAAACCTCAAACAGAGACAATCTAAGCGCCGAGCAAAAGTCACGGTGTCGCATTGACGAAAATTTGCCGTAATAAATGTGCTTTGTATGTACTGCTATGGGCATTTCGGATTATAGGGAATGGCGGATTGGACAGGGGTCAACTGTCATAAGCATTTTTTAGTTCTGAACAGTTGCGTTATGAGTAGTAGTTACAGAATGTCTCTAAATCCAGTGTGTCTCTTGGCAAAGGCCTCCTCTTATAACGTCCATAGTTTCCTCTTCTCCAATGTGGACCCACTGTGACCTTTATTTCCTCTTCCCATCTTTTGCATTGTGTTCCTCTTCTCTTTATGCCGTCTCTGGGGTACCATTCTGTCATAATTTTTCTCCACTTGTCCTTGTTTAAAGCCAACTAAGGTGGTAATAGCAGTCATAGCAGTCTTTGCCCTGCGCCTTATTAGGCGTAGTAGTAGACTTATTAGTAGCAGTTAGCTTAGTATTTAAACGATATTTCGTTTAAATTACCTAATTACCTTTCATTCGTGCAAAAAGTTGACAAAAAGTACGTATGAAACAAAAAGGCAAACGTGTTAGAAAGAGCTTAAAAAATCCCCAAGCGATTAGGTATCAGTTAATAGTTACACATCGTGGCGAATAACTAACAGAGGTTTAAAAGTTAGATAGATTACATAAAAATTCATATCATACACACAAAAGTGTCTAGAGGTCAAGCAAGTTTTTGCTATTATAGTTACTAAAAATCAGGTATTTTTAATTATATTTTTGTAACTCCTATGGATATTTTTTAATCATTTTCGTTATTTGTTCGTCAGTTTTTGAATTTCGGTCAATAGATGAAAATCTTCTGTCAAGTCGTATTAGATGCAATAATTTGTGGTTGGACTAGACGTGATCTTGGCCTAAATTCTAACACGCTTGCTCACGAGTTAGTGCGGTGATCAATACTTAAATTACTGGACTGCCTCGTCGGTCTAGTTGTCGCAAGCGCTACTGCTGAGCATGAGATCCTGGGTTCGATACCCATGTCGGGCTAGGTGTTATTGGGTTTTTCCAGCAGAAATTTCTCTGTAGCAGCCCGGAGTCTGGATTTGTGCCCGTTTGATGGCAATAGGCTCGCCCCCTATGATATGGGACTTAGACATAACTGGCGAAATGTGGGTGTACACCTCTGCATAACGTATTTTATGTTATTTCTGTATGAGAAGAAGACTTTTTACCAAGCTCTTTCAACGGGGCTGTTTTCCAGTACCTAGATGTGGAATGTAACGTGTAGACCAAAGCCTTGGTTAAAAGTTGTTTTAGTAAGTATAAGGTGCAAGACTGATTTACCGAAGTACCTACCTAAATATCATGACTGTTCGTGAAATACCTGCGAGGTTTCTTTCCATTACTTTACTTACTGTAAAGGGTAAAAACATGAAACCTCTGTCTACAGACCATGAATCATGGATTTATGTATAGTATTGAACCAACACAATAATAATTAAGATTACAATGATCCACCAAGTACCTCCTCCATATAAACAATATGAAGAGTTCAGCTGAACTCTTCATACTGTTGATATTTGAATCAATAAATACAATAGCACTGAATTGGATCTCTAGTTTATGAAAAAATTAGATAGAATGCAGACAGTTCAATGCACTCAAACAAAGATTTGAAATAGCATTAGGGCGAAAATACACATGCCTGTAACTGGTACAAAATTATGCAAGTAGCTGGCATGCCGTGTAATATCATATAACGACTTCTGGTTGGTCAATGTCACAATGGATAAACCTCCTGTCACATAGTATGAAGGTATGGGAGTAAGTGATAGAGAAAAGACTGCGATAGGAGAGTGAGATTACCCCGAACCAATTTGGGTTTATGCCAGGTCGAGGAACAGTGGACGCCACTTTTGCATTTCGCCAATTGTGCGAGAAGTACAGACATGCACATAAGAACTTGCACATGGTGTTCATTGATCTGGAGAAAGCGTATGATACTAGTACCTCGGGATGTGTTGCGGTGGGTCTTGAAAGAGAAAGGTTTGACCGGAAAGTATATAGAGTTAATTCGTGCTATATACAGTCAATCTCGTACCTACGTCCGGTCGGCTGCTGGCAATACCGATGAGTTCAGTGTGGCTGTAGGCTTGCACCAAGGTTCGGCTTTAAGTCCTTACCTCTTCTTGTTGATTATGGACGCCCTGTCGCCGAACAGACAGGATGAGGCACCCTGGTGCATTATGGTTGCCGACGATATTGTTCTTGTCGGTGAAGATGGACCTGAGATCCAGAGCATATTGGAGAAATGGCAACAGAAGCTGTAGAATGTTGGCTTGAAACTCAGCAGAACCAAAACTGAATATACATATGTTCTGCGATTTCGGCGGGCTCTCCAGTTCTGGGGCCATAGCCCTTGATGGCGCGCTTCTTCCAGTCTGCTCCGACGTTTGGTATCTCGGTTCACTCGTGAAAAGCGATGGCGAGGTAGATCGGATAGTTACGCACAGAATTAAAACTGGATAGGTGAAATGGCGGCAGGTCACGGGAACAATCTTCGACTCCCGCATTCCCCTTAAACTTAAGGGGAAGATATAAAAAACAATGATTAAACCTGGTTTCTTGTATGGATCTGAATGTTGAGCCACAAAAGGCACGAATGAAAGGCATGCAGGCATGTATTGCATGCAGTTGAGATGAGAATGCTAAGAGGGATGTATGGTGTTACACGAATGGATAGAATAAGAAATGACACAGTTTTTCTTTCTTTCTTTCTAAATGAGTCCACAGAGCCTAGAGGAAGTCTGAAAGTAGCACCGATGACAGAAAAGTTGTGCGGAAATGGGTTGTCATGTGATGCGGAGGAATGAGGAAAATGCCGTGAGGAAAGCTTTACGTATGAATGTCGAAGGGTATAAAAGTAGGGGACGACCAAAGAAACGATGCATGGACCGTGTGATAGATGATAAAGCTAGAAAGGGTGTGACTACCGAGATGACGACTAATAGAGAAAGTATGGAAGAAAGGGACATGTTGCGTCGACCCCAAATAAATTGGGATAAGGGCACGAGAATGATGATGACGATGGATAGCGTGAAAGATAAAAATGGCTACAAACAGAGTGAATACTAAGACTGACGACTGATTGAAATGTATTGAAGTAGGTAAATGACATGCTGCGTGGACTTTGAATAAATGGGGATAGGTAAGGGTGCAACCATATTGTGGTCACTCGATGCTAACCGTTACCCCAAAATATATCACCAAATCACTACACAGGTATATTCATATTACCTATGTCTCAAAATATGATATTACCATGTCGTCGATCGACCGCAGTCTAGTCGCACCCTTGGGACGGAGCATGATGATGATGACGTACCAGGAACACAGGATAGAGAAGGACTATGTAAGCAGCGAGGTACACGTAGACGGTGAAGCACTGCACCAGCATGACGCCTGACACCATGGTGCGCAGCGCGCGTTGGACCGGCTTCGACAGCTCGGCGGGCATGTTCATCTGCCACACCTAACAACGGGAAATGAAAGGATTTTGACATTATATTCGTTAAATATGCGTGTCTTACAATAAGGTTGGAAACAGTAGGTAACTACTTTAAAGACCGCGAAGCATGTAGATTAGAGAGTTAAAAAGTATATGTATCAAAAATTCGTAATAACTCTTTCGCTCTTGAATATCGCTCGTGAGTTTGTAAACCATTGTGTACCTGTGGGATTTGAAGACCAACATCAAACGTTAAGTGGAGTAAGTAAACGTTACTCCATCATAATATTATTCTTCCTGATCTCTGAGGGGAATACGGAAATTTATCATCTGCTTATCATCTCACGCAGGTCGTCAAAACTGACAGAGATAGGGCTATTCATAGCCTGGCGGCTGGCGGTGGGAAAGCAACTCACCTTTGTATTTTATAATATTACCTACAACCACCAAACTTTTGCCAAATGTATTGTTATCATTAGTTCGATAACAAGTGATCAATTTTGCTCAGGCCTTTCTCTCTATGAGAAGACGCCTTTGTCCTGCAGTGGGACAGTACTAGGCTGTTATTATTGGAACGAAGTTCTTTAACTCGGCTTGCGGTAGGAGTAAACTGGTAGAAATCGTCACGTAACGAAAAAGCGTTACGCTCTCTATATGTGACTTTCTCAAAATGAAAATTGTGAATTTGGTCAAAATGAAAATCCAAGATGGCGACTGCGGAAATTTTCAAATTGTTCATCATGCACACTCATGGTTTTCGAGGGTGTTAAAACCGATCGTTTGGTCAAAATGTAAATCCAAGATGGCGGCTGCGAAAATTTTGTTCTTGTTTTAAATCATACGTGAGAAGGAACTTCGTTCCTGACGGGGTCCCCCGACCCCACACGTTTTTTTTTTTATTATAACTTATTGTATTGTTTCCAACATAATTATTATTGCGCTTTGAAATGAAACTATGTCAAGTGTTTTTCATAGTACCTACGTATTCATATTGGAACTGAATGAAAACAACGACAATACTCATCAGCTGTTTGTCTGTGGGTAAGCGATTACGTAAATATTGGGTGCCTACGTGTTAAATGCTGATGATTAATTAACAACCTAAGCAATGTCGTTCAGTCACTTGAGAAAAAAGATTACAACTTTAAAGCGATGTGTTTACTTTAACTTCAAATTCGCCGTCTACACACATAACATCAGGATTTCATTATGTCAGTGGCCATCCGTACTATTCACGTATGGTGACTATTGGGAGAAATTTAATAGGTCCCTGTTTAACCCTCTTCCCAATATGCTCCCATCTCACTGTCTTTCCTAACAACATCGAAAGCAAATGGCATTTATCCCCCTAAAACAGAGAAGTTTTATGTCTCTTTGATCTATTTATTTATTTAATACTTCATGCACAGAAATGTACAGAGGCGGACTTAATGCCATAGGCATTTTCTACCAGTCAACCTTTGGGTGATGCAGAGACAAACAGTGGTAGGTGCAATTGTGAGAAATTGTGGAATACATATTTATTTAATTATAAAGATACACATATACCTATTACAAACTATAAATATAATAATATATACCTAATTACATATAAATAAGCGCAAATAAATATATACATAAATACACGAATATACTACAAACAAATAAGACAAACTATGGGAAAACGTTAACGTTGTGATGATACTGCTAGCTTCTTACGGATGTGCTCGTGAACTTTTATTTTAAAGGATAATCGGTTGGTTGACATCCTGATTTCCAGGGGGTGCGCATTCCACAGAGAGATAGACTGAACGAAGAACGAACAGTGAATAAAGTCTGTGCGGTGAGAGGGACATTGAAGAAGGCGATTATTTGATGAACGTAGATTTTTATTGTGGTTGGCACAAATGTACTGAAAGTGGGGGTAAGATAACTAGGGGAAGTGGGAGTCAAGAAATGAAAACAAGGTGGTCAGCGCCCTTTGTTCACTGCGCTGGCGTATAGGCAACCACATAAGAAGCGACCGATGCGCAGAGACATGATCATATTTTCGCAGATTGAAAACGAATCGAATGCAGTAATTGAGAAGACGGTCAAGTTTGTCGAGGAGATCTGCATTCAGGTCATAGTAGCACACATCACCATAATCGATGATAGGGAAAATTAAGGACTGCATAAGCATTGTCTTCGTTCTAACGAGACCAACCAACCAACGGATACCAACGGGTAATAAATTTTTCAGTCGGTACAGAGCCTGCAACGTTCCAGTAACCTTCTGGCTGACCCTAGCGACTTGAATACGCCAGTTCAGGGTATTATCAATGTGCAAGCCTAGGTCCTTCACGTCAGTAGGTACTAAATGGAACGATCGTACCATTGAAGAGAACTGGTGGCAAGGTTGTACTATCCACCTTACTCATACTCCGAGAACTACTGATGATGATTGCTTGACACTTATTAGGGTTTACTGCTACACCAAATCTATCAGACCAGGTTTTTCTGGCTATCAAGTCTCTATTTAATTTGTCGATAGCTTCAGGTATATATCTATCCATGAAGTCACTCTGTACCCCCGAACTCTCATGCTTTGTGTAACAACACATTTTTTTACTTTATTCTACATTCAATTTTAAACCACGTCAGAGATCTATACGACTTCCTCCATTTGGTTTATATCAAAATCGGTTCAATAATTCTGAGATATAACAGATAAACCCATTGAAAAGCATTACTTTTTAATTCTAAAAGATGACCTTTGCCTTTGTATCATGTTTTTGCTTGCGCTACACAGCTCTTATAGGTACCTAATGAAGAATATCCATTGCCCAAAGTTAAGAGAAAATACTTATATTTTTAGATGATGGTATCTACCATCATCTAAAAAAAAAGTTTTTTTTAATTAATAAATCATAATCTAATAACTTATTAATCTCTCATAATACTATGAAAATGACACCTGAACATGAGAAGATTTCCCGTTATACTAAAATTCACTGTTCATAATTATTCATAAATAAGTACCAAGTTTATAGTATAAAGATAATCTCACACATACTGTTAACACACACGTGTGTCAACAGTAGGCGGCTCTGCATCTACTTAATTATATTCTGATAGGACTATTTAATAAATCTGTCGTCAGCGGCACGGCACCTGCTTTAAATTGGCGTTCACTTTGAAGAGCGTGGCGTCGAAGATGGTTCGTACGAGCCCCAGCAAGCACCATAAACAAATTTCCGACTGCATGTTCATGCCCACGTACGATAGTATGTTTATCATGTTCATTAAGCAGAAGATATTGTTACCAAGCTATGGAAACGTCGAAGACATTTTCTGTAAACTTACTGATTTATTAATGATTTTATTTACTGTAATAACTTTATTTTGTACAACATTTTGTCTTGTCAGATGAGTGAAGTTTATTTGTTGTCATTTTACTTTTTTCTATGTTTTGTGAATCCAAGACTCTAAATATTTGTTTCAGCCAAACACCAACCTTATAAAAAGCTCTACACTAAACTCTTCAATATTTCAGTGATTCTTTTTCATTTAATTCTGCTATAGGTAGAAACATTTGTTTTAATGTCGTTGCGTGCCGTTCCGTTGTTACCACAGCGGATTACCTATCCAATCATTTGCTCCCACAGATGTAAAATACTAACTTTACTGTTATACATAATTATATTGCTTATGCTTAATATCCTAATGAAGACAATCCAAGAAAACGGGTGGTGCAGTATGATTAGCGCTGTCATCATCAGCGTGCGTCAGCCGGCTGGCAGGCCCTGCGTACAGTCGCGAGCGTGACTCCTTCAGACGATCTTTGGCGAGCGAACAGTCACATCGCGTACTGCCGCGGACTAACTCACTACTTACGAGCACGACAGATACCTACCCGGTGATCATTCACATTGTCCAAGTGATTAAAAGTGGAAAACAGTGATAAGCAGTGATTTACTTTATTAGTTTGAACCTCACATACAAGGTAAATAACTCAACTGTCATCATATTTTAAAATAACCTTTGTTTTGTATTTCCGATTATAAATATCTTATTTAATAGTGGCTCCGTGTGTGGTAAAGGCCTTGATTTTGTTTTAGAATATATTTGGGTTACGCTACGTCCTTACCTTGAACAGTTGTGAGTCGCAAGTTATTTTTGAAAATTCAGTCTTTACGCACCACCCGCCAATGTTTATGTAAAGATTCGCGAATAGACGTCATAATCTATGAAATATTCACTTATAAAAAGATCCAAAATTGAAACAGAATAGAAATTCTAACTAAAAAATCGAATAAATAATATGATTATTCGGTATGTCTAACAACCAACATTCGCCGAAATAATATGGATACTTTTATACGAATTAGAACTGGTTTTTATAAAATTTACAATAAAGCTATCAACTAATCAACATATTAATTGATGTCAACTTGTCTTAAATAAGTCGTTTTAGGATCAGAAAATGTGATTAGGTATAAAGGCTTGTGATGTTTTTGTAAATTAAAGGTAAACAAAGCATAGAAGATGACCTTCTAGTTTTCATTCGGTCATTTTCATATAAAATAGTGAAAACACCATAAATAGTCATTCTGCATTAGGAAATATTATTTAACATTAGCTGGGGACATTGTTCAAGATTTTACAGCAGCATAACATGACATGGCGAACAATTAAGAACGATGTGTGGGCAGACGATTTCAATGAAGCTATCGCCCAACAAATAATTAACATTATTTCTATATGACTTCTCGACCGGTGAAGCCGACAATAGATTGCAACTACGTAGCTTTGGAAAACGCAGATGATGATGATTCTGATGAAGGCAGTGCCGATATAGATGAACAGTGAGCAGTTAACGTTACAAAATGTAGCTACCGTTACGTGTCTAAGACTTCATATTCATTATGTTCTAATCGGTAGGACTCAATTCAAAGTGTAAAGAACTTCGCCAATATAAGAACAGAATTTGCGTATGATGTCATTCGTATCCACAACGTAATTTAGAGTCACTTAGTCCCCATGTAACACAACACAATTTGTCCAAGGATCAAATTCTATTTTTGCGCGCTTAGTTAGGATGAATGTCAATCGCAAAATTGTTAGTGATTTAGAATGTTGATTTCGGAAGTTTTAATAGATATTATATTTTTTTTAATAAATAAATTGCTTACATAAATACAGATAATATATCTAACACTAACTTATTTACTGTACTAAATCAAATGACTAACTAACATTACAATTAGAATTAGATCGTCGTGATTCTACGAAATGCATTGCAGTTTCAAACTTAAAGACTGCAGTCATATAAAAACATATTATATTAAAATATCACAAAACTGATATGAATGGCACCTTAAAACATATTAACTTATAGCGGTGAAATAGAATTTTTATGTTCGAGTGTGAATAACCTTTAGTCAACCTGGTTGAGTTTTTATCTAACATTTAGCAAAAGTATTATTATCTGTCTACTGTCTTAAGCCTGTAGCTTTCCTTACACGAGGTTATCAACGCGCCTTTCAGGCTGTGCAAACATGTACCTACATGACACGCACTTAGCAAGTTAGCATGCAGCATTTCAATTTAGCTACGTAAATAAATATCGCATCAATTTACATCTTTTGGATCAGTGGTCTCGAACCTACCTATTTTTCGGTATTTCTACCGATATGGGCTCTCGTTATAAATTAGTCTGTAAGTTTTTTTTTTTCAATAAATAAACGAATTTGATTGAATATTGTATTTTTTGTCAAATACCGATTTTGGGTACAAATATACGGCAACTCTACCGATCTCGCTCTATGACGTTCGAGACCACTGTTTTGGATTCACTAATCTCAAATCGATCGTATCAAAAGAGAGCTAAGATCAAACGGTTCCGTTGCACGAAAAAAAAAAACAAAAATGATGAAACAAAAAGTAGCGTCGTTAGAACAGTTAGAGGTAACCAAAGCTAAATACGAAGTAACTGTATCACGTTAAGACGGTTAAATACCGCCATAATAACCATGGTTTAGCACATTACAGTTTTCTGTTACGAAAACCATGACAACGGAAACATGTGTAGAGATATAAACGAAGCGGAATTCCACAGTGATAGCTCAGCTACGCACAATGTTGCGTCAAGCCAAAGACTCGGTTTATCGTCAAAGTATTTATAAAACTGTTCCAGAACTATATCTATTCATAGAACTCGATAAACATTAATATTAGGCGTCAAAAACTAAGACATTAATTAAAATATAATACAGGGCGTCCCACGATTAAGCCACATGGAGGGAAAGTACCTTGAATATTGTAGATGGAACATTTTACTGAAAGAAGACATTATTTGAATTTAAAAAACAATTTAAACTGCATTCATAGATATTTAAATAATTACATGGTTGAACCGGGAATCGAACCCGTTACATGAGAAAAATAATCACCCTGTAGCTTTATCATACCGATCGAAAGGCTTCATCATAAGGATTATTTTTTGCTAAATAACATAGTATCACAAATAAAAGGAAGACCATGATTTTTAACATTTGATGTGAAATTTTGGGAGTGAAATAATCAAAAGAGTGCGACTTTGTATTCAACAGGAAGGGTCTCATTTTGAGCATTTGATAAATTGATTAATTTTGTATTAAAAATGTTAAAATTCATGGTCTTCCTTTTATTTTTAATTAATAATAACGCCAGACGTAAGGAGTAGGTATAGGTAGATACAGCGATATTGACCTAAAAATGTGGGTCGAGTTAAAGGTTTTCTTTTCTTCGCTACTGCCTTAAGGCTGTCTTTAGTTTTAACGGTTCATCTAATAAGCTACTTATCGTACAATTTCTTTGGAAAACAGTTGTGTCAATACCGGTATAAAAAGGAAAACGGTACGAGCGGTTATGACATTCTTGATGTACGTGAGAACACGTCTGTTCCCGACTCCACCCATATATGGAGTCACTGCATATGGTAGTACTAACGTCTAACATGCCTTGAGAGCTCGCTTGGTAAATTATCCTCGTTTTCCCTACTTTCTACTTAACAACTACATGAGAACCAGACGGTAGCCCACGTATGTACCCTCCGTTATCCGCTATGATTCTTACAATTAACGCCCCATATTAACATCAATTGCGTGCCGAAACTAACACCTACAGTAGGTAGTAAACAAAAGGATTTTGAAACGTTGAACCTTCTTCGGTCTTTGTTTCCTGACTGACGAATCGTTTTGAATAATTATCGTTGATCTGGAACAACGGAGCGTATCAACATTCCAAATTAAAGTTACATGAACTGTAACCTGATTTGGTCATCAAATTATATTCAGTAAAAGTCAATGAACGCTTTAATTAATTGTTAACAGGCGTGATTTGCGATCTAGCCTAAGAAGTTGCTAGATACTAGAAATGCATAAAAGTTTTCACCCCCACGCATATCATTTCCATCCAGCTATAGAGTTTGTGGAATCAGCAGTTCATATAATAATATTGTGTTGATGAGTCATTTCTGTTGCATATTGTATTACACATCGCTGGTGTTTTGGGTGATGTCATCCACATCATTTATGTCGATTTAAGATTCTATGTGACTTGGGATTGGGAAGCCGACAAAGTCATCTCTTTTATATGTTTTCAAAGTGTATTTCAAATATTCTGACATATTGACGCCATCGCCAGTATGACTGACTTGTACCTAGACTAGACGAGGTAAACATGATTACTACAAATGACGTCACTTAAAACTGAACCTTGACCAAGTAATGAATAGTGGGTAAAACTGAGGGTCGTCTAATAGATACAGACCTAAGTCACGTTGACATTTACGTAACACAAAAGAAATGAAGCCCGCTCTTGATGGTGCTTTGTGTCATTCTTAGAATAACTTGACAACAGTGTGAGTTAAAATATTTATATTTTTTTATAAAATCAGTAGTCAATAGTGGTTAACCTTGGTCTCCGTCAGTAATCGCTGAGGTGCACGGCCATATATAGTTTTTGCGTGAGTTCACTGCTTCGTCGAATCGTAATCTACTAACCAAGCTTGACACTGACATTGTGTTGTGGGTACCACTATCGGGACCTTATTAGTCACTACATAGTATTTATAGTCGTTTACATTAAACTAATAATAATATTTTATTAACATTAATATTTAGTCATTTTCATACTTTGGGAAAGCTTCAAGGGCCTTATAGAAATTGGATTTCCGACCATAATTTATGTATTTTCCCCTGATATTGTTCTTGACATATCGGGAGAGAGGTCGAGCAAACCCCACCTTGCCTCAATTATTTTGGTTGGCTGACGAAAGGCATAACATCAATCGTCAAGCATCCATCACGCGATTGTCTTAAGCCGGAAATACTCACATGCGAGAACAAGAAAAATATAGTTTTTATGACTACTGTGAGAAAGTAAATCCTACTTATGATTAAAGAGGCAGACGTCTTTGTTAATAAGAGAACTCATTGTTTACAATATACATTCTTGTATGAATGAGTGAGCGTCACTCGACGTGAACCTGGGTGACGTCACGCTACCTTCTGCGGCAGCGCGTGCGCCGGCCTTCGAGTACAGCGTATCTTTCCAAAGCGAGGCAAACCGCGCTTCTCATGGGTGACACGGTCGACTATTGTTGTCTTTACTCTTAACTAAACGAATTTCTCAAACTTTCAAGTAAATATTCCGTATTTGTGGTTCGTTCTCTATTGTTCCACTATCGTGCACTGAATAACGACAACGAACTTTAAGATTGGGTAATGTTTAAGTCATAGATAACAAAAAAGTGGGTCGGTATTCATAGTTTCGTTATTCATATCTACTAACATGTCGGGCGTCATAAAAAGCCGTCAAAGACGTTTTTCTTTGAATGGTGCACTGAACACAAACATATGAATGATGTGTGTGTTTATATGCGGTTGGGTTAGTGTGCGCAGAGCAGCGCAGAGGCAAGGCCCCATGTTAATTAGTTAATGACACTGACTTTGCTCTACTGACTAGAACACATTTGACCTTCTAAAACCGTATTTATTTAAACAGCATTCATATGTATTATGAATAGGTACAGGACTGGCTAGTGACTACACCTATTTAATTTACCTCCTGTTGATTGTAAGGCTGCAGTTAGACGACGCGAAAAAATTCTTGCGGCCGCCGCGCGGCGACCGCGCGGTGGCCGCGTACTAACTGTTCAGTTATAGCAAATTTATGTTTTATTAACTAGGACGTAAAGTTGAAATTAATTTTGAGTAACTAACTGCGCGGTGACCGCGCGGCGTTCGCTCCTCGATCACACGGCGGCCGCGCGGCCGTCTCGCTCGAATCACTCGAATGTTATGCAATCATAATATACCTACAATAATATGCAATCATAATTTTATTCTTCTCAGTCAAATAGCTCATAACGAACACGTGTGAATTTTAAGAAAGACCAAGATCAACTGGAAATGGTTCGGGTTCGCAGTGGCGTGGCCACCAGGCCTGACCGCGCGGCCGCCGCGCGGTCACCGTACTTTCGCCGCGCGGCCGACACGCTGTAACATTCCGTGTCATATAAACGCGCCCTAATAGAAAAAATCAAACTAAATAGGTATAACAATGGGTTGAGGAGTTTTTTACCAATGCGACTTTTTCAA
This sequence comes from Fissipunctia ypsillon, assembly GCA_947568875.1. Classification (NCBI taxonomy): domain Eukaryota; kingdom Metazoa; phylum Arthropoda; class Insecta; order Lepidoptera; family Noctuidae; genus Fissipunctia; species Fissipunctia ypsillon. The sequence goes on from OX387652.1 coordinate 13,294,484, forward strand.
TTCATATAAGTACATACACTTAGTATTATTATTAACAATGTGAAAAGGTTGATCATAAATAGGTTCTTACCTACTTGGTATCTAAGTACTAAGTAGGTACCAATTTATAGTCAACCTTTTCAAATCCCAAAAAAAAACTCGGTGGAATATGCAATGCAAACTAGTTCCATTCACACGAGTTCACGAGACTCCCTTTATCTGAAGAATCAGTCTAACAGTAAAGTAGTATCGGTGGGATTACGCGGTGTATGGGCGTTTGAATCGGGAGCACGCATGTGGGGCTAGTGTGGGCACCGAGTGGAATGCCCGGATCAATTGCATACAGATGCTTGCGGTGGGCTCTTGATTGCGTTACTTAACATCGATTAAGTGAATTGGGAGCGTGATAGCATTAGATGATACGGACATGCACAGCTGTAAGTGGATCTCGTTTATTAATGTTTGGTTTGGTTAATAGTTGTTACAGGACACTATACAGTCAAGACGCAAAGTAAGTTGTTTATTGTAAACTGTGTCCAAAACCTGTGATTATGTTCCACGTTCATCGTTCTTGGCAAACGGATCAATGAAACAATTTTTTTTGTTGCTGGCGCACAAACAAGGAGCTGCTGTGCCTCCCATGTAGCACAGCAGAGAATCACTAGTCGTAGGGTATATTATCTCTTGTCAAGATTCACGTTCCTTCTGTCAATTTCCGTAACTCTCTTTCTACCTCGCAAGCACGTTTCCGTTTTCAAACTTTTCCGTCGTCGAAGTGCCCGGTCGTAGTGGTGACAATGACACAGAAAGCCCTGCCGTACACAGCGACCTTCGCTTGTTTAATGACCGATAGTCAAGAACGCACGGCACTTGCCAAACTCTACTTTCGATATAGTCATTCTCTACTGTACCACCTATATGCTATAACAAATCTATTTTGTCTGAACTGACTCAGAAGAGTGAAACTGGGTAACAAACAAATGTGTAAAGCAGAATCAAGAGAGTATTTTTAAGTGAACATGAATTAAATCTCATATAGGGTCCAGCACATCACTGCAAACTGCAACTAATGCTCTATTATGTATGAATCATCACAAATTCTCATAAAGGTCATTTTTATGAGTCCATGGTCCATACGTAACCAGTTCGGAATGCGGGAGATTTCTGGAATGCAGCGATTAATCCCATGGCGCGTGCACGAATCTCTTTCAAGTCTCATTAGCTAAAACATGCCAGTCCCAATCAACTACGCAATGCGCTCACTCCGCGAAATTTAAATTTTCTTATGATTTTTTCAATTTGCAACTCAGTGTCTGGGTATACGTTGATTAAAGCATGATTTGCCACCGTAACAAATATGTATTTACAAAATTATAATCATTAGAATCAGTAACACAACTCCTTAGGTTAGTATAATCCTCAAATGTCAAGATTGCATGAAATAGTCGTTCAATAGAAGTACGTGGTCTTAGAGAGTTGTATCGATAACATGACATCACGCCTTGTTTCCCCGAAGGGTAAGGCAGAGGTGTACCTATAGTACACCCACATTTCGCCAGTTATGTTTAAGTCCCATGTAATAGGGGCGAGCCTATTGCCATCTACCGGGCACAAATCTAGACTCCGGGCTGCTACTGAGAAATTCCAGATAGAAAAACCCAATAACACTTTGCCCGACCTGGGAATCGAACCCACGACCTCATGCTCAGAAGTAGCACTTGCGACCACTAGGCAGGCAGTTGTATGGATGACTTTAATAATTATAATTCTGTAAACACATAGGTATTTGTTACGGTCGCGAATCATATTTTAATCGACATACAACCTAATACTGACCTGCATATTGCAAAAAACGTCAGAAAATTTGAATTTCGCGGGCTACCCTGACGCTTTCGCCTTAAACAAAGATTTGCTAAATAGTGAATAGTTGGTTTGATACGTCACGAAAATGCCATAATCACTATGCTGACCTACCTTGAAAACAATGATCTCCTCAGTGACCGTCAATATGACTTTCGCCTGGGACGGTCAACTGGCGATCTTCTTGTGTATGTCACGCACTGCTGGGGCGAGGCCATCGAGAAACACGGCAAAGCACTTGCTGTATCGCTTGAGATCTCGAAGGCCTTTGACAGGGTCTGGCACGCTGGTCTGCTCAGCAAGCTTCCTGCTTATGGCATCCCAGCTGATTTTTGTAACTGGATATCAGACTTCCTTAGTGATCGGTCGATCAGAGTAGTCGTTGACGGGTGCTCTTCCGACTTTATGGCTATTGATGCCGGAGTTCCTCAGGGGTCTGTTTTCTCTGCAACTCTTTACCTGCTACACATCAATGACCTACTTCAGCCAGGTTTTGTTGGGTTCGCGGATGACAGTACAGTTTCGGAGAGATACTTGTCCAGCGCAAAAACCAGCGGGGCCGAAGTTCGTTCCTTGAGAGAGGCCATGGTAGAGCGGACAGTTTTGACCTTAAGTCTTGTCTCCCAGTGGGGTGATCATAATCTGGTCTCTTTTAATGCCTCTTTCTCTCTCTCTTTCTGTTTCTCTTTTGTTTCTCTCTTTCTCTTTTTTTTTTTTTCTTTTTTTTTTTCTTTTTTTTTTCTGTCTTTTTATACAAGCGTGTCTTTTTACCGCTAAAAGGAGTCGTTTCGATCAAACTCCTACTTTTCGGGGTACATCTGTTCCTGTAACTGATCGACTCGCTCGAGCTCAGGCATTGAGTTGACATCATGTCTCAACTTCGGTGCACCATCGAGTACAAAGCCCAAACTGCGGCCAAGAAATTGGGCATCCTAAATAGGGTGAAGCGATACTTTACGCCTGGATAGCTTTTAACTCTCTACAAAGCGCAAGTCCGATCCTGCATGGAGTATTGCAGCAACCTTTGGGATGGCTCAGCTAAATACCAAATTGCCGCGCTTGACTCGGTGGAACGCAGAGCTAAGAGGCTTATTGGCGACGTAAGACTGGTGAATGCCAAGCTTCACAACTTGGCTCATCGCCGCAAGGTTGCCTGCTTGTCGGTCTTCTACAGATTATACTTCGGTGAGTATACTCAAGAACTCCACGACCACATTCCGCCGGCCCCCTTCTACCATCGGACATCTAGACGCACTGCAGGTTACCATCCCTACCTAGTTGCTATTCCACCAATTCGCACTAAGCGTTTCCAAACGTCTTTGGAGATGCGCATTGCGCATAGCAAAGGAGTGGAACTCTCTGCCTGCGTCTGTGTTTCCGAACGCATACAACCCCGATCTCTTCAAAGTGAGAGTGAATAGGTTTCTTCTGGGTAAGCTCGCTCCATCGTCGACTTTGTCTCTGTCATCTCTGACCTAGACTAGAGTCAAGAGCAAACCTATCTCAAATAAAAAATAAATAAAAAATCATTTTCGTATTTACCATTTCTCAGAAACCCTGAATGATGTCAAACTCAAAATATTTTATTTCACATAAACCTATATGGGCACTTATGAAACGATAGAAGCTAGGTGCATGATTCCAATTGGTCGTTTCCTATGTAGAAGAGCCGGCAAGAAATTCCACGTTTACTCTTTTAAAAATAATTGGCTTTTACAGTTTTCCAAATTACAGTTTTAGGTAGGTATGGGAGTACAGTGTAGGCCTGTCAACAAGTACCAGTTTCTAACGATGAAAGTCCGATTAGATTCTTGAATACTTACCACCTGTTTGAAAATTACTTCATAAGCCTCATAACCTTAACCACAATAGCCAAATTGCCTCTTAAAACAACTTAACTGAAGCATGACAGGAAGGAGGCCGTTAGCCGTTAGTTACATACATCCTACTTGAACATTCAGATAAACAAAGGTAGTAGCAGCACTCTGCGCTACACAAAGATTGCACTCGTTACAATTTAACAAAGAAATCACGCGAACTGCGACACATGGAGCGTAACAACTCTATAAAAGTACAAGGATTACTAATCCAATGGCCCAACGAAGCTCAACATGGAGTGAAAACATACTAACTTACTTCCGTGAAGGAAGGAGGCACTAAGAACTGTTTTATATCATGACTCCTTAGAGAATATGGCACAACCAAAATTGTTTCAACTAATCTTAACTCTCGTAGCAAAACAGTTTACTATAGAAGGAAAAAACATTCTGTCTCTGTATTGTTCTGCGATGAATGGATAGAGTATGTGGCTTCCATCAAAATAGTATGGGAAGGTGAGCCATAGACGGAACAAGAGCAATACCATGACATCTGTTACGATATCCGTACTGCGTAATGCCCCTGACAAAGACAAGTACCTATTGCTGACTACTCTACCGCCCCACACGGAAACTGCGCACTCTGATTTATTATTCGTACGATTCTCTATTTACATTCATATCAACGGAACATCTAATTCCATCATCTAAATTACATATTATAACGATACCCACTGTTATACAATTGTTTGTTTTGGGTTGCATTGTAAAATTATGTTGGAGAAATACCTATTAAGGCTTCCGTAGACAGGCGCGACGCGACAGCGCGAAGCGACTAATAGAACAATAATTATCTGTGAAAACTTCATGGAAATTGATCTACCGGAATTGCGTCGCACCGACTCGCATCGCGCCTGTCTACGGGAACCTTTATGAATTCGGGGCTTGGATTGAACCCCTTCGACACATACTTATTTATTATTATTAACCATTACATAAGTGCGTGTCTAGGTCTATAGTGTACACATCCAAAACTTCGAGCTAAACCTACGGCTGAACATCTAATGGACCCAGATTAAATTTGCAGTAAAAGCTTTCAAAGCCAAACATTGCAAATGGTAATGGGGTGTAAAATGTCTAGGTGTGTCCCGTAGAATAGCAGTATAGGCGAGGCATTTGTTCTAATGGGGCCGATCTGCAAACTGGGTCAGGCCAATGCCAGCGATAATGGAGCGAGGGTTATCGTCACCCTACTTATTGCAAACTATTTGCAAATCTGTTTCAATCAGCACACTAATAATAATTGTGTAACACACTATCAATCAGAATTTAAATCATTTTGAAGCAAATTGCTAATCCATTGCTTCTTAAATTGGAAAAGTTTGTCTGCTCAACAACGTAAATAGCGCAATGAATGTTGTTGAACTGTCCAAATGAAACCGATTCCTATTGTAAGTATTTTACGCAATTGCCCCGCGGGTTATAAAAACAGCTACGTAGACCAAGTACATTTGCTATGTCAACATAACACCTACCTGCAAATGGTTGTTATAGCTCTTACCAACTCATGCAGAGGCTAATGTCACTTATACATACATATAGTAGGTACCTTGTTGAGTTCTTGTAAAGAATAAAAATTGTAGGTACCTTCCCAATCATAGCCTGCTTATTTTTTTAAGAAATAGGCCATTATGGTGAGTTACGCTTTCGATTCGATGGCCCAATAAACAAAAATAATTGATAGGTACCAATAGGTACAAGCGAATGGACGCGCGTTATTATTGATTGATTGCCTAAATCAAAAGGGAGCACAATAACGCAACATCCCGTCGCCACTTGCCACAGTTTCAATCATACTTCATAAATACGTAATCGAACTACTAGCCTGATCCACAATTGATTTGGTACCTGTTAGGCAATGCGTCTAATTCCGGACCGCTACCTAACTGCAATCAATCAAAATAAACGCTATTGCGAAATTTTTAATGCAAGCCCTCGGGAATTGGTTACAGTCGCTTTGATATTCAACGTCTGTTTAATATATTAAAAAAGATAAACATTTATCTATTGACATTTAAATTGGAGTGAGCTAAAACCGGTCGGGCAAGAAGCTACAGCCATGGGTTCTTTCTACATCCAGACTTCGTGACATCAATATAAGTATACCATAATATTTATCTATACCTACTATATATACTATATCTATACCTACAAAATGTTGTGTCGGAATTGCAGTCCCTAAATAAAATTGATATCGCAATGAACAGAACGTTTGTATTCCACGGAATTTTCCCGATTTAGGGGAAACAACAGCAAATTATTTTATTACTTATATTTATAAGCAGAAATACTTAATAAAGAAGCAGTGGTTATAAATTTCGATAGAGATGCTGACTATGCGATGCTGAGATCTATGCTACAATCGAAACGACTAGATTACTCCGATGAAGTAATTGATATTGAAACTATTACTACCTACTTTTATTATGCACCTACTCTGTTAGAGCTAAGTCTATAAGGTCATCTACTGTACATAGGTAAACTAATTTAAAATCCACTCATTCAGATAAAGGAAAACAAAACACAGTTTGTTAAAAATTCTTAGCTGCCAGTCCGAAAATAGATTCGATTCGAGAATCGAAGGCATAAACATTTTCATGTTGCCTTAGGTATACCAAACCCACGACTCTACATAAAGAACTTATAGGCAAAAAAAAAACGCTACTTCTTTGGAGCTGGGCAGGAAAACCTGCAATATTATATGATAATATCGTTGCGATTTAGGTATCTGTCTTTATGTCGCATAGCTGCATTCTACCAAGCGGTTTACGAGTAGGTATATGAAAAAAATCGTGGGCACGAAGCTGCTCGTCTAATGAGCTGCCACGCGTCACGTGTCACGTGGGCGATCAGAAATAACCCCGAACACCGAGGAACCGATAACAGCAGCGGTGTCGCACTCTGGACGACTTGCGAACGGAAGTCGTCGCGGTGCCACTGATGCAATGTTTTTACGGCTTTCTACTCGGTTTATGGCGCCGGCATCGATGTTTGTCTTCTCACTTCATAAATATTAAACGTTATGGCATTTTGAAACTCATTAGGCAGCAGGTAGGTTATTATTAATTTATTTATTTAGTCTCGGAGACAGCGCAACTGTGCCACCCATTCTTATTCCTTTCATCACTATCCCTGTATATCACAAAGAACTGCAGACAGTTTTAGCTTAACTTTTAGATATGTAAAATCGTTTCGTACATTCTTAAGTGTCTAAACATTTAAATTTATGCGCGGTTTTGCAACATCTCGAATATCAATGAGATAGAGTCGACTGTTATCTAATATTAGTGATATCCCAAACATGTAGACCCGTACGAAATCATTAAGTCATGGCGACGCGGAAGTAACCGGTCAAGCCAATGACGGGCACCCGCGCCTTGTTAGCTAGCTAGCTACATTTACCTACAAAATACAATTAGTACGATAAAGATAAAACTACGACTTTTATGTCGGCAACGTACATTCACGTAGCTTATTTAAAACTGCACATAGAGGTTATGTAACATGAAATGAGTAAAGAAACCGTAATAACACGCACGTTATCATCAGACAAAACAGACGTCGATAGAATAACTTTTTGATGAAATCAAGCTGAAAACAGATATTTTAATTCGGGAATTCCTCTATTAAGCAGCCACGCTTCACGTTATTCCATAAGATAACATTACACGTCTGTTAATTAATAGATGACAGCTAGGCATCTAGTCTAGAATAGTTTACCACCAACCTACTCTACTATTCAAAGTACCTATTCAACCAAGTATAAGGTACTTAAGGTATTCCTTGTCGCAAAACAAGTTCTTATCAAAACTTAATTGTTTTAATTGCCTTTGTTGCAGCCATGAGGCGGTGAGACGTAGTCCAGGAATTATTGGGATTTGAAGTGATACCAGACATCATGAAGCGGTTACAGAAGTGCTGCTGTTGTGCCTCGACGCGCACGGGCACGCTCATCACAGCGATCCTCGGGATCATACTCTCCATCGCTACCATCATCGTAGTATGGGTAGTGAAGAGGCACCGAATCACATTCAGCACATTCATCTTTGATGAAGACTTTGATAGGAAACTTTCAGATTTAGACAGTAAGAGCAGACCGATTTGTTCACGATATATACCTCTACTTTAAACAAATTATTAGATTTAATCGAGACTTTTAACTAATATTAGATACTTATTTCTTCAAATTATATGTACCTACATATATTCGCAGTCAATCAATAGCTAATTACCTATTATGCTAATGTTAATGATGCGCATTGTAGGTACCTACCTATCGCTTCAGTGATCGCGTCGCCTACAACGAATAAATCGAAATCAATCTGACATAACGTCTTCAAGATTACTTGATAAGAATTCTTATTATATAGCGAATAATAAGGGCACACATTAAGACCCAAATTACCTAAATGCAGAATTAAAAATGATCTTTATTTTTCTTGTCTTTTCCAGTTCCGAGGATAATATTAACAATTAATTTATGCTTCACGATACTGATATGCACGTTGCTGATGGTAGCAGTACTCAAAGTAAGTGAAAGTGTGAATACCTTCCTTATCGTCGATTTAGACCACACATCACGCGTGAACGATTCGTTATTTCGTTGATAACTAACATAACCTTGAAACTTATTGCATGCTGCTGACAGACATCGTATTCGGTAAGTTGTTAAAAAATCCGACGATCATGTAGTTAAATCAAAACAGCTGCACATTCCTGAAAGAGAATAATGTGTTAGTATGGTTGGCTGTCACTAGTAGGTACCTAATGGCTTAGTTATTCAAAATACAAGTCGCAGCAACGTAACACTTCGCGTTGCTGTTGCAACATCACGTGGCAACACATCGTGATTCATTACCTTTACTCTTACAATGGGCGATAAGTTTTTCTGCATGCTGGCAATTTTCCCGCTCAACGACCTGGGGCCAACCACCACCTCTTAAAGCAGTATTATTTTAATGTTACTTCAGTGTGAGAAAGAGACAGAGCTAACCAGGACGTCTAGCTCCATCTTTTTCCCACACTGAAGTAGATTACAATAATACTGCGTTAAGAGGTGGTGGTCTAGCTCCTGGCACTGTGATGTTGCCTAACTTTCCTATGCTGGCCATACTCAGAGCTAATAGGCAGCTAGTGCAGTACTTACCTACCTACTACTGATTATTGCTAACCTTGCCTGATCTTATGATTGTCAGGGCTTTTACGTGCACACCAGGGGCGCTTCACCCCTGGTGTGCAGGGAAGTCGATAGGAATCGGGTTGCATGAAAGCTTCCTTCATGGAACCCGATTCCTATCGGCTTCCCTTCGGAACAATCACTCTACTTAATGTGGAATTATAGACTATTGCCAAATAATATGGTACACCTGTGTGTGTATCTGTGTATCACATCACATTACAAAATTATATTTAATACCAGTTTAACACATCATAAGATTAAAAACATACAGTTTTTTTGTCTGATTTTATGAGAAATTGAGAACTGATCAATTTTTCCTTCGGCTTCCCTCTAATGATGAGTGTATCTGCGCCACTGGTGCACACATGTTTGTCTTAATCACTGCGGATTCACAAATCGTTTGATGCTTTACCTATTTATTCACTCTGCTGTGACCTTTTTTTTCCGTGGGTACCCTCATGGATACCCTCCGGAAGAACGAATTCACGCCTTTACCCCTAAATAGCTTTATTTAATGTATTTCGTTGTGTAGCGGCGGTCATGGTTAATGCTGCCGTGGGTGGTCCTGGGCATCGTGTTGGCCATCGGCTTGCTGATCAGCGTGCTGCACACCTCCATCACCTACTATCTCGACAAGGAAGATCACGTCATCACCGCCACAGTCATTCTTATAGGCGGACTCTTATATTTATGTAAGTCGAGAACTTGAGAAGCTCTATCGCCCCTTTTCAGCTTAGCTTTATTTATTCATCTTCTAACGCTATACTAAATACTTAGATAGCAATGTAAAAAATTCTCATCGCAATTGATGGCGCCTTTTAATAGCTCTTGTTCTGTAAGTTGAGTAAAATTAATTTTCTCTTTCCAGGTCTGTACCTCTACCTGTGGGCAGTGGTGTTCAGTCATTACTTGGACGTTCGCGACGAGGAGGAACGAGGCCGGTACCGGAAGGCTCCTTACAGACGATAAGCCTTCAAACGACTAGATACTACTCAACTAGACTGCTGAAGTGCAGAATATTCGAAAATCTCGTCAACATCTAATCTCAACGCTTTTATTCGTACCTAGGTAATATATTTAGGACATGGCAAAGATTTATAAGCTAAGTACAGTCTCGTACATAATTGAATTTAGGGGAACGTGAAGTGTCTTAACAGTGCCTTAACTTGAAGTTAAAATAGTTATTTGCTAAGCAAGGCTGCAAAGTTGTTTTTTGGCGCGAGTACTTGTGTGACTCAGAATAACTTTGCCGCCGAGCAAAACACACAACTTTTCACCTCACTACAGCTAGGAAAATGCTAGGTGCAAGAAAAATAGCTTACCTAATTATGTATTATATTAAATTAGGTTTATTTATTTTAAAAATTAAAACTAACCGTCGTACTGGTCAATGCAATCATTCTAAAAATGAAGTTGGCGCACCGACATGAAATTACTATTACTTAATACATTTTCAGTGGACTGGCGGTATAGAAAATTATTGAATAGACAGGTTCGAATTGTTTCCACGCTAGCGGACAAAATGCACTCTTGCACTCAGATTTCGAATGATAAATAGAATCTTTCCGAGGTTGTGAGGTGAAAATTATATTTTGAGCATCGATATCGACGTGAATAATAGATAGGTACTTACTTACCTACTTATTTTAAAATATATATATTTGTAAAATCTCTGTAATTTAACGGATTGTGTGGGCTATGAAAGAACTAAGTAAATATTTATGTACGATGCCTATCTAGACTGTGTTGAGTAAGTTTTGTATTTGGTAGGTACAACTGCAACCTACTTTAAAAAAAAAAACAAAATTGTTCAAGATTCACTTCAGCAGGCAGGAGATCTTGAGAAGCTCAACACAATATAGGGCAATGATTTGTTAGTACTCACAATTTCTCATATAATATAGATAGATATTTTCTTTATAATAGAGAGTTTAACTACCTACTTAGGTAAAAATCGTAAAACAAAAACCAAGTAGCTACACCCACATCTTATGTACCTAAGTAGGTACCAACCTACTATTAAGTTACCATTATGGACCATAATTTATGGTTGATATGGTTCATGAATTTTATTTATTACGAAAGCACCTATAAGATAAACCTGAATACCTGCGTTATTTAAGAGAACACATTTTTATCGATTGTTATTAACTTATTTTTATATTTATTTAACAAAATAATTATAGAGATACAAAATATTGATATACCTAAGTGTAAGTATGTTTATTAAACATTTAGGAAAAGAGAGATCTTTTTGTTACAAAACCTTATCACTGAGTCTTATCACCTAAGGTTATAAGAATATTCCAGATCAATATTCAAGAATATCAATATTCATCGCCTGAAAAACTGACAACCAGTCAGCCTAAAAAAAATGTATTGTGTTACGGCCGAACCCAATAACCTATTTTCAGTAAAAGATTGCTATTGATAGTAGACAATATAATTCTATTTGTCCTTATGTCAAGCCGGTAAGATTCCATAATCTCTAATAGATTATTGGGATGTTAAATCCATAGATAAAGGGTGTCTCAGTAAGAGTGCACTTTTTCATTTTAAAATAAAAACAAGTATTTTATGACAGAGTTGTGATATTTTTATTGTATTGTAAAGAAGACATGTTCCGATTAAGTATGGAATAAAATATCCAGCAAATGACCCCCACGGCTCCGATGACAGGCCATTACTCTTTTCATGAAATTTTCCATGACTTTTGCACAGAGATGTGGCTGTATCTCACCGATGACGGGTTGGATTTCCGATTTGAGCTCAGGAATTGTTTTGGGTTTATTTGCATAAACCCGAGATTTCACAAAACCCCAAAGAAAAAAATCGTACGGCTTTAAATTGCACGATCTTGGTGGCCAGTTGACATCAGAATTTCGTGAGATAATGTGTTCTGGAAATCGTTGCTGCAATAAGTCGATTGTTTCATGCGCGGTGTGGCAGGTTACACCGTCCTGCTGAAACCACATGTTGTCCAGATTCATGCCGTCCAGTTGAGGCCACAAGAAGTCCGTTGTAATATTCCTGTAACGAATGCCGTTCACAGTCACTGCATTTTCGGCCTCATTTTCTAAAAAGTTAAGGTCCAATCACGCCGCCTGACCAAAATCCGCACCACGGTTACTCGTTGTGGGTGCATTTGTTTCTCATGGATTGCATGAGGATTTTCCGAGTCCCAAATTTGACAATTTTGTGTATTCACGAAGCCATTCATATGGAAATGCGCTTCATCGGAGAAAATGACATTTTTCGAAAAATTGGCATCGACTTCACTTTGCTCCATTACCCATTGAACGAATTGCCGGCGTTTTCCGTGGTTTGCTGGTTTGAGCTCCTGAGTTAGCTGAATCTTGTACGCATGAAGGTGGAGGTCTGTCAAAATTCGCTGCGTAGTGCTTCGTGAAATTTGAAGTTGTTGAGAACGATGCCCAATTGATGTTTTCGGGTTTTCGGCGACAGTCTCGTTTACAGCAGCAATGTTTTCAAGATACCGACCAGTCCGTTGACGCAAAGGATTCTTAATATCCATAATCGACCCAGTTTCTTCAAATTTTTTGACCACTCTTCGAATGGTCGACACATTAGGTGCACTTTCTCGGCTGAAAATTTGGCGAAGTTTGCGAGCGGTTTCAGCGTAACTTTCCCCATTTTTGTAATGAGTTTTCACAATTTATAACGCGTTGTTCTTTCGAAAAGCGCTCCATTTTCAATAATCGGAATAAACAGAGGTGACAGCTGTCAAACAGAGTTGCGACTTGCATGAAAAAAAAAAAATTCCAATTTTAAAAAGTGCACTTTTACTGAGACACCCTTTAGATAGGTTTTTCTATCTCCAGTATACCAAAACTGGTAATAGATAGGTTATTGGGTTCGACCGTTACCCATTAGGTAAACGGGCTGTGCGGGTCAGATACTCAGACAGCAGAAGCTCCATGTAAAAACTAGTATTCAGCTGCATCCAATATCCCGACAAAATTGGACGCCAACCATAACATGGTTGTGGGATTTGGAAAATGGCTTGGCAGGTGATAAAGCTGTTTTTATTTTATTTACTTTTATAAAGCTGTTGTCCACATTTCCCCATAAATTGATTGAAATTTGATCAAAAATTTTAATGAAGTCTATTTTACTGAGCATACAAAGTTATTCAAAATCAAAATAAAGTCGGGATACATAAAAAAGTACTCTGTGGTCGGGATAAAACAGCTCCTTGCGTATGCCACAAAACTGTTCTTCAGGTGTCGCCACTGTCAATTTGTATTATACACAGGTAGGTACAGTTTGGGAAGAAAGTCCTGAAAAGGAACTAAAATATTGGCAACTCTCGCTCTACCTCGTCGAGTAAGGTACATATTCTGTCATTTCTTGTAATCGGTGACTGTTTCTCGTGTTTGTTTTTATTTATTTGCGTTGTTGTGGTGATACTGGTGACCCATTGTGTTCATAATGAACAAATCTGTTATCCGGAGCTCCGCGAAAGCAATAATTCATAAAATGTACGTGACATCTTTGGCGGAACTCGAGCCCGGACAAATGTTATCCGATCTCAACGATGTGTATAAAAGAACCGCTGAAGTTACAGGTAAAATGATATTTTATACATGTAATCAGATGCAATGTGTGTATTTCAAGGTGCAATATCTAGCATAAACCTTTCATAAAACTATTGAAATGTACATTCACGAATTTGAGGTTATGTTTACAACACACTTTCGGAATGCAGCACGTTCGTATAATGTTGATACTTTTTGTTAATATTGCATAAATCACTGAACAAAAATAACTATAGTATTTTTAGATAAATCAATCAGTATAAGGTGATCTGGAGTGTTGTAAAACATAAAATTGTCTCACATAATGTGGGATTGGTTAATATCAAGGTATTTTGAAATACTTAATAATTTTATTTTTAATTCATTAAAATAAATAACTGCAAAGTTATCGTTCTAGGCAGTGACTGAATAAGCGTTTCAGAGCTTTTCTTTTTTTCATAAAACCCTCCAATATTCACTTTTATTGTCACAAAAAAACTAAGTGTCAAAACCGTTTTCGTCGTACTATATAGGGTTACAACATACACGATAGTGGCGCCACCGTTATTTTCACGACTTTTTGGCCAAGCTGCACACTGTTACAAGGATCTTATAGCGCTCGAATGTCGTTGACAGGGGGGCGCTATTGATAAACATTTGCGAAAAATTGTTTTGTGAAAATGTATTTTACACGCGCCAAAAGAACGTTGTAGCTTAAAGCTGTGGTGCTATAGAGTGCTACAAGCGGCTAGAAGGATCTTTTGACGCCTGAACGACAATGACAGGGTTGCTGATAAACATTTGTGCAATTGTTACAGAAATTGTATTGACAAAACAAGATGGCGGCATTAGTTCCGATTTTGGCCACGCGCCAAAATAACATTGTAGCGTAAGTACATACTTTCACATCAAAATCACAATGATCTTTACTATCACGACAATAAGGTTGCTGTTCGATTGCTGCTACTGACAGGTCTGTCAAAATCACTATGATCTTTGTAATTGTTACAATAAGGTTGCTGCTGTCAGAGATGAAATAACTGTGAAAGGACTATATCCATTTTATTTATAAATACCTATGCGACTTCTTTTTATGCATAATAATTAAGCCCCTTTGCGTAGCTGTTCACTGCAACAATATGTAAATTCCTTTACTTCCCAAAGATGTTAAATATATGAAAAATATGGAAGAAAGCTCTGCAAATAAAGAAAGCCAAGCCAGTAATTTTCCATTAAATCAGATCGTTTAACGGTAGACAGTTTTCTTTTCCAAAACGCATCTTCTAATTACAGCTTGGCCAAAAAGTCGTAAAAATAATGGTGGCGCCACTATCGTGCATGTTGTAACCCTATATAGTACAACGAAAACGGTTTTGATACTTAGTTTTTTTTGACAATTTACGTGAATATTGGCGAGTTCTATGAAAAAAAGAAAAGCTCTGAAACGCTTGTTCAGCCACTGCCTAGAACGATAACATTTGCAGTTATTTATTTAATGAATTAAAAATAAAATTATTAGGTATCTATTTTAAAATACCTTGATTTCAACTAATCCAACATTATGTGAGACAATTTCATGTTTTACAAGACCCTAGATCACCTTTTAATACTGATGGATTTACCTAAAAAATAATAAAGTTATTTTTGTTCAGTGATTTATGCAATATTAACAAAAAAGTATCAAAATTATACGAACGCGCTGCATTCATAAAGTGTTTTGTAAACATAAGCTCAAATTCGTGAATGTACATTTCAATAACTGTATGAAAGGCTTATATTAGACCAGCTGTGCCCCGCGACTTCGTTAGCGTGGAAGTCGTAAGATACACAAAATACTGAAATAGCAGCCACATTTTAATAAAACTCCCTCGTCCCCCGACCCGTTGCGTTGTAGCGCCCGCCCGCACTATTACTCCGTTTTCGCTTAGTGTTCTTTCTACACACGCTACATCGCCAACTAACATACTAACGCTATCTATTGTCAACATTTAGAACTAAAAATTATTTTGTTCGTCTTAATATATTCGTTCCATTAGGTACTGATAGGTTCAAACTAATACATTTACATCCTCCATCATCCCTTATTTTATCCCCATGGGGGTGGAATTTATCAAAATCCTTTCTTAGGGGATGCCTACATCATAGTAGCTTTATGCATGCAAAGTCTCAGCCCGATCGGTTTAAAATTGACAAAGTTTCATACAAAGTTTCATCCCCTATTTTATCCCCTTGGGGGTAGAATAGATCAAAATCCTTTCTTAGTGGATGCCTACGTCATAACATCTACCTGCATGCCAAATTTCAGCCCGATGCGTCCAGTGGTTTGGGCTGTGCGTTGATAGATCACTATGTCAGTCAGTCAGTCACCTTTGAGTTATATATATTTAGAAGATATTGCACCTTGAAATACACACATTACATCTGATTACCATGTACCTATGAAATATCATTTTGCCTGTCATTTCAGCGGTTCTTTTATACTCATCGTTGAGATCGGATAAAATTTGTCCGGCCTCTATGAATTATCGCTTTTGCGGAGCTCCGGATAACAGATCTGTTCATTATGAACACAATGGGTTACCAGTAGGGTTTGGCCAACGAAAGCTGACCACGAATTATTTTCAAAAGTTTTAGTATGACAATATTTAGGACTGTCAAAATTGTCAGTTTCCAATTTGGATAATTTTGATATTTCGACTATAAGAAACAAAATAAACGAATTTTATGTAGTGAAAAAACAAGTCCCAACATTTAGAAGCCTGCACAATGAGCTGAAGGAAGCAACTAAATTTACGGGATGCCGTGAAACGTTTCAAAACAATAAAAATGAACGGGCTTTACTTATAGAAAAAAAAGATATTGTGACATGGAGACACAGATTCTTGAGGACAATAAATCAGAAGTGGCTAGAAGGTAAACAGATTGTTAACCTTGATGGGACAAAATTATGTATGGACTCCAGCACATCAAGCTACCCGAAACTGTCAAATTTTCCCAATCAACCTTGAACCTAATGCTTTAGCAATAAAGTCGAAAATCTATTAAAGAAATTTGACAGATTGTAGTAGCTTGATGTGCTGGCGTCTGTACAACAGAACTATAAAGTTAAAAAATCGTGGCAAGGACCTTCAACAAGTGGTGTACTAATATATCGTCAGGAAAAGACATATGCATGCAGGATCGGAGGAAGGGTTTGCGCCAGGTGCATTATTGGTATTCAGCACAAAATCCAAATCAGCTGACTACCATGATGATATGAATGCTACCAACTTTACGAAATGGTTTGAGGAAATGTTGATACCAAATCTCACTAAACCTAGTGTACTTGTGATGGACAATGCAAGTTACCATGTGTAACAAGTAAACAAACCCACTACTATGTATGATTCTAAAGCTAATCTCCGAATATGGCTTCAAGAGAATAACATACATTTTGAAGAACATCATACCAAAGCTGAATTAATGTGTTTAGAAAAAGATAATTAACCTGCAGTTGTTTACGAAGCAATAGTACTTCTAAAAAAAACACAGTCATACCCACAATCATGAAATATTGTAGCTGCCACCGTATCATTGCGACCTCAATGCAATTGAGCTTATCTGGAGTCAGGGGAAGAGAAACGTAGCAAGCAAAAATATAGGAATACCAGGGTCTGAAATGCAAAATTCAATAAATAAATATGAAATACTGATCTAAATATCGCATAATATGTCTTGAATAATAAATAGTATCAACTCCGTTTAAGCAGTGTATAGCCAGGGTTGACAGCTCTTGATTTTTTTAAATACCCGCCTTTATTTGTGGACAGCTTTCGTCGGTCAGACTCTATCACCACAATAACGCAAATAAATAAAAATAAACACGAGAAACAGTCACCGATTACAAGAAATGATAGAATATGTACCTTACTCGACGAGGTAGAGCGAGTTTTTCAAATATTGAATATTTTAATTCCGGTGCCGAGAATGTTAACCGACAGTCAGAAACAAAATCGACTTGACATTTCGAAGATATTGTTGGACAAGTTTCAAGAAGATTCTGAAAACTTTTTGTCTCGTTTCGTAACAATGGACGAAACATGGGTCCGTCATTTTGAATCCCAGACAAAACAGCAATCTTCGCAATGGAAACGGCCATCATCACCGACCCCGAAGAAGTTTCGTGCCGTGGCATCGGCTGGCAAGGTTATGGCCTCAATATTTTGGGACTCAGAAGGGATATTGTTGATTGATTACCTGGAGCGTGGAACTACTATTACAGGCCAATATTATGCAGCTTTAATTCCCAAGTTGAGGAATGCCATCAAAGAGAAAAGGAGAGGGAAACTTCGAACGGGCGTGCTGTTTCATCACGACAACGCACCCGCGCACAGGTCGGCAGTTGCGATGGCTGCCATTCAGCAAGCTGGCTTCGAATTGGTTGACCACCCCTCACCTCTCATTCACCAGATCTGGCGCCTAGCGATTTTTAACTGTTCCTCAAATTGAAAGAATACTTATGGGGAAACAGGTACGAAGACGATAACGAGGTGATGGATGCCGTGGAGAGCTTTTTGCAGGACCAAGACAAAACTTTTTTTTGAAAGGGATTGAAGCCTTGGAAAAGCGCTGGACTCGGTGTGTAGAGAGACTCGGAGACTATGTAGAAAAATAAATTATTATGTTATCAATAGTCATTATATTCTTTCTCACTACTTTTTGATCCCTCCTCGTATTATTAATGTACTTATCTCTTTTACTAACACGGGACCTACTATCTTGTACCGCATACAAGATAGTAGGTATACGTTTCTAGAGCGAGAAAATAGTCGATAGCACGTCAGCGGTGGGACAGGTGCCTAACGCCCATTTTCCAATCAAATTACAAAAGCTCATTCAACACTATATTATTTTATTATTTTTCGAAGATGACGAAACGCAAAAGTGAAGGGTGACTAGGGTGAGTTCAATGTTATTATGCTAGATAGATAATCACGCAGCGACTTTGGTCGCCAGCGGCAAGTCTGTGTGTGGACGTGAGATTTAGAAATCGCCAGTGAGTCGCCGACGACTAAAGTCACTACGTGTGTACCTCGTTCGCCGACGCACAGAGTACGTTAAGTTGCTGGCCGTTGATCGATCAATCAGTGCGCTCCGCTCGTCTGCAAGTGTGAGCGAGCGTAATGAACTGAACGCAGCCCATCTCGTCAAAAGTCAGTGTCAACCTCCGCTAGGAGTATATGTGTTCTGTGGTGTCAACCAAGTCTGACCTAACTGTCAAAATCCACGTCAAATAAATTCAGACCGAACGGCTGTGTGGACTGACTGTTTGCGTACATAAATTATATTACAATACTGTTAGTGGCGTACTAATTCTAGGTATTGAACTTCGGCTCAAAAAGTATATTCTGTTTTAAAAATGGAAATCTCCTTTAAAGGCAAGAGAGTACTCGTTACCGGCGCTGGCCAAGGTTAGTTTGCAATAATATCTCTTTTGTTTAATATCTTAGTCATGTTATAACTATTAGTTTACAGCATTGGAAACAACGTACACGGTGAATTGCTACAGTTCATAATCACGTTCAAAAATATACGCGTGCAATAATAACTTGTAAAACCGCAGGAATCGGTCGGGGCATCGCTGTAGAATTGTGGCGTGCTGGAGCGAACATAGTCGCCTTGTCTCGTACAAGATCTCATTTAGAATCGCTTCAGAGCGAATATCCTTCTATAGACATTGTGGACGTTGATATAGCTGATTGGGAAAAAACACGGACAGTAGTCGAGTCTCTTGGCCACTTTGACGCATTAGTGAATAATGCCGCAGCCGCTATATGCGAGCCTTTCCTCGATTGCTCACCTTCGGATTTTGATAAGTATGCTTTCAGATTTTATTTTCTAAATGCCTTCATGTACATGACACACTGTTAAGAAACAGTATTCAGAAAATGTACCTACCTACCCAAATGAATCCCTCCATTATCCCTTCATTTACCATATTTTTTGTTTTCAGAATGTTTAATATCAATGTAAAGGCAACTCTTAATATTAGTCAAATTGTAGCAAGAAAGATGGTTGAAAACAAAACTCCTGGTGCCATAGTTAATATCTCTTCACAGGCTTCAAAGGTAATTCAATGTTGTTATCAATTTTACTCAATTCCTATCATTGTTGTCTTGTTATCATCAACAATCAGCTGGGCTTACATATGTAATCCTTATGTCTCACAAACATTGTGATCTTATTCATATCCAACAAGGCTATAAATTGAGACAGTTTTTGCATAACATGCAAAGTTAATTTTTTTTAGATAGATTTGTACAGTTTTGTACTTTGTACTATGATACTTTGAATATATTGTATTTATTGTAAAAGATCATCCTTAAACTTTAGGACACTGTTATTTATTCTGGGAAATAGGAAAAAGTGTTTTCAATATGATTAGTGTGTTAGATTCTCTCTATGCATTATACAGTTGTGGACATATAATTAGGAACTTCTGATACCGAAGTCACTTCGATAAACAAGTTGCTGTTATTTTTGTATCAATTTACTGATAATAACTTTTAACAACATGGTTAAACATCCATTTTAATAGGCTTTTATATTACATAAAATATATGCAAAATAGTTGGACTTCTCTTAATAATTTAACTATGGTCCATTTGAACTACCTATTCGAAACTAACTAACTGTGGATAAATAATTAGGAACAGGTAAAATAACTTCATTTATTAAACTATATATCAGAATTTGTTTAATGAAATTAACAATACTTATTACCGACATAGGCTTTACCACTGCTTACAAAACTAAGCATTAATATTTTGTAGTATGACCATTGCTTATAATACCTGCTCTGCAGTGATGGGGCATGGAATTTATAAAAAATTTACAGATTTCAACAGAAATAGTGCTCCAAGATTCGACAAAGGCATCATACAGTTCATTCAAATTACTTGTCCTTTTAGCAGCCATATTCTTCTTTACTTTTTTTTTTTATATACTACTACTACTTTTTTACTTCTCCCCATAGATTTTCGATCGGATTAAGATCTGGGCTGTTTGCAGGCCAATCTAACACAGTGACTTGTTCATCATCATCTGCCTAGCCTTTTCC
This sequence comes from Fissipunctia ypsillon, assembly GCA_947568875.1. Lineage (NCBI taxonomy): Eukaryota > Metazoa > Arthropoda > Insecta > Lepidoptera > Noctuidae > Fissipunctia > Fissipunctia ypsillon. The sequence goes on from OX387652.1 coordinate 13,315,016, forward strand.
CAACTATATAGGAGTCTGCTTCCAGTCAAACTGGATGCAGCTGAATACCAGTATTTTACATGGAGCGATTGCCTATGTAACCTCCACAACCCAGTTACTGGGTAATACTATACCCTTTGGTAAGACTGGTTGTCAGACTTTCGGGCTTCTGATGATCCGTAACGACTATTAAAGATACATGAATGACAAGCTGGAACCACCGGCTTAACGTGCTTTCCGAGGCACGGAGGGGTATATGTAAAGATGGTCACCCATCCACGGACTAACCGCGGCGAGCGTAGCTTAACCAGATCGATTGACCCGTGCGGCTGTTATTTCTTAGGCATTAGCCCCTCATTAAAACCTACTAATAACGCTATTACTTTATGTGGATCAAAGTTGAACAAAAGTAAAAGCTGTTTTTCCAAAAGTGACTTTGGTATCAGTTGTTCCTAAATATATGTCCACAACTGTATGTATATTGTTATTTGTTGTAACTGTATGTATTCATGTTATTATTTTGATTGCAGGCTGCATTGAAAGATCATGCTATCTACTGTGCATCAAAAGCAGCTCTGGATGCTCTAACTCGTTCTATGGCCCTCGAGCTTGGTCCCTACGGCATAAGAGTGAATTCTGTGAACCCCACCGTCATCATGACTGAAATGGCTAAAGTTGGATGGTCAGATCCAGACAAAGCTAAAGAAATGCTTGCTAAAATACCATTGGGAAGGTAATACATATTTCAAAAGTCCACATATGATACAGGGTTACTGGTAACTCGACGTATTCCTTGCAGAACGTCGTAGTAGGATTAAAATGCAACAAATTAAGCCACCAAATGTTCTACCAAAATCCAGTTCTTTTTTCTCATAATGTTTATTTTTACATAACCTATGTAACTTCACGCCTTGTTTCCCCGAAGATTTAGGCACAGGTGTACCTATAGTACACCCACATTTCGCCAGTTATGTAAGTCCCATGTAATAGGGGGCGAGCCTATTGCCATCTACCGGGCACAAATCCAGACTCCAGGCTGCTACTGAGAAATTCCAGATAGAAAAACCCAATAACACTTTGCCCGACCTGCGAATCGAGCCCAGGACCTCATGCTCAGCAGTAACGTTTGCGACCACTAGACCAACGAAGCAGTCAGGAGATCATAGCAATTTTTATTTTTGTCCAACAAATACTATGAAAAATTAAATGTATAATTAGTGATCTTTGCCAAAGTTTTAGGCATTTTTGTAATTATTAACAAAGATCTCCTATGGCATCAGCTATGATAATAACTTAAATTCCAGTATAGTCGCGCCGTAAATCGTTTTTAAATTGGATTTTTCATTAAAAAAAAAAAACTAAAAATCTAGCTAACTCAAAAACTACTGAATTTCGGTAGAACTTTTGGTGGCTTAATTTGTTGCATTTTAACCCTACTATGACGTCCTGCAAGGGATACGTCGAGTTACCAGTAACCCTGTAGTCCTTAATGATATTAAAATTTTAGAAAAAAAAAGGCAGCATGTGTTAACTTCGTTGTTGACATCTTTGAATGAATGAATAAATATAATATTATTTTGTGCAGTAAGTACCTATAATATAAAGAACTTATGAGACAGAAAATAAAGCAAAGAGGTCATAGCAGTTTTATCATACAAACATAATAATATAGAGATAAAGAAGTTATCAGAAGCAACAATAATCATAAAAAATAATAATTTCAGGTTTGGAGAAGTTTCTGAAGTGGTGAATGCTGTAGTTTTCCTCTTGAGTGAGAGATCTACTATGATCAATGGTGTGCAGCTGCCAATAGATGGAGGTTTCCTTGCCACATAATATTATGACTTGCTAAATACATGCTTTATTTTGCAAAGTATATAATAACATAATATTATTATATTTATGGCTTTTAATATGGAATATTTTTTAATAATTGCGTACCTATTTTAGTTTTAAATATATTGGAACTATGTTAATTAGTGAATCGACCAAAGATGGTACTTTATAATACATATTGCCATAATCATACTTATCATGTATGTTTTACTTTGTGATAATTATTGTTTCAATTCTGGTTAATTAACTATACTACATTAAACATAAGAACACTAACACAAATCACAATCATAGTTTCAAAAATGCTTTATGATGAAATATATAAGAACAGTTACTTATCCTACTGTAAAGATAAAGCATTGATTGATTACAAAAATAACCTCTGCTTTTCAATCATAACTTGGTTTTATTAGATCAGTTTCATTCATCACATCGATTTGAATGCGGACTGCATTCTTTATCATATAACATTACATTAACCTTTTAAGTAAGTAGGTATAAGCTCAAGTCAATATTATGCTGACTGTGTTTGTCCAAGTAAAACCAAAATATTATGTATGAACATAAATAAAGTTATTGCCGACTTATTTTCGTAAAAACTTGTAATGCACGAATACTGTAATCAAACATAGTTAAAAGAAATGTACAAAAACATTTATTACCCACGACTAATACATAATCTGAAAAATATTTATAATAGCAATATGAATCCAATGGACTGGCGAACTTTATTAGTTGTTAATAAAATTATGAATTATTGGACAAAATATTACACCAGTTTGACTTGAATGATTTTATCGCTTGCCGGTACATTTTTAAAGTTTATTGATCGAAGCCGTTACATGAACGTTTAGTTGTTGAATAAATGCAATTTGTTAAAAGTCACTTATTTTAATTTTTTTCCATATATTTTCTTATTATAACTTTCGTGAGACACGTTCCTAGGGGCCGCAGACCTGGCGAATCGCAGCGCAGCGTGGTTTTCACTGCCAAACAAATATCGACCTTGGTCTTGTAAAAATAAATAAACTTTAATTAGTCCGAGAGCGCATGAAAGCACACAAAAGAGTCGAGGTTAGTATCAGGTTATTTTTTTTTTACTTTAAGACTAGCTGTGCCCCGCGACTTCATTCGCGTGGAAGTCGTACGATACACTATATACTAAAATAACAGCCACATTTTAATAAAACTCCCTCGTCCCCCGACCCCGCGTCGCGTTGCACCGCCCGCCCGCGCTTTACTTCGTTTTCGCTTAGTGTTCTTTATTTTTCTTTTTGCTCGGCTCCTCATAGCCTATAACTATCCTCGAGAATTGGGCTACCAAAATGCAAAAAGAATTTTTCAAATCCGACTTTTTGTTCCCAATTTCATGGGTTTTAATTTTTTTGCGCGAAACCCTAATTATTTTTCTAAAAAAAAAGTAGCCTAAGTTACTTCCTGTAATATTAGCTATCTGCCAGTGAAAGTCCCGTCAAAATTTGGTCCAGACGTTTCGGAGATAAGCCGGAACAAACAGACAGACAAAAATGGTAAAAATTGCTTTTTTGTTATATGAACCGTATATACTTTCATATGCATTTAGTAAAAAGTTGTTATTTTGACATTACAAACAGACGCTTCAATTTTATTTATTTGTATAGATAGGTACAGAATGCTGATATTTGCTTGACCCGCTTTTAACTTATTTGTGGCCTAATGAAATTGATTATTGCTGTAGGCACCTAATCATTACAAACATAAACAAACCTCATATCTGAGTAATAAAATAAATGGTACAATACAATTTGAGATATGGCTTATCGGATACGACAACAGCTCAAAAATATTATTTTACTTAGTTTGCTTTCTGTAAATAACCTCTCAGACAGACAGTCAGAAGTAACTACAACATCGTACTCATCCTCAAGAGATCTTGTCAATAATGGATAAATACTATAAAGGAAAACGAATACTCGTCACTGGTGGCTGCCAAGGTAACAACTTTCTTTAAAACTTATCTAAAATATAGTTGGGCAACTAATCTTTGTTTTCATATTACGTTTAGCGCAGTAAAATAATTGTAGCCGTGATATAGTTATATCCCTAGGTAGGTATACATATATACCGTAATATAATTTTATGAAAGCGGATCTTAGCTATCTTACTAGGATACGAGCACGATCTAGTAATATAACTATTAGGGCATTCCGACTAAATAGGTTAGGTTAGAACTGTGACGCGCGAGCCAAGCGAGCGGTGCCGCGACCGGCTAGCGCTATGTACAGACGCCAGCACATCAAGCTACTACAATCTGTCAAATTTCTTTAATAGATTTTCAACTTTATCGCTAAAGCATTCGGTTTAAGGTTGATTGGGAAAATTTGAGTTTCGGGTAGTTTTATGTGCTGGCGTCCATACACAACAATACAAACAAGCTAACAAAATTAGGGCACTCGAACGGTTATGAACCGCTTTCATATAACTATATTACGGTATATAGCGACTTAAATCCCGAGGGATAAAACTATCACGGCCTCAAATATCTTAACTGTGATATACAGGGTGTCCGGTAATTAATGGATAACCTTGCGATAGCATATAATAGACCCTATGGCTGTTCTAAAAAAAATACAAAAAAAAATGTATATCCCAAGTAGTAAGTACCTAAGATATAATTTTTTTAGAAAAAAATTCTGTGTAATGTCTAGTCACATTATTTATTGCCTCTCTGTCGGCGGCATAGTCAACGTACAATATTATAACAACAGATAACCGATGGAATTCATTCATTTGTGGTTGTGGTGATGAAAAATGTAAAAAAAGTTAGTATTCTTTTTCAAAAAAATCTTAGTTATTACTTGGGATATATTTTTTTTTTTGTATTTTTTTTAGAACAGCCATAAGGTCTGTTATATGCGATTTCAAGGTTATCCATTCTTTACCGGACACCCTGTATACTTACAGTTAGGCCAAAAAGTCGTGAAAATAATGGTGGCGCCACTAGGTATCGTTCATGTTGTAACACTATAAAGTATGACAATAACGGTTTTGACACTTAGGTTTTTTTTACAATTAATGTGAATATTGGCGGGTTTTATGAAAAAAAAGCTCTGAAACGCTTGTTCAGCCACTGCCTAGAACGATAACATTGCCAGTTATTTATTTGAATGAATTAAAAATAAAATTATTAGGGACAGACGCCAGCAGGTCAAGCTGCCCGAAACTGTCAAATTTTGCCAATCAATCTTGAACCTAATGCTAAAGCAATAAAATTGAAAATCTATTAAAGAAATTTGACAGATTGTAGTAGCTTGATGTGCTGCCGTCCATACTTCAAAATACTTTGATGTCAACTAATCCCACATTATGTGAGACAATTTTATGTTTTAAAGACCCCAAATCAGCTTATAGTACCCAGACCCCAGATCGCCTTATAGTACTGATGGATTTACCTAAAAATACTATAGTTATTTTTGTTCAGTGATTTATGCAATTTTAACAAAAAGTATCAAAATTATTCAAACGCGCTGCATTCCGAAAGTGTTTTTAAACATAACCTCAAATTCGTGAATGTACATTTCAATAATTGTATGAAAGGCTTATACTAGATATTGCACCTTGAAATACACACATTACATCTGATTACACGTAGAAAATATCATTTTACCTGTCATTTCAGCGGTTGTTTTATGCACATCGTTGAGATCGGATAAAATTTGTCCGGCCTCGAGTTCCGCCAAACATCTCAAGTACACTTTATAAATTATCGCTTCTGCGGAGCTGCGGATAACAGATCTGTTCCTTACGAACACAATGGGTCACCAGTATCACCACAATAACGCAAAAAAAAAATAAACACGAGAAACAGTCACCGATTACAAGAAATTACAGAATATGTACCTTACTCGATGAGGCAGAGAGAGTGTTGCCAATGATTAAATATTTTAGTTCCGTTTCAGGACATTCTTGCCAAACTGTACATAATTTATGCTCAGATTCGAAGTACAGTTTGGCAAGAAAGTCCTGAAACGGAACTAAAATATTTAATCATTGGCAACACTCGCTCTGCCTCATCGAGTAAGGTATGGACGCCACAAGCTACCCGAAACTGTCACAATTTTCCCAATCAACCTTGAACCTAATGCTTTAGCAAAAAAGTCGAAAATCTATTAAAGAAAGGAGATGCCCGCTTTTTGTATGAACGTTGGTTTTTTATTCCGAGAAAAATCTAACCAGCATCAAACTACACCTAATTAAATGCGACAAAAATATGAAACTTAAAACTACTGAAATAATATTTTTAGACCCTTCCATTTAAGAGAAAAATGATTATTATTTAATGTTAGCACATATATTTTATTTGTTGATGGCAACCCAAATAAAACCCCACACTTTGACAATATGTCTTATTTGACAGGCCTGCGTATTATCCAGTGCTATCGTACTTTTTTTTAAATTTGTGCTTTGTTGATTTTCCCGATTTTACTGACTTGGTCTTTTCACAACGGATTCTTCTACTTTGCACTTGATTAGGATACCGGTAGTTTAGGAACCTATAACCCTGACGACTTTGCTTTTTCATAACGGTTATTTGATCCTGTTGAAACCAATCCCATCACGTTTTGACTGATCGTCCTGATGCCCAAACTATACTGGAAAGAGTTAATCAGAGACTGAACATGCCAAATTATTTAGCCGACTATGTGATTGGGCATCAGCTGAATAGACGCCGAGCCAGTTTCATCCAGATAAATGCTCATATACCACAGCTGAATATGTTCCCCATCATACAACATCCCGACATCAACCGTCGGGCAGTAGCCCACCCGACACAACACCCGTCTGGTCGGAGGATCCTCCCTTTTCTATGGAGGGTGAGTGAACTTTACACCCTGTTCCTCATGCCTCTATATTATAAATTGCATAATTTTCGAAAGGCTTTTCATCCACTTCTGATCTTGATTCTAAGTCACAAAAAAGGAATTCTCCTAAGTAATTAAACAATGTTCACGATCATTAGGTACTATTATCATTTACTCCTGCTAAGGAACCCTTGTGGACTATGCTGAAACATGAACTTCTTGATAACCGGGGTCTCACTATAATATTGCATCTTGCACAATGAACATTCGAAATAGGCATAATCATATACAGTGTGCTTTCAGTTTGGATTATGGTACACATTTTTGACTTAAAATAACCCATTTCGTCTTATTTCTTAGTATTGAAGGTACAATAATTAGATTTTAACGTTTTGTTTTTATTGACATACTCATAAATCAAATATTGATTAATAATAATGACAGTATCATATGTCAATTTTGACAAGTTTACTATTTTTTTGGGGTGTGTTCACTTTATTATCCTAGCTAGATAATTAGAAAGGTTTATTGGTTTTAGGAGTAAATTCACACTAAAATAAAAGACGATTTTTCTCAAAATTGGAGGTCTATAAAAATGTATGATATTGTTAGAACCACTAGTTTTTGGGATGTCTATCCAAATATATTTAACTTATCCTGGTTAGAATTATTGAATAATAAAAAACCATTTTCGGACATGTCCTTTGAAAGATTGTAGTAGCTTGATGTGCTGCCATCAGTAGGCGATCAGGGGTCTTGTAAAACATAAAACTGTCTCACATAATGTGGGATTAGTTGACATCAAGGTATTTTGAAATACCTAATAATTTTATTTTTAATTCATTAAAATAAATAACTGCAAATGTTATCGTTCTAGGCAGTAGCTGAACAAGCGTTTCAGTGCTTTTCTTTTTTTCATAAAACCCGCCAATATTCACATTATTTGTAGAAAAAACCTAAGTATCAAAACCGTTTTCGTCGTACTATATAGGGTTACAACATGAACGATAGTGGCGCCACCATTATTTTCACGACTTTTTCGCCAAGCTGTAAACGTGATATTTTTACAGGCATTGGTCGTGGAATAGCCCTAGAGTTATGGAGACAAGGCGCTAATGTTGTTGTTATTTCGAACCAACCGGCAAATTTAGAAAAGCTCAAAAAAGAGTATCCGTCTATAGAAATAGCCTGTGCAGATCTACTGGACTGGGACAAAACTAGAGAAACGGTAGACTCTTTGGGCACTTTCGATGGACTTGTTAACAATGCTGGAATTGCTATAATTGAGTCATTTTTAGAATGTTTACCAGAAAGTTTTGACAAGTAAGTAACCGTAGTACTCAGTCATGACCAGTGTCTTAAAAATATAATTTTGATCTCTTCACATTTGCCAAAGATATAAATATGTCTAGATAGACACTATAAACAGTCAAAGCTGTGAACTCGTCGAAAAAAATAGCTTCCATGTGTTGGCCGCATTTTGCACGCACACTAGAAAAGCACAATGACTGGCGCGAGTGTAAGACGTCAGCTGTCACGCACACCAGCATATATAAGTTGGCATGTTTGCTTTAGTTCTTTTGCAGCGCGACACTTTATTTAGACATTTATATAATCAAAGACTTTTGCATTTTCAACAGGACGATGGCGGTGAATGTAAGGGCTACACTTAACGTTAGTCAAATTGTGGCAAAAAAAATGATTGAAAAGAACATAAAAGGATCCATAGTAAATGTTTCATCACAGGCATCAATTGTAAGTTTAATTGGTTATTTCATAACTTTGCACCTAAATCAAGAATTCTTACTGACCCAGCCCAGTCGTCAAGAGGTTCTAGCGTCAGGCCACAGTCAATTTAATTCTCTGGAAGAAATAAACGTTATAATTTGTTCAGTAACGCCCTGGAGAAATGTGCCCGAAAACCGGAAAACGTAGCCGGCGCGGCGGCCGGCGTGCGGGTGTCACAGTCAGCATTATTAGTAGATGGAATAGTTCGTTTATCATCAAATGATCATTACGGGAGTTTATTTACTGACTAGCAAACCTACTCACACTAATGATAGATATTAACAATTGATGGCGGCACTATTATACAGGGTGTGGCGTAAATAGTGGTCCAACGTTAAGCGGTCGATACACCGTATATTCAGCTATCACATACCACAATTTGAAACGTTTTTCCATAGATCTCAGAATAAAATATTTTTATTCTTTTTTGAAAGTTTTACTACACCTTGCTTTACTAATTGGGCTGTACAATTCAGCTCTTTTTGAATAGAAATGGCTACAACTTTTGTTTAAATTAAGGAGTCGGTTATTATTATACTATTTTAGAATCTGCATTAATTGAACAAGTTTTCAAAATAATGGTCACCGACAGTGTCGTACATTTTTTTTACACCATTCGCACCCTAAGTCACATAATTTTCTAGACATTTGAGTTACATTTTGAAATAAACACATTTTTCTTTATTACCTATAAAATTACATTTACAAAATTACTTGCATGTGATAGCACATGTATTCCACAGTTATAAAACAGAAAAAAATATGATAAAATAATATCTGTTTTAGAAATTACAGCCACATTAGTAAAGCAAGGTGTACATTTTTCAAAAAAGAATAGAAAAATATTTTATTCTGAGATCTATGGAAAAAACGTTTCAAATTGTGGTATGCGACAGCTGAATATATGGTGTATCGACCCCTTAACGTTGGACCACTATTTACGCCACACCTTGTATATTCTGTGATGGCGATTAAAGCTGCAGGAATGTGGCAAAACATGTGTAAATATTTACAATCGTAATATTTAACAACGGAATATGTAGGTAGGTATTTATTACCATTATTTTTACAGGCTGCTCTGAAGGACCACACGGCATATTGCGCGTCCAAAAGTGCAGTGGATTCGTTGACTAGGGTTATGGCGTTAGAACTTGGGCCACATGGCATCCGTGCTAATACTGTTAATCCAACGGTAATAATGACTGATATGGGCCGCAAAGTCTGGGCGGAGCCTGCCAAGTCGCAGGGTATGCTTTCAAAGATACCTATGGGCAGGTATGTAATGTAATGGTTTCTACTGTCATGGTACAATACGGCCGAGCCGACGTATCTTGGCGAGTCTGAACATAGGTATGTAGGCTCTCCGAACTTTCACGCATGTTCTCTCACTCACACTCGCTTCATGTCACCATTTGGTTCATAAAAAATGTTACTGCGCAGCCTTCTGCGCGAAGTTCGGACTAGCCAAGATTTACATCGGCTGTATTGTAGTTGAACTCTAAGTACAGTCAGCCCCAAAAAATTGTATACACGGATACGGAACCATTTTATTGTCAATAACATTTGTTCCTTATCATTGTATCCACCGTAAGGTACATAGATAGTATACAATTTATTTTACCAAAATAAAGTGAACATTTCGTACCCTATGATCAAAACAATGTTTACAATGATAGGAACTATCCTATCACTGTAAACAAAAACTGGTCTGTGGAACTATCCAGAACGAGATAAACAAGACTGATAACGGCATACGACTATATCCAATGACACGTGTCTGCGCCATTTCTTATATTTAATTAATTACGCATTTTCTTTAAAGCAATAAACACGTTTTACACATTGCAACACTCAACATAACTCACTCATCCGAAGGACATTCAATTACCCCACTCCTCGATCCTTCATTCGATCCTAATCGATCACTAGTTCAAAACTCACCCGCGCCCCAAAAACTCGCTCGCTAACCGCTTAATAGACGATTCCGCTAAAAACTCTAAAAAGTGTAAAATTAGTGATTACCTGTGCCTAAAAACAAATTGACTTGGTGTGGAAGTCACAAACCTGAACCAGCCTGCTGCATTATCGAAGGGACGCAAGCTTCAACCCTGTGAGTACCTTTCCCATCCAACACGCCTTTAACTTCATTTAGAAGAACAAGAATTTTATTTTCGTCCTCTTCCTTTCATGCATGACGTCACTGACGTGTCATTTGTTTTTAGATTTTTGATTTGAAATCAATGGGGAAGGTCGGGCAAAGCTAATTATAGATGGCGTGATCATAGCTAGGTCCCCACGGCCTATAGTAAGTTTGACATTTCGTTCATTCATGAGTTTACTTTTATTTCGCTATCTCGTTATTTTCGGTGATTTCAATATTTTAAATCAAGTAAATGATATGGAAAGTGTCAGAATTTAAAACCATAAATATATCCTCAGTCATTTTCTTCAAAATGTTTCTACTCTGTTTAATTTATAAAACATCTCTACGAATAGCTTTAAGCCACAATTTTAGTGTCTCTCGGGAAATGGTGGACTCCTATTTCGGAGTATTTAGTAACACAACAACGCATCATTTCCGCAAAAATAAAATAAAACCACCTCACGCCTTGTATTATTGGCTTGTGTTGGGAACTAGCTACGACAGCGCCATTTTGACAGTTGCCTTCCCCATAGTTATACTCTTTGTTTGAAATACAAATAGGTAAATCATGAATGTTCATAACAAATGTTGCTATTTAGTATGACCACGCATAACTTAGTCCGATTTGAACGATTCTATTATTACCTCGAAGTTGGTCCCATGTAAAATTTATTAACTTTGCATGGGTAGTTTTTGAGTTAGCTTCAATAATACGTATTTTTCTCACTTAGTCTATGTGGATTATGTTACAATAACTTCCTGCCACTGTAATTTACATAGCAGGTAGTGGTTTTCGAATTTGTGTGGGGTAGGTACTAGAACTGAAAAGTGAAAAATTTATTTAAAAAACTAAACATACAAAAACTTAAACTTTAAATATAAACTGTTTTCAACAACCGACTTCCAAAAAAAGACTAGAAAGTGAAAAATAACTAATTTCGGAAGTCGGTGGCAAAAAACGAAAATACAAAACCAAAAACACCGATTTCCGAAATTAAAGTTATTGTTACGTATTATGTACATAAACAACCTACTCTCTTGCTGAAAATATGCAAAACGAAAAAATACGATCAAATCTTGATGAAAATTACAAAAAATTGTGTTGCCACGTGCCACTCCTTAGTGCTAACCGTCTACCCAATTTTTTAATTTCGATTCAAAACTTGCATTCAGCATAATCGATTCTCGCAATAAAATCGAGCTTGAAAAAAAAGTAGTAGAAACTTGAGTAAAAACTGGTATATTTTCCATGAATTATTTTATTTTTGATATTAATTAATAAGTGCATAGACGTACAGTGGGGATAGGGTTGTAACTTTTTAGGGTTCTGTACGTGCGAATGAAAAGTGAACCCTTATAGGATCACTCGTGTCGTGTGTCTGTCTGTCACAGCCAATTTGCTTCGAATCTACTGGACCGATTAAGATGTTTGGTACACATATGAATTTCTGTAATCCAAATACGGACGTGTGACGTAAATAAATGAATTTTGAATATGGGCTCACTTTTGGAGGGAAAATTAGAAAATTAAAAAAAAACGTTTTACAAACTGTACCGTGTGACATATCAAATGAAAGGGTTTGTTGTGAGGGTCTCAAATATATTTTTTGTTAAAAAAATAATATTTTTACCCTTATCTCTAAAACCACTGAGCCCAAAATTTTGAAAAAAATACGGTAAATAGCTCTTTGATTATAGATTCCAGGAAAACTTATAAGAAGTCTATGGTCTTACGCTGAACAATATAGTGCTTACAAAGTTACACTTGCAGTTGGAATGTATGGGACAATATGTTTTTCAACTACAATGTTATAAGTATGTTCTTGGAATAAATATTATTGGTATGAACGCCAGCACATCAAGCTATCCGAAACTGTCAAATTTTTCGCAACCAACCTTGAACCGAATGCTTTACAGTCCTACCAACTTATCTGTGAACTGAAAGAGGACGGCACCGTCGATTCAGTGTTGCTAATTAATATAAGGTGCCCAAAATTGAGTAAGTTTTCAAGAAGGAAATTTTACATTAGACATAATCGTTTAATAAGAATTACAGTTTTTACTAATTAAAAACAATGATACCTATATAAAAATAATAAAATAAATAAAAAGAATTTGATAATTTACAGTTACGTAGGTACGCTAACAGTTTAGTCTCTAAGCAATAAACAATGGCTTTATCTAAAAAGTAATCCAATAAAGTGGAAATTCAGCAGATAAAATGTTCCACGGGGGGGATACAACTTTCATTTAATGCGAAGTTAAGTAGGTACCTACCTTGCAAGAGGTTCCTGGATGTCTAGCATTTAGTTATGACCGTACCTAACCCCTAACACCAGATTTGACTAATTATAATTAGCAGTGGTACCTAGTGGTAGTGAAGTGTAGTGGTAGTGTGTAAAAAAAAAACAAATTGCTTTACAATGATTTATTGAAAACCAGGTTTACAGTAATTGTGATCTTTAGATGAACCTGCATACACAACTTCATCCTGGTTGTGAGGCCATACTCCGCTTATTTCCGTACCACTATCATCATTATCACTATCGCTTTCGGTTTCAGTGTCACTTACCACTTCTATAATAAAAGGTTTATCTAAATACAAATCATGTTTTAAGTATTCTCCTTCTAACCTGCGAACGTATTTACAATGCTGTGCCCACTCATGAACTGTAATAGCGTCAAAAACTTCTCTAACTAGGCGGGGAATTTCAGCATTTTTGTGCTCAATATTTACATCAGCAACTTTTCTTTTCATTGTGCTCCATATGAGTTCAATGGGATTGAGATCACAGTGATAAGGTGGTAAATGTATGCATTTGTGTCTATTATCTTCTAAAATTTTTTCAATCTCATATACAGGTTCAGGCTTGTTTCTCTTAATTATTTCTAAACGCTGAGGTTTAGTCAAATTCTCTCCGTAGTCAATTTTATTTTGGGTCAACCATAATTGCATATCTTTTTTTAAGGAATTCGTATTTGGGACTTTATTCACACAAATACGGTGATAAGGAGCATTATCCATGCATGCATAATGCATGCATGCATGCATGCATGGCTCTCGTAAATTAGGCACAAGTTTTTCAATAACCCACTTTTTAAAGTTGGTACTATTCATCTCGTCATGATAATCGCCACTTTTTTTTGTGTTTGATTTTAACACAAGTAGTGCATTTGTAACAAATCCAGTATCTCCTCCCGCTTGAACAATAATATATCTTTGCCCTTTCGATACAGGCTCCAATACTCCGTCTTCACCCTCTCCTTGCCAACATTTACCCGATGTATGCGAAGAGTGAATATAGGTCTCATCTAAATAAATTATGGGCCGGGGCTGGGGAGATTTATTATTTTTATCCACTGCATGCAAGTACTTAGCTCTCCAAGCTTTCATTACGCTCCATAAGAACCTTCCGATTGGATTGAGATTTTTTAAAACGAAATCCCACCTTGTGAAGCAGCTTTCGCAGACTCTCTCGCTGTCCTGTGTAATTTATTTCTGCCTTTAAGACCTCTAGAAGCTTTTTAACAGTAGGGACCTCTTTTTTAGCAGAATAAAATTCATGTACTTTCCTCCGTATAACTCCCATGTCAAAATCATCAACATGCACAAATCCACTTTTACGTTTTATCTCCTTGCCTGGTGTCCGAATTTTTGTACCAGTTTCTTCTGCTGCGTGCCCTTCCATAACTATTTTTGAAATTAGTCCTTGACTCACACCTGAAATATAAGATAATAAAATAAATGTTAGGAGAAATTTGAAATCTGGCAGGTTAGTTTGCTCACTCACTTAGCAGGTTACCTATTAGATGTACGTTACCGTTACGCTAACCTGCAGCAAGAATAGAAACGAATATTTCGTGGACTTAAATAATTAGTTAAGTATCGGGTAATTTATAACAAGAAAGTTGACAACACTAACCTGTCGCTGCCGAAATTCGTTTGTATATTTGATTAAATGGAATAATCGGAGACCCCGCCCGAGCTTCTTCTTCAAAAAAGGTAACCTTAAGAATAATGTTTCGAGCATCACTTTTAATAGCTTTCGGCATATTTAACTTTATAAATTCAGCAATATCGCGACAAAACAACCAGAGAACCCGAATGTAGTATACACTGACAATCGAATGACATTTCAACTTGACGGCCGTAGTTCCAATTTCCACCATTTCACAGATAAGTTGGTAGGAGTGTAGCAATAAAGTCGAAAATCTATTAAAGAAATTTGACAGATTGTAGTAGCTTCATGTGCTGGCGTCCGTACAATACATTTTATACAACATATTATATATTCATCGTACGGAACCCGGTAGCGGCTATTCCAAATAATAATAATAATGTAAATCAGGATCGAATAGAGCGGCGCGCAATGATTATTGACGTAACTGTCCCGCATGACGGCAACCTCGTGAAAGCCGAGAAAGATAAACAAATCAAGTATATTGACTTGGCCCGCGAGGTTGTCGACATGTGGGATGTGGACTCAGCGATCATTGTGCCGATAGTTGTATCAGCCAATGGCTTAATTGCCAAGAGCCTCGACCAACACCTAAGGAGGCTCTCGTTGGGCAGCTGGATTGAGGGCTTGATTCAGAAAGCGGTACTTCTGGACACGGCTCGCATTGTTAGGTGGTTCCTCTCTCTAGAGCCCTGACCGCCGGTAGCTTGGACCCTGTTCCCGATACCGGTGGGCTACTATTTTTTATATTTTTAAATGTTTTTTTATAATCTTTATATTCTAATATTTAAAAATATAATTTATATGTATTTATTTTAATAAAGGAAATGTAAATCAATTCATATAAACATCAGTTTCATGCCAATTGTAAACTCGATATTCAAAATCCGTAAAAAAAAACAATCCTTAATTTCGTCATGTCCGTCTGTCCGTGCGTCCGGATGTCAAATATCATTTTTTACTCGGAGACTGTTAACACTATATCGAGGAAAATTTGAATGAATGTGTATTCTTTCACCGCTAAATAAAAACATAATTAGGGGTGGCATTTCCCATTCATGTAACCGAGGGATGGAAAAAAATCTATAAGCGTGTGGGGTAGATATTGTTGGATCTCATAATTTAAATGCCACATTTTCAACCTTTGTTTTGAATCGGCTACCTTTCCTACTTCTTTTAAAAAGGCAATCATTCATCCTATCTTTAAGGGTAGCGACGGGAGTTTGCCAAATAACTATCGCCCAATAGCAGTTCTTAGTGCCTTGTCTAAGGTGCTTGAACGCCTTATAAACAAACGGCTTGTGCGCTACCTCGAACACTTCAAGCTGTTATCACCCCAACAGTTTGGCTTTCGCAGGAACAAATCCACTTGTGACGCTGTCCATATGTTTGTCAACAATATAGTGGATAATTTGAATAACAACAATAAAGTCCTAACTATATTTCTGGATCTTGCGAAGGCATTCGACACCGTTCCCGTCTCTACTCTTTTACTCAAGCTTGAAGGTGTAGGTATGAGGGGGGCTCCACTTGATCTATTCAAGAGTTATCTTACCAATCGCTCCCAGCTAGTGGCTATAGAGAATCATAAAAGTGATGAGCTACCCATTCAGTATGGCGTGCCTCAAGGAAGCATTTTGGGACCCACACTATTTCTAGTCTTTATTAAGTATGGTTTTTGCAGCCCCACCCCAGCAAGAGATACAGTAAATGAGGATTGAATGGCAGAGAGCAAAATATACCTTCCGGATAATTAAAGGATTGGCTACATGTCGCAGTTTTAAAAATATAAATAAGCTTACGTAACCGACCAGTAAGTGAGTTGATGTGTGATCCAAAATTTAGGTTTTTATCTAGAACTATCCCAAGATATTTAACTTGTTCCACTGAGGTTAGAGAAGGACATTGACAATTAAGTGATTGTGTGAGACAAGAATGGGCTTTGAGACAGATTGAGGTTTTTGGTTGGGAAGAGTTGGAAATTGAAAAAGTGATGAAGTTAGTTTTATTGGCATTGAGAGAGAGTGTGAGATGAAAGCCACTTCAAGACAGAATTAAAGCCGTCCTGTGCCGTTGCGTGGAGTTGCGACCATGAGTTTGCGGAGAAAGTGATGGCAGTATCGTCTGCAAAAGAAACTATTGTAGCATTTGGAATTCGGAGACTGCAAAGGTCGTTATGCCCCTTGAGATCGCTCACAGAGCTATTTTAAAAGTGGCAACATTCAGACCGATTCTTTTTCCAACTACCGAACTATATAGATCTTGCAATTTACTTAATGTGCGACAACAATTTATCCTACAAATAGTCTTACGACAACACAAAAGTACACCTTTTAAGCAAATTTCTAAACGCCGTAAAGACCTTATCTGCACAGTTCCACCGGCACGCACAGCTTTTATTAAAAAATTCGCTCTATATCTTGGCCCTTCACTTTATAATAAAATTAGCGCAAGAACCCAAATTTTTGGTTTAAAATATTTTATTTGTAAAAAGACTGCTCGCACTTTATTACTTAACTTAAACTACAATGAAACGGAGGAATTCCTAAGGAAGTGACTTAAACACATTCATGCATTACACACAACATATCAATAATAAAAACCTAACACACACTACACTATTTATTCCATTATTCCAAACATAATATCACTGAACAATTTTTTAATTATTTTTTTTTTTTTACCTTGTTTTTATTTTACTTTTATTTTTCTGTAAAACTGTAATCTTTATTGATTCAAATGGGACCTTTGGTTTTTCGTTTTTTCCTGTTTATATGACCTTATTTTTTAATGTAACTTAATACACTCTGCTGCTCACGTACTAGGTATAAGTAAACCACTATATTACCACAGGGGATCGGAACTGTTTTATCTAAACACAGGTTACGTCGTAACCTATCTAGAGGAACAGTACTGCACCCACTAACTAGATTTAAAAAAACGTTATACCTTGTAACCGCGTCCACAATGTAATCTAGTCTTAAGTTATCGAATAAATAAATTAATTTATGTATTTATTTATTTAAATGATAAAGATGTTTTTCAGTGAATTTGCTTTTTATGTCGATAGTTTTTGAGATAATGGATATTTTCGGGTACAACCGTAGAATTAACTTTGTTTTTCATAGCCTTTTTCGAGAAATACTATGAAGTACAAACTTACTTTTGCAGTCGATAAAATTAATGATGTGCAATGTGCATGCGTAAATATTCATCCCAAATTCGGAACCCTTCACTGTACGTGGCCTGTACTACATACATATGTACTATATACATATATAGCGTGACTGGTAATTAGTGACCGATACTTAAACACATGATTGTACTCATGATAACAAACAACTTTTACTATGGGACCAAACCTGAAATCGTGAAAAAAAATCTGCTGCTCCCTACATTTATACTCGCATAATTCGTCAAAATGTAGGAACTTCTGATTTTTTTTTCACGATTTCAGGTTTGGTCCCATAGTAAAAGTTGTTTGTTATCATGAGTACAATCATGTGTTTAAGTATCGGTCACTAGTTACCAGTCACCCTATATATACACTTGCCCAGATTTTTAAATTTCGTTGGGAAACTACCACAAAAAAAAACAATTTCTATTACCACTCAAGTAAACATAGAAACAAAAACTACCAAGCTCATACAAAACAGTTTGCGGAATACCCAATTTTATTAACATTCCCAAACATAATTTTGCTAAGCCTCCTAATAAATGTATACTGGGCATTCTGTAGTAAACTATCAGAAAGTATAATCCACAAAAAATAATTTTTCATTATGTTAAAATAATTTTGAATAGCGAGCGCATTCCTAAATTAAATTCAAAAATAGAAACAATTTGGCACGATATTCAATAATAGGTACAGACGGCAGCTGCTGAATTTCTTTAAGAGATTTTCGACTTTATTGGTAAAGCATTAGGTTCAAGGTTGATTGGGAAAATTTGACAGTTTCGGGTAGCTTGATGTGCTGGCGTCCATACGTACCTATGGTCATAGGTCCCGTCTCTGTTGACTCAGTTTGAACAATACAATGTCCGAAAAACTATTAAAATTACATTAGAAAAGTATAAATCATTTTAATAAACAACGCTTATTTTATTTAAGGGGGAAGCGCTAAGGTAGCCCGCGAAATTCAAATTTTCTTACGATTTTTGCAAATTGCAGCTCAAAAAAAAAAAAAAAAAGGGTCTGAGTGTACGTTGATTAAAGTATGATTCGGTATCGTAACAAATATGTATTTACAGAATTATAATCATTAGAATCAGTATACAATTCCTTAAGTTAGTATAATCCTGAAATGTTAAGATTTCATGAAATAGTCATTCAATAGAATTACTTGGTCTTAGAGAGTTGTATTGATGACTAATTATTATAATTCCATAAATACATACAGTGTGAGTCTTTATAATCTGCACATATCGAAATGAGGGAATCTATGCTTAATTTTATCGACGGAAAAAATGTTAAAAAAAATCTAAATATTTATTAATATTTTTTATGGATTTTTAAAAAAAATTGTTTGCTTTTGTGACCCCAGTGTATACAAAACTGTGTAACTTTTAAACTAAACGATTTATCACGATGAAACAAACTCCATAATGTTTGGAAGTAATTAGGTGTCGTCATAAAATAAAAATTATGGAAAAAAAATAGCCATAATCAAATATAAACATTTTTTTTTGGCAAAAATCTGATTTTTTTTCATTAATTTTTACAAAAATTGTAAAATTTCTCAATAACATGCCCCCATCACCTTCTTTTTTATAACTTTAAGTTATTCTTCATTGTATTAGGAACCTAACGGTAAAAATTGCATGTTTTTAACTCAACCCCAACATTTTTTATCAAATGTCAAAGAAAGGCCCAACGCATAGCTACGCACATTGTTTAGCAGGTAGATAAACTTTTTTTTGTTAACTTTGTTGTGAATGCGCGCGGGTCGTTTCAAAGATGGCACTCCGAACGCGGAATCGTATTGTTCTCATAAGGGTGGTTTGTTTGGGATGATAATTAATGCAAAAGAGTTCAATTGAAACCCATTTATTATTAAATACAAAATTTAATGCATCAGGTTCTCAAAATGTCCACCTCGTTGTTGTAAACACAAAGCCGCGCGAATTAGAATTTGGTGTGTCGCTCTCCTTATCATTTCGGGATCATTGCGAATATCATTCGCACAGTTTATTATGCGGTCACGCAAATCGGCCTCACTGTTGATGGGGGTACTGTAGACGCGTTGCTTCATGGTCCCCCATAGGAAATAATCAAGGGGCGTCAAATCGGGTGAACGTGCAGGCCACCCGACAGGTCCTTGCCGGCCGATCCATTTGTCATGATAATTTTCGTTTAAAAATCTTCTTACATTTGTAGCGTAATGGGCAGGACATCCGTCCATCTGAAGAAACATGCTTTGACGCACAGCCAGTGGGACATCTTCCAATAACTGAGGCATATCATCTCTCAATAGACTTAAAAATCTTTCACCAGTCAACGTTCTCGGCAATATGATTGGTCCAATCAACATGTTATCGATAAGACCAGCCCAAACATTTATCGAAAATCTTACTTGGAAAGTAGATGACCGTTTCAGTTTCGGGTTTTCACCTGCGCGGCACCATCTGTGTAAATTTCGACAGTTAGTAATACCGTCTCTAGTGAATGTCGCTTCGTCCATCCATAGTATTTTTCTTGGAAAGTTTGGGTTTGCTCTGGTTTTTCTTTGAATCCATGTGGACATCACACACCTTGGACGCCAGTCTACGTCTTCATGTAGATGTTGCACCCTTTGATAGTGATAAGGATGCAATCCTTCTTTCTTTAAAATACGCCACACTGATTTTTGGGATATTCCGTGACGAAGAGCCAGTCGTCTAGTACTTATGGATGGATCAGCAAACAAATCACTTAATACTGCTTGTTCAGTAGCCGCATCAATAATTACTTGAGGTGGCTCGCGACGATCTCTACTTGATCCAAGTCCAGTGATCGACAACCTTCTGTGAACTTCCTGGAAGTTTCGGGCAGATGGCACTGGTTGCCTGTTAGGATACGCAGCTATGTAAGCCGCGCGCGCAGCTCTGGCACTTCCTTGTCCCACTCCATAATAAAAATGTATGTCGGCGATGTGTGCCGGGGAAAATTCACTTAAACGCGGCATCATGTAGCAGCGAACGAAAGTTATGAAAGTCCAGCGAACGAAAGTACCGAAACACATGTAGCAGCGGCGAATAATTCGGAGCGACTGCCAGTCTGACATCTGTCATAATTCAAGTTCCTTTGGCTGGCCCTACCTCCCCGACCTGCGCACATTCAAAAGAAAGTTTATCTACCTGCTAAACAATAGCTATGCGTTGGGCCTTTCTTTGACAGTTGATAAAAAATGTTGGGGTTGAGTTAAAAACATGCAATTTTTACCGTTAGGTTCCTAATACAATGAAGAATAACTTAAAGTTATAAAAAAAGAAGGTGATGGGGGCATGTTATTGAGAAATTTTACAATTTTTGTAAAAATTAATGAAAAAAAATCAGATTTTTGCCAAACAAAAATGTTTATTTTTAAATGTGGCTATTTTTTTTCCATAATTTTTATTTTATGACAACACCTAATTACTTCCAAACATTATAGAGTTTGTTTCATCGTGATAAATCGTTTAGTTTAAAAGTTACACAGTTTTGTATACACTGGGGTCACAAAAGCAAACAATTTTTTTTAAAAATCCATAAAAAATATAAATAAATATTTAGATTTTTTTTAACATTTTTTCCGTCGATAAAATTAAGCATAGATTCCCTCATTTCGATATGTGCACATTATAAAGACTCACACTGTATTTGTCACTGTCGCGAATCTTATTTTAATCAACATACAACCTAATGCTGACCTACAAATTGCAAAAAACGTAAGAAAAATTGAATTTCGCGGGCTACCCTGGCGCTTTCACCTTAATGCTTAGAACAATTTAAGTTTCCAAGTAGAGATTTTTGTCATTCGTCATTTTAATTACTCGAGTCGATCGAAAATTAAAAAAAAATCGTTTTGGACATCATTACAGTAAATAAATAAAACATTAATGGTCAGCGATTTTGAATAGTGGTAATGAATATTATGTGTTATTGAACCTGTCTTTGTATATTACGTTAAGATCTGGGCATTTTCTTGTTGTTTATAATATTTTGAATAATATTTGTCATAATATAAATCGTATCTACATGTTTGTGTGTGATATTTGTGAAAAGTAAAAACGTGAACACAAACGATTGGCGCGAAACATCTACTTTGGATATCAAAAAACTTCATTACCACTACTCATTGGTATATTAATCTATGGATCAATGGATGAATTCGTCAAATAATTAAATGATGTATTATTTTCTGCCCCTGTGGTGGAGTTTGGATGTTCGAAATCCCCAATTTTTATGTTTTTTAGCCTCGACCACCACTGTCATCAAAATGGCGATTATCGCATTTACAGACTTGGGTTTTATAAAGGTAAATTAATAAACTTGGGCGCTAAATATGAAAGATGTAATGGCGTTAAGTTTTTTTATCCAACTCTCGTAATTAACGCACATTCATAAGATTCGATGGGTAGCACAAAAAATATTTTTATAATAAATTTAGTGTGTCGTATGTCGTCATTCTGGAGTCCAATTGGATACGCTAACGAGCCGACGGAGGTTCGTGTGTTCGGGTCCAATTAGGGGCACTTCCGAACTATACGGTTAACCAACTGCTACCGGCCACCGGCCACACCTAGTTGTAGCCGGCTAAGACTAGGTGTAGCCGCACTTCGGGTTGTAGCCGTAACATATACATCTTTTTGGGGCTGACTGTACCTAGTGAGTGTAGGTATATTTCAATTTTAAAATGGTTTCCATGTCCCTAGTGTACCCGTGTTACTACTAAAATACGATGAGATGGTAGTTTAAATGAAAAAGGAACACCCACACTGACAAATAGTGGAACATCATAATTATTGACTTAGACCTATTTGGTTTAGGTAATTAAGAAATTGTAAAACAACATTTTTTTTTCAACTTACCCATATCGCCCAATAAATCGTTCTGTCTTTTTCTTTTCAGGTTTGGAGAAGTACAAGAAGTTGTCGATACAGTTATATTTCTCCTGAGTGACAGTGCTAGTATGATCACTGGCGTTCAACTGCCTGTTGATGGAGGATTTCTTGCAACATAGATAGATTTAAATATACTAAATACTTCTACAATAAAGCGAAGAAAACAAATTGTTAATTTTACTCAGTTTATTGTGCCAAAGGAATTTATACATTCTGGACATAGAAAACAATGCAAGCATAACAATTTATTTATAATGCATATGCTAAGTAGGCTAGCATATTTTGTATTGTGGTGAAAATATACCATATTAAAAGGTAAATTAAACATAGAATGGTTAGACAACAAGAATTAAATTAGTCTCATGTTATTAGTGCATCTTACTCTTCTTTGGAGGGAACAAACGTATGGACACTTAAATTTAATTTGTATCATATGCAATAAAAGCCACGATGTTTTTCTAAGTCCCTTATTCTTTCTAAAACTACTAATTTAGATTTGTTCCCTCATCTATAACAGTAACTGAAGAATATTAAATAGGCAACTTTCGATCTCAAAGACATTATTAATTATATATCGTACGAGAAACGTCTACAAAAAAAAATACAATAACAGCAAAATAATTTCAATGACATTAACGCTACAACAGTTATGTATGTATTCCATTACCTAGGATATTGTAAAAAACAGTGTGTCTGCTTACCTAATTACCTTAAATTTATTATTTACAAAATTAAGTCCATAAAGTCTTTCGTCGTTTATAGCGTACACTTAACTTTAGAGCAAGCCACGACCGTCCACGACCTCGCCCAAAGCATTTGAGTTACATGTTGCGCATTCCTCACTCTGACGACAAGCACAGGACATCATCAGGACCCCGAGGACCGCGCGCGCCGCTCCACAGCGCCCGCCGCCCGACGTGTCACTTACTATTCACGACATCGTTGTCGCCTCAATGTATTTGAACACGAAAACAATCAAATATACAATAAGTAATATAAATTCATAAGAATTAGTAACACAATATCATTAAAATATTTGGGTACTAACATATTACGAACTCTCCTAAATGAAGGAATTAACTTAAACACACTCATATTGTAAACGCTAAAAATATACTGATATCAATATTGGCACAGCGTTGAAAAGTAAGACGACTGTCATTTTTATTGTGGATGAAATCTTTGAACTGTCGACAAAATTAATTCAAACAGAAATTCTCAAAATGCACAAAATACCCTGTAGATCTAATTAATTTAATATTGGATTTAAACTTAATGTGCATTAAAATACACTACAACTGAACAATAGATGATGGCTACAATATCATCAATTTGATTAAAGTCATACTCTCAAGTGCCTGATGGAGAAAATCATGCTTAGACAATTTATTCTAAACTAAACCCCTATCTATACAATATCATGACATCAGGATGATTTAAAAAAATCTCAAAGCTTTGCGATACGAACCCTTCAAATTAAATTGAATATATTACCATTATGTATTATGTATTTACATATAATTGAACCTAATTCTCAGTCATATAAAGAGGTGACGTTGTGTCCCTTACGGTCTAATGAAAAGATAATTTCAATTTCATAAAAAAATCGCAATTTTTTTTTAAGTTGTATATTTACAAACTATTCATTATTTATTAACATTAGCTAGATATTATTGACAGAGAATAGGACATTGTACAGCTCTGCATTTCAAAGCAAATGACCAAAACATTTTGTCAGAATATGAAAATGGTAACAGATTTAATTGAACTAGGTAGGTACATTATGTATGAGAAAATTTGGTAATTTTTATGAGATCATAGATTCCTAGAAGTTCTAGATCGGTTAAATGAAAGTACATAATTTAGAAGAAAAAAATAACTAACGGGAATGTAGGTCTACATGCACGCGATAGTATAAAATAAACAAAACTTCAAGTACCTAATGTATTTTGTTTTTAAGGACATAATTTATTTCGTACCCAAAAACTAAAGTGCCAGCCAGAAAAAAAAATTGCTGTCATATGGGACATAACATCTTGAACAATTTTTAATACTACAACGAAAATCTACAGTTAATGTATACTCTCGTTGTAACAGTAAATAATGTTGAGGGTGTTATGTCCCATAAGAAAACCGTATTTTTTCTTCTGGCTTTTTGGCTGATTTTCATTTTTGGGTACAAAATGTTCGAAACGTGAATGAAGTCCTTTGTCAATGTTAATATTTAACAACTAGCTGTGCCCCGCGACTTCGTTCGCGTGGAAGTTGTAAGATACACAATATACTAAAATAATAGCCACATTTTAATAAAACTCCCTCGTTCCCCGACCCGCCGCGTTTTATCGCCCGCCCGCGCTATTACTTCGGTTTCGCTTAGCGTTCTTATTGATTTTTTTCATTTTGCTCGGCTCTTAAGGGTCGTAGCGTGATGTTAAATAGCCTATAATCATTCTCGAGAATTGGGCTACCAAATGCAAATTTCAAATCTTGTTTTTTGTTCATAATTTCATGGGTTTTAATTTTTTTGCGCGGAACCCTAATTATTTTTCTAAAATAAAAGTAGCGTAAGTTACTCCTTGTAACATCAGCTATCTGTCAGTGAAAGTCCCGTCAAAATCTGTCCAGCCGTATCGGAGATTAGCGAGAACAAACAGACAGACAAAAATTTAAAAAAATATATATAAGTATCATATAGACTTCCATATGCATTTAGTAAAACAGACACTTCAGTTTTATTTATTTGTATGTATAGATAGAAAAATCAAGAAATTATCTAACAATGTTTTCTCGGGCCAATTTTATTTCCGAAATAAACTTACCTAGATAAAACTATGGCAGTGTCTGGACATAAATTGTAAGACTGACATTACATTACCACTTTAGGCCGCCTATCCGCAAACAGAAGAACAATCAGAGACCGACGAAATTGTGTAAACATTCATCATCGATAGAAAAATGGAAAAAGAAAACGATTCTATCGACTGAATTTGACGCAATCTCGCTCTTCTCATTGACGGTCCCTTACGTCAGACGCCCTAGGGTCAGTTTCCACCAAGCGGAAAAATCCTCGTGCATGTTCGGGCATCCTCCTGGCTGCTCATTCACAATAAGGACAAAAGTGCGCTTTGGACGTAGACGCACCACGGAGGATCAACAGAATGCTCGAGGATGTTCCGAGGCTGTGCGAGGATGCTCGAGGCTATGCGCTAAAACCCTCTAAGGTTGCTCAGTTCGTACTTGGTAGTTAACAGAGACGTGACGTGCGTGCATGTTGATGATGATATACTGGGATATGGTTGTTATTGTACTATTGGCAGATAAAGAAAAAAAGAACATGTAAATTGCCGGAGACACTGAGTCGCGGCGGTGCGGGCGCCGCCCCGCTCGCGCGCCGTCTGCTTCGGGTGTGTTCGCGCGGCCTCGAGGACGCTCGGGCGGGCTCGCGGATATCCGCGACTGGGCGCTTGCGCATCCTCGAGCATGCGCAAGTAAACGCTTGATCTTTGCGTCGAATTTTATACTTGAAGTCAATATTGATACAGATACTTATTAAACCCAAACTCTAAACCGAAACTCAAACTCAACTCAAACGAAATTGAAAGGAGAAACCCAAATTCTATAGAAACTTGGGCCTGGCGTTACAGGGCTGTAATTTGGCTATAAATTAAGAGCATTTAGGAAGGTCTCACGAGCACAATTTTCACGTCTCTCAGCAATGGCCAAATTGGTAAAATCAGACAATGTTTACATTTTAGGTTATTTTTATTATTTGAGTTATTTTTACCTACCTATAAGAAATTATATTTTTGAGGCTATGTTTCCTACGTAAATCTGGAACGAACGTGCGCTGTGCTGCAGCACGTGCAGCCTATCATGATGACGCTTAAGGGTGACTTCAGATTTAGGAACGGCGCGAACTATTCCTGTACAATTGAAAGAATCGTTTCATCTTCCAATCTTCGCCTTCCTATTGTATTGCAGCGGTCCGTTGCTATTCCGCAAATAATGCACGGGCTCATGATGTCGTTATTAACCAGTTCGTCAAAAGAACAAATCAGATCCGGTTTTCCAGCAAAGGACAGCAGGGATGGCAGGGTACGGTGTCCAATGTTCAAGCGAGAGTCAGTCAGAAGGCAATCAATTTCGGAGTCCTGTATTCGAGCAGAGGTCTTATGAAATAATAAATCCCGAGAAATACGGAACAAACAGGAAAAACATGTTAATTTGCGCAAAAATACGAAAAGCGAATGGCATTAATGACATGACATTACAACCGTGACAATTGACATTTGCCGTTCACTAGTGCAATCTGTGGTGCAATCGATTGTATCGATTATGTAATTTTTTTTTAATGATTTGTTAATGGTGCTTACGTTAAAAATCAATTAGATTCCAGATTTTTTATTTTACATTGATTCTAATATCTAAAAAAAACAATATACTAAAACAATGGATTATTATTTAATTATATGTAACTATCGATTTCCACTAAATCGATCGTATTCTTAGGGTACGCTCTATTGATATAATGCTAGCGTTTGTGAAGTTAGTGACGTATAATGAAGTAAGTGTTGTAACGGTTTACATAGGTTGTATAAAACAAAAAATAGAAATCTACTTATTTTCTACACTTGGCCATTGTCATTGAGGCTAAGATTTAAATTGGTTAATTATGCAAAATAGATGAATTTTTTGGTATATATCTGATTCGTGTAACGATTAGGCCCAGAAACGGGTTTCTCCTTTAAAAAGTGTTCGAGCATCCGCGAGTATTTTTCCGTTTGGTAGAAACCGATCCCAACACGTCACGTACTTATAATTACTTCTTTCGATACAAAAAGAGGCAGTCATCTTTTACCTCGACTTGGAAGACAAAATGCTACATTCAATACAACTCGTATTGAAAAAAAAACTAAAAGCAAAAAATATATAACATATTGCACAAGGATTTACGAAATCAAATGAAGAGCTAGCAATAAAATAATAGGTTATTTAAAGCCTAAAGATAGGATTAATCTGTCTAAATATGGTTCCGCAAAAATATCGGCCCACGAAAGTCTTGGATCGACGTTATTGATAATATTTATTTACTACTACACTAATATTTGAACGTACAGACCTCCTAATTAAGAACATAAATCAAAAATGCTTGTGTTTTAAATGACAGCCTGTTTGGCGATTAGGCTGGTGTCCCTGGATTGGCAATACTGTATTGGCCTTAAGGCGAGTATCATACCTCCGCCGCGAAACCGCAGTAGTTCAATTCAACCGACCCGCAAGATGTTCCGCTACTCAAATCGCGATTCGGATAGCGGAACATCATGCGTGAAACCTCACGGCGGAGGTGTGATACCCGCTTTAAAGTCAGGACAGTATTTATATCTCACGAAGCGACACGCGCTTTACTTGTAGTAACCAAGTGTACAAACAGGCTGTGAATGTGTGTGCAAGCGCAAGAGCTCTCAGTACCGTCCGAGACACGGGCGAAGTCGGAAGTGTGTACGGGATTTGAATTCAAGCGTCGCATTAAGTAGCGTCAGTAGTCAGTATGGAAAGTAAACGTCGAAGTCGTTCATAGTGAGGTTAGTTCATTATTTCACGTTTTCTTTACGTTTTTAGATTTATTTTTCATGTATTTACATAAGATAAAATAGATTAATTTTATGAGAAAAAAGGCGTTTTATATTATCAATGGATGTAATTTGTTGTAGGATCGTGAAATGATCGCCAAGGTGAACCATTTTGATCAGAAGAATTTGCATTCACGGCAGCTCATAACAATGACAACTGTGATTTATCTCCATTGCGCAACATTAGGCAGCGCACTACTGATGCAACAGGTGTTAGCATAGGAACTGTTGCACGATTATTGAAAGAAGAAAATAATCTGCCCTCCTCAACGTAACAATTCATTTCACCATTTAGAAAACGCTCCAAAAGGGAAATAAAGTAGACGTCGATAATTTTAGTCGATGCAATTCGTAAAAAAATTTCACGCGTCAATATAGTGAGAACATTAAGGAACTCAGACCCAAGAAACAGGATGCAGGGAGTTACACCTCAGCCTACTAAGCAGCAAAGCGACCGCCCCTGGATTACTCGTGCGCTCTGCACTAAATAATGACACGACGTACTATGAAGTCATGACCTATCGAGCCAGTGAAATTGGTGAGGTGGTTGTAGGGTATGTAATGCACTTGACTTGCCATATAGCTGAAAACTATACACGGATGTGACGTGTGTGTACTGGGACAAAAGATGTGTTCCCGATCGATAGGAGTAGTTGCGGGTACAATAGAAAGACAAAAAAGTTATGCTATATTGTACGATACAACGAGCTTTCGTGATTCACATTTCGAAACGTCGCGAATCGGACCAAAGGCTTCGCTACAGGACCGTCTCAACTCTTGATGTATCCAATAACACATCCTTCTTTGATGCCAAAAATAACTTGAAAACCTTCCCTTCAGGAGACAATGAAGATGTGATTCAAAAGGGCAAGAAAAAATTACTCTAGTTTCGGTAGAAGGTGACTAGCATTGCTATAAAGAATTCCGTCTCCACCACTAATAGACTAAAAAAACTGTCCGTCAACCTCTAAACTCATCGCCGAACGTTTTGAGGCAAGAAAACTTGCCAACTAAAAGAACCATGTACGAAGCTTTTTTCTAAAATTCGAGGCCGCCTTATTAGCCGATATGATCTTATCTAATCCAACAACTTCTAAGTACCATCCGGAATATACAGGAATCGAAGTTTCTGAGGCATATATAAAATTGATAAAAGACGAAGTTTTGACGTCAAATCTAAAGACGTCGATGATATACCAAAAATCAAACTTACTAAGACTAACATTGCTCGAAACACTCCCATTCTGGTCATTTATAAAAATCAGTAAAGGGGTGTAGCGATAGCGACTGTGGCACAAAAGTTGCTTTATTATGATGAGCTTCAATGGTTGCTTAGTTACACTGCGAAAGTTGTTGCGAACAGGTTACCAAGTGGCGCAAAACCGACAATGACAGGAATATTTTACAAGAGAGACATGACATACAAATGTTACATCTGCAACATTTGAAAAATATATCAGAGTATAGATGTCAAGGTAGACCTATTTATTGATACGGATGAGAGATATTTTAACATCACATGTACGAGATAATACTTGGGCATTAAAAAGAAAATGTCAATGTGGCCAACCAGAAAGAATTAGCTCTAGTACCCGTTACATTTTGGTCCACGCTGGTACCAAGGATGGGTTTGTACCTAATGCATCTTTGGTATATAAAGCTAATTCAACATTGTCATTGATAATTATTATGTTAAATGGTTAGATGAGAAATTACTGACCAATTAACCAGAAGGAGCTGTTATTATATCATAATGTTCCAGTTGAAAAAATTCTAATTTATGCAAAACTGATATGCAAGACTAGCTCACAAAGAAACGTATATCATTTGAGCAGAATTTAGGCAACATTGAATTATACGACACTATCAAGAATAACAGTCTTATTTCTTAACCTACAGGATTGATGATGTAATTAGGAATAGGGGATTTGTGGTTCTGCGGCTACCACCCCTTCACCCACAATTGAATGCTATTGAAAATATTTGGGGAGTGATGAAAAATTATATTTATTTTCGTAACATAGAGCAAAACATGCAGAGTACGGTACGATTAAACAAAGAAAGCATAGAAAATATCCAAGGCGAGAAGTGGCGCAAAACTTGTGAAAGTGTAGAAAGGAAAGAACAAGAGTATATGAAATATTTTAACTGCGATTTCGTAATGATTGTAAACATGCAAGACGATTCCAATGAAACTGATACTGATAATGATGATGATTGGAATGATTCCGATTGATTTGATTAAATATAACAAGAGTAATGATGTCTTATTTTGTTCAGTTCTTAAAAATGTGTTCCTTCAAAATATCATTTACTAGCTGTTGCCCGCGACTTCGTCTGCGATCCAGGATTTAATGTATCCTATGTCCTTCTCCAGGTCATGGTCTACCCATTTGCCAAAATTCATCCAAATCCGTTTTAGCGTGAAAGCGTAACAAACAAAAAATAAACAAACAAACTCACTTTCGCATTTATAATACTAGTTAAGATTAGGATTTTACACAATAAACAACAAAGAGACGAAGATACAAAGAAAAAAAAAGTTACACAGATTCACATTCACATTTGAAAACATAATAACTATTTCCATATTTTAAGATTTATGTGCTGGCACTCTCATCACCTTCATGCACACATTCACAGCGTGTTTGTACACTTGGTTTTAAACCAAGTAAAGCGCGTGTCGCTACGTGAAATAAAAATACTGTAACTGATGTAGATATGTAACCAATCCAGTTTTATATTCAACAATAATAAGTTTGGTCCATTCGATGAACTGCTTCGACTATCAAAGTACTGCTAGGATCGTGCCTGTGGCTTCAATCGAAAGCGTCAGTATACAAAATACAGTTGGAATGCTATAGCAAGATTGTCAGATCAGTACATTTAAATGGCAATATTTTACAATGTATCATTCATATGGCTATTTTACTTAGTTGTGCCAAGATGAACATATCCATAAGTATAACATTCGCCGAATAGAAGCTCACTGAAGCTTGTCAGAATGGTGTTTTATTTACCTACTAATTTACAGAGTCAAGGCCCTTGACCGATTTTCTTTTGGGACCAATTGAAAATTTACTGTTTAATCTTACTAATATGATAGAATAATATGTATCTTACTTCTAAATATAACTGAGCATAAAGTACAACGATGCATGGGTAGGCCTATCAATTTACTCTATGCTTAAATGAGTCTCATGCAAATAGAAATTACTTTCAATTTTCTCGGCCCACTCATCATCATACTTAGTCTATTATTAAATAATTTACAATAATATGAATGTTAACACGAATGCATACAAAATTATTTCCTTATTTTAATACAGAATCTATATATCGAAACGTGATAACGTCCAACGACGTCCACGCGCCTCAATTCCTACCGCGCGGCTCGATGACGTGATAAGTCGTCGTTAAAACACCGTCTTAATACGTGAATATTTCGAGTCTGTGTTGTTTGTTCGGGCGAACAGAACATGCAGGTCACAATACGAACGTGGTTCCATAGTGGTGGTGTTAACACTGCGACGACAGCAAGATCCCTCACCGCCACTCCGAGATGGCAGCCACCGTGGTGCTGGGCTGGCCGGCCGCGCCCGCCGCTGCAAACACGCAGTGAATAGCTGAACCGACACGACTCAAGCAGGTATGCTGTCCCGGCCATCTATCATTATCGAAGCAAGTGAGGCTGCTTAGATGTTATTCTATGAGTAGAGTCGAGTCGATCACGATAACGCGACCTAACACAATCTGGCCTCAGGGGATCGGATTTTTGTAAATATGAGTTCAGTAAAACCATTACTATATTATTAGTGAAGTCAATTTACTTACTGTTTTCTGGTTCTTGATTTTGATCATGACGTCTTAAAGTACGGTCATTGCCGCCTGATTGATAATTGCCGCGCTGGCCACCTGCAACGCATTTTAAAATAATGTTAAAACAGTAGCAAATATAAATAAACTATTGCGCCAGCCATTTAGGAAAAATTCTGCCTCACCGAATTTGAGCATATTCCAATCGAACACGTAATCATATGTGAATCCTTGTCGATGGAAAAGTGTACGGAACAACTGACGCAGATGACTGTAGTCAGGTCTCTCCTCAAAACGTAGCCGTCGGCAGTATTTAAGATAAAGTTGAAACTCGATAGGGTGGTTCTGGAAACAACATAAGTACCATCAAAATAGTTTTGATCGCTATTTCATTCACATGAAAAAGATCATGTCAAAGAATCGTAATAAACACACATATTTCCTCAAACTACACTGTCATAAAATATTCCTTTATTTCAGTTAAAATAAACAAAGTAGTCATAGGAAAATATACTCAAATGTGTGGTAAAAGAAAGAAGTACTACTCAAAAGCAAAACATCAAGATATGAAAGTAGTTGTGCTTCTATCAACTGTTACAAACTTAAGAACTTACTTTGCAAAGCTCGTCGAAAGGTGTTGACAATTTCTTTTCAGATATTCTCTCGTATTTCTGGCGTTTGGTAGCGGCTTTAAGCCCTTGCCAGGGAAGGCTTCCACGATTGAAATACATGAGTACATAACCCAATGACTCCAGATCATCGCGGCGTGATTGTTCGATGCCTAAATGTGTATTTATCGATGCGTATCTCGCTGTTCCTGTAATTGACACAGTAACTTATTAGTATTTTAGTTTAAACAGTACTACTATACCATACATTGCTCGACTACGCTTACACATTGAATCGCCAATATGGCTGGAAAGAACCGAGTAGGAAGATGGTATTAAACAAAAGGATATGATTGGTTTAACATCTAACAATCCAAAGAAAGATATAACTAGTTTAAATGTACAATTCATCCACACATACAATTATTACTAACAGAAGGCCTGTACACCTAAGATGCGATGCATTATTTGAATGACAATAATAAATAAATGATCAAGACAAAACACGATACTTGATGACGTCATCATTCCAGTGGTATGCATAACGCATACAAGGAATGAAATAAAACAGGCCGACATTTAGCAAAGTGATATACCTTCACATGTCATGAGGTTGGTTGACAGCAGAGAGGGTGATGTTACTAACTTTTGAAAACTAATTATGTGTCATAACCACTTGCCAAAATAGAGATAAATAAATAAGGATAAAATAGTTGCTTTGTTGGAAAAAAAATGTTACCTGTTAAGTTTTTGTTTTCTCTGTATGGGATATGTTGCAATGTGCGGGCATCTTTGTACTTTTTTGCTAAGCCAAAATCTATTATGTACACTAAATTCCCTTTTTTACCTAGGCCCATAAGAAAGTTATCTGGTTTTATATCCCTGCAAAGAAAAGAAAAATATGGCATTAAAAGGAATTATTATTTAAAACTTATAAATTATGTCAAGTGTTTTAAGTTTTATTATATTGCATTATTACCTATCCTGTAAAGGCTAGCACACATTGGAGTTGCTACATTACTTTCGGACATTTTGTATGAACCATCGCACTCTTAAGGGCCATAACTGGTTTCTTTTGTTTATAAAAGCGTTGTTCTGTGGCCCAATATGGATGTAATATGTCCACTGCTGGCTAAGTTATTTGAAATATTGCATCAAGACATGAGTATAACTGATCAGCTAAATTAAAACTGTTTAAATAAAATACAAACACTATGTCATTAATTATTGATTGTAAGACAGCAGTATCAGTCACATAATTTAGTTTTTTAGAATATGCAATAGCATCCATCGTCAATGATAAATGCAGAGTAATGAGCTATGTAAACAGGTAGTTATATAATTGTTTTTTACCCTTACATCTGACCTGTAACATGCTTCTATATCAGCTGTCCTCAATACCAAAGATAATATAGATTGATTATCAGTTTACATGAAAATTCATATAAATAAAATGACTACTAAGCAAATCTAAAAAAACCAGGCATGTAACTAACCTGAGTTATCAAATCACAGGAATTTTCAATTATTATCACCACCCACTGACACTAATTTATATTACAGGTATTACAAACAAAAAGTACACTTGCTTTATTCAGTTTCCAGACAATACAAGTTACTAAAGCCTCAGAATATTATGTACTTTTGTTTTAAACTATCATTGTTTTATCACTACTTTTCACACAAGGCCTATATCAGATCTGTGCATTCTAAGGTTATATTGTGCGAAGCAAAGGTCATTGTCATGAGTAACAATGTTATTATGAGTATTAGAATTTGATCTATAATAAAATGTATGTGAGTCTGTCCTTTAAAACATGTGACAATTTTTCCATTATTCGTCTAACACCATTTAAATGGTGCAATAAGGAAGATCCAGCTTCATTGCCTAAATGACACTAGCTCAGCTCAATTTAAATGAATATACGTAGATAAAATACCAAATGATTTCATACCTATGAATGAAGTTCCTGTAATGTATGTCCTCTATGCGTGTAATGAGTTGATCAGCAAGGAGTAGAACAGTCTTGAGGGAGAAGCGACGCGAGCAGAAATTGAAAAGGTCTTCCAAAGAGGGTCCAAGCAGTTCCATTACCATAACATTGTAGTCTCCTTCTGAGCCGCACCATTTTATTGCAGGTATACCAACTGTTAACATTTCCAATTTAAATTATTAGGCTACATATTGGATATTATTTTAATTAAGATTATAACATAGACCACTTGCTTCAGTTTGTTTAAAATCTCTGCCTTGCCATGGGAAAAACAGTTTGTATATGCATTTTTCCATTTTGTGCATAAACACAGAGTAATGACAAACTTCAATGTACTGATGGATTCCCTTTTCACAGAGCTAGGTACAGAGGTAGGTACAAATGAAAATATTGTCAAAACTGTATCTATTTAAAATGTACTGTATGTGTTACAATTATGAAATGTTGTGTAAATGGCATACTTATTTATTGCCTTCACAGATTGTAGGGATATGACTTTATTACCTGTCAGTTAAAAGTAAGAAAATAATTGCAGCATAATTTAAAGGATAACATAACACCATACATCACCCTCACAGAGAATAAAATGATAATTTAAAAAATACTACTTTTCAGGAAAATTAAAAAACATGTCTTCGTCGATTGCAATAACTACATTTATCATTTATCTAGTCAAATATTTTTTCACAAGAACAAAATTCTATGACTGTTTGTCATACTAACAAATTGGGAATACATTTTGATAATATTATATTAACACTTTATTCTCGTAATTTAATGCCCGTGTTAAATCTTATTATTATTGTAATATTTTGTAACTTCATAAATAACTGTGCACCCACAGATCCCAAAAAAGACATAACACTAAGATAATGGCAGTTATCATTTTATTCTCCAGGAACGGCAACATGTATTAGTTGATCCAAACAGTAAATTCTATTACCATTAATATCCCATAAAGCTATTATTGTAACTAATATAATATTTATATTTGAAGGTTTCCACTTAATTTGTTTTATCAAATTTACATCTTGCTTATATAGCATGCATAATAATAATATACTAAAATATTACTTACCACCTCCTTGCATTAGTTTATAAAACTTGCTCTCTATGTGTAGTTGTGGGTGCCTTGTCTTTATACATTCTAATTTGATAGCTACCTCCTCTTTGGTGACAATATTCGTTCCTGAGAAACACACAAATTGATAAACAACCTTGAAACAAAACCTAGGACAAATCAAGGACCAGTTCCACCTAGACCAGACCAACCACCAGAACCCAGACCAGTAGGACCAGTTTCCATTCAAATGTTGTAAAACCTATACTGTCATTTAACAATTTCAGACCATTCCTGTACATTTTCTTTGAACATTTGGGTAGGTCACTACACAAAAAGGCATAGAAGCAGTACTAGGGATTCAATAGTCAGTTACACCATTATCTGCTATCATCTATCTTTGACCAGGATTCAAAAAAAATAATTTAGTTTAAGAGCTACCATTAGCAATTATGAAATACTTGTGATCAGTTATTAACAATAGGCTGCAGCTAGAAAAAGATACGCTAGGTAGCTATTCCGAAACGAAAAAAACTGCAGCTGGCCTACCAAATGACCACTTTCTTTGTTTACTATAATCTCTCAACACACTCACCAAGATAAATGTCTCCAAAAGATCCCGAGCCGATTTTACGGCCCAGTCGGTATTTATTACCGACTCG
Source organism: Fissipunctia ypsillon (assembly GCA_947568875.1). Lineage (NCBI taxonomy): Eukaryota > Metazoa > Arthropoda > Insecta > Lepidoptera > Noctuidae > Fissipunctia > Fissipunctia ypsillon. The sequence continues at coordinate 13,351,414 of OX387652.1, forward strand.
AAGCTCCATTTTGGTATTTAGCATACAATGAAATCACAATAATATACTGGCCACCAAATCATTACAGGACGGCCATATTGCGATAGACGCAGAATGTATCTATGTGAAGTATGTAACTTAATTTGGGTGGAATTGGATACAAACTGTGTTTTTCTGCAAGCTCAAATCGTTGATTACTTGTATACTCAACCTTAAATCGCATAAAAAGTTTCTTACACAAAATTGCTCTAAAATTGATCTAATCTAACTACACACGCACATGAGGATTTTTTTCGTAGACAATCAGTTGGTCTTGGTAGAAGGAGCTCTCGAGCTCTCTCGCATGGCTAGTAATTTGTGAAATCGAGTCAAATCGAGTAAAAAATATTACAATCGGAATCGATGATAAGCTTTTATTACTAAATGCGAAGCTAGCAACACTACCCAAAATAGTTAGTTTGAAAACTCAAATCTGATGTTTTTAATGTTTTTTTGCAATTTGCAAGTCAGTATTAGATTGTATGTTGATCAAAATATGATTCGCTACCGTAAAAAGTATGTATTTACAGTATTATAATAATTAAAGTCATCGATTCCCGAATCGGCTGCCAATTCCCGACGCCCAGGGCGTCTCCTGCGGCGACTAGGGGTGTGAGGACGCCGTGGCGCCTCTCCAGCCACTCCTCAAAGAGGGGACTTATCGCCGCAATTGTGGCGTGCCCAGCGCTGGGTTGCGACAATCGCACTCTCCATGCCGCCATGAGATCCTGCCGGAGCTCTGTCCGCCGTGCCGCGATTTCTCGCGGCAGCGGAGTTACGCCCCGGCGTTTTGCCTCCTCGCGCCACTCCCACATGTGCGCGAGGACTTTTGCCTCCAGATCTCATGGCGGTAATCCGGCAAGGAGGTTCGCCGCCTAACCGAAGACCGTGCGGTATCCCCGGGCTAACCGGATGGCCATGACCCTCTGGGACGCGTTCAACCGACAGACCGGTCGCCGCCTCACGGAACGCGCCCACACCGGAGCTCCGTAAAGGTCCATGGACCGCACGACCCCCGCGTAGAGCCTCCGGCAGGAGGCGTTTGGACCCCCCAGATTGGGCAGGAGCCGCCTCAAGGCAGCCCCGGCCCGCTCCAGTCTGGGAGCCAAACGTCGGAAATGCTCCACGAAATTCCACCGGCTGTCGAGGACGAGTCCCAGGTACTTCATCGTCGACTCGACGCCGATGGGAGCCCCTCCTACCGTTATTTGGGAACCCGACGGTGGCGCGTTTCGAGGACCATGAAAACACATGGCCTCGGACTTGTGCAAGCCCACCTCCAGTCCTAATTGCCGGATCCGGAGGTGGTGGTGAGAACCATCACCTCTTAAAGCAGTATTATTTTAATGTTACTTCAGTGTGAGAAAGAGATGGAGCTATACAGGATGTCTAACTCCATCTCTTTCCCACACTCAAGTAAGATTAAAATAATACTGCTTTAAGAGGTGGTGGTCTAGCTCCAGTCATCCAAGCATCCAAGTGCCAAATGATCCTGTCGTTATCATCCGGAGTGCGTTTCTGAACTTAGCAAGAGAATAATCCGGAAAATTCAAAAAGTGAATCGAATAGATGTGTTCAGAAAGAGAATAAAACCGTGCTTTTGCGCTGGCGAAACATTCACCATAATATTATATAAAAATGTACTCTGTGACATTCACATAGAAACATGTTGAAATCTCTGTTTTCTGTCAATGTATCGACTCGCGTTCGCATTGTCACTAAAGATGAGTTTCTACCCGGTAAAAACCCGAACTTATGGTAAATACCCATTAATACCTTCTCAAGTTTAATTTTAAATAAAAAACTTTTTTACAAAAAAATACAACCGACCTCCAAAAAAAACACTACAAAGTGAAAAATAACTTTAATTTCGGAAGTCGGTGCCTTTGGATCTGTATTTTAAATTTTTGCCACCGACTTCCGAAATTAAATTTATTTTTCACTTTGTAGTTCTTTTTTGGAAGTCGGTTGTTTTTTTGTAAAAAAGTTTTTTATTTTTCACTTTTTAGTGGGTCGGTTTTTAATTTATCTCAGTTACAATAGCCTAATGACAACTGCTCATCACCTTTTACAAATCATTGTTTTTCCCGATGCAGGGACGTTAATTGTTAAGGAGTTCTCCTGGTACTTCACCATCAGCTTCACTTCACCATATAAATTGTAACGAGCTTATATTGCTTAGCAATAATTTAAAAGTAATCGAATCGCAATCCGTGAAATACTTATTATTGAGTTGTTCCAGTGGCCATCTTACCATCTGTGGTTTTCGTCATCAATTCCACTTCACCAAATGGTGCTTTCTGAAGGCAAATGCACAAGTTACTATAAAAAATACCCAAATCGCTATAGGTGTGCCCATAATATTTGCAGAGTTCCCTCGATTTCACCAGGATCCCATCATCAGATCCTGACCTGATGACTATGGGGCCACCTGGAGAGTATACCCTTTCAAACAAAAAAGAATTTTTCAAATCGGTCCAGCCGTCAAATAAAAAAAGTGCAAAGATTTTGATGAACTGAGAACCTCCTACTTTTTTGAAGTCGTTAAAAATAATTTATAGTTAGAGTGCATCTCATGACAATTCCAATAAGCCCAAACACGGCTAGGATACATTGTTTTATTACGGAGTTCCGGTGTCTACCGTTCCGGTGGCTTCATCATCAGACCAGTTCAATGGTACCATTTTTATCTGAACCACGGATATCTATGATCTGAACCATTTATTTCAATTTGCTTCGTCATAGTCGCTTAACTATCTTAATCGAGATATCTTATCGCCACCCGTGTAATACTTATCATTGAGGAGTTCCCGTGGCCATCTGTGGTCTTCTCCATCAGTTCCACTTCATAAAATTATACTTTCTGAATGCAAATGTACTCTGTGAAACTTTGCTGAAACTTTGCTGTGAAGCTTGACTTGTTGTTGAAAATATCAAAATCACTATGTACTTGCCTATAATATTTGAGGAGTTCCCCTCAATTCCTCATGGATCCTGTCATCAGAACTGGATTTTGATAAAAAATGGGACCAATCTGGAAGTATGTCTTTTCAAATAAAAAAAGAATTTTCCAAATCGGTTTATAAGTGACGGAGTACTGAGGTAACAAACATTAAAAAAAAACATACAACCGAATTGATAACCTCTTCCTATTTTGAAGTCGGTTAAAAAATTAACCAAATTACATTATAATTTTCGAGCATTTCTCTTTTTTTTTGCCATTACACATTTGTGGAATGTCCCATGATTTTGTAGATGAATAACCATGGTGTAATCTATAAATTACTGATACTGTTTCGCTTAGGAGCATAATTGTTATCAAAATTAAGAGAAAATATTTTACCAAATCATAAAATAGTATTTAAATAAAAAATCAATTAAATGTAAGCTGTCGCAAATTGCAATGTATTAAAATTCGTATGTCCCAGTCTACCACTTGCAATTTCAAACTCAATTATTTTGATAAAGTTCAAAGAAACTACTGAGATATTGTTTTTAAATCGTATTACAAGGTAAAAAGGTCCACGTTGTATTTCCTTTTTGATAATTTGGTTAAAATTTTTCCAGAGAAAGTTCCAAAAATGGATTTCAGTTTTTGTTACCCATTCTTTACATGTGAAATATTAAAAAACTTTCATTTAGCTATGTTTTTTTGAACTAGCAACACTGTAGATCCATTAAATGCCGCCATATTGTATTCTCTGCCTACGGTCAGTTGTTAGTCTGTGCCGTAGACAGAGAATAGAGGTAGACAAGTCCTCAGCGTATGCAGTATGAGATAGCGATAGTTCGACATAAGTAGAACTATTTTAAAACTGCACGCCCCTCCACTAAAATTTCAGTACAAACATTTGAAATGTGTATGCACAAAGCAGTGGAGGGGCGTGCAGTTTTAAACTAGACGATCCCTACATAACTACAGCTACGTGCAATTGATATTGCCATACTTAAACTTTACCCCTATCGTGTGGGTAATCTGGTACTAATCAAGCCTTTTGAATGTACTACGTCTACAAAGAGTTATTCAATTCATTATCACCTTTCAGGGGGTGACGTATTTATAACTTTACTTTTCTTTTTTCTCTTTTTTTGAAATAGCAAACTAAAACATCAATTTCATGCGTTTTTGCATGAAACAGGAGACATTTATTTTGATATTTCAGGGTTAATCTCATAGTAAAACTTTATAATCAAGAGTGCTTTACATAACAGTAGTGTAGCAAATAAAAACAGGACGCGCGCGAACTAAATGCTACCGGGGTGAAGGTGAAGCGCGAAAACAAATGAATTGTAATTATTATTTTATTACAATTTAAACTAAGATATAAATTTATTTTCACCTCAAAATATAAACAGTATAGTTAGATAAACTCGGCCCGTACCAGTCCGCATATTTCTTAAAAATGGTTCAATCGGAAAACTAAAAAAAAAGGAAAAGGTTAAATATGTTTAGTGGTAAAAATAATCAAGTGCTGGTATCCCTGTCAAGCTATTATCCGACTATTGACAAATGACACGAAGCAACATAGATAATAACTTAGCTTAATATGTCTCACACGTAAGTCGGTTAATACAAAAAACAAGTTAGTATTGTATCATCTGTTTTGATGAAATTATCAATAAATTTTACTTATTATTGACAGAAAATATTCTTGAGTACAATAATTCTTTGCTTTACTTGCAGTAATAGATACGAAATGCTACTTACCGGTGAAAGGTTATGTTTGGTTGATTTCGTTCACTACGACTTTTACAGCCATATATATAGCAATTCACCATCACTACACAATAAATATTACCTTTTGGAATATCAATAAAGTCACAAATTACACAAAGAAGCGTTTCACAGTTTTTATCAACGAAAATCTTTTAACAACACAACTTGTTTGCCACCTATGACTAGTGATGGCAAACAACAAAAAACCGATACGCAAATAGAGATAGAAAAATTATGCTATGTCCTGCTCACACATATACATTTTGACATACATGTCATCTCACTTTCCCAATTATTATTATTTTAAGAGCATGTCTACCTCTATTCTCTGTCTACGGTCTGTGCAGTTGCCCAAATGCCAGTATCTCTATGAAGTCTGTGGAGTTGCCGTTCCGAAATTTGTAGTGTGCATAGTGTGTGCATACGTCAAGGAACATAATATCTACTCTAGGGAGGCATACGTACTCGTTTTAGAGCAAATTCTTTGTTTTAAAGTGAATCTCATTCCGGCCTATAAATTGCTGTTTTATGGTAAGTTGACAATGTTTACTACTCTGTCTATCATAGTACAATAGTTATTAACGTCCATTAAAATTTAGTGTGTAATAGTAGACGTAACTGCAATGATAACTACCACAATAATATTTTGTAAAACTCAAACACTAGTTTCGTTACTTTTTTTTTCTTTGTTACTTTGGGGTAGTGGCGGAAAATTTAAGTAACAAAAACGGAATTATAAAGCTATGTTTACAATTCAACAGCACAAGAAAATGCCACTAACTCCGGCAGAAAAGATGAAACGTTATAGAGATAAATTAAAACAAAACCCGGATAAGTTAGAACAAATAAGAAAGAAAAATATCGGAAATGACTGAAACAGAGAAAAAAGTGGAAAGAAGAAAAACAAAAAGCTTAGAAGAAAAACAAAAAGCTTACTAATAATAATTAATGTTTGATTGATTTGGCAATAGAAAGAAGACTTGAGCATAAACTGACAGGCTGGTTTATGCCCGTTTTCACCGACATCCCCTAAGTTTAGGGGATCCCATAAGAACGGTTAGGGGGCTGTTAAAAGGTGGTTTCTTTTTCACCAACAGTAAGGGGTCAGTTATACGTTAAAAGGTCCCCTAAATTTAGGTGGGCGAAATCGATAAGTTCAAAGACGAATCAGTCACTACTATCGAAAACAAAATGTCACTTAGTTATGTGTCCTCTAGTTAAGTGGTAAAAATGATTTTGAAACGAAATTTAATTTAGGGGCTAGTTTGGGGGAGCTTTTAAGCTAAAGGTCCCATACGTAGGTGGTAGAATAGGGGATGTCGGTGAAAACGGGCATGAGTCTGCAGCATGTCTGATTATGTTCTAAAACTTTGAAAACGAGTGTCGATTTTATACCTGTGATGAATGTCGTGTGCCTTTTTGTCACTTAAATATTCTTAATAATTATTAAGCTTCTAATATTTCAATTTGTCCTAAAATAACAAAATTTAATAAGATTGTTAAGTTGTCCTGGAAATATTAAATTAAAAATAAGTGTCAAAGAAACACGAAACAACTAATTACAGTCTGCTTAGATTATAGTTTATTAAACGTTGATTAAGCACTAATCCGTCGTTTTATTTATCTATACTATCTATACTAATATTATTATTTCCTTTATTAAAATAAATACATATAAATTATATTTTTAAATATTAGAATATAAAGATTATAAAAAAACATTTAAAAATATAAAAAATAGTAGCCCACCGGTATCGGGAACAGGGTCCAAGCTACCGGCGGTCAGGGCTCTAGAGAGAGGAACCTCCTAACAATGCGAAGCCGTGTCCAGAAGTACCGCTTTCTGAATCAAGCCCTTAATCCAGCTGCTTGGTCGAGGCTCTTGGCAATTAAGCCATTGGCTGATACAACTATCGGCACAATGATCGCTGAGTCCACATCCCACATGTCGACAACCTCGCGGGCCAAGTCAAGATACTTGATTTGTTTATCTTTCTCGGCTTTCACGAGGTTCCCGTCATGCGGGACAGTTACGTCAATAATCATTGCGCGCCGCTCTATTCGATCCACCACCACTATATCAGGCTTATTGGCAACAATAGTCCTGTCAGTGATGATGGATCGATCCCAGTACAATGTCATGTGTCCATTTTCGAGAACTGGGTCGGGCACATACCTGTAGTACGGCACTTCCGATTCCACGAGACTGTATTTCAGAGCAAGTTGCTGATGGATAATCCTGGCTACAAGGTTGTGTCTATGCAAGTACTCTTCGTTAGCTAGACGAGAACACCCGGAGATGATGTGTCGGATTGATTCTCCCGGACGGTGGCATGCCCGACAGATGTCAACCGTGCCGTCCTTCACAATAAATCTCCGGTAATTGTTCGTCATGATAACTTCATCCATAATTGCACAGACAAAACCTTCGGTTTCCCCAAAGAGGTCACCAAAACGCAGCCAGGCTACGGACGCTAGGAAATCTACATCGGGTTCATGTAGGGCCCGGAAAAAGCGTCCGTGAAGCTCCTTACTCTGCCATACCTCCAGGCGATCGTTAGTGTCAAGCACTACAGGCTTGCGCCAGTTCTCTTTAGCCAAGGAGAGCGGGGTGAGGCCCTTGTCCACTGCGACCACATCTCGATGCATCCCCACGTCGGCTTCAAGGAAATATTCCCTGAGACTGCATATCTCGCGATTGTGGAGGGTCTTGACATTTAAAAAGCCTCGACCTCCACACTTTCGCGGGGTATACAGTCTCATTCCCGATGATCGCGGGTGATGCATTCGATATGCACTCAGTAGCGTACGGACCCTCCTATCCAGGGCGTCTAGTTCGGTCTGAGTCCATTTGAGTATGCCGAAAGAGTACATCAAAACCGGCATGACCCAACCGTTGAAGGCGCGCACCTTGTTTCCGCCTGATAGAAGACTATTAAATACTTTCTTCAGGCGACCAAAGAAGCGCTCCTTCAACGATTGCTTCATGTCAGCAGCATTAATGCCCAACGCTTCCGACATACCCAAATACTTATAGGTTTCGGTTGCGGAGAGGGCTCTAAGGTTTATGGAATCCGAGAGTTGGGTTCCCTCGGATTCCACAATCTCCCCTCGCTTTACATGCATGACCGCACATTTGTCCACACCAAATTCCATCCTGATGGCACTACTGAAAGTTTCAGTTACTTTCAGTAGCTCCATCAGATGCAAATTGTTGGGGGCAAAGAGTTTTAGGTCATCCATGTAGAGGAGGTGAGATATAACCTGACCACCTCTCCTCAGCCGATAGCCTAGACCTGAATCCTCCAGCAGTGTGCTTAGGGGATTCAAGGCTAAGCAGAACCAGAGCGGACTCAAACTATCACCCTGAAATATGCCTCGCTCAATCCTTATCGGCTCGCTATTCCTCTGGATATTTCGACATCCTGGATAGCGAAGGACCGTCCTCCATTGCCCCATACACGACATCAGGAAGGTGCGCAGAGTTGCATCTACTTTATACAACTCTAGCACCCTCATGAGCCATGTATGTGGCACCGAGTCATAGGCCTTCTTATAATCTATCCAACATGTCGACAGATCCTTTCAGGAACGACGAACCTGTTGGCTAATGGCCATATCAATGAGGAGTAGCTCCTTAGTACCGCGGGACCCATTCCTACATCCATTTTGAGAGGCAGACATGATGAAGTTTGTGTCTATATGTTTGTTGATTTTAGCTCTCAAAATGGATGTAAGAACTTTATAGACCGTCGGTAAACACGTGATCGGCTTATAATTTTTGGGTTCCGCGGTGCTACCTGATTTATGGAGCAGGTGGGTAATTCCTGTCGTTAGGAACTGGGGTAGCGAGCCAGACTCCAAAGCAGCCTGGTACTGAACCGCCAAGCGAGCGTGCGACCTTATAAGCCATTTGATCCAGAAGTTGTGCAGCCCGTCCGGCCCTGGAGACTTCCAATTAGGTAACGGACGGACTGCACGGGCTACATCTTGGGGGCAGATGGTAATAGCCCCCATTTCTGCTATTGGATCGCAGGCTCGCTCGACTTTCCGAGCCCAATCGCCTTCGGTATGACTGACAGGCACCGACCAGATACTGCGCCAGAAAGAGCACATGGCATCATCATCCGGCAGGCGCGTGTCAGCCACACCTTGGTTCGGTCGCTCCCAAGCCCTATAAACCCACCTTTCATCGCTCTGGAAGGTGCGATTCTGAGTGTATCGCTCTACTCGCCTCTTATACCTACGAATACGGTTCGCCCATGCATACACTTTCTGCTTCAGGAAGTCGATGCGCTCTGTGACACGGGACATATAGTTCTGAGGGCTGATATCAGTCCCTGAAAAAGCCCGCCTGACAAAGCGCATCACTCTAGGGCGAGTATTGCCCTCCCTGAAGCAGATTAGTTTGCCGATGAGCGATCTGGCCCCACCAATACGGCGTTCAATTCTGCACTGCCAAGCTGGTATGGCTGGTTTCGGTCGTGTAGCTCTAGAGTCATTAGCAAATTTGACATGAGCTACACGACATGCCGCTACAGCCGCGCAGTACAGAATTGAATGAGTATCCGTGAGGTCTTCGCAGTCATCAAAATAGTTTGACAACTGCGAATCCAAAACCGCCACCAACGCTCTATTTTTGTTATGCATGGGCAAACGGGGTAAGTGTGGTCTAAGTTCAGGCGGCATAAACCGATATTCTCGGATCGCACTCTCCAAAGCACTCCTCAATTGCTCATTGCACTGGGTACTTACGTTTGTAGCCCTGTCATCACTTCCCTCGTCAGCTTGACTTGTGTTGCACTGCGGTACAATAACAGTCCGCGACGGGGGGGCGATGACATGGCTACTCTGTATTTCATTTCGCAGGCGATCAAGTACAGTGTCATCCAGCATATGATTACGCTGGATGACTCGCACCTGATCCGATAGTCGTTGTGCCGAAACGTTGACAGCTGGCTCAAGCACCTGAAAAAGAGAGAGCATCCGACCACGGTACGCGGTCAGATTGGTTCCCCCCTCTGTAGCCCCATAGTATGAGCGCATGACGTTTTCGTTGATGGATCGTGTCCATCTCATGCGCTGCACACTTCCGCCGGGAGCTGGGACCCTATCAGAGGCCGGTGGGCCTCGAGGTCCTAAGCCGTCCGGCGGCCGGCGTCCTCCCCGTCGACGAGCAGGTGGTGGCGTCGTGGGCGGAGAGAAATACTCGTCACTTGAGCTCGACGCAACTGCCGCGGCCGGTGTCATCACAGCGCTCACAGTGGGGCTGGGTACCGGCGGTGGCGAGGCGGAGCTAAGCGACAAGTCCGGAGATGGTGGGTGTGTAATTTGTTGTAATCTTGCCCGGCTTCGAGTCAGCATTTCTCATTGTTGTATGACTCTCCGTGTCATCATAGTATTTTATTTTTTCATCCTGGTGTTGTTTACAATGTTTTCATTGTGATGATGCCACTTTTGGGGTCATCATTGATGTGCACAAATAAATATTTTACCATTGTTGCATATTAATGTTAAAAATACTATAAAAATTAATTTGGAGAAGAAAAATTCTGACCGTCAGTTTTGACAGTCGGGCCACAGATATTATTATTTTTTGATATTTCTCGGGACCCCAGGGTCCCGGACCTTTAGAAGGCATATGAGGGGCCGAAGCCAACTCGCAGAGGCCCGTTAGACGCTTTCAATGGAAATGAGGCACTAACCGACGATTATCCCTGTGCGTACTACGCAAGTGCACCCAAGGACAACCCCCGGATGGTGTAGGACTATTGCAGAATATGGAGACAAAAAAAAATTGGGCTATGGGTTTGGATGGCTAAAGTGGACTGGTTATCTAAAACTATGGAAGGACTATGGCCCCTGCCTGAGCAATGTGTGATAAATACAATACACGGATAAAATGGCAGGGGGTGACTTGCACACTCAACAATGGGCCCCCGGAAACGGTCGCTAGCACATAGTGTCGTAGCGACAAGGGGGCAACATGTCTTGAGGTGCTTAAGAGGAGTGGAGAGGTATTCCACGGCTATCAGGACAATCCCGGAAGTACGGTCAAGATCCCTACCAGCATCTTACTGGACTACTTCCTTCCTCCGAGCACGTTTGCTCTTGCGAATCTCTACTCAAGCCAGCCAATAAAGGCAAGAATGAGGTGGGAGGTCAGTTCTCGTCAGTGTTCACTCCAGCCGGCCAATAAAGGCAAGCCAGAGATGAGGAACATGACTTCTCCTGGGAGATAGGGTACGTGGGGTCGCTACTGCCCAGCAGCTCGCCACATGCTGCCCTGCGGGTTTCTGTATCTCTCTTGGTCTGGCTCCTCACCCTAGACCTGTTCCGGCAAAGTAACCTCTACCGGCACAGACCTAGAGTTCGAAGCGCGCAAGCCCCACCACGACGTCAACGTAGAGATACGGCGATGGGGATATTATTATTATTAATATAATATTATAAAGCTGAAGAGTTTGTTTGTTTGAACGCGCTAATCTCAGGAACTACTGGCTCGAATTGAAAAATTATTTTTGTGTTGAATAGACCATTTATCGAAGAAGGCTTTAGGCTATATTACATCACGCTGCAACTAACAGGAGCGAAGAAACAATGAAAAATGTGGAAAAAAACGGGGAAAATTATTCATATTTGAGGGCTTCCGTTGCGTGCGCTGCGAAAACGGTTCAAGATACCAAAAAAATATGTATGAAAGAATTATTCCTCTTGAAATGACCGCGACAGTATATGTCTATCTTTTAAGATTAACTCACTAGAACCGTTTTTATGGTAATCAAATTTGGTCGAAATTAATGCATTATTACCAATTATTTGTTAGAGTTGTATCAACATAATAATATTAATCTTTATCCAAATAAATGTGTTGTTGATTAAGAGTATTTAATTGTAAACAAAATTGTCTTTGACATTACTTAATTTCAATGAACATCTTAGAAGATATTACAATTTAAAAATAACTCCGATATAAAATTCACACGCGCCGCATGATGTGCAAAACCTGACGCTGCGCCTGGCGTGGCGACTTGCGGGCGACGCGGAGGGGGGGTGTAGCTCTACGAGGTACCATGACGCGCGGCTGTATGCAGCGTTATTTGTTTTTGCGATATAATATCGTCGTGTAATAATACTTTTTCAATACTATTATATTTTGTTTTAAGGAATAATATTTTGGTTCTAATAATTTCACAATTATTAACACTTTTTTTTTAGTTTTGATGTAGATAATTAATTATAAGTAGGTGTCATAGTTTTCTTTATAGTATTGTTTGTTTTAAGGATAGTATTTTGTTTCTAATAATTTAACAAAAATTAACACTTTTTTTTGTTTTGTTGTAGATAATACCTGTAAATAGGTGTCATCTACATAATTATTCTTATTAGGTTAGGTTTTAGTTTAAGCATACAGTTAGTTTACCTTATTTTCGTTTTACGGTAATTCTTTTGACATATATTATATCCGATTTACGTAAGTACCAAATACAGGTAAAAATAATTAGATTCCTAATTATTAACCTTACGTTTGTTTTTTTCTTGATTACGAGTTACGGTTTGGTTAAGTTTTCATTTCCTACGTTCTTTCTTCGTCACTATAATGCCTAGAAAAAGAACTCAGCTTTCTCGGCAGACTGCTACTGCAAAGCGGCTGCGAGTTTTGCGCAGCAATGAAACAGAGGATGAAAATATGCATAGGTTGGCTACTCAACGAGCAATCAGTGAACAAAACCGTGCTAATGAATCGATCGTTGAACGTTCGCAGCGTCTAGCCTCACAAAATTTCCGAACTTCGGCAAACCGACAACGGGAAAAAAGTGCTGAACGTTCTCAACGTTTATCTTTACAATATTCCCGAACTTTGATAAACCGAGAACAGGAATCAAGCGCTGAACGTTCTCAACGTTTAGCCTCACAGAGTTCTCGAACTTTGGTGAACCGACTGCGGGAATCAAGCGCTGAACGTTCTCAACGTTTAGCTTCACAGAGTTCTCGAACTTTGGTGAACCGACTACAGGAATCAAGCACTGAACGTTCTCAACGTTTAGCCTCACAGAATTCCCGAACTTTGGCTAACCGCGATCGGGAATCAAGCACTGAACGATCCCATCGATTAGCACAGCAAAATGTACGATCAGCAAGAAATAGAACTCGCAGGCAACTTAATTTATTAAATGCTGCGTTTGCTTATGATTGTACCCTTGACTATACTGAGCTAAATGATATTGATATTGGCAGAATGGATAAAATATGCAACTTATGCCAAGCAAAAAAATGGGCGACTGAAGCTCCTGGACTGTGTTGTAGTGGCGGCAAAGTAAATATACCTATAATTCCGGAACCAACTACAGTTTTAAAAGAACTGATGTCAGGCTCACATCCATCATCAAAGCATTTCTTAAATCACTCAAGGCAATATAATACACTATTTCAGATGACTTCATTTGGTGCCAAAGAAATTCGTGAGGGAAACTTTATGCCCACTTTTAAAGTCCAAGGGCAAGTTTATCACTTGATCGGTAACTTACTTCCAGCTGAAGGGGCACAACCCGAGTTTTTGCAAATATATTTTGTTTCCCATGCAGATCAGGTATCCTTGCGCTCAAATTTAAATCCAAGCTTGCAAATCGATCTTATCGACGTTCTCCAGACATATCTTCACGATCATAATACGTATATTCAAAGTTTTAAATACAATCTGGAAAATAGACCACCGAATGACTTAAAACTTATTATTCATGCTGATGTGAAACCTCCTAACGAGCATCGAGGTCGGTATAATGCGCCAATAGTAGATGAAGTAGCTGTTCTTTTGATAGATGAAGACAAAGGTCCCCGAGATATTGTGTTGACTGCGAGAGATGGTGGACTTCAACGAGTTTCTGAAATTCATAGATCTTATGACCCACTTCAGTATCCTTTACTGTTTCCCTTTGGTAATGACGGATACTGTATAAATATTCCACAGCAGAATACTGCTGCTAGATCTAAAACTGTATCATGTATGCAGTTCTATGCATTTAGACTCATGGTAAGAATGACTTTAACAGCATAGGTACATCATTTCAAAGGATTATTCAACCAATATTGTGTTGATATGGCGGCAAAAATGATTTCTGAGAAGCTTGACTTCATCAAAAGAAATAAAAAAAAATTGAGAGCAGAAGAGTACATTCATTTAAGAGATGCCGTGGTTAATGATGCGAATATAAACGCTTCTAATATTGGCCAGCATGTTATATTGCCGTCGTCATTTACAGGATCCCCCAGATACATGAACGAAAAAAGTCAAGATGCCATGACATAATATATGTCAGGAAATTTGGAAGACCAGATCTCTTCATTACATTTACATGTAACTCCGAATGGCCGGAAATAAAAATTGAGTTATTACCCGATCAACATTCTTACGACAGACATGATTTGGTTTCTAGAGTATTTCATTTAAAACTCAAAAAAATGATAGACCTACTAACGAAGAAAAATATTTTTGGACCATCAAAAGCCTTTGTTTACAGCGTAGAATGGCAAAAAAGAGGTTTACCTCACGCCCACATTTTATTGTGGCTGGCTAACAAAGTACAACCAGATTCTATAGATGCAATAATATCGGCTGAAATACCTGACAAACAACAAGATCCAATTCTTCATAATATTGTCATAAAAAATATGATACATGGTCCTTGCGGATTTTATAATCCTGCGTCACCATGTATGAAAGAAAACATTTGTTCTAAAAAGTACCCTAGGCATTTTATTTCTGAAACACAACCCGGGGATGACGGTTACCCAACCTACAGGCGCAGGTCTCCAGATAATGGTGGAAACACAGCAATAATTCGTGTCAAAGGTACAGAAGTGAGCGTAGATAATCGGTGGGTTGTTCCCTATAATCCAGTGCTATCACGAATTTTCAATGCACACATTAACGTAGAGTTTTGTCAATCGGTCAAAGCTATTAAGTACATCTGTAAGTATATTCATAAAGGTTCTGATCAAGCCACATTTTCGTTACAAAGTAATAACGATGAAGTAGAAAAATATCTAAATGGTCGCTATATAAGTTCCTCGGAAGCGCTCTGGCGAATTTTCCAATTTCCTATTCATGAACGTTTTCCGGCAGTAGTTCATTTAGCAGTTCATTTGGAAAATGGACAAAGAGTTTATTTTTATAATAATGCAAACCTTCAAGATCGCGTTAATAATCCTTCATCAACGACACTTACAGCGTTCTTTGATCTTTGCAAAAGTGACGATTTTGCAAAAACCCTTTTATATCACGAAGTACCCCAGTATTACGTATGGCAAAGAAATTCATTTTCTAGAAGAAGACGTGGGCAAAATGTTGAAGGATATCCCGGTGTAAAAAAAGACACAACTTTAGGCCGTGTCTACAACATTCATCCAACTCAAATTGATTTATTTAAGAATGTTACTGCAACATGTTCGCGGTCCAATGTCATTTGAACATCTAAGGACCGTGAATGGTGTTATTTGCCAAACTTATCAAGGCGCTTGCAAGAAATTAGGTTTACTGGAGGGAGATGAACATTGGCAAAATACAATGTCAGATGCTGTCATGTCCGAGCCAGCCACAAAATTAAGAGAATTATTTACCATCATCCTTATATTTTGCCAACCATCTGACCCCTTAGAGTTATGGAATAAATTTCGTAATGCTTTATGTGAAGATATATTAAACAGAATGCGTAATGAGAATCAGGATATGACATTAGCATATAATGATGATATATACAATGATGGACTAATCATAATTGAAGATAAAATTCATGAGATTTGCGATAAATCACTAACCGATTTTGGGCTTCCTGTATCAAAAAGGATTAATTTACTTAATCATCTGGATCCGTTAGAAGTAGCGTTGCGAAAACCGTATGATCTAAATGAATTAAATGAGTATATTTCTCAAAATGAACCAAAATTAGTTAATGACCAGGTGACCGGCCTTCACATGAGGGCAAGCGCCTGATTAATTACTTTTACTTTTGCTAACACTAGGTTAAGAACATTGTTACTAACAAACTTATGGACAAAGTCTGAAATAAATTACTATTATTATTATTTCGTTTATTGATTTTTCATTCTTATTTATTTACATTTTTAAATATTTCTTAAAATAAAAAGATATAAAAAACATTTAAAAATATAAAAAAATAGAGTTCCACCGGTATCGGGAGCAGGGTCCAAGCTACCGGTGGTTAAGGCTGCAGAGACAGGAACCTCCTCACAATACGAGCCGTGTCTAGGAGTACTGCCTTCTGAATCAGGCTCTTGATCCAACCGCCTAACGAGAGCCTCGAGAGATGTTGGTCGAGGCTTTCGGCTATCAGGCCATTGGCCGTTACGACAATCGGCACAATGACAGCTGAGCTCACATTCCACATGTCAACAACCTCGTGCGCTAAGTCGAGATATTTAATTTGTTTCTCTTTTTCAGCTTTCACGAAGTTCTCGTCATGTGGGATGGTAACATCGATTATCATTGCGCGGCGCGCTGGTCGATCTATCACCACTATATCAGGCTTATTGGCGACAATAGTCGTGTCAGTAATGATAGACCGATTCTAGTACAACGTGACATGGTCATTTTAGAGAACTGGGTCGGGCACATACTTGTAATAATTGTAATCCACAAGTTTGTATTTCAAAGCAAGTTGCTGGTGAATAATCCTGGCCACTTGGTTATGTCTGTGCAAATACTCGCCGTTAGCCAGACGGGAACAACCAGAGATGATATGTCTGATGGACTCACCCGGACGGTGGCATGCCCGACACACGTCAACCGTCCCGTCCATCATAATATGTCTCCGGTAGTTATTCGTCAAGATAACTTCGTCCATAATTGCACAGACGAAACCTTCAGTTTCACCGAAAAGGTCACCAAAACGTAGCCAGGATACGGACGCTAAGAAATCTACACCGGGTTCATGAAGAGCCCGGTAGAAGCGCCCGTGTAGCTCCTTGCTTTGCCATACCGCCTTACGGTCATCTGTAGTAAGTACTACAGGTTTGCGCCAGTTCTCTTTAGCCATGGAGAGCGGGGTGAGCCCGTTGTCCACTGCGACCACATCACGGTGCATACCCACGTCGGCTTTTAAAAAATATTCCCTGAGGCTGCACACCTCGCGGTTGTGGAGGGTCTTCGCATTTAAAAAGCCTCGACCCCCGCACTTCCGCGGGATGTACAGTCTCATCACCGATGATCGTGAGTGATGTACCCGGTTTGCGGTCAGCAGTGTACGGACCCTCCTATCCAGGGCGTCTAGTTCGGTCTGAGTCCATTTAAGTATGCCGAAAGAGTACATCAAAACCGGCATGACCCAACCGTTGAAGGCGCGCACCTTGTTTCCGCCTGATGGAAGACCGACCGCCTGATGGATCTGGAACTGACCTCCCACCTCATTCTTGCCTTTATTGGCTGGCTTGAGTAGAGATTCGCAAGAGCAAACGTGCTCGGAGGAAGGAAGTAGTCCAGTAAGATGCTGGTAAGGATCTTGACCGTACTTCCGGGATTGTCCTGATAGCCGTGGAATACCTCTCCACTCCTTTTAAGCACCTCAAAACATGTTGCTCCCTTGTCGCTACGACACTATGTGCTAGCGACCGTTTCCGGGGGCCCATTGTTGAGTGTGCAAGTCATCCCCTGCTATTTTATCCGTGTATTGTATTTATCAAACATTGATCAGGCCATAGTCCTTCCATAGTTTTAGATAACCAGTCCACTTTAGCCATCCAAACCCATAGCCCAATTTTTTTTTTTGTCTCCATATCCTGCAATAGTCCTATACCAACCGGGGGTTGTCCTTGGGTGCACTTGCATAGTACGTACATGTGTGTGCAATAATCGTCGGTTGGTGCCTCATTTCCATTGAAAGCGTCTAACGGGCGTCTGCAAGTTGGCTTCGGCCCCTCATATGCCTTCCAAAGGTCCGGGACCCTAGGGTCCCGAGAAATATTAAATGATATTATAATCTATAATCTAAATAAACAATTCCATTTTCATAGGTAATGTTATCTTTACATTTATAATAAAATTCCACATTATCAGCTACTTTATTTTTGCATTTAGGCCATCCATTTTTATAATATAATTTTAATTGCTGAAGGACTGAATCGTTGTTAGTTTCTAATATAATGAGATTTTGTACTTCTTCACTGACATTAATAGTGTGTACAGTTTTAGTAAGAGAACTATCCAATTCTATGTTGTCAGCATAGCTTGAAGCACGTCTTAAGGCATCAGCAACATGCATCTTAGAACCTGGAGTGTATCCAGATCGTAAATGCTTAATTAAAAAAAAAAAAAAAAAAAAATTATTATTCTCAAAAATACATATTTTGTGGTTTTTACATTTTTACTCGCCAAACTTACGAGTTTGATGGCGAGAAGCGCCTGTTTATACACATATTATTAAATAAATAAATACTAAACATATAGTTTTATAGTGTGAATTTATTTCTCAGTCAAGGCAGATTCCTCATTACCGAGAAACAAATTCCTTAATTTAGATTTTAACATACCTTTACTTAATTTAGGGGTTTGTCTTAACAGATCTATTTCATTAAACACTTTTGGCACTAAGTATTTGGAAGTTCTTTCTCCATAATAATTTGTTATTTTCGGCTGAACTAGTCTTTTCTCTCTTACACTTCTTGTGTTATATTTATTTTTAACAGGTACTTTAAGCTCATCACTGTAATATTGGTCTAGGCTTATCAGATAATCGACTTTCTTATCTATTGGTAAGATTTTACAAATAGGAAATAATTTTTCATATTCTTTGGGCTGCATATGAAATCAAAGAATTCACCAAACAACTTAATTTTAAAACTAACATATACACGCTACAGGAACTTCTGTAATAATTTACTCCGGAAACTTAAAATAGCCTTTGACAAAAGTGAACTTGAGAAATCAAAAAATAATCCCAAAGCTCTTTGGAAAACCATACAAGAAATCACTAATACTCGTAAAGTACGCACCAGTCCTGATGAATTATTAAAACTGGGTGATAATCCTCTCTCTTCCGTGAACCAAGTATGTTCCTTCTTTAGTAATATCGGTAAAAATTTAGCGGCAAATATATTAAAATCTCATGATCCTTCTAATATTTCCTCGGGTAGTGATCGCTCCGAAAAGTCCAATTTTGCACCTCCAGTTGGCTCCCTCGTTTTACTAGACACTGATGAAGGTGAGGTAGAAACAATCATCTTACAACTACGTAATGATTGTGCTGTAGGTTGGGATGGAATATCGTCAACCTTGCTGAAAAATTGTCGCCAAATACTGGTGCCACCAATCACCTACATCTGCAATCTTTGTTTACATTCAGGAACGTTTCATAACGGACTCAAAAAAGCTATAGTGCATCCAATATATAAGAGCGGGAACAGACCCTGTGTCAACAATTACAGACCAATTTCTATCCTTTCTTCGCTTTCAAAAATTGTTGAGAAGATCCTTAACAGACAACTTAGGGGTTTTTTACATAAACATAGCATTATTGCCGAGAATCAGTATGGCTTTAAGCCAGGGGTTTCGACGGAAGATGCTGTACTGGATCTCACACAATTCGTAGCACGTAAACTTGATAATGGGGCTAAGTGTTTGGGAATATTTCTAGATCTATCTAAAGCTTTCGACACAGTTTCTGTTCCCAAACTTATCTCAAAATTGGAGCTCCTGGGTATACGTGGCATAGCACTTGAAATTTTTAAAGATTACCTCAAGAATCGCTCTCAGCAAGTTAAAATAGATGCATATCTCAGTAATGAGGAAATCGTGACATACGGTGTGCCTCAGGGAAGCATATTAGGTCCCACATTGTTCCAAATTTATATCAATGACCTTTGCAGGATGATGCTACCAAACTGCGAGATCTACACATACGCTGACGATACCGCAATTATCATCTATGGTGCTACTTGGGAAGAGGTTAAAATTAAGGCAGAAATAGCACTAAATAGTATCATGAACTGGTTCCACCAAAATCAACTTACACTAAACTTGCAAAAATCTTGCTACATTCCTTTCGCAATCCGACGAAACACCAAGCCACCGCATAGCTTTGTTGTAACAGCTCACTCCTGCCTCAACTCGTCATCACCGTGTTTATGTCCTACACTAGCAAGAAGAGACTGTGTAAAGTATCTAGGCCTGCAAATAGATGATGGCCTACGATGGGACAAACAGCTAGAAATGATAACCACCCGGACAATGCGTCTTATATACGTTTTTAAATCCCTTAGAGAATCGGCTGACTTAGACACACTAAAAATGGTTTACTTTGCTCTGTGTCAGTCGATTATCGGATATTGCATTACTGCTTGGGGTGGTGCAATTAAAACAAACTTCCTGAGGGCAGAGCGAGCGCAAAGAGCCGTACTTAAAGTTATGTCTAAGAAACCGTACTTATATCCAACCAAACAACTTTATGATGAATGTAAGGTATTAACGGTTAGACAGCTGTTCATCTTGCAGTCTGTCCTCAAAACTCATAGAGCCATGCCCAGATCCAACCCAAAAAAACGCACAAATGTCCCAGCAGGAGTAACGCATAAAACTAGCTTTGCCGAGCGCCAATATTACGTCATAGGGAATTATATATATAAGAAACTACACAAAATACTAAACATACTTGATTTAAATAGACACACACTAAAACACAACATCACTCAATGGCTACTACAACAGGACTATCTTACAACGGAGGCTCTTCTATCACACATCTCGTAAAAATCCAATCGTAAAATCCACGCACGTAGACACACACATGCACGCACCCTCCCCCCCTCCACACACACACCCCCACACATGCACACACACTCACGCCAACACGCACATACACGAACTCTCACTTACATACACAGCACACTATTTAACCTATCTACCTACATTTATTTCATAGAATAACCTTAGCTTACGTAGCATCGACACGGTTTCACTTGTTACAGAATGTCAATATTATTTATTGTACCCATATGGCTGAACCCTATCTCTTAAGATACAGGCTAGACCTAGTTTAAGGGATAGAGTCTATATAATTGTGCTTATAGTGTGAAAAATGTAAAATTTATAATTTACAATGTCTACAGTGCAATGTGTTCTTGTTTTATGAAATAAATATTTTTATTTATTTATTTATTTATTTGTTACATTTTTTCTTAGCCTTTTTGCTGACTAGGAACTTGATTAATCTTATCTGTAATTTTTTATGTCTTGTAAGTACGTTTTAAACGTTCGCCCATACACAATAAGTCCATAACTGATTAGTGAGTCAGCAAGTGCATAATATACAATCAATAGCGTCTGTTTGTTCACCACACTGTTCAACTGATAGAACTTCCCCAATACAGATCTCAACTTGTTACAATGTTACAAACGCATGTAACGGACATATGTCATATGTCCGTTACATGCGTTTTCCAATTAAAATTTGAATCAATATTAAGGCCTAAATATTTAAATGTGCTAACATAATACAATTTCACACATTCGCAATTAACTTTGTCGCTATACAGGCATTCGTATGTGTGTCCTATTATATCAAGATCCTCTCTTTGTACAGTTTTAGCTTGTAGATTGTGTGGCGAGTGTATATGCATGCATTTTGTCTTAGACAGGTTTAATATTATTCCGTTATCATGTGCCCATTTGGTGATACATTCGAAGTCTTTTTGTACGTACTGTTGTACCTCCAATATATCCTTCGAAGCATACACTACACACATGTCATCTGCATATAATACATAAACACTCGACACTTTTCCACAACATTCGACACACTGTTCACATGCATTATATAACCTACTGGCCCAAACAATGATCCGGTCGGCACACCGAGATCCACCCCCGCCTCCTCACCTGTCACACCAGCTATGATCGTGCGTATTTTTCTGTTAGTCAGATAGTTTTTGAACCACTTATTCGTGGGACCACGTATTCCGCATTCATCCATCGCCTGCAGTAGTGTATCGTGATCCAATGTGTCGAATGCCTTCTTATGGTCAATAAAAAGCGCTATCAGCTGTTTACCAGAGTCTAGGCACTCATTAACATAATCACTATACGCTACTAGGGCCGAGGCAGTACTACGCCCCTTCCGGAACCCATACTGTGTATCTGACAATATATTATGACATTCTAAGAATTTATTAATTTGGCTAACAATGTTTTTTTCTACTATTTTATCAATGACAGACAGCATGGCTATGGGTCTATAATTTACATATTCCAGGTGACTTCCAGACTTATAAATAGGGCGTATAATTGCATTCTTTAACTCATTAGGATAAAAACTCTCAGTCAAGCACATATTCATGAACTTTGCTAAAATAGGACTTAATTGTTTTCGTAGATATTTAATGTCTTTTACCCTCACTCTATCCAGACCTGGTGCTTTTTCACACGACAACATATTTATGACTTTTTCTATGTCTGACGAACTTACAGGAATATACCTAAAACTCACCTCACTCGGCCTTACATAATTATTTCTGTCAAAAAACTTTACGTCACAAATGTGTTTAATACCCTTTATTTCCAGCGCTAGTCCGACGGCATGATGGTCGGAGATGTGCGTCTCGAGCACAAACGAAAACGATCCGCACTCGTTACGTCCCGCTCGCACCCATACATGATCCAAGCACGACGACTGAAGATTGCCATCCACGATTGCCTCGCGTGTTATCTCTGCACTGGGTATTACGCACTGTAGACCGCATTCACACAAGGTGTTTTTGTACTTTGTTGAAGTTGGATTTACTACATCATTTAGAATGTCTATATTTGTGTCACCTATCACAATTACGCTTTCAGATGCACAGATAGATCTGATGATATTTTCTAATTGTTCCATGAATAGTAACTTATTTTTCTTAGGTGGTCTGTATAAAGAAATTATATGCGTAATGTTTTTTTCCTGTCCTAAGCTGGCCATGCAGCATTTCTACTGCTTCCGTCTCAACTCTTTGAACATCTTTCATTTATTTTTCTTAAATGTTGAGAACCAATGGAATTAATTTCTTTCTTCATAATAACTGCCACTAATGGTTGATGATCTGTTTGCATAATTACATGCCTACCATTTAGATTGTAGTGAAACTTTTTACAAGCAGAAAGTATTGCTAAAAATTCCTTATCAATTTGTCCATGATTCACAAGTACTCGTAGATAAATTTTTCGAGCCATATGAAATTGGATGACCATTTTGCATTAGTGCACAACGAGTTGCATCCTTAGAACTGTCAGTTTGAATTACAATTTGTTTTCTGGGATCAAAATTTACAAGCAATGGTGGACTTATTAAAAGATGTTTTATATTATTGACACATGTAGTATAAGTATAACCAATATTCCAAATTCTACATTTTTCTTTAACAATTGCCTCAGTGGACTGGTTACTTCAGACATATTGGGGATATATTCCCTAAAATAATTAACAAAACCTAAAAATCTCTGAAGACTTTGATTATCACTTGGCATGTCATATTCTAAAAGAGCCCTGAGCTTATCTTTGTCTGGTACTAAATTTCCATTTACAATTTCATGTCCAAAATATTTAACTACGTCAGGCAAGTATTGAATTTTCTTTGGGTTAAACGTGATATTCAACTCACGTGCTCTGCTGAGGACTTTTTCGAGTATCGCATCATGTTTTTCTCTGGATTCCTCATGAATTAAGAAATCATCGATGTATGTAAACAAACCTTCAATGTCACTAAAGCAATTTCTACAGTTTTCTTGAAAAACTTAGCTGAAATTTCAAGTGCAAATGGTAAGACATTAAAACAATAAGATCCATAAATTGTAGAGAATGTACAGTACTTTTTACTGTCATCAGTCAACCGAATTTGCCAAAAAATGAAAATGATTCTTTCAGATTTAAAACAAAGAAGAATTTTGAATTTATTTATTTATTTATTATTAGGCTCTTCAACAATGAGTGACCTATTTGTGACTTTAAATCATTGATAGTTGGAATTTCATAATACTTTTTAAGAATGCACTCATTGAGAGCTCTGGGTTCTAAACATAAACGGATAGAACTATCACTTTTTTCGACAATAACAATTCTATTCACCCATTCTGTAGCCTCCACAACTTTGGATATCACACTTTGTTTACAGAGTCTGTCCAGGAGCTGGACCACCACCTCTTAACGCAGTATTATTGTAATCTTACTTGAGTGTGGGAAAAAGATGGAGCTAGACCTCCTGTATAGCTTCATCTCTTTCTCACACTGAAGTAACATTCAAATAATACTGCTTTAAGAAGTGGTGGTTGGCCCTTGCTCATCTTTTAATTTATCTTTTACGTTTAAAGGAACCTTATGTGGAGGTTTGGCCACTGGAATAGAGTTTTCTTTTAATAAAATTCTATATTTTTAAAGAAATTAACCTGGCCTGAGAAAACATCTTTATATCTATCCATCAGTATCTGTATATTTGATTGATTATTTTTGATACTGTTTATATACTTTCTTTCAACAATGCCTAGTAACAAACATGAGTCCTTTCCTAATATTGGCTGATGTCCAGAACTAGTAACAATAAAAACCAGTAAATAAACTTTTGACTTTAATTTTATTTCCAATAAAACAGTACCATAAGTTTTAATTTTTGTTCTGTTGTATGCCTGTAATGTGACTTCAGATTTACTAAGCTTAATATCATTAAATTTATTCCTTGAAATTTTATTTTGAATATCCTCTAGCAATGAGATAGGTATTAGGTTAACATCAGAACCAGTATCCAGCTTGAATATACAACTTAAAACATTTTCAATGATTAGGTTCTGATCCCAACAGTTAGCATTATCTTTGTCACTTTGCTCCTCGGATACCTACAGCTTGCATTTTTTTGGTGCGGCACACTTTCGCAAAGTGGTTATATTTTCCACATTTTGTGCCCCTTGCAGGGCACTTGTTGATGTCCCGCTCATGTTGACCACCACACCATTTGCACTGTATGTATAGTGGGATTTTTCACCTGCACCTTGTGAACGTCCCCAACTTCTGTTGAGTCACATTGCACTTCCTTGATTTGTGACTTTGTCACCTCTGAGAGACGTAGCTTCTTTACAGTTTTATCTAAGTCCACATCTCCAATGCTTAACAAATTCTCCTGTTCGGTTTTATTGGTAGTGCCAAAAAAATCCTATCGCAGATGGCTTCATTTTCATTAGTGAACTCACAATTTCTAGCTAAACTTTTCAAGTCCGTGAAATATACATCAAACGGCTCACCCGGTCGCTGAGAGTGCTTATAAAATAAAAACCTTGAAAAGAGTACATTCTTCTTGGGTTCAGAATATTCAAAGCACGCCTACAATACGTTATCAAATGTCGCCACTTTTTTTTTCCTATCGGCATCAATAAGCTGGTCGAAACTAAAATTATTATAGATTTGTACTCCTTCCTCGCCAATTACATTTAGTAAAATTGCAATCTTTCTTTGATCCTTTTCATCGTTAAGTCCAGAGGCAATAAGATATATACTTAGTTGTTGCCTAAACCTTTTCCAATTGCTTGGCAAATCCCCACCGAGACACAGTTTTTCGGGTAGGTTGTACGACGCTGCGGCCATGTTTGTACAGTAACAATTTACAAACTGTACAGCGATTATCGCAAAAGATGATACGTTATAAAAACAATTTCGGCTGCGCCATGTATCATGTTGAATAATAAAACAATGTAACTATGCAAATTATAAACTTACAGCTTACATATATCGCTATCGGACGCCATTGCCGTCTCCACACTATTCTCTCCCATCCATCATTTTACGTTTGCATGATGTATAATTTGATATTGTCGAGCAGGTGGTGTGAAAAATAAATAAAGCATGTCTATAATGTTCTCGCAGATATAATTTAATCACAAATTGTTTGCTTAGTACCTACAAAAAAAAAACCATTTGCACATTTTATATTATAACTAGGTACCTACTTGATACATCATATAGCTAAGTCACATGGACT
Organism: Fissipunctia ypsillon; assembly: GCA_947568875.1. Lineage (NCBI taxonomy): Eukaryota > Metazoa > Arthropoda > Insecta > Lepidoptera > Noctuidae > Fissipunctia > Fissipunctia ypsillon. The sequence continues at coordinate 13,377,149 of OX387652.1, forward strand.
GTAAAAATGCCTAATTAGGAATGATCAGTTACCATCAAAGTGGTTTTTGCCAACATTCTTATTGTAGGTATGTACTTAAACAATTATGTACCTATTTAAATTATAAACTAAACTTAAATAAACTCAAAGGTAGGTAGGTAACTATTAGTTGAGATTTCGTTAATTACAATATTTTAATAACGTAAAAGATCGCACTCTATGACGATGCCTTTATAATACGATGTAGGTAAATCTATGTAAACAAAAATTGTTGCACGCATCACAAATTACTGACATATTTTTATTATACTTAATTCATCAAAAATCCTATAAAGTTGAATTGACTATTTACCTGTAGACAGAATAGATATTTAGTAGGTAGATATAATAATACCAAACGCAATTTTTATGTTTTGCATAAGTAAGCGATCATTTTGGCACCACGAGAAAAATCAATTTACAACAGACGATAAATAAAATTAAGTATTAGCACAAACACTTTACTATTCTGACTCTGTAGGTAATTGGAATTAGTTTGAGATCTGATTATTAGTTTCCCTTGATCGTTGTTCTTCATTATTTCTACATATTCATGTATGTCAATAAGTAGGTTTAGACATAAATGCGGTAGGTGGCTGTAGGTCAGTATGGGTAGGTCTATAAAAGTAGGGGTAGGGACAGTAAAGGCTTTTCAGTGACGGGTTTTTGTAGTTTATACATTATTTTTAGTATATGCGAAACCTGAATATAGTTGGTTCAGAATAAGTAACTGAATCGTTTCCAATAATTTTTACATCATGTTATTTTGTCCCAAAAATATTTTAAAAAGGTTACAAGTTGACCACCGAGCGACACTAAGTACTTTATAGGTAGCTACTGCCAAATTATTATCAATGAGCGCAAGACGATGCTATAGCATGTTTTTGTACGGACAACCAAATAAAATATCAAGCTTATAACTTTGTGATTTTTCATGATACAGTTTTGAAATTATGTACATAGATTCTTTACATAAAAATACCAGACACGTGTTTCGGGTTTCGCAAAAACTAAAACTAATGTTATATATTTCATTGTTTTTTGATTGCTTTCGAAATAAATAAGGTAGATCGTACCAATATTATTATTTTATGTACAATAAAATACAGACATGAAGAGATTAGGCATTCGACTTATCAATCCAGCTACCAATCGTGTCTTTTTTTTTGCTTTTTTAATGTCCTTTTCATAACATGCTTAAATAACGATTACAATATTTTAACATCTAGCAATTAATTCGTACCATTGGTCTTTGGGTGTGCTCTAACAGGTATCGAAGAATATTAGGTATTGTTTTTTAATTATTGTTGTTAGCTTTCATCACAATACTTCCTTTTCAGACAACATTTTCTCTGGCTGTAACTTATAAGATTAAACGCTTTACTCGCTCTTATTACTTTTTGTTCTTTCTTTACCTCAATGTTTCCTTCTTGTCTCCAAGCTACAGGTTTGTAAGTAAACATCCACATTATCTAAGTTGGATTGAAGGCTATGGCTGCTACGACTGCTACGAGAGTCATTTTGCTACGAAAACTTTTAGCGATAAGAATGTTGGGAATATAAAATGCCTGGACTGCAAAAATAATGTTCGATAAATTTTTCTTATCGAGAATAATATATGGGTATAATATGCTCACATACTAAGACGATGCAACATACGTGCATTTGTCTCGAATGTTATACTTAAGTACTTGTGTTTGTTCATGTCAGTATAGTGGGAGAGCTGGCGGTGCACACGAGGAGAGCGAGTCGAGGACTAGTGCGTCTGTGTCAAAGGCAGCTGCGGGAGCCTGGGCTGGAGTCTTCTCGGTCCTGATCACTTGGCACGTTGTTGTTTTGTTCCTGGTCTCGATTTAATACGAATACAGGCTCTACGTTTTCATCGTCACTGTTAAATCTGAAAATGAGATAACATGCTTATTAATTTTTCAGATCATATTATTCAACTTATTGTTACAATTCTGCTTAACGTGAAACTACTAGGAGTTAGAGCCGACGCACACGATTCGTTGCGACGCCGCACTGTAAAGATTTCGCCATATAAACGCCGCCATTGGCGGTCACACGTGACTGCCAATGTACGGCATAGTCTTTGCAGTGCGGCGCCGCAACGCATCATGTGCACATGCCCTTAATTTGATATACGTACTGGTATCGAGGAACTTCTCCCCTCATGTTGCAGATTGCATTCGTTAAGGCCTTCACATAATTTTTGGCTAAAGTTAGAGTTTCTATTTTTGATAAACTCCGATTGTCCTTCTTGACGTGTGGTATTACCCGCCGGAGATCCTAGAACATGAAAGAATCTAAGTCAAGCCAAAATGCTTATTGTAGACGGATATGGATTATGGTCGTTGTGTTTTGATTTTGATTGATGCTTACCTCAAAGGCTCTGTTTAGAGAGTGCATCCTCATTCGTTCCCGTTCGTTGCTCTCGAGCCTGCGCAGGTTGCGCTCCCGCGCGGAGATGCCGCAGCGCCGCCGCCGGCCAGGGCCCGTGGGGCCCGCGGGGCTGCTGCTGCTGGCCGCGGACGACGACGAGCCTGCGGCCGCGCGCCTCGGCCGGCACACGCGACGCGCCACTTGCTCATCGCTGCCACTGCCGCTGTCGTAGAAATCTGAAATGTTATTTTTCCTGTTTAGATTGATAATTATATGAAGCATTGTTAAACGACGTTTCAATTAATTCTACCTACATATAATGTTATAAACGGATATATAATGCAAATAGTTTGTGAAAAATTCTTCTATGCACACTTTGCTAATCACAAATACTAATTAAATAGAGATAAGATAAGCCACGTAATAAAGAAAGTTAAAACGTGGGCGTGAGTTTATTAAAAATAAGTTGTTGTATGCATAATGCATACGCCACCTCCGCGACTGAACGTTAGTACATTCTCCGTCACGAACCGTTGGCAACAGCGAAGCTGGCACACGATATCGGAGTGGGAACACTTAAACATTTGTGCAACAAGTCAGCTGCTCTGTACGAAACTTGGGCATTACGTGACGCGGCTGCACGCTTGATAAACTATTTGCGTAAGAGCGCGAGTACAGACTAATCGATTTGTACGCACGGCCACGGGTGATTTTCGAAATGCTCTTATCTGCTCCGTGCTTTCCGACGGTTGTACGTATTATAATCATAAATTAAAATTCAATATCCATGTAGATTCATTTATAAAATATTCTTTCCTTTAATCATCGTCACACTTGCACTGTAATTCCTAAATTTTTTTAGACGAATGTGAAGTTAGAGTTGCCGTAGACTATAGACACACACATCCGCGATGTCTAGGATTATGCGCTATGGCAGGGATACGCCGATGTAAATGATCGCAATATTCCATTTTATGAATATTCCATTTTATGAAACTTCTTTTTTTTCAGAACAGTTAGTTACAATTTATTACATAGTTGTTTTCATTGACGAAACCCCATATTCTATAGCAGGGGTCAACAATTAGTTCATTGGGGGTCCATTTTTAAGGTTCCGTAGTCAACAAGGAACCCTATAGTTTCACCATGTCGGTCTGTCTGTCCTTTTGTCTGCTTGCCTGTCCGAGGCTTAGTTCAGAGACTCTTAGTACTCGAAAGCTGTAATATGGCACGGGTATACATATCAATTACGCCGATAACGTGGTAAAATAAAATCTTGAAAAAAAAATTTTTTTTAGGGTGCCTCCCCTACACGTAAAGAGAGGATGACTTTTTTTCTCGACTATCCCATGATGTGGGGTGTCGTTGGATAGGTGGTTCAAAAATATTGCGGGTGTGTGAAAAACATTTTTCGATTTAAAGATCCGTTTGCGAAATATTAAACTATAAAGTGCAAATTTTGGTTAGAGTCAAGTGAGTCCCCCGTGCCAGCTAAATGGTTGTTTTTGGATATGTGAAAACATTCACGGTAGTAGTATATATAACGAAGTTACAAGGAAAACTATCACAGCTAAGTAGGCTTTACAAGTTAACGAGTAATAATCGGCAAACTTACAATGTTAATTTATTTTATTATATTTTTGTGAGAAAAATTGTAATACAAAACCGACATTGAATGGCACTATAGAGGCATGAGGAACAGGGTGTAAAGTTCACTCATCCTCCATAGAAAAGGAAGGATCCTCCGACCAGACGGGTGTTGTGTCTGGTGGGCTACTGCCCGACGGTTGATGTCGGGATTTTGTATATATGTATGCTAGTCGCACGGTAACTCTGATTGTGGGATGCAGGATTTTGCGTGACGTCAGTGTGATGCGTTCCATTGTGGCGATGTAGATATGCCGCCACAGTACCATACCTTTTATTTTAGAAAAGTAATTAGGGTTCTGCGCAAAAATATTAAAATCGATGAAATTGTGAACAATAAGGCGGTTTTGCCTGCCTCGTTGGTCTAGTGGTCGCAAGTGCTACTGCTGAGCTTGAGGTCCTGGGTTCGATTCCCAGGTCGGGCAAAGTGTTATTGGGTTTTTTCTATCTGGAATTTCTCAGTAGCAGCCCGGAGTCTGGATTTGTGCCCGTTAGATGGCAATAGGCTCGCCCCCTATTACATGGGACTTAAACATAACTGGCGAATTGTGGGTGTACTATAATAGGTACACCTCTGCCTAACCCTTCGGGGAAAAAAGGCGTGATGTTATGATGTTATGTAAGGCGGTTTTGAAAAAAAATATTTGCATTTGGGTAGCTAATTCTCGAGGATAGTTATTTAACAAGACGCTATGACCCTTAGGACCCGAGCAAAAAGAAAAAAGTCAAAAAGAACACTAAGCGAAAACGAAGTATAGCGCGGGCGGGCGATGCAACGCGACGGGTCGGGGGACGAGGTAGTTTTATTAAAATATGGCTGTTATTTTAGTATTCCGTGTTATTTTGACTTCCACGCGAACTGAGTCGCGGGGCACAGCTAGTATACATATAATAAAATCTAATTATTTTAAAAAAAATATTGAAAAAAGTCATTGCTACGAGGTCTGGCAACGATTCTAATGCCGAAATATAGTTTTTCGAGTTTTTGTCTGTTTATATGTCTGTCTGAATGTGTTCCAGCGTCACGCAAGCACTACCGGACCTTTTTCGACACACTTGCTCGAAAAATGGCTCTTATTGAACCGTTTTTAGGTTCATAACACAGTGTATTAAACACGCGTACTTTTTACTTTATTTTACCGCACTATTGCGGTAATGTGCGTCATAGATAACTATTTACGAGTCAGACATGTGCGCTTTTTTAATCTCATCAAAGAGACTTAATGCTTTGTATGCCTATACTTTGTACACAAATCACATATGATAAATTAAAATAATATTTCATCAAATTATTTATTTTTGTCAAAAAAAAATAACATTCTTTTGTGTTCTGCATCCTAATAACATACAAAATATTCAGTTTTTACCTATTAGACTGTTCGACGGCTTCGTGCCTTTGCCCCTCTTTCAACCTGCGAAGACACCGCAATAAAAGGAATCCGCGAGCCATATGTCATTTTTTTTTTACATAGGTAATTAGTTTAAGAAATTTATTTATTTTTTGCCTCGCAAGCGTTGAAAAACGTCGTATGAAATGCGTGTGCATTGATCATTACTCACTCGGCTCCCTTACCTCGAGTGTGATGACCAACATAGCACACTTGTATCATAATGTACTATTAAATGATTATCTTCACGCTATACCTTTATGGAACTAAGCAGTAGTTATTCATGACATATAAAGAACGGCTATTTTAGTCAAATTTCAAGAGAGTAAATACCGACTGTCACATTACCTGTAGTTGTACTCGATTCCCAACTATTGATGGTTTTTGTGTATTTTTTTAACATTTTGTTAAACTATTCTGTGACAGTTCGTAGAACGTACACCGAAATACATGAAGTTTAGGCCTCTTCTGTCATCTATGTTAGGTGACTGATAATGAGAAAACCTGTGTGTTTACAATTTACTGTAATCATACTTTTGTGATAGCCGTTCGTCAGGAATAATCTGTAAGAATGCATCAGTCATTGTATGAGAGTTGTGCATTTAGATAGTATATGCTCCTGCATATAGCGAGCATTTGCGTAGGAAGGCGTTCCTACGCAGGCGTTCACTAATTCGCTAAAAACATCGCAAGCAATGGGAAATGGCTACTGAAACCTGCGGGTGTCGACCTCAGGACGAGCTGCTTCTCGCACGTACGTCGCATGGTCCCGTATCGCCAGGTTTGACTCTCTGTATATTTTGGCTGGTGAGAGCAAAACTATAAACGTATAAAAGTGTTATTAAAATGTGGCTGTTATTTTATCATATTAGTCTTACGACTTCCACGCGAACAAAGTCGCGGGCAGAAGCTAGCGAGAAATAAGATGCATAAGGCATAATGTCAACATTAATGTTTCTGGTGAACAATAATGTTGTTGAAGCGTTCGTCCGCTGCACGCCAATGATCTTGCATCGCATCACTTCGACTGATGTTCATGCTCTCAGTTCAGAGACGTATTCGTCAGATGTATGGGTGGTATTTTCACTCGTTATGTCCACTAGTACAAGTACAGCAGCGGTAGAGGTGCTCGCGGCGTCTGCGGCGTCGTTCACTAAGCAAGCCGTGCCAGCTATGCGACGCTCTCGTAACCGACTCGGTCGCTCAGCGCCGGACATTGGGTGTACCTGTGTGTGGCACATAGCCTCCTCTATCCAACGGTAGGCGTTATAATTAAAATTTTCGACTGGCTCTTGCACGGGTTGGGCCGATATATTGAATTTCAAAACTTTTTTAAAAGCTTATTTTTATTTTTATGTATAAAAATGGTACAAATTACAATTACTGTTGCTCGAATCAATCGGTCTAGATAAACTCTATCTCTATACAAACACGTATGAATCACCGCGCTAACACATCTGAGTCATGAGCTATACTGAAAGGAAAGGAGCCAGAGCGCAGGTTTTGGTAAATCTGCGCGGTGCCTGTTCCTCGCCAACCCACCGGCACCCGACGCAAACTATGTTCGTATCAGCGAGCGGACTATATAAGTTAAATAATGCCACTGCACTTACGACTCTAAGATAGTTTGGGAATTATTAAGGCAAGCCGATGTAGACCTTTTCGTTACGGTTCACATTTGTAAGTTTCGGTGTGATTTTAAAGACGTTTCACGTCAAACGGTAGATAGCATATTCATCGAACGGAACTCACACTTTACTGTTTACTTAAGGTCCGTACATAATAGGTCAGCGCGGAGCGGTCCGGTACCAGACCGCGGTCCGTCATTTGGTGACTCCTGTTCTATAGTATAGGCCTACGGCGGAGCCTGACGCCATGTCGCATTACTGAGTGATTAATTTTTATTCAATATCTTACCTCCTGCTTGTTCAATTTTGTCAGCAATATCAGGTTTGTTGTCATAATACTGAGAGGTCTCGTCCTCGTAGTACAACATCATCTGGTCGGGCGACTCGGCCTCCGAGCCCCCGCCCTCCGCGCTCGCCCACTGGGGCATCTTTATATCTGAAACAAACAAACTTTTCATTACACAGGTGCACCTTGTTATTTATATTTAAGCCGCATGTAGCTGCAGCCTCCAATGTATGAAGATAATACTTATTGTATTTTAATTACAACAACAATAACAACAACTGAAAATGCCTGTGGCATTAAGTCCGCCTCTGTACATTTGTGTGCTTATTGTGGCCTAACTTTAGGTAGACGTAGTAAACAAAATGAAAAAGTTTCGTCGCATTAGTAAATAACAAAGGCAGAATTAAAAAAAAAAAATAACAAAAAACTATTTTTGACGGAAATCTATGTTACTTATATTTTTAAGGTTTTCAAGTATCTTCGTTAACGTCCGAGACATCTGTTGATTATTTGGCTGAATCTCTGCAAGGTTATCACGTTTACGTTTATTTACGTGACAGGATTACATCTTCAGAACTCAGAGCCCCACCTCACAGAATAGGAGATTATTTTGTCGTTGTTTACAAAGTGTTTTTTTTTTTACGTATAAGTTATTTCTAACAGTTCGTCCTATAAAAACTTCGTTTTGGCTCTACCCCAATAAAGAACATGCAATATGCAACTACCTACTCACTTATGCATTCTTGCGTTTGACGCATGATGCTTGGACTTACAAGTACGTATATTTAAAATATTTTAAGGATTTTTAGCCTTTTTAGAGATACTATTTTCATCAATTTAGGTATACTTATCACTTTTACGTTTGTGGGTATAAGTACCAACCCACCCAACAGTTTAATCAACATATACATATGATTTTGTCGTCCTTCAACTTGATAACAATTTGTGACGTAGTCGATGACGTCCACTGGTGAAATTTGAATAGCCGTTAATAGCCAGTGTCGGGTGGTGACTGTGGGCAGTGGGCTGTAGCTAGTTGAGCGTAATGACAGTGATGCGAGATGTCGTACATGCTCAGTTGGGGCGCCGGACACTGTAAATGGGTCAGAAGAACCATTCCCGAAGAATGTTTCGCACAGATAGGTGCTACGGAGTTAGAATGGAATAGTCGGAAACTACTGCGCTCCGCTTACACAATCGCAAAAAGGTACACAATATTGACCCACGATGGTGAAGTAACAGTCGAGATTAGGCTGGTCAGGTAGTACCTACCGATGGTCATGGTCTCATTGGTCAGCTGCAGGCTCTCCACTTTTCAGACGTCACAAGGTTGGCGGTTGAGCAAGATTTAAAACGTATAAAGAGTCGCAAAAGTAACTACTCTAATTCCTCACAGGAGTCACTTTATACACACGTAATAGTAGTTTTTGAACGGTTTTATTTATAGTGCAGTTATTATTAATTATCATTGTTCTAGATGGCGCTTCTGTATCTTTTTTCTGGGTGGGGGTGCGGGCTGGGCGCCGCCGGTGGCCGGCGACAGGCGCGGCGCCCACGCGGCGCCTGTCGCGCTACAAATGACACGCTTATACACTATATACTTATGTACCTACATACCCTGCGCGTTAATGGAACGCACCATTTTAGTGTTATGATTCTCGATAAGCTGTAGAAGTGCTTGATTAACGGTATACTTGGATTGTTAGTATTTTGTTGATTCCGATGAACCGAAATAATGTGTCACTATTCAGTACTCATAATTCATATTGTTTATTAGTTAAAGATAGTCATGTGACAAAGATTTCAATTAAATGATATTAATAAATCCGGAGCAACTCTACATTCAGGGACAAGTTAATCTTCGTTATTTATTTAGCCAACAGCAGTAGGTTGAGTGAGACTAGTGTAGCAGCTATAGTGTAGCAGCTATACTGTAGCAGCTATAGTGTAGCAGCTATAGTGTAGCAGCTATAGTGTAGCAGCTATAGTGTAGCAGCTATAGTGTAGCAGCTATAGTGTAGCAGCTATAGTGTAGCAGCTATAGTGTAGCAGCTATAGTGTAGCAGCTATAGTGTAGCAGCTATAGTGCAGCAGCAGATAACACCGAGCTACTTATTCAGCATTTGCTTCAATTATTCGTGTAATGCATAGGTTTAATTAAAACAAATCAATCGGTCGGTTCTTAGTTATTTCGACCAATAACTTTACATGCATAATGGACTTACTTAATGCTTAACTAATTAACCGAAGCAATAGGCGGCAAGTCAAATTGTTGGCGGTTTTGCAAGCTGAATAAGTCACACTCATTATTAGCACTAACTTAAAAATAATTAAAATATAACATACCATTTGTATCTAGTTCTCACTGCGAAGGTGATCCCTGTCAGTTAGAAAGTTGACTGCATCTGCACTTACTAAAACTTGCACTATCTCCTACACAACCTGTTTACCATTATTTATAGTTGCTAAAATATGCATAGCTGTGTTGCTCACATAAATTGTACGAAGGAGTAGGAAAGCTTCCTGCGCCACGTCATCTTTGCTACGAAAGATGCTACGCGGCTACGGCGTAACTCCTAGGGCTACGCTTTTTTATTTATTTTTGGCTTTACTTTTAAACTTGTTTGCACTTATTCGTTTATGTGCTGGCATAGTGCTACTTGTATTTATATTTGTTTAGAGAGTTCAGATGGTAGGGGCGATAAACTAGTGCACTCTAACCAAATGTTATTCTAGACTACAGCTAGTTATACTGAAGCAATAAGTTAGAGCGACTACTCTCACTTAATTTATGCTGCAGCAAGCAGTGCAAGCGCGTGTTTAATTGTTAATATAAAGAACCCCGCCTGTAGCCCCGAGATTGACTGGCCAGTTTCGCTCGCCAGTAACTTATGGGTATCGTTTCACTTTAAATAGACCGGTTCCTATGAGATAATTGGTGTTTCAATGAAAAATATCAACTCTAAAACTAATTATTGAATGCTTTGGTTAAAATTATTGATTTAATGACATGTACTCGTATGTTGTTATTAATTATTTAGCAACACAAGTTTAAAATACAGTAATAATTCGTAAAAATTGACTACCCACTCATTATTAACCTTAAAGTTACAATCTATGTTACAATCCTATATGTAAAGATTTCAATGTTTGACACACGATTATAAGAAAATTGTAGCTCTGACCTTTCACGATAAGTTGCAGTTACATGAAAATATTTTATGCGAATCAGGTATAGTTCTATATATTCAAATCAATTTATTATAATATGTTGTCAAAAAGGATTTACGACTCAATCAATATTCAATATCTGTTCTACACGTGTTTCACGTCTACTGCGTCGCAAAATTAGGTTTTGTAGCGTGTGAAGTCCTCAGAATTTTATTGAAAACTAACTAAATACGGCAGAAAAATGCAGCAGTGCCTAAATCCGGATGTTTTGGTTTCGGAGGTCTCGCGCTCGGCGCGGTGCGCTCCCCGCCGCCACTATCGCGTGCAGGCCGCACGTGCACGCTGAATCAACCACACCAATTATGCACACATTTGCAACATTGCATTATATAATAGCAGTACTTAATACTGATTTAAAAAACAACTTAATTACACTTCTTCTTCATTTAATTACTAGAACCATGAAGGTTTGTTAGCTACCTGGATAACACATGAAGTGTGAGGCTGGAGGTGTTATTCAATAATCGATACGATGTAGCTCTAGTGGCGGCTGTGCACACCTAGGTATATGATTGAATAACACTATCTATAGAAAACCAAACTCATATATTTCATTGTCAATCGTGTATTTAATAAATAATAACGATAAAAAGAATCTTATTGTAATAATTCAGGCATAATACACTAATGTATTACAATCAACCATTTGCGTCACTCGTATTAATCTTGCACCTGTTCTAATAACAGGGAAATTGTATTTGTATGTTTTTTAATATTTTACAACGCTATATTTGTCATACAAAAATTTCATGCAGAATGAACCCACACTTGTATTATCATCAACATCATTGCCACACACAAAAAAAAAACGTTAATTCTGTTAAAAGAGTTTATCTCGAATTAATATTTGACATGTATCAGCTTCCGCGTCCACGTTTTGAATTGTATTTAAGACTAGCGGATACATTGTTAAGCACAAGTCTACAATCACGAGTAAACGATGACATTTGCATGACATTTGGACCGGTAATGTCAGCGACAGCGACGCGTGTGCGCAGACCGCAGCCGCCGCGCCTGCCCGGGGAGCGCGTCACCGCGGCCGGCAGCGTGGCGACCTTCGCGGACCCGCTCGGACACTTTCACCATACTTACCACTACTGTTAGCCCACATACGCTTATCGTTTCCATTGTTATTGTACTAGAGCAGTTTCATAATTATATGAGAAGGCAACCGACGGGCGAATTCCATTCTATGTAGGTATGTCAAAATTCCAATTTTCGAGTGTCGAATTGTTTGTTGTTGTTAATTGTCGGATGCTTTAGTTGCGAAAATAGAATGCAACAAAAATTGTTTATGCTGTAACGAATGCCTTTCTATGCAAAGACAGATACATTTTCAGAATGGTGAAGCTCGTCTGCTCGGATCTCATATGAGGAGTGCTCCTGGAAATATAATTTAAGTACGTTTTTTGCCTAGGTTATAAGATTTTTTTATACACTAGGTAATAAAAATAGCCAAAATGATACATACATTATGCAATGTTAAATGTTTTTAAAACTAGTTGGAAACGGTTGCCTTGCAACATAGCGTTATGCTTTGATTTGTAAATTGTTACAAACCGATTAGAAACACTAGTAAGCTTACACAAAATAACTAGTTCGTGTAGTGAGAGAAAATGTCATGGGAACGAAGAATTTGTGCAGGAAGAACTGTATAAAAAGTTATAAACTGTGTTCCGTGCATCTGTGTATTTACATTTATTACATATATGTAAAATAATGCTACGTAATGAAATTAAATAATTCGTGCATGTCGTATAACGTATGCAAGTATATGCTTCAACTACAAATTACGTGTTTTTAATTCGAGTGTACGTAAGCTGTTTTGAACGTCGTTTATAATACGACTGATCAGCTGGTTAAACATTAAACAATTGAAGTAATTTTATTGTGGTCATGCAATTACTTTCTGGCCTTTTAGTTACAAGGTTGATAGTAAATAGCTTTTCAATTCATTGATTTTGTATAGTTTATTTACTATGTTGAGTTTATGAAGGTGTCTTATACGTAAGGTTCTTCCTACATAAGAAAATATTTAACATTTCATTATCTATACATCTACAAAATCTAAAGAAAATCTATACAAATAAATCAAATTGAAGTGTCTATTTGAAATGTCAAAATAACAGATTTTTACAGTACATTACATACTGCAGCGGCCGACAACAGAGGCATTGATGGACGAGACTGGTTGCAGCCTACGCTTGCATAGCACTGTCTCAAGTAATGCGTGGATATTCAACATTTAATTATAAATTCGAGAATCAATGACGAACAACAATAATTTTTCACGCGCCAATATTTGCTTAGGTTTCTTTTGTACTTTAAACAGCTCTATTTGCTAAGCCAGTTCGAGATTTAAATAAAATCTTTGATAAATTTACCTCCTTGGTTGCCATGTGTCGAAGTAAAAAGTTCGTTCCATTTTTAAATTACGCGACAGATATGAGTTTTCCTAGTAATTTATTCGGCCGCTAAACACGACAGTTATGGATTTTTATACTAACATTGCCGGCCGCTAAACACGACAGATACATATATGCACTTTCATACTAACATTCCCGGCAGCTGCTCGCATGTAGGTACAGCATTTTCAATTTATCTTGAAGAAGGTTGTCAAAATAATGCTCGAATTTTCAAGCATGCTTGAGAAAAATGCATTAGAATTCTAATGCCTTTTGCAACAAAACATAATTTTTTTTAAATTTTTGTGTATCTGTTTATTCCGGCTAATCTCCGAAATGGCTGGACCTATTTTGACGGGACTTTCACTGGCAGATAACTGATGTTATAAGGAATAACTTTAAGTAGTACTTTTATGTTAGAAAAAGAATTAGGGTTCCGAGCAAAAAAATAAATCCCATGAAATTGTGAACAAAATCCAATTCAAATAGGGAAGTTGTTTTCTGACATCCATACGAACGAAGTCGAGGGCACAGCTAGTTTATAATTCAAATTCATTATTCGTTTATTAATGTGATGTTTCTGTATCAATAGCACAAACATTCACACAACATTTTTTAGGAAGTGAGTTCTTTATCTTTATTTTAGTTTCTATATACATACTTCATATGTAGGTATAGGTAACAGTTTTCAGAGCTAAAGTGATTAGATAACACAACTTCCGTTGAAAATATTTACTTTACTATTCAGATATATTTTGGGTTTTTTAGGTACCTATCTAGATTTCTTCTATCGAAATAATGTGCGAATCTTTGGCATAAACTAATAGAAGTCAGTAATCAACGGTTTATCTATTATAAAGATTTTTTAAGTTTTATTTTATAATAATAATAATAATCGGATGACGTTTTGTAATAATTTTGTGCTGATCGTGACTCATATTTATACCAATGTTATAGACAAATCGTGATTTTTAAACTGTTCTATGCAGATATTATATGTATTAACTGTTATATGCATTTAAATCTATTGTTTTTGTATGGTGTGGGTAAAAACATACACGTAGATAATACCTACTTCAGAATTCAATAGGAAAACTAATCACTATATAAGACTATACTACAGAAGTTAGACACATACTATAGAAGTTAGATTGATGCTGTTGAATACTGTAGAACTCTGCTGCAGTGAAAATGTTTGCTTCCAAGCATAGGCCCACTGCTTTTGGTAAGTACTTAGTTGAGAAAATATTTTAGTAAAGGTCAGTCGAGTTACGTACAGATGCAGACCGTATAGGCTATAATTATGAGAGTTTTAAGTACCACTATATTAATAAGCACCATCATTTGTATGTCCTACCTCGTCTTTGTTCCAGGAAAACGTAAACAAGACCGGGAAAATACCGTACGTACGTTTATTAGGAAAAGATCGAGATAGATATGGTTAAAACTCGTAGTGTCAATTGACTGAGTTTTTCAATATTGAAAGATGACTTCAACTCGCATAGTCAAAGGATTGTAGATATTAGTTTTCTCGATTCTTAAAACTTCAACAATATTATGGTGACCCGAACACTTTAAGTACTAAGATATCAACTATGAGATCAGGTGAAAGTGCTAAGAATTCGAGAGCAGCAATTGCGTTACAGTTTCAATAAGCCTAGGCGTCGTAAGTAATTGTTAGCTACGTCCGTCTAGTGCGATCTTATCAGCGGTCTGAGATTGGATTTCTAGTTGAGGGAATAAAGCGAATCCGGCTGGGATAGCTCTCCAAGGGTTATTATATTCTTATTTTTCCTTTATAGTTTTCCTTCTATCCTTACATCTTTACCTGTCATCATGAAAATGCGAACGTGTTTGTTAGTTTGTCCTTCTTTCACGCAAAAAATAAGCAACGGATCGACGTTATATTTTTAATAGAGGTAGTTAATGAACTGGAAATTGACACAGTCTACTTTTATGCGAAATAATCTCTATTCCTATGATTACAATCCCTTTAGAATAGAACACGTGTATATTAAAATCCCCACGCGGCTGACACAACTTTAAATGAAGCAACCAATATGTCGTGAGGATGGCTTTACCCACGCTAACTTAGACTTTGTGATTTTGCCAATCGGCACCCTAATTGCGTTACACACTTACAGTAGGAATTGGTTTCATTTTGACAGTTCAACAACATTCATTGCGTTATTAACGTTGTTGCAGACAAATTTTTCGAACATATGAAGCAATGGATTAGCAATATGCTTCAAAATCATAAAGATTGTGATTAGCAATATGCTTCAAAATCATAAAGATTGTGATTAGCAATATGCTTCAAAATCATAAAGAGTGTTATGCAATTAGGGTGCTGTTCCTGTGACTGAATTTTTACTGAAATTCCAGCCTCTTTTTTCCAAAAGTTAACGTTCACTCTACTTAACAAGTACCTACTCACGTTAAAATGTAATTGTAACTTTGATCGATGGGACAAACAAAAAATACCGCATTACTTACTAAGTGTCGAAATAGATTATGCCAAATATGTACGCCAATAGAGTTTTATTCTAACACGATCCACCACAGTAGAAACTTCATTACGATTTTAGGTCAGCCCTGTGCGAATCGCGTGGGTACCTAGAACAATGTTGTGGCTAAATACCTAAGAGCTAGTCCTTAGAGACCTCTCACGCCTACAATGTGCGAAAGGTTAAGCAGACGTTTGCTACGCTACACCCACAGTTTTACGACAGCAACATTGTACCTGTGACGTCAGAGAGAGATTTACCTTCTATGTGTAGGAACAGGAAACATCAGACAGACTTTGTACAATCTGGGAATTAAAGCTCAGGGACAAGGAAGTGCCTTCTAATATCGATAGATTATTGTTGAGGCGGTAAAAGCCAGTACTTGTAAATATATAGTTACATACAAAATAAGCAAGTGAGTTGAAAGTGAAGGTACCACTTTCGCTAGCATTTCTGTCCTCCCCACAGAGCCTCTTGCGAGTTTAGTTTTTATTCGTTCGATTATGAACAACACTTTCTATAAACTAAAGCGTCATCTTATTGTATTATTGGGATCCTAATTTTTTAAGTCTCTATCTCGACACAAAAGATTTGAGAACTGTGAATGATTGTTTTGTTATTTTTATTTAAAATTCTCAACTAATTATAATATTGGTATCAAACACAAATAGCAATAGCTATTATTAAAAATAGAAGTAGTTCAGAGACCAGAGTTTGATTGTAACAATGCTAGCTGCTAGACTTGCTTTCGTCATTCGCTATAATACAGAACAAACATTTCTGGCTATACCATTGGGACCTTCGGAGTCGCAATGGCAAACTTATTATTAATGAAAGGATTATATGATTGGTACATATCGGCTACATATCAAGCTATACATTTCTAGTTTATGCTGACCTCTCATTGTACGGAAATCCTATACAATGCACGATCAGCTTATACTGGAAATGTATAGCTTGATATCTAGCCGTGTGTACAAGCAATATAATGATATAGGTATATATAGAATGTAGAGTTTTAACAGTTAAGTATAGCGCTTTAGGCTGCATGTCCCGGTCCCTAGAATAACCTGTTATGTTTACCACAAAATATGAAATTATTATTTTTTATTTAAGATAGGTTTGCTCTTGACTCTAGTCTAGGTCAGAGATGACAGAGACAAAGTCGACGATGGAGCGAGCTTACCCAGAAGAAGCCTGTTAACTCTCACTTTGAAGAGATCGGGGTTGTATACGTTCGGAAACAGACGCAGGCAGAGAGTTCCACTCCTTTGCTACTATTTACAGAATTTTGCACGATATTACGATTTTCCTCCTTAAGTAGTGGCTTTGTAAGGCCAAGACATACTGATATTGTTGACTGTAGTCAGGTAGTGAGTTATGTAAATACGTAATAGCTGATACTAAAAGCACATTGCTAAAATATAGTGCAGGCGGTACTTTCACAAGTACATTGCACACATGCGCTCACTTGATCTTGGATTTGATAACATTCCTTCTTATTATACAACTGTTCATTTTATTCGTTTTGTTTTTACTCAAACGATTCGGCAATCTATATTACGATAACCATAACACGAGGGCACTGTGGTCTCAGATTAATTATCTTTAGAACAGCCCAAATTAAACTGAAGTCCGTGCTGCAAATTATAATAATTTGAAAGAAGGAAGCATGCACTAAGCAACTTCTATTTGTATTCCTACTAATTAAACGTTTTTATTTAAATCCCTTCGTGTTTGAACGCCTAGACGAATTTTTCATCTTGAGAATACGGATTTTACGTGTTCAACGATGTTTGTCGTCTAGTGAATACAAGTCTTGAACTTCATTAATGCATCAGAACTCTATTACATTACTTTCCCTAAGGAGTGAGCCAAGCAACTGGTGCCGGCAAATTACATCGATAGGGCTCGCAATAAATAACAACATTTATATCCATAACCTGTTGAGCTAAAAATTGCAAAGTGCATAGTGACTGGTTTTGCAGTTTGGTCTCAAGCACTACTTAATAGATTATTCCATTTCTTTACGTAAGAAGTGATTGCTGGATTGTATCAGTGGGATCGAGAGCAATCATTCATCTTAGCGTATCTGAAGACCATTGCAAAAATTATTTCATTGTCTTTTATTCTGCATCTATATTTATTGCATGAGATTTCAACTATATTGAATGGTTGCCGTAATAATTCATCAAAAAGTGCCGAGACAGTGCAATCGCCCATCAATTTCCATTCACTTCCCGTTTGTGCCGTAATGTGAATAGAAAGGGTAGCAGAATGCACCTGTGCACTTGTGCACTTGTTCAGAACCTAACAAGAAAAGCCTCAGGCTTCACAATCTGCTGTCAACTTAACGCCATGTCTGGTAGAGAAGACCATAATAACAATAAAATATGTAGATACATACTTTCATGATATAATATAATCGTGTCGAATAGAGTTTAGGGTTTATAATGATGTTATTGTTATTCTATGACATAATTGTCAAAACTCGTGTAGGTATTTAATCACTAATTGGTTTAGATACAGGCACGTATCCAGACTTTTGGTTCGGGGGGGGGACAAACATTGAAACAACCATGTGAACTGTGTGAAAATCGCTGTAATCACTGTACTATAATTTTCAATGTACTATACTATAATTAAAGAACACGCAAGCGAATAAATAAACAGATGGCTTAAAACGTTTTTTTTTTTCAGTCAGATTTCGGGGGGGGGATAAATCCCAACTATCCCCCCCTCTGTATACGTGCCTGTTTAGATACAATCTAATACTTCAGCCAAGCTCTCACATCGTGAAACATTCTGTAAAATTATAATAAATCTTATATTAAATAGATCTTCTATTAGACCTCCACATTCAAATGTAGCGTGTAAGTACCTATAACTTATTCAGTACATATGTTATTCTGTTCTGGCTCTAGGTATCTTACATTAAGTAATGATTTTATCATCCGTGGCAATTATAATCGCTTAGGTAAGGTTAACGTTATAATTCGATTCGAAGGACATACTTCACTTCTATTACCTACGTGTTGCTCTTACTTTTTATCGTAGGATACGAGGGTATGTACTAGTTATGTAGGCAGTACAGATCCACGTAGCGGCAAAACGTGACGGACACCATATAATCAAGCACATAACGTGCTAGATATAAATATTGTATTAGCACGAGTGGCAAGAAGACTATCGCGTTCAGCTTATCATCAAGTCTTCGCTTGGGGCTTTCCGACCCACGTACAGAATGAAAATCAATACACAATACTGTTCACTGAAAACGTCTTAACATTGCCTGAACTATAGCCATACAAACATAAATAATTACTAAGTTCTAACCTTGTCTACTTACTAATCTTATTTTGAAGGACTTCTGTATTTTAATCATTTATGTTTTTCCTTAATTCTCAAATAATAAATAATGTATATCTGTCCCACGATTATTTTTATTACCCCTTTGATATGAAAGCGATATCTAATAAGTTGGAGATTTTCATGATAAACATGTAAAAGATTAACTTAAAACTTTTTTTACGGAGAAATATTTTGAAAAATATGAATGGCCAGCTACTTAAGTACTTTGCTATGCTTTAGGTACGTTCAGTAAAGTGCTCGTTAGTTTTTCTTGAAATATTATGTGATAAATATTCGAATCGATGCAATGCAAAAATAACTTTGATAACGATTTATGTAGTTATTCACATTGTTGTTAGGCAGTTGCACAATGCACGTAATACGTATTAATTAAAATATTGTTTTCGTTTCATTATCTTACTAACTGACGAACAAATTGGTAGATATTATTACAGTATGTAAATATTACGTTGATGTCTCGATTCATGGCAATGTACTTAAACTGTACAGATAATGTAAATTAGCGCAACTTACTGAATGTTTTTTTAATCAGTAGTTTCAGGTGCACTGTACTTTATTGGACTACATTTTTATGTATGGAAACTCAATTTTTTTTTAACTGGTTAGAGAAATACCGAGAAAGTGCGTAAGTTTATAAAAAATACAAACAATAATTATGTATTTAATTTATTACTTAAAGCATGCAATTCTATACTGAATACAATAAACATGTTTTCTAGTTATACCTAAGTAGGTTTATGTATTAACTATACATACATTAGGTACATACGTTATAATTGTATGCCGTTACTTATTTTGCTTGGTTTAAACTCGCAGTTTACTTGTAGGTAGATTTCACTGCGTAAACTGTAAATAATTGTGCATTTTAGCTTCAACTAAACGAGATACGTGCCCGTATATTTAAAGGGAAATGTACAATCCTCAGGCATGTTAAATATCAAGGACAAAATGTTGTATGCATTTAACTATCAAGAATGTAGATAAGTGTTAAATTATCAAAATGATACCTTAAAGTAAGCAGATAACATTATTCGCAAAGGTAATCGAAATTACGAATATTTATTAATGCATGAAGGAAGCGTGATTTATACAACAAACATTATTAACACGCGCGTTGCTTTAGTAGCAATTAACAACTAATGATTTTTAATTAATATCCTGTTACATTGATCGAAAGTAAGTGCTTTTCGAGATGCTCTATAGACCTCGTTGTCAACCTATCCACGTAATGTAACAAAGAGTTTGCCTTTCACTTAGCATTCGGAACTGACACGTAGACTCGATTTTGATTCTGACCATGGAAGTATAGATCAAATAAACTCACCTACCTTGCGATGCTGCCGTGGTGGTAGAGCCGGACGGTGCACAGTAATAAATTCACAGTGTTATCATGGTTAAAACTTGATTGTCATCTGGAGCGAAAGTGATAGTTTCCGTGTAATGCGCGGTGAGCGAGTTCGGTTCGAGTGAGTGTCGGTGTGACGGTGGGGTCGCGGGCGCCTGCACGCGGCGGCTGGTCGGCGCGGAGTGAAACGCGGGTGCTGCGGATAGCCGCGGAGGCTGACGCGCGAGCCTCCAGCACCCGCCACTCGTCACCACACCACCACCCGAGCTCCCAGCACCCGCCGTGCTCCAGGGTTACTTTTTAGGGTTCCGTACCGCATATCGGCAAGCGTAGTGTGGGACGCCTCCATGCTAGACGGACCGACGACCTTAAAAAGGTGGCTGGGACAGACTGGATGTGGAAGGCGGAGGATAGGGTGTTGTGGCGCAGCTTGGGAGAGGCCTATGTCCAGCAGTGGACTACGATAGGCTAAGTTGATTGTACCTCAAAAAGAAAAAACGGAACCCTTATAGGATCACTTCGTTGTCCATCTGTCTGTCTGTCAGTCTGTCAAGACCCTTTTTCTCAGGAACGCGTGGAAGTATCAAGTTAAAATTAATATCAAATACATAGGTAGATCGATGGTCCCTTGGAGCTCTAAAAAAATCAAGCTTGTAAGTCAACACAATAAAAAAATACGGCCATTTATACGACATGTTTTGATACTCGCAAATAAATCAAAACCGTAGTTCCCGTTGACCTAGAATCATAAAAGGCAAAAAGCATGGTCTCACAGCACAAGTAAAGAAAAAGTCCGAAAATCAATAATTTGTAGTTTTATCATAAAACAAAATAATTTTTTTGCGATTACAAACTTACATTTTCAGTTGGAGAATTGACTGAAACGTATATCGATGTATGGGAGAACATATTTTTCAACTACAATGTTGTTTTGGGATAAATCCATCCCAACTGCGGAACCCTCACTGTGCATGGTCCGTCACGCACTAGGCCGGTTTTTTTTTTAAATCAACGATAGGCAGACTAATTCAATAGCACTGTATCCTAGATGGGGTAGATACCCCTCAAGCAGACCAATTCATTTAATTTATTTAGAAAAGGGGAGAAATCAGGTAAAGATAACGTCCACACTGTAGGTAGATCCAATGAATAAAATCCAGAATATATTATTTATCTAGAATCATCAACGTCAAGCTATTGCGGAAGAATTAAGTAAAACTAATCTGAAAATGTTTTTTTACGAAGTAGTTACGCTACATGGCAAGATAAATTAATAACTTAGTTGTTACTATGGTATTAATTTGCCTCATGTAGGTACCTACCTATCGCCTAGCTCTGCTCTCCATCATAAAGGCTCCCGCAGCCAGGCGCGACGCGACTCTAGTAGAACAATTTCTATGAAAACCAATTGTTCCACCAGTCGCGTCGCGCCTGGCTGCGGGAGCCTTACCAATATTTCATATGAAGCGAGTGTATTGATTTTTAATAACGCCTGCAATTTCCATGAAACGACATCAAAAATTGTATATCTACCTTATTCAGAGATGGCTTACGTCATGCCTGACCTATTTCTAGGCATCAATTTTGAGTTTATACATGTTGCTCTTAAGCTCTTGTCACTTGTCTTCGTGTGTTCCTACGTACCTACCCACCTACCTACTTATATTTTCTTTTATATTCAATTACATATTTCTATTTTCATGAAAAGTTAATCATTTCGATTATTGCGGAAATTGACGTGTTAGTTTTCGTTCGTAGCTAATCCAGTCAACGTTTGCATTATTAAATGTTTATGTTGATATTGCTTAGGTATAACTTCTTGATTCGTCTCGCATGCGGCAGAGCATAGCATAATCAGCCTATAAGGTTCCCACTGCTGGGACACAGGCCGCCTCTCAGTGAGAGGGAGTTGGAATTATCCACCTGGCGAGCCGAGTGCGGGTTGGTGGATGTCACAAGCCATCGAAATTCTGGTTCCAGGACATGCCGGTTTCCTCACGATGTTATCCTTCAAACTCAAACTCAAAGCATTTATTTCAAATAAACCAATTACAGGCACTTTTCAATTGTCAAAGAGTCGGTCAGTTAGAAAGTTGAAGCTAGTTGCCCATTCCAAAGCGTAGATCTCTATGGAGAAGAACGGGCAAGAAACTCCACGGACACTCTTTTAAATCAAAATATTGTTACAAAATATTGGTTACATCATTCATGTTGAAATTAAGTATGTGAGAACAATGTAGAAAGACGTGCACGTTAAAAGAGTCCGCAACAAAAAGGTAAAAACCAAAAACGGTTAAAAAATTAAAATAAGCCGTGGCAGCTAAGAGATGACCAGTCCCTAAAGACGGCGCCCGTTCAGGAACATGACCATTCAGCTCAATCATTTTGAAGGGAACTTAATGATCCAACACACACGCCACCACCAGCGAGACATTTGAGTGAGCATGACATACTCTCAGTCGCCAGGGCAAATTCAAGTCAACGAAAGACGTACCCGGTTAATGGTAGCTTTATAGTAGGTGCTCACATAGTGCTCACACATGTGCTATGCAATTATACAATACTAAGAGATTGAATCTATATAATACAAAGATAATTTTTACAATCTTCAGCAGCTCCAACAATATTTTCGAATGCTAATCAATTAGTTTCTACGCCCTTGTGGAGCAGGACCAGCATTGAGCCAAGCATTTTTGTCAGCGATGTAATCCCCCAACTTATAATATGCTTTGCTGCATAGTGTGCGTTTTACAGAAGATTTAAATTTAGTTTCATTCAGTTGGAGAATATGGGGAGGTATTTTATTGTAACACTTTAAACACCGTTTTGGGAGCAGTGGTGATGAAAAAAATTACACTAAGTGTCTGCTTGGGGTCGAACCCACGGGCAACGACTAGTATTTAAGTCGGAGTCGTTGCCACTGGGGCACCACTGCCCAGCATCCTAAATTATTACAGCATACTTATTTCTAACGTTTACGACGTTGGAAATAAGAATTGGAAGAAGACTTTGGTAAAGTTTACTCCTTGAAAGACGATCGTTACATTTTGGAGGTGGCAGAAACTGCAGGAAAACACGCACGTGCCACGGTATTCAGTCACCTTTACGTAATATCAAAATTGATACAAAATGATTCGACAATCTGCTTTTTAGCTTTTTTCTCGACTGCAGCGAAGCCAAAAAAGAAGAGTTATGTGTTTGACCTGTGTGTATGTATATAATAGGTCTTTAACTATGTAATTGGAGATTCAATAACCAGCATTTTCCGATTTAATTATCTGTGGATTGGTGCGCAATTCGAAATTCAAGTAAATTTTATTCGAAAGCCGTGTTAATTTAATTTCAAATTCAGTCATTTGTTTTTAGATAGTTTTTTTGTTTTTGTGAAATTGTGGTAGTTTTTGGCGCCATGGATAAACTGAAAAATCGTACAATTTTCGAATGAGTTCCTACGTAGAAATGCCGCTGCGCAAGCAACACGAAACACTAACGACGTGTACGGGCCTAACACTGCTTGCATAAACACGGTCCATTATTGGTACAATCGTTTTAAATCTGGAAATTTTGAGTTGAAGAACGAGCCTCGCGGTCGGCCGGTAACTATTGTCGACAACGACGAAATGAAGGCAATAGTGGAAGTGTGTCCAACTCAATCTACGGCTGAGCTTGCTGCGGGTCTTGAAGTTAGTGTCAAAACAACATTGAAGCACTTGCGTCAAATCAGAAAGATTAAAAAGCTAGATAAGTGGGTGCCGCACGAACTAAGCGACCAACAGCGAGACTTACGCGTCGAAGCATGCATAGCACTACTGATTCGGCATAGAAACGAGGGAATTCTAAATCGAATTGTTACCTGCAATGAAAAGTGAATCCTGTAAGACAACCGTAAGCGTTCGTCTCAGTGGGTGGACCCAGGTACACCACCTAATCAGTGCGCTAAAAAAAAGATTACTCATAGGAAGATGATGGTGACTGTCTGGTGAACCAGTGCCGAACTTGTACATCACAGTTTCTTACCGAATGGCACAACAGTGACGGCAGATTTCTATTGCCAAGAATTGCAAACAATGATGGAGAATCTCGCAATTCAACAACCAATACTGGTCAATCACTCTTCCCCATTGCTTCTCCACGACAATGCGCGAGGTCACATTTCACGACAGAACATCGCAAAGCTACAAGAGTTACAGCTGGAAGCTCTCCGTTACCCACCGTACTCATCGGACCTTGCCCCAAGAGATTTCTACTTTTTTCAAAATTTAGACAATTTTTTAAGTGGGAAAAAATTCAACACCCGAGAGGCAATACAAAACGCTTTCGCTGACTTCATCGCCTCTCGTCCGGCTGACTTCTACAATAAAGGGATAAACAAACTGCCATCAAAATGGCAAAATTGTATAGATATATTAGGCCAAAATTTTAAAATTTTTAATTTTTCATACAAATCTCCAATTCCAAAACTCCAAAACTCCAAAAAGGTAAAGACCTAATATTATGTCCGTCCCTATGTTCCCTCGTAACTACTAAACGAGTGAACCCATGTTGATGAATGATTTGTCGTTAGATTTGTCTTTATTGCGCTAGTGTCACTTGGTATATTACAATTTAAAAAAATCAAAATGGCGGATTTTTGGCGCCAAAATGTATGTTTAAAAAAAAATATCTCCGAAACCTCTCGAAAGGGGTATCAAAATAAAGGGTTTTAAAAGGTCATTACAAAAACATATGCAACTTATATGTTTAAATGTAATTTGGAATGAGAAATGATAAAAACAATCCCGAACTTTTGGAGTGAGTCGAGGCCGTTATCACCCGATTATAAGCGGATATTGAATTTACGACCGTTACCTACCTAAAGCGTTACTTAAAACAGTGAGAGAAGAACAGTCCTAACTAAAAAGTGTAAAATAAAAAAGTAAATTTAAAAAATCTAAAAACCCGACTGCGTAAAAAGTGAATTTAAAAAAAGATGGAAACAAGATGACCTGACCTATTTTGTCTCCAAACAATCTCATGCAGTCGGAGGCATCTTCTTAAATTTAACAATAAAAAAAAAACAAAAAATCTGCTGTTTCCTACAAAAGTGCAATACGTACGCGGTATTGTATGTAAAATGTTACAGCTAATTTTTATTTTAAATAACCGACGAAAAATTTCAACGCAGGGGGTCCAGAATCATGTACTGAATCAATGTTATCCGGCTTCGCGTCGATGTCCCTGCCATCCTGTATATATAGTTATAAACAAAATTTTATTTGGGTTTCGATGCTCGACTATGTCATCAAAACGAACCAAAGTGATAAACAATTAAATATACATTCGATTAACAGAACAACAACGAGAATTAATGCGCTAACTTGATAACGATTATTTGATAACGTTTCCAATATATTACTTACTAGCTTTTGCTCGCGGCTTCGCCCGCGTTTATGTCGGAAAATATCCCACGGCAATGTATCATAGAGATTAAAAGTATCCTATGTCCTAACCCAGGTAATGGTCTACCTATGTGCCAAATTTCATCCAAATCAGTTCAGCCGTTTCGGCGTGAAAACGTAACAAACAAACAAACTCACTTTCGCATTTATAATATTAACTAGCTTTTGCCTGCGGCTTCGCCCGCGTGGATGTCAAAAAATATCCCACGTGAACGTAGGCACTACTGGGATTAAAAGTACCCTATGTTCCGTAATACTGTCACAGATTACCAGATAAATCACTCCATGTACTTACGCGCGCTAACTACATACCGGGCGCCGGTTCGCACGCGACCCATTTCTCAGTAGGTTGCCGACAGCCGTGTGGCGCGTACGTATGCATATACGTAGGGTGTTCTGAAAGTCTTGAGATTTAACTTTATTTTTCACAGTTTTTCAAAATAATTGCCACCACAATTAATACACATTTGCATCCTTATAAACCAGTCACTAAAAATGTCTTTCTATTTCTGTTCAGGAATTTCCGCACATATATTGTCCCAGGCCGAAAATAAAGCTTCTTCGTCCCGAAATCTTTGCCCTTTCAATTTACTTTTCACGAAAGGGTACAGTCCAAAGTCACATGGCGCCAAGTCTGGGCTGTAAGGCGGATGTTCAAGAAGTTTCAAGCCGGCATCTCGCAAAAATTGGCATGTAACGTCAGCACGATCTGCCGGAGCATTATCATGATGAAGATACCAGGTGCAGAGTTGTGACTTTGGACGAAGCTTCTGGAATTCCTGAATAAGTTGAGGAAGGCAGACAGTGGTGTACCAAGCAGCGTTTACAGTCTTCTGCTCACGGAGAACTACTTGTTCAATACTTCCCCGAATACCGAAAAAAACCACGATCTTTTTCTTTTTTATCGACTTAGATTTTTTTTCCTTCAGTCGGAGTTTCTTCGCCTTCTATCACCTATATTTTATTTTGCTGCTTTGTGGGCATGTCGTAATAATAAAGCCACGTTTCTGCGCCCGTGACGATTGAAATGATGTCTATAGATTTTCCGTTTTCAAACTTTGCAATCATTTTTTTTACACTATTTAACTCGCTGTTCCTTTTGTTCATCGGTAAGTTTATGTGGAATCCAAAGATACAAACTTTTCTATAATCTGAATGATGGTGAATAATTGAATGTAACGCTGCTGAGCCAAACTGCAGTAAGGACTCTATTTGCCGGTAGGTTATTTGCCGGTCAGTATCAATTAAAATTTTAACTGCAGAAATATTTTCTGGAGTAACTGCTTCCGCCGGTCGTCCTGAACGCGGGTCGTCTTCTAGGTTAAAACAGCCACGCTCAAACTGTTTGTGCCATCTGTAGACGATTGCATGAGAGGGACAGTCATCACCAAGTATAGGGTTCATTTCTTCTAAATAGTTTTCTCCACGTAAAAAGTTATAATGCGAAATTGCGCGATATTCCTTAGTCGTCCACGAAGCCATTATAGTGAACTTGTTCGAACACGATCTGTGGCAATACTGAATGCAATCAAATGACAACTGACACTAACGTATATTATGATATACGTTAACATAAACAATAGTATTATTTAGTATCTCAAGACTTTCAGAACACCCCACGTATTTCGGTCGACCTGAAGACGTACTTACTTTGAAATTCTTATGATATTATGGCTGGTTCTGGTGTATTATGTGCAGTTGATGGATGTAGAGGGTTACAGGGAAAGTCGTACTGAATATTAAAGGAGGTTATTATTCAGGTCATTTCTGATGATTTTGATTCTGAAATAAAATGTCCGAAACTTAACCGTTATGGAGATATTAAATTTTAAAGATTATTTTTAAAAATCCTTTATTTTTTGGCTTTTAGTCGTTTTCTTTGGGATTAGAGCTCCTAGAGTCGGTTTTTTTTATGTATCTAGTTAGAAAACATGTCCATTAATAAAAATGATCAATAGAAACTGAACCTACTACTAACAGCTTAAAAAACTGCTCGACAACGGTTAGCATTATGAATTGTCTAATAGAGTGTTCTTAACTTTGATGGGCTTTTAAAAAAAAAAAATGTATGGAACTTATTCTGCGAATAACTTTACAAAGTTCTACGTCTCTTTAGCTATTCAAAAAGGTATATCATCTACTAGGTTTGTTCATAAAATCTTAAAATAATGTTATTAGAATAGGCCCATCTGGTAGTACAACATAACAGAATTTCGATACAAAAGAATCCGGCTTACTACCTGGCACTTTTAAACAATGAAAAAAGGTTGGGTAGACATTGTTTGTGCCCGGGAGACGTGCGGTGACAGGTATTTATGTCATTTTAAATGTCTGAATTGTCAAATCGTGGATCGTGGTGTTTGTTTAGTCTGCTCATGCGATTCTTCCATGGTAGATGTGTTATCCGTGCCCTCCGATTTTTTTTTGTAAAAACGCGACTTGGCTTGGATTTTTGGACTGTTTCATCTTCTAACTGTGTGACGTGGCTTGTAACTGGACTTTGATTTGTGTTGTGAACATGGCAACATTTACCAACGAGGAATATGCTGACATCCTAATGTGTTATGGATTTTGCGAAGGAGTGTCGTTGCGTGCACGCAATGAATACATGCTAAGGTATCCTACTCGCCGAGTACCTGATATTGGCGTATTTGACAGAGTTTATCGAAGACTACGAGAAACTGGTTCTGTGCTAGTACGTCGGACTGACATGGGACGACCTCGTGTTCTTGATGACGACGACGAAGATAATGAAATACGACGTCTCTTTGAAGCCGACCCAACCACGTCAACAAACGTTGTCGCTCGACGGCTTGGTATTTCCCAGTGGAAAGTCTGGTTCGTAATGCACAGTTCTGGGCAATACCCTTACCATTACACGCCAGTGCAAGTAATTGAAGAAGGGGATCCATTGAGACGACTAGACTTCTGCAGATTTATGCTCAATGCCGATAATGAAGATCCGGATTTTTTAAAGAAAATCATGTGGACAGATGAGTCGAAATTTGACAAAGACGGCATCACAAACTATCATAACACCCATTATTGGGCTCCCAAAGCGCAAGGTAACCCCAAGAAAAAAAGACCAAAAGGGTCACAAAGGAGATTCAGTCTTAATGTGTGGATGGGTATAATATCAAATAACTTGATAGGGCCATACTTCCTGCCCGATAACTTGAATGGCGAGACATATGAAAACTTTTTGAGGGAGGAGTTACCCTCTTTAATGCAAGACTTGCCTATTGCATTGAGACGAGACATGTTCTTTCAACATGATGGCTGCCCAGCGCACTACAGAAGAAGTGTTCGAGCATGGTTGGACGAGAATTACTCAAACCAATGGATTGGAAGAGGCGGACCCATAGCATGGCCGGCGAGGAGCCCCGATTTAACGCCGATGGATTTTTATGTGTGGGGTCATATGAAAAGCCTAGTATACGACCAAATGACACCGATCGCAAATGTCGATATTCTAAGACAAAAAATTATTGATGCGGCTGAGGAAATGAGGCGGAACCTACGAACTTCTGTCGTGAAAAGTAATTTAAGAAAAAGAATGAGACTTTGTGTAAGAAATAGCGGCGGCCATGTTGAACATGAATTATAAAAATATTGCTAAAATTTTTGTCTTTTTTTTACGTATTTTAGCTACTTTTACCTCAAACTAAAAATGTACCCTCTCCTAACTTAACTGTTATTTGGGCAATGTTTTGCCTATTTAATAGCAAGTGTTATACCTTTTTGAATAGCTAAAGAGACGTAGAACTTTATAAAATTATTTGCAGAATAAGTTCCATACAATATTTTTTATTAAAAGCCTCTTAAAGTTAAGAACACTCTATTAGAAAATTCATAATGCTAACCGTTGTCGAGCAGTTTTTTAAGCTGTTAGTAGTAGGTTCAGTTTCTGTTGATCATTTTTATTAATGGACATGTCCTCTAACTAGATACATTAAAAAAACCGACTCTAGGAGCTCTAATCCCAAAGAAAACGACTAAAAGTCAAAAAATAAAGGATTTTTAAAAATAATCTTTAAAATTTAATATCTCCGTAACGGTTAAGTTTCGGACATTTTATTTCAGAATGAAATTCATCGGAAATGACCTGAATAATAACATCCTTTAATATTCAGTACGACTTTCCCTGTAACCCTGTAGATCCGGCAAGAGAAGAGATAAAAACTTATCTTTTTCAGTTTACCTGCTGATACAGTTTTACTATCGTTTTTTAAATAGGTAAATTGTTTAAACTTGCACGTTTCGTGTTTTGTATTTTATTGGTAGGTACGTAATTACTTCTATTAAGCGTCTGAGGTAAGAATAGAAAGGTCAATGACTTCTATTTGTCAACTGTCATTTGAAAATTACGTTTAGCAAAAATCTACTTTGTGCAAATTAATTTTCAATAATATTTATTATCGTTAATATCTTGTTAATGTTATTTTCATATTATTATTGTTTATTTAAAAGCGTGCATGACGTAACAATATGGCGCCAGTGCAGGTTTGTTCATAGTGTAGAAGCATAGTAGTTACCTATTCTGCTAATTATTGTGTAAATGAAAGAAAATATCAATTAATCGTGTTTTCAGTTTCCTCCATTTCGTATTTCATTCGTAGTCGTGACCATGTGGAGTGGTAACTCACTGATTATTAAATAGTTAGATACTACACATTGCGTACTATGTGTGTCTTACTTGTGTTACAATTATTCGGGGTGTGGTCACAGAATACTAAATAGTTACTTAAGGCATAAAATTATTCCTCGGTCTTTCATAAGTATTTTTATCAATTAAACATGCTTAAACATTAAAAAGCATTTTATTTTATTTCATAAATTGTACTACAAATATACCTATCTTTATCGAAAGAGTCAGCCCTGGCAATTCACAATAACTACGCAGCTGTGACGCAGCGGCGCGCAGCTACAAAGCAAAACTCACTTTACGCTTGTAAGGTTAGGTACATTTTCGTTCGCAGCGTCTAGCGACTCGAAGGTGTAGGCTATTATAGCAGTAGGCATTGAAAACTTTATACGGAGTGATTTATCTGGTAATCTGTGATACTGTATTGGTTTACGCAGCGCAAGCCAGAAAGCTCCATGCACCATCATTTTTTCCGAAATCTTCAACAATCGTCATATCATCATATTTCAGCCAATTTATACAAAACCCTAATGAATTATACACCGAAAAACCATATCACCGAAAGACTAAAAAGAAGTCAAGGTACGAACTATTTCTACATTTCCAATCCCTTAAATCTCTTAAAAAGTGGTGCACAAATTTTTATTATTTTATTTGTGATTTTTAAAATCAACAATGATTTTACTCCCCTTAGGGGATGATTTTTCAGAAACGCTGAACCACATAGTTCTTTATTTCCTACCAAAAGCATAAATTTGAATTTTCATATCCCTGACTTAAGAAATGCTGGGTTTCACATACAAACTTTCATCCGCTATATCACCCTCTGTAGAAATATTTTTGAGACAAATAGTATCCTGTGTCCTTCCCTAGGATGCCATCTATCTCCTTGCCAAATTTCATCGAAATTCGTTCAATGGTTTAGGCGTGAAAAGGTAACATACAGACAGACAGACATAGTTACTTTCGAATTTATAATATTAGTATGGAAGTATGGATGGATTTGTTCCTTTCCACAATGCCGAATAATTTACGACTACGTAATATCTCTTTGTGTCACCCTAAATGTTGACGACAGTCTCGTCAACCTGTTGAATTGTTCGAGACGACAGCTTAGCAACAAGTGTGTCGCCGGGGTCGCCAACCCGAGGACCATTCGTTACATCATGCCACCTACCCGCCGCACGTTCACGGCCCCTGGATAACTTACTACCATCAACTTAATACTATCCATATAACCCCATTGTGCTTGACAACGTGTTATTACGTTATCTTCGGCCATCAGACCGTATGTTTCTGATTATAAGAAATAGAAAGCTATTCTAAACAAATACTTTAAATATAATTTTAGGCTCTACCTTGAAAATAAATAATAGTTTGATGGGTAAGTAGTCAAGTACGTTGCAGGCTCGTGCTAAGTAATAACAGCCGCACGGGTCGATCGAAGGGTGCCCGTCAGGATGGCTGGACCAAACGAGATATGTACATGAGACCATGTGCACTGTTTAACACCTATTTGCTACTATTTACTATCTATAATGAAATATTTGCTACTGTCAATTTCGATCTCAGTAAAGATGGACGGGGAAGACTGACAACCATTCAGAAAACAGTTCAGAAATTAGGACTTTATAAGTGCTTATGCACAAGCAGAAGTAGAGCACACGTTCAATGTGTAAGTGTTTACAAAATCTACTTAAGTATTTAATTATCTTGATGAATGATTTTAAGTAGGTAAGTGCGTTAATACTTTTGTAATATGCTACCGTTAAAGTGTATTATGTGGTATTCTGCAGATAACCCAGGAAATATGCAGCTCAGCGGCTCCCAATGGTTACAAAAACATATTTCAAAAAAAACTTTCGCGATTCGGGGTTTATATTAATATGTTTTACTTATAAAAAAACCGGTCAAGTGCGTGTCAGACCACGCACAATGAAGGGTTCCGTAGTTGGGATGAGTTGGTTTATCCCAAAAACAAACTTAGCATTGTAGTTGAAAAACACTTTCTCCCATACATCGATATACGTCACGGTCAATTCTCCAACTGCAAATGTTAGTTTGTAATCACAAAAAAATGTTTTTTATGTCATAAAACTTCAAATTATTGCTTTTCGGAGTTTTTCCTTTACTTGTGCCATAAGACCTTGCTTCTTTCCAAATTTCATGATTCTAGGTCAATGGGAAGTAGGTAGGTTAGGTTTTGATTATTTGCGAGTATCGCAATAAATGTGTCGTATATATGGCCGTATTTTTTTATTGCGTTGATTTAGAAGCTTGATTTTTATGGCTATAAGGGATTGTAAACCTACGTATTTAATATCAATTTCAACTTGATACCTCCATGTGTTCCTGAGAAAAAGGGTCTTGCAGACTGACAGACGGACAGATGTACAGACAGACGGACAACGAAGTGACCCTATTAGGTTTTCCACTGCGTCCTTTTACCCCGAACGACTTAGCTAAAATTCAAGATATTTGAATTTTAATTAGTATTTTAATCTTGAATTTGATAATCTGTAGTTTAACGCTTTAACGTATGCACATACTTTATGAAATCATTTTACGTAAACACTTAACACGATATTATAAGCCAATACTGATAAAACAGCGAATCACAATCAGATACAATTCCAGCATAGGACGATAAACATCTTTTACCTAAATAGACTTTCTACCAAACGGCCCCCGTTCGATGACGATTTTTATTGATGATTTAGAGAACAATTAAGTGTGACCACCAGTATTTTATTCGTTTCAATCACAATAAACGTGGTGCACGTATGGCACAGACGTCGGAGGACGTACATGAAAGTGAAGAAAAAGCATAAGATATTGTGTTTCTAAATGGCGTTCTTAATAGTAGCCAGCATCTTAATGGTAATAAATACATTATTTTTAATTGGATCTTTAATATACACATTGAAGTTTTCTAAAAGCAAGGTAAGTTTTGTTACTAATCCATATTGATTTTTTTGTGGTAAATTCAATAATGCTCGATATTTATCTGGTTGGTAGAATCGTGGAAAGGTATTTAGGAGCAGCCGAGGGCCATAAAATGGTGTGATTTTTACAACAAAAAAAAAATCGCTTTTATAATTATTTTATATTCTTTTATTTTCCAAATTGTGTGCAGCTGAAACTACAGAAACCTTACCTACTTACTGTAGAATTCTTCAAGTACTCAACGGAAGCAGGTGTTCTTAGCTTTCAGTTAAAAGCTACCGTAATTTCTTGCACATTTAATGTCGTAGATTGGTTTCGTATAAAAAAAACTTAATACTAACTTTCATGTCCGCTCTAAGAATTAATCTTCTATTCAACGGTGAACATAAAGCTCACTAATTAATGAAAATAACTTTAAAAACGTGGCATACCTTACCTCAACATATATATACGACCATTTATGATCTTCTCATTCATCCCATCCTTCCATCAAAAATAAATGCCATCGCCCATCGCTTTAATTATTGTGCGATTTATTTACAAAAACATGCGTTACGTTTTTGTAAATAATGATATAAGTACATATATGACATAGAGTCTATTATTAGACCTCATCGGACTTAGCGTCAATAAGTTTAAGCCCCGCTCATGTTCAGTCCACGTCTTTATATTGCAGGTTCATAATTTCGCATATTTATTCGAAATTATGAACTAACTTCTTCTTTATAGTTTCCACTGACTTCAGTATATTTATCCTGAAGTAAGCGGAAATTATTATACTTTAGAAATGTAGGTTCGGTTAAAATTATATACGGTACCTAAAGATAGCATCTCTATTCGATTTTATGAGCATTTACGTAATAAAATCTACGATCTACGATTTTAATGTATGACTGCTTATTTTTCTTTCTACGACAGTATGCGTTCAGTTTGTGAAATCTGAAAAGAAAGATTTAGAGTTCCTTGTTTTAGTCGAAGTTTTTTTTTTGCGCAGAAAAAATTCGTCGATGCAGTCTTATCAAACAGAAGATCTCACGTACTTAAGCTATAAGAGTATGAGACGGAATAAATAGAATGTGAATATTGCTTGTCTAGACTTTCCTATCTTAAACGAAAGGATAAGTTGATGATGGAGTAGTATATACTTAATTTTGATTTACTTGACATCCTACATAGAAGAGTGCCTCAGAACATATCCACCGCAGTCCATAATAGTACGTAGGTACCATACCAGTACGTGCTTGCTATTTGTGTCTGCTAACTGCTAAAATAGAGCATGGCGAATAGGTAGGTATTGTCAATACGCATTTAGTTTTTTATCACATGAAAATGTATTTTAGATCATGTCACAACAAAGGATTATTCAGATTATGTTCCTACCCATACACCGTACTGTAATTAAGAACTCCCAGTGATTCTAATATTTATAAGTGTAGGTAAGACCCACTTTGTGAGTTCCATATTTATAAGAAAAGCTATACAGGGTGTAAGGGACAGCCCTCCGCAAACTAACAGGGTGCATTCAGCTCCTTATTTTGAATCATATTCCACCGGAAATATTCTCAGGAAAATTTTAATTTTTTTAACCTTTTTTTCATTTACTTTTCCTTTATTTCAATGTAAAATTACATTCTCTGTACGCAGCACTACATTTATATAAATAAAACAGCTAAAATAAAATAAAAAAAGCAATGGATGTTGAAATACTCAGCGGCCGAAGGCTCGCTGCGCTGCCGTTCGCTACGCGCGTTTTGCCACGGAAACGATACATTGCGGTTGAGGTAATAAAACACATCAGGTTAATTGGATTCCCATAACGTTCCTGAAATAATTTCATGTACCGGTCATTCTAGTATAATTTACTGAATTCACCACATCAGTCTGCGGAGGGCTGTCCCTTACATCCTGTATATTGCATTCTATTATACAGGGCGTCCCACGGATGTGCCACATGGAGGGAAAGTACCTGGAATATTATAGATGGAACATTTTACTGAAAGAAGACATTATTTGAATTTAAAAAACAATTTAAACTGCATTCATAGATATTTAAATGATTACATGGTTGAACCGGAAATCGAACCCGTTACACGAGAAAAATAATCACCCTGTAGCTTTATCATACCGATCGAAAGGCTTCATCATAAGGATTATTTTTTGCTAAATAACATAGTGTCAAAAATAAAAGGAAAACCATGAATTTTAACATTTTTAATACAAAATTAATCAATTTATCAAATGCTCAAACTGAGTCCCTTCCTGTTGAATACAAAGTCGCACTATTTTGATTATTTCGCTCCCTGTCGATTTTTTGATCTTGTTGTGGTGGATATTTACAATAATACGTCTAAGTTCTGCTTGTAGCTCGTGGAAACTTTCATACTGGTTCTTGTAAATGAATTTTTTTATATAACCCCATAAAAAAATCTAACGGGGTTAGATCTGGGGATCTCGGCGGCCAACTTATTTGTCTTTGTTGCATACAACCAGGTAGGTACCTATTAATTACGTATCTCTTTATAATTTTATCATGCACTTA
Source organism: Fissipunctia ypsillon (assembly GCA_947568875.1). Taxonomy (NCBI): domain Eukaryota; kingdom Metazoa; phylum Arthropoda; class Insecta; order Lepidoptera; family Noctuidae; genus Fissipunctia; species Fissipunctia ypsillon. The sequence continues at coordinate 13,412,926 of OX387652.1, forward strand.
AATTATAATAGGGAAATGATGCGTACTTCTCAAGTGGGTAAATTTATTAGTAATAGGTACTTATGATAATGTCAGTTGTATGTCTTTACTGCTTTTCACTTTTCTGAACAAAATTTCACATCAAATGTTAAAATTCATGGTATTCCTTTTATTTGTGATACTATGTTATTTATAAAAAATATTCCTTATGATGTAGCCTTTCGATCGGTATGATAAAGCTGCAGGGTGATTATTTTCTCATGTAACGGGTCCGATTCCCGGTTCAACCATGTAATTATTTAAATATCTATGAATGCAGTTTAAATTGTTTTTTTAAATTCAAATAATGTCTTCTTTCAGTAAAATGTTCCATCTACAATATTCAAGGTACTTTCCCTCCATGTGGCATATCTGTGGGACGCCCTGTATATTGGCTATATATTGCCTATTGTGCGCAGTTTAAAATAGTGTAAACTATGCATATACCCAATTTCACTGGCTGAATAACAAATTACCAAACACTCACATTATCAGTGAGAAAATATTAAAGTCATAATTCCATATTATGTGCCTACTAATTGAGCTATAAGTATTGCTCTTGTGTGTGCGTATTTAGTTAGAGGTAGATGCAAGACCTTATGTTTAAAATAGCAAACCCAGCTACAATATTACGTATGCAACAAACTGAGGTCTATTCTAGGTAAGCTTAGCATACTTAAATACACTGCCTTACAAACCGCTTAGAATGTTATAATATGGCTCTAGCAGACTCGGTTATCGACTACGGACTCAGCAGTTATGAGAGAACTTATCATACATACCTGACAGATATTTATAAGTTACAACTAGGAATATTAAAAGTAATTACGCCAAAACATCTTCAAACCGAAAAAGCAAGACCTGACTTTCTGAGAACGATACCACTTAAATATAAATACATCTTTTTTCTTAATAAACTTCCAGAAGACTTGCAAACGCTATACAAAACGAATTCGAAAATTTACAAATACAAATCAAAACGTTTTCATACACAAAATTTCTTCTAATGTATGTTTGTATCTATAAATAACCGCCTATAAATTATTATCAACATTATAAAAGTATTATATGTATTACTGTAGTAATTAACCTCTTTTGGCAAATTTAATTGAACGGCTCGCCAGCACACAGATAAACCCTGAGAAGTTTTCGTTGTGTGACTTAAACCTGTAAAATAGGCTAAGTGTTTTAGAAATAAAATAAAATAGCAAAATTTATTAAATTAATTTAATCGATATTGAACGTCAATTAAAAGTTAAACGACAGTAGCAGTAAACTGACTAAAGACCACCTGCTATGACTTAATTAATAAAAGCCTGGTATAATGAATGACAAAACCAAGCCTGCGGATGTTCTGCACCTAGTGTAATTTTCTAGCCTTTTTTTTGAAGTGCAAACATCTTTAGGCGCCTTGAGCGCTTTTTGGTAGGGGAAAATCTTACAGGTTCGAAATGCGACATGTTCACGTCACAACTCTAATGTGAACTCTAATGTGCGGACTTGCGACGCGCAACGACCTGTGTACATGTTAATGTTTTAAGTTTTCACTTCTGTCGGCAGTTCCCATAATTGACGCTGTCCCACTCCTGGGCAAAAAAAATAATTAAAAAAAATCAAAATCAAAATCATTTATTTGCATAAATAAAAAAAGGCAAAGGCCAGACTTTCTAGACTCATTTAGTAAATTATCATGGCGTTCTGCAACACCCGTAGAATATGCTCGTAGCATTGCGTAGCGTTTCTGCTACGGGTAGCATGCCTTCTACACGTAGCATTCCTTCTACGCGTAGCATTCCTGCGTACTGCAACACCCCCGTAGCACTGCGTAGCGTTTCTGCTACGCTTAGCATTCCTTCTACACGTAGCATTCCTTCTGCGCGTAGCATTCCTGCGTACTGCAACACCCCCGTAGCACTGCGTAGCGTTTCTGCTACGCTTTGCATTCCTTCTACACGTAGCATTCCTACTACGCGTAGCAGTCCTGCTAGGCGTAGCATTCCTACTACGCGGCGGCTTGTTGTAGAGCATACAGTATCTGTTTCTTACAATCATCAAGATGCGTTTGATAGTAATACGAAACCTCGTGATTTTCATACTGTCAAATAAGTTATGTCGCAGTCTCTACTCAAGAGCACAGCTGCTTCAAAAGCTATCAGTGGGTATTATGGCTAATATGAAAAATCCTTAGTTACTTATTCTTGCTTGCTTCCCCATACTATGAATACTTATTGGTACCCTGTGATACGCAATGCCTGCGTAAATACAATAGCACTGTGTTCGAAACAGTGTTAGATACAGTATTAATGGCGCCAGCGAAACCGAATTTAACCACTCTCTTTTATTTGAACATTCGATCAAGTAGTGTATTCTTTCATTGTAACTATGTATGTATTTATAACCTCTATGAACCAGATAATAAAATAACTCTTTTTTTTTTCTTTTTGTTGAATAGCAGAAATTGATTATCATCGCATCGTTTTATCGATTGAAAAATTTGACTCAAAGTTACAGGCGCTCGCTATTCAATAAACACGATGTTTTTTTAATTAACACAGATTTATTTCCACTGGTACTATTGGTACAATGTAGGTATTAGATAAAAGAGTGACTTTTTTTTTTTTTTTTTTTTTTTTTTGTGGATGGGAAATCATCAAATGACTTCTCCCGCTCTGCCCAGAGCGGGAGATTCCCATCCAAAAAAAAAAAAGGTCAGCAGACGTGGTCGATTGCTTGTGGAGCTCCTTCGCCGCCTATGTTTCTCCCACTCCGCCCAGAGAGGGACAAACCATTTAATGATTTCCCACCCAAAAAAAAGAAAGAGAGGTCGACAATCACAGTTATAATTAATCACGGCAAGCATTGTTATATTCCCAAGTTTTATGATTGCATCATGTTAGATGTTAAAACATAACATTAAGTACTTAGTAATCTATCGTTTCGACATAACTAATATAAATTTATAGTAGAGAACAGGGAAATACTTGTTAGTGACATTATATAGGCGGCCTATTAGTTCTAGTTCTACTATAACACTCTCGGGCCTATGCCCGACGTGTCTATACACGTAGCACTGTGTAGCATTTCGTCTACGCGTAGCATTCCTGCACCTGCGCATTCCTTTTACGAGTAGCATTTCAACTACACGGCGGCTAGACTTGACGTTCTACATTGCTTATTAAGATTTGATTCCTGTCCATATAATAATTTCGTTTAGTTCCCGCTTAGACATTTTTAGTATTCAAGATATCTTTATTTGGAATATATGCGTAAAATAAAGAAATAAACAAAGCGAATCTCAAATAAACGTAACACGCTTAGTGAATAATCACTTTTGCCACTTTAAATTGCCGGAATGACCTTCAAGAATATTTGGTTTTGAACGTTGATTACATTGTTTGGAGATTCGAGACTTGCGTCGGTGTCGCGTCACCGCGGCGCTCGTGTCATCGCGGCGCGGCGTATGCGTTCCATGTTCAAAAGCATGGTTAGGGACTTCGTAAAATGGCATATTATAGTACGTCGAGTCGCACAGATACGTGCCCAATACAGAAGTTCTTGAAGAATCTAAACAATACATTTATTTCAGTTCTTTCTAGTTCTAATTTAGTTTCAATATAGCATTGATTTCAAATCCATCAGTTATTATTATTTTACTATTGAATTTTTATTATTTCATTTCTGGAGGCATGTTCAATATAGGGGTATGCCATTTAACGATATCCATCAACCAAATGTCTTGTTCGTCGCGTAAATTACATGAATATGCTCTGGAAGTTTGAACGCCTACGCCGCGCCGCGATGACACGAGTGCCGCGGTGAGGCGACACCGACGCAAGTCTCGAATCTCCAAACATTCTTGAAGGTCATTCCAGCAATTCACAATAGCAAAAAGTGATTATTGGCTAAGTGTGCTACGGTTATTAAATATTTGCTTTGTTTATTTCTTTATTGAGCATATTCCAAATTAAAATATCTTGGATACCAAAAATGTCTAAGCGGGAACTAAACGAAATTATTATATGGACAGGAATCAAATCTTAATAAGCAATTATTATGTAAAGTAGAGCGTCAAGTCTAGCCGCTGCGTATTTAGAATTGCTACTCGTAAAAGGAATGCGCAGGTGCAGGAATGCTGCGCGTAGACGAAATGCTACACAGTGCTACGTGTCTATTCCCGAGAGTGTTATAGTAGAACTAGAACTAATAGGCAGCCTATATAATGTCACTAACAAGTATTTCCCTGTTCTCTACTATATATCTATATTAGTTATGTCGAAACGCTAGACTACTAACTAAAGTTTGAACATCATGCAATCATAAAACTTGGGAATTTAACAATGCTTGTCGTGATTAATTATAACTGATTGTCGACTCTTGATCAGAATCAATCACTCATTTTGTTCATCTACGGAGTTGTCTTACAACGTGGTACTTACTATATACCTACGCATAATCAGCCTATAATGTTCCCACAGCTGGGACACAGGCCTCCTCTCTGTGAGAGGGAGTGGGCTGTTATCCACCACTCGGGCCTAGTGCGGGTTGGTAGATGTCACATGTCTTCGAATTTTTGGTTCTAGGACATGCCGGTTTCTTCACGATGTTTTCCTTCACCGTTTTGAAAGCAGTGGTGATGAAATTATTTACACAAAGTAAAGCGCCTGCCTGGGTTCTAGCTCTTAGGAGCACTTAAATATATCTTTGATAAATAGCTGTATCTTATCAAACGTACATAAGTAGGAATGAAATCTTAGATAAATAAGCATATTATAGATTTGTGTTGGCAAAATGATTATGAATAATTTATCAAATATCACAATCTAGTTTCAAACAATCACAGTTCCAATTGTACAGTCAGCAACAAAAGTCGATGACCACATTGCAAAGAAAAAGAAATTATATGTGCCAAATGTAAATAATTATTATGGTAGGCGTACGAGACGGTGGATTACACCTACATTAATGAATGAATTACCTGAGGGAATAATGGATCGTGTCAAAAGTAAAAATCACTTAAAAAATGTCTTAAGGAAGCATTACCTGTCGATGTGTCCATAGTTGCTGCGGTCGGTCGGCGGCCTCGGGCGGCTAATGTCGTGGGTCCTAAGTTTGCTTACCTCATACCGAGTAAGTACTATGCGATGGTCTCATGGCATTCGTTGGCTGATGCCGCTGAGTGTAGTAGCTGTGGTTGTAGAATATGTGGTTGTGTGGGACCTACTCCGTATTCACAAGCGGAGTCTTTGCCTACAGAACCATGGTCTTGGTTTCGGAGTTAATTTTAATGTTTATTTTGTATAGATTCGTGCAAAATCCACGAGAACCTACTGCCGACAAATTGCTTTGCAGTTTGGCAGATGCTATGTGAACATAAAACTGTATCATAATGGATTAAATAAAAAAAAAAAAAAAAAAAAAACATTCAGATTTCCAAAATCACTGTATATTATATCACCCATAAATCGCTCCACAAGATAGGGTGCCAGTATTGAATGAATATCATTAAAGTTCAAAATTAACTGAACACTACTCGTCAAAGGTCACTGAACACCATTTTGTCAAAAATTGCTGATCGTTATAATATCCGAAAACAACAAAAGTCACTGAACAATATAAAATGCTTGCAATGTACCAGACTTTGATTTTTTTACCACTATATAATAATAACACTTCTTTAATACTTTGGGCGAGTGATAGCCAAAAGAGGCTCGAGGACAGTAAAGATTTTCAGGACTCCAGGACAGGACAGCCAGGTACAGCTCTGTTTACGACAGCAGCTCGACTAGAAACAAAAGACAACTGCAATTTTTTAACAGGGCAGCTTGCATACATTGCAGACGTTCTCCAATCTGCTACTTAACTTCACTATAAGCGGTTTCCTTAATCAGGCGTGACTGATCAAGGAATCACAACTTGGTATGAAGGTCAAAAGAAACAATGAGGTCTGCAAGTCAATAATTATGACTTATTTGTGTGATGATATGAGAATTATTTACTTTGGCTCACGCGCATTGTGGTTTGATGACAGAGAAATCTGGTGATGGTGCTCGTATAGCTTTACCTCCTTAGCTTTTTCCTTCTTCTATCTCTGTCAGCTATGCTAAGCTGATAATTTTCTACTTTGTCAATAAAAAGTATGTTCGTATTTGTTCATCCATCGATTTCCGAGTTTATCGTAGTTGTTTCCGCAAACCTTCACGGAGCGACAACCCGAAGGAATGTTAATGTCCGCCAAGAGGATATTCGTCAGTCGCTACTTCTTTCATGGAAGTGCAGGTACCCGGCACTCTGGCATATATTTAAACCGTTTGAAGTAGTTTCCTTGAACGTGAATTTAATCGCTTAAAAACTTTTTTACATAAAAAAAACAATCGACTTCCAAAAAAAACACTACAAAGTGAAATATAACTTTAATTTCGGTAGTCGGTGTCTTTGGATCTGTATTATAATTTTTTTTCACTTTTTAGATGGTAGGTTTGTAATTTATCTAAGTTACAATAGCCTAATGTGAACTGCTCATCACCTTTTAAAAAATATTTCTTTTCCCGATGCAGGGACGTTAATTGTTGAGGAGTTCTCCTGGAACTTCACCATCAGCTTCACTTCACCATATAAATTGTGTCGAATCGCAACCCGTGAAATACTTATTACAGATTAGTTCCAGTGCCCATCTGTGGTCTTCATTATCAGTTCCACTTCACCAAATGGTGCTTTCCGAGAGCAAATGCACGAGTTACTATAAATAATACCCAATTCGTTACAGGTGTGCCTATAATATTTGAAGAGTTCCCTCGATTTCTCTAGGATCCCATCATCAGATCCTGACCTAATGGCAATGGGACCACCTGAGAAGTATACCCTTTCAAACAAAAAAAAAAAAATCTAAATCGGTCCAGCCATCTTCGAGTGATCGGAACATACATAAAAAAGAAGATTCCGACGAACTGAAAACCTCCTCTTTTTTTTTAAGTTGGTTAAAAATGGACAGGCCAACGAGTTAAAAATGATTTTATTAGGTAAGTACTCAACAGAATAAACATTTTACAATCACACAAATAACTATGTTCTTGTAACATGCGTGACGATAGGGATTTGCAATAACAATAGCCGAGTTATATACAGCTGTTTAAAAGCGTAACTGTTGATGTAGTATCTATTGCGAAGACATAGACTAATCATTAATGTGGACAATGGACTTATCCTATTATGGGGCCACGGCACGCAATCTGACATAGGAAACGACGTTGAATTTGCTATCTACAAAAACTGTCGTTCTTTTTAGGTACTACTATGTAGGTATGTTAGTGATACTTTTTCTACTTGACAAACAAAAATACTACTGTTTAATTTATTTAATTGTTTATCCCTACAAAAACTTAAATTTTCTGACTGCAGGATTTTCCGGATTAATATTACCTAAAGGTTTTTTAAATCAAAACACTATTTAGGTACCTACGACATCGACGGTTCAAATCGTTTTTCTTCTAATCACGACGTAACGTGTTTTAATTTGTAATCAATAGATAAGGATTTTTATCGGAAAACCGAATCGGTTTATCTTAACCACAAAGACGGACCCATGGTACATTACACCACACGACATGTAGCTGACAACGACTATCTTACAAGATCACCTTACCTAACTGCTTAATGTTTTGGATACGAAAGGACAATGTTGAAAACTAGACGCTTCTGTTAAGAGGGCTGTCACCTCTCTCACTCACACGGGATCAAATTTTTAAGAATGTTAAATGAAAAGATGCTTTTTTGAAAAATGTAATCAATGGGCGATCCACTAAAAATATTAATTTAATAGGTACCTAGTTATTAAAAACACATTTCTATTGTGTTATCTAATAAACTTAGTGCAATAAGTATTATGATCTGTTTTTAAGATTATTTAAATAAATGCCACAATAAAAATGTGTTTTTAATAATTACCTATTAAATTAATATTATTTAGTAGGTCGCCCATTGATTACATTTTTCAAAAAAGCATATTTTCATTTAACATTCTTAAAAATTTGGTCCCGTGTGAGCGAGAGAGGTAACAAAATGTGACAGCCCTCTTAACTTGTGAGTCACCATCACCGGACGGCAGCATTGAGGTTGACTTCGATAAAAAAATCAACACAAACGCTCCGATGTCGTAACAGTCGTAAGTAGGTAGTTCTCGTGCAGTTTTGGTTGAACACCGTCAGGCGACTCACGACCGTGTGTAATTTTAATTCAAACTTTGTACGACGAAAAATAATCATGAGCTACGCGTTTTTAATAGTGGTGTCTGTAGCGATTACATTGAAATTAATATTTTTGAGTTTGTCTATGTATTTCACCATGAAGTACAAAGAAGTTGATTTAACTCAGGTGAGTGTGGCTTGATCAATTTAGAAATCACTTGCGGACGTTTCTTGTCGTTGTTGTGTCTTTGAACCTTGTGTTCGGATCTAAAAGCGAGTTTGGTAACCCGTTTTGCATCACTAACCGTTATCAAAGCTAATACGTTTTAAACCTAGTGTAAACAAAATAACTTGAAGCATATCTTATTAGCAGAGGTCAGAATTAGGTAAGAGTTATTTATGTACTTGCATCGAAATGTTGATATTAATATGGATCTTCCCGGGATTTCTAATGGACAATCCCGTGTGGCCAACAATATTACAAATAAATAATAATTAAAACCTCAGAGATAGACATACAAATAAAACAAAGATATACAATTATAACATACAATTTTTATTAGTATTTACATTAATTCACAATACAAATTAGTAATACTCTTAAGCAAATTCTCATACTTATACCTCGCCTTTTTTATAAATAAGAAAATACTTTTGCTTCTAGCCTAGACTCGTGAGGATTTACTTATTCAAACGGCCCATCAGAATCATTTTCCTTGTCCGATTCATTCAAAGTACCGCTATGATTTGAAGTATCCACTTTATTCTTTCGCTGTATGAAATCAGTGTAAGTACATAAATAACTCTACCTAATTGGAGACCTCTGCTTATTAGATTCACCTAATTTTGAAACATACCTATCACTGCTTCGGTTGAAGGCAATGGTAACACTAGTTTAGTAAGTGAAGCAGTTACTTCACGCTGCCTTCACATAAAAACAGCTGGGTATTGTAGACTTATAATGCTTATCGAAATAATGTAACATTTAATTTCAAACGCAAGGTCGAATCAGAGTCTGTTTCGCTTACGGTGAGGAACAGTTGACTGCACGTCATTGGTAACACTTTGACCTTGAGCTGGCCTAGCGTAGTACGGAGTTCCAATAGAATGAGAGGCCAGCTTATACTGGATACGTAAAACTAACGTGCGGCCTACTGTACTTTCATTCTCGGATTTATGAGTGGTTAGGCCATTTAGTAAGTAAGTAAAATATTATTGAATGCTGCTTATATAGGTACCTATACCGACAAATGTAGCAGAATGATCAAAATTAATGCCGTTTGTTTATGTAAAAGTTATGCAATGTCTTGTGTGTGTGTGTTTGCATGAGCGGGACGCTGGACGTGCCACAATTTCAATTGTTTACATAATATTATTATTTCGTGTTAAGTACCTACCTAGTCATAGAATATTTACCTACCTACCTGTAGTGATTTCGCAAAGGCTGGTGTGGGTGTGAGCAATGTGAGGAAACCAACTTGTAGTCCGAAATGGCCACCGCGCTCGCGCTGTGAGCAAGTGTGGTGATTAATGCAATTCCTTCTCAGTATAGGTAAGACTAAGATAAGATTCCTGTAATCCGCGGTGGGACTCACTACGGTCATAATTAGTATAGGTAAGAATGAATCAATCTATCGAATGCCCTGTCACAAGTTATTTAGGGATACATAACGTACCTTTTAACCGACTTCAAAAAAAGAAGGAGGTTATCAATTCGATACGTATGTATGTAATATTATGGGAACTGCTTATGATAATCTATTAGGGCTTCCAAACAAATATACAAAATTTTATAGGTGTATGTATATTCGTATGTTTGTATGTATGTTTGTCCACGCATTTCTCCTAGACTATTAATCGGATTGTGATTGCGTTTTTTATTGGCTTGCATTTACTTCAAATTAGGGAAACAGTGCAAGTTTCATCAAAATCGACTTATTGATACGAGCTACGGGTGTCACGGGAAAAATTTAACATCTCAAAACCTTGGTTAAATTCTAGTGCAATATTTAAAACAAAACTTTTAACTACTTATTACAAACAAATATTCCAGTTTTTACGTAACACTAAAATTTTCGAAATAAATAATTAATTTAAAAAAAAGTAAATCGAATTTAAAAAGAAATTAACTCAAAATTATGAAATAACTTTAATTTCGGAAGTCAGTGCCAAAAAACTAAAATACAGATCCCAAGACACCGACTTTAACATGGAACAGTGCAAGTTTCATCAAAATCGGTTGTGAGTGATTTTTACCGGCTCGACTGAGAGACTTTGTAACCACATAGCTTAATGTCTTGGTGTTTGCTAATTATCTTAAATGCCTAATAAAATGTGAAAGTACGTGTACAAGTGTTGTTTAATTTAAAAATATACTATTACGAGTTAAATGGTCATGTTAGTGCAGTACCTACTTACAACAAAACTATTAACTACTTGTTACAAACAAATATTCCAGTTTAAATTAAATCGACTTCTAAAAGAAATTAACTCAGAATTATGTAATAACTTTAATTTCAGAAGTCGGTGGCAAAACACTAAAATACACCGACTTCCGAAATTAAAGTTATTTCATAATTTTGAGTTAATTTCTTTTTGAATTCGATTTAATTTTTTTAAATAACTTTTTTTTAGAGCAGGTAAGTACTGATGAGTAGGTCAATGTCCACTGCGTTGTCAACAGCCGAGCAGATTACTTACCATGAGTTTAAAGATCATTGGTTTTCATTCGAGAAAGCGGGTGCTAGTGTTTCAGTTGCCAAGCACCTATCTAATAACCGTTTAACCTGTTATACTCGTAGATTTGGGGACAACGTGCTAAAATTGAAGTTTTGGCAATATACCCGCCTGAATAACTTAGATATTTAAATACCAAAAAAAACGAACAGGAACACAAACCTATCACTAATTACACATTTCTGGCTTGAATTCGCCAAAGATAAGATTCATTGTTTGCATAATAAATATGAATATCTATATGTAAATAGGAGTTTAGCAGGGACGTACCGGTCATACAACCCGATTCCTATCGGCTTCCCGTCGGAACAACCATTCTTCTCAGTGTCTACTATTGCCAAATAATATGGTATAGGTACCTGTGTGTGTAACTGTGTATCACGTCACATTACATAATTATATTTAATACCAGTTTAATACATCATAAGATTAAAAACCTACAGTTTTTTGTTCGAGTTTATGAGAACTGAACTATTTTTTCTTCGGCTTCCCTCTAATGATATTGTAGCTGTGCCACTGGAATGTAGGTAGGTTTACAATGGAGATTGTCTCAACTAGCAGATGTTTTTTTTGTTTTAAAATGTGGGAAATCAGAAATGCCTTTTTTATAAGTAGTAGATTTCATAGCAAATAAACGTAAAATTAGATAGTTAATTCAAGTCGTGAACTTAGATAAACGGCTATTATACATTCCACGATAGAAGCACACACGTGCATTTTTATTGATTGGAACATCGGGTGATGATTGAAAAGCATTAAACATTTATGTCGGAAATATGTTAGTCGTCGTTTGACTAATCGGGACGCCAGCGCCACCAAGCGGCGCTCGACAGAGTCTACAACATAACGCTCGTCGACCGGAGTTACGGGGAAACGCCAAGGTAGCCCGCGAAATTCAAATTTTCTTACGATTATTGCAATTTGCAGCTCAGTGTCTGGGTGTGTGTTGATTAAAGTATGATTCGCGATAGTTACTAATATGTATTTACAGAATTATAATCATTAGAATCAGTATACAATTCCTTAAGTTAGTATAATCCTGAAATGTTAAGATTTCATGAAATAGTCAATCAATAGAATTACATGGTCTTAGAGAGTCGTATTGATGATTTTAATTCTGTAAATACATATTTGCTACGTGCGCGAACCATAGAACATAGAACCTAATGCTGCCCTGTAAATTGCAAAAAACGGAAGAAAATTTGAATTTCGCAGGCTACCCTGGTGCTTTCGCCTTAAGCAGAGTTCATAGAGTAGATACCTACTTAATACTATACTGAAAAGTTGGTCGGTGGCTGTCGAGCAGTGAACACGTTTAGTTATGTCGTGTACTTATAGTGTGTGAATAATAGATAGTGTGATTAATTTGATCGTGAATTATAGTTTGATTTGAACTGCAAACAGTTTTTCTATTGCGCAATAACCAACACTAATAGTGCGTCCACAGTAGTTAAAATATGGCTGACGATAACGAGAGATGTACCTTCTCCGTCATATATAATTACTTGTCCTGACTGACTGATTCATCTATGCAGAGCCTAAACCATCGGCTACAAACTTGAAATTTTGGCAGTTGAGGGATTTTGTTTGTATGAAAAATCTTATTTCTTGTTTTTTATATTTTGTTTTTCTAAACTCCTACGGTAGGAGTCCTACAAGAAGGATTGGGTCAAAGTTTGTATGGAAGAATTTTAACACACGATCCGATTAACTCGAAACTCAATAACTATACCTAAGACCGAAAATAAAGAATAACGTGTATCAGGGTTTTTTGAAAATCTACCCCTAACGGGGTACCTACTAAACTAAAGTATGAAATCCACGCGGACGAAATTATGCGGGAAGTGCTAGTATCTTCATAAACATCTGAAATGGGCTCGAACTTGGAGTAGACCTAGTCCGTTTCACGTGTCTTGTCTTAAGTACCTACTACACACACAGTGTATGGTATGTGCTACTGGTAACCCCTGGTAACCACTGGTACCAGTCCACCAGAAGAACAATCATAAGTCTGGTTACGTAAATGATTTTCATGACCGACAGTGGAAAGCAAACACTGGATGATAGGGTTGATACATACTCGTAACTATCTATTTGACGGAGAAGGTACATCTCTTTAGTTATCGTCAGCTATATTTTAATTACTGTGGGCGTGCTATGGGTAGTGTTGGTTATTGCGCAATAGAAAAACCCTTTGTAGTTCAAATCAAATTATAATTCACGATCAAATTAATCGCACTGTAATAGCTATTCACACACTGTAGGTACACGACACATCTAGACTGAACACGGGACAGTTTCTAAACGTGTTCACTGCTTGACAGCCACCGACCAGCTCTGCTTAACTCCGGTGATCAGTCGACGAGCGTTATGTTGTACTCTGTCAAGCGCCGCTTGGCGGTGCTGGCGTCCCGATTAGTCAAGCGACGACTAATGTATTTCCGACATATTTATCTAAATGTAAAACGGTTTGAAGTTAGTGTTCATGTCACGAAATTAAAATCCGGTGCGCTACTGAAAATGTAAAACAAATATCAGGAATAGGTACTTAGCAACTTATGTACCTGTGTCTAAGTCATCATTCTGGACCTACCTACGCAAAAACTATAAAGACTCCTGCAAACAGGCGCGAAACGCGACGCGACATAAAGGCATCGCTTTTCGCGCGACACACGGTGCCTTTATGTCGCGTCGACGCGACATGTCACACCTATTTGCAGGAGCCTTAAAACTATTCCACTACCCATACCTAACTAGGTACCTATAACTAATAGATACTAACTAGCGCGATAGCCAAGTAGGTATTGTAGCTATGGGAGAAACAAAAACATCTTGAACGGTACACCCCCAATTTAGGAATGATGTTAGATCATAGCAATGCAATGACTCAAAATTTGAATTTCGCGGGCTACCCTGGCGTTTTCACCAGGCGAAAGCGTCAGGGTAGCCCGCGAAATTCAAATTTTCTTACGTTTTTTGCAATTTTCAGGTCAGTATTAGGTTGTATGTTGATTATAATATGTTTCGCGACCGTAACAAATATGTATTTACAGAATTATTATCATTAAAGTCATCAATATAACTCTCTGAGACCAAGTAATTCTAAGAATAACTATTTCATGAAATCTATAATAAATTTATTCATCAATAAGTACAAAAAGTAAACAGTAACAAAATGTAGGTATATGGTTAAATCATTGTACAGTGTAGCAACTAAATACATATAGCACACTAATTCCCAAACTGAGACGAGCTCGTATTTCGGGATTCGGCGGCTCTCCACTCTAGTGTCATTACAATAATATTATGACCAAACATTTGCAACATTGGACTCCTTACAATTAAACTCCTTATAATTAAACTTATTTATGTTCTCAACAATGTATTTCTATATTCTATTATTTTCCATTCACTGTCTATTTTACTTATCTATCAATATGAGCTTTTCTGTTTCTTCATAATTTAAGGACTTAAGCCAATTAGTTAGTTTAATTTTCAAGTTATACTTATTTAGTTTATATAGTGAGATTTTATTATTAATTTTATTATAAATTCTAGAACTTAGTGCGGTACATTGACGTGAAGCGAAACTGGTCCTACATTGAACAGGAGAACAAACAAGTGCTCCGCGTCTTTTCTGAAAACTCTTTTTATTAAGGGGAAGTTGTGAATGTCGTCGAAGTATGGTACGGAGGACAAACAATTGTCTAACAGTTAATATCTGGCTTTCCTTATAAAGATCTGTAGTCGAGTAGTAACGGGGTTTGCAGTGTATAACTTTTAGGAGGTATCTCTGGGCTCTCTCCAGTTGCAAATCTTGACATTTGAGGATTATACTTAAGGAGTTGTATTACTAATTCTGATAATTCTGTAAATACATATTTGTTTACAGTCGCGAATCATACTTTAATCACCAAACACCCAGACACTAAGCTGCAAATTGCAAAAATCAAGAAAATTTGTATTTCGCGGGCTACCTTAGCGCTTCCCCTTAAAGATTTTTTTTTTTTTATTTGTTTTGACAAGCTAGTCGTAAAAACCGTGCGAAGCAAGGGTGGGTCGCTAGTAAACAATAGATGACTAAATATAACAAATGACTAAATATAACTTTATTTTACAGACCAATACCCAGACCAAGGCGAAAAACAAGTCCATGCTCATATCGTGGAAGGAAATCCCGCGCATCATCCTACCGAAATCCATGTACTGCCCTAATTCGAACACTAGACTTTCCTAACAAATCATGAACAACAATATGTACTACTTTTTAAGATAATAAAGAAATTCTGAAACCTAACTGTGATGGCAATAAAGAAAAAAAATATGTTGTTCGTGACTGTTCCTATTGCTCTAATAGCTACATCTATCAAAATGAAGATGAATGAAAACTTAACAATGTTTTTTATTGCAAAATATACTTCATTAAATCTTATTTTACATATTCACAATTATGTACATTATAGAATTATGTACCTACATTTCATTTATCAATTAAATTACAATCTTCAACAACCAAAAAGTTCATGTCCCTGATGTGGGTCGCCCACTTCACAGTCTTCTTCTGTATGTCAAGTTTTAAATTCCGTTTTTTGTACTCTAAAGCAGTTTTTACTATTAATCTATTGAATTTATGCACATGCGGATGATTCACATAGTCCTCTACTTCCATCCACTGGCAATTGTTTACTTCTCTTTGTGATGGTACAATTTTATCAGACACAGCCTTCATCATAAGAATTACGTAAATGTCTGAGTTTTCGAACATCATGTTGTGTGTATGCCGAAATGTGACAAGTGATTCAAATACAGCGTCAACTCCGGTCTCTTCTTTAACCTCTCTCACAGCAGCATCAATAATGTCTTCACCTGCAATTACGAAAGAATACAATTAAAAATAACTGGATAAAACAAGTAATCAGTTTCAAACAATAAAATCTGTCTTATGCAGTTGGTGCCAGTTATTTTAGTTCAATTTCAGATTTGATGCCAGCAACTGCATCAGACTTCCTTTAGTGCGTTTGCCTTAAATCCATTGGATAGGAGAAAACATACTTATCAGTGGACTTGTAGACTGCTTTTACCACTTACTAGTTTAACATGATGTTTAGTAGTGGACTTTAAATTTTTATCTTATAATAACATATAGTCAGGTACCTTTCTCAACATAGCCTCCAGGAAGCTTCCAGTGTGGATACTCATAATGTTTCTCTGATATAGCCAGCAGATGGTTCTGACCATTGAACACCATGGCGCCAACTCCAAGGTTTGTATGGCAAGCAGGAGGCAGGTTCGGCTCTGAATCCCCAGGCAGCCACTTGTACATCATCACAAAGTCCTCTCTTGCATGATGGAAATTAAAGCCTTTCTAAGAACAGCAAGCCTTAATTAAAAACAATATTAAATTGGTACACAACATTAGTCAATAACTTTATTCAGTTAACAAATACTTTAAAAAAATAATGTACCTGTGCTAAAATAGGAATGCAGAAAGCATCATTTATGTCAACCTTGAACCATATACATCTATGTCCTTGTGACACCCAGGTAGACAATGATTCTGAAATAGAATAAAGTAAAATAAAATAATCTAATGTTATTTACTGGTTTATACATAAGAAAGGTTCAATAAAGTATATAAATAAATAAATATTGTACATGGCACTCGGAGCACCTAGCCAAATACCAAACACATCTGTCTATTTCTACATTCATAGATTTCAAATATCTGAATTCAAAACATTAATGGCAAATGAAAAACCTACTGACACGTCCAAAGGTTTACAATTCCAACATTATTTTCTTCAGCTTCCTGTGTTAGTTTTGAACAATGTACACCAAGTTGTCTTATTCTTTTGATTGCCTGGTATGACTCTCAGCCTGCCCTGAGAAGTTAAATGTTTAAAAAAAAAAATTAGTTACCCACCTTCAAGGTTTTCAGTGAACTTTTGCACATTGAATTTCTCTTTTCTGGAGTTGATTGTGATGCCATTGTATCTGTCTTTAACACCATTAAATACTTTACTAGATGCGTCAGTGGTGTATGCGCAAACGGGATATCTTCTGAAATCATACATATACAAATTCCATGTACCTAACACAGATTAGGTAGTACTGTACGTATAATACAACTTAGTAGCAATAATAATAAATATCATTATGTCACTGTATTCGCTGTACTAAACGCTATCTTATTCAAAGCCTGACAGACAGTTCATGATGTAAATAAATCTACAAGTATCGTTGCACATGGCATAGGCCAATTTGTTAGATGAATGTTTGTTGTAGTATGTATTGAGTAGCCTTTGATACTTTTGAAATAAAATAATATTAATAGGCTACCTACCCCAGGAAAATACTTTTCTGGTTAAAGCGTGTACAAAAGAATAATAATTTATGAATAATCATATTAATTGTTGATTACAACTGCATTTTATCTAAAAACTGTAGAAATTTTATTGAAATCTGCTGAAATCTTCAAGTCTCAAAGTCCTCCCCACAGAACACTAATAAAATTAATACTCCTAGCGGAGTCCTCCCCTCAGCGCCTCAGCGCTCAGTGGTCTCGAACCTACCAGAATCGATTTTTCGGTATTTCTATTCTACCGATATGGGCTCTCGTTATAAATTAGTCTGTAAGTTTTTTTTTTTCAATAAATAAACGAATTTGATTGCATATTGTATTTTTTTGTCAAATACCAATTTTGGGTACAAATATACCGATTTTAGCTGGCAACCGCACTCTCGTCAGCACTCGTCAGAGAGTAGTATATTCTTTGCACAGAGTACACCATGAGTACACTTTGTACTGGCAACTCTACTGATCTCGCTCTATGACGTTCGAGACCACTGTCAGCGCGCTCCAGGCTCCAGCTCAAAGCACAGAACACTTTACTTACTTGACGCAAAGAGTATAAGGCCGGCCACATACAGTTGGAATTCCGAATCGGAATTCCATTTCGAAAGCAGCAAACCCATTCATAATCTATGTTCATAATCTAGTAGTCAAAGAATATACTACTCTCTGACGAGAGCTAGTAGTCTACAGACCGTTCAGCAAAGAATATACTACTCTCTGACGAGAGCCGTTCAGTAACAGTCCTACCAACTTATCTGTGAACTGAAAGAGGACGGCACCGTCGATTCAGTGTTGCTAATTAATATAAGGTGCCCAAAATTGAGTACGTTTTCAAGAAGTAAATTTCACATTAGACATAATCGTTTAATAAGAATTACAGTTTTTACTAATTAAAAACAATGGTACCTATATAAAAATAATAAAATAAATAAAAAGAATTTGATAATTTACAGTTACGTAGGTACGCTAACAGTTTAGTCTCTCAGCAATAAACAATGGCTTTATCTAAAAAGTAATCCGATAAAGTGGAAATTCAGCAGATAAAATGTTCCACGGGGTCCACAACTTTCATTTAATGCGAAGTTAAGTAGGTACCTACTTTGCAAGAGGTACCTGGATGTCTAGCATTTAGTTATGACCGTACCTAACCTCTAACACCAGATTAGACTAATTATAATTAGCAGTGGTACCTAGTGGTAGTGTAATGTAATAAAAAAAAAACATATTACTTAACAATGATTTATTGAAAACCAAGTTTACAGTAATTGTGATCTTTAGATGAATCTGCATACACAACTTCATCCTGGTTGTGAGGCCATACTCCGCTTATTTCCGTACCACTATCATCATTATCGCTTTCGGTTTCAGTGTCACTTACCACTTCTATAATAAAAGGTTTATCTAAATACAAATCATGTTTTAAGTATTCTCCTTCTAACCTGCGAACGTGTTTACAATGCTGTGCCCACTCATGAACTGTAATAGCGTCAAAAGCTTCTCTAACTAGGCGGGGAATTTCAGCATTTTTGTGCTCAATATTTACATCAGCAACTTTTCTTTTCATCGTGCTCCATATGAGTTCAATGGGATTGAAATCACAGTGATAAGGTGGTAAATATAAGCATTTGAGTCTATTGTCTTCTAAAATTTTTTCAATCTCATATACAGGTTCAGGCTTGTTTCTCTTAATTATTTTTAAAAGCTGAGGTTTAGTCAAATTCTCTCCGTAGTCAGTTTTATTTTGGGTCAACCATAATTGCATATCTATTTTTAAGGAATTCGTATTTGGGACTTTATTCACACAAATACGGTGATTAGAAGCATTATCCATCACTATTATGGATGGCTCTCGTAAATTAGGCAAAAGTTTTTCAATAACCCACTTTTTAAAGTTGGTGCTATTCATCTCGTCATGATAATCACCGCTTTTTGTGTTTGATTTAAACACAAGTAGTGCATTTGTAACAAATCCAGTATCTCCTCCCGCATGAACAATAATATATCTTTGCCCTTTCGATACGGGCTCCAATACTCCGTCTTCACCCTCTCCTTGCCAACATTTACCCGATGTATGCGAAGAGTGAATATAGGTCTCATCTAAATAAATTATGGGCCGGGGCTGGGGAGATTTATTATTTTTATCCACTGCATGCAAGTACTTAGCTCTCCAAGCTGATATTTCATTACGCTCCATAAGAACCTTCCGATTGGATTGAGATTTTTTAAAACGAAATCCCACCTTGTGAAGCTGCTTTCGCAGGCTCTCTCACTGTCCTGTGTAATTTATTTATGTCTTTAAGACCTCTAGAAGCTTTTTTACAGTAGGGACCTCTTTTTTAGCAGAATAAAATTCATGTAATTTCCTCGGTATAACTCCCATGTCAAAATCATCAACATGCACAAATCCACTTTTACGTTTTCTCTCCTTGCCTGGTGTCCGAATTTTTGTACTAGTTTCTTCTGCTGCGTGCCCTTCCTTAACTATTTTAAAAAATATGTCCTTGACTCACACCTGAAATATAAGATAATAAAATAAATGTTAGTAGAAATTTGAAATCTGGCAGGTTAGTTTGCTCACTCACTTAGCAGGTTACCTATTAGATGTACGTTACCGTTACGCTAACCTGCAGCAAGAATAGAAACGAATATTTCGTGGACTTAAATAATTAGTTAAGTATCGGGTAATTTATAACAAGAAAGTTGACAACACTAACCTGTCGCTGCCGAAATTCGTTTGTATATTTGATTAAATGGAATAATCGGAGACCCCGCCCGAGCTTCTTCTTCAAAAAAGGTTTTAACCTTTAGAATAATGTTTCGAGCATCACTTTTAATGGCTTTCGGCATATGTAACTTTATAAATTCAGCAATATCACGACAAAACAACCAGAGAACCCGAATGTAGTGTACACTGACAATCGAATAACATTTCAACATGACGGCCGTAGTTCCAATTTTCGCCATTTCACAGATAAGTTGGTAGGAGTTGTACTTTCTGTTGATCGTAGACAGAGAAAACTATAGACTATGCCGTAGATAGAGAATGGTACCCCGAATGTTCAGATGTTTTTCAATACCTATTAAGGTGGAAGCGCTAAGGTAGCCCGCGAAATTCAATTTTCTTACTATTTTTGCAGTTTGCAACTCAGTGTCTGGGTGTATGTTGTACGAAATAGCGAAATAAAAGTAAACTCATGACTGAATGAAATGTCAAACTTATTGTAGGCCGTGGGGACCTAGCTATGATCACGCCATCTACAATTAGCTTTGCCCGACCTTCCCCATTCGGGACGAGGGGATAACGAGAGTTGGTTCAATAGTTACTACTCTTTGGTTGGTTCTGTGGTAACACTAGCGATAGCGGTACCGGTATGTCAATTATATAGTGTGAGTGTCCCATGTCAGCGGATGACATTAGCATTGTGTAAGTAGGTACTAGGCAGTACTAGGTATGGAATATCTGAGTATTTCGTAAGTCGTAGATAGAACCAACTTTTCAAAATTTAAAGCGGGATCGGAGATAACAATTTAGCTACAGTAAAATTAAATGCATCTTGAACAGTAATTAAAAATACTGGTATTCAGCTGCATCCGTTTAGACTGGAAGCCGACCCCAACATAGTTGGGAAAAGGCTAGGCAGATTGATATTGAACAGTAATATTAAAAATGGGATCTAAAAGATTCGAAGGCGTTACAGACAGATATAATGGAATCACAGTAGATTCTCAAAAAGAATCTTGTGAAATTAGTCAGCTTTTAAATCAGTTGAATGGTAAGTTATATATTTTTGAAAATTTTGTCTTTATATGTCGTCTCACAATTTATAATCTAGCAAAATGATCTAATAGTGAGTGCCTATACCTGCCTAGTGTAATTAACTCGTTCTTATCTCTAATTCCATTTCCAGATTCATTAAAAAATTGGTCTGAAATGAATAAACGGTGCATCTGGTTCAAAATTAACATCAAAGACGCAGCTTGGGTGCCACTTCTAGCTAATGTATGGTATAATAGTGTTATTTCTATTTGATTATATTATTACCACTAAGATATCAAAGATTACTTATTCTAATTAACTTGCTTAATGTCTCTAATATAATGAATTTTTAATTCACATTCAGGAAGGCTTCAATTTTCACCATTCACATGGAGATTTTGTCATGATGTACAAATGGCTTCCTAATAGTCCATCTAACTTACCACCAGCCTGTCATACAAATCTTGGTGTGGGTGGAATGGTTTTTAATGATAAAAATGAAATATTAGTAGTAGCTGAGAACTATATTAAAGTCCCACATTGGAAACTTCCTGGGGGATATGTAGAAAGAGGTAAGCTAAGAACTTTAAAACCTATTACTATTTAACAATACTCAACAGTAAGTTTACCTTTTCCATAATTACAGGAGAAGATATCAAAGATGCAGCTGTGAGAGAAGTTAAAGAAGAAACAGGGATTGATGCCACTTTTGAATCAATGGTGACACTGAGACATACTCACAACATGATGTTTGAGAACTCTGATATTTATGTGATTGTATTATTAAAAGCTACATCAGAAACAATTACCAAATCAGACATAGAAATCAAAGCATGTAAGTGGATGCCTATTGAAGAATATATGAATCACCCTGATGTCCATGAATTCAACCAATTTATTGCTAGACAAGCTTTAGATTTAAAAGCCAGAAACTTGAAATTGGAACTCCGTAAAGAAACACTCAAAATGAAAAATTTGTCCAGAGAAATGACAGCTCTGGTAATAGAAGATATTGATAAATAAGTTTAGTGGCAATGTTCAGGGTCAAGTGATAGATAATAGCAAAGTTGTTACAGTGATAAATTTATATCTTAATATGTAAATGATAACAATAAGGAGCTGGATAATTTATAGGATGTCACATTATATTAAACTTCCGTCAATTACATACCTACATAACAATTACTTACCCTTAAAAATGTAATGTTACTTTTAAATTTTCAATGGAAGATAAACACATTTTACTATGTATGTACATGTGTATCCACCAATACATAATGTGATTTTTTTACAATTTGAATTGAGACATCAGCAAATATTGCTTTTGGTTTTCACCTATTGTTAGACACTGAGTTGAAACATAAGCAATTCTCCTTTTACTATAATTGACTGTAGAAAATAAGGTAGATAGTTTAGTCAATAATAAATTCAATTAAAATCATTACCATGTATTTATGATTATTGTGTTACATAATTCAGTTTTACAATTGTTTAGCTCACAATGGTATGGAATTCAAATATAATTTATTTACATCTAAGCATCCAGCAGTTGTCTATTAATTGTCAACTGAATTACCTACCTACTATAATAAAAAGGTATCTATAATGATTTTATGACTATAAATTTGTTATAAATAAATTAAAAGTTAAACAATTTTTACAAAGTAATCTTTCCACCTAATATATTTTATAACTTCCTAACAAATGGTTTAAAATGACGAAGCAGAAGCAAATTATATTTACATAGCAAGTTCAATAAATTGACCTCTTACATCATCGATTTCTAACACTGGTTCATTGTTGATTTTATTGCTATATTGTAGCTAGATTTAAAAAAAAAAAACAATAATGAGGATTTGATGTACAAAGATCAATTATTGAGTGAATGTCAACAATGAACAGTAGTGTCTGGCACATTGACTGTAATTTAAATATGTGCATACTATGCCCTAGTGTGAGTTAGGTATTGTAGAATAGTCAGGCCCACTTAAAAAAAATGTATTTCATTTTTTTAGCATCATTTGATCACTAAAACCTAATCAATTTAAGAAAATCTTAAATTTGATATACTCACCACAACTGCTTATTATAACAACTTAAAAATATATTAATAAAGAAACAGAATGCCAATAAACGAAAAAAAAAAATATTATGAAGACCATGGTATTGAACATGAACATTGCACAAATATATTAGCAGTACTGGTATGTAACGAGGTAAACCATAGTCAACATGTACAACAATATCAACTAACTTCATTATTTATAGGATTATGTATTGCAGGTTAATTGGTGTCAAATATCAGATTGTGTGTGTCAATGAAAACAAATGCCAAGTTAACTGATTTACTTCCACTGAATTAGTCTAAGTCTGGGGCAGCAGCATTTCTTCCTACATAGTCTCCATCTTCATCAGAACTATCTGCTTCACCTATTATAGATTTCAGGAGCCCTCCAAATACTGAATTAGGATTCTTGTTGTCAGGTGGTATTTCTATGCCAAACCAAATGCGACCAATGTTATCTAAATACATTGAATAGTTGGGATCCCTTTTAATACTTATCGCATACCAACTTCTAAGTATTTTAAATTGATGCGAGTGTCTCCTGAAAAAATATTTTATGTTAGTATGTACAAATCAAGATTATCTCCTGATAGTGAAATTCTACTGCAAATGAATATATTTTACTTACTGTTCAATTGCACGTAATAGAAACCATAGAAAATTTAATAATGGAAATATGTATGGAGGCCCTTTATTATTGTTTATCGTGGGGTGTAAGCCAGTGTATTTATTAAATGTTTCTGTAGCCATTTGTATATTACGCAGACAAAGAATCTGCAACACTGGCTGGGCAATGAATAAGTCTATTTCAGATTTGAGTCCTTTCGTTGTATGGAGTTCCACAAGCATACTGGCATATGCTGTTCCATCACATGAGTGCAAAAAATGTCTGTGAGCTGCTGCATACTTCTTCTCTTTCCAATAAACTTCAGCAATTCTCTAAAATGAAGTATAATCACAATGGTAATAATGATAACTGTTATCCTCAAGTGTGATATAATTTTATATGGGACAGCTGACACTTCATTAGGTTATTATTATTTGGCTTACTTTTAACTTCAATTAAAAGTTAATGGATAACACATCAACAATAAATCAATCCTAAATGTTAGTAAGCTACTGATGAACAAGTAGGTTAGTGAAATAATGTTGTAATGTAGTGTTTATTTGGGAATCCTACCAACACCAGCCATACATAAGGTTAGGCATTTGATATGAAATAAATGGCTGTACTGTTTACATCTGCAAAACAAATGAAAAATTCACACATTTTTCCCATGTAAGTAAATAAACCTGAATATGGCAGCAAAGACAAATCTTGTCAGTTTTATGGAGCATTGTCAATTTTTTTTGCAAGTAGGACCAGTATCATCAATTCAATAATAATGCAGGTGAAAATATTGTAAGTAATGAATTTACCTGGTGAAGAAAAGGATGTCCTTTTTTGTTATTGTCCATAGACCATTTGACAGCATTGGTGAGGTAAGATTCCCTCTCAGGTATACTAGCACTCATTAATTCGAATAACTTTGCTATTTTGTCAATCCATTCGTGACATGGCTTAGTTACTGATTTATTCAACACATCTACGAGTAATATAGCCAAGTCTGCGCCACTCTCTTGCTGGTCACGCTGTAGCAACAACGTTGAACCTTTGTACAGTAGATTTAGTAAATCCGCATATTTTTTTTGACTTAGGTATCTGAAAAATCATAACAAAGTAATAATAATCCATGTTAATACTTCCCTGAATATCATGAAGCGTAAATTCTGATTGGTACCTGAAATATAGGGTTCTATACATTTGATGTGCCTCATAGTAATGGCCAGAGTTTACTGATGCTTCTAACTTATCTAGTACTCTTGAAACTCCTCTGTCTCCTCGTGCAGCCATCATTTAATTTCTAGAACAATCTGTTTTTTCTCTATTTCTAATTCACAAACACCAATTTACGCCATACCCATGAATTGTATGATTTTCATAAAAAAAAAGAAAATGATCGGACACCACGTCTTTTTAGCAAAATTTGTCAACAAATTGAATAATCAACTCAGATTTATCACAGTGTGTACACACTGATCCATGCTACGTTGTATCTTGTAATGCCGGTCTCACACTCTTGATGAACGCTGTACACTTGGTACATCTTTTATAAAATGTGCACGAAAGAATTTGCTTTCTTTCTAAACTTTGACGAAGATAGGCTTACAAAGAAGTATTTCTTGCCGATCAGTTCAAATGTCGGTATATGTGCACAAATTAAAGTAAGCCTGCTTAAGGACTCTTGTGATTTATCTATACGTTTATGCGTTTGTAGAGGTTTGTAGATTGCGACGAGAGCTAAGCGTGTGGATCTAGCATAAACCTTGTCGTTCATGGCTACAGACCATTCACATAGTTACTTTACTCTTTGCCGTTCACTATAACTTGTCCCTTGCCGTCATGTTGACACCATTGCTTGCTGGTATGTAACAACCACTGACCTCTGCAATTGTAATCATAGAGGTCAGTGGTACAACGCATAAAAGTAATGGTGCCAACATGACGGCAAGGGACAAGTTACAGTGAACGGTCTGTAAACAAACAGTTGAAATGGGGAAGGCAACTGTCAAAATGGCGCTGTTGTATGAGGTGGTTTTTATTTATTTTAGCGAAAATGACTCGTTGTTGTGTTCCTAAATCCCAATTTTCGGAAAGACTTTAAACTCAGCAGATTGTGGTTTAAAGCTATTGGTAGGGAATGATTTTAGTTAAACAGAGTTCAAGGTTAAATCGGAAATACTTCGAAGAAAGTTATTACGAAGAAATAAACAATATTATAGTTTTTAATTCTGACACTTTCCGTGTCGAATAAATATTGATTTGAAATCTGGAAATCACCGAAAATAACGAAATAAAACCAAACTCATGAATGTACACGGACTGGAATTAATGAACGAAATGTCTTTATTTTAGGAAGTAGGGACAGGGACCATGGTCACACCATTTACAATATTAGCTTCGACCGACCTTTCCCATTCAAAAATCCTAAGATAAAAACGTGTGCCGTCGGGGGACGTCCGTCAGAAACGAAGTTCCTTCTCACGTATGATTTAAAAACAAAATTTTCGCAGCTGCCGTGTTGGATTTACATTTTGACGTCACTATCAGCTTTAGCACCCTCGAAAACTATGAAAACGACACCCGTGACGAAATGTTTTTTAAATTTCGCAGCCGCTATCTTGGATTTTCATTTTGACCAAACTCACACTTTCTCTTTCGACAGAGAGAGAGAAATTCACTCTTTCTCTCTGTGAAAGTTCGTTAGAAATCTTATTCGTCTTGTTCGTTAGAATTCGAAAGAAGAAAGTCGCATGGAGGGGGCATACAAGTATGATTGCTTTTTCGTTAGTGACGATTTCTGCCAGTTTACTCTTACCGCAAGCCGCGTAAAAGAACTTCGTTCCAATAAAATAGAACCAGACAATCTGCGAAAATAAATGTAAATAAACAGTCACTTCTTTAAATAATTACCTATTTATTGAGCTTTACACATTTCACATAGTTAAAAAGAAAATCAGGACCTTTCAATAGAAAAAACGGCTTCGCGACTGAGAGTCGCGGAGCGGAGGATCGCTGTTGTACGTCTGTTATCGTTTGCGATCGGGGTTCTCTCTCCTGTCACCCGCGTCGCTTTTGCCTGCGCTAGCAGCAAGGTGCGCGGGCGGTGGAGGAGGGGGCGCGCGCGGTATGGCACTACGTAGCAACAACGTCGTACCTACCATAGCCATAGAAAAACCCACCCTATATCCTCCCTCTCTAGTCTAACTAACAATTAAGTGTCCTCGCGGTTAGGCTAAGTACCTATGCGGCTTAACACGTTTACATCCCACATCCTAGTTCAGGCCACATCATAGTTGCATTAGCTAGGAAATATACAGTGTGAGTCTTTATAATGTGCACATATCGAAATGAGGGAATCTATGCTTAATTTTATCGACGGAAAAAATGTTAAAAAAAATCTAAATATTTATTTATATTTTTTATGGATTTTTAAAAAAAATTGTTTGCTTTTGTGACCCCAGTGTATACAAAACTGTGTAACTTTTAAACTAAACGATTTATCACGATGAAACAAACTCTATAATGTTTGGAAGTAATTAGGTGTCATCATAAAATAAAAATTATGGAAAAAAAATAGCCACATTCAAAAATAAACATTTTTGTTTGGCAAAAATCTGATTTTTTTTCATTAATTTTTACAAAAATTGTAAAATTTCTCAATAACATGCCCCCATCACCTTCTTTTTTTATAACTTTAAGTTATTCTTCATTGTATTAGGAACCTAACGGTAAAAATTGCATGTTTTTAACTCAACCCCAACATTTTTTATCAACTGTCAAAGAAAGGCCCAACGCATAGCTATTGTTTAGCAGGTAGATAAACGTTCTTTTGAATGTGCGCAGGTCGGGGAGGTAGGGCCAGCCAAAGGAACTTGAATTATGACAGATGTCAGACTGGCAGTCGCTCCGAATTATTCGCCGCTGCTACATGTGTTTCGGTACTTTCGTTCGCTGGACTTTCATAACTTTCGTTCGCTGCTACATGATGCCGCGTTTAAGTGAATTTTCCCCGGCACACATCGCCGACATACATTTTTATTATGGAGTGGGACAAGGAAGTGCCAGAGCTGCGCGCGCGGCTTACATAGCTGCGTATCCTAACAGGCAACCAGTGCCATCTGCCCGAAACTTCCAGGAAGTTCACAGAAGGTTGTCGATCACTGGACTTGGATCAAGTAGAGATCGTCGCGAGCCACCTCAAGTAATTATTGATGCGGCTACTGAACAAGCAGTATTAAGTGATTTGTTTGCTGATCCATCCATAAGTACTAGACGACTGGCTCTTCGTCACGGAATATCCCAAAAATCAGTGTGGCGTATTTTAAAGAAAGAAGGATTGCATCCTTATCACTATCAAAGGGTGCAACATCTACATGAAGACGTAGACTGGCGTCCAAGGTGTGTGATGTCCACATGGATTCAAAGAAAAACCAGAGCAAACCCAAACTTTCCAAGAAAAATACTATGGATGGACGAAGCGACATTCACTAGAGACGGTATTACTAACTGTCGAAATTTACACAGATGGTGCCGCGCAGGTGAAAACCCGAAACTGAAACGGTCATCTACTTTCCAAGTAAGATTTTCGATAAATGTTTGGGCTGGTCTTATCGATAACATGTTGATTGGACCAGTCATATTGCCGAGAACGTTGACTGGTGAAAGATTTTTAAGTCTATTGAGAGATGATATGCCTCAGTTATTGGAAGATGTCCCACTGGCTGTGCGTCAAAGGATGTTTCTTCAGATGGACGGATGTCCTGCCCATTACGCTACAAATGTAAGAAGATTTTTAAACGAAAATTATCATGACAAATGGATCGGCCGGCAAGGACCTGTAGGGTGGCCTGCGCGTTCACCCGATTTGACGCCCCTTGATTATTTCCTATGGGGGACCATGAAGCAACGCGTCTACAGTACCCCCATCAACAGTGAGGCCGATTTGCGTGACCGCATAATAAACTGCGCGAATGATATTCGCAATGATCCCGAAATGATAAGGAGAGCGACACACCAAATTCTAATTCGCGCGGCTTTGTGTTTACAACAACGAGGTGGACATTTTGAGAACCTGATGCATTAAATTTTGTATTTAATAATAAATGGGTTTCAATTGAACTCTTTTGCATTAATTATCATCCCAAACAAACCACCCTTATGAGAACAATACGATTCCGCGTTCGGAGTGCCATCTTTGAAACGACCCGCGCGCATTCACAACAAAGTTAACAAAAAAAAGTTTATCTACCTGCTAAACAATGTGCGTAGCTATGCGTTGGGCATTTCTTTGACAGTTGATAAAAAATGTTGGGGTTGAGTTAAAAACATGCAATTTTTACCGTTAGGTTCCTAATACAATGAAGAATAACTTAAAGTTATAAAAAAAGAAGGTGATGGGGGCATGTTATTGAGAAATTTTACAATTTTTGTAAAAATTAATGAAAAAAAATCAGATTTTTGCCAAACAAAAATGTTTATTTTTGAATGTGGCTATTTTTTTTTCCATAATTTTTATTTTATGACGACACCTAATTACTTCCAAACATTATAGAGTTTGTTTCATCGTGATAAATCGTTTAGTTTAAAAGTTACACAGTTTTGTATACACTGGGGTCACAAAAGCAAACAATTTTTTTTAAAAATCCATAAAAAATATAAATAAATATTTAGATTTTTTTTAACATTTTTTCCGTCGATAAAATTAAGCATAGATTCCCTCATTTCGATATGTGCACATTATAAAGACTCACACTGTATTATAATTTAATAAAAATACTCATCTTACAACTACTGCTACATGCTCAAATCATAGGCGAGGACGCTGGCACCCTAAACACAAGTTAAATCTTACTTTGGGTGAAAAAGTGGACTGGTTATCTAAAACTATGGAAGGACTATGGCCCCTGCCTGACCAATGTTTGATAAATACAATACACGGATAAAATGGCAGGGGGTGACTTGCACACTCAACAATGGGCCCCCGGTAACGGTCACTAGCACATAGTGTCGTAGCGACAAGTGGGCAACATGTCCTGAGGTGCTAAAGAGGAGTGGAGAGGTATTCCACGGCTATCAGGACAATCCCGGAAGTACGGTCAAGATCCCTACCAGCATCTTACTGGAATACTTCCTTCCTCCGAGCACGTGTGCTCTTGCGAATCTCTACTCAAGCCGGCCAATAAAGGCAAGAATGAGGTGGGAGGTCAGTTCCTCGTCAGTGTTCACTCCAGCCGGCCATTAACCTTTCGTATGCCAGAACGCAGGTCTGCGCTCCAATTTTTTGAAGCTTCATATGCCGAACGTAGATCTGCGCGATATTAACTGTACTCAAATGCCACGCGCGCTTAAAATGACGCGGCAGATGGGACATTTTTGACGCGGCGCGGGTCCGGCATACGAAAGGTTAAGGGCAAGCTAGAGATGAGGAACATGACTTCTCCCGGGAGATAGGGTCCGTGGGGTCACTACTGCCCAACAGCTCGCCACATGCTGCCCTGCGGGTTTCTGTATCTGTCTTGGTCTGGCTCCTTATCCTAGACCTGATCCAGCAAACTCTACCGGCACAGACCTAGAGTTCGGAGCGCGCAAGCCCCACCACGACGTCAACGTAGAGATACGGCGATGGGGTTATTATTATTCCTTTATTACAATAAATGCATATAAATTATATTTTGAAATATTAGAATATAAAGATTATAAAAAAAACATTCAAAAATATAAAAAAATAGTAGCCCACCGGTATCGGCAACAGGGTCCAAGCTACCGGCGGTCAGGGCTCCAGATAGAGGAACCTCCTAACAATGCGAGCCGTGTCCAGAAGTACCGCTTTCTGAATCAAGCCCTTAATCCAGCTGCCCAACGAGAGCCTCCTTAGGTGTTGGTCGAGGCTCTTGGCAATTAAGCCATTGGCTGATACAACTATCAGCACAATGATCGCTGAGTCCACATCCCACATGTCGACAACCTCGCGGGCCAAGTCAAGATACTTGATTTGTTTATCTTTCTCGGCTTTCACGAGGTTCCCGTCATGCGGGACAGTTACGTCAATAATCATTGCGCGCCGCTCTATTCGATCCACCACCACTATATCAGGCTTATTGGCAACAATAGTCCTGTCAGTGAAGATGGATCGATCCCAGTACAATGTGATATGTCCATTTTCGAGAACTGGATCGGGCACATAAGTACCTGTAGTACGGCACTTCCGATTCCACAAGACTGTATTTCAGAGCAAGTTGCTGATGGATAATCCTGGCTACAAGGTTGTGTCTATGCAAGTACTCTTCGTTAGGTAGACGAGAACACCCGGAGATGATGTGTCGGATTGATTCTCCCGGACAGTGGCATGCCCGACAGATGTCAATCGTGCCGTCCTTCACAATAAATCTCTGGTAATTTTCGTCATGATAACTTCGTCCATAATTGCACAGACAAAACCTTTGGTTTCCCCAAAGAGGTCACCAAAACGCAGCCATGCTACGGACGCTAGGAAATCTACATCGGGTTCATGTAGGGCCCGGAAAAAGCGTCCGTGGAGCTCCTTACTCTGCCATACCTCCAGACGATCGTTAGTGTCAAGTACTACAGGCTTGCGCCAGTTCTCTTTAGCCAAGGAGAGCGGGGTAAGGCCCTTGTCCACTGCGACCACATCTCGATGCATTCCCACGTCGGCTTCAAGGAAATATTCCCTGAGACTGCATATCTCGCGATTGTGGAGGGTCTTAACATTTAAAAAGCCTCGACCTCCACACTTTCACGGAATATACAGTCTCATTACCGATGATCGTGGGTGATGCATTCGATATGCAGTCAGCAGCGTACGGACCCTCCTATCCAGGGCGTCGAGTTCAGTCTGAGTCCATTTGAGTATGCCGAAAGAGTACATCAAAACCGGCATGACCCAACCGTTGAAGGCGCGCATCTTGTTTCCGCCTGATAAAAGACTATTAAATACTTTCTTCAGGCGGCCAAAGAAGCGCTCCTTCAACGATTGCTTCATGTCAGCAGCATTAATGCCCAACGCTTCCGACATACCCAAATACTTATAGGTTTCGGTTGCGGAGAGGGCTCTAAGGTTTATGGAATCCGAGAGTTGGGTTCCCACGGATTCCACAATTTCCCCTCGCTTTACATGCATGACCGCACATTTGTCCACACCAAATTCCATCCTGATGGCGCTACTGAAAGTTTCAGTTACTTTCAGTAGCTCCATCAGTTGCAAATTGTTGGGGGCAAAGAGTTTTAGGTCATCCATGTAGAGGAGGTGAGATATAACCTGAGCACCTCTCCTCAGCCGATAGCCTGGACCTGAATCCTCCAGCAGTGTGCTTAGGGGATTCAAGGCTAAGCAGAACAAAAGCGGACTCAAACTATCACCCTGAAACATGCCTCGCTCAATCCTTATCGGCTCGCTATTCCTCTGGATATTTCGACATCCTGGATAGCGAAGGACCGTCCTTCATTGCCCCATACACGATATCAGGAAGGTGCGCAGAGTTGCATCTACTTTATACAACTCTAGCACCCTCATGAGCCATGTATGTAGCACCGAGTCATAGGCCTTCTTATAATCTATCCAACATGTCAACAGATCCTTTCGGGAACGACGAACCTGTTGGCTAATGGCCATATCAATGAGGAGTAGCTCCTTAGTACCGCGGGACCCATTCCTACATCCGTTTTGAGAGGCAGACATGATGAAGTTTGTGTTTATATGTTTGTTGATTTTAGCTCTCAAAATGGATGTAAGAACTTTATAGACCGTCGGTAAACACGTGATCGGCCTATAATTTTTGGGTTCCGCGGTGCTACCTGATTTATGGAGCAGGTGGGTAATCCCTGTTGTTAGGAACTGGGGTAGGGAACCAGACTCCAAAGCAGCCTCGTACTAAGCTGCCAAGCCAGCGTGCGATCTTGTAAACCATTTGATCCAGAAGTTGTGCAGCCCGTCCGGTCCTGGAGACTTCCAGTTAGGTAACGGACGGACTCCACGAGCTAAATCTTGGGAATCAGATGGTAATAGCCCCCATTTCTGGTATTGGATCGCAGGCTCGCTCGACTTCCCGAGTCCAGTCCTCTTATTTATTTATTTATTTATTTAATACTTCATGCACAGAAAAGTACAGAGGCGGACTTAATGCCATAGGCATTTTCTACCAGTCAACCTTTGGGTGATGCAGAGACAAACCTCCTCTTTCTCTTCTTCTTCGTCCTCTTCGGTGTGGCTGACAGGCAACGACCAGATATTGCGCCAGAAAGAGCACATGGTATCATCATCCGGCAGGCGCGTGTCAGTCATACCTTGGTCCGGTCGCTCCCACGTCCTATAAACCCACCTTTCATCGCTCTGAAAGGTGCGATTCTGAGTGTATCGCTCTACTCGCCTCTTCTATCTACGAATACGGTTCGCCCATGCATATACTTTCTGCTTCAGGAAGTCGATGCACTCTGTGACACGGGACATATATTCCTGAGGGCTAATATCGGTCCCTGAAAACGTCCACCTCACAAAGCGCACCACTCTAGGGCGAGTATTGTGCTCCTTGAAGCAGATTAGTTTGCCGATGAGCGATCTGGCCTCACCAATACGGCGCTCAATTCTGCACTGTCAAGCTGGTACGGCTGGTGTCGGTCGTGTAGCTCTAAAGTCATTAGCAAATTTGACGTGAGCTACACGACATGCCGCTATAGCCGCGCAGTACAGAATTGAATGAGTTACAGTGAGGTCTTCGCAGTCATCAAAATAGTTTGACAACTGCGAATCCAAAACAGCCACCAGCGCCCTATTTTTCTTATGCATGGGCAAACGAGGTAAGCGTGGTCTAAGTTCGGGCGATATAAACCGATATTCTCGAATCGCACCCTCCAAAGCACTCCTCAATTGCTCATTGCACTGGGTACCTACTGTAGTGACCTGCCACTATACTGTAGGCAGATCACTACAGTATATTGTGTGTTTGGTCTCGACTTCGAGGTGTGTTGGTGGACGTATATGAAATGAAGAACACGGAAGCACTATTATTCCTATTTATTTGCTTCTATGAAAGCACATTACACTGTTAGGGGTCAGGCTAGCACTTCACTGACTCGATATAAAACAATATGACCGTCTGTCATAATTTAAACCTATTCGTCATATTCAGAACCAGTGTTTGTCTTATAAGCCAATGTCACAATCCGAGGAGGATTCAAGCGAAAGGCAGGCTCAACTACAGCCTCTGCAGTTGTAGCCCTGTCGTCACTTCCCTCGTCGTCGGCTTGACTTGTGTTGCACTGTGGTGCAATAACAGTCTGCGACGGGTGGGCGACGACATGGCTACTCTGTATTTCACTTCGCAGGCGATCAAGTACAGTGTCATCTAACATATTTTTATGCTGGATGACCCGCACTTGATCCGATAGTCGTTGTGCCGAAACGTTGACAGCTGGCTCAAGCACCTGAAATAGAGAGAGCATCCGAACACGGTACGCGGTCAGATTGTTGCCGCCTTCTGTAGCCCCATAGTATGAGCGCATGACATTTTCGTTGATGGATCGTGTCCATCTCATGCGCTGCACACTTCCGCCGGGAGCTGGGACCCTATCAGAGGCCGGTAGGCCTCGAGGTCTTAGGCCGTCCGGCGGCCGGCGTCCTCCCCGTCGACGAGCAGGTGGTGGCGACGTCGCGCGGGGAAAAATATTCGTCGCTCGAGCTCGACGCAAATGCCATGGCCGGTGTCACAGCACTCTCGATGGGGCTGGGTACCAGCGGCGGCGGAGCGGATCTGAGCGACGAGTCCGAAGATAGTAGACGTGCGCGGCGAGCTGCTGATCTTGTCAACATAACGTTTTCCAGTTGGTTTTCATATCATCATAAATTGTTGAATTTGACAGATGTCATTCTTAGTTTTTGGATTATTTAGTTTTTCATTTTTTGCTGTTTGTCGTCTTGTGATAATTACATATTTATAAAGGTTTTAATTTGTTCTTATTAAGTTCTGAGACTAAATGTGGCTGAGGAAATAAATAAATAAGGAAAATATGGGATAAGAAAAATCAATTATTATTATTATGTTTTTATATCTCGGGACCCTGGGGTCCCGGACTTTTGGAAGGCGTACGAGGGGCCGAAGCCAACTCGCAGAGGCCCCTTAGACAATTTTAAATGATGAGGAGGCACCAACCGACGATTATCCCTGTATGCACTATGCAAATGCACGCAAGGACAACCCCCGGTTGGTGCAGGACTATTGTAGGACATGGAAACGAAACATATTGGGCTATGGGTTTGGGTGACTATAGTGGATCGGTTACCAAGAACTGTGGAAAAGCTATGTCCCCTGCCTGATCAATGTTAGGTAATACACGGATAAAATGGCAGGGGGTGACTTGCACACTCAATAATGGGCCCCCGAAAACGGTCGCTAGCACATAGTATCGTAGTGACAAGGGGGCAACATGTCCTGAGGTGCTTATGAGGAGTGGAGAGGTATTCCACGACTATAAGGACAATCTCAGAGCCCGGAAGATGGTCAAGATCCCTACTAGCACTTACCGGAATACTTCCTTCCTCCGAGCACGTTTGCTCTAGCGAATCTCCACTCAAGCCGGTCAATAAAGGCAAGAATGAGGTGGGAACTCCGTTCCTCGTCAGTGTTCACTCCAGACGGCCAATAAAGGCAAGCCACAGGTGAGGAACAAGACTTCTCCCGGGAGATAGGGTCCGTGGGGTCGCTACTGCCCAACAGCTCGCCACATGCTGCCCTGCGGGTTCATGTATCTCTCTTGGTCTGGCTCCTCACCCTAGATCAGTTTCGGCAAAGTAAACTCTACCGGCACAGACCTAGAGTTCAGGAGCTCGCAAGCCCCACCACGACGTCAACGTAGATATACGGCGGTGGAGTTATTATTATTATTATTACATTTCTCTCGAATGGGTGGCTCTACCTGACCGGCGATAGGCGTGAGGTTCGAAACGTGATATTTCCCTACGTTCGAAGGAACTGTACGGTCTGTACGTTCTCCAGACCGTAAGTGGTCGGGCTGATAACCTTCCCGATTTTGTAAGGGCCGTCACGACGTGGGATAAACTTCGCAATCTGTCCACGGCCATCTTCTTCAGGTAAGGCGTAATGCTGGGCACGAAGTTGTCGTGTTCTACGATAGCCCCCATGTCTATCGCAAAGTCGGAAGGAGCCCGTAACTCTCTCCCGAAGGTGAGGAACGCTGGTGAATACCGTGTACTGCTGGTAGTCGCGGAGTTCATAGCAAACCTGATTGCTGCACGATGCACGTCCCAAGTGGTATAGTTGTGGCCTACGAGCATAGCCAATTGAGGTTCAAGGTCCTGGTTCTTTCTTTCTATGAGATTGGCCTAGGGATGATAAAAAGGCGTGAGTGACTGGCTTATTCCCAGAACGTGGCAGATCTGCTACATAACTTCACTCACGAACTGCACGCCGTTGTCGCTGATAAGGCGCCGTGGTACTCCATACCTGAGGAACACTTCATTCGCGAGAGTCTGGGCACATTCGACGCTGGTGGCATTCTATAACGGAAACAGTTCCACCCAGCGCGAGTAGACATCTTCAATGATCAGTACCCACCTGTTCTCCCTAGGCGTCTCTACGAGCCAAACAGGTCCACGGAAACTACCTCGAATCGTCGTAACACAGCGCAAGTCTGTTGCAGTCCTGCTGGTTTGCGGTTTCCAGCTTTATATCTTTGGCAAGGCACGCACTCTTTTATATAATTCGCGATGAACGTGCGCATGCCAGGCCAATAATACCTTGCCCGAACGCGGCTTAACGTGCGCTCAGCGCCGAAATGGCCAGCTGTTGGTGCATCGTAGAAGTCGGCCATGACCTGCCTGCGTTCATGCTCGGGCACGACTAATCAGCAGTCCTCTCCATCGTCCGACTCCAGCTGTACCTGTATAGGATACCGTCGGAAATGGTGTACCCGCGGTCGGATCATGGTCTCCCCCTAGAGGGTTCGTCGGATTCTATATCCTCAATAATTTTCCGGACCTCTGGGTCTAATACCTGATTGGTGCGGATATCACCGCTGTTCCTCTTCGGCTTATCGATGATCATCATGCATAGGTCACACTCGTTCTGGTCCTCAGAACAAACAAATCAAAACAAATAGGAGCCATCGGAATGTTGCAAGCTGGTTCCAGGCAACGTACTGTGGCTGTCGGTCTTGGCACTACACAGAGCGTCATAAGCTGCCTCTGGACACGCTATCGCATTACGGGCAGTGTGGCCGAGTGACATAGAGGATCAACTCGCATCACCACTCGCAGACAGGACCGGTATATCCAAAATACTGCTCGACGGAATCGTATGCAGCATGACCACCATGATGTTGGCTACGAGGCTCCACAGCTCTTCAGGCTTGCTGATAAGCGACCAAACCATCCAAAATTGTTTACGTGAAGTGGGTTTGCGTTCCCGAAGGCCGCTAAGAGTTCAACAGCACCCCGCAATCGTAGACTTATTTTGAACGGATCCCACTATCGGATTCCACTATATGGGATCCGTTAGGAACGTGGATAAGATGAATATTTTGTTCCGATTCGATCCCACTTTGTGGGATTCGTTAGGAACGTTGTAGTAGAGTGATGTAAACTAAAAGTGTGGCAAAATAAAAGAGAACTGTTCAATTCAACGATTCGTGTAATAATGCCAATAATTAGTGTGTGCAGTTACAAATATAAGGTTATGCGAGTTGCACACTACAATGTGTATAAAATTAATATCCGAACTAAATGATCCCCTGCTTGAATTGATAAATGAACATAAGTTGTTAACTTAAACATAGGAATAAAAGTAAGAAGCCAGTCTGGAAGACTAGATTTGGTAAATATTAATTTGATATTTTTTTATAGTTAAAAATGTACTTGATCCCTAGACACTTTTGATGTGTGTGTCTTACTTATTGCCTTGCCGCGGGACTTCTCTCGTGAAACGAACTCTATAATCATTTTTTACACCTACCCGATTAGGTAGTATAGATAAAGCGCCCATTCACGGTCTATAATCACTGTAGTAGGTACGGCCCATCAAGATCCCGAACGAGGCACGGTAAACAAGGACAACGTAAGGTCGGCTCACGTCGGTAATCTGGACCCGCAAGTCCGTTTTTGCATCCAGCATAATCCCCCCACCTCTGGCTAAGGCGTGACGTACGTAGCCGGTGGATAGTAAATAGCCCGGGGATGTACGTACGTCAGACTCAGGGAGGCAGGGCGGGCAATGGGTAGCTCGCCGTCCGGTAAGGACCAGGCGCAGGTCGACGGTGCATTGTGTTACACGCGCGCCTCAAAGAGATGTCAGCACTAATTGACGGGGTCCGCTAGGGCCGATGCCAGCTAGGTCGCGGGATGTTCGAAAGAGTTACCGTGGCCCCGGCACAGGCAACTGAAGGAACACGGGTTGGTTTTAGTCAGTAAAAGTCTGACACACCCGCTCCGCCCAGAGCAGGAGAAGTCATTTGATGACTTCCCAACCAAAAAAAAAAAAAGTGCGATCTAACTCATTGGGGGTGGTCGTACATCGTGCGTGCTTGATTGTGTCTAAACGTGCTGTACAGCAAATTCACAATTCAGAGAATTTTGTTGTCTAGTTATATTATAATATTAATTAATATACATGTAGGTAGGTACATGTGGAAGATTAAGTAGCTTCATTCAACATACATACTCTTTGTGACATCATTTTGAGGCTTCTCCCATGAACTGTAACAGAGATAGGTAGC
This sequence comes from Fissipunctia ypsillon, assembly GCA_947568875.1. Classification (NCBI taxonomy): domain Eukaryota; kingdom Metazoa; phylum Arthropoda; class Insecta; order Lepidoptera; family Noctuidae; genus Fissipunctia; species Fissipunctia ypsillon. The sequence goes on from OX387652.1 coordinate 13,451,380, forward strand.
CTCCTATCTACAGGCCACAAAAAGTTCCTGCTCTAAAATAATGGTTCGAATCACTGTACTACTCATAAAAGACCTGCCGAATAACTTCAGTCCGGAATATTCCTAGTTTTATATATTATAGAGGGTGGCCCGTGAATCGAGGTCCAAAGGAAAATATTAGAAGGTCTTCAAGGGCTTCCAGGAACACCCCCATGTATGTTCAACGATTATATAGTTTAGGAGCTAGACGGGTTTTAATATTATTTAGGAAATTCTCACTTAACTTCAGACTTTTTTATTTTTCTCTTTTTGTGTGGCATTTTTTTTGAAAATGTTTTTTTTTAATTACGGATACTTAAATTATTGTCTAATAAGACAGGGAGCGATTGCAACTACGAGTACCTACATACATATGTAGAATCAGTAAGATGTTTGTTCGCAGTGGTAAATCTTAGTAAATAATACATTAGTCGAGGATTTACGTAGGTGAAAAGACATGGTTCTGGGGCGATGCCCCTTAGGAGTCGTTTATTTTATTCATGGATGAGCGTTTGGTAGAAACCTATATGCCGACAAACGTGAGGAGCTGTCTAAAGCACTCTCAGTTAATATTCACAGGACCACAAAACCCAAAAAAAAAATATTAACGTAAACACTATAACGTATACCTTATGTATTTTTGGCCCCTGATTTCAAATCCGTTGAGTATTTTGCTCTATCACGTCAGGATTTTTCGTAAATCGTGAAAATCTGTGGAAAATTGATTTTTCCAGCTAATTAGAATGTTTCTCTGATTTTAAATATATAACCCATTAACATTAAACCATTAAAATCCAATCCACAAGTATGTCAAACCACCTAGCCCCTAACCACCCTCAACCCTCACAATCCCTCCTTTACTCAAGCAACCCTCACAATCCTACCCTACCATAACCCAAGTAGGCTAACCCACCTAACCCTGGGCAAGGCGAGTTTGTTCATTTCTTTTTCTTAAAAAAGTTGAATTTCAAACGACAAGCGGGCTAACCCTCCTGTCCCCCACCCTATCTGGCCCCTAATCATCTAACCATTTCCTAAATAACCCTTAATAACCACCCCTATCAAACCTCAAGCGGTCCAATCCATCTGACCCTGGGCAGAGCGAGTTTGTAAGATTCTCTTTCTATGAAATAAACTTCTAAACCATAAGCAGGCTAACCCTCCTCTCCCCCACCCTATCTGGCCCCAAACCATCAGGTCTTTACCTCAAGTAACCCTTACAAACCACTCCTATCAAACACCTAGCGGTCCAACCCACCTGCTTGCTTGTGGTTTAAAACCAGCCTGCTTGTGGTTTAGAATTTTATACACAGATAGGGGTGACTTGTCGCGTGACGCGATTCTGCGATATTATATCCATATAACAATTTCTATGAAAACGCGCGCGACACTACACACAGGAGTAACTTGTCGCGCTGCGACACAGAAATATCGCGTCACGTGCTGCGATAACCTAGCGATATTATTGCGCAGCGCGACACCGCGATATCGCCGCGATAATGCGTCGTCCTAGCGACGCGACACAAGAGAGTATCAACAACAATTCTAGCAATGCAATGGTGGTGCGATCCTAGCTGAGCTCAGTACCTATTAGACGATCTTCGTCACAGAACGAAGGCAGGTCTGTACGTGTTTCCTGAGGGTGGGGTTCGAATCCCCGGTCCTAACCTAACATTTTTTTTGTTTCGGGGTGGAAAATCTTCATGGATGTCCTCCACCCTGGGGCGGGCGGAGGGGTCTGTCAGACTCTTACTGACTAAAAACCACCCCGGTGTTCCATTTCACACCTATGCCGAGGGTCGCGGGAACTTACGATCCTTCCGCAACCCCCGGCTGGTGCCGGTCCGCCATGGCGGGCCTCTCCTCGTGTCGAGGGGGGAGTGAGGTGTTTGACTCCCCCCACGACGTTTAAGAGGGGCGCGCGTGGAACACTACGCGCCGCCACCTCGGGTCCGATGTATGGGGGGCGACGGACGATCCCAAGTCCGTCGCCCCTGGACCCATTTAGGGGGGCTAGAGGAGGGCGTTGTCCGCCCTCCGCCGACGCCCGGTGCGCCTGCTGCGGGCCGGGTAAGAGGAAGTGATCTCCCTCTGCCTTTCCGCAGCCTCATTCTGCGAGATGACTGTCTCGCAAAAGGAAACCACCGCGTCCCAGGACTCCTCGCTGCCGACCATCGAATTCACGACCGCCGGCATCGACAGGTCACTGCTGCACCCTCGGCGTGTAGGTATTTACCTTGTCTTTTGGCGCATGTGCTCCACGATATCCTCCGCCAAAGTGGTGTAGTGTAGGCGGGAGATGTACGCAGGCTCACTTCGGGCTCCGTAGAAGCTTTGCCGCAGCGGTTATTTGTTCGTTCACGATCGGCGCTTCCTCCTTTGCACCGTCACGAAACCGTCAACATTATCAGCTCAATTTGGCGTCTTTTCTGGCATGGGCTTGATACTAGGAGCGCCAGGGGCACTCACGGTTACGCTAGCGAAATCCCTTTGTAGGGGTTTCACCAGGGCTGCAGACACTGACAGCGGGATGGGACGAGGGGCTCTGGCAGTGCTGCGCGGAGGAGCCGCGGTAACGACCACAGGGCTGTGGCGCACGCCGGCGAAGCGCTCTACAAGCTCAGCAATCGACGGATGCGCTGGCGACGAAACTGCTGACGCGGAATTCGACGACGATGTATCGAGGCTGGCTCCGCGACATGTGTTTACGTTTGACGCATCGGTGGGTGACCTAATTACCGCCACACTGTTGCGCAACTCGCTAACTTCTTTGCGCAAATGAGCAACGGTGTCTTGGGATGCATCTAATGATGTGTCTCGCCGCTTTGAACGCAAACTAGACTACCATTTAGAAAAATAAGCTACGCGCGCACTGTCACTGACATATGACCCCTGTTCGGGCAGGGTTTGATTTTGCGCACTTGCGCTAGAGCTTTGCTCTTACTTAGATTGATTTATGCATACTCTCATACTCGCTGGTACACTCTCGTTCCGCTCTTGGGTGGGTGGACCACCGGCTCGCTGACACCTCCTCCTCAGGGACCACATGACCTCTGCGACAGCTGCTACGAATAGGCCATATGACAACGCATCGTTAAAACCTCTGTCTGTTGGGCTGATTCCTTCATCGATTTAATTTGTTCACTGAGATACTTTAAATAATCATTTATCGATGTGGTATCCTCGTTGACTTTGTAGTCTTGAAAATCAAACGATTTATGGGAGTTAATTTAGTCTCGAGTATATTTGGTTTAAGATTAAGCGTATTACTGATGAGAATAAAGTGTTAGTGCTTAGTTAGTTGAATAAGTCCAGCCTTGCTGACTTCGCTCACTTGTAGGTCGTCGTCGCATATGACTCTCAAAGAGCAACAGAAACACAATTATGTAGAAAAGTCGTGTAATGGAAGCCATTTATTTTCACAGCTAGATTTGATGATGCTGCAAGTAGACAGCTCCTCTTTCTCGCAGAATTGTTCATCAGGACCTAAACTCTAGACACGCCCTCGAAGACGACAAAGGTAGGTTTCCGCTCGATATTCGCAACTTTGAAGATCACTGACGCTAGCTGTTAAGTATGAATCTCTTCTCAAGTTGATCGCAACGTATTCGGATGCTGGCTTGATGCTGATCATACTTTTGTTAATTTTAATCGGCACTGGTATCAAATTGTATAACTGGAACGTATCTCTGCTAATTAACGTTAAGGTAATTTCAAATATGAAATATACCTCCGTCATTCTTGCTTTAACTTTTAAAAATTTGTAGATCTCATACAAGTTGAACTGAATGTCATCTACGGGTAATGCTAGCTCTTTAGAAATTTGACTAGATACAATCTGTAACTAGCCACGGAGCTGTTGTGGAGTCAAGAGATGCAGATTAATAATAATAATAAAGACATTGCAACACTGCCTCTGAAACCATACAACATATAACAGGAGCGTGTAAATCACTTGCACAAACTGATTATTAACACCGCCATGATCAAGTCGCTGCAATTATACACCAACAGTTAGCATATAAATATAAACTAGTTAGTGAAATGATACCATATTATAAATATAAACCAGAAATAATATTAGAAAGTAAGGATCAGAAAATTTACTGGGACCAAACGATAATAACAGATAAAACTATTCATTACAATAGACCTGACATTACCGTTCATGACAAAACCAATAAAACAGTTTATCTGATAGATATAGCAATACCTAACTCACACAATATTCAAACCACCGTTTCCGAAAAGCTCAGTAAGTATCAAGATCTCGCCATAGAAATTAAAACCCAATGGAAAGCGCAAACCGTTCATATTGTCCCCATTGTTCTTTCATCTACAGGCGTAATACCAAAATCTCTCACACAAAGCCTTAACACCCTACAGATGCCTACTTACACACTTTACATGCTCCAAAAAGCCGCCATCCTTAACACCTGTCGCATCACCCGAAAGTTCCTGACTTCTTCAACACTGTCATCCACCTTTTCTATCTAAATTTCACCTTACATATGTACTTGGTCCCGACCCGTGTGTAAGGTTTCTTAACCTCTCTTAAATGAGAAGAAACATAAAGAACCGAAAATAATAATAATAATAACCCCACCGCCGTATCTCTACGTTGACGTCGTGGTGGGGCTTGCGTGCTCCAATAAGTCCTAGGTCTGTGCCGGTAGAGCTTACTTTGCCGAGACAGATCTAGGGAGAGGAGCCACCCGCAAGATCGTGCTGATCGTTCTTCGAATGTTAAAGCTTGGTCCCCTTTTACTCTTTTAAGATGTTGCTTTAGACTCCGAATAGATCGCTCACACATCCCTCCAGCACTCGGCCATGAAGGACAGTTCCAATGCCATTCTATCTTCATCTCCGCTATCTCTCGGTAAAAAGTATCGTTAAAGATTCGCTCGAACTGTTGCTGTTCCTCCTGAAGGATCTTGTGGGCACCTACCAAGTTAGTACCAATGTCCGAATATATGTGTTTTGGAGGGGTACACTACATAAATACGAATACCTTTATTCCGTCAGTCTCAAATACGAATTTCAAAATAGCGATTTTCATAATTCCGATTGGTTCAAAATTCTTAATATCCGAAACTTGGTCCCCTATTACTCTTTTAAGATGTTGCTTTAAACTCCGATTTATCATTCATCCTATTTTTATAATTCCGAAATTCAATATTCCTACGTTTATAATTACTATTCTCAAAAAAAACCGACCGAGTTTCAATAGATCGAATAACTAAAATTCCGACTTAATGATAATTCGAAACATCAAAAATACGAATTCCGATTATTAAAGTACCGATTAATTAGAACTCCGAAATAAAAACAAAATACTGATTGCACAGCCATGTATGCAGCAAGCATGCAGCATGCAAGCAAGCATGCAACATGCAAGCAAGCATGTATCATGTCAGCGAGCATCCAACATGCAGCAGGCATGGTTTCTGTCACGGCTCCGGCCCTGCGGGGGTCTGGCGGTCCCACGCAAGCTTATCGTCGCAACCAACCTCAGCCGCGGCGGCAGGCGATAAAGCCACCTTGCTCCTCAGCTCGCGGTCCGCCCCGCCCCTCCGCGCCTACGCGGGCTCAAATTACGTACTGCTTAGGTCGGAGACTAGCTCTATATGGACTGCTTTTGTAACCATGCAAATAAACAAGGCGATATATCCTTTAGTCGTTTCAATGTCTCTTCCTTTGTTTGCTTTTACTCGAATAAACCCCGTATAATCTATTCCAGTATGATAAAATGGAGGCGCTGGGTTAGATCGAAAATCAGGCAGGTCTCCCATTATTTGATGTAGCTTTCTGGGTTCTTGTTTTTTGCAGGTCACGCATTTACGAAGCTGCTTTTTGGTAGCTCTGTTGCCTTGAATTATCCAATATTGCTGTCTCAATAAAGAGAAGGTAAGTCGAGATCCGCCATGGAAGGAGTGGTCATGTCCTTGCTGGATAAGAAGCTCCGTTAATTTCCCGCTATATGGGATTATTATTGGATGTTTCATCAGAGTTAATGTTGGTATTTTTAAGTCGTCCCCCGACTCTTAATATGCCGCTTTCATCTAAAAATGGTTGCAGATTTAATCATTTGTTATCAGAATTAAGTTTATTATTCATCAAAACGTTGCCTTCGATCAATGACAGGTCTTAAGACTACAGAAAGCTGTCAACTGGTTTTTAAATCTCTAAAGATACTTACATTGCCATTGCCATCGTTGTATACAGGGTGTCCGGTAATTAATGGATAACCTTGCGATAGCATATAATAGACCCTATGGCCGTTCTAAAAAAAATACAAAAAAAATGTATATCCCAAGTAGTAAGTACCTAAGATATAATTTTTTTAGAAAAAAATTCTGTGTAATTTCTAGTCACATTATTTATTGCCTCTCTGTCGGCGGCATAGTCAACGTACAATATTATAACAACAGATAACCGATGGAATTCATTCATTTGTGGTTGTGGTGATGAAAAATGTAAAAAAAGTTAGTATTCTTTTTCAAAAAAATCTTAGTTATTACTTGGGATATATTTTATTTTTTATTTTTTTTTAGAACAGCCATAAGGTCTGTTATATGCGATTTCAAGGTTATCCATTCTTTACCGGACACCCTGTATACTAGAAGTTGCCCTATTCGTTAGAACGAACAAGCATCTGTTTACGTCAGTAGTGGATAAAAGACAACGCTTAGGACCAATAGGGTCACAATCTACTTTACACAGGTGGTTACCAAACGTCTTTACTTAAAAAAAATATTTTAGAAAAACTTGAAAATTTTCACGGCCGCCATCTTGGATTTTCATATTGATTTTACTATCGGCTTTAGCACCCGCGAAAACCAAGAAAACGACACCCATGATGTAAAACTTGAAAATTTTCACAGCCGCCATCTTGAATTTTCATTTTGACTTTACTATCGGCTTTAGCACCCTCGAAAACCTTGAAAACGACACCCATGAAGGAAAATTTGAAAATTTTCACGGCCACCATCTTGGATTTTCATTTTGACTTTACTGTCGGCTTTAGCATCCGCGAAAACCATGAAAACGACACTCATGATAAAAAGTTTGAAAATTTTCACGGCCGCCATCTTGGATTTTCATTTTGACTTTACTATCGGTTTCAGCACGCTCGAAAACCATGAAAACGACACCCATGATGAAAAACTTGAAAATTATCACAGCCACCATCTTGAATTTTCATTTTGACTTTACTGTCGGCTTTAGCACCCGCGAAAACGATAAAAACGACACCCATGATGAAAAACTTGAAAATTTTCACCGCCGCCATCTTGAATTTTCATTTTGACTTTACTATCGGCTTTAGCACCCTCGAAAACCTTGAAAACGACAACCAGGAAGGAAAATTTGAAAATTTTCACGGCCGCCATCTTTGATTTTCATTTTGACTTTACTATCGGTTTCAGCATCCTCAAAAACCTTGAAAACGATACCCATGACGAAAAATTTGAAAATTTTCGCAACCGCCATCTTGGATTTTGATTTTGACTTTACTTTCGGCTTTAGCACCCGCGAAAACCATGAAAACGACACCCATGATGGAAAGTTTGAAAATTTTCACGGCCGCCATCTTGGATTTTCATTTTGACTTTACTATCGGTTTTAGCACCCTCGAAAACCTTGAAAACGACACCCATGAAGGATAATTTGAAAATTTTCTCTCTTGATAGAGAGAGAGAGAGAGAGAGAGAGAGAGAGAGAAATGGTGAATTTTAAAGAAGAAAGTATGAACGTGCTTTTTCGTTAGTGACGATTTCTGCCAAGCCGCGTCAAAGAACTTCGTTCCAATGAATTGACCTACTGCCTACATGACACGCTTACCTATACTGTGACACATTTTGGGTTCATGTAAGTTCACTCTGGCGACGTAAGCGCACGGCTCGCTCCGTGGGTAGGTTGGTAGCGTTAAATACCTACTTCGCAGGGTCTACCTCGCCTTAAGAATTGCATACTGCTGAAAGATTCTTGCCTGCTAAGCTTTTTCTCTAGATTCTTTGACTGCGCTAGTGCTATTTCTTTTGACGATCCTAGCTTTTCGCTCGCATGCTGCTTCATCTGCAACCTAACTTCATAACGACCGCTTTCCAGACTTTTGTCGTTGATAGGTAATATCCGACGCATTGCTGATCTTCCGCTGATACTTTATTTTGCTCGTGAATATCCTCAATTTGTCAAAATTGATGAATATCCGCTGTATTATTTACGATGACGTTACAATGGAACTGTAGCTTTATGAATCCACACAGTAACCCTCCTAGCTGTGTTCAGAATCAGCACCTCTTATCAAACTCTCTAGCATGATAAGAGCATAGGCGTCTGCCCCAAGTACAAGTCAGCTGGACGACATGTATTAAACTTTGGATCCGCTAAATTAATATGTTCCAAATGCGACCACGAAGGCTTTTTAAATGATCGATTTGGTAAGTTTTTGATTAGATTTTTCATAATCAAAACATTTAAAGCTAGTACACATAGACTGGCATATATTGCTTAGCTTGCCCGTACAGTTAGATTTCTTTTCTGCTATTCCGGAAACTGCTCCATCAAATTGCTGTCGTTTTAAACCTAACTGCTGAGCTGCCTTCTCTGTAATCAACGATACCTGTGAGCCCTGATCAATGAGAGCCCGCAGGACAAACTGTGTGCTATCTGGTGCTGTCACCCTCACTAACTCTGTAGCTAAAAGTATCTCGATCGATGAGATTTTGCTGAGTTGCGTGAACACCATTACCGCTGCTTTGCTTTGAGTGCTCTTCTTGCTTAAGATTTTCATAATTCGTATTATTTAGCTTGCCAGTAGCAAAAAATCACGCAATAAGGTATAATGCCTGCCAGAACACGTGAGGAATCGTTTTTGGAATGGCATTTGTTGCCATTGTGATTAAAAATGCAATTAATACAACATTTCAGTTGTTTGAAGGTTTCAAGTTGCATTTCCTTAGGCATTTGAAGAAACTTTTCGCAATTATGTACTCGTAATTTATGCTTAGCAAAACAATGGGACATTTGATTTCCTGTACGTGCATTGCTTTTGAGTTCTTCGTAGTATTAACGTTCGATTAGTGTTAAATTTTCGATTCTTTGGAAATGGTTTTGAAGAACCTGCTTGCTGCTGAAATTGCTGCAATTTATGCATGGTGTCTTGTCGTCGACGAGATGTTTCTAGACTATATAGTGAATTTATTTTCTTAAAAATCTAAGTACTCTTGCGGGACTGGTAGCTCTCTAGGGTTCTGTAACGAGTCTATATACTCGGAATAAGATGGACTATCCAGCTTTTGCGACATAATATGCGCTATTAGAGGGCCGTGTGCTAGTATCCGCACCTAGGATTTTGATGGCGTGAAGACTTTCTAACATGGCGTCATGCATTTTTTTAAAGACTGAAAACGATTGCTGCTGTATGTTGGGAATATTCAGGAACATATTGGCGTGCGCTGTAAGTATAATTCTCTTATTATCAAATCGACGATTTAGAATCTCCCAACAAACGTTATAGTTATCAGCGCTGATTGGAAGGTGCTGAATCAACCGCTCGGCTTCGTCTTTTAACTTGCCTTTCAAGTATTGCATTTTCTGAGTGTTTGGCAATGCATTGTTCTTATGGATTGCTTCGCTGAATAGATCCTTAAAAGGCATCCATTGCTGGTAATGGCCTGTAAATACAGGAATAGCCATTTGAGGAGTGGATTTCTCGCGATAAGATGTTGACCACGTCTTGGAGTTAATAAGTTAAAAGCTATTAAAAGTTTGCTCGTACTTGGTAAAGTTATACTCGTAATCTCCTGCTACATCTTCCCCCGATTCACCAATGATTTCCCAATGAAGGTTATCAATGGTAGTCCACCGACTGTGCAGGTTTCGAAGGGCGTCATCGAACTCCCACTTGTCAACAATAGTTTCAACATCAATATTGTCGACTGCTCTAAGAAACGCTTTAAAATTGACCGACTGCTTATGAAGCATAATGTCAAGCTTGCTGTTGGACCCTTTTGACTTGAAGGTAGGAGTTGCTGCTGCTGTTGCTGGCGGTTTCGGCTGACTCGCTGAAGTTCCGAGCGACTCTCACTGTGGTGGTTGAGGAAGAATATTTTCATGATTCACTTGTAAGTCCTTCCAGTACTTCTCAAGTAACTCGAGTTTACACTTACAATAATTCAACGTCTTACGCTCTACGCTATCCTTTTTAATATTGACGAGGAGTTTTCTAATGCTCTCCGTAATCTCGGATTCAAGAAAATAAAGGCTCTCCATTTCGCTGCTGATGAAAGAAAATTGAACGATCTTACTTGGAAGAATCCTTTGCCGCTGATAACCTAACGAGGGTAGCTCCCCACGTCAGTGATCTGCTGGTGTCACTAGTGTGAGCTGTGAACTCACTGCTGCTGGAACGGTACTCCCCGAGCACCGCTGTTGCTGATACCGCTGAAAGAATATATTGAGTACTCCGACTCAATATACTGCCGCTAAAGTCACTCCTAAAATCTCGCTGCTAAGGTAACCACCACAGTCACTGCTAAGCTAAGCTAAGAAAAACTGTAATACAAGGTGTCACTAGTTCAGTTCAAGCTCACTTCACGAACCGTCAGTCCTGAAAACCTAAAGTCCGACCGCAAAGTCCTTGATAGACGCTCGAAGGACCAAAATGTAGGGGCGCGACCTAAGTGGTACCTGGTGGAATTCGTTACGCTACTAAGTTAAACACTCAAATAACCTTCAAAGGTTTATTGCTGAGAAAGAGAGTTAACAAGGTAACGTTTAGGCTAAGCTATCGCTAAAATGATGGAAATGAATGCACCCGGTTGCTGTCCGTAATGCACTGAGCTCGCGGCGCATTCCATTCAGTGCGACCGTATTGTATCGCTAGGTCAGTAAACGTAGACCGGCACAGACAACTGAAGGAACACGGGTGAGTTTTAGTCAGTAAAAGTCTGACACGCCCTCCCGCTCCACCCAGAGCGGGAGATTCCCATCCAAAAAAAATAAAGGTCAGCAGACGTGGTCGATTGCTTGTGGAGCTCCTTCGCCGCCTATGTGTCGGGGAGATTTGAACCACAAATAGATTTTTCTTTAAAAGCGTTTTCAAATCAAGTTAATGGATTAATAGTTACTTTGATATTAGAAAATGGTAAAGGGTGTCTCAGTAAGAGTGCACTTTTTCATTTTAAAATAAAAACAAGTATTTTATGACAGAGTTGTGATATTTTTATTGTATTGTAAAGAAGACATGTTCCGATTAAGTATGGAATAAAGTATCCGGCAAATGACCCCCACGGCTCCGATGACAGGCCATTACTCTTTTCATGAAATTTTCCATGACTTTTGCACAGAGATGTGGCTGTATCTCACCGATGACGCGTTGGATTTCCGATTTGAGCTCAGGAATTGTTTCGGGTTTATTCGCATAAACCCGAGATTTCACAAAACCCCAAAGAAAAAAATCGCACGGCGTTAAATCGCACGATCTTGGTGGCCAGTTGACATCAGAATTTCGTGAGATAATATGTTCTGGAAATCGTTGCTGCAATAAGTCAATTGTTTCATGCGCGGTGTGGCAGGTTGCGCCGTCCTGCTGAAACCACATGTTGTCCAGATTCATGCCGTCTAGTTGAGGCCACAAGAAGTCCGTTATCATATTCCTGTAACGAATGCCGTTCACCGTTGTAATGAGTTTTCACAATTATAACGCGTTGTTCTTTCGAAAAGCGCTCCATTTTTAATAATCGGAATAAACAGAGGTGACAGCTGTCTTTCAGAGTTGCCACTTGCATGAAAAAAAAATATTCCAATTTTAAAAAGTGCACTCTTACTGAGACACCCTTTACATACATATATATCAGAGCTTTGACCTAGTTTGACCATAGTTAAAATTTTGTTCATGTTAAAGTAAAAGGGGGCTTAACTCTCCCGGACTCCCACTACCTATTGTATTATCTACCTACATATGTATAGTCTTAGCACTTTTGTATGAAATGCGGGATCAAATTTTTATAGGCTAATAAACAGATGGGTAGTTAGGTAACTTATGTATTTTGTCAAAGTTCAAACACCTACTCACCATTGGCAAACTGTACCTAACTAAAGCATCCCGAAAGTTGGTCTCAGAGGGAATTGTTGTTATTTAATTACTAGCTGTGCCCCGCGATTTCGTTCGCGTCGAAGGCGGCAGATACACTATATACTCGTATACTAAAATAACAGCCACATTTTACCGACCCGACGTATTTCATCGCCCGCCCGCGCTATTTGTTCATAATTTCATGGGTTTTATTTTTTTTTGCGCGGAACCCTAATTCTTTTTCTAAAATAAAAGTAGCCTAAGTTACCTACTTCTTATAACATCAGTTATCTGTCAGGGAAAGTCCCGTGAAAATCAATCCCTTTCGGAGATTAGCCGGAAAAAACAGATAGACAGACCGACAGACAGACAAAAATGTTAAAATTTGTGTTTTTGTTATATACGTACCGTATATACTTTCATTTGCATTTAGTAAAAAGCTGTTATTTTGACATTACAAACAAACACTTCAATTTTATTTATTTGTATAGCTGTATAGATAAACTCTTATAGGGGAAGGGCGCTTGTCGATAGTGTTATTAATGATCAAGTATTAACTAATAGTGATGGATAAGTAACGAGATCGGGAAGTTTGTTGTTAAGTAAATCATTATTACCAATGATACAAAGAACTTCGCAAGATAAACGGATGTTGGTGGTCTAGCAGTATCTACCTACCTATACGAGTATATCTTCTACGGTACTTCACAGAGGTTTTATACAAGGTGTAACATAATTAACGCACAGCGTCTTAAGGGGTCATTGTACTCATAATTATGAACAACTTTTACTATGGAACCAAAAGTGAAATCGCGAAAAAAAAATCAGTTGCTCCCTACATTTATGTTCGTATAACTCGTCAAAATGTAGGGAACAGCTGTTTTTTTTTCGCGATTTCAGGTTTGGTCCCATAATAAAAGTTGTTCATAATTATGAGTAAAATGGCCCCTTAAGAGGTTGTGCGTTATTTATGTTACATCTTGTATAACTACAGATGTTTTACTTACGAGCAAATCGATAGCTTCAGCTGTTTTAGGGTCGGAGGCAGTGGATCATAATAGGAATCCGGATTCCGAGGAAGAGTCTTCCAACCAATATTAGAAGGATTCTTTCTTATTTCTGACCTAACCGTAGGATTTCTGTAGCCTACCTGGTACCTTAATAATTGTTAAGTGTTTCTCTCTTAATTGTTAAGTGTCTTTATTCGCTAAAGCTAAGTCAACCAATATAAGAATTTTACCAATCAATCAATCAATAAGTACATGCCTAAAATGAAGTTTTTTCCCTACCTTTTACTCTCCGATTCGGCAGCCCTAGTCAGGGAATTCTAGACCTGCCAGGTCGTCAACATGATAGTGTCTCTAACGCGTTCGTCCGCACTAGCTCATCACATACCTACCTCAATCATTCCATTCGTGTAGGTAGGTACCTACAGGGATGTCCATCAAATTATTTAGAAGACCCATTAATAGTAATGAATCGCTTGATTGTCGGCCATTCTGTTCTTACGGCGGGAAATCAACAAATTTTAAGTTACAGCGAAACTTTTTGATTGAAAATTGAGTTCCGAGTAGATCCCGAACAGTGCCAAACAAATGGATGAGTTTTAGGCAGTTCACCCTTAATACCTACTAAATAGTTCAAACTTCCCACTGACTTAATGTTTTTTTTTGCTTGTTTAATTATAGCAAATAATAATGGTGGAGACGTGAAGTATGATATGTTTAGTTACTACATATGTGCCTGTAGGTATATACCTACCTAAATACCAGATGCGTACGAATAAGAACAGAGAGAACACAACTGAAAATAAAAACCTAATCACTACAGCGTGGATATAGTAGACGGGGAGACGAAACATTGCAATCCTTAAACCTCTTGGTAAAATAATGGCGGGACCTAAACAATAAATATTTTCAAACAATCCCATTGGCTGTGTGAACAAAGCCGGACTTAATCTAGTAGGTACAGTTGACCGCACGTCGGTGGTAACGCTTTGTTGACCTTGAGCTGGCTCAGCGTAGTACGCAGTTTCAATAGAACAAGAGGCCTGGTACACAATTCACTGGTGAGAAAACCAGTACAAGGTTTTTTTTCACCAGTGGACGTGCGGCCCGCTGTACCTACAATGCGTTAATGTGGCACTTACCTATGCCCGTTTTCATTAACACTAGGCGATACCTAAGTGAATTATTGAACGCCAATAGTCGAAAATCCAACAGCGCGCTTTTATTTAGGCACTAGCTGTGCCCCACGACTTCGTTCGCGTGGAAGTCGTAAGATACACAATATCAAATATCAGCCACATTGTAATAGAACTCTCTCAACCTGCCGCGTTGCATCGCCCGCCTGTGCGTTCACAATTTTATGGGTTTTTATTTATTTTGCACGGGGAACCCTAATTCTTTTTCTAAAATAAAAGTAACCTAAGTTACTCCTTATAACATCAGTTATCTGCCAGTGGAAGTCCCGTCAAAATCAGTCTAGCCGTTTTGGAGATTAGCCGGAACAAACAGACAGACAGACAGACAAAAATTTTAAAAATAGTTTTTTTGTTACAAGTACCGTACATACTTTCGTATGCATTTAGTAAAAAGCTGTTATTTTGACATTACAAACAAACACTTCCATTTTATTTATTTGTAGAACTTAATTTGGGTGTCGCCTAGTATTTAGGAAAACGTGCAAAAGAGATTTAGAAAAACTTTGTTGAACGTTGGCAACGTCTCTGCCACACGAACGGTGTGACAGACAGTCTCTTTTAAAAACTCGGAATACCTACTTTCAGACTTCTCACGTTGTCTGTAGCTATGCGTAACATTTTTCTAAGCGTTATTTATTTTTGATTATACTTTTTAACTCCACTGATTTCATCTTTCAGAGAGCAACCGCTGCATCGCTTTGGAATGACGCCAAAGGATCTCTAGCCGGCAATTAGAGTCTTTTAATGTCTGCAAAATTCTATTGGAGAGTTTTGAAGCCTCGTAATTAATGTTTTTTTTTTCTTAATTTCCATTAAGAGTTAGCAGTTTTGGAATGTACAGGATGGTCCAAATAGTGACGTCCAAATGAAAAATCTGAATTCCTCATACCTAGGGGTATTCGAAAATACCCCATGCATCTTCCACGATTTTTGTAGTTTTCGAGTTATTACATTTTTTGTAATTTTTTAGAGTTTTCTGCCTGTGGAGCTTCAAAAATTCATAAATCTTTGTTGTAGTGGGGATTTTTCCGATGTTTTTTTTGTGACATAATAATTGTCTTGAATCTTACTTTTATACTTAAAATAATAAACTTCCTAACATTTCTGCAGGTTACTCAAAAAAGTATCGATAGCAGAGATTTAAGTTTTTAGCGGGATAGACTCAAATTTTAAATAACTCGAAAACTATCACACAAAAAATCTCGGAACATAGGTACATGGGGTATTTTCGAATACCCCTGGGTATGAGGAATTCAGATTTTTCTTTGGACGTCACTATTTGGACCAGCCTGTATAGTATAAAGGACGTACTACTCTGGGTATTGTGTCAATGAGTAGGTAGGTACCTACCCTAAGTATTAACTATAGCAGCAACATTGAAAACTTTTCAATATTCTTCCTAGTGGGCGGGCTGCCAGCTTGAATGAAGTCTTTACTCTATCTTTTACGTAAGATAGCGTTCAAAGTACCTATTTGTTAAATATTAAACCTTATCGTACCTACCTCCCTATGTACGTATGTCTATCTTATCCGACCTACCTATACCTATGTATGTACGTCTTACCTACCTATGTGACGCATGTTTTTTCTTACATTCATATTATTCCTACGTCCAAAGGCGACCTAAGTGGTCCGCATGTCAGAAAATAAATGTAACTTTGACTTTAAAACGTTAAATTTTGTTGTGAATATTTTTGGTAATTTTTATGCAAAAGAATGATTTAGAAAGTTAATCTAGGCTTAACCGAGGCCTATTTGTGAAGCGAGCCTTGTAACTAATCCCTTCAAACGAAGCTCGTCGAACCACCGGAGGAATCTTCCTATTTGCAAAACATAATGCCAATCTTTTTGCGTGGAAAACAAATAAGTATCTAGGTATTTTGACTTCACATAAAGTCCGAATACGTACCTACGTATTGCACGTAGGTAAGTACTCTGAATCCGCTCAGTCCAATACATCCTGATTTTATCTGATAATTGCATTGTTTCCGTATCTTTTAAACATTTGGACAAATAAATAAAATTGAAGTGTCTGTTTGTAATGTCAAAATAAAAGCTTTTTACTTAATGCTTATGAAAGTACATACGGTACTTATAACAAAAAAAAAAACAAATTTTAACTTCTTTGTCTGTCTGACTGTTTGTTCCGGCTAATCCCCGAAACGGCTTGATCGATTTTGATGGAACTTTCACTGGTAGATAGCTGATGTCATAAGGACTAACTTAGGCTACATTTATTTTAGAAAAATAATTTGGGTTCCGCGTAAAAAATTAAAACCCTAGGTAAATTGTGAACAAAAATAATAACTCTGGAACTACAAGTCGGATTTGAAAAATTATTTTTGCATTTGGTAGCCTTCTCGAGGAGGAAATTCACGCTACGACCCTTAGGAGCCGAGCAAATAGAAAAAAATCAGAAAGGTCGCTAAGCGAAAACAAAGTAATAGCGCAGGCGGGCGATGCAACGCGGCGGGTCGGAGGAAGAGGGAGTTTTATTATTAGTATACCTATTGTGTATCTTACGACTTCTACACGAACGAAGACGCGGGGCACATTTCGCTGACCAATTTGGTGTTGTTTTGATTTTGTGAGTCAGCGTGCTGTTTTAAAGCAAGAGGTGTATCAAGGTGTAACATAATTCGCGGGCTTGCGGACGGCGAGCAATGGGTAGCTCGCCGTCCGGTTAGGACCAAGCCCGAGTCGACGGCGCGTCGTGTTCCACGCGCGCCTCAAAGAGATGTCAGCAGTATTGACGGGGTCCGCTAGGGCCGATGCCAGCTAGGGTTGCGGGATGTTCGAAAGAGTTACCGTGGCCCCGGCACAGGCAACAGAAGGAACACGGGTGGGTTTTAGTCAGTAAAAGTCTGACACGCCCTCCCGCTCCGCCCAGAGCGGGAGAAGTCATTTGATGATTTCCCATCCACAAAAAAAAAAAAAGGTGTAACATAATTAACCCACAACCTCTTAAAGGGTCATTGTGCTCATCAAAAATCAGCTGTTCCCTACATTTTGACGAGTTATGCAAACATAAATGTAGGGAGCAGCAGATTTTTTTTTTCAAAAATGCAAATGTGCAAATGTCAAAATGTGAACAGTAGATGATTTTTCTTCGCGATTTCTGGTTTGGTTCCATCGTAAAAGTTGTTCACAATGATGAGTACAATGACCCCTTAAGAGGTTTTGCGTTAATTATGTTAAACCTTGTATACCCTGTTATCTTTCCTTTCTTGACAGGGCTAATAAATTAATTTTACGCTTGCGCAAAATGCAATTTCCTGTAGAATTTCATAACGTTCGATCGATAGACATCAAAAAGAAAAGACTTGATTTTGCAACGCACGACGCTCTACGTGATAACTGCTGGGTGAATGCACGAACATGACGGTAACGAAAGCTCATTTAAGAAATATAATTAACAATATAGGTGGGTACAAAATGTCCCAACCGATTTTCTAACATAGCTGCCGCCTAAAAGAAAACTAGTGTACCTATCTACGCTAAATAATAAAGGAAGAAACGGTGAAAAATATTAGCCAGTTAGGTAATTCTTTTGTCTTGATTTACGAAAGCTTTCTTGGAAAATATTAGTTCGCCAAAACAGCCGACAATAGCAATCCTAGCCTCTTCATCAAACAGTTTCTAAATCAGTAGTATAAATAATGAGCAATCATAAAACCTTTTGGAACGAAGTTCTTTTACGCGACTTGCGGTAGGAGTAAACTGGGAGAAATTGTGATTAACGAAAAAGCGTTCATATTTCTATGTCGCCGACAGGCGACTTTCTTCTTTCGAATTCACACAAGAAAAAATTGAAATTTAATTTTGACTTGATGAATTTGGTCATAATGAAAATACAAGATGGCGGCTGCGAAAATTTTCAAATTTTTCGTCATGGATGTCGTTTTCATGTTTTTCGAGGGTGCTAAGGCCGATAGTAAGGTCAAAATGTAAATCAAAGATGTCGGCTGCGAATATTTTAAAAATTTTCGTCATGGGTGTAGTTTTCATAGTTTTCAAGGGTGTTAAAGCCGATAATGAGGTCAAAATGAAAATCCAAGTTGGCGGCTGCGAAAATTTTCAAATTCGTCATGGGTGTCGTATTCATAGTTATCGAGGGTGCTAAAGCCGATAGTGACGTCAAAATGTTAATCCAAGATGGCGGCTGCGAAAATTTTGTTTTTTTTAAACATACGTGAGAAGGAACTTCGTACCTGACGGGGGTCCCCTAACCGCACAAGTTTTTTTTTAATAACATAAACATAACATTACGCCGTGTTTCCCCGAAGGGTTAGGCATAGGTGTACCTATAGTATACAACCCCATTTCGCCAGTTATGTTTAAGTCCCATGTAATAGGGGGCGAGCCTATTGCCATCAACCGGGCACAAATCCAGACTCCGGGCTGTTACTGAGAAATTCGAGATAGAAAAACCCAATTACACTTTGCCCGATCTGGGAATCGAACCCAGGACCTGATGCTCAGCAGTAGTTTTTTTTTATTTTTTTATATTGAAGTTATTATACATTATGTAAGGTAAGAAGGCACCTATAAGAAAATGTAAAATTTAATTTTATTGTATGTATATGGGTCTTAACATAACATAACATCACGCCTTGTTTCCCCGAAGGGTTATGCAGAGGTGTACCTATAGTACACCCACATTTCGCCAGTTATGTTTAAGTCCCATGTAATAGGGGGCGAGCCTATTGCCATCTACCGGGCACAAATCCAGACTCCGGGCTGCTACTGAGAAATTCTAGATAGAAAAACCCAATAACACTTTGCCCGACCTTTGTATATGGGTCTTATCTGAATTAAATAAATAAATAATAATAAAATAAGTTTTTTCGTTTGTTCCTTTCTGCTGACATCGTTGTACGTACTCGGAGACAAATAAAAACAAAAAGTTACCACAAAGCAGTTTCTCCACAATAATCATATAATCGTTTTGTTTGTCGGGCTACGTAGAGGAAACGAATAACATTATTCGACCCAAAAAACGCTATAGAATCTGTACTGTATTCGCTTGTAGTTGAGTAGCGTGAATAAATTTTGTTTTGTTCGGTTTTTCTCTGTCCGGAAATGCCAAGAACAGCGAAATGTTGGAAATATAGAAATAAGCTCGGTGCCAGCCCTCTGTCTGAAATTCAAACATCATGCTGGCGTGTAATGTCTGCGCTGCAAGCGTATCTAAATTATCACTCATGATGCTCGAACGCTGAACTATGCGGATAGGAATGTAGTGTTGCAGCACGATAGCCTCCTTTATTCCTTCGTATTTAATTAAGCTACGGCTGCTCTAAGTAGAAGTTTAAATATAATACCATGAAAACCACGGCAGCCACGTGACGTTACATTTTGCTATATAGCTACTTATTACTTACTATGTGATTTAAACTTTTCAGTTGCGCGCTAGGATTCGGCTGCATTTAATTGAATAGTTTTTGAAAACTTCGTATCCTACTATCGAGAACGTAACTACATGTAATGGACTAGAGGGATAGTCTTTATCCAGGTAGATTACTCTATCTGCTTTATATTTATTAGTAAACTTAGCAGTAGGTAGAACATAACCTAATGTTCTTCTTCAGATCGTTTCGTGCGCTCTTTAATTTAAAAATGTCAACTTAAAATACGGTGGGGGATATTCACACACTCGTCGTAACCTTTTAATTTATTAGCAACACCGGAACGTGTAGAAAAGGAAATTTAATTAAACACGCGGTCCAGTGTTAATACTAAATGTGGTAGGTAATAGTTTGTCTCCGAAATATCATTTGCGGTCAAAGTTGGTCGTTATAATCCAGCACATTTTGTTCATGTACTTACGAAAGTTTTTCGGCAGCAGAAATTGACTTAAAATACTATAGAACAGCTGTTTCGCAGTGCATTTGCGGAGCGCTGGAGCATTTTTCTCATAGTTTAGCTGCCAAAAATGAAGTGTTGAGTGCACTTACATTAATTATTGCGGTCGTAGGCGTTTCAATTACGTTGAGCCGGCTTTTACAAGTTCATACGATATAGATAGATGTTTCGATTTTAACAATAAAAAATCGGCCAAGTGCATGTCGAACCACGCACAATGAAGGGTTCCGTAGTTGGGATGAATTTATCCCAAGAACAAACTTGACATTGTAGTTGAAAAACATGTTCTCTCATACATTCCAACTGCAAATGTAAGTTGGTCGACTATTACTCGTAAACTTGTAAAGCCTACTTAGCTATGATAGTTTTCCTTTTAATTTCGTTGTATATACTACTACCGTGAATTTTTTCACATATCCAAAACTAACCGTTTAGGTGGCAGGGGGGACACTTTCCGCCGTGTCCTCGCGGTAGCGATCGGCGGCGGCGATCTCTCGCGTCCGGCCCTGGTCCAGGCCATGGTACGGAGCGAGAGTGCATGGGAAGCCATTACCTCCTTCTGCGAAGCAGTAATGCTCGTGAAGGAGGAGGCGGGACGCGTGAGGGAGAGGCAAGCTTTGCACCCTCACGCCCCTAGTCGCCGCAGGAGATGCCCTGGGCGTCGGGAATTGGCAGCCGATTCCCGGCCACCGTAGGCACGGGCTTGCGGACGGCGAGCAATGGGTAGCTCGCCGTCCGGTAAGGACCAAGCCCGAGTTGACGGCGCGTCGTGTTCCACGCGCGCCTCAATGAGATGTCAGCACTATTGACGGGGTCCGCTAGGGCCGATGCCAGCTAGGGTTGCGGGATGTTCGAAAGAGTTACCGTGGCCCCGGCACAGGCAACAGAAGGAACACGGGTGGGTTTTAGTCAGTAAAAGTCTGACACGCCCTCCCGCTCCGCCCAGAGCGGGAGAAGTCATTTGATGATTTCCCATCCACAAAAAAAAAAAAAAAGGGGGGGACACTAACAAAAATTAGCACTTTAAAGCTTAATATTTCAGTAACAGATCCCTTAATCGAAAAATTGTTTTGACAAACCTGCAATATTTTTGAAACACCTATCCAACAACACCCCACACCATGGGGTAGATGAGAAAATAAAAGATCCCCACTTTACGTGTACAGGAGGACCCAAATTTTTTTTTTCATGATTTTATTTTACCACTCTATCAAAATGAAATGAAATTGTTTATTCTGTAAATAGGACATCGGAATCACTTTTCTACGTCATATTATTATTTTTTTAGCTAGATGGAGTCGACATTGATTTCCTATCTGACTACCCCTGAGAAGAAACGGCGAAACAAACTCAGGGGTCAAAGTCTCTTTCTTATCGGCGTCATTAATATGTATATCCATGCCAAATTATAGCTATCTAGTACTAAGAGACTCTGAGCTAAGCTGCGGATGGACGGACGGACATGGCGAAACTATAAGAGTTCCTTGTTGACTACGGAACCCTAAAAAGCACTGTCAGTATTTAGTAGCATAACTTTTACAGTAGATAATTAAGGTATAATGTTATGAAACCTGCCAACAAAAATGCTCTAATTTTTCTTCCCTCGACATCACTATCAATCAGATGACTTAGCTGAAATATAAATAAGCACATAACATCACGCCTTGTTTCCCCGAAGGGTTAGGCAGACGTGTACCTATAGTACACCCACATTTCGCCAGTTATATTTAAGTCCCATGTAATAGGGGGCGAGCCTATAGCCATCTACCGGGCACACATCTAGACTCCGGGCTGCTACTGAGAAATTCCAGATAGAAAAACCCAATAGCACTTTGCCCGACCTGGGAATCGAACCCAGGACCTCATGCTTAGCAGTAGCGCTTGCGACCACTAGACCAATGAGGCAGTCAAATATAAATAAAAATTGTCAGAATATATATCATCTACCTACACAAATACCTCGCTAATTTTCCGTACCAGTCTTTTTTCTATGTATGAATGTAGATATCGTTTGATTAGGCTATGTATTAGTATGTATAATGTTATCCGTCTTGTTGTTGCTGTTACTAATTAACATCGTGTTCGCGCGATATTCTACGTCACTGGGTGTTCGTAAACTAACAACTACTTCAAACGCCGACTAACTACTTGTGATTCGCGGCTTTGAACTTTAAGTAACTATACGTAAACGTACATCGTGATCTAAGCTGAAAAACGAGTAAAGCTTGTTACTTCGTCCGCTTGAATAATTTACAAAGGTGTTTAACTTATGCAGCCTTCGCCAATATCCAAGCCAAGTTATTAAAGTTTTCTTAGCAATCTAATAACCCGATTTTGTGTCGATCCCTAACTTGCAATATATCCTAAACTTGGGGACAAAACGTTCCAATTTATCGTACTTATACTGTAATAAGAAACAGGGGTAGGTTTAAATATTTTGTTGACTGAATAATAGTTGAGCAATTACTTACAAACTTAGGGCTGATTTAACAAAGTCTTTTATCTGGGGAATAAAATTGACGTCTGACAGGTTTTCTAAGGAAAATCTGTCAAAAATTAAAAATTAATTCGCTGCATTAGACTAGTTATTAAGTACTAG
Source organism: Fissipunctia ypsillon (assembly GCA_947568875.1). Taxonomy (NCBI): domain Eukaryota; kingdom Metazoa; phylum Arthropoda; class Insecta; order Lepidoptera; family Noctuidae; genus Fissipunctia; species Fissipunctia ypsillon. The sequence continues at coordinate 13,474,144 of OX387652.1, forward strand.
TTATTAAGTACTCAAGATCACGCGGAATCAATTCCAAGTAAGTGATTCCATACGTCTGCTCGCGAGTGTAGGTATAAAAGTTTGGTCGAATTCGCCCTTAGAGGTTTTATAAGTATTTAGCAAGAATTTAACTAATACCTTGAAATACTTCATACTTTTTTACTCTCTAAAGTGCCCCATATTTTTAACCGACATTAAAAAAGGAGGAGGTTCTCAATTCGTCGGAAATTTTTTTTTTATGTGTGTTCCTCAATTACTCGACGACGGCTGGACCGATTTGGAAAATTCTTTTTGGTTTGAAAGCTGGTCCCATTGTCATTTGGTCAGGATCTGATGATGGTATCCTGGAGAAATCGAGGGAACTCTTCAAATATTACAGGCACACCTATAGCGATTTGGGTATTTTTTATAGTAATTTGTGCATTTGCTCTCGAAAAGCACCATTTGGTGAGTGGAACTGATGTTGAGGACCACAGCTCAATAATGAGTATTTTACGGGTTGCGATTCGATTACTTTAAAATGATTGCTAAGCAATATACGCTCGTGACAATGCATATGGTGAAGTGGAGCTGATGGTGAAGTACCAGGCGAATTCCTCAAAAAGTAATGTCCCTGCATGGGGAAAAGCAATATTTTGTAAAAGGTGATGAGCAGTTGTCATTAGGCTATTGTAACTTAGATAAATTACAAACCGACCCACTAAAAAGGTTGACTGGTAGAAAATGCCTATGGCATTAAGTCCGCCTCTGTACTTTTCTGTGCATGAAGTATTAAATAAATAAATAAAAAGTGAAAAATAAAAAATCTTTTTTGCAAAAAATACAACCGACTTCCAAATAAAAAAAATACTACAAAGTGAATAATAGCTTTAATTTCGGAAATCGGTGGCAAGACCTAAAATGCAGATCCAAAGACACCGACTCGACTTCCGAAATTAAAGTTATTTTTTACTTTGTAGTGTTTTTTTTTTTTGGAAGTCGGTTGTGTTTATGTAAAAAAGTTTTTTGCCGTTAAACTCAGAAAGCTTAAAGGACGCGAGGGGTTCGGACATGACGTCAGTCTGGAAACCGGTCATCATAACCTATCCCTAATATCCGTTACGAAACGGTAAATATGGTAGAGATACCTCTCTGCTTTTTTGATTTTTTAACGTTTTGTATGTGCCCATAGATTCCGCCACAAACACATGATATGTATATAATTTTTTTTTTGGTGATCGAGAGAAAAGACGTTCGTGGTAGGTACCTATAATTTGATTGTGATTAATGTAAAACAGGAAATCGGTTGGGGTCGTTGAAGTATGTATCTTATTTGATTGAGGCTAAGTTCATATGACCACGCAGAACTACTATCCACGCGGTAAAAGATCAAACTAAATAGTGTTTATCGTCTACATTAACGTGCGCTACCGCGTGGCACAGCGCGGTGCGCTCCGTCCCGTGCGCAAGATCTTGTACCGCGTGTTACCGCGTGGTGCAAATTCTGCGAACCTGTATCGACTCGTTCAGTTGCTCCGCGCGGCTTGAGACGGACACACGCACAGATCCAAAAAAAATAAGTAGCGAAGACGATGTATCTATCGATTTGCTTATCGATGAAATTGAAAAAAGAGATGCCATTTGGAATCTTAACTTTAAGGACTATTCAAATAAAATAATAAAAAGAAGGTCTTGGGAAGAATTGGTGATATGCAATATCTTATAGCATCATCAATGAATAAATCATTTTCAACGCAATCATATAAAAAATGAAAAGATGCAACCGACATCCTGAAATAGTTAAAAAAAATTCTTCGTGTAGTCTCGGGTCGGGATATAAAGTGACATAAAGGCTTGAAGAAAGTCTTTCACTTAAAATAGGATGCACCCAGTATCGTCTTTGTCTTCTGCGACGTCTCAGTTTTCGGTATAAAATCCATAAGCAAAATGCCTCCTCCACGTCCATTCTCAATCAATGTTGATGCCAAACTGGCTCGCGTACAATGCTGTCATGTGAACGCTCTCCCACCGCGTGGCGACACGCGGTGCCGCGCGCTCATGTGAACTTAGCCTAACTGTCAGAAAAAAAAACTTATGGAAATAATTATTGGTATGAAATCGTAACTAACAGTTCGAGAAAGTATCAAAATCAACACAACGGATAACGTTATCGACGTGAGACTCACAAAGGAGGCGTTTCGTTCTCACACAATTCAGTTAATGGCATAAACGTCATTACGTCGTAACGTAAACATCATTTGCTATTCAACTGTAAAATCTAGTAAGTAGAGGTGCTAATGAACACTTTGTGCACAGCTGATATAATTATCCTGAGCCCGAGTCGCGAGTTACCCAGCCGTTACATTAAGTACATTTGTGAAAGTCCCCGCACATACACAGATGTGTGTACATAATAAGACTTCATCACATTCAAGAGAGCAATTAGGGAGGCCACTCGTTCGTTTACACTACGACGTCTGGCGAATTAGTTGTTTACAGTGGCAAAAATGTAAGTCTTCATCTCTTAAGCAAAAGTAGACTGGGTAGTCCGTTTAATGTACGGGCTACAAAGCTCATACCTACATAAATAAAAAGATTTAGCTGCACCTACATGTTTTATGTCTAAACGTTTTTAGAATTTTCTTCCTAAGATTTGAAACACACTAATAACCTCTAATCGCAGTACTGAGCCAAGTGCGTATTTATCATTGTCTTTAGTCATAAATTCAATAAAATTCCTTTAGAGGCTCAGAAAATACTGTTCGCAAGACCATTAAAAAGTCAACATGTATTTAAATGTGATATAACGCCCTACCCTTTTTTCCTTTCAGGATGGAAAATTCTCCAAGGACTCTAAACAAAACAATGCTCCTACAACACTGCTGCATACCTATACATTCAGGGTACATAGGTACTGTTTCAATATATAACTGTGACGTAATAGCCTGTCAGTCTTCTCGTTATCGAGGCGCCAGAGTAACTTGTTTTCTTTCAGTTAATTCTTATAATGACGTGAAAGGAAGCGGACTCATTATATTTCCGTCATCCGTTGATTAATGTACTCAATGATTCATGGCTAAATAACTGTGAGCGCTAATTATATTTCAAGCGGAATGGTTATAGTTGTACTTATTGATACGAATCTTGCGGGAAAAATCTGTGTAGGGAATAAGTCAATATCATATTCGCATTTTGAAACAGTACGAGTACGTGTAATGACATTGTTAAAACTCTCAGTCTGAATTTGTTATAATCCCGACTTAGTCGCAGACTGTGCACCGAGAATCCGCCGAGATCAATTATATTCAGTGTCGCTGCATGCCTGCATCGCTCCACACAATGTGTGAGTGGGTCTGTGGGTGCTGTGTACGTAGCTAGCAGACTGCGGTGACACTGTGATAAATTGAACCACTCATTGGAGCACTTATCGCATCCTGAGACGGGCTTATCTATAGACACGACTAAGTACGTCGACATTGACACTTACCGAGTTAAATCAAGCTCCGAGGTTTCCATAACAAATAAATACGAATTGCTATAACATTTTCGTATATAGTGTAATGTATTGTATATTTCAGTGGGGAATGTAATAATGTCGTCAGTCCCCGTATGTCCCGGCCAAGATCAGAGCACCCATCTTGTCTCGTGGGTGTCGTAAGATGTGATTAAGGGATTAAATCAGGTGGGAGGGCAGTGAAATACGCGTATACCCTGATTATGTTGGAAAATATGGTTTCTGGGTTTCGAACGTCATATTTTATGATATATACTTATATTTTGCGTCTTACATATTAGAAAATGAATGAATTACTTCGTAGTGCGCTTGCTAATGAGCGCAAGTTTAATTTACGCAAAACGAACCACAGTAATTGGCCGGAAAATGTCCGAACGTAGACGAGCAATGATGTTACAGAGGAGATTGATTTATCCATCATCATTTATACATTATCCATTGTTCAATGTTCTGCTAATGTATTTTCAGTTACCTATATACCTACCTATTTTGATAAAGGCGCAGCCTGTATAATACTAGAGGGTATAGGTATAGGTACCTACTTAGTAAGGAAAACCTGACAGTGAATCCATAAATTTTCTAATAACACAATCCAGAAGAACAAGAACAAAACGTTAAGCCCACAATCGATGGCAAACGGAAAAGATAAAGTAAAAAAAATCAAATCCTCGGAATTTATGAAATTTCTTAAAATGCTTATCTCCGTGAGTTATTGGCACCGTCGCAGCCAGTGAGCTAAGAGATCTTGCGAGCGTCACGAGTTCACGCCCACTTCCACGACGACGTGGAGAGAAATGTGTCTAGGTCTTGTTTGCTTTTTACAAATGCGATTTTATTGCTGCCCAAGTTAAATCTACTGGTAAGATAACAAGTAAGATTATTTATTATTATTAATTCGAAACGTAACATGAAACGAACTGAATGGGTTTCGTGTTTTTTTTGCATTTGTCTATTATTTTAAGTTTGTTCACATCTTCAAGCCGTGATTTACAACTGTAAATTAAGTATTTATGAATGGTTTGGCTTGTACCAAAACCACGAACATAAAAAAGCAATGCAATGTCGGTATACACTGAGAACTTTTCTGACGTGCTGCCGAACCCTCATTCTAATTTAATTAAGTCTTTATTAAAATTTCAGCATGGCATAAATTAACTTTATTAAGATATTTCATAATAATTCTGGTTAATATTGTAACAGTAGTAAATGGCTCATTTCTAGCCTTATCTCCTCTGGGAAGCCGCACCCTTGACCCTTTGACTGATGAAAAAATAACTTCACGCTGTCTCCTGTATATTTAATTGGCCACCGGCTAAATAAACGAAAGCGTGACAAAAAAGAACAACAAATGAAGAGTTTTGCACCCTGCAATGATGTAGGTAACGAACTGCGAAACTTTGTTTGCACATTTCTTTGTTTTAACAGAAAAACCGGACCTTCTGCATAGCTGCTAATTGCGTGACAACAGCGAGGCAAAAAGGCAGATAAGAGTTTAGGAGTCGTTTTTAATTGTTAGTATAATCGTGCGTGTATCTTAATTAAGAACTATACATAAGCTGCTAGTCTGACTACGAAAACTGCAAAAAATATAATATTTTTGCCAAATGATCAGGGCTACTGTTTTATTATTGTATATAATTTTAGGTATTGTTTTACGCGGGCTTGCGGACGGCGAGCAATGGGTAGCTCGCTTTCCGGTAAGGACCAGGCCCGAGTCGACGGCGCGTTATGCTCCACGCGCGCCTCAATGAGATGTTAGCACCATTGACGGGGTCCACTAGGGCTGATGCCAGCCAGGGTCGCGGGATGTTCGAAAGATAACTGAAGGAACACGGGTGGGTTTTAGTCAGTAAAAGTCTGACACGCCCTCCCGCTCCGCTCAGAGTGGGAGAAGTCATTTGATGATTTCCTATCCAAAAAAAAGGTATTATTTTATATTGTCGTACCTAAACCAATTATTAACCGTTTTCGCACAATCTCGTCCAATCTAATACATTAATTTTGTTCACATGTTTAAAGGCACATTGGGCACAGCCTGGGCTAAACTCGAAATCTTTCAACAATTATGATCCCCGAATAAATTTGGTCGACCCATTTCAATATCTTTTGCCACTTCAGTAAAACGCGTGTTTTTTGTCATCGGAAAAGCTGGGAACGATCATAAAATGATAAACATAATTTCGTAATGAATACTAATTGTGCCGGGTGTTATAAATGCCAAAATCCGAGGATTACCCTTTGCGTCCGGCGTGCCGCCAATTTACCCTGACATGTGATTATTCAGATGTCGATCGGTTCAGACCGAGTATCGTAGAATTGAATATGTGCATGAAGCCAGGAATATAAATTCGGCACTGGCCGGATTTACGAGCCTTCCAAAATGGAATCCTTACGCTAAGCTGACGACCATTCAGTACAGTCGGCACCAAGAATTACAATATGTAAAGGACAGTTCTTATTCCAGTGCACTGTATCCTGTTTTGTGAGAATTGACCGTGATCGTGATCGCTCTTCAATTCGTCGACTCAAAAATATTATTTTGTGGAGACATTGATTGTTTCTCAGCACATCGATATAAACTATCCAATAAACGATATTTTGGCAAAGAAGACTCAATTGCAACATTTTGGATCGATATTAACTTTGTTTTATCAAACAAAACTGACGAGCCTAGCAGCCGGATATTTTGCGCAAAAACTGTACACTGCGTTCAAAACAAATCGTTGTACATTGTGACGCCCCAAACGTTTTCAAAATTAATCTATAGCGCACAATACTCCAATGTTGTGATTATTTCGTTTATTTTCCTTAATAAGTGTACACTGGAGTCGCATTGTAAGAAGGTTGGATTCATTGTTTATTATGACTGATACTCGAACTGCGAGTGATCAAATTCTAATTAGCACTAATTGTCTCGTCTCACGATCAGTAACGTGTCTACTAGGTACGGCTGCCACATTACACGAAAACAGCTTTACAATATAGGAGGTGCACACTGTACCTCATTAACATTAATCTCTGGGTGAACTTCATATATGTAGAGCTACAAGTACGTGATGTATACGAGTAGGTGAATAGGTTCATGCTTAATTAGATATTCACACCGAAAGGCAAAAACGGAATTTCGTGGCTTGGCTCGGTCGTAAGTCCGCCCTTTCTCAGTCATATGTGAATATTTCTAAAAGGTCTCAAGGTGCTGTAAACTTAATATAGACATAAAATTCGCATGTTTACGAGTAGCAAGCATTCACAAAGCACGAATAGTCAATCTACAAAAGTGCTTTAGATTTGAAAAATACAAACCTGGTTGTTAACATATTCATGCGTGAATGTTTAAATCGCTTGGGTGCATTACATTTATACTTGTGACTACAAAAATGAGAAACATGGTAGAGATTAAAAACCAAGTAGTGTACTACAAATTCTTAATATGTTCATTCCGTGCGTTTTTTTTTTTTTTTTTTTTTTTTGTGGATGGGAAATCATCAAATGACTTCTCCCGCTCTGGGCGGAGCGGGAGGGCGTGTCAGACTTTTACTGACTAAAACCCACCCGTGTTCCTTCTGTTGCCTGTGCCGGGGCCACGGTAACTCTTTCGAACATCCCGCAACCCTAGCTGGCATCGGCCCTAGCGGACCCCGTCAATAGTGCTGACATCTCTTTGAGGCGCGCGTGGAACACGACGCGCCGTCGACTCGGGCTTGGTCCTTACCGGACGGCGAGCTACCCATTGCTTGCCGTCCGCAAGCCCGCGCCTACGGTGGCCGGGAATCAGCTGCCAATTCCCGACACCCAGGGCGTCTCCTGCGACGACTAGGGGCGTGAGGGTGCAAAGCTTGCCTCTCCCTCACGCGTCCCGCCTCCTCCTTCACGAGCATTACTGCTTCGCAGAAGGAGGTAATGGCTTCCCATGCACTCTCGCTCCGTACCATGGCCTGGACCAGGGCCGGACGCGAGAGATCGCCGCCGCCGATCGCTTCCGCGAGGACACGGCGGTGCTCTGCCCAAGCCGGGCAGACCTCCACCGTATGCTCCACCGTGTCCTCCGGGCGATCCACACAGTGGTGACACCCGGGCGTTTCCTCCCGCCTTATCCGGAACAGGTACCTCCCGAAGCACCCGTGTCCGGTGAGGACCTGCGTCAGGCGGAAGGTGAGGACGCCGTGGCGCCTCTCCAGCCACTCCTCAAAGAGGGGACTTATCGCCGCAATTGTGGCGTGCCCAGCGCTGGGTTGCGACAATCGCACTCTCCATGCCGCCATGAGATCCTGCCGGAGCTCTGTCCGCCGTGCCGCGATTTCTCGCGGCAGTTCATTCCGTGCCTAAATACTCAAAAGTGAGCCAACCAGGCTCCAAAATTTTCTCATTATTTTTATATTAACATGCATTGCCTCAACAACGAAGTGCCGGAATCTTGCCCGAAATAAAACACGAGCTTATTGTTTACACTGCAAAATTTCCCATTTATTCGACGTCGGCTCACATCGACGGGGAAACGTGGATGTGAATGTTCGTTGATGTTTGTTTTAGTGACGCCATGCCCCACCGCATAGTATTCATGTAATCCATAATAATATGAGATATGGCCTCATAAGAAGAGCCTAGTATTGTTGTCATAATGATTTTGACATGTGTTATTGCGAACATTGTGTTTTGAAATGAAATAAATTTGAAATGCGAAATGAAATTAATGTGATATAAAATGTTCCATACAATACCAAAGTCATTAAATCTACGCAATTTAAATTGAATATGAAGGAAAAACAGAAATATAATTATAATGGTTCTTTCCGAATATTTCTATTATAAAATTCTTTCTTTAGTAAACTAGAGGTAGAAAAATAAGTTCATTATTTGTTTGTAAGCCCTTTTCAGGCATTTTCTGACTTTATTTTCGAAGTAGATAGACTGAACTATTTTATCCAGTTTTCCGAGAATAACGTGCTTAATGTTCTTTCAGTTGTTATTTGCCATTAAACTGCAGGTGTTCACAATTATCTTTTTTACAATAACTTCATCTAAAAGAATTGTGACCTTCTATTATAGTAAAGTCGATTCTCATATAGGTAAATCTACAAAATGCCAATTCATCGAATTGAAAGAAACACCGCGAAGATATGTAGCACATTTTTGGCGTCAGAACAGTATTTTTTAAGACATAACAAAAGGTAGGACACTGATCTGGATATTCTTTGTTTATCCTTATAAGTTTCAACAAGTATTACTCCAAATATACTACCATCATGGGAGATCAGGGGCATCTAAATGTGTTCTAAAATTATAACGCACAAGCTAAGAGAACTCAAAACGTGTCACACGCCTTTGTGAATAGGTGCATAGTGACAAAGTAAAGGACCAACATTGTAGTTTGTATCTTTAAAGTGGCTACGGGCTGGAGTTCCACCTTATAGCTTACAGCTTAAAAAATCAACTGGCGAAATGTGGGTGTACTGCAGGTACACCTCTGCCTAACCTTTCGGGGAATACAGGCGTGATGTTATGTATGTTGTGCTAAAAAATGAAATGAGAAGTGCTTGGTTCAAACGCCGACACTAATAAAACTGAACATTTTACGTTAAGTCTTTAGGTAAATTGACTAGCTACACAGGTATTCGAGCACATATAAAAGTAATTTGATGCAAAATGGCATGCAGGTTGTCGCTGCAGATGCCGTGGTGAGGAACAGTTGAGCTTTTCGTCGAACATTAACGTCTCGATACATATTCACATTCAGCGAGCTTATTAGCTGAGCTGACCTTGCGGTTATCACTCACTTATTACTAGACATCCCCTCGCCACCGGATCGAATTCTGCGGTCACCATTCCGGGACATAAAAGTTATATTGTCATAGTAGTCTGCTAATGTGTACTCCTGAACTGGGGCCTTGTAACGGTTGGAAGATAGTATTGCCAAAATGAACACGTCTCCATAAGCGTAACGCTTTGACAATGATTTGTAATGATTGTGTGCTTGTTTACTGTACAGGACGATGCCCCTACTTGATATAAGATACCAAGCAGAAAAGGGTGGTTCTTTATCGGAAGCCACTCAAGAGTTGTATACACACTATTGTATCGTATTGTCGAGTGTCTTGTGACGTAAATCGCCGGACTCACGCTTCACTTCGCGCGTACGGCTCCCTATTTCAACGCGTACGTTTCCCGTTTCCGTGTTAACTGTTCAGTCCCTTCGCCGTTCGTTTCCCCACTTTCCCCATACGTGTATTGAGGGCCACGTGTTGCTTGTGGGGAGACACGGCCAAATTGACTTAGTCTGCTTTTTGAAGCAAAGGTGGCAGGTGAATGACGCCCTGGCGGCCCTTACACGTCGGTTACAGGGGCGGGTCAGTGCACAGGCTTACCTCGTAGCTTTATAGAGCCCGCAGCAGCGCGCGTGTCTTAGGTTGCAGGGCATTGAATGTATTCTTGCAAATTACACATAACTGAAAGTAAGAGAGGTATTTTCGATGTAGGTACTGCCGAAAGAATGCATTCATGGTACAGGCTGTTTTTATAAAACTTGGCATATTTTGTTCTTGGAAATATCTAATAACCATAATGTTTTAACTCAAGAGGTGATTACGTGTCTTGTTATCATAAAAAATATGTAAAAGCATCCAGTTTTTGTATTATTTATGCGGTCGTTTGCCATCACAGCCGAGTCATAGACATTTGCCAGGGCTGAGTTTTCAACGACTTATCAAGGTTATATTGGACAACATTCCATTACGTATATTTTTCGTTTGACATAAAATATTTGCGGCCTGTTTTCGTATTTTCCAATTTCAAAAGCAATAAATAACTTTGTATTTAAATAAATTATATGAAAATATCCCATTATTATATAGCAATTTACTTGTGATGCAACAGCTTGTACTACTAATGGTGAAGGATGAAAGAGAGCTGAACTAACCGCAAAGTAAAGGTAAGCCATCTACGAGATTAAAATTCTGAAGAAGGTTGCACTGCATTGTGATTCTCGTAAGTACATTCTAGTAAACGTCTCTGTGTGTGTGTTACTACTTACTATTTCATTTAAAAGACCAGTCGTTGGCAAGAACATTGAAAAGTTATAAAGAATATCAACATTTAAAGAATACAATTTTACATTATCTTTACGTTCTTACCTTGAGAGGTCAAGATGGATTAGCATTAAAAAGGTTTAAAATGACCAATAGGTATGTACATACCTAGCGTGAAAGAATCCTTACCAAACTCCACGCAGTATATATTATTCACGGTTGGAAGGTAGAATCCTTGGTTTTCGCTTTACTTTCCGATCAGCACAAAAACAAAATTAGCCAGTAAGCTCTAAACATACCCAATGCATTACCATCCCCGAGCCGGAATCTGAGGTAGTATATTATATTGACTGGCGATGATAAAATATCCCCGGGTTTGCACACTGAGTACTATACTAAAATAAATATTATGATACATAAAGTCGAGGGATAAGCTGTTCGAGCGAGTTTCTGTTTGCTGACATATTAATTCATTTTGATTACATTGCCGAATATCGGACAAACCCGAGGCCATATTTTGCATCTCAAATAGGTAGATATGCAGTTTCAGGTCTATGTTACCGTCCTGTGTCATGGTATTATGTATACTTTATGCGAAAACACAGCATCAGCAGTAATGGGCGCATAGGTGACTTCCGAGTTAGAAACTTACATATAATGATAGAGTTTACCTAAATTTAAATCGGTAGACCGGACAAATATTTCTTCCAATGCCGAAAAAAACCTAAAAATCCCTGAGTACAGAATGTAAATGTTACCGCTAAAGAACAGATATTTATTCAGCTTATAGCTAAAAATCCTTTTATTTAATTTAGGTCTTACAATTTTACATCAATCAATTACATTAAAAATTCAATCATGTATAAAGCACATATTATTAAATTAACACAAATTAACCTAATATTCCGACCACTTAGGGTAAGTACAGCGTGGAAATATTTAAATTCTGCAAAGCCGAACGCTTGCCAAGACGGGTGGATGGCCATAACTTGCGGGTAGGGGGCGCTGCGGCCGCCGGTGTGAACGCGACCTAATACTGACAGATGGCACAGGTAAATCAAGCGAATAACATTTTTCGTACGATTAATCTCCCGCGCTATTTTGTCGCATAATGGTATAGCTTTTTATGTAAAGATCATCAAGGGTTAATGAACCCACAAATGGTATCTATTTTATTTAACGATTTTGAGCCTATAAGTAGTTTGTAATACTATACCGGCCATGCCCTGATTTTATTGGGGTCGCTATTTTAAAACTAGCAATAAAAAACACGGCTTCAATCTAACGATAACAAAGCAACAATAATTCGGCCATGCATGGGTAAATGCGTTCTATTGACAAAATCTCTGTGATTGGAACTGTGCCCATAAATGTGGGTGTACTCGGTGGAGATACACCCACAGTCATACACCTACAGTTAACCACTTCACTCGAGGCTGACAGCTACAGTTGTTGTATATTTAAGCCGTTTCAGATCAATGTTTATTCTTTGCTTCTGGCTAAATCCGCCCACACTATGAAAATAAGGTAAAAAAAAATCTCTACCGAAGGTGGGCGTTTTTCGCCGGGAGCACTAGTGTATCCCTGATTATATCAGTACTTTAGAGTACTGATATAGTGCCCACTGGTACACTGATAACTTCATACTATTAAAACTTGGTCTATTTTATAGTTGCGGAACTCTGACGGTAATTGATCCATCTACAATCTGCAAAGGTAATTTTCTTTTAACAAACCAGACATGTCAATTTTCCTGTAAAGGTATCAAAATAAATAAGTAAAGCTACATTTTAATGCTAATAAAAACGGGATACAAATCTTACATTAGTATAATATTAATAACAGGTTTTACTAGAAAAACAAGCAATTAATCTCGAGAAGACGTAATGCAATACGTATAGTTTACAGCTGTATTTCATTCTGCTAGTTGGCCCAACTAACATAAATCAAGCCTGGGCTCATTAATAGAAACAAATGATCCCTCTTTTATTGATAACAAGCTCGGGAACCGTACGTAATTGCTACTTCATTGAGTGCACGTAGCACCGCGCTACGGCGTAGCGCCGTAGCGAGACAAATGCTACGCTCCGTAACTGATAAGAAAAAACGATTTGCGTAATGAAATGGTAATATGGGGTGCATGGTTGATTATCATATTGCTTACTTAGTATAAAAGTAATCATGTGGAAGTGCCCTAGATACTGTAATCCACTTTATTATTGGGAAAATATGGTATATCATTTTGTGATAACCCTAAATAAAACGTATAAAAATAGGCCACCCTATTTAATCGATGTAGGGGTTGTCAGGATGGATGTTTGTATCCAAAATTATAACGATGAATTGTCGATAGTCATATTCCAAAAGTTGTTTTCACAGAAAACCTTTTAGCTCATGGTATAAAAGATACTAATTCCTTTGTGAACCGTTTTTAGTTTCACGTGCATGCATATAAACGCTTTCATAGATGAAGATTAATCCAATTCCCGTAGCTCATAGGCATGGGTACCACATTTATGGTCAAGCTCAGTCACGCTATTGGACCGAGATCAATTAATCAAGTCAGCGAGGTTCACTTGCGTCTGTAGTTGAGGTGAGAGGTGATCACTTATCACTAGAAGTAACACAATTTGTTCTTACGCCCGTATTAATAAACCACTCTAATTGAGAGCTAGTTAACTTTATTATTACGGATACTTTCATGTGGAAACCCTCCTTTTTCCTGAGAAGAGTTGTCATTCTCAGTACTTTTGGAGAACGGAGATTTCTGGTGAAAGGCATAGTGTTGTTTCTACTGTGCTACTCAGTTGACTGGCCCCAGGGAAACAAATCATTACCCCCAACACCCTCGTGGTATACGGAAGCACGTGACCACTACGTGCTACCATCCTCCCCAGGGTTTACTAATCGGACCTGACCCGCGATTGCTCTCTCAATTGTTGGTATTGTTAGATCATGTGTAGAATTGGATATATTTTGATTGAACCCGCTTTTCTATCTAAAAGTCGCAATAGAGTTTAATAGTAGAGTTTCCCTGGGGAATAGTTCACACAGAGGGAAATATTACCTCCTAACCTACATTATTAAACAAGCAACATTGTTGGGTTCCGGTTTCAAGGGAAAATTACAAGCAATACTTTTCAACTCGGACTCAGGATGATGTCGGTATTAGGTTCAATTACCTGGTCTGGAAAAGGGCTGCTGGGGTTTTTCAGTATCAACCCGGAATTGCGATAAGCTTTCCTCCTCTAATACCTGGGCACAGGTAGCGCGTGTGACATTACTCCACTGCCTACCTCTTCGCGTGTTATCAGCGTGACGTGACGCATATCTTCATCGTAAAAGTAGGAAATTAAACATAAAAAAATAAGAATACAGTCTCAAAGTTTCAACTTATAAAGACAGACAAAATAAGTGTAAGTTTAAGTAAACTGTTTATTACAGATCCGAATGCTCGGGAAACGAATCTGTACGAGAATTTCCCATAAACAAGAATAACTTCGAGATATATCCTCATTCATCGCACACAACTTTGCAGTTGGAATTCTCTGTTGAAAACAGCAAAAGGAAACAACTGGGCCCACCTTCCTCTGAAATTGTTCTTTTCATATTCTTTCCATGAATACTTTAAGAGCAAGAGCTGTTGAAGTGAATGTATCGGAGACGAAACTAAAATATCCGACATGTTATAAACATAAAATTATGAAGTATACGGCTTGAATATATTTATTATTGCCACTAGTTTCCTGTTGCTGTCCTCCCGAAGGAGTTTCCGTAGTAACATATGGTACGTTTCGATGATAAACTGATAATATTACACATATTTTTCAGCGCTTTTGCACTAGTAACTCGTAATTTTATTAAAAAGTTCGCTTCTTTCATCCGAATAAATCCGAAATAAACAGGAAGTTTGTGTATTTCTAATTTGTTTCGGTTATTTACAGGCTTTTTATATAATCAATATCAACTAATACCGAGTGAATCGCGAGTTATTTACCGGTAATCGAATTTACATTGAATATAACACGCGAGCGGCGCCGACCCGCCTTTCAGAGCTCCTTTATTATTGTATACTTTTAATTAAGCACTTCTTTACCAACCTTTATCTACAAGCTTGCCGTCTAATACAAGCTTAAAAGATTTTTAATAGATTAAAACACATCAGCGAAGTACATTTTTCTGTAATAAAAATATTTCACTCATTTTCAACTCACTAATTATGAAATTTTGATTTAACGTTATATCCACGAAGCCTCGGTGGCAATTAGTTTTGTCTCATTCTCTTAATAATTAATGAAGTTCCTCTGTTTCTATTAAGTAGTAAGTTCGCTGTTTACTTTCTTTCCGAAGGGCTCTAGTGTCTGTCAAATAACACCATTAAATTGTTATTTACTCTGAATTAATTTAATGGAAACAAGAACATTATTTTACATTAAAATGGCGTAAAGGAGAAAAGTTGGCAATGATTTCCTTGATTGAATTAACAAAACGTGCCATGTAAACATGTAAAAATTTAGGTTTATATCTACATACAGCTGATGTTATGGTCAGCTAGGTATATGAAAATATAATATTACCAATATGTGTTTTAAATTACAACCTATTCAGCCATAAGAAGTGACATAGACGGAACAAAAACTGATTAAAAAAGAGCTTCCGAAAAAAAGTCCATTACCCCTATACAAATTACCGTACACCGGGCCCTTACTCAGAAATTGCACATTAAAATGTTAACAGGACTTACACATTACGGAACCATAAAACATTTTGCTATTATAAGAAAATTAAGATGCCCTGGGCGGCTTTTAAGCGCGAATTCATTCCGAATATTAATGGGGCTCTCTCATATCGCGTATACTTCATGTATGTTAACTATGAAAGCTGTCAGTAACAGATATATATCTGTGACCGGAGGTGTGCGGCGTTCAATTCCCACAGACTTGCCTCTAAACTTGCGCTCAACTTTCGTTTACCACCACTATGTATACTGCATACAAAAAGTGTCTAAACCTTGAAAAAGAATAAACCACGATCATTATTACATAACACCATAACATCACATATAACATAACGTAACTGTCGAAATGTGGGTGTACTATCTATAAGCACACCTCTAAATAATAAACACGTGGTTGTTATAGGCATGGTCCATGCGTCTAGCACGTATGTATAAATCAATTATAAGGACTGTTTCTTTGACATTAATAAAGGAGTCATGGCATTGGTTTTGTGTGGATGTAACGCATATTTTCTCCCAACTTGTTTCTTTTTTGTGTTTTTCTTTTTTGCGTCATGTTTACCGCAAATAAACGTATTTTCTTTCTTTTCTTTTCTTTCATTTACTTTGGCACGATGGAATCAAAATGAAATAAATGTAATTAGTTTGCTATGTCCCTTTATCACATTTTCATTTCCGATAAACATGGTGATATAATTCAACGCAATTGGTTATTATGCAAATACCATTATTGTTTTCCTAATGATTTAGACGTGTTAAATGTTTATTCGCTTAACTGATACTGTCTAAATTAACGCGTTTATGGTAATTTAGACGCTATCCGATCCGCAGTGCTCATTATCCCACTAGCAACGCAAAAGTAATGAAATACGGGTATTTTACAAAACAATTAAACATTGTTCGAGCATTGCTTTTCAATTTCCACCGATCATTAGTCTAGCAATAACATAAATTAGCATTCACTCTTTTTCAACTACAAAAAAGAAGTAGCAATAAACAGTTGCGTATCGTTCGATAGGAATAAACAATAAATCCATGCTTATGATCGCACACAAAGCTAGGAAGCAATTGAATAGTCCAACCACGGGTAGCACGTATTTATATTGCAAGCGGTTGAAAGGCTTGGCGTGGCTCCAGTTAGCCTGGGTCGAACATCGCTGTCGGCATCGGCACCAGCTAGCGGCTCGTCTACACGCCTCTAGCGGCTTATTTTATAACTTGTTCCGCCCGTGCGCCGCCCGTCGGCCGCTCGCCGGCCGCCCGCCGGCGTTTTATCCGTGAAACACGTTTTGTATTACCATTGTCATAAAGCGTTGAATATTTTGACTCTCCAAGAGATTTCTGTTCCGGTAATCATAATTGCTACCTACCTAAAATTTATAAAATTTTGATACGTTAAATTAATCACTTCCGTTTGGCTACGAATATTACACGTCCATCACAGATTTGCAATTAGGTTGCAAATTAAGGTTTACTCTGTCATAAAGATAATTTCACATATGTAGGTAAGTATCTCGGATGTGACATCAAAAATTAAAACGACCTGTAAAATATTACCCATAGCATCGCAATGTCATCATCATCTGCCTAGCCTTTTCCCAACTATATTGGGGTCGGCTTCCAGTCAAACCGGATGCAGCTGAATACCAGTATTTTACATGGAGCGACTGCCTATCTGACCGCCACAACCCAGTTACTGGGTAATACGATACCCCTTGGTAAGACTGGTTGTCAGACTTTCGGGCTTCTGACGACCCGTAACGACTGTCAAAGATCCACGAATGACAGCCGGGACCAACGGCTTAACGTGCTTTCCGAGGCACGGAGGAGTCTCGGTATATAAAGATGGTCACCCATCCACGGACCAACCCCGGCAAGCGTAGCTTAACCTGATGGATCGACCCATGCGGCTGATATTACTTAGCCACGAGCTCTGAATGTAAATGGAAATAATTATTATTTTAAAATATAATCTGAACCCATCACTTATTTGGAATTATTCTATCAATATCTGCTAATTCCTCTAAGTGTCGCATCACACATCAGCAGTGGCGAAAGCACCATATAACACGATTTCTACCGGCTTCCTTTCGGAGGCTCGCTTCAGCAACTGTACCGCTATTGGAAAATGGCACAGTCAATAGTGTCTACTATTGCCAAAAAAGTTACAACCGGCTTCGCTTCGGCTTCTCTCTTACAAAAATGAACACCTCGCCACTGCACATCAGTATCGTAAATTTGCATTTTGTTAAAAAAGCCTAATGCTACGGCATGAAGCACAAATATAATAAGTCTTATAAAATTCAATTGAAAACGTCGCTTAGGCAGTTACAAAAAATATGATAGTCGTAAAGGAATGCGATGTGTTCCTGGCTTATTTTGGTGAGTGAATACAGTAAGTAAGGGGCACTCCGGGCGCTTGCGTACGCTTCGGCGAGCGTGCATCGTAGTCTTTGAGCAATTTTATTCAGTCTACAACTCCGCTCCGATAGACAGCGGAACAACGTGCGCAAAAATTAAAAGCTACAACGGCACATTGTTATGATACAATTCCCAATTCTTCCTCATACTATCTGCTCGTTAAGGTTTTGCTCGCAAAAAAGGACTTCACGAATGAACTTTGTTTTAATAATTTCCTCGGGAACGTTACAGCTTCCTTCGCATAAATGCTTTTATTATTCGTAGGCCATACCACTTAATGAAACATTGTGAGTTATGCGAAGATGGAATTTTAACGTGTTAAGCATTTTTATGCAAAAATGTAAATGATATGATACATCAGATTGCAAAGTGTTTATATCTTGTTAGTGGAATGTGTTGACATTCTACTTAATGTTCGTCGGTTGCTTTTGATGTCATAGAAACAATCATATCACCTAAGGATCATAAGTTACATACCTTTTTTTGGATGGGAAATCATCAAATGACTTCTCCCGCTCTGGGCGGAGCGGGAGGGCGTGTCAGACTTTTACTGACTAAAACGCACCCGTGTTCCTTCAGTTGCCTGTGTCGTTGCCACGATAACTCTTTCGAACATCCTGCGACCCTAGCTGGCATCGGCCCTAGCGGACCCCGTTAATAGTGCTGACATCTCTTTGAGGCGTACGTGGAACACGACGCGCCATCGACCCGGGTTTGGTCGTTACCGGATGGCAAGCTACCCATTACTCGCCGTCCGCAAGCCCGCGCCTACGGTGGCCGGGAATCGGCTATCCATTCCCGACGCCCAGGGCGTCTCCTGCGGCGCGTGTGGGGCGTGAGGGCGCAAAGCTCGCCTCTCTCTCTCACGCGTTCCGCCTGCTCCTTCGCGAGCATTACTGCTTCGCAGAGGGAGGTGATGGCTTCCCATGTACTCTCGTTCCGTACCATGGCCTGGACCAGGGCCGGATGCGAGAGACCGCTGCCGCCGATCGCTTCCGTGAGGACCCGGCGGTGCTCCGCCCAAGCCGGGCAGACCTCCACCGTATGCTCCACCGTGTCCACCGGGCGATCCACACAATGGTGACACCCGGGCGTTTCCTCCCGCCGTATTCGGATCAGGTACCTCCTGAAGCACCCGTGTCCGGTGAGGATCTGCGTCAGGTGGAAGGTGAGGACGCCGTGGCGCCTCTCCAGCCACTCCTCAAAGAGGGGACTTATCGCCGCAATTGTGGCGTGCCTATGAGTAACATACCTACGTATCAAATACACACCACGAATATCAAATTCGATCTTCTTATTCACCTCTAACTAAAAGCGAATTAGCAAGTGTGGCTTGTACTTTTTTCACGATCCTTCATTTCAAATCATTTTCAATTCCAATCGATATATTAGAAAATAAATCACTTTTAAGCCCAAACGTTTAGGATACATTACATTTTTCCTACTTTAGAAAATCAGACATTCATTATATTCCATCATAAGTTACGACAAAATAACAGACTGTTTCCGCAGTTTCCTTAGATTCTTAGGAATAGAATCACGAAAATTACAAAAAAAAAAAACAAAAAGCATTGTTATTCGAATTCTAAGAATACCTTGTGACAGGCGGCCGAGGAAATAAATTGTTAGAATAATTTACTATCGAGGACTAGATTCACAGCACATTCAATCCAAACGGAAAAATAAACCTTTCTCTCTGAACGGAATCGGAGCGATCGTCTACACAGTCTGACACCGAAAATAAAACTATCACTGGTAAAGTGCTATGACCCCTGTGGAATGAGCGAGCATTCTGATTTCAGTCATCGTGGAACCTTCGCTCTGCCATACATGGGTAACCTCAAAACCCGGAGTCAGCTTGATTGGTGAGAGTAATTAGCTAAAGTAAGTACAGCACATTGTGTATTACAAATGAGGCGACTGCAGATGTATGGATCAGTCTATCTAGTTGTATTGTTATTAATATCTTGTGTTTGAACTACGTTTTAACATAAGCTTCCTGCTAATACTATTGGACTTAGCATTGAGCTAAACCAAATTTTTTATGAGTCCAAATAATCATTATTACACTCCATCTTCTGTTAAACTTGATACATTAAACGCCGCAGAAGTTAGAGCCTGTAACAAACCGACACATGAGCTAGATCAATAGGTTTCGCTTTCACCTCCCTGCACTTCAGTAGAAGTACTCTTTTCTTCGCCGGAACTGCGAATCCCCGTTAGATTAATGTTATATTCATATAGCTTTTTATAAGCTTCACCATGTTCACATTTTGCGGATGACCCGATCTCGTTCGCTTCTCTTTAAGAAGAGACGGTTTCATTTTGAATAAAGTCACTTAACGATAAACTTCCTCGTATTATGGAGTATAGGTAGACTTCGGACATTACGAATCGATGGATACAGACAGTTTTTCGCTCTGAGAAATACTTATTTAATTAACTATTAGTCTGCTAAGGTCTTAAAACCGTTGTTGATTTATCAAAATAACGTAACGAGGCACTTGAAGAAAGCACCAGATTTAACAATTTTTAAGTTTCCCGATCACGTCTTCCCATTGAGGTAATCCCTGTGATCAGACGATGAGCTGCCACCTTTATGGCTAGCAATTTATCAATAGATAAACTATAAAATAAAATATCTATAAAAATATTAGAACTGTTTTTAGTCGGTATTCGTTTACCGCAATACATCGTTAATTGTATTATTTCTTTAGCGGATGGATTAAAAAGTTTTAAATGTTGTGTTATTTAATGTTATATGCATAGGAAATTAAATGATATCCAGTAAATGATTAGTTAAATATCTATTTAATTTGTATGTCAAAAGTTTTATAATGCTATATTTTGAACTTCTAAAAGGTCTCAAGTAAGTAACAGAAATCCTTGTAATTTCTTAATGTGACAAAACATCTTTAACCATAAATAACTCACTATCGACCAGATTTTCGTTCGAAACTCTGTACTTTCAAGTATCGTTCAGGCCAGAACCACTCATGAGTAAGCGGATCTCTGTCGCGAGCCTGTGCATGTACTCGACGCTAGAGAGGCGCTAGTTCTCTGATATGTACATGTCGCGGGGATATTATAAAAACAGGGATTTGGCCAAATCCCTAAGGGATTTGATCAAATCACGGAGGATGTTAAAATAACAACACGATTTTATCATTTTTTCTATTTTTTAATAAATTTTTGTTTCTCTTTTTTCAAATAATTATATTCTAGTGGTGATTTTTGAGATCAATATTGCATTGTACTACACCTGATTATTATAATTATGTAGGTAATCTTACAAAATAAACCTTTAAAATACCATAGAATACAACATCCTCCGTGATTTGATCAAATCCCTTAGGGATTTGGCCAAATCCCTGTTCTTATCATATCCCTGTGACAGACATATCAGATAACTAGCGCCTCTCGCAGGTTTACGTCGACGAATTGATACACTTTAGTACACTGAACCGTCTATAATAGAGCAATCGAGCTATGAAGTGTATTCGCGAAATAATTGTAAGGTTCGACAGTCTAGTGACGCCCTAGCTAGAGTGCTTTCTATACGAGGAAGACTGCTCTTAGAAGTCTCTCTATGTCGAATAGGTCTGTCATCTGGAAAGTGATAAGGTTCTAGAAGTTCCAGAGAAATCATACATTGAACCTAGTTAGTGTTTTAGTAACAATGAGTGGTAATCATTTGTGTTGGCTTCCATCTATGGGTATTCCTTCTATGCCTATTAAAATGACCTTTATTTTGGCAAAAGTTTAGTTTCTGTGCAAAGTATTAATACATTAACTTATTGATATTCCATTATACAATCACAAACATGCGCATGACAGCAGGAGCGACGTCTTTAAGACCGTCGCCGCCGGTTTAACGTGTTCTCCGAGACGCGAAATAAATTCTGTGTTTAGAAAAAGCGGTCATCCATTTAAGACTTGATATTGCGTAACCTGTCAGAACTACACGCAGTGTTCGGGGTTGGGATAAGATAGAGATAAAGGATGAGATAAAAGATGCAAGTCAGTATAAGGTTAATAAATTCACTGTATTGTCTGTTTCCACAAATACAAGATTAACATTAATTTATACTATGGTGAACGATATGGGATTATGAGTCACGCTCACGGTATGCTGCCGAATTACGTACTGAACTATTGCTGTGTAAGTGCAATAATATAAATGATGGAAACACACTGAGCGGGTGACGTAATAATGATTACCCAGGTAAACGGACTGTACGGTGTGGTTGACCCGTACACGCAGTACTATTTATATGGTGTACATAATAAAAAGTATTCTATTCTATTCTACTAAAGTGGTATAAACAGTCGTATCATTAATTTATTAGGTAATTCAGTTCTTTACTCTAAAATCTCTTACCCGTACGTAACAGATCGCAGTACATATGAGATTCCCAACTTATTGAAATTCGAAAATATTTTCTTGATAAGATTGAGCAGAAAGAAATTCGAATTTTGTGTGATAATGTGAACAAAGCTTTAAACTCACCTTAATGGTAGCGATTTCGTATTGCCCGGATATTAATCCAGTTTGAGGACCCACTTTATCCCAAATCACACATACCTACCCAAATTCTTTGCAAAAACATATTAGCAGCATCGTTTATATGGGCTATTCACAAATTCTAATCTCGAGCAATTAGATTAGTGAGACAAGTAGATACTTACTTATAAGGAAGAAACATAGAAGACTAAAAAGAATCCCTATATTGTGATACATAATTAAATACATACATTCAGTCTTTATTGTCCAAACAAAAGAAGGAAATCGCACAGCAGCGCTCTCACCGAGCCAGCAATGTAACAATACTATCTAGATATCACTTTGCTACGTTGTGGAAACTCCTATTTACGAGCCACTGTTTTAATTGATAAACATTTGACTACGCCGCCGCCGCTACGAGACAGCTACGCCGTAGACCCTGCTGAAAAGTACAAGTCGATATAATTATTTCATTTACATATCACGCAGTGTATCTCGCGAGCTTCATGGATACGCGGACACATACTTCGCCGTTCCAATTTCCTCTATCTTCAGTGGCGTGCATATTTTATGAGTAGGTACTTCCGTGGACGCATGCCGGTCGCGAGCGTGCTTCTCGCTTGAGCGCTGAGGGCGAGGTGTTTGGGCGCATCCTTATTGTAATTAGAAGTGTATTTATTAGGTGGTGCGTTTGCAGACAGGGTGCAAGTGGCTGCAGACGGGGCTGGCGTGGAGTGCTTGGCGGGGTGCGCGGGCGGGGCGCGTGGGGGGTGCGCGAGGGTGCAGGTGCACCTGGGCGGCGGCCGGCGCCCGGCGCGGCCCCACGTGCCCGGGCGCTCAGTCGCTAGTGAGCAGCCGCGGCCGCCTGTCGAGCCCGCCCGGCAGACCGCCGCGCCGACAGCGACAGGTGGCGCCGACGCCCGCCGCCTGCGCGCTCCGCTCGCCTCGAACCGCTCGCTCGCCTCGCCACATTCATACGGCCGGCTTCAACATCAAACTTTAATATTAAGCTTTGCAATAAATCACTGTGCAGTGCTAATTTGTTTTTTAAACGAAAATAATCATTTCTATGTGGTTGTGTGCTGATGAGATATAAAAATG
This sequence comes from Fissipunctia ypsillon, assembly GCA_947568875.1. Classification (NCBI taxonomy): domain Eukaryota; kingdom Metazoa; phylum Arthropoda; class Insecta; order Lepidoptera; family Noctuidae; genus Fissipunctia; species Fissipunctia ypsillon. The sequence goes on from OX387652.1 coordinate 13,497,423, forward strand.
CTAAGGAACTTTACCCAGTTTTGAAAATACTTTATAACGTGAAACATTGTAAGTATGCGTGTGAAAGATTCACGATGATAACAAGTGACCGTTAAAATTGATTTTTAAGAAACTGTTTGCGAATTGGTGGTATTTGATTTAAAGCAAATATTGTTTATATGATTTTAATAATATTTTGTCATAAATTAACAGTTTTTCAAAAATTCTTATGTGCTTTTAAAATGTTTAATTAGTCTGCTAACTGAGCAAAATAAGCTTTTTTTTTCTGAAATCACTATAATAATCTTTTACTTTGTCCAGCATCTTCCCGGGAAATGAACAGGATTCGCGTTTGAAATTCGATAAATATAGGGTTATATTTGCTTTCCTTTTAATTTTCAACCCTTAGATTGTGTTCCTAATTTCGGTTCTTTGAAACATGAGCTCTGGTTGTGTCTAGTAGCTCAACAGCAAAATTTATTAGCAAGCCATTATTACTTAACTGAAATGTGGACATATTTGTATGCTAATTACAAAACGTAAGCATAAAAGTCGTCAATGATTGCGTTAAAAACATTGGCAGATCTCAGTTACAATTTGCGCCTTCGATCAGGGTTCGGGGCTACCTGGTACACAGTAATTAATTAGTTAAAGTAGGGTAGGAACGTTTCAAAAGTGATTGTGTAAGTACCTTTGTGTGCTCGGCCAGTTTATACATGTATAAGAGCCTCCTATTTAAAATCTTCCCACGCAAATATGCGCGAGCCGTCGCATGTCTGTTCCACCAATCGTAAATTGGGACGAGAAACACGAAAATCTACTTCAAACTTCAAAAATTCTTCATTGAATTAAGAATTACTCTTACTTGTGAGTTCCAACCGTGTGCCATGAAGAGTTAAAGGTAATATTTAAGTCAGAGCGTAATTCCTTTTAACCTTTGAACTTTGCTTTCTCGCTTGTTATCTGAAAGCCAGTTATCGTTGAGGATAGAAAGCTGCCTGTGTGAGATTAAAGCTTTGCTAGATCGAGCGCGATTCGCAGAAACATTTAGAACTGCCACTAGCATTGAATAGCCCAATTTTCGTCATTGAATTTTACATGACATTTATATAACAGAATTGCATTGCGCTTTGTTTTATTTTTATTTGAAAGGATGTACGGTTTGAGTCCGATTAAATATTCTATATAACAAATTCTCAAAAATAATAACAGAAACTGGATTTCCAATCAGAAATCTGCTCCTACGAATATTAAGCCCCTTAGCTTCTGCTGACGTCAGTTAATGGCGATCGAGTTTATCAACCAATAACACCCTACACATAATAACAACATCATATATTATGTCTACTTTTGATAGAAATAAATATGCGCGTTCATAACCACTATATTAGTTTATTGAGACATTTCAAATTCTCCTTTATTCTGGACTAACAGCCGGGTTCCTCCAAAACAAATGAAGCTCAATTAAAACAGATAATATCTTCAGTTCGCGTAACAAGCTGTCCTATTCAATTCATAGGTTATAACGAGTAAGAAGTTCAGACAATTTCAAACTCTATGAATAGTAATGGATGCATGCAAAGGCGCAATGGAATAGGTGTCCGTAGTGTGAGTGTTTCTGTCCTTTCGAGTTACATACAGCTGGATGTACATATCAAATATCTTTATTCTGGTTCAGATAAATAACGATGTTCTTTGTTTGAATCAAGATGTTTCTTGAGGTTTGAGCTTTAGGAAGACTCGAAACTTTCTTCTTCGATGAAACGATTTCTCGTAAGATCTACGTCGCATCACGATATTTTATTATAAATATTCATGAAAAATGAAAGATATGAAAGGTAACATGCCATCATATACGTGCCGTGTTTCGAAAAAAATCTATCAGATAGTTTCCCATGGGCATCATTTTGCTTTGCCCATTCCCATGGGCAAAGCAAAGTGATTCATAGTTATTTATTCATAAACAAGTAACTTGTATCTGAATTTATACACAAAATAACACAATTATAGTTTAAACACTAAAATTAAATTACATTTGAATGTCATAAATTACATCAACATTAAAATTAATAAAGGCGAACGGCAGACTTGTATGGGAATTTCGAATTTCGTGCTAATAAAATTTCGTGTTTTGAGATTTTTTTTTTGAATTTAATTGATATTTAATATGATAGACGAGCCCTTTTTAAATTCTTAGATTTTTAGAACTTGGGACGTAAAAGTTATAACCAGTTTTATTTTTTTAGGTTATGTACTGGTGTACCAATGTATATCGTTACATAAATGTACATAGACATTGTTTTGGTGATAAAGTACATGTTCTAGATTGCTTATCACTATCTTTGTAGTGTTTTACTTACCATTAAGTAGGTAGATTGAGATGAGGATCGTACATACCTACTCTTACTCAGTGGGGTGCACTAGGAGATACCTATTTCTAATTTCTAATTATATTAATGTTATTTCTATAAATCTCCTAATACACCCCACGAAATGATAATTAATTATTTAGAAATAGTTCTAAATAATTAATTATCATTTCGATATTTGTGTTATTTTACATATGGCCACTTCTAAAAACATAACTGCGTTTAGTTTACGATTTTATAACGTTTATTTATTAAAACCTTTTTATTGATATTATTAATTAATCCGAAGTTTTAAAAATAGTACACTTACATGAAAATAAATGGCCTAATTTCCTTAATAATTGGTTCAAATTCTGTAACAGAACACGACACAGCACAACTCTTAGATTTCCGAGTAAAAGAGCAAGGTATAAAGACCAAATCATATTTTATTTATAAAAATTTATTAAAATAAATTTATAATTTTTTTTTTCTATTGTACTGAAAATATAAGGAAATTTAAAGAATGCCTTGCAATTTTAACGTGGTCAGAGGTACATCTCAAAACTGATTTAAATAATGCATTCAATTAATTTCATGAGTTAATATGTTTATTGTATAATTTATACTTCCCAAAGATTAAGAATAAAATAAACAACTTTAATGCAAATAAATAAGAATGGATAACCAAGGGTCTCAGAAATAGTTGCAAAACAAAACGATGTTTACGGTATCTCTATTATAAAAATAAAACCCTAACGTACAGACTTAGATATACCAAATATTCATCAATACTGAAAAAATGTATCTTTAAATCTAAAATGAATTCAAATTTTTATAATTATTTATATTAACAGCAGTCAAAACAAATGCAGAGCAACGTGGTCAGTTATTAACCGTGAAATTGGAGATACAAAATGTGACAATAATATTTCTCAGCTAGAACCTGACTAATCCCTCTGACATAGCAAATGCTTTTGATAATTACTTTATTGATCCGACTAACACTGTGACATTTAATAATTTACATGATAATGACGAGCCTAATAAAACCATGACAATACCTAATTCCATGTTTCTTAGCTCTATGACTGAAGACGAGATAAAAAAGAAATAATAGCTTTAAATAATACTAACTCAGAAGGTTACGATGAAATTAGTACAAAAATAATTAAAACTTGCAGTACAGAATTAATTCCTATATTGACTAACTTAATTAATCTTTCATTTTCTTCTGGAACTTTTCCTGATGCCCTAAAATTATCAATCGTTAAACCTCTGTACAAAAAAAAAAACGATAAAAATTATGTAAAAAATTATCGTCCGATAACCCTTATACCCATAATATCTAAATTATTCGAAAAATGTATGCACAAGAGACTTTCCGACTACTGTAGCAAATACAATATCATTACAAAAGAACAGTATGGATTTCAAAAGCAAAAGCCAACAACACTAGCAATTGCAAGTCTTTAAGGCAAATTCATAATTTCCTAAATGAAAATTATTTAACGACAGGACTATTCATCGACCTGTCACAAGCCTTCGACTTTGTGGCACATGATATCTTATTGAGGAAATTAGAAAAAAGTGGAATAAGAGGTGTAGCACTGCAGTGGATCGCGTCTTATTTAGGCAACCGAACAATACGTTTTTATTAATAAAGTAAATGAAAATGTATTAACCTCTTATTCATCTAACTATGGAGTTAGTAATTGCGGCGTCCCCCAATGGAGTGTATTAGGACCCTTATTGTTTCTATTATACATAAACGACTTACCGCTAGTGACTAATCATAAATGTGTATTATTTGCAGATGACATTTCAATTATTGTAACATCTGATAAAGAATATAAAACTAAGTCTGATCATGAGATGAACATAAATAATACTATTGATGACATTATAAAATGGTTACAGATAAATAAATTAAAAATTAATTTAGATAAATCTAATTATATACAGTTTAATAAATCAAAACATACTAAATACAATTTCAAACTTAATATTGACAGGTTAAAAGAAGTTCCACAAACTAAATTCTTAGGAGTACTCATATATGAAGATCTGAATTGGAAAGTACATTTGGATAATTTGTGCAGTAGGGTTAATAAGTTTGTTTGTGCTCTCAGAATATACAGGGTTACAGGGAAAGTCGTACTGAATATTAAAGGATGTTATTATTCAGGTCATTTCCGATGAATTTCATTCTGAAATAAAATGTCCGAAACTTAACATTACATACTCCTTTTGCCTCGTTTACATTCATACATCTGGTCATACACGCACGCCGGTTGCGAGTACTACGCACCTGACCTTAGAACATCACCAATAAGATCACTATATGTCTTCCCAGGGCGTCCCCTTCCGGCGTTTCCACTCACATCTGCCGTGTAAATACCTTTTGTTAGTCGTAGGCGTGATATGTTGTAATTGCTGTTTTTTTGTTTTATATGTATTATATGTATGTATGTATATGTATACACGGCAGATGTGAGTGGAAACGCCGGAAGGGGACGCCCTGGGAAGACATATAGTGATCTTATTGGTGATGTTCTAAGGTCAGGTGCGTAGTACTCGCAACCGGCGTGCGTGTATGACCAGATGTATGAATGTAAACGAGGCAAAAGGAGTATGTAAGGATCGTAGCAGGTGGCGTTCTGTAGTTTCTGCCTACCCCCATGGGAAGAAGGCGTGAGTTGATGTATGTATGTATAAAATCCATTTTATGATACGGGTTTATTTTTTGGGGAAACCGCATGGATAGACACAGAGCATTTATTGCGCAAAAGAAATGTATCAGAGCCATTTGTGGCATTCGTCCTGACGAGTCGTGTAAACTGTTGTTTAAAAAGCTAGGTATATCCCCACTCTACACTCACTCTCACTCCCGTTACTCTATCACTTCCGTCACTCTACATTTACGAAATCTGTAATTATGTTTATAATAATAAGGAATTGTTCAAAAAAGTTTATCAAATGAACTCTCGAAACAGAGATCCATGCAGACTTGCATTGCAGGATACTCCTAAATCAGCCAAGTATGCGAAAAGTTTCCTAGTCGTGTGTATACGCATTTATAACAAATTTCCAAAAAAAACAAAATTGTTATATAATATTAACTCATTTAGAAACAGATTATTGAAATGGCTGAAAGAACATAATATGTTTTATGACATTAAAGATTTTTTTAACAATAAACAATAAGTTCTGGACTTTTGTCATTGCGGATAAAACTATTATAATATTATTGTATTGACCTTATATCTGTGACATCGAACAACAATTAACTATTTAATAATAATTATTTTGCATGCAATTGATACATAACCTGTATAGCTAAACATGTGGACTGTAGATTAATACCTGACTGTAACAACCTTTATACCATGTTTAAGGCAAATAAAGACTTATCTTATCTTATCTTATCACTTTGTAGAGTTTTTTTTTGGAAGTAAGTTGTTTTTTTTGTTATGCATTCGGGCCAAGTTTCAAGTTTTTAAATTGTATTCCGCTTTTTCACCCCCAAAGGGGATAATTTTTAAAAGTCTATTGCGCCACGCAGTAAAATCCTCCCATGTAAAATTTACCCCTAAAGGAGTGAAAAGGGGTAGTCCCTTTTCACTCTTTTAGGGGTAGATTTTTCAAAAACCCTGATACACGTTTTTCTTTATTTATATACTGAGTTTCGAGTTAATCGGATTGCGCGTTAAAATTCTTCCAAACAAACTTTGACACCCCCTAATCCCCCTTTAGAGGGTAGTTTAGAAAATATTACAAACTTTATAATTTACATAGATCATTATTCGTGCCAAATTTCAAGTTTATTAACTCAAGGAATAAGATTTTTCATACAAACAAAATGCCCCTTTTCACCCTCTTAAAAGTCGGATTTCCAAAAACCTTTCTTAGTGCTCCGCTACATTACAAAAGGAAGCCGTGTGCAAAATTTAAGAGCGTTGTCACATTTTGCACCTCTCGCTCACACGGGACCAAATTTTTAATAATGTTAAATGAAAAGATGCATTTTTGAAAAATGTAATCAATGGGTGGTCTACAAAATAATATTAATTTAATCGGTAATTATTAAAAACACATTTTTATTGTGGCATTTATTTACATCATCACAAAAACAGATCATAATACTTAATTACCTATGTTTATTAGATAACACAATAGAAATGTGTTTTTGACAACTACCTATTAAATTAATATTATTTTGTAGACCGCCCATTGCTTACATTTTTCAAAAAAGCATTTTTTCATTTAACATTCTTAAAAATTTGGTCCTGTGTGAGCGAGAGAGGTGCAAAATGTGACTAGCTCTTAACGTTCCTAGTCCCTATAGTTTCGGCGAGTATACGACTAAACGCCGACAGACACTTCGTCGACAGACGGAACACCTACAAGACTTTACTTCGACGGGACTTCGCCGACAGGACACTTCACCGACAGACTGACAGCAGGCCGACGGAGCCCCGCTACGCGGGGCTCCTATTTCTGTCTGCAGGGTTCAAGGAACCTAACCAAACCGAAGCTCGAGGTGCCCCTGACGTCGACCGTCTAGGGTTAGGATTTTCGGGTCAGGTTCGGAATAATCAGAAGTAAGGATGCCCTGTCGGTGAAGTGTCCTGTCGGCGAAGAGTCCCGTCGAAGTAAAGTCTTGTCGGCGTAGTGTCAGTCAGCGTTTTGTCTTTATCCGACGAAAAAAAGAAGAAGGAGGTTATTTCAAGTCGAGGCGTATATATAATATAAGTATATGTATATATACAGGGCGTCCCACGGATATGCTACATGGAGGGAAAGTACCTTGAATATTGTAGATGGAACATTATACTGAAAGAAGACATTATTAGAATTTAAAAAACAATTTAAACTGCATTCATAGATATTTAAATAATTACATGGTTGAACCGGAAATCAAACCCGTTACACGAGAAAAATAATCACCCTATAGCTTTATCATACCGATCGAAAGGCTTCATCATAAGGATTATTTTTTGCTAAATAACATAGTGTCAAAAATAAAAGGAAGACCATGAATTTTAACCAATAGCTATGAATGCAGTTTAAATTGTTTTTTTTTTAATTCAAATAATGTCTTCTTTCAGTAAAATGTTCTACCTACAATATTCAAGGTACTTTCCCTCCATGTGGCATATCCGTGGGACGCCCTGTAGGGCAAAACTTGGGTAATCGGTGATAGGTTTGTTTTTTAATTGTAAAATTCGATTCATTGATCAGATTATTTTTTAAATTTACTGTGATACAGTAGACAAAAGAAGCTTTGCTAACTTATATCTAAAAATGTGGCAAATACTATAATGATTGAAAAATATACATTTATCAAGTCAGTAGTAACTTGGTAATAAAACACATATTATCTATCACCGAATAGCTACATATCACGGATTAGCCAAGTTTTGCCCTATATATTTTTATGTTTGACCACGCACAACTTTTTACACAATAGTCCGATTTGAATGATTCTTGTTTTATTCGGGAGGGTACTTTCCTCCTAATTTCTTACATCGCACTTTACACTTTTTATTTGAGTTTTTTTTTATATGTTGTATGTTAAGTTGTGTGCCTTTTAGTCTGTGCTAAATAAATATATTTTCTTTCTTTTTCTTTCTTTATACCTCGAAGTTGTTTCCATGTAAAATGTATTAACTTTTCTTGGGTGGTTTTTGAATTCGCTTCAATAAAACGTATTTTTCCCACTTCGTTTATGTGGATGATGTTCTAAGTTATTAAACTTCCTGTCACTGTAACTTACATAGCAGGTAGTAGTATTCGAATTTGTGTGGAATAGGTACCACAGCTAAAAAGTGAAAAATAAAAACATTTAAAAAAAACAGACTTCCAGAAAAAACACTACAAAGTGAAAAATAACTTTAATTTCGAAAGTCGGTGGCAAAAAACGAAAATACGAAACCAAAGACACTGACTTCCGAAATCAAAGTTATTATTCACTCTGTATGTTTTTTTTTAAGTCGGTTTTATTTTTTGCAACAAAGTTTTTTGATACAAAGAACCTAATCATTAAGTTTCTATAGTGAAATTGTACACCCAGCTTAACAAAAGATCACGAATGTTACGTAACACATATAGTAATACACGGTCATTCGTGAATCAAAAATACTGTGGACATACCCTAAAAAAAATGTATTGATATGAGTTTTGAGGTTACCGAGCACTGTTATTTGTTAACCAAATACATAGTCTAGCCACACGTACATTTTAAAATAATATACTAAACTTGCGTTCTTACTGTAAATATCATTTCTTAAAATATGAAAATCTCCCGAGACTTGCTGACCGGCTTGATATTCACGTGTGGTCTAAAACAAATGGCGGCTTTTTCCAACGTTTGACCAGCCTGTAGTGTAGTATTGCCATGACTCGGGAAGAAAGGTCTTAAAGAACTTGGTTTCTCCTTAGTTTCATAGATAAATAGTAACATACGTGAAGTAACATTAGGGAACGAAAAGAGAAACGCATTTTTGAAATTTATTTTTGATACTTTAAAAACGTTATTTGTATTAAAACAAATAAAAAAACATAGAAAATATAGAAGAAAATTTAACCATTTCAATATGTAAGAGGTTACTTATCAATTAAGTACATATTTTTTACTTCAAAGTGAGATATGTCGTAGCGGGACACGAATTTTGTATGGATCTGAAAAGTGACTAATAAAAAAAAACACACCAGCTCGTACATCAACCGTACTTCTACTATAAATTATATATCATTATACATATTTTTGCTAACCAGATACATTTAAAACATACCTATCGTAAAAATAAAATTAAACAGGATTTTTTTCATATAAATGATAAGGACACAAACATTTCTCCAAATGTACAATTTTTGGCCGTCATACTCTGTCAAGAATCTAGAAGTGTTCGGTTGTTTTATCCGAGCAGTTTTTTTTGGAATAAACAAACGCTTGTTGAAAAAATTAAAGTCGTAACGTAATCCTACTTCAGTCCTACACCTGCTTAGGAACTCCAATAGTATATGCTGTGTTTTGTCGGTTAGTCACTCAATTAAGAATTACTGTGTATTCGAAAGACGGTAGAAAATTTATGTTAATGCAGAGCAACGGCCTTCTTAACGAAAGCAAGATTTCCTACTATATTTGGTTTAATCTTCTCATCCAATTCCTTCTTTGGATAATTATAACGATTCCAAAAGGAAGAAGAGCACTTTTCTTATTCGAGGTTCACTGCTTTTTATCCACCATCGCTTAAATGCAGCCCTGTTTTATACCGAAGGTACCTACCAACTTTCTTTTATCACTTGTTTCCCGATACATAATTGCTTTTTAATACGCAAATAAATTGGCGAAAAGGATCCCGAGAGTACAATGTGACCTTTTTGCAAAACGGAACTGTTATAGCATCATTTTTACATTCTAATAAAATAAATAGGTGCCATATAAAGTTGGCATGTTTGTTATTTTTATTTTAAGTGTTGTTTGGCAGATTGAAACCACAAAACCAGTGTCGCTGAAACTTCCATGTGTTGCTTCAGTCTTACGTAGGTATTATTTACATATGTAGGTAGGTATGCAAAGTTGTCCCAACAAAGCAATGTTAGTTATCAATACCCATGCATGTCGTACAGAGGTGTATTCTTTTTCACCCCAGAGGAATAATACGTCTGGCATAAATTGGAATCGATGGTTATGAGTTCGTAAGTACGTGACATCTATTGTTGTTTCGCGAGCGTGCTCCCCTCATTCATCACGGTGTCGCCTATTTTATTGCAGCATCATATTTTCGTTTCCACCGGAAAGTTTTACTAAAAACATTATTAAGAATATCTTCTCGTTCTCTTGGCATTTTACCGTTTTTCGCTAAAATGTTGCGCTACGTTTAAAGAATAATTCACAAGATGATCTTTTTTGGCTTTGTTACCCGTCTCGCATCCGCTAAGCCTTGATTAATCCGACGCATTGCTCTTGGCTTGTAAAATAATAATAAACAAGTTTTCATAATTTATATTCATGTTTATTCACAGGGATCTACATTTGCTCAAAATTGTATAAAACATTGACTAAGATGGCATAACAAAAGAGTTGTGAAAATGTCCTTAACTCTCGTATTAGCGTTGTCAGTAAAGTGGAAATCCCGAACACTTCAGGAGTCGCCAGCTCTAAATAGCCCTCTGCTGAAGTTATCGACAGCATCCGCGTTATTTATAAAAGTTCCCAGCGTTACATACTTATAGGGACGATGACTACATTATCTGACTTATATAAACATGCTACGATCAAGTTTGTAAAATATTACCGTCATAAACTTTGCCGATATACATATCTTAATGGCTTGCAAATTGAATTTGTATTAGAAAGTTATCATGCATATAGTTCTAGATGGTTTCATATATTCGAAGATAACGCATGCACCGATGTATTATGTAAACTTGTAAATATATATATTGGGTTTACGAATTTCTTTTACAATCTTCGGGTCTGAAGGTTCAATCTTTTATGTTTCCTCTCGGTTTGCCGGGTGTGTTATCGTAATCTTGTAGTAGACGGCAACACGTTGTTTTTGTTATTAGGGTTTAATCTTTTAACCGATCTACAAGACGGCGGGCGTAAATAAACTTGCGTCAGAAAAAAATAAAAGAAAGAAACACGCGCGGTAAATATTTACATATAAAAGCATGACGTTTCCACATATCCACAAAATAAAGCTCTGTTAGCGAAGCAAATAAATCTCCTATAGAGAAATTCCCCGGATATCATTCGGACGGATGTTTTGGCAAGCATGACCCTTGTCGGGCCGCCGCCAGTCGCCGCTCGCCGCCCGCGCTCGTCGATACGCAGATAATAGCCGCGTGGCGGTGCTCTTAGTCGACGATCCACTATTTCGCCTTCCAAATGAACTCGCTGGCCAGCCTTGACTAATTAATTGTAGCCAAAGCAGTAACCATTAAATATAGACCACCTGTTGTGGCGGGAACTTTATCTTCTGAGAACTCGACAGGCATTTCAGAGAATCCATTGCAAACGTTTCAAGATATAAGCGTGTAATTTGTAGAAAAATGTGATCGTGGCTTAAACTTTTAAAAATCTATTGAATGTAATCTTTTGACCGTTGGTATTCAGAATGTTTGAATATTGAACAAGAATGCTACTACTACTACTAATACTACTACTACTTAATACTTACTTGAATACTTATGAAGTGACGAGGTATTCGCTTGTTGTAGGTCCTGCGCGGAGAGGTGCTGCAGGCGAGAGGTTGTGGAGGGCGCGTCGCGGAGCATGTCGCGGCGATGACGCGGCGCGGCATGCCCTGCTGACATGCCCTGCTGACATGGCACGCAGCCGCTCCGCCCTCCTTACGCTGGCAGCTATCGCAGCACTCGCCGGTAATGTGCTCCTATAAGCTTTTTGTACCTAGTCCTCGCAAAAAGGATGTACGTAAACAATTTCTAGTGGAATTTCGGAGAAAATTCTCCGACGTCGCATTGAAGAGCGCGACGCGGCATGGTTGTTCCAAAATATTATAATAGTATGACATTTGGCTCTGTTACAGTTTGCAAACCAATTTCAACTAGACTAATTCTTAAAGAAAACTGAACATTTGTATATGTAAGATTGGATCATACAATTAATTCCTTATCTAAAGTGTTAACATAGTGAATAATGGATTCTTTAAGCATAAATTGTCTATTATTTGCATATCAGAATCATCTGTATACCAACATATACATACCTACACCTACATACAGTATTTCTTTTGCGTCACTAAAGCATGATTCATGTTCAATGACTTGAGTAATATATTCTGAGATATGAGTAAAGTTCGCAAACATGTAGAAGAAAAACATCACCCCACACGATTGCAAAACGTCAATAATACTTAAACTGCTTGGTCTACAATGAAAGTTTATTGAGGGTAGCGGTTTAAAATGTGGCCGAGTGCGTCGAACAAACACGGCTATTATAGCTATTATTGTTAGATACATTGTGTCTCGCAGTTAAAACGACGCATGTTTGCGCCATTTTAAATCAACGGCCAACTTCAATGGTTTGTAACGAACGAATGTGTATTGTTCTTGGGGCTGCTCTTAATTGGATTACGTTTTATATGCGGTTTAGAAAATGAACCAATTTTCATAGCTAATGTTCTAATAAAGTTATTTGGCGTAATTCCATTTTACTGACGATGAAGCGGTTTCTTAACAATCAATATTATGCCTGTTACAAAACATTGTTACAATGTTATAAATTGTGCTAGAAAAAACTGTTGGAACTTTTGTTTCCACTTCCAAATATACAATTAAATGTAATTTGCTTATAAACACGCCAAACATAACTAACTAAATCTTATTAATCAGAAAAATGGCCATATACTGATACGTAGACGGTACATACCACGGATATCTATTGGTACATACTGTAGCGAAAAAAATAAAAAAGGAAATGCACTTTTTCGCCGAAACACAGTTAATTTTGTTATATTAAAGAAAATAGAAAAAACATAGTAATTTATTATAAAAAGTAAAAAAAAAAATGAATGTTTATGGTTTAAAAAGAGTTGCAGGTTGATTTATGTAATAAAAAAAAATAATTAGCAGAGAACTTTGGTCCGATAGGGTGAAGTACGCGAATAACGAAAGAAAAATAAAACGTACTAACTAGTCGATTGCAATCGCTATTAGGTAACGCTCCCAAACTAACCGTAATGGAAAAAAAGATCAGAGAACCAAGGTATCTCGCATTTTACAGATTTGAAAATTTAAAATTAAATAGTGAATGAATTAAAAATCACCAGAGAGTTACTAACTACATTATTAAACTAGTACGTAAAAATATCGTATAAAATCGTTGACATAACGTAATTACGTCCGCCGAGGTGTCGCAGACTGCAGGAAGTGGTTCTCTGCTCAGGAGCTGGCGTTGGTTGCGTGAACTTTCGCAGTCAAGATGCGGTCCAACACGCGGCGTTGACCAACGATGTCCAGCGTTATTTTAGGCCAAAACCTGGAGGCGGAAAGGCGGCCTGTTCTAAGCTGTTCAATCCTAAGACAAAATGAATTAGGGTTAGACCAGAGTGATCAGACTCAACTTCCGATTGAGGAAAACTGTTAAAAGATACGTACCAGGAAAATAAAGATGAAATCTCCTGACTTAAACACCATGGAGTATTGAAATCGTACTTGAAAAAATAATTCCGAGGGAAATACTCAATACTCAATATCTTTATTGCTTTACCATATGTGTACTAATAGATAGGACGGCACGGATAGCAACTTGCTATAATTAAAACAACTCAGATTTCACAAATTACACGTAACTGGGTCAGTATCAATTGATCAACTTTTTTGCAACTGAAAAAAAATGAGGACCCATCTGTCAGAAAAAAAATTATTCGAATCACGAATAAAAAGGTAAAAAATCGATCAGACTCAAAGACAAACGGAAAAAAGGTTGACAATAAAGAACCAAAAAGTTTTGACATGCAGAGTTATGCTGCAATACATAACAACGTCAGCGCGTATAATATTTTTTAGTGTCATGACGTGATAAGGCCCGCATTCTAGAACAAAAGGCGTCGTTCGTATTCGCCATACCTACATAGCTTCATGGCTACGCTATATTGAACTCCAATAACTACAAAATGTAGAATGTAATGTCCCCAAACTACAGTCCTTTTAGGGGTCACATAAGTCTCTTTGAATCGACCTATCGGAAAATACAAAGTCGCCTCGACTCATTTGGAGATACACTGTGTTTGAGCATTGCAAACGAAAAAGAATAACATAAACTCATGTGACTCAATTGACATATTTTTTGTTGGTGTCCATTCCGAATGTGTCACATAAATTCGTGTTTTAGCCTCGAAAATAATAAATTAAATGCGTACATTGTAACGTATTACTAAACCGGGCCTCAGCTTTGTTTTGTGCGCTCACAATTTGTGTCACTAAACCTTCGCAGAGCAGCACACTCAGATTATGAGGATTATGATTTGCTGCTCACCTCTAGCAACGAATAACTCAAATGAATAATTCAAGAGTCGTTCTCGCCCCCTCTCTATGATCAAATAGAAACATAAGAGGTGTATTTGTGCCAGCGCGATAAATGGGCGTCTATTGAATTGCTTTTGAACGAAAACAATGGGGCAAATGTAGTGCAATAGCGCATCTTGAAAAGCACTGTCATCGTGCCTTCTAGCTCCCTTGTTCCTGTTGTCATGTCTTCCGTGCTTATTGTGTGTCACGCAAGGCTGGATATCTTATATTGCATCATGATTTTAATAAAAGAAAGACATGGATCAATGCAATGTACAAAGTAATACGACGAGGCTGCATTAATGCAGCTCTGATGTTGGTAATGAGACTTCCCCAAAGATCGTTCCAATTATTTTACAGAAGATTATTGCAATTATTTTTCTACGGCTTATAATCAAATGGAGCATAAAGATACAAAACATTATTGAAGCCGGTACCCATAAACCTGTGTAATCCTGTTGTCGCCTCTTTAAGCCGAGGACCACAAACCTAATGAATTTGTATTATCATATTCTATTAGCTTGGATAATGTATTCACTTATAGATCCAAGACTGTCACGTCGAGCTACGAATAGCTGGGTACAACATACCTGTGGTTACTCGGGAGTCGTGAGCAGATAATTATAATTGGATGTCTGTATGTCGGCATCACGTAATCTATGTATTATGCTGCTCTGAAGCTAGCTGTGCTCGTCGTAAATCAGTCAATACTGACGACCGTATAATACTGGTCTCGCATCTCTGGCTGCGCTTCAGTAGATCATTGTATTATTGTTATAGAAACAATACAATGAATTATTGTGATATCTGGGTTCGGAATTGTGAGATGTCTTCCCTGTGGGTGATGAAAACGTAGCTCATCTGCGAATTCCCACATAGTATTCATAATTTAACAGTTGGCTAATGCGCTAAGTACCCTTTTGTCACCAATATTCATTCCGAGCGTGGTTATCGTGGTGCTTGATCTTCAACACAATTAGTTATGACGATCAAGCTGATGCTCAGCCCAAAGTGTAGGACATGTACGAGTAGTATGTAGACTTATATAACTGAAATAGTACCATCTTCTGCGTACATCTTCTATATACAGATACTGCTAACTTATTGACAAATAGACGCCCATTCTCCAATATAATCCCTTTCTCGCTTCACAAGCCCATGCTCGCAGCCTAGTATTGGATAGTACAACTGAAATGCACAAAGGAATATGAACCGAGTGTAATTAATATTAAAATATGTCACCATTCATTATTTATCATTTTGATAATTAAATATCTATTTACATGATTCGATGGGTCGCCAATTTCCGTGACTGTTCAATCAATTTATAATACTATTACTATAGAAAAAATCTGAACAAGACCATAAATTGTAAACATTGATGTCGCATCAAATAATTTATTGTGCTCGACTAAACACTCGTAGCTACGGCGGACGTCACTGCTACGACGTATCAACTACGATACGCGTCATCGCTACGTGCATGTCATAGCTACGATACGCGTAGCCGAAGCTAACGCGTAACCGGAGCTACGCCGTAGGCCATTCCATCCACCTTGTTGTGCGCCTTTAGTAAGGAACTCAATCTTTCCACAAATTTCAGGATGACTGTAACGGAGATATTCCTTCCCTGAATATTTAAGCACCTGAACAATCATAATGTCACATTAACATGGTATTCGTTCTTTAATCAAAATGAAAAGCAGAAATATTGTTCTTTATACATTCTTTGGTCACCATCATCATGAAACGTTTTTCCATGGCAGCACGCCTTTCAGTGGTCGTAAACATTTTAGCACACTGACCATACAATAAAACCATGTCAATAATATCATTCCATAAAAGTACATTTCCTTTGATGTGGACTATTTATACGAAGTTGATCTACAAACGAGTCAGTTCTATCGGTGTTTGTGCTCAGTCATTATTTGTCTTGGATGTTTACGAGAAATATTTTTTATTTCACTGAATACTAGCGTTGATGTAATAAAAGGGCTTCACTGATTTTTACTCCTCGAATATTATTATGGTAACACATCTTTTTCGTTTGTCACGGAGCTCGGTGTTCACAGGTTTTATTCGAAAACCAGGAAAAAATCTAGTTTAATAAACATGTTGAGGTTTCCTTTGTAATGTCTGTATAAGACGTAATCATCTATATTCCATTAAATTAATTTTAAGTACAGTCAGGGGATTGCACGGGTATCAATATCTATAGGTAAGATTAACGTTGTTAAGATGAGCCAATACTTATATCGATAATTGCTTAGTCATTATATTTGTGGAAGTGACTCACTGTCGGAGTTATCTCACGCAAGACTCGGAAGAAAATCGGTTTTTCTTCGCATGTAATTGTGACTCCTCGATGCCGAAGATCGCAGTTCATATTAAAGAGGTCCGAAGAGTGTTGTGCAGTCTACAGATTGTGTACTTCGGTGAGTGTGCCCGAGAACTCCACGACCTCATTCCGCCTGCCCCCTTCTACCATCGGACATCTAGATGCACTGCAGGTTACCATCCCTACCTAGTTGCTATTCCACCAATTCGCACTAAGCGTTTCCAAATGTTTTTTGCGATGCGCACAGCAAAGGAGTGGAACTATCTGCCTGCGTCTGTGTTTCCGAACGCATCAATCCCGATCTCTTCAAAGTGACAGTGAACAGGCCTCTTCTGGGTAAGCTCGCTCCATCGTCGACTTTGTCTTTGTCATCTCTGACCTAGACTAGAGTCAAGAGCAAACCGATCTTAAATAAAAATAATTAAAAAAAAACATAGTACAGTTAGGTTCAAAAGTAGGTAATCAACATAAATCGCATTTAATAATAGAATACCACCACGTAGCTTCACTGCGCCGCTGTAAAATGGCTTGGATAGGTCTAGTGATTAAGCGCTTAGTTTCAAATAACACCGGGCATCGTTGTGCTCAGATGTACCGTAAATATCCCTTTATCGTTAGTAAAATGCTGTACAGTCAGTATAAAAACTATCTAGTGACTTCAGGAGGAACACGTAGAGTAGATCAAGCTTTATGTGCATGAACATAAAATGTTCACCTCTCCGTTTATTCACGCTGTAAAATTAAATTGATGTCTACTTAGTGGTCGCTGGCGAGCGAAAACCATTATAACAAGCTGTACCTACATGCATTATTCTAATTTTACAGCCCATTACGTCAATTGCAGTAATTGGCTACAGATACCAATCACACAGGGCTGTTGCGTCGTCTTAACAATTCAATGAAGGAACCGATCTACATAATATACTCGACGGTATGGACGGCCGGTATCTACTTCAACACAAAACAATGCTTGGACTTCATACTTAATATTGTTTCTGCGGAAAACTTTTAAATCTGAAGTATAATCGAATAAAACAACTTCGTGCAGTACATAGACTAAAAGCATTGGCTTATTTTATAGAGAAAATTACGGATAATACAGCACCCACATACTTATGTGATATGTTACGGGTAACCTTATGAATAAATGAGCGAAACAAATTGGTTCCACTCGATAATTTATCTAATCGGGATTGACAACCGCAAACAATAATGCTCTCAACTTTCCTTTTGTGTAGATACTGTTATCTCCATAAAACTTTTAGGCAACCTTCACAAGCATCAATTTTAAAGTTGTGCCATAACAGAGTTATTTGACCAGGCTGTGAGAATATCGCATCGCTGTCGCTAAGTGGTGTAATTCATGATTGATGATTGCTTTCGACGCAGTAACTTTGGTGCTTCACAAGAAAGGCAACTGTTGCGGGGCTTCTGACTTTGTAAATAAAAATGTACTTAGTAGATAAAATGTATGATATATTGTAGGTCTATTACAAGGACCGAGAAATCATTACTATCTGTTATTAATATAAGAATCTAAAGAATTAATATAAGAATTTGATCACCATAAAAGGTCGTGTTTTATATATATTATATCAATTTATACCCGCATCTGACAGACAATTAAAGCTAAGTGTCCAAAGGATTCTAGTTCTAATTTACTTTTTTACCGTCAGCTTAATTTTGACTAGAAATTCTGTTTCTACTCTTCACTAAAGCCATTATCCTTAGCAAATACCATTTTTTGCTATCAGCTACTAAAGTTCAGACACTGCCTAGATGAGAATCGAAACTATTTCATACTTTTTGCTAGCAGAATCTTTAAACATTACTGATTATTATTTGACGAGACCAAAAGACGTCGATACCAATAGAAAGTTACCAGCTTAACACTTTGAAACAAACATGTACAGGTGATGCTTATTCTAAAACCATAAGTGCCAATTAAATAATTGGCATAAGTGCCAATTAAGTAACTGGCACTTATGGTTTTAGAATAAGCATCATCAAAGCAATGTAAATATTTATGCTCGCATCATATTATAGTTACATACCTACTGACTAACCGACTTGTTTACTTACCTCACTATTTGTGGATGGCCGCCTGTCAAACTGGATTTACATTGCGAAAAGCCTGAACATAAATGCGTGTTGTGGTTCAGAGGTATTAAATCTTTTTTTAGTTTTACAATTTGGTAAACTGAACATGAAAAAACGATTACGTTACCACGATTCCATTTAGTTTTCGGATACCTATAGTGAATTTACGTTACAATATTCGACAATTTGTATGTTATTGTCAGGATTTCTTTTGGAATGTAGGTATGCATGCAATATAACAGTGTCACTACCAATATACGTCATACTATTATAAGTTACAAGAAAATGGACCAAATAAATGAACGAGCTTTTTATTTTGATTGCCCTTTAAATATGAAGACGCAATTCCGAACAATATGAACTGTACAATTCTAAGTTTCCAGAGTAGCGGTTTGTCTTTGCCTACAGTTTAAGTGTTACATTGTATACACAGGGTGTTGTGTGTGCGCCCCGCAAGGCAGTGTGCAGGGCGGCGTGCAGGGGGGCGCGCAGGTCCCGCCAGGGGTACCGCACTCCACCGCGCCGCCGGCAGGGGTCGGCGGCATACGAAGGTACCATACCAATCAATTACTACTTTTTTTGTTTTATTTTTTTAGATTAGCTACACCGGTAACGTAGTATACAGAACTTTCCACTCGGCCATAATATGCACACATACGTTATGCTTGTTTATACAGAATATGTACTAACAAAGCTTCCGCGCGTGTGGACTACGCGAATATATTTTAAGATGCAAGATACATACGCGTGAATATCGACACTTCCGGCAAACACTTGCAAGAAGTATGTGAAGTCTATGTTCTTATCGGCACACAACCGAGCCAGACCCCAAACATACGGTACCATTAAGAACTTTGTTCCAAAGTATCAATTATAATTAGAATATACAGGGTTTTTTAAATTGGCTGGCTAAACTCAGTAGACGCTAAATAACTGCGGTCTATGACCCGACAAAAAATCATCCAATTAATATATTTTTGGTTTTATCGTAAACACGATGGGTATGTCTAAACAGACATACCCATCGCGTCTGCGAAGCTTTAGCTAGCCAATTTAAAATAACCCTGTATATACGTTTGCTTTTGAGAAAGATATGGGCCTCGCACATAGAACCAACGCAGCCTACCTTGAAAATCTCTTTCCGGTTAAAGTCCTTGCTATAGAGCGATGCGTTTGTGCGTATGTGTGCAACGGCGACACTTGTAGACACTTTGGTTCTGTATAGTATGTAATCAGTGCAATAAGTGCTACACTAAAATTCCACGTAAATTAAACAACTAAACTAAATTTAAAGCTAAGAGTGGGTTTACCATAATTTATAAGCAGAGGGTACGAACTCACGACTTTGATCGCCAGTCCGACGCCTCTGCCGTTAAGCTATTGTCATTTAACCCAACTTTCATATCCCAAGTAGGTTTATGGCATAGTTATACCTGGAAAAGCAATTACGACCTTCATTTGTCACAGAGGAGGTCGACTGGTACAAAGTTCAGTGTAATTGAAATCAGTTTGGGTAACGAGTTAATATAGGTATATAAGATGTTCTAGAACGTACTCGTAGAGAAGTATACGTCACACATGTTACAGCCTTCTATTGGTCGCTAGTATTTACTTACTTTAAAAGTTTTGAGCACATATTTTTAAGCAAGCAACGTTTACCTACTTATTACTTTCTCAGTTCTTTAAAAATTGCTCTAGAGTTAACTGGAAGGAAGTAAGTAGTGGCTTTCTTGTTATATTATAAGATACTTTAGTTCAATATCTCGAACGGCTGAAGTGTAGCAGGCGTGAAATGTAAATACAATATCAGGGATTTATCTCTGGTACTTTAGATTAGAATTCACCATTCCGTATTTTTGGAACAGCTCCGCTGACTAATGACGTTGTGGGTACTAAAACGAATCCAATTATTTATTGCCCCATTGTAATACCCTTTCTGCTAATCGATTAGCCCATTTAGGCTCGAGGTAATAAAACACAATCACATAATGCACGGGAAAAGCTTTAGGAAGACCGCAGACGACACACTTTTTGTTAGCCAGAATTTCACTAACCGACTTCGAAAAATACGTTTTTGTAGGTTTTCCGATGCCCCTTCGAAATAAAGCATTCACTTGCAGATTATAATCAGAGTTGCGCTCTACTTTGGAGATATTTTGTAGCCCATGTTAAAGTACTAGATCGGATGTTGATAAAATGGTAGCCAACAAAAGATTGAGCACCGATTACTATCAGTCGCCTGTGGTCTCCCTTATCTGTTTTCATCCCCTCTGTAGCTGATATAAACTATAACCTCCTTACTAATAAACGTATTATTACGAATTAACTAAGTACATACACATCATTGTGATTAATTAATCAGCACAGTATCGTTAATAAGTGAGTGGCCACTCCGCTGCGATGTAAATTGGGCACATTAGTTATCATTTGTTAGAAACTCAGTCGTAGAATAGGTAATAATGCAAATCCGCAAACCCTGAAAGCCTTCAATCACGGTAAAAGGTATTCCAGTAAGCAATCTGTTATTAGTGAAGCTTTTAAAATACAATATATTAGAAGTAATCCATCCTATTTTTTCATAAAACAAAAGATGAGCACGAAGCTCTAAAACTACTACGCAGCAAATATTAATGAAACCGTTAAACCTACCTGAGCATTAATTCCAAATTGCTTGCAAAATAATTAAAGCAATCAAAACACGCAATTAAAATTGCAACTACAATGAATTAAATGAAATGAGAGATACACAGACAGAGACAGAGTAATCCTTCAATGTATTATGCAAAGGATAATCTTAATGAGCAATGTTAAATTTATGCGAACTCTACAAAAATATTGTAATTTTAACAGAACGAGCTAATTAATTTATGAATTCACGCCCAAATGACTACGTACTAAAACTTAGGATGCTTAATGAAATTAAACACATCAAGAACATGCATGAATACTTAACGACTTGTCTAGTCTTGATGCAACGGAAGACGATTCTGACTGCGAATATTTTACCACGCCACTAGTTCCCAACTTACTGCTTCGGGACGTGGCGTAGTAAAATATTCGCGTTCATATTCGTCGTATCCTTGAGGCACTAAATGTAGCAAATGTAGGTAGTCGCAAGTTGAGACCGATGCACCAATAACTTAAAACTAGGGACAGGGTCTGCAATTGACAGTTTAAAGGCTCTCACGGGATACTATAAAATTACCCCGTAATACGAATCTACCGCACAACTGATGCCACTACACTAAACCCTATTTATGTCACCAACTTCTCAAGTAAGGTTATATGTATATATGGCCATTGTAGTAAGTAGATGTAGGTAAGACATATTCATAGATAGGATATTGGAGATTTTTTATTAAAGTAAGGTTTACGTACGAAAGTGAGGTTGACGGTTATGAGTACCGCAGGTGCGCGCGAGTAGGTACTCCGTGTCCAGTACTTATCTAATACCCGAGTATGTTTCTCAGTCCAGTAAATAAAGCAGCGAATTCGTGAGACATTTATCGAACAACGTTTAAATTCCACTCCGCTTGAGAAATACATTCAGTCAGCGTCAGATTCAGATCTTTAGATAGGAGAGATAGAACAGAAGGCCCATGAATAAGAAAGTTTGCCCCTTGTTACAAAATTTAGGCGGTTGAAAATTAAATTAGTTATTAATAAGAAAAACTTAATAAATGGAGGTAGTGTGACCCAGGAGACGCAACGCTCCAAATGCCTGCTTATCCCGTGTATTTATTTATCCACCATTGCATTTAATGTTAGTTATAAAAACTGTCTTCTGAAACGATTATGACTATAAACTCAGCAGATTAGATTAAAGTTCAATAGGATAGGTAGATACTTTTCCAAGATTTTCACATATTCTTAAACGCTTCGATGCGCGTTCATTGAAATGGTATCAATCATATAAGAACATTGTAGTTTACGATAGGTCGGTAGGTACCTCATAAAAATGCTTTATGATTCTATCTCCCTTTTCTCTGTCACTGAGTGTCTTAACAACAAATTTATTGAAATACCTTGTAATATAAGTAAGTGGACAGATAAAAATATGTAGATGGCTAGGTCACTGAAGCCGTAAGTGGCATTGAGCTGAAGTATGTGCTCACAGATAGATGATAATCGATGAGGTTGTCGAGACATGATGTGAACGGCTCGCGTACAGGAACAAGGCGTCTGTGTGATGTAACATCACCACCTATATAAAGCCCAAACACTATATAACTGACGAATTTTTATATTGATTTATCAATGAATAATGACTTGTGAATATTTATAATTTTGTTTTTATTTATTTGATGTGCTATGAGATCAGAATATAAATATTTATTTCATATTTTATTATCCGCTACAATACCGGTGCGACGAGATAATGTAAGTCATTTGTTATTTAGAGTGTTTTGAGAAATTTTTCTTTATAATAAATTAGGGGCCAAAGGCAGAGATCATTTTTGTAAGCCATCAGTTGTGTCCGATGGATGAACAGTTCCGCTGCATGACGATAACATTACATGGTTGACATTTTGCACGTTTGACTCACAAGTAGTTCGTAGGGTAATTGAAGCTGGGACGATTGATCAAAACTCCACATATTTGATGATGTTAGCGATTAATGGTTACTAAAATAAGTAGGTATTTTATTACGCTAATAATATTATTGTATTCGATTTTATTAAATCCTAAAAGTAAAGAACAACAAGAATTTAGTAGAATCCAAACCTACAAATATTTCCTGTAAACACGTAACTATTATTTATTCCTGATAATCCATAATAACGTAACACTGAATACTAAATGCTGCGAAATTGAATTGTTTTATACTATCATCCGAATATACAAACAAGACATTTCTTCGGCAATTCAGAATCGACTGCATCATCTACCAGATCCATACCCGTTTCCATGATAATCAGCTTTGATTTTTAAATTTATGATACAAAATTTTATTCGCTTTAGTAACTATAGTTTCATAATACCTATTTATCACGGTAGTTACAACTGCATTCGCATGAACCACTTATTTACACTAGGCATATGCACGAACCGCAACGTAAATATCCTATGGACGGAAAATGGTAACAATTCAATTTCGCTTTTTTGCTACAGTCAGTATCAAAGTACAATTTGTACGAGCAGTAAGCTTCAGCATTGAAGGCTTGGCTTTACGCCAATTTTGCGATCAAAGCACCTTCGGCAGCTTTGCTGTCTCATTACAAGCAGTGTGTAGTGGTGTGACATTATTTTATTAATGTAGACATACTTAGCATTTCATATCTAAGTAATGTTTTAATCTAGGCATTACTAGCTATATGTAGGTAGTACAAATTTTTTGTGGTGTAGAACCAAATTAATTAAACTTTCACGTTTCGCAGATTCAGTCAATATTCCAGAGGGAGAGGATACCGCGACTGGCGCACGCGCGGCGACCCCACGCTCATCAACTCACTCTGGCGCAGCCGGCAGCCGCTGGGGATACGCAAACAGCTCGGTTAGATTCACAAATACTACGTTTCGTTCAAAGCTGTTCCATAACTCAAAACTGGTTTTATTATGACCTAATTTGACGTTGTGTGTTCCGTAGGAAACGCGGAGGTATACATAATACTAGCGCTGCTTATCGGTTTCGTGACGGTGGTGGTGGGGTGCTGGCTGTCCGACAACTGCTGGTCGCCGGAGCCCGAGGACGTGCTGGCGGGCGGCTGACCCGTGGCGGCGGGCGCGTGCACGCACGTGTAGCGCCCGCCGTCCGCGGCGGACAGCGCGTGCGGCGCGGGCTCGCTGTCGCCCGTGCTGCCGCCGGCACGCGCGCCCGCGCTGCTGCACGCCGCCACGCACCTCTGCCGCGGCGGCTGTCTGGCCCTGCCTTGCGATACCAGACGACAGGCTCCCGTTTTTTGACAGGAGTCTTCGCAGCACTCCTGCCAGCTGCACGAAAAGACTAATGGGAATCATATTCCCACTATTGCAAACGGCGGAGTGTGCGATAATTAACTCATAATACGCGCTACTGAAGATTTTCATATGGTCGCTCCTTTTCGTATAAATTGGGTTGTGTAAGTGGAAAGTGTTCTTGACTACTCGTGAAAATAGTGATACGGTGCAGGTAAAACTTTTAATGAACTCTAAGAGCTTTGATTTCAATTTTTATGTAATATTAATACCATAGTTACGGTGTAAAGACATTATAGGGTAATTTCAATGATGGTACTTGTCGGTGTACTCTGTATCGGTAGCCGAGCGCTCGGGATTAGTACTAGGAGGTTCACTGTGTATTACTGAATCTTATCGTAGGCTACGCTTCTAGCGGTCGCTCTGATTTCAACTCATCTGACGTAACCTTACCTGACGGCGGTACAGCTACGTTTTCCATCTGTGCCGCCTTCCTATTGTTTCTAAAAGTATGTGCCTTGAAACGCTTTCCTCGACTTGACTCGTAGATTAGAGCGTGTTTTGAACCATTTAGAAGAAATTTCTTCTCTCTGTCTGTACGGACAAGTAATCCCATAAGTGCAATACACATCATGACCGTGCCTTTACCGTTCTATAGACTTTGAGAGGGACGTAATTAACAATAGGTTTTAAAAATACGCTTTCCTCGATGGAGGATCAACCTACCAACGATTACTTTTGTATTTTTGTAAAATATCCAGCTTGTTTTATTGTTTTGTGGTAATTAAGACGCAGTTAATAGTATAGGGGAAAGTGACTTAGGACCAAGAAGTCTTAATAAACGTGCGTCAATTGAATATGAATAATCTATTCGGAATTACCATCGCAATAGGATAAGATACAACTTTGAGAGACAACGACATGGGTATTTGACTAAAAGTAGATTTTATATATTTATTTCGCAATGTTTGCATTATTGTTGATATAAACCGCAAAATTGGTCATGAATACCTGCCAATACTCTATGCCTACTTTGCCCTACCCGTAGCCTTCTCATGCATTATATATTATGCATTATTAATGTGGAGTTAGTCTAGTGTCAAGCATTTAAATAAAACGTTTGTAAACAGTAAAATAGAACTACTTTAATAAATACGAGATACTAAAAACACAACGAGTGTGAGAATAATAAAAACATCTAAATATAGCAAATAAAGTTGGTGTATTCTGAGTAATGTTGGGCATAGAGAATGGAGCATCACAACAGAACTCATCACAAGACACGACTATTGTGCAAAGACAACGCTGTAATTCTTTGTACATGTGGAGTTATTCCAGAGTGTGCTCTCGGTTTTGTTTGGTACGAGCGTGGCGCAAACTTTTAAATTACGAAATATTACCCATCTTCATTCGTTTCATCTGTTTTTGTGTTGCGTAGTTACCCTTTCTATAAAGAACCTACTATACGTCTTGTACAGCATGTATATTGTAAGGTCGAACTTAGATTAGTAAACGTCGTAAAAAAACCGATAGAAGAACCTTAGCGGCTTTTGTGTATTAAATCACTGCAATCCAGTTACTGTAAATATGTAAGCACTTAACGTATGGATACAATAACGATGAAGCAGTCACGTTTTATAAAATTAAACGAATACTCAGTTATATATAATTCATGTAAATGAAGGTGATACAACTGCTTTTTATATTGTAATGTTTCCGTCTCTCAGGATACAAAGCTATAGATAGACACGTAAGAAGTAAGCAATGTACATTAAACGTTCATAATTATATAGGTTTCCTCTTTACATAAATCAAGCACAAAATATGTACTGTCTTAATGTTGAATTGAGTGTGTGTAATTTTCGTTGTAAGCACAGATAAATTATGTAAATATTATTGACAAAGGATGGCATACTTTTTAAGCAATACACAGTAACTCAGTTTGTAAGGAGTCTCTGTGATCTGGTTATATTTCTTTGCCTCGTTCAGTTGTTCAGATAGCCGGCTAGTCCCATACAAGGAGATGTAGTTGAACACACGTACTTAAGTAACGTCAACACTATAGTCTCTTCTCGTGTAGTTATCGTTTACGTTGCATTCTCGTGGTAGTGGTACTTGTAGTTGTAAGACACATAATGTATAAGTTGTGTGTTTAGTATACCCATTAAAATTAAATATTTGTCGTAGAGTTAAGGAACCCGACTGAATAGTCAAAATTTTTAAGCATTATGTAAATTGTAGTTAGGCGGTAGTCGGTTATAGATAAACATTTTACTCGAATAGTTCGACAAGTGCGAACCGAGGATTAAAATACTGAATGAAGAACTTGATTTACAGTTGGCCAGAAACGTTTATATTCACTTCATT
This sequence comes from Fissipunctia ypsillon, assembly GCA_947568875.1. Lineage (NCBI taxonomy): Eukaryota > Metazoa > Arthropoda > Insecta > Lepidoptera > Noctuidae > Fissipunctia > Fissipunctia ypsillon. Next base: position 13,524,492 of record OX387652.1, read on the forward strand.
CACATTATATACCATTAAGACATTTCCACGCACAAATGGCATCACACTTTAACAAACTACCTGTCAAATTGTACGAGTAGTAAGCTAATACATACAAGTAGGGGAAATATTTTAGTATTTCACTATTACTGAGCAACACATGTTCGATGTCGTATCTATTTGAGATGTTTGCATTTTATGAAAGCTACAATTTAACAGGTAGTTATTTTCATATATTTTGTCAAGTTAAATGTCCGTGTCATTTTGCTAATTAAACATTAAAATGTACCATAGTTTTTATATTGGATTGTTATTAAGTATTAACACAGTCATATTATAATTTGCCAAAATTGTAAACATTTTTTTATGAAATTTATACATTTTTAATAATTAATTAATTAATAATGTATAGAATTTTAATTCCATTACGATCAGATGTAATAGATCAATAATATTTTTGAGGTATATATTAATTCATAAAGTTTACTGGTTATTGAACGGGTAATGTTGATCCAATGACCTTTCAATGGTATTATCAATAGCAACCATTTAAAAAAATGTAATAAAACATCGACTAGCTTTGTAATTTACAATAAAAGCAATTCAAATCCTCAGTACTGTAAACCATTTATAATAAAACAATAATGTACCTGTAGGCTGAGGTTCCATTGATCAATTTCTAACGTTGGTAGCAGGGTAGTTGGTTAGCAGGACTTCTATCTGTTGTTCGTAACTTGTCCTATGTAAATACTGATCCGTCTTTCAATGCCAATCAATAAGTATACTAATAGGTACCTGGTACCTATTTCAACCAGATTTTATCTCAATTCAAGAAGTAATCACTTAAGCATCTCTAACATTTATGTGAGGTCCTTACATACCAGACAGAAGACAGGTGCGTACCTAAAGATTGTGCAAGCAACACAAATACTGAAATTAAACTTGTGCATTTATACACAAACAATATTATTACCTACAAAACAAAGCGTGACCGATATATGCTTACAATAATAATGATTCTGTTTATCAATTCCTAGACATATTCTGTCAATTCAATACAGTCGTAATTTTCATCACAATAAAATTAATAATGTCATAAGTCGTCAATAACCTCAGTCTGCAGTGCAAGACGAACATCAATAAAGAAACAGCAATCCCTTTTACCAGTTCAAAAGTATAGGAACACAGTGTATTTTATAACGACATATATATGTATGTATATAACTAAGTACATGGCGTTAATACTGTATACTTACATCTGATACAGAAGTCACGTTTTATGTGAATATTGTAAATATTCGATGAATCATACGCGATTGTCCGGTCACGTGGGAGGTCTGGTTGGCTTGGCTGATTTAGGAATTGAGAGAACTCATACGCTCAATACTTAGTAATTACCAATAATATAATTGATGTAGGTATTGTCATTATTTGTCACGAATAAATTAAAATAAATGTAATAACTTAATCATAAGAGTGTTTCATTCCAAGCTCGTTTCCAGAGGTAATAATGCGGAGTGGCGTGTGTGCGAACACAAGTCAGCCTCGTTTGCTTTAAGAAACTCCAGCATGATAAGCAGTAGAAAACGTTCGTAAAAGGGACTTTTAGCACGCAAACAGTTTTCGTAGAAAATATAGGGCATGGCGCTTTCCGCGCTGCGAGGGGTGACACAGAAAGGCTTTCTCGCTAGACACCCTATACTACAGCTGGCGACTCTATACTCATCTGCGTTATTAAAGAACTTCCCAAGGTCATAATATAGAATTTTTTTATATTTTATATTGCTTTCCATTGTTAAAGCTTTCATATCTAAAATCTTATTGAAATAATATTATCAAACTTTATTTTTATCAGGTCAATGGATTCATGTGAAAGCTTCAATTATATGTAGAACAATAGTTTGAGGTAATTTAATCTTAAATTAAATTAATAATTTGTTCATCTAATTGATACCTATGAATACAAAAGTGACCCTTCCCATTATAAAACAAAGGTCAATTAGGAAAAGGTTATTCAGGTTTAGATAACTCTTTTTAATTAATGTTTACTTCTACTTTCAGACAGGTACACTTTTAGAAAGTAAGACTCTTGATATTCATCAACGCGTCGACCGTTCCGTCAAGGATGTGTTGAAAATAAAACATACCATTTTGAACTAAAATAATTAAGTACAATTTTTTTTTCTTTAATATCAAAGATATTACAGTATCTGCCGCAAGTTATGATACTAATAGTGGTCCTAAGGCTCGGTCCTTATATTAATCAAGATAAATGTAAATAATCCAAAAGGGATAGTACACCACTCTAGACATGGAAATTCGAACAAATGCGGAGCTATTTAGTAATAAATACTAAACTTTCGCAATATTAATATTAGCTAGAAAATATTAGAGTACATATTATTTATTACGTTCGCAAGTTTAATTCAGTATTAACGTGTAATATTTAGCTAGTTAGTAAGCAACATTTTAACGGCGAACTGGCTTATTATGCTTTCTGTTTCCTGTGAAGAGTCTCGAGTCGATTGCTCTAAACGAAAGAGGCTTGTTAACGAACACTGAGAAAAGCTGTCGCCTAAACGAGCAACTGTTATATTCTTTATCCAAATAGTCCGAAACAATTTTCCCACGACAAAAAGTTAGTCAGTTAAGTGAACAAATCTGATTGGTTCGCCGGTCTTAAGTGCGGCTGAGGTCAAAGGTTCGACTGCCATAGACAAAGTGTAATTGAGGTTTTCTATTAAGATCTTCGCAGTTAAAGTCCAAGTGTCGTAATTGCTCTCATGCTTTTGGAGTCCTCACATTAATAAAGTTCCAGGTGATAGCACTAGGGAGCACTTATTAATTTGCGTACACGTCTGCAGTCCTCGGGAATTACAAGTTGTGAGCGATGCCGATGTTATAGTGACGTAAAGACCTATTCTAACAACAAACTCTTGATAAGCAAAAGTTGTGCGTCTCTTTCTAAGCCGGCTGCAATACGAGTCTGAAACTAATACGAGCACAGCTGCTGCAAACTGTAACGTCTGTAACCTAAAACGTAATACGGCGTCGGCGATGACATTTGAACTTACACGCCTGCCTGTGTTACTGGGGACGGTTACATAGGAAGTACATTTAACGTAAGCAAAGTCGTATAATAAAAGATTACGAACAAGAGCTTCCACCAACCAGCCCAATCGGTAAGTCCGATAACAACCAACAAGCTTATGACGACTCAATAAATATATTAAACCAATGACATGATAAAAGAATATTTTAAGTATTTTTATTACAAAAAAGCTGAAATCGTTTCAACTTTATCCGATGAAACATTATTTTAATTAAACACGAGAATACCTACAGTGAAACGTTATTTAAAATATTGGTTATTCTGTAACAGAACGTATATCGATGAAAGTCTGTTTAAAAAATTCCTCGATGGAGAAACTGTTTACATTTCAACGGGTAAGCTTTGTTCCTTTTTTCGAGTTGTCGTTCAACCAGATACAGCATCCGGCGTAGCGCCGTAGCAATTGACTTAGCGTAGCAATCACGTAGCGCGTAGCGTTTTATGTGTACGGCAGTAACTTTTCTATTGCTCTTTTAACTTACTTTAAGAGTTTTGCAAAACATAAAAAAGGTAATAAATACTTTTCGAAAGCAGATTTATAACCGTGATACTTAGAAAAAATTACAATCAAATCAGTAAATACGAACTGAAAACATGGATTACTTCAGATTTGGATCACTTGTTTTGTAAAAAGATATTCTGTTCTCCAAACTTGGTTGCATCTACCAAAGTGTTCGTATTTAAGCTCACACTCCGTTGACTTAGGTTGAGTAGTTCGAGAGAGAACTGTAAAATATATTCACTAAGTTTCAGTAATAAATAATTTTGAATTCATTTTATCCGTCGCTTGAACGGTACGTGAATAAAGGTAACTAGAATTACACAAAAATAGTTGTAATGACGTTGTTCCTTTTACTGATTGCTATTTTACATGATTTTTCTAATAATTTGCGGAATTGCCCAAATAATTTTGCACGCTAACAGAGCTATTTTCTTAAACTTATCACGTGGTGGGGCCGAGAGTTTAACTTCTTAATTAGTCTAAAACTATGCGGTTGGAAACTCATCAAACAGTTATTTCGAAAAAAACACGAAAATACACAAGTAAACCCGTAAATTATAATAAATACTAGCTGTGCCACGCGAATTCGTTCGCGTGGAAGTCGTAACATACGCAATATACTAAAATAACAGCCACATCTTAATAAAACTCCCTCGTCCCCCGACCCGCCGCATTGCATCGCCTGCCCGCGCTATTTAAAGACGTTTATTTGCGGTAAACATGACGCAAAAAAAAAGAACACAAAAAGAAACAAGTTGGGGGAAAATATGCGTCACATCCACGCAAAACGGCCATCGCTCAGCATAATGCTGCAACCCTATGCGAGACAGAGCCCCAGCGCTGGTTTTCAGCGACAGCCGGCGTTGACGTGATGACGCACAATCACAATCAATATTTGTTCACAATTTCATGGGTTTTATTTTTTTTGCGCGGGACCCTAATTTTCTAAAATAAAAGTAGCCTAAGTTACTTCTTATAACATCAGCTATCTGCCAGTGAAAGTCCCGTCAAAATCGGTCCAACTGTTTTGGAGATTAGCTGGAACAAACAGACAGACAAAAATTTTAAAAATTGTTATTAGTATAAGGACCGTACCTGTACACTTTCATGTGGATTTAGTAAAATGCTGTTATTTTGACAATACAAACTGACACTTCAATTTCATTTATTTGTAGGTATAATGTATAATGTATAATTATTATAAGTACGGTATATATGTACTTTCATACATATATTTAGTAAAAAGATGTTATTTTCACATTACAAACTGACACACTGGTTTTATTTATTTGTATTGTATAGATGAATATGTCTCAAGAAACTTATACAGACAATCATATTTAGCTATATAACTGTCATCCAAACAAGATTCACTTTTCATCTCACTTACCATCATCTATGTTCAAAGCATATTCTAAAATCGTATTGTGATACAAATCATATTAATATCTACGCGTAGGTATCATAGAGGTCAGAGCGCTTGTTAATTCTATTAGACATTTAAATGGATTCCCGCTCGATGTACATGCACGCTTTGTAAGTAAAGGTCGAGTATTCTCGTCGAAGCCGGGCTATAAACACGATGGCCGATATAGACGGGCTATATGCGTCGCCCATCGCTGAGGGATACCCACGACACATGCTCACGAACATTAATCCCTTCATATTACAACTTATAAATAAACTGAAACACTGATTATAAATAGCTCCACCTTTTTCCGAGAACATTAGTGAGCTTCAATACAATTTAACTTTTCTTGCGACCGACCGTCTGCCTAGATTCCCCCCCGTTCGAATTCGTAGTTGAAAGACAGAACATTCATTGTAGCGGCGACGCGAGGCAGCGCTGAGTAATTCGCTTGAATATCTTTACTAAAATTTTGCTCGGCATTGACATCCAAAAACGGTGCTCATTTACAATTTAACAAGTTGGCAAATCACTTTATTATTAATTAGTTTAGATTATAATTATGCTGAATTCATTAATGTACAGCAAAAACTATTCGGAATGGAACGAATGGACACCATTGCCCTGCATCGTACCCTCCACAAAAACTACATTGTATGTTTTGGGTCAAAACAAGAGGATAAAGGTCTCAAGTAGGCGTACAGTGACTTTGTTGCGGGCTCGGTGTCGGATTTTAGGAAGATTTCATCATCCTCGAACAACGTGAGATTTGAGCACAAAAACATTTTCCAAGACCAACCTCTAATATACACTTGAACTAAATCATTTAATCAGAACATCGGTCGTCTAAACCTTTAAAAATGTAGAGTTGAATTAAAAGTAAGTAAGCATTGTAAGTTTACGTAGTTGATCAAAGTCGACAACTATGTATGAAGTGGAAGTGATCGACAATTATTGTGGGGACCTATTATTCGCCAGTCACCAGTAAAGCTTTCACAGTACAACAAAATTTCATATGAACAATATATTTACGGATCTTCAAAATCTCCTATCCGGGCGACATGCAATATGGCTATATTTGTAAATTAAAGTAAGAATATTTTAAAATGCTGTTCAGTACCAAGACACTTCTGTTATAAAATAAACAACTCAAAATATTTAGAAAACTCCGTCTTGGTCTAGCGTTTCCGAACTAAATCCTCCTGGGAGACAGCAGAAGCGCTGCATGCTGGCACAACATTCTGAAATTCGATATTGTAGACAAAAATCCAACAGCTGATTGTGCAGAAAATGGAGAAGACTTAGGAGGAAAGCGGTATCTGGCACTATACCGGGAACGTCCGAAATAAAGTATGATTAAAAGTATGGTTAAAATATAACTGAAGCAGGATAAAAGAAATAAAAAAATGTTGCAGTATGTAAAGCTTATTTACACTGTTCAAATTATTTACAATAATAGCAACAATGGCAATGGCGACAATGTGTTACTGTATATCCATAATTACGCATTAATTTAATATTTATATTTAAAATAATTATCTCGCCTGGCTAGGCATTTAGCTAGGTACATTACAGATGTTGACGTTTAATATACACACGTACGATTGTACGAATATAATTCACGTACGAAGACAGTGATTATACACATTTACTTAGAAAACCTCAAGTACCTAGTGAGAGATGAAATGAAAATAACGATGTCATTCCTCAGCCACATAAAACTGGATCTCTAACGACTCGGTCGTTTATAAAAATTAAACGATGAATATAATTCGCACTGTAATACAAGTATTATGTTAAGTAAACGTATTTGCTTCTGTTGAATTTATACGACGTTTTCTCGACATGCAGATTTAAAACCGTAGGTATTACGTCATTGTTTATGGTTTTGTGTTCTTCAAGCAGATCAGATTTCAGGCAGATAGAAAAATTGAAAAGAGTGTGCTTAGATGGTTTGGTCATGTTGAGAGGATGAATGAAAGTCGACTAACAAAAGGTAAATATTTACACGGCAGATGTGAGTGGACACGCCGGAAGGGGACGCCCTAGGAAGACGTTCTTCAGAAAGGTCAGGTGCGTAGTACTCGCAACCGGCGTGCGTGTATGACAGATGTATGAATGTAAACGAGGCAAAAGGAGTATGTAAGGATCGTAGCAGGTGGCGTTCTGTAGTTTCTGCCTACCCCCATGAGAAGAAGGCGTGAGTTTATGTATAGGGCAAAACTTGGGTAATCGGTGATAGTTTTGTTTTTTACTTGTAAAATTCGATTCATTGATCAGACTATTTTTTAAATTTACTGTGATATAGTAGACAAAATAAGTTTTGCTAACTTATATCTAAAAATGTGGCAAATATTATAATGATTGAAAAATGTACATTTATCAAGTCAGTAGTAACTTGGTAATAAAACACAATTATCTATCACCGAATAGCTGCATATCACGAATTAGCCAAGTTTTGCCCTATATGTATGTATACAAAAATGAAAGTAAATAAAAAATAAAAATAGTAGCCCACCGGTAACGGGAACAGGGTCCAAGCTACCGGCGGTCAGGGCTCCAGAGAGAGGAACCTCCTAACAATGCGAGCCGTGTCCAGAAGAACCGCTTTCTGAATCAAGCCCTTAATCCAGCTGCCCAATGAGAGCCTCCTTAGCTGTTGGTCGAGGCTCTTGGCAATTAAGCCGTTGGCTGATACGACTATCGGCACAATGATCGCTGAGTCCACATCCCACATATCGACAACCTCGCGGGCCAAGTCAAGATACTCGATCCCAGTACAATGTGATATTTCCATTTTCGAGAACTGGGTCGGACACATACCTGCAGTACGGCACTTCCGATTCCACAAGACTGTATTTCATAGCAAGTTGCTGATGGATAATCCTGGCTACAAGGTTGTGTCTATGCAAGTACTCTTCGTTGGCTAGACGAAAACACCCGGAGATGATGTGTCGGATTGATTCTCCCGGACGGTGGCATGCCCGACAGATGTCAACCGTGCCGTCCTTCACAATAAATTTCCGGTAATTGTTCGTCATGATAGTTTCGTCCATAATTGCACAGACAAAACCTTAGGTTTCCCCAAAGAGGTCTCCGAAACGCAGCCAGGCTACGGACGCTAGCAAATCTACATCGGGTCCATGTAGGGCCCGGAAATAACGTCCGTGAAGCTCCTTACTCTGCCATACCTCCATGCGGTCGTTAGTGTCAAGCACTACAGGCTTGTACCAGTTCTCTTTAGCCAAGGAGAGCGGGGTAAGGCCCTTGTCCACTGCGACCACATCTCGATGCATCCCCACGTCGGCTTCTAGGAAATATTCCCTGAGACTGCATATCTCGCGATTGTGGAGGGTCTTAGCATTTAATAAGCCTCGACCTCCACACTTCCGCGGGATATACACTCTCATTACCGATGACCGTGGGTGATGCATTCGGTATTCAGTCAGCAGCGTACGGACCCTCCTATCCAGGGCGTCGATTTCAGTCTGAGTCCATTTGAGTATGCCGAAGGAGTACATAAAAACCGGCATGACCCAACCGTTGAAGGCGCGCACCTTGTTTCCGCCAAATAGAAGACTATTAAATACATTCTTCATTACATTCAACGATTGCTTCATGTCAGCAGAATTAATGCCCAACGCTTCCGCTTATTTATTATTATTGAGGCGCTTATGGAAATTTTAGGCCAGATATGAATGACAAAGATGTGCGCTTGGCCATAACACCATTCATCAATGACGAACGCACTGTTTAGTGCAACACATGTATCAAAGTTTCACTAAAATACAATGAAGCGTTCGTGTGCCGGGGCAACATTAGCTATTGGCATACAAACAATCTGCGCGATCGCTCTACATACCTCTCAATCAATCCACCTGTGTCCTGTAATATATCACGTGCCTTTGTACGAAATAACAGCCGCTCGAAGCATTCCGCTTAGGTGTTCAATAATGTTTGGAATACATGCTGCTGGTATGCAGCCCACGGTAATAAGTTCGAGTGAGAATTTCTGAACTCGCTGTTTACGTTAGTAAGTACAGAAAGGTGAAACAGTTTAAGTAGAGGCATACTTAAACTGTTATTATTTATTTATTTATTTAAACTTTTCACACTTAAAAAAGTACAAAGGCGGACTTAATGCCTTAGGCATTCTCTACCAGTCAACCAAGGGTGGTGAAGAGATTAGATGGCAGGTGCTCTGTTAGAAATGGAACAATTTGTACATAAATAAGTCATAAACTTATAATACACATACATACATATTTACTATAATATATACCTATATTATATACATATATTATATACAAATATTATGATAATGTAACTTGAAATTAACCAGCTTTAAAATGCTGTTTATGCGACACTGATGTCAAGCCAGTTGCTGGCTAATGCCTCTATCGTACTGTGCTGACTCGTTCGTGTATTCCAGGCTTAACAGGCAGGATTGGGTCGCAAACACGTCCAATTAATAAGCCCAGCTCTCTGAAGTCACACCGCTGTACAGTATTGTGTGACAACCACACGTCCTCGTTTGACGTTAAGCTCCATTGCATCGTTGATTTGCACTGCAGCATTGACGTCCCTCGCTTACAAGAGCCATCTTTTATCAATAGCACTTTGTGATATCCCTTCACAGCCCGATTAGAAACCACAGAGTGAAGCGGAACCAGCACAAAGTATTTTATGTACCTACCGAGACTAGCCTGCTAGTTCCAAGCCTGAACATTCAATTTACAAAGAATGTTTAATCTGTTTTGAAGCGAGTGACAAAACTTATTAAACGAGCATTATTCCAAAGATTTAGGAATTTCCCAAAGTTTGTTCCAAGTTAATTTTACATCATCGACTTTGATCTTTAAACAATTAATTTCATGAAAAGGCTGCTGGCGATAAAACTTGGTGTAACGTTACCTATCAAAGACAAATTAACCAAAGACATAAAGGATACCTAATCTGATAATAATGTCTCATAGCCAGGAAATCAGGTCTCCTGAGAATTTGATGCTCAAAATATTTTATTACAATCATAAGATGCACACGTAAATCGCAGAATGGAAAACTCACAGAAAATATAATTTGCAGTCGTTGTAAAGTGTGCAAAGTACTTTGACAAAAACCTCCTTGTTCTTTGTTTAGGATCTACAGAGCTCTAAAAGTTAAAGCCTGAAATAAATCAGTAGATTTTCATTTTAAATGTTGTAAATTTGTATAAGGACGACGCGAACGCCTTCCCTCCCTGCTAAGGACGGGGCAGCTCGCGGTCTGGAAAATTCATTATTCAGCAAAATTGCGAGTGTAACTCATCGGCCAACCAAGCGCCTCACTGCTATTACTAATATTGCTGGCCATCTGATTCTCGGCAAGTTTGAGGGCGCCCACCTGCAACATTTATTTACAACCAAGATACACAAACATGGTACAAATTGTCATAACTCAAATAAAAATCCCTCTAAAAATGTCAAACATGACTTGAAATACTTGTACCGTAGCGAAGTTAAGTATAAAAACTCTTCTAAACCCGTACAGGTACAAGTAAAAATAGGAAAGCAGAGATATTTCAGTCACGTCACGAACACCGATAAATATAGCTGCGGCGCCAACTAATTCAGGAAAGTTGTGCGGCAACTACCACAATTGGAGAGTTTGTCCTCCAAGACGTCTAATGAAACCTGCGAGTAATCAATTGTGATAAATGGACTGCAGTCATGCTAATAATAATATGGATGTCAATAAGTATCTTACAATTTATCGTTTTCAATTTAGGTTTCAAATTTTCACACATAAACACATTGAACTCTCTACAATCCTACGTTCTAATCAACTCTAATGATACAGCGTAAAGTAGGTCATGCTGATCAGTTATTATCGTTTGGTGGGCAGCGTTCCGAATTTCGGGGTAACTTCTACGTACGATGAAAATTACGAGGCGTAACGGAGCGATATGTTTTCCGAAGCACGTAAGATAGCTGGAGTGCCACATGTAAGTGAGTACCATGAATCAAGACAGGCTCATTACTTTGGCCGCAATAATCTGACGGAATTGAAAAAAGAAGAAAACGTTATTTGAAATGTTTTCTTCTGATAGTTATATTATTTCTACTTACAAACTTGGAATTAAAAATTATTGCGGTAAAATCTTTTCACTTGCGGGATCTAAAATAAAAATGTTACCTGCAACATAACGACTTTCCTTACTGAGCGCAAACAAAGTGCCTAACTGGATATTATACCAAGTAAGACACTGCAGCACTGTTCAAGTACTTCTCTTTTACGAATGGTCAATAACAAATCCTCCCATTGAACATCAGCTACGTAAGTGAGTAGTTTGTTTTAAATTCTCAATAACGTTAAGTTTTTAGCTCGAGACAGCGACTAAGTTCTGAATAGTCTGCTTTGTCGACACTTGCAGGTCCTCCATAATGGAAAAAGTTTTGCATAGGTAATTAATTCCCTTTGGACGAATTATTATTACGTTAATGGACAATTAAAACTCTGCTCACGTAGATCTTCGTTTACTGGGATATTCAAATTGAATATTTTCATTTCTTTGAGAGCAAATACGCTAGCCGGAGAATGGAGATATAAAAACAGGTGTAGTTAATGCGATGTTTTCTCTACACTCAACTCGCAAATTAAACCATCATCACGTATTATTTTTACGGCGTTATTTATCATGATTATTATAGTGTATTATACCATGTAACTCATTTATTTTACAGGAATTTTAAAGAAATCAACTTCCCTGGCAAATAAAAAACGAGGAAACCTAAACGTATCGTACAATAATTGTAGGTCTGAAATTGCCAGCAATTGCTAGTGTGAAATCATTGCCTCTTCCTTTCTTTATACAGGGTGTCCGGTAAAGAATGGATAACCTTGAAATCGCATATAACAGACCTTATGGCTGTTCTAAAAAAAATACAAAAATAAATATATCCCAAGTAATAACTAAGATTTTTTTGAAAAAGAATACTAACTTTTTTTACATTTTTCATCACCGCAACCACAAATGAATGAATTCCATCGGTTATCTGTTGTTATAATATTGTACGTTGACTATGCCGCTGACAGAGAGGCAATAAATAATGTGACTAGAAATTACACAGATTTTTTTTCTAAAAAAATTATATCTTAGGTACTTACTTACTTGGGATATACATTTTTTTTGTATTTTTTTTAGAACGGCCATAGGGTCTATTATATGCTATCGCAAGGTTATCCATTAATTACCGGACACCCTGTATAAGAACAGGCAGCTTTTTGCAATGGTACAATACAGGTCTTTATTATTTATACAGAAGAAATATTCTCTAGGTAGTATAAATTTTATCTTGGTAAGTTTTTTCGCAAAGGTGTGGAAATGAGTAGTATAACTTGACCGCCAATAGACGTATGAGGACATCGAAAATTAAGTAAACGCGAGCCTTTACACATCCAGGATTGATCGCTCACACACAAGAAAAACCACACTAAAATATTAAAGGGTTTCACATCGCTACTGGTGAAAATAATGTTCGGGCTACGGCGTAGCTGACTGACCTACGTCGTAGCAAATACAACGCTACGCCGTAGCAACTACTACGCTACGTTTTTATTTCATCTCGTACATTTTAGGCGTTGTTATTGTTGGAATTGTTACTAAATGTCGGAAAACAGAGACTTTAACAGTGCCATATTCTAAGAGTCAATTTTATATTTAACTTAATTATTTGTAACGGTTACGTAATTTTTACAGCTTTCTTACATTTCAGTGAGCAGACTGTACGTGTTGTGTGGACAAATAAAAGTTTGTTTACTTTGTTCAGCTCACGGCTCACCTCCGTACGAGCAGTCACGTACTTATTGAGTAGTTACAATCCTCGACGCGCTGCTAATAAGAACACATTGTACCCCAAACTTATCTCATGTTCAACTTACATAGCTTCTCAGCTAAAAATATTTGTTTTCTTCCTTCTTAGTTAAAGTTTAAGTGGCTAATGTACTACATACATACATTATTACTTACGCGGACGGATTTTGTTGGTATGAAGCGGTTGAGGTTGTTTTTGTGGAAGGCCAAGTGCTTTGTAAAATGGTAATATTTTCTTATAGAATTAGTTTTGTTTTTTTATTATCATTTTAAATTTTCATGGCTTTGCTCTCAACGCCTTCACTTATTTCAAAATTAATTGCTATAAGCCAGTTAATTCATTGTATATAATAAGTCCACTGATGAGCAAGAAGGGTTTCCAAGATTAAAAGACATTTAAATTTTCTTAAAGCACACGTTTTTGCCGCTTTTAGCAATCAATACATTGGATCCCACCTACATAGTACGCAACATTTACTGGAACAGTACAGCCGCAATAAAACTAGAACCCACAGGTCCAAAATTCAAATTAGAGAAAGGAGTTAATCCGGGCGACCCGTTACCTCGTAAACTGTTCACCAATACACTCGAAGAAATCTTCAGGAAGTTGGCAGCTGATTGGAAGGAAAGAAGCATTGCCCTCGGCAAGGCGAGACTTACAAATCTTCGTTTCACCGATGACATTGTTCTCTTTTCATCCTCAGCCACTGAACTACAACGGATGCTCCAAGAACTCAGTAATGCAAGCCTTGAGGTTGGACTGAAGACGAATATGTCGAAGACCAAAGTTATGTGCAACGAAACACCTAAAAGCCTAAAAGTAGACGCGGAGTCGGCGAGCCAATATAATATGTCCAGGAATACCTCTACTTGGGCCAAGTAGTCTCTTTCCAGGTGAGGCAAGACAAATAAGTCACAAGACGAATGAAAAACGCCTGGAAGAGCTACTGGTTCATGAAGGAACGTTTCAAGGCAGAGTTGCCTATGGCACTCGAGCGCAAGCTCATGAACATGTGTATTCTTCCCCTCTTAACCTACGGTGCACAGACTTGATCTTTGACTAACATCCAGAAGTCCAAACTCAAGGTCTGCCAACGAGCAATGGAGCGCAGTATACTAGGTGTTAAATTAACGGATCGTGTTCGAAACACAATATTGCACTCCAAAACAAAGTTAGTTGATGTGGCTCAAAAGGCTGCCAAACTTAAATGCGACTGGGCAGGACATGTCTGCCGCATGCCGCACAAACTGTGGACCCAGATAGCACAAAACTGGTGCCCTGAGACAGTGAGGCGGCGTCGGGGCAGGCCACGAAGGAAATGACTGGATGAACTGGACAGATTCCGCCAGAACTGGAAGGAGGACGCGCGGGCTCGCGGACGGTGGAAGGAGTGGGGGGGAGGCCTTTGCCCAGGAGTTGTCAGCGCAGGCTAACAAAAAAAAACGCACACAGTGGAAATATAGACAAATGAAAAGTTACCTCATACTCGTACATATTCTTACTAAAAAACTTGTTCAAAAAGTGTGAGCGGAAATCTTGCAGCAGTGCGCTCAACGCTCACATAAAGAAAATTCTCGGAATTTTAGAAAACAAAAGTTTACGGCTATAGGTGCTAGGGAGCTCATTTTTCTTCGCTTAACTAGGAGAAAAACAGTGTGACGATATAGTGCATTCGTTTTCTTTTCTAAACGGAAGAGTCGTAAAACAGAAGCTTACAATTTTCTATTAATTAATACTGAATAACCGCGCAGTGATTTGAGGTTATTGCGCGTTACCTTATGGTTACTTTTGAGAAAACGTTGTGCGTTGGTGATTTTTAGTCCAGTTTAGACGCATTTGTAACAAGAGAATCGGCACCACTATTTACATCATTTAGAAACTAAGACACTTAATAATAATAATATGTAAGTTCCCATTCCGGTTCCTGTCTCTGCAGTCCTAACCACCGGTAGCTTGGACCCTGCTCCCGATACCGGCGGACCTCTATTTTTTTTATATTTTAAATGTTTTTTTGTATATATTTTTCTAGAAATATTTAAAAATGTAAATAGATAAGAAAGAAAACAAATAAACGAATAATATGTACAAGTAAGTAAGTAAGTATATAAAAAAGGAGGGGAATAATCATAGGGCATCAAAAAATTCGTCCGCATCGCTGTCGACAGGAAGTGCCCAAAAGGCTGGCAGCATTGCCACGTTGTGTGGCAGTGCTGATTCTTTGGCCAAAAAACAGGCCAGCCAAAGGGCTGGCCTATTTTGACCTTGACCCCGAGGGTCACGTGAAGAGTTGACCAAAAAACAACTGTTTTTGTGCCCACTTGTAACCATTAAAGTAGTTACCAACGTTATTATGTAGGTACCTACAAAATACTAAAATACATAAAGTAACATAACAAAACACTACCGACGACAAACACCAAAATTTCTCAACCCAATTAATCATTGATTCACGAACTCATTCAAACGAGCTCGGCTCAACCGGTTTGCTCCGTTCTTACTTTGAATTAAGCACGTCTATGCAGCCTAAAGCACAATTCCTGACAATACGTAAAACGTCACGTGCATACATAATGAACGAAGTGCGCGCGGTATGCATGCACACGCAAACGGTGCAAATTTCATGATAGCCGCAGCCGTATGCCGGCGACCATTTTGGTTCTCGCTGTATATAATACCTTTACGAGTGGACGCTTCTGACAAACTAGCTGCATCCAAACGTTATCGCAGTTTTAAAACATGCCGCCTCCGAAACACGGCACCCACCGCGGCTACACTCTTCATAATAAAAAACCAACATAATAGCTGATGTAGATACCGTCTTTTTCACGTTATACTCTGTCGGACACAAATGCGCCAATGCAAAGTGGATCAGATAGTGACAACATTACCTTAACATACATCTACATACTTATATGTATGTTAGCAATATTTCATAAGTTGTGACTAAATAAGCTACTTTGTAATGCGACAGCCTTTAATAACTGAACATTTGAACCAATTATTCGATTTCACGGCATTGGCATATCGATACCAGAAGTATCAATTAACGTAAGGGACATTTTGGCGAAAATGAGTTATATGTATATATCATTGGATTCAGAATTTCCTGCTCTATCGATTGGTATTATTAAAATTTCTCTATCGTTAAAAAAATGTTCCTAATAGTACAAATTTTAGGACTGCGTAAAACGATTTATGACAAAAAAAAAATAACAATCATTAACATTTTTTCTTTTCAGAAAAATAAAAATAAATAGTAAGTCATTGTATTAAATAATTTACAGCCTTACCTAAAACCTCAAATCAGTCAATTTAAAAATCTGTGATAGCTAAGCTGTAAAACCTGAAACTAACGTATCTAGATTTGACAGACTTATTTCCATGGTCTTAAAATAGCATCAGTTTTAGTAGATAATCTATAGTAACATCAAATTCCAACTCTATAAAAGTCCTTTATAATAGAATTACGCATAATTATCTATTTGTCTTGCTCCTTACGCTATGCTCGATGGTTTACACATAAAATATTATTAACGTAAGGGACAAACTAAACAATTTTTTTTTAATGTAAGGGACATGCTATATTTTAAACACTGGGCATTCCTAAATCTTTCGCTTATATCCTGGAAGAAGATGAAATTCTAAGAAATTTTGCTCTAGACACAATTAAAATTGGAGCAGACAGTAAAAAGTTATAGACTGATTTAAAAAAATGAAATCGTTTTTTGGCTCTCCTGAAAAACCGTGGTTTGTCCCTTACATTAATTGATACTTCTGGTATCGATATACTTACTGGTGTATAGGTAAGAATTTATTCGCACGCAGTGTACATCAGAATTTAAAATAAGTAAACACAGACACGAGATGACGCTACACATTTTAGATGGATATAAATTTTTAAACCTCCGTAGCTTGCTTAGCTTTTCTTGTTTTATACTTACATGGAAATATTCTTTCCATAAATTAAGAAATGACTGTGCAATGAAAAATTAATAAGTAGGTATTTCTGTTTGGCACATGGCACAAAGTGTAGCTAACAATTAAGTTTAAAAAACAACATTCGTTACGGGGAAGGATGAAGACATGAAAACAGATTCACCCTGTTGTACAAAGTGTAGCAATTTACTAAAACAAATCCTTGCAGCGGGTCGGTGTGGCGGCGGCGCGGCGGCGGCGGTCGACCCGCGCGCTGAGCCTCTATCATTACACAAACTCACATTATCTCGGCCCGCACGCAATATTGACATTCCCTTTTTGTGCTCACGCCAAAAGTATAATAGGACATCGCGCTTCTCATTAGCTCTCTCATTTTTTGCTCATAAAGTTTCAGATGGGAGTTTCCGTATGTTAACAGGGACGTATAAAATATTAAAGGGATCCGATTTCTTTGCGCTCGAGTGGGAATATATTACCTGTGGGAAGTAAGAAAATCCAGCGGCGCTTAAAATTTTAAATAGGTAAAAGTAAAATGCGGTGGTAGTAGGTGTGCGTTTGTTTAGTGGGGCGGCAGGTACCGGCAGTTCCGTCGGACGGCAGCTATTCGCTCCGGGCCGACGTGGTGGCTCACGTTTGCATTTTGCATGAGAACCATTGTTTGACCCACTATATCCCCGACACCCCGGGACGTGGTGCGGTGACGTGACGTCCTTGAGGCCTCTCAAACAGATTAGTTACTACATCAAGAAGGTGACTTTGACTTATGACGTTTTCTTCAAGGACGCCTCTACGGCGTAGCATTGATCCAAACGTCTCTACGTAACGAGATATTTTAATTATTTTTTATATCTTTTTCAGTTCATATGCGTATATACTTTATTTCTGCTTAAATTGAGTATTACGCCGGCTCAACCTCGCGCTTTCAATCGGCTGATTGAAAATTTACGTCAATATACGTAAGTACAATTAATGAATCGGATTCCATTTCGTATTAAATTGTAGTATGAAGTCTTATTTAAACAAAAAATACATAATATCTCACTTTCTCGGAGTTAAACCAAAAGGGTCTTATGCGGGTGCAGAGACGGTGGCCAAAGCCTCTTTCGTACACACTATGTACATAATGTACAGCCGTTAATTACAAAGGAGCGAACCTTATGTTGGTATTTAAAATGTACTCAAGTTCACATTTTGTGAACGATTTATATACCAATCTGTACAAATCTGTTGGCATAGAGAGGTTAAAGTATCTCGCATGAAGAGAGGAAAATTATCGAAGACTAAAAATACGGGTGTAGGTCGGAGAAAATTGGCATAGAGGAGAGGGTGCTTGTAACTGGGTAGCAATCCTGGGAGGCTTACATCTGCACCCGTATCGACCATATGCTGGCATTGGATCGATACGATATACAATAACAAACATATAATATGCTAGACAATACTAAGTTCGATACACTGAACAAAAATAAAGAATTAAAAGAAATAATATAACTAAGCTTATTGTCGTCTAACAATTCAAACTTTATCAAGCACGAAATGTGCCAAACGAAGTTTTAAAAACAGAAAACGTGTTTACTATTTATTTATGAGGGATCGAAAAATCAGATAAATATAAATAAAATTATGGAAATGTGTATGTAGCACTCGCGCCCAGAGGCAAATAATTTGCAGTATGAAAGAGAATTTTATGTGAATGCTGTTTATCTTCATTTTTTGAGCAGCTCACAAGTAGAAACTAGTTTATGCTGGGGTACTAGTAAATGGGCGAAGAGGGACCATCATAAGTTAGCTTAGTCGCCTGTAAGGCTGCCAGTCACTCCGTCATAAACGCATATCACAAACTTTTTCTCATATATTAAACGAAGAACCAATATATATAAAGGTTTGTAAAACATGTTCGTTTTGCCTCCATGTGAATGGGATAATTAATCTGTATTAAAATCACAGCTCTGCAGGCTCGCATGTGGCGCACGTCGTCAAACTTCATCCGTTTATTGATATTGTTTCAATATCATATTCCAACATTGGCGCTGCATAATGCATTTAAGTGAAACGTGCCTCGTTTGTGCACTGCACGCTGTTGCTCGTTTAGATTTAGAACTATTGTCATAGACTTAGAGAGTAAACATTGAAGAATTAAATGTGAAATGAAACTGAACATTTAAATGTTCGCACCCAACGCAAAAGTATTGTTCGTTCGTAACATTTTGAACAGGATTAGATACCGTAAGAAGCACCTCATTTTGGTCGTGATCTCATTAGGAAGTCGGACAGCTACATCATTTAGGTTACTTTTTTGATAAAGGGATCTTGATACAGCGAAATTCTTACTGACTTGAATTCTTCTATTGCTTTATTCAACTCAACTATTTTCCAATACTTGAAATATTATTCGGTCAATTCGTTACTTAACCAAGAGGAAAACTTTTAAGAATTTTCTGTTTAGTATTTCCTACTACGATGCTGCTATTTACTTTTCCGTTCATATTTTTTTTAAGTTTACACGTACCCATAGGATTGCTTCGCGCGAGGAACAGCTAAAATGTTGACTTCTCTATAATTCAATAGACACAGGCTACAATTACACTCAGTCTGAGCGGCAGGCGGCAAGCGCGCGCCGGCGAGGCGGCTCGCTACCAACACTACATAATATTATTGTGCTCTATTGATTCCACATAAACACTTTGCCTCAAAACTACCACATTCTAGTAATGTTTATCTGAACTACACGATACAAACTAAGATAAAATACCAACCCAAGAGCTTCGGAGTGCGCGATAAGCATCCGAAATGGATTTACGCAAAACTTTTGAATTCCCAGAACGCCCAAATTACAAACAAAGTCATTTGCCTCCAAAGGGAAAAGATCGCGGACATGGGCTCTTTTTGAATAGAAAGAAATTAAAAATCTGTTCATAAAAACGTGTTAAAAAGAGTGAGTATGGTGGTGGAAAAGGAACATGCTTTAAACTCGTTTCCACTCTGTGTATGGCTGAGTGAGGAGGGGGTCGAGGGTAGTAGTCAGCGCCGACAAATGGAATAATTAATCTGTCATGAGGTGTCCGTGCTTATTGGAGTCGGCGTCAAGAACCGTCCAGTACCACTAATAAACTCCACGCGAAAATGAAAACACGAATAAATGAAAATGCAAATTTTTCATATCTAATTTTCAAAGCTCTAGCCAGACTATCTCAGTAATTCTGAGTATAATTGGATAGAGTTCTGTGACAGCTGGACACAGGTTTAAATGGCAACCTTTGCCCTGCGGCTCTTCTGGTATTTCCCGTAGTTACTTAGCCGCAAACTTTAGGATCGTTCGAGTTACGGATAACGGAAGGAATGTTTTCATTAATTAGTTCGAACTTACTGTATCTACTCGTAGAAACGATTTCGGTGAATACTTCATTGTTAAGTTATTAGAGACTTATCTAAACTTAGTTAAATGTATCAATGGTACGTTGGTACTGAGAAAAATGTTTATAATAATTAAAGAATAAGACATATGCAGACACTTATACGAATGGTTACTTACAAATATGTTTGTGGCTACACAGTACAGTACCTTCCACATTATTTTCATAATAAAAAGTTTGTAACTCATATAAATGTCTCAGTTTGGAGATTAATAGCGGCATTCCAAAAACTTTCAGGTAATCCCAAAGTTTTTTATAACAGTCTCGATTGTCGGTCTCCCCACCACTAATGTATGTAATGTACATGTATGTACGTATGTTATCAGATAAATATCTGTAGAAACTAACCAGCTAGATAAAATAAATGCTGTCATAGGTAAGAAGCTGAGAGCTGTAGAAGAAACAATCTTAACATTTTATTAAACAGCACGTGGTTAGAGTCATTTACTCATATGAAAAACAATACAATTAAATCCAATCAATTCTCTACTTATTTCAACTGTTCAAAGCATGTAAAATACATTAATGAAATCATAAAGACTGGACTTCATTCAGAGACAGTAATAATATTAATCGCGGAGTCAGCGTCTAGTCAACACAAATCGGATCGGAAGTTTGTCGCCGGCTGTTTGAGCTTATTCAAGTATTCCTTATTATATAAATATACCAATTCAATTTGCTGCAGTTTTGCTTACACATAAATGCAACAGAAAAGATGGATTGCTCCAGGTACGAATAATTTTACACTCTATGCTTTTAGTAAATACATGAACATTTTCACGGAGATTGCTCGGGCTTCGTGGTCAGGGCTTTGTCATCGCTTTGAGCGTGTCTTGAGTATAATCAATTATAGCGCACACAATAACAGTTGCTCAGTTATCACGCACACCGTGACTGTTGCCAACATAGTGTGGGCACTATAGGAACAGGAGCTAGACCACCAACTCTTAAAGCAGTATTATTTTAATGTTACTTCAGTGTGGGAAAGTGATGGAGCTAGACGTCCTGTATAGCTTCATCTCTTTCTCATCCTGAAGTAATATTAAAATAATACTGCTTTAAGAGGTGGTGGTTGGCCCCCTGATCTCATTCGTTATCTGCACACTTAACTCCTTTGTTGTATGTACAACCTTGTCCAGTATAAAACGCCGTAGTATTAGATATTTAGGTTCAAAGATTTCCCTAACGGTTTAGAAATAGAAAGACAAACATAGATTCGTAGTGTATTCACACTCCGCGCCAGTTCTAAGGTTTAACTGTAAACTTTTTGCGTAAAAATATCAGTTCTGAATATATGTAGGTACATAGGTACCTACGATAAGTATTAGGTATGTACATATTTGTTTTCGTGAGATGTTGCATTTTAATTAACGATTTCTCCAATGCTAATATCCGAGCCCATTCCGAATTGCTCTTACACTGTTACGACATTTTAAAGTCGTAAAGTAATGAAACAAAGTAGCCATCTACCTTGTATTAAATATTCAGGTGCAATTTTACCATTCTAGAGAGTTGGAAACACAATTTTAATATGTCGAAGTCAACTTATTTTCTAGTAGCAACATAACGGTCAGAAGGCATGTAATTCCCATCCTGTACACGTAGCAAACTGCTCGTAACATAACACAAGTTTAATTTTTAAATAGGTACACACCTAATCCTATGCAGCGTAACGCGTAACGTTGGCTACAAATTCAAATAAAGACACATTAAAATAAATAATATAGTTTGAGGCGAGTTCAAACAACATTAGTCAGCCAGATGTGGGGTGCGGTCCGTTTCCTGCTAGTTTTCGTTTGCGCAATCAGAAAATTAAATAAAGTTCGCGACCTCATGTCTGCCCAGACACTTAAGGAAGAACTTTATGCAAAAGTCATTTAAAAATTGAACTTCTGCACTGAATTTAGTAGTACTGAAGAATGGAGCCACGAATTACTCGTATATATATATACATCAAATGCGGTGTTATACCTACAAATATACATATGTAGGTATAACACCGCACTAATGCCATCTAACAATGTGGACATGTTACAATAATTAGTGCCAAAGCATCACTTGCCACCGACCACGTTTAGTGTGACTGTGGTTGGTGAAGCTATGATAGTTTGATAAGTTGCCAACCAGTCGCCTATGCACCAGCATAACAAGGCCACGCCGATTTTGTAAGTTACAACTATCACCATTTCATGGAATACAATGCAGTTCTGGTTTTTAGAAAACCAGATGATCCTGAAAGCGTATTTAAAAAGCGTGGTACGTGATTTATGTAGTTAGAACAGCGTTCAATTATGAATTTATGGTTTCCACCATTCATAGGTACTTTTTCTGCTCCATTTCCACAACCGCTCTTGTTTTTTTCCAGATTTTTAACAAGATGGAGAGAATGTGTGAAGGTGTATAAGTATTCATAGTGATGATCAACAGCTTATCTTCCGCGTAAGTTGCTGCAGGCGACCGGGGTTAACGGGTTCTTAATGGCACTTGTACGCTTGTAGAGGAGGTCACATTTGCGCACTATGCAAATCCTTCCTATCATGATACCGGACATTATCATACATTGTTTTTGTAACATTCATTTTGCTCTGAGCTCAATTTATCTGTTTCCAAATATATACAATCAAAACAAATAAATCTCACAATGTTTTAAAGCATTTTGGTGCCATGTTAACTCATTCTTCAGTAGTTTGTTTACAACGGAAGTGCAATCCTGGATTTCAACAATTTCAGTAAATTATTTGGACGGTATTTGACTACTCTTCAATTATAATTACATTATACCAATATATGTAGACATAATAACATGTTTTGAGCACACAACCCGTGTTTGCCACGAGTATTCTTACCCACTTCAGAGCAATTTGCGAGTAATTGCAAACGTGAATGGCAGCTGTCAACTGAAAGCTTGTATGTAACTTATATTTTTGGATTCATAAAGGTTTTAAAATTGCTCTCTCTAGTAAATCTTGTCTGTAGTGGTCTAACAAGCCGACGCCACGTTTATGTGTACTGTGCAACATTCTTTAGTACTTGTGCCTCTCTTAAGGAGCCATTAAGTGCCAACGTCGCGCTTTCCTAGCGCTGTTGAACTCGTGCTCGACCTTACAGGAAAAAAGAACATAAATATAAATAGAAGAGTATATGAATGTGACTGTATAATATGATATAAAGGTAAGTAACTGAATGACGTTAGTTATTTTAGTTACTGACAATACTTGAACTTCCTTCCTTCCATAGTTGTAGATAACCAGTCCACTTTAGCCATCCAAACCCATAGCCCAATTTTTTTTTTGTCTCCATATCCTGCAATAGTCCTACACCAACCGGGGGTTGTCCTTGGGTGCACTTGCATAGTACGTACAGGGATAATCGTTGGTTGGTGCCTGATTTCCATTGAAAGCGTCTAACGGGCCTCTTTAATTTATCGAATAATAAAAGAACAGAATTAAGATTATTGTTGAAAAGAAAAATAAAAGACTCACTATGAGATTCGAACCCAGACCTATGTATGTGATTCATAATCCAATACGGTACGCCACCAGCTATCAGAACTTGATATGAGGATGTAAATTTTAGCAATCGTATGAACCGACATAGGTTATACGTAATTACTTAATCTGCGTGTGAGAAAAAGCGACAGTATGTTTTTTGTTTCGTTCGACACCCGCCAGTGTATGAATTCTGAGATGTGCGTTCTGTGTTGATACATCACTTAAACACACATATGTAGGTCCGGCCTGTACCGCGTGTTCACAGCAATACAAGCCTTAGTTTGCTACTGCACTTATGACCGCTTACTGTAAATTGCAAATAAACCCTTGGATTCTATTAGGTTATACGATTTCAAAAACGCCTTTCAGGCGTGTACGGACGAACGAACAAAACATGTGGTTCGTACGTGTGGACGTAAATTAGCAAAGCGAACACGAACACCATACGAACACAGTTCGACTAATTGTGTTTGCGCTCAACCAACCAATCATTCGAGTCCCATAATATTGTCTTTTTAAACGACAAAAAAAGGAGGAGGTTCTCAAGTCGACGCGTATATACAAGATGTAACATAAATAACACACAACCGCTTAAGGGGTCATTGTACTCATCATTATGAACAACTTTTACTATGGGACCAAACCTGAAATTGCGAAAAAAAATCTGCTGTTCCCTACATTTTGACGAGTTGTGCGAACATAAAGGTAGGGAGCAGCTGATTTTTGTTTCGCGATTTCAGGTTTGGTCCCATAGTAAAAGTTGTTCATAATGATGAGTACAATGACCCCTTAAGAGGTTGTGTGTTAATTATGTTACACCTTGTATATTTTATTTATGTATGACCACGCATAACACAACCGGCTTCCAAAAAAGCACTACAAAGAGAAAAATAATTTTAATTTCGGAAGTCGGTGGCAAAAAACGAAAGTACAAAACCAAAGACACCGACTTCCGAAATTAAAGTTATTTTTCACTTTGTAGTGTTTTTTAGAAGGCTGTATTATTTTTTCTATTATGATAAAATTGAGTTCTCTCGCGACTACACTGTTGGATAGGTGGCTGAGAACTGATGCCCCCGCGCCGCCGCGCGCTCACCCGTTGGGTTCGGTACGAACAATGTTGCACCAAATTTCTCCGAGGACCGTCCACACAGAACAACGAAATTGGATCGCCACGAACATTTTTGACGAACACAGTGTTTGATGCTCGTTAGTGGTACGCACATGCAAACAAAGTGCTCGATGTTCGTGTTCGTTCATGCGTACACGCCTGAAGATTTCCTTTGCCGAAAGGTGAACTAAAATGCATTCAACTTTTTCTAGTTTATTGAAAATTGTAAAGCTTGAATATACGTTTTTAGTACGAACTATCATCACACCCAGCACAGCATTCGGCTCCTAAGTAAAAATCGATGCAGACAGATTCCTATCTTCAATGAGGCCACATGAATTTCCTTATCCACATCTTATCTCTTATTCATTACAATATCGTAGGCATAAGAATGGAATATATGACTAAACTTATCGTGAATTCGAATAAGGACTAAAATATCTCGAAAATCTTCATACAACGCAGTGGCATTACTTACACGCCACAGAATATATTCAGCGGTTCATTTTTCATATTTTTTTCGAATAGCCCTAGCTTTCTGGGTGTTTTAAATTTTAAAGTATTTGTAATAGAATGTGAGTGTGGCACTCAGCGTGGAGAAGACTGGTAGTGTTGGGCGCTCGGCAGGCCGGGAGACGCGCGAGCCGGGAGCCGGGAGCCGCCCGGGCGAGCGCACGTCCCCGCGCCGCCCCGCTTGCCGCTCCGGGCCTCCGGGTTGTTAACGCCCATGTACGCTTGCACAGCACAACTAAAAGCCAGTCTCAAGTGTTAAATTTGGAACAGTTCCTGTTCTTAAGGGTGATACTGAGCGCCTTGTTTGCATTAACGACTATAGCATGCCACTCTGTATTTATGACGTTCCTCTGTAAGATCCTGCACTCTTTCAAACCATAGAATGTGTATAAATAATCCAGAATATATTCTCCATGGCCTCTGAAAGGCATTTTTCATTGTACACAGTATTTTCTTGGCAAACGGAGTGATTACCTTGTCCTTAATAATTTATTTGAGCTTCTACCAAGTAACACAAAGGCCAGTCTTATCTCTTGAATAAAACATTGTTTCTTTAGAACTGAGAGCAAATCGCAACGGTAAGTTTTCTTTATACTGTCTTCAAGTTTATAAAAAAATAATTCGAAGCATGTGTGAAACTCATTTAACGGTAAGAGTTTACCTTTTAGTATCTCGTTTTTCCAAGCCAATTAAGTTGTTTGAAATCATTTTATTTGTTTCTATATACCACTTATACCTAAATAAATACATAACATACGACAAAAATCTGTAAACTTACAAAGAAATGACACGACGGTATTTTTTTTCTAACTTGTTCAATTCTCATAAATTACATTTAATTGAAAAATATTGCCCACACAAATACGTATGTCTCTTTTATATTTTGTCTTTAAAACCACGTTTACAAATCGTTTACCCTGTTATAAATTATTTAGTTATATTGAGTTCAAAACTAACAATAAAGTTGCCAAACAAATCAGCTATCTGCGCCGAGCAATCTCTTGGAAAAGGCTTTAACACGGTGAAACAAACAGACTAGAGTTGATTTCATGTTTCATTTTTCCAATTGCCTAGAGGAATGTAATATAAACTGAACAGAGCTAACACTTTGTTTCGAAAATAAAACAATACAACAATTTAATTAAAAATGTTGCGTGAAGTAACATTATTAAATATTAAATTACAATAACACAACACAAGGTGGCGTATATGACATTTATGTTTAGGTACCTAAGTAACCAAGTGCGCTACGCTACGCGCGGTGGTGCAGTATTGGTAATTTATCCGCCTTCTATCTGCTCGAACCACTTTCGGATAAGTCTTTATTTGCTATTCGTCTTGTCTTCCCCAAGTAGCATAGTTGCAGTTGCCAACTCGGTTACCGCCTGCCTAATTTTGCTTGAGAAATTGTAAAGACGGTCGGCAAAATTGAAACGTGTCCTGTCTCTTCCTTTGTTATTCCGCCGTTCTGTAGTACTCTGCTGTCATATTTCTTAAATAAAATCAAAACTAGTGGAGGTACCTTGTAGCCAACACAATTTTTGAATATACTTGATAGATAAGCTTGCAGATAATATTTAACGTCGCTACAACACGCTTAATAATATTAAATACACAGTGTTGTTTTGCTGAGTGATTAAGTAATCTTTATGTAACTCGCGTACTCTTCTCAGAACCTGCCTTTTGATTTATAGCTTCGCGGTTCATTAGGGATAATGATTATAACTGTCTGTAATTATTCACAATCGGACACCTGGTCTGTTCAAGCGAGCTTTTAAATAGCTTCTATTAAAGATTCAGTCCAGAAAGAGTCACAGCCTATGTACATTTGTATCTGACGCTTTAGCGTCGTGCAGACCTTGCTTTGGAGCCTTAGTGTCTGGAGGACACAAAATCGATGGACAGTAGGCCTAAATATCACATGAGTCGTGTTTTACGAGTATGGAAGCATCTACCTCTTAAGACAAAAGGTAGGGACGACGATCACGTATCCAGCCCCGTTTATCCCAAACCATAGCACGTATAAATCTCTTTATGCGAGAACAAGTTTTGTGACTTTACATTGTTTTATCTTGAGACATAACAGTAAGTTTTTGGACGTGCATTGGACATACAAAACATATCGTGCAGGCCCCTCAAGACTTTATCGGAACAAAAGAGATGGTGGCTTCGTAAATAAATGGTAAAGTGTAGAGCTGCACTTTAGAAATTCAGCGAAAAACGAGG
Source organism: Fissipunctia ypsillon (assembly GCA_947568875.1). Lineage (NCBI taxonomy): Eukaryota > Metazoa > Arthropoda > Insecta > Lepidoptera > Noctuidae > Fissipunctia > Fissipunctia ypsillon. Next base: position 13,552,036 of record OX387652.1, read on the forward strand.
CTTATAGTTTTAAAGTCATGTGTTAACATTCTCCGTTAAAAGATTCAAACGACGGCTTTTGCTTTTTATTTGTTTAGTTATCTTTGTTTTATTGTATAGTGTGCTTGGTATGTATCTGTCATTGCTTCATTTTTAATTGTTTACCTATTGTGGTATAGTAGTTTCATTCTAGGTGCATCATCTTCACATATAATTATATAATGAATGTAGGTACTTATATAAAATATTGTAAAACATTTTAAAAGTGTAACGGTGGAGTTTCTTGCCCATTCTGCTCCATTTGGATCTACCTTTTGGAAGGGGCGACTAGAATCAATTTTGACGTTCAAAAGTGCCTTTTATGAGCCTATTTGAAATAAATCATTTGACTTTAACTTTGACCCTACATTCTGAGTCTATAGAAATAAAATCAAAATGAGTGATAAACGTTCATAAACATAACTGGATCTCAGCGAAATCGGCTCAATGGAACCTTTGTAGAGAGCGTAAGCTAACCGACTCTTTCGACTCGAAATTTGCATTTTTGATGAGCACACAGAATAAAGACTAAATTATTTTAGTTTTTTTAAGACTACCCTTTTTTATCCATTTGCATTTGATTTCTGCGCCTCTCAAATCCGTAGATCATAAAAATGGATTATTTATCTTTTTTATGCCAACTTACATGGTAATGAAACAAATGACAATCCGCAAAAAGATGCGGCTGTTCATGAAATCTCGTGAAATTGATGTTTAATTATTTTAAATCTCACGAAGAGCACAACTCGTGAAATATAAACAACCCTAGTAGGTAAGTATTATGTATATATGTAATTACATATCCAACTCCAATCCACACACATTTCCTGAATTAGGGTTCCCAATTTAATTTTAAACAGGTGAGTTGATGGGATTCAATATTACCAATGTAACCTACAAATTAATTTACTGAAAATGTTTTATATTATATGTTTTCTCGTAGCTGTATCAACAAAACAGTAAGGAATTCGTAACCTAAATAATAAACACGTGTATGTAAATGTTATCTTTATGAACCGGTTGTACGGTGGAACATGGCGAGGCGGGTGCTTAGACGAGCTCGCGCGGGACTCGGCGCAGCCCGAGGGCAATCACTGCAGTCCGCCGACTGCCGGTGAATATTTTACATCAGACCACCACCCTTATCCAATACAAACCAATGTAATTACTCTGACAGAGCCCGATTGTTCGACAATTTCTGTACTTTTTATGGGTTTGGGACGTTTGAGTCAAATCAAATGCATGCAATTATTCATAACTTACTGAAAATCATAATCAACAACGGACTATATTTTGTTAACTTCAAAGTGTCATTGCTGATTTTATTTGCTAAGTAAAGAAATATATAATTTTTATTCCCTACCTGAAAAGGATTGGCCGTAGTTGATCATAATGTAAATACATTTGTGCTGGAACTGCACGTATAAGTAAAAAACTACTTAGTCTACAAGGAAACTTCTCGATTGAATTTCACGATGAGAACAGCTGATAGATTTCGCATGGACAGTTCTCATATTATGTAGACGTAGAGAAGTCGCGCCGTAGCGTCCCGGCTTGCGGTCAGAGAGCTCACAACCCCGCACATACACCCCCGGGGATTCTCAGCTCTGCCTCCGACGTACTCACAAAGTATCGACTACTTCGGCTTTTATTAAAGCAATTACGTTTATTTTCCGTCCAGTGCTACAGTGTTACAGTCAAACTTATTTCCCTCGATCCTTGTTCAAACTAAATTGCAAACGTCGTATTAATTCAACGTTGTTCGATATTGTATCAAAGATTCTTTCTTCTCAAAACTCAAAGCAAATCCACCGCAAGCCGTGTGAAGCGAATCCTGGTTTAAAGATTGGTATGGTGCATTAAGTTGTATAAGATACCTCGGGCACTCGCCACCGGTAGCTGTGGTATTCCATTTGGCTCAACGCGCTTTTACCACTCGTGTACTGCAATAGGATAAAATCTTGTTGATTGTTTTCTTTCTCATTGTTACTTTTCTAATTGTAGTTTCAAGTGGCTGTAAATAAAATTCTCAGCTTACTTTATTATACTCACTTTATTGATTGCATAGAAAAGCCTGATGCCCAGCAAATAACTTCCAAGTTGGGCTTATTACCTATTGTAATAATTTAGTACTGAATACTCAGAGCCATCCTTCCCGCATGCCAAATCCTAATATGACACATGTAAGAGTCCAGCTCCACCTTTCCTTCCTTGAAATAAAGTTTGTCCATAATAAGCAAACCATACTAATTTATCACTGCTCATTCAATTGCAGGCGATAATGGTGTAAAATTGATAATAAAGTAGGTACGGCATCATGAAATACTGCGTAATTGTCGATATCCACCCCGATGATTTATCAATATCGCACGCTCCAGAACAACTACGAAAATCCGATAAGTGCGGATTGGACGCGCATTGAGTAGGGGTTCCGCAGCTAAAGTTATAAACACTCAAACTACTGTTAATCTACATGATTAACTTGAGCCCGCACTCTATTAGGTCCAGAACGAATTAATGTTTACTACTCCTCTGATTTATGAGTTTAACAAACTTCTTGACAATTCAAAACAACCTGCAGGAACCCACCTAAATAAGTAGTCTATATAATTGAACTAAATACTTAGTTGGTCTATATAATTGAACTAAATACTTAGTTGCGGTACCTATGTATATTGATCGAAGCAGCTGGCTCAAAGATTATAAACTTGCAACAACACCACACAACTACCAACAACAACAACAACTAACAACATAACACGAAGACTAATAGTGCTCGGAGTGCTCAATATAACAATCAGTAAAGGTAACGTCCACTCCATTTGAAAGAGTAAGTACCGTCACTCGATATGGTTAGTGAAATATATTACGCCTTCCTTTATGTTCAATACAATTTGAGAGTAATCGATCTAGACAGCAGTCAGAGTTAGGCATAACAAAGGGTTCAACTCCTGCCGTTCGGCTACGGAACCCAAAAAAAATAACGGATGTAGATTAATCGTAAATAAATTTTATGTTTATTGGACATCCATTTACTTTTTAAATGTTTCAAAACACAGCTTTTAATCTGATCCAATTAATGACGAGCTTTTATCTGGAAATATTGAACAAATCGGTCAAACAATATGGCTTCGACTGCCCGTCCCGCGAGACATGCCACGACGCAGATCTTACTACTTTATCTCCTGCCAAATACCTTCTTTCATGCTTTGTGTAAAGAGTCAAGGGAATAAGCTGGGATTATGTCATACGTTACTTTCTATTCTGATAAATGTAAAAACAACGTGACAAATGACAAAGAGGTGGCAGACGTGCAAACGTTATTTCATAGTTGGAACATTTCTCATAGTTCTAAGGGCGGAGCAGCGGAACGTGGAGCCTTTGAATGTATTCAAGAATGTATGGACAAGTAAGTGTCTTGTAATATCAAGGTTTTTTTCGTTACTTATAACGATAAACGTGCCGTAACGGCAAGGGCCACTGCAAAGAATCATTTTTTTTTCAGTCGACTAATTATCTGTAAGTAGGCACTGTGTAGTGTGTATCACTGATCGATTTGGGTCGAATTGGGATAAATCCACTTCTTATTCATGTTCTAAAATATATGAAGGTGTTGTAAGGTGTACGCTCAGTCAAGCTCTCTCCAAGTCTTCTTGAGTCTTTACTACTGGGAGTAATCAACAGCTCTTGTGTTGATCTCGACATTGCTAAAATATCTAACTAAATTCGGTACAGGAACCTATATTGAGTGGGATACCAGTTAAGATAACATAGAGATTACCTATGTCTTGTCTGACATTTATGTCTATTAAGACATAAATGTCAGACAAGACATAAAAAATCATAGCTTTTGTTTTCCATTTTCATATCAAAATGACCTAAATACATAATTACATAGAAACATGCTTAAAGGTGCCGCTGGAGGTAACAACAAAGCAATTTTCCCGTAATACATGTCACATACACTTTACGCAAAAGCACTTCGTAGAGAATATTTGTCTGTCTGTTAATTGGTTACCTAAATACCTACATATGATCTACAAATATTTAAGGGATCTGTATTATAAAGAGCATATTTTCAGCAACTATTTGAGATAGTAAGTCTTGCCACATTAGTCGAACAACCCTAATATTTATGAAATGACTATTGCACGGCAACCAAACTGAGATAGGTACTTATCTACCTAAATAAAGTCTTAACATATGGGTATCCACAGTTATAGCTAATACCTAGAAATTCTAAATGACAAAGTTGCACTCGCATGTAATAACTAAAACTAAAAGCTGTTCCCAAAATGCAGATTCTATGTTAAATTAATTGCATTCAGAATTCCGTATGTGCAATGTGTGCAGTGATTACGAGAGCCACCATTTTAAGCATTCAGCATCAATCATGTAAACCAATATAAATGGAAAAAAATAATATTTCACATTTTTATTAAATACCAATCAATCTGCCTAGCCTTTTCCCAACTATGTTGGGGTCGGCTTCCAGTCTAACCGGGTGCAGCTGAATACCAGTATTTTACATGGAGCGACTGCCTATCTGACCTCCACAACCCAGTAACTGGGTAATACATACGATACCCCTTGGTAAGACTGGTTGTCAGGCGTTCGGGCTTCTGACGACCTGTAACGACTGTCAAAGATCTACGAATGACAGCCGAAACCAACGGCTTAACGTGCTTTCCGAGGCACGGAGGAGTCTCGGTATATAAAGATGGTCACCCATCCACGCACAACCCCGGCAAGCGTAGCTTAACCTGATGGATCGACTCGTGCTGCTGTTATTACTTAGCCACGAGCTCCTCAATTTTTTATTAAATACCACCGAATGTAAAATTAAATTTCGACATGCAAATATTTTTACTGCTCGTATGCTACACATAGCTAAAAACGTAACCATAAACATGTAGGTAGGAGTGCCATAGTTTACGAATCTTTTGCTATGTATTCGTACCGCAAACGTTCTTAAATAAATAGTAGGGACTGTAACTACGCAATTGCAAATAGAGCCCCGGGATATGAAGTCGAAGGGCTGCCCTTAGCGAGCGCCCACGGTACTCTGACTACGCAACATTTCCATAAAGAAATCTTTTGTCACCATTTTTACGGGAAAACCCTCCCTTTGTTCTGCAATCGATATTGTGAAAATGTAATGAAACCTAAAGAACCCATGATAAAAAACCAAGTTAAAGTGCTTGACAACACAATTTATTCAGCTAGATACAATATAAAATTCATGGCCTAAGGTTTAATTCTTCAAACTTAAATAATTTAAAATGTTGGTGACGAAAACCGCATTGCTTTGGGTTCTAACCGAAGGATCGCGTCCCAAAGGACTCAATAAAACAGATGTTACCTTACCTATGACTACACAAAGTCTGACACTTTTACGAGCGTAACTTTATATAAAATCTGATGTGTATCATTTATGTACTTGACCTATTTACTTAGGCACGAGACACCAAATGCTTTTACAGGTTTTATAGATTTTGACTTTTTATTCAACTAATGGGATTTTGTATTCTGTTCAGGATTTCATGCAAGGTATTGCACAATATTGTTTCTTCTTTTATGATGACACATTATTACATGGTTCCTATGAAACCGATCTTGCTCCGTATATTCATCCGAAAACTATTATAAGGCTTCCTGCCTTTTCCATCGAGTGGACGCAGCTGTCATCATGTGCGTACTACGCATATTACGTAGGTACCTAACAGTGTATCCACCTAACATTGTTACCTTACCTTGTAAATGCTCAATCACATAATAACGGCTACGTAAATAGATTCGGTTTCATCTACATCCATACACTATGATACAAAGTAAACCGTAAAATAATGACAACACATAAATATTATGCAAGGTACGGTCACTAATAGTTTTTCGAACATTTGATAAATCTTCAGACGTTCCCTCGAACCGAGAGAAAACGGTTCGAGGTTGAGGTTGCCTCGTTGGTATAGTGGTCGCAAGCGTTACTGCTGAGCACGAGGTCTTGGGTTCGAATCCCGGGTCGAGTAAAGTGTTATTGGGTTTTTCTATCTGGAATTTCTCAGTAGCAGCCCGGAGTCTGGATTTGTGCCCGGGTGATGGCAATAGGCTTGCCCTCTATTACACGGGACTTAAACATAACTGGCGTGGGTGTACTATAAGTATACCTCTGCCCAACCCTTCGAGGAAAGAAGGCATGATGTTATGATGATGAGTTCAGTTCAGAGGTTATCTACACTTATCTATACTAATATTATAAAGATGAAGTTTGTTTGTTTGTTTGGTTGAACGCGCTAATCTCAGGAACTTCGCTGGTTCGAATTGAAATACTTTTAGTGTTGGATAGCCCATTTATCGAGGAAGGCTATAGCCTTCCTTAAAAGCCTATAGGCTATAAACATCAGCTACGACCAATAGGAGCGGAGCATCAGTGAAAAATTTTGCAAAAATGGGGAAAATGTATTCCTTCACACAGCTACAGTTACAGCTTTTTACTAAATGCATATGAAAGTATACGTATATACGATACTTATAACGGAAAAAAGCAATTTTTGAAATAGTTTGTCTGTCTGTTTGTTCCGACTAATCTCCGAAACGGCTGGACCGATTTTGACAGAACTTTCACTGGCAGATAGCTGATGTTTGAAGGAGTAACTTACGATTCTTTTATTTTAGAAAAAGAGTTAGGGTTCCACGCAAAAAAATTAGAACCCATGAAATTGTGAACCAAATCCGATTCAAAAAGGGAAGTATTGACATCCACGCGGGCGAAGCGGCGGGCAACAGTTAGTGATTCATAAATTCATTCAAACCTAGGTACTTGTAAAATTATGGTTTACATAACTCTGTTATTTCTGTGGGTATAGGTAGGTAACCCACCGCGATGACTATCAAGTCCTTAGCCGTGACGATGCTTATTGGTTTTCTATTTATTCCTTCCACCTCTCGTTTCCTACGCACAAAGTTGCTAATGATGCTAACGCTGGGCGGGTAAGCCGCAGATAGCAGTTAGGTGTTAGACCGTAACTTTTTAGGACAGCCATTGTGCATAATCTACTAACAGGCGGCAGCTTACGGTAATGAACCATTTCCTGCAATTGACTCTACTCTAACCAGTCGCGCGGAATAAAGACCAGCTGTCACGTTTCACGTTTTTCTTATTGAGATAAAGGCTTCAAGTTCGATTTTCAGCAGTCTTACCTAACATTCAGAGGTTAACAATTTTGATCTAAATAGGTACTTATATACCTACCCACGTCTTTTAAAAAAATGGTACATCGTCGTTCTAGATGCAAGCCGCGGTTGCTCTTTTTGACAATCTGGCGCTTTAAGAGCAATAGGCTCTTTATCCCATTAAAATGTAAGTAAAATATTTGCTCATTCGTAGCAAATACAGCGAAAGACAGACCACAGATGTATTTCCTTCCCCACAGGTGTTATGTTTTGGATGTTTGCCAGGAATTGAAAGCAATATCGCACCTCTTCAATTGTACGGTGGAACCCAATTTCACAAAGCTTCGTCAAGTTATTTATTTTGTTGTAGGTAAGTGTTGTAAAAGCTTTGTTTATAGAATTGTGTGCTAGAAATTATGCACAAAATTACAAGTCAAAGGAATGAAAGGTGGCCTCTTTACCAAACAGTGGGACTGCAAAATATAACTACAATAAAATGAGAACTGATTCTAGCAAACCTGACGCTGGTGGCGTAGGTAGAACATAGATGATAAGTAGGTGGCTTACACACATCAAAAGTGTCTAGGGATCAAGGTATTTTTTTAAATATTTTATTGCCCTATTGAAAGGAAACAAAAATGTCTATTTAGATTGATTAAATCAAATGTTTTTGTATGTGTACATCGACGAAGTACTCTCTGCTTTTGCATTAATACGTTTCGCGATTTTTGCTTATTACAAAACGCCCTCTTCTTCTGCCCAGTTTCTGTGTTCACGAGCCCATTGTAAACGGGCTCTGCGATTGCGAAGCTCAATAGGCAGTACACGTAACGGCCTTCGGGAACGGAGATAACTTCATGCAAGCGATGTTTTATGGTTTGATCCCTTATTAACATCCCTGAAAAGCTATGAAGCCTCGTAACCAACATCAACGTGGTTATTGTACGATTTCGTCGAGCAGTAATTTGTATGTAACGATCTTGTCTGCGCGTGGTGATGCGAGCTCGTCCTCCGTGTCGCTCTGCCACGCTGCCGGTGATGCGGTAACGTGTCCAAAGTCGACTTATAACACTCTGCGTAGTGCCCAGAGCGATGGCCACAGCACGTTGCCAAGAACCAGCTTCCAACGTTCCCACGGCTCTGATCATTTCTTCTCGACTCAAATGACGTCTTCTCTCCATAGTAACGTTCTGTTGTATTGATTCCACTCACAAGTATGGCAGAAATTTTACTAATTTGGCCTCAAACCCGTTGCAGGATTATATAGGAATACGACAACAGTAACAAAATATACCTATAATTAAAAAACCTGATTTTAAGTAACTAGCAGAAACGTGCTTGATCTCTAGACCCTTTTGATGTGTGTATTTTTAGCTTTTCTTATATCAATGCTGATAGCCAGAAATGCCTAGCTTTATGATAAAATAAACATTTAGAGCTATCTACTATTGACTACGCTACTATTGACTATTGAAGGGGTACCTCAGCAACTCCCCTATATTACAGCGCCTGAAAAAGAAAATGTTGTTTGCAGATGACATAAATACTTACAGATGGATATTGCCGCTCACCCTCGCAATTACATCCTTCAGCGACCTTCGATGGCCTTTCATAACGGCATGGTAAGTGATAATGCAGGCCTATTCGAACCCGAGATTCACAATGTAAAAAGCTCAGAGACAATTTCAAATACCTAAGGGAAGATGCTTCTAGAATCCAGTTTGAATTCTAAAATTGAGTTCGGAATGTGCCCGATAAATCTTGATAGGCGAAATTCCCACACGATCGTTCATAGCGGTCGATTAGGTGACTTAAGTTCAACGGTGGACGTTTACAGTTTTAGGTAGATGAGCAAAAAACTTTGGCATTTCACACTTAGCTTTTTAACCGATTATACATTCTTCAAGTTTTTTGTGATTCTCAACCCAAAGGGTAGGACTCATTCGCCCATTAATAAGCCTACGCCTGCTCTCTGTCAAAGGGCTATAACTTTTTAACGATAGGTACCTATATTAAGTAGTCAGTTGAACAGAAGGCAGAAGGTACCTAGTTTTACAGAACGTGTAAATTAAGCCAAGGGATGTTTCGGCAGAAGCAACCGGGCGAAATACATTTTTTCAACGGTTTGTTATCCCTGTAACTGAGTTCAAATTTAAGAAGGTAAGTATGAATCTAAGACCAATTGCGACCATTAGGTACTAGGTTCATCGACTAATAAACAAACAACAAAAGGTCCTTTTCATTTATTTTCATAAATTAAAATAACAAGCGCTTATTGCGTGTTATCTAGCAATACACTGGCTAATGAACACACGCCCTTTAACCACTGCGAAGTCTGGCGGTAGGCCAGGAAACGTTCACTTACATTCAGTTAATTGACTCGGCTACAGAATAGGTGATTTTCGCAATGAAGTATTGTACAAACAATGATCAACACTGAAGGTAAGTACTCAAAATTACCCGGAATATTTAGCTAACAGGAATCTGGTCTCTACATTATTTTTCTTACCGTTACCTATATAACTCTCCAGGATACTCCTACCTAATGGTACCTAACCGTGCAATCACACTAGCGAAACATGCACAAAATAAAAACCGGCCAAGTGCGTGTCGAACCACGCGCAATGAAGGGGTCCGTAGTTGGGATGAATATATCCCAAGAACAAACTTAACATTGTAGTTGAAAAACATGTTCTCTCACACATTCCAACTGCAAATGTAAGTTAGCCAACTATTACAACATAAGAACATTGTTACGAACTTTACTGACAAAGTCTGAATTAAATTACTATAATCTTTGACATTTCCTGGTAGGTACCCTGGGTTCCCGGACCTTTGTAAGGCGTACGAGGGGTCGAAGCTTACTCGCAGAGGCCCGTTAAACGCTTTCAATAAAAATTAGGCACTAACCGACGATTATCCCTGTACGCACTACGCAAGTGCACCCAAGGACCACCCCCGGTTGGTGTAGGATTCTTACAGGATTTGCAGGATATGGAAACAAAGATATTGAACTACAGATTTGGGTGGCTAAAGTGGACTGGTTACCCCTGCCTGACCAATGTTTTATACATACAATACACGGATAAAATGGTAGGGGGTGACTTACACACTCAATAATGGGTCCCCGGAAACGGTCGCTAGCACATAGTGTTATAGCGACAAGGGGGCAACATATCCTGAGGTGCTTATGAGTAGTGGAGAGGTATTCCACGGCTATCAGGACAATTCCGAAAGTACGGTCAAGATCCCTACCAGTATCTTACTGGAATATTTCTTTCCTCCGAGCACGTTTGCTCTCGCGAATCTCCACTCAAGCCGGCTAATAAAGGCAAGCCAGAAATGAGGTACATGACTTCTCCGGAGATAGGATATCCTTACTCTGGGATAAAGAGAAAGAATATTCTCTAGGATATTCTTTCTCTTTTTCCCTTAGAAGCCGAGCAAAAAGAAAAAAAAGTAAGAAGCTAATCGAAAACGAAGTAACAGCGCGGGCAGGCAATGCCATGCGATGGGATGGGTCGGGGGAACAAGAAATTTCACGCAGACGAAGTCACGGGCGGAAGCTACGAGTAGTTAAACTTAATTGTGTAATGTGATGTGATACACAGTTAAACACACAGGTGTAACATATTATTTGGCAATAGTAGACGTTAAGAAGAGTAGTTGTTCCGAAGGGAAGCCGATAGGAATTGGGTTGTATGAAGGCCCTGGTAGATGCCTACATGACATTCACTTCACATGCAACAAAGCAACATCTTCATAAAGTAAATAAAAGAACTATCCTCAAAGGTACACGAGGCCACTGAAAGGCCAGAGATTTATTTATTTATTGGATCGCCAACAGAGGCTACACAATTACATGCATATTAACGGAAAATACAAATGTGCGCTTCCAATTATAGGCGACCACATCATTCACTTAATAACTAGGTTAAGATAAGTTTCAACTGAACTGATTTGCAAACTGGCCTCGTATCCGAATTCCATCGGACCATTTCATTCCATTCGGAGTGGGCGGCACCAATCGCTGTCTCACTTGCAAATTAGCCTCGCGTCTGAAACCCATCAGTAGCTGGAACTGACTCGCAAACTGACCTCGTGTCCGGAACTCCAGAGTCCATAAACGCATATGTTTACACAAAAGTAATGATTTAATTGTTTATTTCGTGATAAAGTGCATCGCATTTTTTGTCACATATTTGTGTCGTTGGCATACAAGGCACGCGCTTGCTTGTCACTTATATGTGCCAATGGCGTTCAAAAGGTTAAAACGACCCGTACGGCTGTTATTACTTATCCACGAGAGCCTCCACACCAGATTGGTCGTGTAAGGTCGCCCTAATAAATTGGATTTCTGAATGAAAAAAGTAATGCCAAATATGCCAATGTCAATTTGACGCATGTGCAAAGTGCAAAGTGAGGTTAAGAATTGTCATGTGTGAATTTCTTTGAGGATTATAGGTTATTTTGTTGTTGTTACAGACATAAACAGTGAAAATAATTTAAATAAATTTGATTTGCTAGTCGGTATAAATTATTTAAAATGGTAGCTGTAAAACCTAAGTTACCGCTCAAGGCGAAAAATAAAAAATCCGCCAAAGTTGAAAAGCTCAATAAAAAAACCAAGCCGCAAAAAACCCTGGTTAATCCACCACCTGCACAAAAGACAAAAATCGTGAAGCAAGTTTCTGAGGAAATAAAAAAAGAGGCTGCACCGAAGAAGAAACTCAAATATGTAATGCCTTCAGAGAGTGTTACAGAGGACCTCGTTCATTCTTGTTTGAGTGCGTTACTTGACGTAGTTGTGGCCCATGATAAGCAGAAGAACGCAATTTTCGACGATGAAAAGCCGATATTTGCAGAAATCCATTGTATTAAAATTCAAAACACAAGAGGAAATATAAAACTGTAAGTAAACTTAGATTACACTGAATTAAGTATAGGTGAGGTATGTCAAAACGTTATTTAATCATAATAATTAATATTAATTCTAGATTGCTGCCAAACAGCACTGTTGCTTCGACAGGAGAAGTTTGCTTAGTAACACCAGATATAAAGAAGGGAAGAAAACATGATCATGAGCCAACTATTGATCGCTGGGAAGAAATTTTGAGGAAAGAGGGTGTTACTGGGGTCAGTTTTAAAAAACATTACCTATCAATGTCTTTAACAACTGATTTTTTATGAATTGAATAAATATATTCTTGTTTCAGGTTAAAACAGTACTCCCAGTAAGACAACTAAGAGTGGAGTATGACCAGTTTGAATTAAAACGCAGACTCTTGACTCAGCATGACTTCATAATGGTGGACACTAGAGTACTGAACCATGTATCACATTTGTTAGGGAAGATGTTCTTCAAAAAACACAATATGCTGATCCCAGTTAGAATAAATGAAGACAAAAACTTAAAGAAAAGTATTGAAATGGGTTTACGCACTGCTATTTTACGTCTTAGTGAAGGAGAAACTTCAACTGTCACTATAGGACATACTGCAATGCCTCAGGAGAAGCTGAAAGAAAATATAATGGCCCTAGTTGAGCAACTCAAAACAAAGTTTCCTGGAGGAGAAGCAAACATTAGGTCTATCTCTCTGAAATTGCCACTGTCTATGTCATTACCTTTATATCTAACACTGCGTAAGTACCGCTTCTATTTACCTTCTTACTAATAAATGTTGTATAGCATCTTTATAGTTACAGAATGCTTTTCTTCTTTCAAAAGTCAAATTACTAACAACTGAAAGAGAGAAATCGGTGTGTAAGTATTCACCTGATAGGTAATAGGTAACACGGGCTGGTGTCCGCAACTCCACGTCAATGCGCGTATTTTGCGTGATGGGTGGGAAAATCGATTATTCGATCCACCCCAGCTCCTCAAGGAAGGCCAGCAACGCCTTGGTGTTACCGACAATCTCACGTAGGGTACCTGGGTCACCAAAGTACTTTGCCCTGTATGTGGCGAGCACTGGGCAGTTTAGTAGCACATGAGCTGCTGTCTCGTCGTCCTCCATGCAGGCCCTGCACAGCGGACTGTCTGTGACTCCTATGACAAAGAGGTGTTTATTAAATGACCCGTGGCCAGTTATGGCTGCTGTAATTATACGCAGCTGCTGTTTATTTAGCCGGAGAAGCCGCTTCGTGAGGCGGCCATCAATTGCAGGGACTGCTTCCTTGGCCTGCCTACACTCACCCTGCTCTGACCATTGCTTGTGGTGTTGCTCGCTGGTGCGTTTCCTTACCAGAGTGCGTATGTACCCGAAGGGGAGTGGCACGATGGGTTCAGGTCCCACTGGTGCCATGCTCGACCCCCTCCTGGCAAGTTCGTCGGCTGCGTCGTTTCTTAACGAGCCGCTGTGTCCCTTGATCCATTGAATGGTTATGTTATTATGGCTACCCACCTGGTTAAGGCGCTGGTGGCACTCGTATATTAGCCCAGAATCAACTGTGTGGCTGTTTAGCACTTGCAGGACAGCCATGCTGTCTGAGAGTATACGGATCGAGTGGTCCTTAACTTCCCTGGCCATGATGGCTGCAGCCGCCAAAGAAACACCCATGCATTCGGCCTGGAACACTGTGTTATGGACACCCAATGGTGTGGCTATGTGCATGTTGAAGTCCTCCGAGAAGATTCCAGCACTTGTACCACTACCTGTTTTGGATCCATCCGTAAAGATGCGCAGCTCCGCGGGGCACAAACCCTCACATCGGTGATCCTCGTGGAGTTGGATCCTGTATTTTTTATCAAAGATAAATTGTTTGGGTACCCGGTCATTTATGGCTTTCGTAATGGGGAACTCCTTGTTGAGTCCCTCAAGCAGCACGGTGTGTGGTGTGACTCTCTTACCCCAGAGATTCAGTGTATTAAGACGTACCGCCGCCATCGTCGCTTCCTGCTGTATAAACAGGTGGAGCGGTGGTAAACTCAACATGGCTTCCATAGCTGCAGTCGGAGTAGTCCTCATGCAGCCCGTAATTGCCATGCAGGCTAGTCTTTGCATGCGTTGCAGTTTGTTGCAGGCTGTAACTAAGTTGGTTCGGGGCCACCAGACCACGGCCCCGTAGGTGATCATGGGGCGGATCACAGTGGTGTACAGCCATAGTATAATTTTGGGGGATAGGCCCCACTTCTTACCTATCATTCTCCTGCACTGCCAAAAGGTGATGCAGGCCCTGTTTAGTTTATTGTCTAAATGACTACTCCAGTTTAACTTACTGTCTAAAGTAACCCCGAGGTACTTGACTTCGTTGACCAGCTGGAGTTCTGTATTGAACAGTTTTGGTAGGCGGAATGGGCCTAATGCTCGCTTGTGGGTAAACATGACCAGTTCAGTTTTAGTGGGGTTCACTGATAGGTCAAATTCCCTGCACCATCTTTCTACAATACATAGCGCTTGCTGACTGAGGTTGCAGATAGTTCCTGTCACCTTCCCCGATACAAGGATGTATGAAAGCGTTTGGCGTTGAGTCTGGTGATGAGGTCATTAATAACCAAATTCCATAGAAGGGGGGACAGCACCCCTCCCTGGGGACAGCCTCTGGCTAACATGGCCAACTGCTGCTCCCCCTCAAGGCGAACCACTCGTTTGCTTAACATGTTTGTAATTCTTCACCTGATATAATACAGCCGCATATTGTGCAGTCTAGACGTGAACAAGAGAGTGTTGAGGCAGTGTGCGCCTGAACTGTCTCCTGTGTTGACACGTTGTTCCGCCTCTCTCTTAAAAAAAGGACAGTACCAAAATCCTGGAAGCTTGCAAATGTGCAACCAGTGCCCAAAAAGTGCGACCATGCAGACCCTGCCCATTACTGTCCGATCGCCATTACCTCCATTCTGTGCAAGGTTATGGAAAGGGTACTGAACAGTAAGTTGCTGACCTACCTTGAAAACAATGATCTCCTCAGTGACCGTCAATATGGCTTTCGCCGGGGACGGTCAACTGGCGATCTTCTTGTGTATGTCACGCACTGCTGGGGCTAGGCCATCGAGAAACATGGCAAAGCACTTACTGTATCGCTTGATATCTCGAAGGCCTTTGACAGGTCTGGCACGCTGGTCTACTCAGCAAGCTTCCTGCATATGGCATCCCAGCTGATTTTTGTAGCTGGATATCAGACTTCGTTAGTGAACAGTCGATCAGAGTAGTCGTTGACAGCTGCTCTTCTGACCTTATGGCTATTGATGCCGGAGTTCCTCAGGGGTCTGTTCTCTCTGCAACTTTTTTCCTGCTACACATCAATGATCTACTTCAGTCTGGTATTGTTGGGTACGCAGATGACAGTACAGTTTCAGAGAGATACTTGTCCAGCGCAAAAACCAGCGGGGCCGAAGTTCGTTCCTTGAGAGAGGCCATGGTAGAGCAGACAGATTTGACCTTAAGCCTTGTCTCCCAGTGGGGTGATGATAATCTGGTCTCTTTTAATGCCGCCAAAACACAGGCGTGTCTTTTTACCGCTAAAAGGTTTTGATCAAACACCTACTTTTCGGGGTACAATTATGTTCCTGTAACTGATTGGCTCGAGCTCCTAGGCATGGAGTTGACATCATGTCTCAACTGCGGTGCCACCATCGAGTACAAAGCCCAAACTGCGGCCAAGAAACTGGAAAGAAAGAAACAAAGCGCAAGTCCGATCCTGCATGGAGTATTGCAGTCACCTTTGGGATGGCTCAGCCAAATACCAACTTGCCGCGCTTGACTCGGTGGAACGCAGAGCTAAGAGGCTCATTGGCGACGTAAGACTGGTGGATGCCAAGCTTCATAGCTTGGTTCATCGCCGCAAGGTTGCCTGCTTGTCGGTCTTCTACAGATTATACTTCGGGGAGTGTGTTCAAGAACTCCACGACCTCATTCCGCCGGCCCCCTTCTATCATCGGACATCTAGACGCACTGCAGGTTACCATCCTTACCTAGTTGCTATCCCACCAATTCGCACTAAGCGTTTCCAAATGTCTTTTGTGATGCGCACAGCAAAGAAGTGGAACTCTCTGCCTGCGTCTGTGTTTCCAAATGCATACAACCCCGATCTCTTCAAGTGAGAGTGAACAGGCTTCTTCTGGGTAAGCTCGCTCCATCGTCGACTTTGTCTCTGTCATCTCTGACCTAGACTAGAGTCAAGAGCAAACCTATCTCAAATAACAAAAATAAAAAAAATACATATAATGTTAAGGAGGTTAGAATATAACTTATTTGAACATTTTAGGACCATCAAGTACAATTAAACCACCAAAACTAACACAGAAGAGACCTAAGCACTACACTGTGTTAGAAGATGAACTGTCAACAATGCCTGATAAGACTGTCAGGGTGGCTCCTGATGGCACTGTGAAACTGAAGAGGATGAAATCAGCTCCCAAAGCCAGGTAATTAGCTTTCAAACATTGAAACTTTAATACTTTTAGTTTCAGAATAAACCAATTTAACTATTATCACTGTAACTTGATAATGCTTGGCTCTATGTTAACTTCCCACAGATAATCTTAAATGTTTATTAATCCTCTTATTAAATTCAACAGTCACAAAGAAAAGGTGGCACTGGTAGACATTGATGAAGACCAGGATCAAGAATCGGATGACTCAGAAGCAAATGATGATTAGTTTAATATCTTTATTATCTTATTATTTCTTTACATGTTTGTAAAAAATAACATCTTACTTAATTGAATAAATCATTATGAATAATAGGTATATTTAATTCCTTATCTAAGCGGCTGTATTATCACCAAAGGTAATTTGGGATGCCTGAATTATAGTGACTTGCTTCTTTAATGGCCATACCTTCTTAAATGTCTTAAAGTTCTTATGAGAGGCATTTTTAGCAAAGCTGTTTTCAGTCACAATATGTGGCTCTCGTTTAACAATCAAATCACTACAAGTTTTAACAATAGTAGAGCATAAATCAAGTTTGTTCATTTGCTCTTCCAATTCCTCAGATTTTTCTTTCTTGACTGTGTACAATGTATTAGAATTACGTTCCATTAGCTCTTTCAATTTTGATCCCCTCATAGCTGATATTTCTTCTGCTGAAAGTCCTTTGCTTTTCTGGACATGTGATACTTGGGCTGTTTCATCACTTTCATCATTTTTCTTTTTATTTATACTGAAAAGGTTTTGTTTAGCTGTATCAGTGTTAGTCATGACATCATCATCAGCCTGAACCTTATTTTGAACAAAATTAAACAAGTCTTCATCATCATTAGTATCATTTAATTTTCTTTTCTGTGGCCTTGATAAATTAAGTTTCTTAACTTTACTTTCAACTGCACTATTAGTAGCAACTGTTTTCACAAAATTAAACATATCATTACTATTCTCATGTTCAACCTGGGAAGATGGATTTAATGGCATATCACTGCTACCATCTTTATCAATTGCTACTTTTTTGGCTGGATTCAATGACTTATCATCATTTTCTGAAATTTTTCTTTTGGCACTCTCACTTTTTACATTAACAGCAAAACAAGTTGCAGAAATTTTTTTATTAGGATTTACTTGGGCTTCACTTGTGAATTCACTTAATTTCCTTTTATTAGAAAGCTTGTCATAGTTTTCTTGAGATGTCACACTTTCATGTATGTTGACATTTTCCCTTTTCTGTTGAGACACAGGTTCCTGAGATTCCTGAGCTAACACCTTGGAAATCTTGACTGGTGCTGATGTTTGTTTAACTACTTCAGATGTGAAACTAAAGTTAGGATTGCAATACTTATCCATTGAGCAGTACAATATTGCAAGACCAATCTCAGCATCAGCTACAACTCGTTTACCTTTAGTTTTTAATTGATTAACAATATCATTGATTGTTTTCTTTTGAGATTGCGTTTCTTGACTGACACCCGTCATAATATACTGTATTACAATCACATCTTGGGCACAAAGCATTGAAATTGTCATCCTACACTCACTTAGGAGAATTGGTGAAGCACCACTTTTAACCAAAACTTGTTTGTACATCTCATATTGTCTCCTTGAGAAAAAAACAAACTTCTTTTCTTGAAATAATGCTTTACGGCGTGAATCTGGCAGGAATGACACAGCTTCTTTGTTGAGTGTAGATTCCACAACTTGAGGTAAGAATTCATGTGGATCTGGTAATGCTGTGAGATTGGTAACACTTTCAAGACATTTGTTCCAAAACTCTACTGTAACAATATTTGACCCTTGCACCAAAGCTAACACAACCTTGATTGTTAAGGTAATTGCTGGCATAGTCAGATAATTACAGGTGTCATCCCAGTCACCTTTCAACATTCCATCAATTTTGGATAGGGTCAATTTCAAATTCTGAAGACTTTCTCCTTTCAAAGTCGATGTACACGTTATAAAATTAATAACATTGACTTTCCATACACTATTCATTTTGCCAAACTTAACAACATCATTCTCATTCAATTTAATGATTCTATTAACTTCAGCTTTGTCGGTATTGATGGAAGTTCCGTATCTAGAGCCCAAGTCTTGCAAAAACAAAGAATTATCAGTTATAGCCAGCGTCGCATGCTTTCTACTTATAGAAGGGTCATCAGGGATAGCAAAGTCGCACACTTGGTTATCAACACTTCTTCCTATTATTATTTGATTAGCTGATGATATGATATAAATAACTCGATCATCATTTTCGGATGTCAAGTACCACATATTTGTAGATTTCTTCCAAACAAAACCAAAATAAACTAATGTAAAACACTAAACTAAAACACCGCTAAGTTCGTAGGTTTTCTCTTTGTTGACATTTGATCACAGAACACTAATACTCCTAGCATTTGATGCAAAAATGCCGGCAGATTAAAAACGTCAAGACTCTATTCTACTCTATACTGAAAACCATAAAGTTATTGCCCCATATTCATTGGAAAAAGTAGCAACCTTTCTAAATACGGATGAAGATGATAGAATCTTTTTAGTGAATGATTGCTAGGATTTAACCTGGTCATTTGAACAGGTTTATTTACACTTTCATCAGATAATTTTAGAACAGGCCCACTAGCGGACTTAGGGGCCGGTCTGCCCCGGGCCCGCGGTCCAGAGCCAGCCGCAACAAGGCAAGTTTGCCCCTAGGTGTGCAAAAAATAATCGTAGGGTGCTAAATTTTCGAGCTCACTTCGCTCGCTCTTGCAACTTACATTCTCTTGTTTCGCAATTTTTATGAATATGTCGACAAAGTATTAGTTTTGTATGAACACTGCTACTACTACTAGCTTCTACTTTCTAACTGACCGAATCCTTGTAAATAGTTTATTTAATTGAAATATATACTTTGTAATAAAAGTTTGAGTTGAATTTTAATGATAAAAAAAAATCTTATCTATCTGCTACAGTTTTCAAGCCCGCTTCGCTCTCTCTTGCATCCTACATTCTCTTCATTCCCAAACTTTTCTGCGTAACAAGGGAAGGAGCCCCATTTAGCTCCGGGCCTCAGACAGGCTTAGTCTGCCACTATACAGATCATAGTGTATCCGCAATGATAGCGCGCGAAATTCAAATTTTCTTACGTTTTTTTGCAATTTGCAGGTCAGTGTCCGGTCGTATAAAAAAATGTTGATCAAAATATGATTCGCGACTATAACAAATACGTAGGTATTTACATGTCATTATAACCACAAGAATCACTAATACAGTGGTGCTATTCTGTAAAGATCCCACCGTGAAAATTTAGGTGAAGTGAGCGTGATGTGAACTGTCATCCCACCTTACTCTACTAGGGATTGACAGCTCACTTCAAACTCAGTTCACTTATGTGTTCACGGTGTGATGTTTACAGAATAGATCGGCTGATCTCTAAGTTAGATTTGTTCCAAAATTTAGAAATCATAACATTTTGGAATAAATGTAACATAAAGAGATGTATTGATAGTGAACAAACCAAAGGAAGCTTGTGGCAAGCGTTTACGATGCAATCACACATAATATGCCAGTTTGTAGAGTAAGGGTGCTTATATAACAAAACAGGTTTCCTGTATAGACAAACACATACGGGTCGGTGCCGATTGGTGCAGGTATAATATTCCCATGTTATCTTATGCACTCGCATATAAAGAAGCAGATTTATACTTGTCGGTGCCGACTACCTGGACCGAGCCATACCGATCGGTACCGAGCCGCACAGGCTCGCCTGTACCGGAAACCTGTTTCTTTATGTAAGCACCGTAACTCTACAAACTGATATATTATTATTATTAACAAAACAACTATTATTTTGCGGCAAGTGCCAAGCGTGTGGAACTGGCTTAAGGGAAATCCGATTTCGTAAAAGTTCTAAATCCGTGTATGTATGGACGCCAGCACATCAAGCTACCCGAAACATGCCCGAAACTGTCAAATTTTTCCAATCAACCTTGAACCTCATTAGGTTTCGATATGGTTTAAGTTTTTGACTTTTTTGCTAAAGCATCCTTTAGCAAAAAATCTATTAAAGAAATTTGACAGATTGTAGTAGCTTGATGTGCTGGTGTCTACCTTTAACACTTTTGACAAAAAATATAGACAAGTTTTTGGGTTTTTCGAAAATCGACCAGCAAAAGGGGTACCTAATTAAGTTTTTTGGGGAGGGTTTCACTGCGTGTCTGGATTAAGTCAAAGTAACCTAAACATTAAATGACGAAACACATGATTGAAGATTTTTCAAAAATCAACCTCTTTCGGGGTGAACAGTTTACACGAAAATTTTATTTTTCCTTTCATCAATAAATTAATAATAAGTTAGGGTGGCGTTCTGTAGTTTCTGCCTACCCCCATGGGAAGAAGGCATAAGTTTATGTACGTAAAAGTAAAAGGATCTTAATAACTAATTTTCCAAAACTACCGGTTAAAAGGGGTGGAGGGGGTGTTAAATTTTATAGGAGAAAATACGAAATCCACGCGGACGAAGTCGCGGGCAGAGTGCTGGTATAATTAAAAACAGTAAATTTAAAAAATCTATAACCCGGACTGTGTAAAGTGAACTTTAAAAAAGATGGAAACAAGACCTATTTTGACTTAGACCTATTTTGTCTCCAAACAATCTCATGCATAGGTCTTCATCATTAAATTTAAGAATATGCCTTTAATATATCCAGTGACATTGGCGCAATAAAGACGAATCTAACGACATATCATTCATCAAAATCGGTTCAGCCGTTTAATAGTTACGAGAGAACATAGGGACGGATATACATACATAGATATGTACAGATGCCAGCACATCAAGCTACTACAATCTGTCAAATTTCTTTAATAGATTTTCGACTTTGGGGTAAGGTTGATTGGGAAAATTTGACAGTTTCGGGTAGCTTGATGTGCTGGCGTCCATACATACACACAGGTCAAACACATAACCCTCCTCTCTCTCTCATTTTTTGGCTTCACCGCAGTCGGCTAATAAGTAACAGTAATTCGTCCCTCTTCTCTTTTTGCTCCGTACGCAACCACTCGGGATGATAGCTTGGGAACGATCTGTCGTTCCCGAGCTATACACGTCCGATTTTTACGTCAGGCTTTTTCTGAAGTCTGCTTCAGAAAAAGCCTGACGTAAAAATCGGCTGTGTATCGAATAATATGATCCGATAGTCTGATCAGACAATCGGAAACAAAACCGTGTTTCTCAGTCTTAGTATTCTGTGTTATAGATACTACCACAGACTACATAGAGATACTACGTTCTCCAATAATCTCCATGGCAACGTTGACGTAAAAAAAAAACAAAACAATGTGGTAGTCTTAGTCTGTTGGTACAGAAATAAACATTTTTGTATTTGTATTATTGTATTGTACTCTTACTCTCTCCGCGGAGTCTGTGTTAGCTGAATAAAAAGAAAAATGAGATTAATTAACAGACGTTGAATAAAACTTATTGTTCAATTGACAAATATAAAAACCAATCAACTTTCTGTTCCTCCTCAGCAATGACTTTGTATATTGATACAAAACTTAGTTTTACTGATGGTAATGTTGTTTCCACGGTTGGCACATGGCACCCTTCTCTACCTCTTCTGGCTGTAGGTTCCTATAATCAGGAAAAAGGGGGATTCGTCACTATATTTCAAGATAACGTAAGTTATAACAATAATAACTTTTTTATATCGTCATACCAATTATGTACATTTTTACTAAATCTTATTTTATTTCAGGGTTTTCCTTTAGAAGGATGTGACTGGCCCATTTTGTTGTCAAATCAAGTGACTGCTCTTGCATGGCATCCAATAAGACGACTACTAGTTGTGGGCTGGGATGGTGGGGAGCTTTACATTTGGCTGGAATTCTCTTGGGCTCGCTTAGAGGCACCCCATAATGCTGCTTTGACGACTGTAGCTTTTAGCTTAGGAGGAGGCAGACTCTTAGCTTCAGATGCTGCAGGTTCTCTGTCTGGTTGGCAGTCTAGTGCAGGTGCTCCACTTACTTCATTTCACCACCAGCTTGGTGATGTTATCACTCATATTACCTTCTGCACACCTCAACCAAGCTCTGAAACATCCATCAGAGGACTAGCCCGTGCAGCAGTTGCTGGAGATGAGAATGCCTTGGATGCCCTGGCTGCTTGGCGGCCAAGGACAACAGCAAGAATGAGGGAAGGTGCTCAACCAGATAACCATTCATGCTATGCAGCTCAGGATAATGGAGTGATACTATACATAGACCTTAATGGGGCATGTTCTGAGGTGCTAAATGCTCCTGGAAACATTATATTTATGGGTATAGTAAGCAATATCTATCTTCTAGTTGCCTGGGAGTCAGGTGGAGCTCTTAGTTTAACTAGATTTATTATGTCTGATGATGGTTCCTTGATGACAGACACTCATGTCAGAATGGCTGCAAGAAATGGTCAGTGTATAGTCCTGGCAGGTAACTTTTATGTAGCTGTCATAACAGGAGATAATTTGATCAGGGTTTGGGACAGTGATACTGGTGATAATGATGTGTTGCCAAATGAGAAAGAAGAGATAGTTGCAGGAGACATATTCACAAGCATTAGTTACAGCAATTTGAGTGATACTCTTTGTTGTGGAACTTCACAAGGGAATCTGTATCTCTGGCGACGAGACCACCGGAATAATTGGAAACTTATAAGTAGCACTTCTGTCAAAGGCATGGTTAAAGAAGTCAGCTGGGGATCTGAGGGACTGATGAATCCACTGCTACAGGTTAACTGCATAACAAGTGCATTTGTTCTACGTGAACAGCCAGTGTGTTGGGGATATGCACCTAATATACATATGGTGCAAAAATCTGCAAATGAAGTTGCTCTCACAAACAAAAGCAATATAACATCAATGATCAATACCTCAATTACTGTCAGAGCTTTTGCATTCAAAGATCAGTATATTGCTTTAGGTGATGGTAAAGAAGTTCAGGTATGTATTACATCATTCAAATCAAACTACTTTTTAAAACTTGATTCATAATAATTTTATTTTAAACTTCATTTCCAGATTTGGATGTGCAGCAAAGACAATGATCCAAAATTTTCACTCATACGGAGTTTCCCATGGAAGACTGATGTTCTCATCATTTATAATGATGTTCTAGTTGGTGTGGTTAATCCTCACATAGAGTGCTACTCTATATCTGGTACAAGTCTAGGAATACTGCCAAGTACTGAAGGCGAAGGAGAGCCTATTGGCGTCACAAATACGAGCAAGTTCATTGTCATTGCAACAATGGATGGTACACTCAAATTAGCTGAAATCACAAAGAAAGGTCTAAGAATGCCGTATCCTCCAAAAAACTGTTATCAAATGATTGAAGACTTTGGTGAAGTCATGAGAGCGTCAGTAAATTGCACTGGTCGTTATATATCGCTCAGTATTGCTAATGCCGGCTTAGCACCGGACCCCAGGCTATATCTCTGGGACGTCGCTAATGACGTCATCACAAATACGCTCATTTCTGAAAACGCGACTCCTCCATATCAAAGTGTTCCCATAGCCATAATATGGGACTGTAATGATCCAAGAATTGTTGCAGTGCATATGAGATCAGCAGATTTGGACCGCGTACATTTATTCCTCTGTCACGAGGGCAGCCTCTACGAATATAAAAATTGGTGTTCAGGTTCTGAAGATTACTATATGACTGACTTTATGTTATGTTCTTTACATACGCCGTATGTTGTTATTTTATCACAGCAGAACATTAAAAAGATATTGATACATGAATTTGAAGATACTGGTGAACATGACGCTGCTAATGTGAGACAAGTATTGGACTTTCTATACTACATGACAACTGGCTATTTGGAAAAGGCAGTTGTCGTCGGAACTACATTGTCGGGTGGCAAAAACTCTGTTATTTGGGACAGCCTAGCGAAGGTTTGTGTCGCCCGAAAGCGGCCGGATGTCGGTGCTGTGTGCTTAGGCAAAATGGGCAACATTAAAGGTGCCTTGATGATGCGCAAAGTGATGAGCGACAATAGTATGGACGACACTTGTAAGGTCGCTGTTTTAGCTGTCAACCTCGGTATGATCGAAGAAGCTGAAAACTTATTCAAAGAGGCACAAAGATCAGACTTGATCACACGATTGATATCAGCTAAAGAAGGCGGACTGAACGAAATTACTAACAGGAGTCACGAAGGAGAAAATATTCTGCTAATAAAGAGCGCACAGCATAAGCTAGCTAAAGTGTTGTGGTCCAATGGAGAAACGAGTGCTGCATTGAAACTATTTGAAAGTGCAGGTACATTAGTTCCACATGTACCTAGAATGCTTGTGGCACAGGGTCAGGCTCCTGTACTAGCACAGTACGTGGCTAATTCGAGTGATCCCAGTCTAACAATGTGGTGGGGACACTACTTAGAAAGTATTGGTGATCTTGATAGTGCATTAGAGGCGTACGCACGGGCTAATGATTTCGGCGAGCAGACGAGACTTTTGTGTCATATAGATAGAATAGACGAAGCTGAAAAAGTCTGTCAGAAGAACCGATCGTCGCTGTATCAAATGGCGCGTTATTTAGAAATGCAGGCAGATAAGACTGAAAGTGCGGTAAAGGTAAGTCAAAAACTACAACTCACTTATTAATGCCTACCAGCCTATTAGTGGAGGGCAAAGGCCTCTTCTCAAACAGAGAAGGCATGGGCATTGATTACCACGCTTGTTCAAGGTGGTTTTGCGATTTCAGACTTGGGTATTAGCACATTATTGCAGCGGCCGACAACAGAGTCATTGACGGACGAACGTGATTCCATCGATGCCTGATTGCGGTTAAGGCTTGTTTGCATAGTAGGTACTTTCTCAAATAATTCGCGGAAATCCAACATTTAAGTAATTATAAATTCCAGAATCAATGACTAACAACGGTCATTTTTCACGCGCCACGCCAATACGTTCCTTGGTTGC
This sequence comes from Fissipunctia ypsillon, assembly GCA_947568875.1. NCBI lineage: Eukaryota > Metazoa > Arthropoda > Insecta > Lepidoptera > Noctuidae > Fissipunctia > Fissipunctia ypsillon. The sequence continues at coordinate 13,577,540 of OX387652.1, forward strand.
CGTGTCGAAGTAAAAAGTTCGTTCCATTTTGAAATTACACAACAGATAGTAATTTATTCGGTCGCCAAACACGACAGATATGGATTTTCATACTAACATTGCCGGCCGCTGCTCGCATGTATTTGACCAGTAGAGCATTTTCGATTTATCTCGAAGAAGGTTGTCAAAATAATGCCCAAATTTCCAAGCATGCTTGAGAAAATTAATTTATAAGTCAAAGATTCCTCACGATTTTTTTAGGGTTCCGTACATCCGAATGAAAAAACGGAACCCTTTTAGGATCACTCGTGTGCCTGTCTGTCATAGCCTATTTGCTCCGAATCTACTGGCCCGATTGCGTTGAAATTTGGTACACATATACATTTCTGTGACCCAAACACGAATGTGTAATGTAAATAAATTAATTTTGAATATGGGGTTCACTTTTGGGGGAAAAATTATATTTTTTTTTAAAGAAAGTTTTGCAAACTGTACCATATGACAGAATCAAATGAAAGGGGTTATAATTTTAAAATAAATAGTTTTAAAGTTATTAAAGAAAATTGATGAAAATTGACCATAACATGTTTTTCAACTACAATGTTAAGTTTGTTCTTGAGATAAATTCATCCCAACTACAGAACCCTTCATTGTGCGTGGTCTGACACGCACTTTGCCGGTTTTTTTCTGAACCGATGCCAGTAATGTCCAACAACTTCAACAGAAACTATACTTATTCTTGCTGTGCTACAAAAAATCCAAGACGGATGTTTCTATTGAGAATTTTTTTTTTCTTATAATCCCCAGATGTATATAAAATGCGGAGCAGTAACGTCAGCTATCCGAGTCGCCGCTGAGGCGAGCGCTTGGAACCTAGTGTGGCGCGCCGGCTCTGCGTCAACCACTCACGCGCTGCATGCGGCGTCCATACTCGAGAACGCAGGGCAGATTGAACAAGCCATTGCCCTATACCAGAAAGCAGGTATATCTTAAGATGTTGAACAGTTTTTGTTGTTTCTGCAACTGTGATGCTGACAAGATTTATAACTACCGTACTTTTGATTTTATCACACGGCATATCGATCAAAAGCATACCGCACTGCTATGCTACGCAGCATGCCTAATCTCCAAAGAGACTTAGTCCTCGTAAAAATGTAACTACAAAACTTCGTTCTCTGCTCCATTCAGGTAAGATCCACATGGCGTTAAAGCTGGCCGTTAAAAGCGGTGACACGAACGCTATGATCGCGGCAGTAGAAGCACTTGGAGACAAAGTAGACCCAGAGCTTGCCAATACGTTAGCTGCCCACCTGAGGCAAGCAAACCAGCACTCACATGCTGCTGCTTTGTTAGCGACCGCTGGGAAGGTGAGTAAGGCCTGAAACTGCGTTAAGCGGGCGCCCGCGACGAGCACCCGTCGCGTCCCTACGCGCTTAGACACGCTGGTGGACTCCGTGGGAACGCGACGGTCCCTGTCGCGGGTACCCGTCGCGGAGACCGGATTATGCAGTGTCGCTAGTTCAATTTTAAAGGTGTGCGTGGTCGTTTCGATATGAAGAACTTATATATTATTACGTATACTTACGTAGCAAAACGGCGAATCTATCAAGCTAATTGATCAACTCCTTGTACCATCGCAGACTTTTGCGGCATTACTAAGGTAATAAGGTTGAAAAGTGGTTCACCGCAAATGTCCGCGATGGTACCTACTTGCTTTAGTTTTGGCAAAGCGTTTAATCTTCTATAATTTCAACAGTACGAAGAAGCTTTAGACATAGTGGAACAAATACCAACACCGTTAACAGAAGAGCTGAGCGAGAGGTTAGCAGCGCCGGCTGGCACGACTGGCAGAGATGCGCTGCTTAGGCGACTGGCTGACGTGTTGGGGGCCCGCGGGCTGTACCACCAGGCTGCCAAACGACTGGCGCATGCGGGAGACAAGGTAACTTCTGGAATAGTTAAGATAATATATCGATACCATAAGTATCAATTAACGTAAGGGACATTTTGGCGAAAGGAGTTATATATATATCACTGGATTCAGAATTTCCTGCTCTATCGATTGGTATCATTCAAATTTCTCTATCGTTAAAAAAAATGTTCCTTACAGTACAAATTTTTGGACTGCGTAAACCATGTATGACAAAAAAAAAATTAACAATCATTAACATTTTTTCTTTTCAGAAAAATAAAGTAAGTCATCGTATTAAATAATTTACAACCTTACCTTAAACCTTAAATCAGTCAATTTAAAAATCTGTGATAGCTAAGCTGTAAAACCTGAAACTAACGTATAGATTTGACAGACTCATTTCCATGGTGTTATATAGATAATCTATAGTAACATCAAATTCCAACACTGTAAAAGTCCTTTATAATAGAATTACGTATAATTATCTATTTGTGTTGCTGCTTACACTATGCTCGACGGTTTACACATAAAATATTAGTAACGTAAGGCACAACTAAATATCTTTTTTTCTAATGTAAGGAACATGCTATATTTTAAACCACTGGACATTCCTAAATCTTTCATTTATAGCATGAAAAAAGAGGAAATTCTAAGATACTTTGCTCCTCTAGATACAATTAAAATTGGAGCAGACAGTAAAAAGTTATAAACAGATTTAAAAAAATAAAATCGTTTTTTGGCTCTCCTGAAAAACCGTGGTTTGTACCTTACATTAATTGATACTTCTGGTATCGTATGGTATCTTCTGATATGGTAGATAAATAATAGTTAAGATGATGTAAGTAATTTTTTGTTACTTATGTTAGCTTCGTCAGCATATGTTACATTTATATCGGTACAAGTTTAAAATCGATGTTCAAATGTTTGACACATCCAGCACAAATTACGCAATATTATGTATAAGCGAATTGTAAGACGATCTCGTAATTTTATTACTTGATCACCTTCAGGTTGAATATCGCTTGCACTTCATAAAACGACAAGGTCTATTGTCTATGTGGCTGTTAGACATGGCGCACAGTATGCGACATGCGACTGTGACAGCTCGGCGACTAGACGCAACGACAGGCTGCGGCCGAAAACTTATTATGAAAGTTTTACTGGTTTGAGTGAAACTAAACTAGAATCTTAAATACCAGGCTTGGGGTACACAAAAGTAATTTTAGACAGATAAGGAAAATTAATTTACAACTGAGTTCCTTTAAAAAAAATCCATAATTTAACAAATAATCTTGCAAGTGTTATAAATAGAGGTAAAAAAAATATTTAAAAATCTTCTAAGTGTCGGAAAATTTGGCTAAGTCCGCGCCCCTAAGGATACACAAGGTAAAAGATCGTCGTCCGACAGAAAATTTTCCGTGTTTTTTTTTTGCAATATTTCCTAGGTTTTTTTATATCATCTTTTGGTTTGCAACTAGAGCAACAATTTCTTTCCCGAAAAGTTTTTCATCCGAGTTACCGTTTTGGAAATTTTTGTAAAAACAAGAAAAAAATTCAAAAGCTCCTAACTCGGAAACGGGGCGTCGTAGGACCATGCTTCTCAGAACCGAAATGGTTTCTTTGGTCAAGGTTAACGCGAAATTGCAAAAAAAAAAACAGTTTTGGGAAAAAAATTTTTTTTGGAAAATTGACTGTCCCAAAAATTTTTTTAAACCAAAAATTTTTTTTTTCGTTTTCTTTGCTGCTCATAGTGCCCCTAAGCGTATACTCCAACTCCTAAAAATCCGCCCCTAAGACGACCCACTGACCCACTTTGGAATCTTTATTAAATGCGGCAACTTTTAAAGTTACTTGCCAAACTCGTGTAGTACAGTTTTTTTCAGTACAGTCATTTAAAACTGGGCAAAATATATTAATTTTGAATATTTGGTTGGAAAAAAATTACATTTCCTTCTGGACTGGAGCAGTTGGCTGTAAATTTTAAGCAACAGTTTTCAGAAGCATTATTCAGGATTACTTAATAAAAAGAAAATTTTAAAAAGTTTTTGAAGCAACAAGAGTTAAAAGACCGTCACAGGGAGTAGATTTTCTCGATTTTTTTTTATAAATGCCCGTAATTTTTAAAATACATAGCAAAGATTTTATTTATATTTTTCTGTTATCTAAAGGGTGTCTCAGTAAGAGTGCACTTTTTCATTTTAAAATAAAAACAAGTATTTTATGACAGATTTCCGATTTGAGCTCAGGAATTGTTTCGGGTTTATTCGCATAAACCCGAGATTTCACAAAACCCCATGGAAAAAAATCGCACGGCGTTAAATCGCACGATCTTGGTGGCCAGTTGACATCAGAATTTCGTGAGATAATGTGTTCTGGAAATCGTTGCTGCAATAAGTCGATTGTTTCATGCGCGGTGTGGCAGGTTGCGCCGTCCTGCTGAAACCACATGTTGTCCAGATTCATGCCGTCCAGTTGAGGCCACAAGAAGTCCGTTATCATATTCCTGTAACGAATGCCGTTCACTGTTGTAATGAGTTTTCACAATTATAACGCGTTGTTCTTTCGAAAAGCGCTCCATTTTTAATAATCGGAATAAACAGAGGTGACAGCTGTCAAATTTCAGAGTTGCCACTTGCATGAAAAAAAAAAATTCCAATTTTTAAAAAGTGCACTCTTACTGAGACACCCTTTATTATGACTTGACCTATCACCCGATTCCGGCTTGACGTCGACTTCTGGGACACCCTGTATTTTGTTCACATTTGGCGTCGAATTGCAAAGTTGCAACGACAGGCTTGGTGAGTCGCACGCTCTTGCTACTTGTCAAAGCGACTAGACGCACATTGCACGCGCGCGCATACCCTACGAGAGTCGGATGCGCTTCGCCTTCGCATGATAAGCACCAGGGAAAGTGCAACTATGAGGCTCCATATTCACTCACCAGATGAACAACAAGACCGTCTCTTTCGAATACTCAAAGAAAATGATCGCTTTCTGCACGTCGTCTGTCGTAACGACTAGTCGCAGACGCAAACGACAGCTCTGCGTCTAGTCGCAGCGACAAGACGTTGATGCAAACGACAACTCTGCGTCTTGTTGCAGCGACAAGACGCACAGTTTGCGCTGGCACTTAGATAATTGCAACCTTAGTGAAGTTTCAAGATACTGGAATTTTTTGTCAAAAGTGGTAAAACAACTTCTATAATATACTATGGCTTAGAATATAAATAGAGGAGGCTTTAGCCAAACCATTCATAACTTTACCTTTCATAATAAACCTAAGCTATTTTTTCTAGGCAGGTGCAATGCGTTGGCTGATGCGTTCAGGCGACGCTGATCGCATAGCAACATTCGCAGCAGCGACCCGCGACCGCAACGCTCAGCTGATGGCGGCCGACTACTTGCGTCGCCGCGCGGATTGGCGAACCCGCCCCGATCTCACGAGGCACATACTGCACTTCTACACCAGGGCAAAGGCATATGGGAAACTAGCCGCTTTCTACGCTGAGTGCGCTAAAGTTGAAGTTGATGAGTATGATGTGAGTCCTTCAAGTTATTCTTATTTCTTCTTTGCACTCCCGGTATAGATCCGTTCCTGGCTGAGGATTTGCATAATCATGCCACCATAGCCTTGATTGATCTTAAATGTGTTTTGTTATAGCATTTTTATAGCGTGTTTAGATAGGTTACTAGTTCTGCGCTTTTTATGTTTGAACGGTTTTTCAGAACTACGACAAAGCATTAGAGGCGCTGAAGGAAGCCATCAGGTGTTTGGCGAAATCTTCTGACACCGATACAGGTGAGAATATTTGTTTAATCTTATGTAACAAGAATTTTAAGTTAAATAATTCATTTAACACGTATTTCAGGTGCTCAAACAACGGCACTTCAAGAGCAAAGTGCTATCGTCAAACGTTTCGTGGATGTTAAGAAAATGTTAGATGCTGGCGAAATTAACCCTGGTAATGGATACTTTGCGATTTTATTGTGTGTTTTTCTTAACTTTTTTATTCTAAATAATTTTTATGTAAATGTCCCCAGGTGTTGTTGCTGGGCAACAGCTCTTGCGTGCTGTGTCTGGTCGCCCTGGACTGATATCAGAAGAGAAAGTTCTACGATTACTTATACAATACGCGCCTAATCACGCGGATGCACCTCGTAAGAAGCACAGTATTGTATTGGGGCTTATTTTTATGCTAGGCCGTGCCGACTACTTGGCAACCAGACTGTATGAAAATACACTCTAATACATTTTTTATCCTACCTGCTATTACTCAGACCCGGTTCCGGTTAGACTGCAAGCCGATCCCAAAATAGTTGGGAAAAGGCACATGTGGTGGTGGTGCTATTACTCACTCGCTCGGTGTATAATGTTTTTCGCTAACAGCTATCCCAGCAAGAAGTCACAGCTTATATATCGAGAATGGGCATACCAATGTCAATATTTCATTAAGTTGATAATAAACTAACTCAAAGTACTTTTCATTTTCATTGAATGATTTATAAGAACGCTTTATTGTTTTACAGGATTCGAAAACCAACTTAAAGCACTGCAACAGCAACCAGAAGAACAAAGCTTGAGTCCCGACTCGACAGATCACAGCATTGAAGAAGTTGTATAAGATATCATCATGATTTCAGCTGAAAGACGTCCAGTGCTAAACATAGGCCTCCCCCAAGCACCGCCACTTCGTATATATTTTAGTTATTAAGTGATAGTGCTGCGTCCATTCTATGACATTAATCCGTCCGTATTTATTAAGTTGTGTCATTGTGAGCGTAGTAAATAAGTATCTATATAAAACAAACCAAAATAATAATATAAAACAAACCAAAATAATAATATAAAACAAAGGCGCTTTTCATGTCTGTCTGTGTGACCGCGTTGGTTTTCTAAACTACGCTACTTTTAGTCGGGGAGGCGAGCGACAAAAAATTGCAAGCACTTTTTAAAGGTATTTTTTTAATATTACGTCATATTGGAGTAAATAAATAGTCTGCCGTCAGTCAGCCGGTTTCGTTAGCGTTTGGTGCGGGGGCGGTTTTATTTTGCAAAAAAAAAAAACTATGTAGGTACCTTGCAACTACTTTCTAAAACCAGAAAATTAATTTGAGAGCAGTATATTAATTATAAATAAGTTTTAACATAATATCACGCCTCGTTTCCCCGAAGGGTTAGGCAGAGGTGTACTTATAGTACACCCAATTTTACGATCGTCAGTCATGCAAATCTTGTGACCGGGCGCGTCAGTCGCGCGTTAAAGTTGTAAATTTGGCGCTTACCTCGTGCAAGTTACTTTCTAAAATCTGAAATTTATTAAGCATGTGAAGAATATTATTGTAATCACAAAAATAGAGTCAGTCACTACATTTCTGTAACAGATGCCGTCAGTCGCCAATAAAAAGTTGCACCTTGCCCTTCTGTAAATAAGGCGGTAACTATGAGATTCAGTGCAGGATATGTGTTAATAATATATTAGGCAGTAGGTAGTTTGGTATGAGGGTATTAAATACAATGCAACATAGCGAATGCTGCTTAGATGCTACTTAGATATTATTATATTTTGGTCGATTCAAATATAATCTTATCACACACACCCTGAAATAATGCACTAATATAAATACCCACAAGTGCCTGTAACGAAAACACACATTCTCGGTTTTATGACAAAAAGCATCACCTATGTATGAATATCTCTGATAAAAGTCTTGGTTTAAAATGGATATCTTCGACGTATTATTGAGATTCCAATTTTTTCTTCGGAGAGCGCTGTCCCACAGTTTTCTTCTTTTAACATCTTTGGGGAATACATGGGTCCCCGGATTTTTGCAATCAACAGCTGCGCAACGGGGCATGTTAATTATTTATAAGTAAAAGAAGTTGACTGTTTACAAAAAATGTATGGATATTGACAGCTAGCTGTCAAATTTTAAGACGGACAATGGTGGCGACATCTGAAGTGAACAAGTGGCAATTTTTATCCTCATGTTGGGATATAGGAGATGTAGGAGAGTTCATTTGCAACCAAATGACCCCTTATGCAAATGTCAACTATTTTCGAGTAATTTGACTTTTTTTTACCGACCTAAAATTGTATTTATTTCACTAATAAAAATATTTTGGCATTTGTGGGGTATTTTTCTTCAAAACCTGAATTTTAGGAGGATTTTGGAGAAGGTTTGGGGAAAACGCGAGACGGTCATCTGGCAACACGGACGCAATCTAGCAGCTGATGATTTATGTATCTGACTGAAAGACTTGTATCTATGGTCATGAATAAATTATTATTAAAAAAAACTAGCAGCTGATGAATGTCAAAGTCAAAAATATGACTTGACAGATAACCTCTAATCTCTCATTAAGTTTGCTCGAATTAATGATATTTATTAATTAAAATAACTAAATCTGTTATTCTAAATGAATGAAATTAATATAATTGACAATGGTTAGGTTCATAAGTAATGTAAGGAATCTATTTTCTATAAACTATCGAGGATTTCCAAGGTAGCAAAAAACTTACTATTTTCGTAAAGTTGTGTCAATTAAACAGTTTATAATTTTATTATATTTCACACATTTTCAGAATAATATCACGGCGTTTGAATAGTACAGATACACTAGAGAAGAATACTGATGTGAAAAAGATTCGCAACTTCAGTATTGTGGCTCATGTAGATCATGGTAAAAGTACTCTAGCCGACAGACTGCTGGAAATAACTGGTTCGATCAAACCAGGCGCTGAACATGCACAAGTTTTGGACCAACTGCAAGTAAGTGTAAAGCTTTTCAGTCATATTTCACCTAAACATTCTTAATTAAATTTCTATCGTTACTGATTACTAGGTGGTCGATAGACAGTTGAGAGGTCGTAATGGGAGATGGCTTATGCTGTTTTCTACGAGTTTTCATTGTCAGGGATCTGAGAGACAATTTCCGTATTTTAAGAATGGTTGCATTCTAATCTGTCGAAAATTGTGTGGGATATTTGACATTAATTTACACTGTGATGAGATTGGGATTAGATTTTGATCGTTTTTAATTACGGGAATTGGCCTTCAGGTTGTCAGGGAAGACACTTATGTAGGCGAAAGTAACACACACCAGTAAGTAAGAAAATTGTAATTTACAGTCTAAAAGTCTTACATGAATTAACACACTAAGTTTTAGTCACGTCTGAACATGAGAAGAAGCGTTCATAGGTTTTAAGTGTATTGATTTTATGTGTAAGACATAAAATTAATCAGTGAATTATAGAATATGAACTTTTAAAATAAATTGCGTATTATATAAATAACAACAAAACAATGGTTTTACATGTTGTTTTTTTATTGGTTTTATATTTAAAACCAATTTTTGTTGCAGGTTGAAAGAGAAAGGGGCATCACTGTGAAAGCTGTGACTGCATCCTTAAATTACACATTCAACAATGAAACCTACCTCCTTAATCTCATAGATACTCCAGGCCATGTAGATTTCTCTAATGAGGTAATCAATTTTCAGCATTAATTGAATCTGAATGCAATAATGCGTATTTTGTACATTTAGGTTTATTCTATGATATATTATTGCAGGTTGTCAGAAGTATAACAGCATGCCAAGGAGTGATAATGTTAGTTGATGCAAATGAAGGTGTTCAAGCACAGACAGTAGCTGTCTACTCACTGGCCAAAAGAAACAATCTACTCATAATCCCAACACTGAACAAGGTGGACCTGCCTCGAGCTGACCCTGACAAAGTAAAAGCACAGCTATACTCATTGTTTAAAATAGAACCAGATAGTGTTATGAGTATTTCAGCCAAAAAAGGTTGGGGAGTGAAGGAATTGTTAGAAGCAGTTATAACTAGAATACCTCCACCTTCTGTTGATAGTAAGGGTCATTTTAGAGCACATATCATTGACACCTGGCATGATAAATACAGGGGGGTGTTATGTTTGGCATACATACACTCTGGTAAGGTGCAAGTAGGTCAAGCAGTAAAATGGAAGTCTGATGCTAAGCCCCATATAGTGAAGTTCCTTGCTATATTGAGACCAAGTGAGGAACCTATTGAAGAAGCTGTGGCCGGCCAAGTTGTTATGGTAGGTAAGTAAAAAGTCATTTCTTATTTTCCTTGTCATATAAATATGATAGCTTCTATTGCATTCAATAAAAGCTTCCTTCACTAAAGACTACAGCTACACCTGAAGTCGATTTGAGCCTTATGACTAAACAAGAAAACCCAAAAAAAAATCAGCTGGTTCTTACATTTTGACGAATTATGCAAACATAAATGTAGGGCACAGCTGATTTTTTTTTTCGCGATTTCAGGTTTTGTCTATAGTAAAAGTTGTTCATAATGATGAGTACAATGACTGCTTGAGAGATTTCGTGTATGAATAGATAGACCTTATATACCTACGGAAGACGGATTAACTAGCTTGCTACCATACTAGCACTATCTTGCTATTCTAGCTTTAAAAACTAGCCTTGTGTATCCGGGAAATAATTGTTAGATCTTTGTACCTTAATAAACTACTTCATGGACCTTTCTTTCAGGTTGCGGTCCAAAAGGTGGTGGCAGTGTTGGCGACACATTGCTGGCGAAAGAGGTCGCGGACAACGAGTCGGTGTCGACAGTCCCGCCAGTCAAACACATGGTCTATGCAGGCATCTTCCCAGCAGACCAGTCGCAACATCTTCAACTCGGTGACGCTATCAAGAAGCTGGCTTTGAATGATTCTGCAGTTACCGTGAATCCTGATTCTAGGTAATTAACACATAACTTTACATAGACCTTAAACACATTTTTGGCACAGGTCTTGCTAGGGAGTATGTTGCGCCTCTTCTTCGCAGCTAAAACACTAGGAAGCGGTAAAGGGCAGGCGTTGTCTTATGTAACTTTTGATGTTCACAATGTGTTGATTCTCAGCTTGGTTTATTTTTGTTTTCTTATTTGATACACAGTAATAAAATAAATCATAAATCTTTCAGCCCAGCCTTAGGACAAGGGTGGCGCATTGGTTTCCTAGGCCTCTTACATCTTGAAGTGTTCACACAACGTCTACTACAAGAATATAAAGCTGAGGCCATACTGACAGCACCTTCTGTACCCTATAAAATCAAGTAAGTTTTGGTAAATCGTAGATGAGTATGAGTTATTTTTATTTATTACTAGCTAGCTTTGGGGTGGTTGGGATCTACCTCCTAGTGGTCCACCCCGGGCAACGGCACCACGGGTTTGCCTGTGGTACGGCTGAACGATCCCACTTAGCGGTGGTAGGCTCCGCAAGGGGCCGCCTGGCTCGCGACCACCATCCCACCGGAGTCTGGCGCCAAGCAGCTTGCTGTGTTCCGTCGGTGTGTGGGAGTGCCAGTGCCTTTCGGGGAGAAGAAGATTGTCAGTTGCGCTGTTCAGAACCGGTCTTGGTCTCTGGGCATGACTAGCCGGGTAACTCATTTTGGAGGGTAGCGGGATCCGAAGCACGGTGCCAGCCGTTGGCCGACCGCAGTCAGTAGGGGGCCCAAGTAGCACGCCAGCCACGTGCCAAAGGCTGCCCCGCCTACTCGCGAAAAATCCCGGTATGCTCCACCGTGCCAGCCGGCGACTGGATGGAAAGACCCGGTGGCCATATCCGGGGGGCTCGGGCGTCCCCGCAGTCTCCAAATGAGTTCCCTATAGGTTTGGTTAGCTCTAGTGTTCCACTTGGATTACTGAGCAGCGCCTCGGCAAGTCGACTTTTCCCCAAAAACTCTTCACAAATATGGCCAAAGCAAAAAAGAAAAACAAGGTTACACAACGGCTGCACTTCCTCCCACTAAAAGTGCACCTCACTAACATCAGGGGGTTGCACTCCAATCTCGACCCAATCCATCACCACCTTGAGACTGAGAAGCCGCACCTGTTTTTCCTAACGGAGACGAAGATAACAACCCCGTTGGATGTGGCGTATCTCAACTACCCGGATTACTTTCTTGAACACAAGTTTAAGAAGCAAGCTGGGGTCTGTGTGTACGTCCGCGATGACATTTGTTGTCGTCGTCTCCGTTGCTTTGAGAAATCGGGTTTTTCTGCCATATGGCTACTTGTGGACACTGGCGTGGAGAAATCTCTCTACATCGGCGTCTACCGATCGCACAGCGGTGACCAGGAGACAACAGCGCTCTTTAATTTCCTCGTGGAGTCTACTGACGTAGCCCAGCAGCGGTACCCAACAGCGAAGCTCATCTTTCTGGGGGACTTCAACGCCCATCATAAAGAGTGGTTGTTCTCGTACCAGAAAACTGACCATGCCGGGTTAGAGGCGCGCAAGTTTGCTTTAACGCTAGATCTGACCCAGATGGTGAATGTGGCAACGCGGGTACCGAATGTTAACGGCCATACACCCAATTGCTTGGACCTTCTACTGGCATCTGATCCGGACAGTCACTCAGTATCGGTTTCAGCCCCGCTGGGACCATCTGACCACTGTCTGGTGAAATCCATATCGACCAGCTCTCCTCCAGATGAGAGTCCTAGAGGCACGAGGCGAGTATGGCGATACAAGTCAGCAGACTGGGATGAGATGCGGCACTTTTTTGCGTCTTATCCTTGGCGGCAAGTGTGCTTCTCCTCGCGTGACCCCTCGTGCTGTGCTGACGTGGTTGCGGACGTGATTCGGCAGGGGATGGAGTATTTTATTCCATTCTCCGACATCCCGCTCGGTCATAAATCTCGGCCTTGGTATAATGCAAAATGCGCCCACGCTGAGGCCCGGAAAGAGTCTGCTTACCAAGCCTGGGTCAAGGCCCGCGACAGCAAAGTTAGAGCGCGTAGGGTTCGCGCGAGGAAGAGAGCTTTTAATTCTGCCGCCAAAGTCTGCAAGCGGGTTTTACGTGGGGCACGTTTTGACCATGTCGGACGTATTGGGGCCAAGCTGGCTTCGCACCCTCCGGGTAGTAAACAGTTCTGGTCCCTGTCTAAAGCGGCTGAAGCGAATTTCTGTCGACCCACTTAACCTCCAATGATGAAACCTGATGGGTCGCTGGCTCACTCTGCAGGTGAGAAAGCAAATCTATTTACATCTCTCTTTGCAAGCAATTCACGTCTGCAACCACCTACTGTACCTCATTGTGACTCCTCGATGCCGGAGATCGCAATTCACATTAAAGAGGTCCGAAGAGTATTGTGCAGTCTAGACGTGAACAAGGCCAGCGGGCCTGACGGCATTCCAGCCAGAGTGTTGAGGCAGTGTGCGCCTGAACTGTCTCCTGTGTTGACACGTTTGTTCCGCCCTGTCTTAAAAAAAGGACGGTACCAAAATCCTGGAAGCTTGCAAATGTGCAACCAGTGCCCAAAAAGGGCGACCGTGCAGACTCTGCCCATTACCGTCCGATCGCCATTACCTTCATTCTGTGCAAGGTTATGGAAAGGGTACTGAACAGTTAAGTTGCTGATCTACCTTGAAAACAACGATCTCCTCAGTGACCGTCAATATGGCTTTAGCCGGGGACTGTCAACTGGCGATCTTCTTGTGTATGTCACGCACAGCTGGGGCGAGGCCATCGAGAAACACGGCGAAGTACTTGCTATATCGCTTGATATCTCGAAGGCCTTTGACAGGGTCTGGCACGCTGGTCTACTCAGCAAGCTTCCTGCTTATGGCATCCCAGCTGATTTTTGTAGCTGGATATCATACTTCCTTAGTGAACGGTCGATCAGAGTAGTCGTTGACGGCTGCTCTTCCGACCTTATGGCTATTGATACCGGAGTTCCTCAAGGGTCTGTTCTCACTGCAACTCTTTTCCTGCTGCACATCAATGACCTACTTCAACCTGGTATTGTTGGGTACGCAGATGACAGTACTGTTTCAGAGAGATACTTGTCCAGCGCAAAAACCAGTGGGGCCGAAGTTCGTTCCTTAAGAGAGGCCATGGTAGAGCGGACAGATTTGACCTTAAGCCTTGTCTCCCAGTGGGGTGATAATAATCTGGTCTCTTTTAACGCCACCAAAACACAGGCGTGTCTCTTTATCACTGAAAGGAGTCGTTTCGATCAAACTCCTACTTTTCGGGGTACATCTGTTCCTGTAACTGATCGGCTCGAGCTCCTAGTCATGGAGTTGACATCATGTCTCAACTTCGGTGCCACCATCGAGTACAAAGCCCAAACTGCGGCCAAGAAACTGGGCATCCTAAATAGGGTGAAGCGATACTTTACGCCTGGACAGCTTTTAAATCTCTACAAAGCGCAAGTCCGATCCTGCATGGAGTATTGCAGCCACCTTTGGGATGGCTCAGCTAAATACCAACTTGCCGCGCTTGACTCGGTGGAACGCAGAGCTAAGAGGCTTATTGGCGACGTAAGACTGGTGGATGCCAAGCTTCACAGTTTGGCTCATCGCCGCAAGGTTGCCTGCTTGTCGGTCTTGTACAGATTGTACTTCGGTGAGTGTGCTCGAGAACTCCACGACCTCATTCCCCTGCTCCCTTCTACCATCGGACATCTAGACGCACTGCAGGTTACCATCCCTACCTAGTGGCTATTCCACCAATTCGCACTAAGCGTTTCCAAATGTCTTTTGTGATGCGCACAGCAAAGGAGTGGAACTCTCTGCCTGCGTCTGTGTTTCCGAACGTATACAACCCCGATCTCTTCAAAGTGAGAGGTAACAGGCTTCTTCTGGGTAAGATCGCTCCATCGTCGACTTTGTCTTTGTCATCTCTGACCTAGACTAGAGTCAAGAGCAAACCTATCTTAAATAATAAAAAAAAAAGCTTCGGCCCGCGACTTCGTTCGCATGAAAGTCGTTAATACACCACAATATACTAAAATAACAGCCACATTTCCCGCCCGCGCTATTACTTCGTTTTCGCTTAGCGTTCTTTCTGACTTTTTAGGGTTCCGTACCTCAAAAAGAAAAAACGGAACCTTTATAGGATCACTCGTGGGTCTGTCTGTCTGCCCGTCTGTCACAGCCAATTTGCTTCGAATCTAAGAGACCGATTAAGTTAAAATTTGGTACACAAATGAATTTCTGTGACTCAAACACGGACGTGTAAAGAAATAAATTAATTTTGAATATGGGAGTCACTTTTGCGGAAGATTTAAAAAAAAGTTTTGCAAACTTGTACCATGTGACGTGTCGAATCACATTATGGTAAAGCAATAAAGATATTGAGTATTGAATGAAAGGCCTTACTGTGAGGGTCTCAGATATATATTTTTTATAATTATAAAATATAGAGGGTGTAAGTGACTGCCCTCCGCAAACTAACAGGGTGCATTCAGCTTCTTATTTTGAATCATATTCCACCGGAAATATTCTCAGGTAAAATATAATTTTTTTAATCGTATTTTCAGTTACTATTCCTTTATTTCAATGTAAAATTATATTCTCTGTACGCAGCACTCCAATTATGTAAATAAAACAGCTAAAATAAAAAATAAAATCAGCAATAGATGTTGAAGTACTCGGCGGCCGAAGGCTCGCTTCGCTGCCGTTCGCTACGCGCGTTTTGCCACACGGTTACGATACATTGCCTGTGAGGTAATACCACAAATCAGGTTTATTGGATTCCCATAATGTTCCTGAAATAATTTCATGTACCGGTCATCTTAGTATGATATACTGAATTCACCCCATCAGACTGCGGAGGGCTGTCCCTTACACCCTGTGTAGCTTTAAAGTTATTTAAGAAAATAAATAAAAATTTACCATTCCCCCTTATCTCCGAAGCTACTGAACCTCCTATTTTCTCTATTTTGAAAAAAATACAGAAAATAGTAGTATACTTATTACAGGAAAACCTATGAGAATTCTATGGTCTTAAAATAACATGGTAAATCTTTCAATATTGTGCGTACAAACTTACATTTGTAGTTGGAATGTATGGGACAACGTGTTTCAACTACAATGTTAAGTTTGTTCTTGGGATAAATTCATCCCAACTACGGAACCCTCCATTGTGCGTGGTCCGATGTTGCCGGTTTTTTATTATTTGTCCTAGCGTAATGTTACACACCCTATAGCCTTCCACAAGAATTGGGCTATTAAATGCAAAAAGAATTTTTCAAATCCGACTGTAGTGACAGAGATTGGCGCGTTCAAACAGTCAATAAAAAATAAAATGTAACTTAAATGTAGGTAGCTTATTAGTTAAGTACCTTAAAATGCGCTTAGTCTATTGACTAAGCGCATTTTTATACCCGTCGTAATTTCTAAACGAAAGGCCTGATTCGAATAATTTAACAAGGAATTTACATGTACTTAATCAGCCTTGATTATGAAACTATATATTTGGATAAGGATTAATACTTTATGAAAACACCTTCGCAAATAATGCATTATTTTATAACAAAATTGATTACCGTTAAAAAAAGTTATAGTGATCCAACCTTAAAAGATAGACATATGCTATCGCGGACCTTTTTTTTAGAACTTTATAAGAGGAACAATTCCGTCATACATGATTTTTGCGTAACTTTACCGTTTACGCAACGCACGCAACGGAAGCTCTCAAAAGGAATACGCTTTCCCCGTTTTTGCAACATTTTTCATTGATGCTCCGCTCCTATTGGTCGTAGCGTGATGTTATATAGCCTTCCTCGATAAATGGGCTATCCAACACTAAAAGAATTTTTAAATTCGAATCAGTAGTTCCTGAGATTAGCGCGTTCAACCAAACAAACAAACTCTTCAACTTATAATATAATATAATTATAATATTAGTATAGATTTAAAAAATAATCAGGTAATCCCCCATCATAGGTAGTTGAATTAGTCAATACAAACGTTATCCTCTCTGCTGTCGATCGATCTCCTAGCCGTCGGTAACAATAGAAAAATTGTGTCTCATAACATGACAATTGGAGGTTTTTAGTGTACAGTTCAAATATTTGAAACTAGAATTTTAGATCTTATTGTGGCATATCAGCTGAAGTTGAAAAATGCCAACTAGCTTTTGGACGACTACTGGCTGACCTGCTATAAGAGTGCAGGCTAAGCTCCCGGTACCTATACCTACCTATATTTGGAACAATAATTTCAGAGTGAAAGGAGCGAAGGCAATAAAACAATATAAAGGTACAGAAGTTATAATTACGAATCCTTTACTGCTGCCCGATGTGAAAAACATTGAAGAATACTATGAGCCATTTGTAATAGGTAAGAAATAAAAGAAGTCATTTATTCAAAATCATAATGTCGATCAGTCTTTTACAAACTTACGGTTAAGAAAATAAGGTCGATATTCGTTTGACGATATTAACTTGAATATCTATTACAGGCACAATAATAACCCCAGTGGAGTATATCGGAGCTGTAACATCACTATGCATAGACCGTCGAGGCAGTCCCCTTCCTTCAAACGCAGTTGACGATAAAATGACCATGATGCAGTACATACTACCACTCTCAGAAGTCGTGATTGACTTCCACGACACACTCAAGAGCATTACGTCGGGATTCGCCAGTTTTGATTATCAGGATTATGGGTTTCATCCCAGCTCGTTAGTAAGGGTAAGTTGTTGTTTTTTTAGTATTTCGCAATTTAAAAAAAATACTTCTAATCTTCACACAGGTGGTTATGATCAAATTAATTCCTTGCTTAAAGAAAAAATATTGATTTAATTTCTAAATAAGATTGATGAATATAAGATTTTTTTTCACGTTGTTTATGACTGTTATACACTTTTCAGATGGACATTCTCATCAACGGAATGTTAGTTGACGAGTTATCTACTATAGTGCATACTACTCGTTTAGAGTACAATGCTAGGAGGCTTGCTGAAAAACTAAAAGAAATGATACCAAGGCAGATGGTGCAGGTAATCATTAATGAATAATTTAGAATATAGGAAAATTTTGCGAGGCAAAAGGAGTATGTAAGGATCGTAGCAGGTGGCGTTCTGTAGTTTCTGCCTACCCCTTATGGGAAGAAGGCGTGAGTTTATGTATGTATGTATAGGAAAATTTTATTTTCCGACGCTTTTTGAAGAATATTTTTTCATTCATGGAAATATGTTTTAATTTAGGTCGCCATTCAAGCTGTCGTTGGGGGAAAAGTTTTCGCTAGAGAAACTCTCAAAGCATACAGAAAGGACGTTACAGCTAAATTGGTAAGCATAATGTTATGTAAACGAATAAATTAATTTAAGAATTGAGCCATCCGACTGCCCCATAAGGAGGGTAATTTATTAATAACGACCGTACCAACGGATTTTAAATGCAAGTTACCCATCACGAAATTTATTATATTCGTGTATTTCAGTACGGAGGCGACGTCACTCGTAAAAAGAAGCTGCTGAAACAGCAAGCAGATGGAAAGAAGAAAATGCGCAGTGTGGCCAACATAAGAATACCAAGAGATACCTTCATAGATGTATTGAAAAGATAACTAATAAATCTATATTAGCTATGAGTCAATTTTATTTTTTATGGGCTGATTTTTCAATCGTCAGATAACTTTTAAAAATCAGCCCTAAGGGCTGAGTTTTCAATCGTCAGATAACTTTTATCTGAGGAATAAATATGGGGGTTTGACATATTTTCTATACAAAAGCTGTCAAAACGTCAAACTTATACCCCAGATAAAAGTTATCTGACGATTGAAAAATCAGCCCTTAATCAAAGAAATGTTGACTAAACTAACCTTGACATAAGTGAATTACCAAATCTTTACAAATAAATAAAATTGAAGTGTCTGTTTGTAATGTCAAATAACAACTTTTTACTAAATGCATAAGAAAGTACTTATAACAAACAAGCAATTTTTAAAATTTTTGTTTGTCGGTTTATTCCGGCTAATCTCCGAAATGGCTGGACCGATTTTGACGGGACTGGTAGATAGCTGATGTTACGGGGAGTAACTAGGCTACTTTTATTTTAGAAAAATAATTAGGGTTCCGCACACAAAAATGAAAACCCTGAAATTGTGAACAAAAAGTCGAATTTGAAAAATTATTTTTGTATTTGGTAGCCCAATTCTCGAGGATAGTTATTGGCTATTTAACACCATGCTATGACCCTTCTATGTTATGTTAGAGATTTGATTTCCGCACTTGACCATTGTGCGTGAGCCATGGCGGCCGTCGGTGGTTATTCCAACCAGCCCACCTCTCTCCAGAAGTTGATTAGTCTCCTGGTCTGTTCAGAACATCTGTAAACGGTATGAATGCCCCGAGGGTTTCTGTTCTAATCTGCGTGACGCCTGTACATTCGAAGAGTACATACGCAACGGTTTCCTCAGCCTCCATGCAAGCCCTACACAGAGGACTGTCCGTTATGCCTATTGTGTGGAAATGTTTGTTTAGTGAGCAAGTGAGCAGTGTCCTGTGATGGTCCCCGTCATCAAGCGCAGTCCATTTCTGTCCAGGCGTAATAAACGCCTGGTTAGCCTACCATCCAGGGAAGGAATAGCCTCCTTGGACTGCCTGCAACCTGGTGCCGAGGACCACCAACTCTCCGCTTGTGTGTGGGTGAATTCCTGTAGCCACCTGCGTAGCTGGTTGAAGGGGATGGGTACAATGGTTCGGGTCCACAGACTAACGTGCTGGATGCTCTCCTAGTAGCTAGTTCGTCAGCTGCGTCATTACCTAGCGAACCAATGTGTCCATCCATGTGTCCAAAATCCATTGCAGTGTCACTGTGTTACGGCTAGATACCGTAACTCGCTCTACTGAATTGTGACATTCTAGTATTCATTTTGAGGTAAAAATTCCTTTCCCTAACGATTGGATAACTGAGGCGCTGTCTGAGAGTATCGGAGAGTATGCGTAATATGCGTATGTTGGTGTCCGTAACTCTCCTGGCTTCTATGGCGTAAGCCGCTTGTATAATGCCCACACACTCTGCTTGGTAGATGGTGTTGAACATTCCCAGCGGGCTGGATATGTTTATCACCGCCTTGAGACTGAGAAGCCGCACCTGTTTTTCCTAACGGAGACGAAGATAACAACCCCATCGGATGTGGCGTATCTCAACTACCCGGTTTACTCTCTTGAACACAAGTTTAAGAAGCAAGCTGGGGTCTGTGTGTACGTCCGCGATGACATTTGTTATCGTCGTCTCCGTTGCTTTGAGAATTCGGGTTTTTCTGCCATATGGCTACTTGTGGACACTGGCGTGGAGAAATCTCTCTACATCGGCGTCTACCGATCGCACAGCGGTGACCAGGAGACAACAGCGCTCTTTAATTTCCTCGTGGAGTCTACTGACGTAGCCCAGCAGCGGTACCAAACAGCGAAGCTCATCTTTCTGGGGGACTTCAACGCCCATCATAAAGAGTGGTTGTTCCCGTACCAGAAAACTGACCAACTGGTTAGAGGCGCGCAAGTTTGCTTTAACGCTAGATCTGACCCAGATGGTGAATGTGGCAACGCGGGTACCGAATGTTAACGGCCATACACCCAATTGCTTGGACCTTCTGGTGGCATCTAATCCGGATAGTCACTCAGTATCGGTCTCAGCCCCGCTGGGAACGTCTGACTACTGTCTGGTGAAATCCATATCGACCTGCTCTCCTCCAGATGAGAGTCCTAGAGGCATAAGGCGAGTATGGCGATACAAGACAGCAGACTGGGATGACATGCGGCACTTCTTTGCGTCTTATCCTTGGCGGCAAGTGTGCTTCTCCTCGGGTGACCTCTCGTGCTGTGCTGACATGGTTGCGGACGTGATTCGGCAGGGGATGGAGTATTTTATTCCGTTCGACGACATACCACTCGGTCACAAATCTCGGCCTTGGTATAATGCAAAATGCGCCCACGCTGAGGCCCGGAAAGAGTCTGCCTACCAAGCCTTTTTTTTTTTTTGTTTCGGGGTGGAAAATCCTCATGGATGTCCTCCGCCCTGGGGTGGGCGGAGGGGTCTGTCAGACTCTTACTGACTAAAAACCACCCCGGTGTTCCATCTCACACCTACGCCGAGGGTCGCGGGAACTTACGATCCTTCCGCAACCCCCGGTTGGTGCCGGCCCGCCACGGCAGGCCTCTCCTCGTGTCGAGGGGGGGAGTGAGGTGTTTGACTCCCCCCGCGACGTCTAAGAGGGGCGCGCGTGGAACACTACGCGCCGCCACCTCGGGTCCGATGTATAGGGGGCGACGGACGTCCCCGAGTCCGACGCCCCTGGACCCATTTAGGGGGACTGGAAGAGGGCGTTGTCCGCCCTCCGCCGACACCCAGTGCGGCTGCTGCGGGCTGGGTGAGAGGATGCGATCTCCCTCTCCCTTTCCGCAGCCTCCTTCTGCGAGATGACTGTCTCGCAGAAGGAAACCACCGCGTCCCAGGACTCCTCGCTGCCGACCATCGAATTAACGACAGCCGGCAGCGACAGGTCACTGCCTACTCTAGAGATGAGGGCACGGCGGGGCTCCTCCCAAGCGGCACACTCTGCCAGCGTATGCCGCGCCGTGTCCTCCCGTGCCTACCAAGCCTGGGTCAAGGCCCGCGACCGCAAAGTTAGAGCGCGTAGGGTTCGCGTGAGGAAGAGAGCTTTTAATTCTGCCGCAAAGTTCTGCAAGCGGGTTTTACGTGGGGCATGTTTTGACCATGTCGGACGTATTGGGGCCAAGCTGGCTTCGCACCCTCCGGGTAGTAAACAGTTCTGGTCCCTGTCTAAAGCGGCTGAAGCGAATTTCTGTCGCACCCTCCAATGATGAAACCTGATGGGTCGCTGGCTCACTCTGCAGGTGAGAAAGCAAATCTATTTGCATCTCTCTTTGCAAGCAATTCACGTCTGGACGCTGGCTCCAAGCAACCGCCTACTGTACCTCATTGTGACTCCTCGATGCCGGAGATCGCAGTTCACATTAAAGAGGTCCGAAGAGTATTGTGCAGTCTAGACGTGAACAAGGTCTGACAGCATTCCAGCGAGAGTGTTGAGGCAGTGTGCGCCTGAACTGTCTTCTGTGTTGACAGGTTTGATCCGCCTCTCTCTTAAAAAAAGGACGGTACCAAAATCCTGGAAGCTTGCAAATGTGCAACCAGTGCCCAAAAAGGGCGACCGTGCAGACCCTGCCCATTACCGCCGATCGCCATTACCTCCATTCTGTGCAAGGTTAATGAAAGGGTACTGAACAATAAGTTGCTGACCTACCTTGAAAACAATGATTTCCTTAGTGACCGTCAATATGGCTTTCGCCGGGGACGGTCGGCGACCTTCTTGTGTATGTCACGCACTGCTGGGGCGAGGCTATCGAGAAACACGGCGAAGCACTTGCTGTATCGCTTGATATCTCGAAGGCCTTTGACAGGGTCTGGCACACTGGTCTGCTCAGCAAGCTTCCTGCTTATGGTATCCCAGCTGATTTTTGTAGCTGGATATCAGACTTTCTTAGTGAACGGTCGATCAGAGTAGTCGTTGACGACTGCTCTTTCGACCTTATGGCTATTGATGCCGGAGTTCCTCAGGGGTCTGTTTTCTCTGCAACTCTTTTCCTGCTGCACATCAATGACCTACTTCAACCTGGTATTGTTGGGTATGCAGATGACAGTACAGTTTCAGAGAGATACTTGTCCAGCGCAAAAACCAGTGGGGCCGAAGTTCGTTTCTTAAGAGAGGCCATGGTAGAGCGGACAGATTTGACCTTAAGCCTTGTCTCCCAGTGGGGTGATAATAATCTGGTCTCTTTTAACGCCACCAAAACACAGGCGTGTCTCTTTATCACTGAAAGGAGTCGTTTCGATCAAACTCCTACTTTTCGGGGTACATCTGTTCCTGTAACTGATCGGCTCGAGCTCCTAGTCATGGAGTTGACATCATGTCTCAACATCGGTGCCACCATCGAGTACAAAGCCCAAACTGCGGCCAAGAAACTGGGCATTCTAAATAGGGTGAAGCGATACTTTACGCCTGGACAGCTTTTAAATCTCTACAAAGCGCAAGTCCGATCCTGCATGGAGTATTGCAGCCACCTTTGGGATGGCTCAGCTAAATACCAACTTGCCGCGCTTGACTCGGTGGAACGCAGAGCTAAGAGGCTTATTGGCGACGTAAGACTGGTGGATGCCAAGCTTCACAGTTTGGCTCATCGCCGCAAGGTTGCCTGCTTGTCGGTCTTGTACAGATTGTACTTCGGTGAGTGTGCTCGAGAACTCCACGACCTCATTCCGCCTGCTCCCTTCTACCATCGGACATCTAGACGCACTGCAGGTTACCATCCCTACCTAGTGGCTATTCCACCAATTCGCACTAAGCGCTTCCAAATGTCTTTTGTGATGCGCTCAGCAAAGGAGTGGAACTCTCTGCCTGCGTCTGTGTTTCCGAACGCATACAACCCCGATCTCTGCAAAGTGAGAGTGAACAGGCTTCTTCTGGGTAAGCTCGCTCCATCGTCGACTTTGTCTCTGTCATCTCTGACCTAGACTAGAGTCAAGAGCAAACCTATCTCAAATAAAAAAAAATGTTAAGGCCGTGTGAGAAAACTCCGACCCCGGTTCCGGAGTCGGTCTTGGATCCGTCAGTGTATACTCTCACCTCCTTTGGGCTTGAATAATCGCACTGTTCTTCTGTAATATGTTGTAGTGCTTTTAGAAGCAGTGTAGTTTCGGAGCTCTGTCGCAGGGTGATGCCATCATCGGTTGTTGTTTGATCGTAATCTCCTTTATGTGTATGTACTTGACCCTGGAGTCATTGCTCAGGGTTCCTGTCATATGGAGCCTAAAGGCGCCCATGGCCGCTTCCTCTCGCACAATGATGTGTAGAGGTGGCAGTCCAAGCATTACCTGTAGGGCGGCGGTGGGTGTAGGTGGCTCATAGAGCTAGTAATTGCTACACACGCGAACCGCTGCAGTTTTTCGAGATCTCTTTGAGCTGTGCTCAGGTCTGTCCTGGGCCACCAAACTAGTGAGCCATATGTGATGATTGGTCGGATGACTGTGGTGTATAGCCAGTAACTGATCTTGAGGCTGATTCCCCAATTACTGCCGAGCAGTCGCTTGCACTGCCAAAGGGAAATGCTGGTTTTTGTAGTGATGTACTTGGTATTAGAGTGTGCAAAACCGAAAGGTCTCCAAAACCGGTTTTCAGTTCCGGTTTTGAGGGCCCAAAACGAGAAACAAATAAAACAAATTATATGATATACCTCTTTTTAATCAACCATTTATTGGATAACATGAACTTAAAATAATATAAAGATTAACTAACTGAGGTCTGAGATCAAATCAACAACAAGTTTGTGGTACCTTTAGTAGGTACCTAACAATTCTGTTATCAAGGATAAACATACAAAACACATTCATCATCTTAAGTAAGACACTAAACACAACCACAATTACTATACGTCTCAATTTCTTGAATCTTGAGCTCTTTAATTATGAACTACTAACAAGATTATTAAAGGATTCATGTTTGACTACAAAACGAGATCAAACCAACTGTGTACCGTATACTAATTTAAATAAACAATAATCATTTTTTTCCAAGAGACCGCTGTTCTTGATAATGTGTTCTTAAGAATAGAAGTGCATCTAACATTTTATCAGATAGCGTACTTCTTATTTTGTTGCAAAAGTACCCAGCACTCGAAAAGGCCCTCTCACTCTCAACACTTGTTGGTAGTACACACATCAAATAGTCGTACGCTTCTGTGAGATACACACCCCGATGCCCTCCGCTTTCATACATGGCTTTTTCTACCTCGACAAACCCTGCAAGGTCGAAATCAGACCGATTCTTGGGGGTTTTCCTGCATTTATCCAATTCCTTATCAAGCTGCTCTTGAAGAGTTAGCTCATCAGCTACAACTTCAGCGTCAGATGATGACGATAACGATGGCACGGACCGCTCGGAGAGAACTACGGGGATGGTATCAGAATCCTTGGGCTTATATTTTAGCCGCTGCAATAAGTTTGTAATAGTATCAGATATGTCAGCACCATTGGGTTTAGGAAACATCATCATCGTCATCTTGTGTGGAGAAGTCTTCCCAATCGTGCAAGTGCAAGACACCTGCTAACAGCTATTTGGGCAACAACGCAGGCAGGCGGGCGGGACCCGAGTCGCAGGAGTCGCGTCGCGGGTGCGGGGGTCGAAGTGGGTATAGGTTGCGTTCGAATATATTTGATGACTCAAAATTGAATATTTCTTGAGCGCGTTCGAAAAAAAAAGTTGATTTAAATCAAAATGTAAATATGTAATTCAATAACGGGAAAACCGGAGGTAGCTCCGGTTTTGTCTAAACCCCGTTTTTCAAAAATCGGTAAATTTTGTCCGGTTCCCGGTTTTTAGTAAAACCGGAAAACCGGGTTTGCACGCCCTAGTTGGTATGCTTTGCCCAATTCAGCTGTTTGTCCAAAAAGATGCCCAGGTATTTGGTTTCAGTTGATAGGCTTAGGGTAGTTCCGAAGAATCGTGGTAGTTGTAGTGTCGGCAGTTTTATCTTTTTCGTGAAGATAATCAGTTCAGTTTTTGTAGGGTTCACTGATAGTTGGTTTGTTGTACCAGTCCTCTATTATCTTCAAGGCTTGGCGCATGAGGTTGCATAGGGTGTTTTCGTAAGTACCGTATATTATTATGGTTATGTCGTCGGCGTAGCCTACGGTGAAATAACCTTTGGCATTGTTTCGATGAGGCCTGTCTACTACCAGGTTCCATATGAGTGACGAAAGGACTCCTTGCGGGCAGCCTTTCGCCACGATGGCCCTTGTGGTGTCATTCACTGTGACTTGCACAGCTCTCAGTTTGAGCATACTGGTAATCAATCCAGCCACTCAGGGTCGAGTCTATGTCGTGTCTGTCGAGGGCCATGTTAATACTATTGAACATGGTTTTGTCAAAGGCGCCCTCGATGTCAATGAAGGCGGCCAGTGCTGAACATTTATGTTCCACAGCATATTCAATTTTGGAAACCACGCTGTGCAGCGCGGATTCTGTTGATTTGTCTGTGGAGTACGCATGCTGTTGTTTGTGAAGCGCTTTTACCTTAAGAGGTCTCTCGAGGGTTTTCAGTAGGACGGACGTAAGGCTTATGGGCCTATAAGCCTTGGGTTGTGTGTAGTCAGTCTTGTCAGGCTTGGGTATGAAAATTAATTTCACTTCGCGCCATGCGAGGGGTACGTATCTGAGTGCTATACAGGCTCGGTAGATCTCCACCAGCCATGATGTCAGATGATCTACCCCCCATTGTAGTAGGGCTGGGAAGATGTCATCCAGCCCTGGGGACTTGAATGGCTGAAAGGTCTTGATAGCCCATTTTATCTGGTCCTCTGTTACTATATTTCGGGCTCTAGACCAGTCTCGATACGGTGGGGTCCATTCTGGTTCATCTTCCCACGTCCTGTCCTCTAGAAGTTTGTAGTCTGGGAAGTGAGTCTCGAGAAGGACTTTACTGGTTTTATGGTCGGTTGATGTGTATGAGTTATCGGGTTTTTTCAACGCGCCGATAGTTCGATCCTGATCGGTTGATAGGATCTTTCTTACTCTTGCGGCTTCGTTGTTTCGATGGATTCACAGAATTTCCGCCATGCTGTTCTTCTGGCAGTTCTGATTTGTTTTTAATATGAATAATGGGTCTCTTTGTATAGCTCGCAGTCGTCCGGGAGTCTAGTAGTGTTTTTTACTTTGTTGAATTGCTTATGTAGTGCACCAAGGGTTCCTCTCGCTCCTGGTTTGCAGCGCTTTTAGTTTACAGCATGCACGGTATGCTTTAGTTAGGTATTCTGATAATTTTGTCACGTTGTATTCAAATTGTGCTCGGTCTCTTATAGTTACTTGTGATAGGTGCCTAGCTAGTAGGGAGATTAGGAGGCGTTTATACCCGGGAAATTTTGTGCGCCGCGGGGTTCGCCTCGGTGTGGGTTTCTTTGTGTCGGATCCTTTTATGGTATGAGCAAGAAGGCTCGTCCGATACGTGCCAGTTTGTGATGAGGTTAGTCGCGTTTTCTGTAGTAAGTGTTAGGTTTATGATTGTTTGTCCCCGGACTGTGACCCAAATGGGTTCTGAGCCGCGGTGAATGTTAAGGTTAGTAGAGAATAAATAGCTGGAGAGTACCTCTCCTCTGGGGTTCGGTGCGTCGCTGCCCCAGAGCGGGTGGTGGGCGTTCGAGTCAGTGCAGATAATGAGGGCTAGTTTAGTGTGCTTGCAGTCCTGCACTAGGTCGTCCAACTCCTTCGGCGGGCAGTTTGTGTCATCGCCTGGCATGTATGCCGAGGCCAGTACGTCTGGAACGTTGCCCTCGGTGTGTGGCTGTTTAGTCTCTGGAACAGAATTGAGTGAGAGGTGTGGTAGGAATTCCTTTGGGTACGTAGGCGCAGGTTCTTGGTTTGTCTGAGCCATATGTGTTGAGAATTAGCTTACCTCCGATGTTATTTCCGTTCATATTTCTGACTGACTGACTCCTTGACAATTCAAGTGCCTATAAATGGTTTAATTGAAATAAATGTTTTGAGTTTTAGTTTAAAAATTGCAGTCCCCAATACGAATAAGTAAAAATAATAGACATATAGAAAAATATACTTAATTTATTAAAAAAATTACTTGATTACAATTAAAGGACATTGCATGGTTAACAAACATCACAAAAATAATATGTTTCTTAAAAAAATATAATCTACAGCTGTAATCACCGAGTGTCGTACACAAAAACAGCGAAAGTTAACACTGAACGAAATGTCCCAAAGTCGAGCACTTGAAATTAGAATACACAATTTAATGAATCTTAGGCCCGTATTACAGAACCTCACTCAAGACTCAAGTATTACTTAAAACTAGTTTCAACCAATCAAAAGGCTTTAAACGAGTTTTAAGTAATGCTTGAGTTTTGAGCGAGGTTCTGTAATACGGGCCTTAGTCAATTTAACAATTTTCGTATTTAACACTAATAACAATAATTTAAATCAGTATTTTAAAGCAATGTATTGTGAGCCTCGTCACTTATCTACATATAACATACAGCGTCGTCGAACTGGTCGAGCTACCGATAAAAATAACTTCTGTAATGAATGATAGTAGGTACACTGAAACGATTAATATATCCATTTGGAAGTCATCACGAAGAGATATAAAATTCATCGCCGAGATCACAAAGATATGAAACAAATACATATGACTTTGGCATAATACTTATTATACCGAGTATAAAGTTTATGTAAACAATTAGGGAAAGGCACGGTAGATGAAGTAGCACTACATAGAATACCGCATTTATGCTAACCAAATTTTAATGCAACAAATAAATCGTCAAATAATCTTGTCCCATAAGGATATTATTATCCAATGTATCCATGTAGGCAATCTTGTACAAAAGTATGTTTGACATTCTTTGGTTGGTCTTGCTTGATCAATTTACATACTTATATCACATATTTTTATCTTTTACATTTTTTTTTGTTTTTATAACAAGAAAAAGTAGCAATACTTGATCATTAAAATTACACAATCGCAATATTGCGTCTATTTCACATAAAAAGACAATAAAATTATACAATATATATTTTTTTTTAATTCATATTGACAATGTTGATACCTTTGTAAAAAAAAGATAATGAAATAATATTGTAACAACAATATCTTAATAAAGAAGTACTCACTTAACTTTAATTTTACATAGTGCGCAAGTTTGCGACAATTATAGTAACTAACAAATATTGATCAAAGATCCAGTCTTCAATTTTAACAAATCCAATTACTGAAAATAATTTTTGAATCAAATGACTTGATATAGATTTATTATGAAAGCTGATCACAACATTCCTTGCAAACTTAAAATAGTTCAGCTTTATTATACTGTATTTAGTAGTTTGTTATTATTAATTAACTAACATCGTACACATCAACAACGCAATAAACATTCATTTTAAAATTTTCATGGTAATATAAATTAACTTTATATTGATTTCTGGCTACATATTTAACCTTTTTTTGCATAATATTATAAATTTACAAAATGTATATCGTATTTTTATTTGTAAGTAACACAAAATATAAAAGACATTTACTTATACGGCAAGCTTACATGGAATGAAAGTTAGTTATTAATTTGAAAATGATATTTTTTTACTGTGTGCAGTAAATTATGTGAATGTTTGCGTGCGTGATTCATTGCTCCTCAATAAGTCATTCGCGTGTTATGAGCAATATTGTACATAATGTACAATGTCTACTCCGAGTCTACGTGCCGCCACCCAGAAAAGACAACTAATTGGCTGCAATCATGATATTTTAAGATAAAAAACCCTGACATTGCTGAACCCCTTTTTTACAGCCTTTGTAGAAAATCACACAATTCTTGTCCTAAACAACTCGCCTCATCTTTTGTGTGCTTTAAGAACCTTAAACAGTGACATCTAAGATCACGTAAGTTGAGCAACTTAATTCCAAACTATATAGGATTGAAATTTTCCAATCCTTGAATGTGGTTTTGTTAGTTATGGAAAGAATTGTGTAATGTAGCCCAATGTTTTAATTGCCTTAGATACTTGTTTATAAATGAGCCTGCCTTTAAAATCAAAATGAAATGGGTAGGTACATATGTAATGGAACTCAGTGCCTAAATGATATGTGCAATATTTTCGCATCTATGTTGCATGGCTAAAGCCAATGTGACGCTTGAAAATACAAGTAAAATTTTATTTATATGAATAAAATGATCTTTACATCTATGTTGAATATTATTCTATTTCTATAAATTTCTGGTTGTATATATCACTAATAAATCACACGACATATGTAACAAATATCGCGAATATGAGCTCACAGGAGACAATCTCACCTAGACACTCACTTTCGGGTGACAGTTTGTTATAATCTCATCCTCTCTGAGGTGTCATATGTTTATCTGTCTTCAGATGTCTCCAGGAATTGGGCATATACATCTCTTGTGCATTCCCCCTTTTCATTAAACTTGTATTTGTAATAAGATCCATCAGCACAGATAACTGCAACAAAAAGTAAGATTAGATTATCATGTTGTCACATTTAAGGTAAACAAATTATATAAAATCATTTTTAAATATGAGTCATAAGAAGTACATAACCTTTCCTATCATAAAGTACTCACCAATAATGGAACTTTTATCAACCCCAAATGCACAGATGCATGGGGGGCCATTTGGGATGGTGAATTTGCAGAAACTCCAATTGCTTGAAAAATATTTTGGCAAGAAATTTACTGTCGCCAAACTGGATTGTTTGTTTAGCTTTTCATCTTCGAGACTAAACACGTGAACTGTCCCATGGTCTGATGTGACACACAAGTTGGTGCTAGAGTGATTAAAGTTTATGCAGTAAATTGTAGCCTGAAAACAAGTGAAAAGGAAAATAAGTTCTAAAATCTTCACAGAATTTTACATCATCATGCAAGTTTGCAAAGCTTTTAACTGCCACCTGTTGGTACCTATACAGTGCAGTACAGATTCCTTGTAACATAGTTTATGAGGTTTAATTATTGTGAGAAAAGCTTTATTTTACCTGATGTGCACCTCTCCTGAGTTCAGCAAGCTTCTGTCCAGTGGCTGTATCAAACACTCTGATGAGTGTGCCTTTAGTAGAGGCCGTAGCCAGCCTGGTGCCTCCTACATTTAGTGCCAGGCAACTGAGTGGAGCCTCATGTGCAGCTATCAAGTGCCCCTCTGGTGCTGTACTTGGGCCTGCATGACTGCTTAATTCTACCAACTGTTTAGAAAAAAACACATTGTTTATTAAATAATAGCCTTTTTATTAGGCACGGCTATAATATTCCAGACAAAGAAGTTACTTCTTTGTTTCCGTTTTTTGACTTTGGAAAAAGAGATTTGAGAATAAATCATTTATCACTCACTTTAGCCAATAAATAATTTACTCTCATCGTGGCTTTTCATACGACGCGACGTGGAGATGACAATAGAACAAAAAAATAATCTTCATATACCTAATGACGTTCCCAGTCTGCATACAAAAATTCAATCAAATATATCCAATAGTTTAGTCACTGGACGTTATTTTTCATTTTTAAGATTTTCTACATGATGTATCTGTTAACAGGCCAGCACCGACAGGTTAAAGACATCTGCAGTACTGTGCATCTGTAAAAACACAACATGTTGCCAGCTCGCTACCCCTTCGCCAAATTTGTTCTTAAGTTTTATTTCCCGATGCGAATGAATGCATATTATACCTTATGCTAGAGGCATAAGAGTCATAAAGCGTGTCATTAGATAATAAAAGAATGCATGCGGAAGCTATTACCACAAATCGACACCTCAAAATTTGATTTGAAAATTTAATTTTGATAATCATACAAGACTGTTTGTAGGTGTGATCTCTAATTAATGTTTCAAAAATCTTTGAATCGCCCTACTGTAAAGTTGACCAAATGGAGTTACGATAATATACGTAGGAGGTGTCGAAATGTTACGCACTCATGTCAATCGAAAATTAAGTATGTGCGAAAGGGATAGATGACAGATAATAGTTCGTTTGTTTCTAGTTCGCTTTCTTGCCGAAACCTGCAAAAAATGGTGTAGGTCACTGCACTGGTCAGTGTGTCGCGGCAATCCTGTGACGTCGTACGCGTCATTGTTTTGCATCGCAAGCGCACGTGTTTCGCCGTAAGATGTATTGTATTGTGCAAAATTGGACGCTTTATTTTTATAGTGACAAGACACGTGACGTAGTAATAGGTACATACCTAGTTTAAATTGTTAAGTGAATTGTGCGAAATTAGACGCTTAGTACATTGTGTGTAATCGTTTTTTTTTTTAATAACAATGCCTCATTTTAGTTACACAGCTTCGGAATACACCGACATGATTTTAATTTATGGGGAATGTTACGGAAACACCGGGGATACGGGAAAATGTACCCTTTTTTTTGTGGATGGGAAATCATCAAATGACTTCTCCCGCTCTGGGCGGAGCGGGAGGGCGTGTCAGACTTTTACTGACTAAAACCCACCCGTGTTCCTTCTGTTGCCTGTGCCGGGGCCACGGTAACTCTTTCGAACATCCTGCAACCCCGGCTGGAAAATGTATCCTTAATCCCGCATTTGGATAGTGCTACTCTAGTCTGTAACAGTGACCCGAGACGAACGAATGTTAAATTATTTTGGACACAACCCAACATCACTAGCTAAGTGATTGAACAGTGATTGTGATTAATACTTACTCGAGGGCGACTGACTATTCAGTTAATAAACTGTGATTCGTAATTGTTTTTATTGAGCATTAATAATATTGAATATGGCGCTAAAAACCACGTCGGAGCGCGTCTCGTCAACGCGACACCCCACCGCACCGATACGCAATACACATGACAGCGCGCTGTTGCCACTCTTCTCACAAGTTAGTGAACCAATATTTAAATGGTGTTCTATTTTGTTTACACTTTTATGCTATTTAATTTGTTAGAAAAAATTACTTTTTTAATTTCAACGTGAGGATTTATTTGATAGTTCCTAAATACTCTTATGCATTAGTATTGTTACTGTTTTCAATTTTTGTTGTATTGTAGTATCCACCTCGTATAATATTTTTAATGAGGCAAATAGTTGTAGGTAGTACACTTAAAAAAAGGAAATCTTATAAACTTGAAACTGTATTTACATAATTTATAATTCAACATAGATAGATTAGATTATCATAATTAAAAACTAAATTAAGAAGACCAGTAATAATTTAATTAAAGGATTAATATAAGTATACCAAATACTGAAAACTTTTGCACTTCTGGACTTTACACACATATTACAACCCTATCATTAGAATGTACATTTACAATGAAATTTCAAAAGACAATAGCAGTATTGATATCTTCAATTCTCATACTGCTGCTTTAGACATGTAAGTACTCTTTCATTTTAATCTTGTAATGCTTTAACACTTTCAATGCCAACCAAAATATGCATAATCATTAGCATGCCCAAAAATAGCAATGTTTCATCTATAAGACTTGGGAGGTGAGTTCTGGGCATGTGGATAACTTTGTAGAGAACCCAGGAATCGGGTCTTTGGCATTGAGTGTTACATACCATTTCTTTAACTAATGTCAATTATGTACTTAACCTAGTGTTTGGTCTCCTACACATTCCCTGCCTAAGTAGAAGTGTGCCGGAGGGCCGAAGTACATAACTTGTAGCTGTTAATTTTGTCAGTTAAGCTTTTTCTTTTTACTGTAGTTGCTATCATTATTATTGTTGTTGCTAGTCATGTTGTGCGACTACGCTTTGGGTAATAATCAGGTTAAAACCTATAATTTGAACCTAGTGATATACTGTGATATACCTGTTGTAGTTGGCTTGTGAATAATTAAATAAATATCTGAGTTTACCTGAACATGTCCTGTTTTACGGCTAGGGTATGCGAGCAGGGCATTATTACTGTTGGGGCACACAACACACAGCCCTCTGGAGTTCTGACAAGTCTCAAACACATGCAGCATTTGTGGCTGAGCCGTAAATGTGTACACTTTGATCAAGTTCTCTGCAAAAAGATATAATCACAGTTAAACACACATGTTTACAATACAACAACAATAAATGGAGGTAAGTAATAGCTTTAGTTATTTAAATCAACAATAACCTTGATTTATACTTACAAAATACATAACCATGTTATTTGCTAGTGTTTCACACTGACTATATAAAAACTGTTTTATTAGATAATACTTTTGCTTTCCAATAGCAGTGAAATATTTTACACAAATATATCATTGATACTTGAGTTACAAAAAAAACAGCTGATTACACTAACTTATCAATAAACAAAAAAACTGTAAACTTTACCTAAAACAACAACAATGCGGTCTCTTCGAAGTTTCACAGCCTTAACAGGGCTATTGAAGTCAAGTGAAATTGCAGAATCTTTTTTCAAATCGTCCCATATTATAACTCTGTTCGGGGGATACACGGGGGTTTTACCACCGCCTACTAAGGCCATGTAATTGCATCTGAATAACATCTCTACGTAAGATAGACCGCCTTCAGCGAAATTTTGTCGCTCTTTTTCTTTAAGTGGGTCGCTATTAAACACCCGAAATCCATTCTCCGTTCCGCAAGCAAAACAACCTGAAGATTGCAAAACAAAATTGTAAACCGATTTGTACATGAAGCCCATGCAAATGAACAATAACTAGATCAGCCCCATTACCTTGATCTTGATTAAATCCCACGTATAGAAGTCCATTTCCAAATGTATTATCATCGGATAAATTCATTGCACAGCCTTATCGCAGAATATTTGGACAAAAATCTTATAACAAAACAATAAAATTATCTTCAGTAAGCTACACAAAACTTTGCGGCAATTTGACAACAAATTTTGCACAGAAGTGCCAACATGAAAATGTCAAACACCCATAATATGGTTTATTGTCAAACAATTGTAAAATGTCAGTGTCACAAGCGTAGGTCACAAGCAAGCAAGGTTTTTTAAAATGTGCACTGGTTGAGATTATTACCCATACTACCTATGTGCGAAATCGAACATAGATTGCTTCTAGCCGGAATCAAATGTGCATAAAAATGTCTCTAAACACTTTCTGATATTTTGCACACTCGCTCCACCAGTGCAGACACACACGATTAGCCTTTGGTTTCGTGGCATTAGTTCTTAGGCATAGCGCGCACTGCCGTGAATTTTTTTACTGCAAAATCTGTGAAGTATGAAATGTCATAGAAATGCGCGCATTACGTTAAAAAATAAAACGCATGTGGTTAATTCACAGTGAACCTTCTGCTGCAAATTAGTGTTGAGCCCATTGCACGTGTTTTGTAGCGCAAAGAGATATATGAAGTACTGCGCACTGCAGAGAAAAAAACGCACCGATACACCGACCAAGCAGTAGATATCTTTTTGTTTTCTGGATACGCCCGTAAATCTTTATGATATTACGAAAAAGTAGACCTTAATAGGCCGCTAAGGGATGCACCCAAAACTGTTTGGGTACGAAAAACGTGGCTTTTTCTCACGCCACGCCAGTGCGCGGACCCATGACTGCGTTTATTTTACCATACGGCAGAAATAACGCACCGCATTCCACCGCACCGAAGAGCGCGCTAAGCCTTAGGCCTAGCGCGCACTGCCCCACATAGAAAAAAATGCGCGCATTGCGATGAAAAAAACGCATGTGGTTAATTCAGTGGGCTGCGGTTAGTCCACCGCACGCACAAAAACGCAACGAGACTTCTGTTTTTTGGATGTAATTTTTTTTAAATATTACAAAAAAGTAGACCTTAAGGGGGAAGCGCCCACGGCGGACAGAGCTCCGGCAGGATCTCATGGCGGCATGGAGAGTGCGATTGTCGCAACCCAGCGCTTGGCACGCCACAATTGCGGCGATAAGTCCCCTCTTTGAGGAGTGGCTGGAGAGGCGCCACGGCGTCCTCACCTTCCGCCTGACGCAGGTCCTCACCGGACACGGGTGCTTCGGGAGGTACCTGTTCCGGATAAGGCGGGAGGAAACGCCCGGGTGTCACCACTGTGTGGATCGCCCGGAGGACACGGTGGAGCATACGGTGGAGGTCTGCCCGGCTTGGGCGAAGCACCGCCGTGTCCTCGCGGAAGCGATCGGCGGCGGCGATCTCTCGCGTCCGGCCCTGGTCCAGGCCATGGTACGGAGCGAGAGTGCATGGGAAGCCATTACCTCCTTCTGCGAAGCAGTAATGCTCGTGAAGGAGGAGGCGGGACGCGTGAGGGAGAGGCAAGCTTTGCACCCTCACGCCCCTAGTCGCCGCAGGAGACGCCCTGGGCGTCGGGAATTGGCAGCTGATTCCCGGCCACCGTAGGCGCAGGCTTGTGGACGGCGAGCAATGGGTAGCTCGCCGTCCGGTAAGGACCAAGCCCGAGTCGACGGCGCGTCGTGTTCCACGCGCGCCTCAAAGAGATGTCAGCACTATTGACGGGGTCCGCTAGGGCCGATGCCAGCTAGGGTTGCGGGATGTTCGAACGAGTTACCGTGGCCCCGGCACAGGCAACAGAAGGAACACGGGTGGGTTTTAGTCAGTAAAAGTCTGACACGCCCTCCCGCTCCGCCCAGAGCGGGAGAAATCATTTGATGATTTCCCATCCACAAAAAAAAAAAAAAAAGGGGGAAGCGCCAAGGTAGCCCGCGAAATTCAAATTTTCTTACGATTTTTGCAATTTGCTGGTCAGTATTAAGTTATACGTTGATTAAAATATGATTCGCGGCCGTAACAAATATGTATTTACAGAATTATTATTATTAAAGTCATCAACACAACTCTCTAAGACCAAGTAAACCCCTAGAATTACTATTTCATGAAATCTTGACATTTGGGGATTATACTAACTTAACCCTTTAACCGCCTACGACGGATTAATCCGACAAATATTTTCGTGTCCATTTCGCCAGGGTCGTATATTTTAACCTTTTAACCGCCCGACTTCATATCAGTTGTCGTGCCCCCAGCGCCGGGCAACTTGAATCATTACGATATTTGGTCGTAAATATACGACCCTGGCGAAATGGACACGAAAATATTTGTCGGATTAATCCGTCGTAGGCGGTTAAAGGGTTAACAAGTTTTATTACTGATTGTAATGATTATAATTCTGTAAATACATATTTGTTACGACCGCGAATCATATTTTCATCAATAGACAACTTAACACTGACCAGCAAATCGCAAAAAACGTAAGAAAATTTGAATTTCGCAGGCTACCTTAGCGCTTCCCCCTTAAAAGCCATAAGGAGGAAGCGCTAAGGTAGCCCACGAAATTCAAATTTTCTTACAATTTTTGCGATTTGCAGCTCAGTGTCTGGGTGTATGTTGATCAAAGTATGATACGCGACCGTAACAAATATGTATTTATAGAATTATAATATTAGAATTAGTAATACAATTCCTTAAGTTAGTATAATCCTGAAATGTTAAGATTTCATAAAAAAAGTCATTCAATAGACTTACTTGGTCTTAGAGAGTTGTATTGATGATTTTAATGATTATAATTCTGTAAACTCATATTTGTTACGGTCGCGAATCATATTTCAATCCATACAACCTAATACTGATCTGCAAATTGCAAAAACGTAAGAAAATTTGAATTTCGCGGGCAACCCTAGCGCTTTCACCTTAAGGAGTTCTATTACTGATTCTAATTATGTAAATACATATTTGTTACGGTCGCGAATCATACTTTAACCATTATAGAACCAGACACTGAGCTGCAAATTGCAAAAATCGTAAGAAAATTTGAATTTCGCGGGCTACCTTAGCACTTGGGGATGCACCCAAAACTGGATACGAAAAACGTGCATTTTTTTCACCGCCAGTGCGCGACCCGTGACTGCGTTGTTATACTGTAGGGCAGACAGAAATAACGCACCGCATTCCACCGCACCGCAGAGCGCGCTAGTCCTTTCAATAAACTATTAGGACTTAACAGTTTTCTTAGAAATATTTAACACGTTAACAGTGCAGCTACTAAATGTGAGAGGAGCCCCTCACGTGCAAACACGTTTTGTGGAAATATGTAAAGAGAGGCTTATGTAATGATAATTTTGAATAAATTATATAAATATAAACCCTCTAATTGTTTAAAAATTTAAAAAAAACTTGTGACCCACATGTGGTACACTCACGTACTAGCTATAGATTCATTGACCCACATGTGGTGCACCCACGTACGAACTATACATTTATTGCCTCATATGTGTACAACACACGGTATAAGAGTAAAAACAAATTATTTTTTACTGAACGCATTCATTACAACTGTGAACAACTAAATCTAATTGTCAAAGTCACTGTCAAACAGCTGTTTTACATGCAAATACTTTCACAAATCCGGCTCGTGCGGATTTGGTTTTTCTTTTTTGTTTTCATCACCTTGTTTAGTCATGAAACGTTCAAGACCAATACCGTCATTATCATTGACGGAACAGGAGTTATGGCGAATGTTAGAAGATAGTGATGGTGAAGAGGATCTCGTCGACATACAAGATGCAGCGCCTTTTCGAGGCTATCGACGATAACATCATCTACTTCCAGATCTTTACCCATATCCAGCCATAACCTTACAAAAATCCCTAGAAGAATGGATAAAATAACGAGAAGGCGTTGCACTGGGTGCTATAAAGCTCTAGTCGAAGGAGGATGCTCTGCAACCCAGGCGAGAACAAAAGCTAGGAAAACTGATACGGAATGCATCCAATGCAAGAAAGCCTTCTGCCTTTCATGTTACAATGCGTCTCATTAAAAGTACCAATCTTACTTTCTTTGTTTATTTTTTGTACTTTCTTTGTTTATTATTTGTCATTAATCTTTATTATTATTTTTTTTTAATACAAAACATTTGTTTGTTTGTTTCTATCCTATATTACAAAAAAAAAACATTCATTTATTTTTAGTAACTTTAGGCTTTTATTTCCTGACAACCCTATAAAAATGTTGCCCGGTTTTTGAGCAAACTTTTTTTATAGTTTATTGTTCACACGTGTATGCAAAAAAATTAAAATAAATCACACGTGTAAACTATAAAAAGGCTTCAAATTTGTATGGAGTCGTGACCCAAATGTGGTGCACGCACGTGTCAGAGTGACCTCACAGTGACCCACATGTGGTGCACGCACAGGGAACGTGTTAACATTAGAAGTTTTAAAATTAGTGTCAGAGTTGGTTAATTTAGGGCCGATTTTTCAATCCTCAGATAACTTTTATCTGAAGAGTAAATATGGCGGTTTGACATATTTTCTATACAAAAGCTATCAAATCAAAACGTCATATTCCCCAGATAAAATTTATCTGACGATTGAAAAATCTGCCCTTATTATGATATCTAATACATCTAATTTACTGAACTGGGGTAGGGACACAGATATAGATAGGTCTATCTATGTCTGTGGGTAGGGAAGCCTTTATAAAAAAACCGGCCAAGTGCGTGTCGGACCACGCACAATGAAGGGTTCCATAGTTGAAAAGAATTTATCCCAAAAACAAATAAGTTTCTTTCACATTGTAGTTGAGAAACATGTTCTCCTATACACTGGTATACATACATCACAAACAATTCTTCAACTGCTTTAACCTTTTAACCGCCTGACTTCATATCAGTTGGCGTGCCCCCTTCGCCCGGCACAGTGAATCGAAAAATATATACCTACAACAAAGAGGGATGTGCAGTACTTAACTTTTCGATGTCGATATTTCGTTTTAATAACGACATTTGCATTTGCAAGCGTGGTTAACTAACAACTACAACTCGACCAAGCTAAGTTTGCACCTCGCGTCGATTATGTCACACTAACGCTTAGGTACGGGCTGCAAAAAAGGATTCGCTATGACTTTAAAAATGTAAACAAATGTTTGTTAGATTTTACTTTGCATTTATTGTTTTTAACATTATATTATACATAGGTACACGGGTACACGCCGCATTCCAGTGAGGTGCAAACTTAGCTTGGTGGAAATATAGGTACCTACTTGAATACTACTTACCTTACGAAATTATTCGGCATTTTTCGTAATCCAGTAAAATCAAAAAGTGTTTAAAAATTTGAACGATTTATTAATTAGTACTTAGGCTATTCACAATAAAATCAGTCCAGAGAAGAAAAACTATTATTATTATTATTTAAGTTATCGCACGGTGCGCTCTCGCCATCTCACTCACTCTAATTAAGTTTAAAATTTTCATTCAGACATCACCACCATACTACACAATAAATTAAAATATAACTAGGTGTGTAACAAAAAAAATAATTACCTCTACATCAATGTCAAACTCTTCGCCTGATAAAAATTCTTCATTTTCATCGCCTTCTAGAATTCGTATTAATTAACTCTTCAGTAGTCGTCATGATAAATTTCTGACATGTACATTTATCGACATACGAACGTAAAACTACATGCACAAGCACAACACTAATGGAAAATTCCAGAAGTCGGCACTCGTTTATGACGTAAGAAGCGGTCGTCTTTATACGACCGTGGTGCAGGGCGTACTAACAAAGTTTCGGAACATGTAGGCTAGGGATGGGATGATCATCAATTCAGTCGCTGACATTTCACAAGTAAATTTACTTAATTTTAAAGAAATTAAATGAAATACAAATATTTGTAAAAAAATGTTTTATTAACAATTGCTGTATTTGTTTTAAAATTAATAATTAGTGAGTATAACGAGAAATATTTTGATTTATGTTTATTTTTGTATCGGTAAGTCTTGGCATATGTCCCGTCCCTCATGTCGGATTTTGTCGTCATGGGCGTTGCACATCAATACAATTTTCTAAAAATAATGTTAGTAAGTCATCTAACTTTGGACCTTTTTTTTAGGACTTCTAATTAAGAGACTAAAGTGTATTAAACTGTAAATGATTACTTAGTTAACTATTTACCTAATATAAACATATTTTTGATAGAATACAGCTTAATTAAATATAAAAGCTGATTAAGAGAGCAGTGATATTTTGGTCGTACATATACGACTCTGGCGAAATAGGCCCGAAAATATTTGTCGGATTAATCCGACGTAGGCGGTTAAAAGGTTAAGTTTGTAATAGCAAAAAAACATTTGTTATGTAATAAAACTACAAATTAACGATTTTCTTACTTTTTCCTTTACTGTGTGATCTTACTTTTTTCCAAATTTCATGATTCTAGGTCAGAGGGAAGCTTTTATTTGTATCAAAATATGTTGCATAAACAGCCATATTTTTTATTGCATTGACTTAGAAGCTTGATTTTTTTAGAGCTCCAAGTGACCGTAGACCTACATATTTGATATTAATTTCAACTTGTTACCTCCATGCGTTCCTGGGAAACAGGGTCTTGGCAGACAGATGGACAACAAAGGGATCCTATAAGGGTTCCGTTTTTCCTTTTGAGGTATGGAACCCCAAAAAACAACAAAAGACCAAGGAACTCATTTATTCAACAAATGAGGCCTCCCTTGGTCAGTCTATTAGCTACCCCATGCACAGAGTATGCGCCCAGAAGTTGAGTTGCAAACACCAGCCCTTTACAATACAGTCCAGCTACTCCACAATTTTATTGTGTAATAAAGTTTAACTGCTTGAATGCCACAAACATTAGTCATAAAAATCCCTCTTCCAACCAATTATACATGGAAAGAATACTTGAATTATTATGTACAACAAAAAATAAAATTACTTACCGTTTTATTTATAATAAGTTTAATAAAAAATTTACATTATGCTAAACACATTCTTATAATATTTAAATCAATTTTATATATATGTTACGGCTAAAACCCGAAGTGCGGCTACTACTAGTTTTAGCCGGCTACAACTAAGTGTGGGCTGAAAGGTAGGTTAGGTTAGGTTAGTACTGTGACTACACAACACACCTAGTTGTAGCCGGCTAAAACTAGTAGCCGCACTTCGGGTTTTAGCCGTAACATATACAAAAAAATTTAAGCAGTAGTTGATACATCACAAGGCAACCTTGAAATGTTATGAACTTGCAACTTGTTTTAAAGGCCCTTCAAGGTATTGAGCTATAGCATTGATTTTTTCTTTTAGGATACCAAATCCAACAGTTTCTTTAGCATAAAGGCACAGTAATAGATTGGCGACTTGTGTTATAGCAATTTTTCCATTCAAACAGTCAACTAATATCAGATGCAATTTATCTTCTTTGAAAACGTTTCTTCCGTGCTTTTCGTAAGCTGACCATACGTTGCTAGCGATTGCTGCTGTAACTCTTGCGTCTTTGTCATTATAACCCGAGTATGCCAAGAGTGCCCCTTGATGATTTAACAACCTGAAAAAGTTTAATTTAAACATTATCATTGACATATATTCTATTATCCGTTCAACTGGCATTCGCGAATCTGACTAAAACTTATTGTAAATATCCTTTAGTCTGTAATCTGAGGTAAATATTATAACACCCACAATGTGTTTTCAACTCCCCCTGTGTTTGCCTGGCTAAGCACTTGAGTCAATGCTTTTGGTTTTAACATAATTATAACTTTGTGAAATTTATAGAATCAGTACACTGGTACTTATCGATAAAGCTCCAAATTAATGCCAATTATTACAAAACAACAGTATAACAGATGATTCAGATAATCTCAAACGATTGCTCGATTGCTGTTCCATGCTGTCACTTTTGACGTTTTGACATTTTTTTTTCCTTTTGGCTTCGCACGGTTTGTGCATTTAGCTAATGTCATAGTTTGAAGAAGTAAAGGTAGGGTAATTAAATTAAATTATAATCATTAATTAAAACGGGATTTAGTATAAGACGGATATATGATCAGTATAATTAATTATAAAGATGATACCATAATGAATAAAGAGCATATTACAATGATGAAAAATTACAGCAATATTCTACTATGTAATGTATAGATACAGGAAAGCTATTTATACAAAGTAAAGAAAGTATTGAGGTAGAAAAAGGAGTACGGAGGGACAAGAGGTTACTGAGAAAGAAGAACGGTCATAAATAACGGACAGGAGAAAAAAAAGTGATCTAAGCCGCCTTCGTCTGTGCCACACAAACAAATAGGGTCGTCGATAATATGAAGTTTGACAAGATGGGCTGGAGAGCAAACAGTCTGTTACTGTCTGTAACAGTAACAGCCGCGGTAACAGTCTTTGAGGGTCTGTTAATTTAAGTAACAGATAAGTAGTGTTGGTAGGAACAATAGTTAATTGTTATTTTTAAATATCTGTTATTTCTATCTGTTACGATAAATATGCCTCACTCCTAGCAAACATGACCCAGTCTCATCCGTATTAGACTGGAGATCTCCATCTTGCCAAACTTTGCCTTACCAAACCACGGTTTTTTCGGGACTTCGGGTTGAATAATAAAAAAATAATGGCCCTTCGCCTTTGCTTGCCATATCCCAAGCTACCTTCCAGGTGTCCTGAAGAAAAGTCTTTGGTAACTTTATGAGATCTATGCTAAAATTTAAATATGGAACTAAGTCCTCACACTGCACCGCATCGCCGGCAAGTGTACCAGCCACTTCATTGCCAATTTGCCATGGATTCCAGCATGGGCCGCAACGCAATCTACGCAAATTACCCTCAGAAATGATTCTGAACGCTTAAATTCTTTTATTAGATAAATGATAGGAAACTGCGATTGCGAATTGTTTTCGAAAGGGGATTTATTGATGGCTAGAAGCATAGATAATACACTATATAAAGTAATACTAGAAAAGCACTGAGAATCCGTAAAAATAATAGATTTTTAGAGCTTTAAAACACGAGTGTAATCCACAGAGTACTTTTACTAGTGTAATCTATGGCTTGCCGAATGTACCGAAACATTCCCCCGTTAAAACGGAATGTCAAAATCTTAACTTTTTTGGAATTCTTGGTGCTGATAGGTAACTGACACTTTTAGGTAAGTAGGAGACGCGTGGACAATGTATGAGCCGAGAGATATCAGTATAAAAGCCACAGGCGAGTTATAAAAATCATAACATCTGTTACTTACGCTGTTTGCGGTGTAGCATGGTGCGATAGGAGTTCTGGGATGGTGTGGATCAAGTATCTCTATGTATATAGTCTGTGCGGACCACTACGGATGACATTAAACGGACCGTTCCTTTTTTCACTCTTTTGAACGTTACCGCGATTTTCAATAAATAAGTGTTATTATGACTGAATATTTTAGTTGCACTCTAACGTCACTCAATACTCAAGCATTAAGTACTTAAAACTAGATTCGAGCCATTTGATTGGTTGAAAC
Organism: Fissipunctia ypsillon; assembly: GCA_947568875.1. Taxonomy (NCBI): domain Eukaryota; kingdom Metazoa; phylum Arthropoda; class Insecta; order Lepidoptera; family Noctuidae; genus Fissipunctia; species Fissipunctia ypsillon. The sequence continues at coordinate 13,620,999 of OX387652.1, forward strand.
TAGTTGCTTGAGTCTTGAGAGACGTTCTGTAATACGGGATTTAGTCTGAGAGTACAACACTATCTACATTAGAGTTGATTAGAGACTAGAGTACGGTTGGCAACCCTAGATTCGGTTCACGATTACGTTGTAGGTTAATGATTAGGATAGGAACGAATTTATAACAAAGATCGTTGTTAGCTTTCAACTAAAACTACCGACACATTACCGTGTCGTGATGCGGGATACACCAATCAAACAAATCTATTCAGGACTAAGTCAAATCACAACGAATTTTGATTTGTTAACATTGCGTCAGAAGGCGTCATGACACGACACAACACAACACACCACACTAATATGAATTCGGCGTTAATCTAGATTCTCGCTAACACAAAAAGTTACATTTTTTAAAAATCCCGCCGGACGCTCTCAAAACTAGGACAAATACAGAGAACCCGGGCGGATGACAGGCCTAAATTCCACACAGTTGTGAACTATTTTTACAATTAAATCTCAAACACTTCAACTTTAACTTTTTATTGTTATACAAGTACATTAATCAACGCATCTTCTTTTGTTTGATCAAATAATTTCTAAATGCTATTTGTTTATCTTTAAAAGACCTCTTGATCTTTCCCTTAGCTTTGTGTTTAACCATTTGGTAGTTCTTGGTCTTCCTTTTCTCCCTGTTGGTTTTGGAGCAGTGGATATTCTTCCTTCTATCTTTGTATCCATATTTATCTCGCTCTTCTCGTCCCTTATGAACACTATCTAACCGAGCATCCTTATCATGTTTCCTCTTCTTATGAATATTTTCTATAGCAGACAGTTGTACAAGTTCTCCAGATTCGTCTTCCTCTTCTGTTATGTTACTTTTACGTTTAGGGCCACTTACAGCCTTTTTAAGTTGTGCTGCTTCAATACGTTTAAAATCTTCATCAGTAAAAATAGTTTCCATGGCAATTTCTCGTGCACTTTGGACCTTTTCTTCCATATTTTTCTTATCCAGTGATTTACGCTTAGCCTTCAAAATTTTTCTGTCTGTAGTGGTTTTGTTTGGTTCTTTTCTACTGTTTACTTCATTACTAGCATCCTCTTCTCCATCCTCATCATTTTCTTCTTCATTCTCTTGTTCCTCCTCACCTCCTTCCACTTCTTCTTCTTCGGCATCACCTTCTTCTTCATCACTATCTTCACTATCAGTTATATTAATTTCAGAATCAGAAGAAGCAACATCAACCCATTCTTCACTATCTGAATCATCTTTCTTTTTATTTGAATTTTTAGATTTCTTTTTTTCTGTATCTTTGATTTCTTCTTTCTCCAATAAAACCTCTGAACCAGGTATGTAGTCCTTGATTTCTGTTTCACCATACTTTTTGTTTTTCAACTCTACAGATGCTTCTGTTGGTCTACCTCTATCTTTTTTATGTAACATATCTGGCATCGACTGTCTGTACAGCTGAATTAAAGATCTTGCAGCCATCATCACAGATTTCTCTTTGTAAGTTTTGTATTGAACCAAATCTCGAAGCAAATCTTCACCAATAGCAAGTGGACATCTGGCACATATTTCTCTGACAGCATTTAAGCCAACTGCCATGACATCAGTGGAATTCCTTTCAGTTATGAAATTATTTGCTATTGCTTTCATGACTGGTTCTAAAACCTCAGGTGGAATAAGTTCATGGGAAGCTTGGGCAGCAAACAATAAGATGCGAGTTACCTCTCGTTGATGAGGTAGAAGTAATCTTGCAATGAATGGGTAGTAGTTGAACAAGAATAAGTCATGTAAACCTATCAATCTTGAAATAACATCCAACAACATTAATTTAACTTCAAATCTATCATTAGATGATTCTAATTTTTTGAATAACTTTTCAGCAAATCCTTGAGGATTGTTTATCAGATGTAATGCAGAGAAGTTAAATACTGGAGCCTTTTGTTTCTTTTTTTTCATTTTCTTTGCCTGTTTTTTAACCTTTTCTACCATTTTGTCCCTTTTCCTTGTCTTTTTGTTGAATTTATTTGCAATCATTGTGTCTCTAGGATCTATTTCATCTTCGCTGTCTGAATTTTCTTCTTTTTCTTCCTCATCTCTGCCCAGGAAGAATTTCAATGAGGCAACCATAACTTTAGTTATTTTGGAGAAGCAACCAATGTCAGCAATAATGTTAACTGTCTTCTGATCATTCCAAATGTTTTTGTGATATAATTCAACTAATATATCAAGAGACAATTTTGCTGCTTTAGGATTAGAATCTTGTAACATTGAAAACATAAAGTTCTGTAATGTTGAATTAAACTTCATATCTTTATGTTTCATGTTCATGTTTTTAATGTCTGTTATGATATGGGTCTTCAAGAATTCTCTCAAATGTTTATCTTGGCATTTCAGCAGTAAGAAAAACAACTCCAATAAATCAAAAGCTGTGATAAAATTCTTGTTTCTCAATAAAATTAGACATTTGCACAAAGAAAGCCGCATGTCATTGTGCAGAACTGTGTTGTGTGTTTTCAAAACATCAACTATTTTCTGTGGAAATAACTTCATTTCATTAAGATAGCACTGGGCTACTTGTGCCAAGAACATGGCTTGTTCATCTAGCTTTTTGTTGTACTGTGTGGGATTCAAGTTAAAAATTTCCAAAGTGGTTTCAAAGTGAGCAAGTTGTTGATGGAATTCTTCTTTATAGGATTCGGGGTCCCTCTTGATCAAGTTTTGTAGCTGCGTCAGATTATTCGGCAGCTGATTGTTATGCCTCACCATTTTGGACAATTTAGATTCCCGATTACACAAATTACGAAATGTGCACTTTAATCAATGCAGAAATTATTCATACTTTACAAAAAATAAAGGTTTATCATAATTTATAACCTCTGTTTACCACACGGTACACTTGACATATGAAAAGAAAATAACCTCAATAATCTGACACTACCACACCACATGATGTTAAAAACGATTTTGGATACCAGGCTTTTCGGTACGTAGTCAGTCAGCCCAAAACAATGTAGGGGCAGCGAAGTGCGGTTGCTGGCTAGGAAGCAAAAATGCGTCAAATTATGGTGCATATTTCAACTTGCCGGCGACAGCTTTAATGGGGTTAATAACTGAAAACTCGTCATAGGTGGCAGCACTGTTCACCGTCTACAAGCCGCCATTGTTTTGTTTATGTTTACTTTTGTGTCGATCACAAAAACGAAAACTAGATAAATATGTATGAGACTTGGAGTATAGCATAATAGTGTAGTGTAGTAGGTTTCCTTAGATCGTCTTTTAATAAAAAGACGACCTAAGGAAAAGCGAAGTGTCTACCACTGGCAAAAAGCAGCTGTAGCGGAGAAGTAAAAAAAGTATGAACATTTATAGGTTATTTTATGTTTGTTGAACAAGTTCTTTTTTTGTTGAAGTTTGGAGGTGTACCACTGGAACAATCTGATCGGAGTTGAAAACCAATTCGACGATGATCTTCATGATTATAAAACAAAACAAAGTCATTTCAATTTCAATGTATTGATAAAAAATTAAAATATAAACAAACACTAATTTAAGCAGAACAAAAATTTTACATAAAATATAAAATTAAATTAAATTTTAGCTTCATCAAAGTGTCCTCCTTTTTCCTTTATTAGCTTCTCGCATATTCTAAGCATTCTATTAATTCATTTATTAAAATAATCTTCATCTAATTTGTTGCATACATACATAAACTCACGCCTTCTTCCCATGGGGGTAGGCAAAAACTACAGAACGCCACCTGCTACGATCCTTACATACTCCTTTTGCATCGTTTACATTCATACATCTGGTTATACACGCACGCCGGTTGCGAGTACTACGCACCTGACCTTTCTGAAGAACATCACCAATAATTTGTTCCATTCGCTCTCTAATAGCTTCCACAAATGTTCTGAGCTCGTAGGAGAACGATTTTTCACCCTTCAATCGAGTTCATCCCAAACCAGCTCAATGGGAGAGGTGATTGAGATGGCCATTGCATGATGTTTAAGATTTTTTCATCCTTTTTCTTGTTCAAAAAGGTCTGGCACAGTTCTGTTTAGAAGAATGCTTAGGATAATTTCAGTTTTCAATTCGACATAAGAAAAATAGACTAGAATGGGCAAAAGCGCACCAAAATTGGACAATAGAGCAATCGGAAAATGTGCTTTGGAGTGACGAATCAAAGTTTCAGATTTTCAGATCCAATAGACGTGTGTTTGTACCCCGGTCAAAAGAAGAGAGGGCTTCAGAGGCATGTACTGTGCCTACTATCAAACATGGTGGAGGTAATGTCATAGTTTGGGGGTATTTTGGCAACAATAAACCCGGAAATCTTGTGAGGATGACTGGAAAACTAAGCAAGGAAGGTTACTTGAAAATTCTTCAAAATTCCGCCGTACCCAGTGGACTAAATCTAATTGGTCCTGGATTCATTTTCCAACAGGATAATGATCCTAAGCATTCTTTCAAACTGTGCCAGACCTTTTCGAACAAGAAAAAATATGAAAAAATCTTAAACATCATGCAACAGCCATCTCAATCACCTGATCTTTCTCCCATTGAGCTTATTTATACTCCTATGAGCTCAGAACATTTGTGGAAGCTATTAGAGAGTGAATGGAACAAATCAGATGAAGATTATTGTAATAAATTAATTAAAAGAATGCCTAGAATATGCAAGAAGCTAATAAAGGAAAAAGGAGGACACTTTTATAAAGTTAAAATTTAATTTTACATTGTATGTAAAATTTTGTTCTGCTTAAATTAGTTTTTGTTTATATTTTAATTTTTTATCACTACATTAAAATTGAAATGACTTTGTTTTGTTTTGATTTTACCTTGCTGCTTCCAAACTTTTGGAAGGTAGTGTATACAGTATGATATCATAAACTTACACACACTTTTACTATAATTTACATAATTATCACACCGCAAGCGCCATTAAGTAATGAAAATGGAATAAGTTCTCTTGGGAGCATCACCTGTATACGAATTTCTTCGAATTCATACAATTCTACAGGTTTTCAAAGGATAGCACGTAGTCTCGACGAAATATCGGGTTTCCAGTTTTTTTCCGGAGAGTTTTCTCCCACAGTTTTCGTGTTTTAACATCTTTGGCAAATACATGAGTCCCCGTATTTTTGCTCTCAACAGCTGCGCAACGGAACATAATAATTTATAATGCGTAAAAGAAGTTGCTTGTTTACAAACTGTCTAATTCTTAGACGATGGATAGTAGTGACATCTGAAGTGAGCAAGCGGCAGTTTTATCCCCGTTCCTTTCCTATTCAGATCCTTTGCCTATGCATTTTGCTTCGATCTTTGCATCGCTATGCGGCTGTACCCGGTCACTGAAAAAAAAGAAAAGTCATAAACACGAACCTATTTTTGAAAATATGTTCATATTTATAATTCAAACACCGTAGAAAAATATACATAAATATACTCATAAATAAATACATACAAAATTGTAGGTACATAAACACACTCGGTTTAAAAATACACTTGTCTACTCCGACCATGACTCCGATAGTAAGTTTTTTTTTCAAAAACATGTTTGTTGGTTTAGTCTTGCCACACAAATAATTGTTGGGATTAATTAAAAAGTTGTGTCAATTGTGTCATGTCAATCAGCCACGTCATTTTTGCTTGAATTGAATGATAGTGTACGCGGCGTAACTGAGATAAGCATTTCTGTAAAAAATGAATATTTTCCGTTTACTTGGTGATTTATCCCATCTTTTAGCTATTATAATATTACTACTCAAAATCTGGAAAACTAGATCATGTGCGGGTAAGTTATATCGACTTCGACGTGATCCTATCAACCGGCACATTATGTATGTGTTTTCTAATCAAAACTTCTTCAATTTGGTTTTTATTTTCAGGTATATCAGGAAAGTCTCAGATACTTTTCTCCGTGGTATACACGGCGCGTTACTTGGATCTGCTAACCAATTACATCTCGGCATACAATACGTTCATGAAAATGGTGTTCATTATGGCCTCATACGCCACTGTTTACCTGATGTATGTCAAGTTCAAAGCAACTTATGACCACAACCACGACACATTCAGGATCGAATTCTTGTTGATACCTACATTGATTATGTCTTTGTTGATAAACCATGAATTCACAGTGATGGAGGTTAGTATGTTTTTGATTATGAGCTATGAAGTTCTAATGATTTAACTATACATGTAGGTAGCTACTATTCATGTAGGTTGTGGATAGGATATCATTTTAAATGAATAAAGGTTTGTAAAATCAGATACCTGCATGACCAAATAGCTGATAAATATTTTAATTATATCAGTAATTGATCTAATCAAATTGTTATTATATTTTAATTGTATTGTCATAATTTCAGGTACTATGGACATTCTCAATTTACTTGGAGTCTGTGGCTATCTTACCACAGTTGTTCTTGGTGTCAAAGACTGGAGAGGCTGAAAGTATTACATCCCACTATCTGTTTGCCCTTGGATCATACAGAGCTTTGTACCTCTTGAACTGGGTAAGTTAAACTTGACTGCCGCTTTCAGGCCTGTATTACAGAACGTCACTCAATACTCAAGCATTTCTTAAAACTAGATTCAAGCCATTTGATTGGTTGAAACTAGTTTTAAGTTATGCTTGAGTATTGACTGATGTTCTGTAATACTAAACGGGTACTAAAATCTTATTGAATTCTACTTAGTTTAATAATACTTATGTATGACCGTTCCACATTATTTATTTATATATATAACATTAATCATACAAGTTTTTGTTTTGTGAAAAACAAAAAATGAAACTGCAAAAACTGGATAAAGGAAAAATATTTGGAAAACTAAGTATTTAGACAAGTATTTTCAATCAGGTATTTAACCTGTCAAGTCACGAATAATCAGACCATTGATTATCCATGGTTCCAGATCCAAAATCAAGTCCTTCATAGCCTACAACCAAGCAATGTGCTGTAAATGTATATTATGAAATTTTTTTAATTGTCTTCTGTTTTCAGGTATACCGTTATGTTGTGGAGGAACACTATGAGCTGATTGCTATTATCTCTGGAGTTGTGCAAACTGTACTATACTGTGATTTCTTCTATCTTTACATTACAAAAGGTAACAATATGTATTATAATTTGTACTGCTTCTTTGAAATTCAATTGTGAGCTTAGGATTGACAAAATACTTCCTTGACTTTATACTAATGATACCTTACATTGAGTGTTACATGTTATCCAATTAGTAAACCTGTAACATTATGTTAATGCAATAATATTTTTTTTTCTTCTAGTATTGAAAGGAAAGAAATTGCAGTTGCCAGCTTAAGCCAGGAAGCAAGAAGATTGCATTAAATCAATCTGACAGTTACGTCTGTGAATATATCTGTGTGAGCCAATAAATTACCTAAGATCTAGTTGTACAAACAATACTGTTATTGTACTGTTGTGAAAATGTTGATTAACTAATGGCAATTATGTGTGATTGTGTATCTTCATTAACTTGTACAGCCACAAGCAATAATAAATGGTCTTTTGCATTTAAAACCAGTCATCTTGTATAATAAGTGCTATTACCATCACAATATATTGGCTCCTGTACATAATTATTTAACATTTTTTTAAATTTCTATTTTATAGTTCTCTCGTTTGTATTAGGTATTAAAATTGGTTTCATTGAACATTTTGTACCTCTTTATTAAAAGCTAAATTAAAACAATATTTTATATAGAGCAATAATATTTTTTTGGCTTCCATTGGATAGTAGAATTAATGTGCATGGTACCTCCTTTCTGGTATAAATTACAATCTTTAGTACTTAGAATAAAATTATAGTATGAATTTTTGTTATGATTATAGTGCTAAATCTGACATTTAAACTAATATTATAAAAAGATTTTTTGTAAGTTTGTTTGTAATGGATAAACTCTAAAATACTTAAACAATTTAAAAAAAAAATCTTCACATATAGAATGCTACATTATCAGCAAGTAACACGAGCTGTATTTTATCGACTTCCACGCGAACGAAGTCGCGGGCAGAAGCTAGTGTTTCATATTCAGAGAAGTAACTACATAATTAAGAAATTTCATGACTAGAGGCTTTAAATTCTCATTTTGTGTTATTTCAATCTTTGCTTTAAGACAGGTTTCTCATTAATTAAGAAAAAAAAAAGTGGCATAATGCGTTCTGTAACAATTAGTACAGCCCAGTTTGTATGATAACTTTTAAATAGTCTTATCCTATTCTATTTGCATAAACCACTCCTTATTGTTCGTGACTGTACTTAATTTTAATTACGGTTAACCTATATAGTTATTGAGAATATTTTCAGTGCAATTTAATTTTTAATAGCCACCTATTGTGACGCAAATAGTTAAATAACTTTTTAACAATATATTGCCGAGGACAGGTTTTTGTATCTAACCCTTAGATTATATGAACTTTGTTTACTTATATTGTATTTGTCATTTCTTCCCATTAGGTAAGATATTCGACGCTATGAATTTTAGACAAAGCTTAATCATAAGGGATAACTACTTTAATTCGTATTTGCATGTGGCAAGTTATTTACATTGTAATGATGTATCTGTTTCCATATTATCTCAAATTCTTTTTATGAGTTAACTTAGACCAAAATTAGTATTATATGGACTTGTGTGCAAATTGTCATGTCGAGGTTTTCTGTGCATGGCATATCAATGTATGGGATGTCAATTATTCCATGTATTAAACACTCCTTCCATACATTGTCACACAACTTATTAAATAAATATGTATTTAAGTGTACATTATTGTTTATTTTTCTCTTTATTTGCATACACAAATAGCAATAGCAAAGTCAAGCATGCCATTCGTTTAATATTATATCATTGCTTCTTATTCAATTTTTATTTTGCTTTCACATATTATACTTTGAGCATCATTTTCATTACCTACCTATATTCTAATCATAAATGGAAAAGGGCGGATCTGCATTTTATTTCCAGTTCCATTGAATTCCTAATGATGTTTTTAGTTCTAATATTCGTCTAATTTAGTCATGACTAGTTTTTGTAGATACCTACTTTACACTACGGTAGTTCGTGTGTCTTCCTCACCCCTTTACACACTCACCACTAGTGGGTTGGCATATAATTTAATAACTACTACCTGTTTTATAGATTGTGTTCTGCTATTATTAAAATTAACGAAATTTCAATCAGGTTTTGGCGTTATTCCATAAATGTAGATCAAACAATGCGTTTTATACAGTTTAGTCCTAAGATCCTATTGTAATGTCTTGCTATAAGAATTTATGAATAAATAAAATTTGGAAGTGAAGAGTAGTTTTCAAATTCTTATTGTTAGTGCTAGAATGATAGGGTAGGTAAGATTTCGTAGTTCAAAGAGCGATTGAATTTAACGATAATTTAAAATAAAGTCCAGAGTTCCGAACTATTTCAACGATATAAAGTCACAACACACATAAGAAATGCACGGGATCGGCATCACCTCGCATTATCGTCTACCCACTACCCAACGTTAGCACGTAACTGGATCGGCTCAGCACCTCCGAGGCGTCCGGCTCACGGCTAGGTGTCGCTGCGGCTGCGGTGCGACGCCTCGCTTGCGGTTGGGTAAAGGTGGCTACGTAAGTATTCAAGGCGTCGGTTCGTCGTCAGCGGCGCGATGTCCCGCCATAACCTTGATGACTGCTGTTTACTAACTGATCCCGGGCCGAGGCGTTGCCGTTACATGCTTATGAGTGTGCGTTGCAGGAGTTTCATAGAAAGATTCTTAACAGCTCGCGAGTTGAGGCGCTGCTGAATTGCTGATCCCGTGCAGTGCTTATACATATGGTGCGTCGACCTATTCTATTTATGTAAATATTATAAAAGGAGAAACTGGCTGACAGGGTACATACAGCGTAAACTAGTGGGACTAGGAACGTGAAATTTTACACAAGAGTTCCTTCAGCTGTCGATCAACCAGCTAGTGATCGGTGACAATAGGAATTTAATTGTCTCATATCATGGCAGTTGAAGGTCTATAATGTGCTTTTTGGAAATTCGACCTTTAAGGGGGCGAAAAGGAAGATTTTCTATTGACCAATAAAATTGACCCCCCATAAGTATATAATTTAGAGGGTAATCATCAATTTTCGAAAACTAACTTAAAGGGGGTGGAGGGAGTGTTGAATTTTGTAGAGGAAAATACGAAATCCATGCGGGCACAGTGCTAGTCGGCTCATAAAAGGTCAACCGCGCGCATGCTTGAAGAAATGAAGAACTAATAGATGTCATCTGTCTATTACGTAGGTACCGTACTTACATATTTTTCTGGGCGTTTTGCGTAATGCGTGAAAAACATCATAACATAGGTAATATTTAAGTCTAAGTAGGTACCTACATGTTTAATGCGGCTATTAAGCGTTCATAGCTGTGCACATCAAATCATCAATGGGCTGTCGAGTATTAGTCAAGTAGAATAATAACGTGCAGTTTATCAACTGCTATTTATCCCAAGGACATCAGGACTCGTTACGTGTTTGATTATGAAATATTTATTTTACTGTGTATTGAAAGACAAAAAAAGGCACTTACACTGATTGAATTGTTTGGATAAGAAGATAAGCCCCGAGATGGTGAAACAGGCCGTAAGTTGAGCAAGTACCTATATACGGGACGTTTGTAAGTATGTAGCTAGCTGTCTACTACATGTCGTACGACTGAGTAACTATACAGGGTCAAATTAAATTAGCTAGCGAAACTCCGCAGACGTGATGGTTATCGATACCTAAGCATTATAAAACAAAAAGAAATTAATTTGATGATTTTTTATTAGGGTCATCAACCTCTGGTATCGTAGTCACTGAAAATATCGTTTAAAACTCAGTTTTTTTTTGTGTAAACTTTTCACAGACGTATTGGGTATCGATAGGTATCTCAACATGATAAAACAGATTTTATCAATTCACATTTTAAGTAGCAACACTACCAGCGGTCATTGACCCAAAAAAAAAACCTCTCTCGGGTCTTGTTTATTTTGTCGTGTTTAGATATCGATACCCCATCACGCCTGCGAAGTTTCGTTAACTACTGTTAGCGAAACTTCGCAGGCGTGTTAATTTGACCCTGTAGGTATATTTGTTTTGGCTGAAATTATCACATGGAACTTACATGCTTTGCCTACCTAAATTCTTTATTAATCAGGTGGTTAGTTTATAATTTACAGAAAGAGAATTAAACGCCAGTTAATTATTAAACAAAACAGTTTATTCTCTATTTACACTAATTTCAACAATAATTATGTCTTAGTTTCGAATATTAATGCTGCATACTTACAAAAATCTGCTACATGCACTAGTTCCTGGAAGATAAAAATAATAAAGTAATTTAAATGGATAATAAATGTACCATCGCGGACATTTGCGGTAAACCACTTTTCGATCTTATTGCCAAGATAATAACGTGTGGTTCACCGCAAATGTCCACGATGGTACCTACAGAAATAATCTTCATCACAAAAAGGAGTTCGGGTTTTGTTTAAACTTTAAAGGATGATACTAATCGTTCCAACGAAAAGTCAAGGATAAGGAAAAGATGCGATCGGTAATGCCTAGGTACGGGGTTAGTTAGCTTACCGTCTTCGTGCCTCTTGATGTAGCAGAATTGGCTGGAGGGATGGCAGAAGACCCCCAAGCAAAAGCTAAATTACAAAGTCTAGGCTTAGAACGGATCCAACGGCGTTACCGTACTGACTACCGAGTAGGCACGAACTAATCTACATATAACAATACAAATTTAATAAAAAATAGGTCTTAACCAAGCAAAAAATAAATTAGAAAAAACATTACCATCAGTTTTGTACTACTGTTCATCAATTTAAAAATCCCGAATTTCAGTGTTTCGTCTTCTAGGATTCCCGTGTAAGGGACGCCCATCTTTAGATTTTCTTTTATCTGAAATTATCGTAACTTTTATTATGAATAATAATCACTAGACGGGTTAGACGCAGGGCGGAAACTGAAATCAAGAATTCGAAAATAGTATTTATACCTACATTTTATTGTTTCCTTGGATTTACTCACAGATATAGATATACCTAGATAACGCAAGTACCTATCACGATCTGTATGAAAACCATGCGTGCCATTTTGTCCATATTGTATAGAATGAACAGCACTAATCGACAGAAAAATGACAAAGCGCCTGCGCCTGGACCACGAAACTGTACGATATACGATAGGATCACTCATTTCGATATTTATTATCAGTTAACATAGAACGTCACATCAACTGCTCCAAGCAAAAGCCGCAATGTATTACGAATATAGACACTTTATATTTTTTGACTGACGTCCGACTAGCGCGGCAAACAGGCGCAGACTGAGCCTAGAGACACGCGAAATGGGTGCTCTTGCGTAATTTAGGCATATCTATATCTGTGGATTTACCAAAACACAGGATGGTATACAGGGTGTAAGGGACAGCCCGCCGCAAACTAACAGGGTGCAATCAGCTCCTTATTTTGAATCATCACCACCGGAAATATTCTCAGGAAATTTTTCATTTTTTTAACCATATTTTCAGTTACTATTCCTTTATTTCAATGTAAAATTACATTCTCTGTACGCAGCAGTTCATTTACGTAAATAAAAGAGCTAAAATAAAAAAAACAGCAATGGACGTTGAAATACTCGGCGGCCGAAGGCTCGCTGCGCCTCCGTTCGCTACGCGCGTTTTGCCACGGTATCGATACATTGCGTGTGAGATAATTAAATACAGACGCCAGCAGGTCAAGCTATCCGAAACTGTCAAATTTTCCCAATCAACCTTGAACCTAATGCTTTAGCGATAAAGTTGAAAATCTATTAAAGAAATTTGACAGATTGTGGTAGCTTGATGTGCTGCCATCCATACATCAGATTCCCTTAACGTTCCTGAAATAATTTCATGTACCAGTCATCTTAGTATGATATATTGAATTCACCCCATCAGTCTGCAGAGGGCTGTCCCTTACATCCAGTATAGGTTGATTGAAAATTTTGTCAAGGATTTATTTGAATTAGGAATGTTTAATGTTTTTAAGGGGTAAAAGAGAACTTAATGAGATCTGATATGTAAAAAAAAAATAATAACCTGCAAATCCAACGGAAGTGAAAAACCTGGTAACCATGCTGATATCTTATTTGATTCCAGTTTATGATACAAAATAGTTGCTAGTTTACATAAAATGGCCTCATTGGCTGATTGTTCTATAAAAGACAAAAAAATACAATTAAGTACATAAAATTAATCAGATTCCTTTAATATAATAATATGCCATAGATTATTGTAGGTATCCATACTTTGTGAAGCCACAGCAAAGGAGATCTTGAATGGCGCGATTTTCCTGTGTAGCCTCAAATAGTCTTCCTCAGCACTAATATTTAGCCCATCCAGTAATAGTATGAGTAATGCATTTTCTAAACACATTGAACACGTGAGTCGGCTAGTTTTTTCCTGCAAATTTATTATGAAAAAGCAATATAGTGAAAAAATTTATTTCTATTTCAAAATGTTAGCTGGTTGGTCTATTTTGATCTTAAGTTGGAGAATAGTGGAGTTAGTATAGTTTGGTGTTTCATTAATTAGTTTCTTACATTTACATCAGCTTTAAAACTGAGGTTTTCCACAGGCTGCGGACCGCTTGGCAGTTGTGCAACTATATCAACATTAGCAGACTTGTTTTCATACCTGAACTCGTTTGTAGAGAATAAACTTGGTGTAGTTGATATCTGCAAATTGCAATTGACTAACATTAACCAAACAATAGATTACAATGAGGCATAATGGTTACATAGTTGGCTTACTACATTAATAGCTACAATCCAGTAATTCATTTCCAGTAAGCAGCTATTTTGCTGAAAATGAAATAATACTCACACTACTCCACCAGTATTTTCTATATCTCTGCCATTGAATGAGGTATTGCATAGCATCTTGCCGTGGTACTATCAAATTGAATTTGAGTAAAGATTTTTTCAATGGGGATAAATTACTAAGTTGTAGTTCTAATGCTGTATTCTTGTCATACATTTGCAGCTCTTGTTTTATAACACCAAAAACTGTGGGAACTTGATTTAATTTGGGATTGGCTTCATTAATGAAGACAGGTGTATGATGCTTATCAGATTTTGCATGGTTGTACCGCAGCCAGTTAGCATGGATATTTTTTATCAGTAACTGACTAGGTTCCTTCAAATTTAATTTTACACAATTTTTACTGTCCCTTATCTGTAGGACAGTAAAGAATTGTTTCAATTGAAGCAATTTGTAGATTTCAGTTCTCATTTTGTTTTATTTTGGTTGTCTCATGTTCAACTTTTACTTCATGTAATGGTATATTTCCTATGGGTGCAACAAAATAGTCATCCTCTTTTACTGCGGCATTTTTAAGAATGACCTTCTGGCAATTGCCTTGTGTTATTTTATCTTCCCGTAAAGTTAAGTTTCTGGAAAATAGTAAAGTCGTCATGTCATTTGATTTATCTGTTGGATCAGGCCAAAGCCACAGATGAGAACAAATGGTAAATGTATTTCAGTTAAAGGAATAACAACATTATGGTACTTACTGATCTTCCAGAACTGAATATAAGGGTTTGACATCGTCCGTGTTGATGTGAAGAATCTTATTGGCAAAAGCAATGGAATCTTCTAAAATTTTCACACCTTCCTCTGTGTCGTAACTCACCAAAGAAAGTCTTTCTAACAGAGCAATGGTATTTCGCTCCACTTTAATAACAGAAGCATGTTCATTTGCCAATGTTGGAACAGGTGATATTGGTATTTTTGAATTTAGTTTTCTACAGGCAACTTGTAATAAGTTGAAAGACCTAGAAGTTCTTTTGACCAACTTTATTAACATACTTATTTTGGGTTTGAGGTGTCTTTCTGTAATTTTATTATTTATATTCTTATGATGAAAAAAGCGTGTTTTATAGAAGAATTAAATGAAAATCTCAACAGAATTTTTCGTAAAAGTCAGTGTAAAAAATGTAGTGTCAATGTCAAAGCCTATATTACTATACTCTATGGTCAAAGCGTCGTAGATATAATATACATACATACATACATTGTACTCCGCTAGGAAAAATAGTGTTCTGTGTCTAAGGTTCTGTGACATAGTGAATGCCCGAATAGCACCACAGACTTAGTCTGTTACCACAGACCATAGTATGGACGGCAGCACATCAAGCTACTACAATCTGTCAAATTTCTGTAATAGATTTTCAACTTTATCGCTAAAACATTAGGTTAAAGGTTGATTGGGAAAATTTGACAGTTTCGGGTAGTTTGACCTGCTGGCGTCTGTTACCTACTGATAGCACCTCGGTAGATAAGCCAAGGATATAAGCTCCTGCAAACAGGCGCGACACGCGACGCGACACAATGGCACCGCACGTCGCGCGACACGCGGTGCCTTAGTGTCGCGTCGCGTGTTGCGCCTGTTTGCAGGAGCCTTTATGCCAGGATGGCGATGGGGTGAAGATGTGACAAAAGAACATGGAATTATTAAGCATAGGCATGACGGTCGATTCGATAGGAATGGGGATAAAAACTGCCACTTGCTCACCTCAGATGTCGCTTCTATCACTAGTCTAAGCACTTGCCAGCTAGCTGTCACTATCCATACATTTTTTGTAAAGAAGTGACTTCTTTTTTACATCGCTTAAGGGGGAAGCTCCAGGTAGCCCGCGAAATTCAAACTTTATTTATTTATTTATACACCAGATTACACATTACAGAAAGAATGTAATTATTATGTTTCTTTATTATGTTTTTTGCAATTTGAAAAACAGTATGTTGTATCAGTTGTATGTTGATTAAAGTATCATTCGCGACCGTAACAAATATGCATTTACAGAACTGTAACCATCAAAATCAGTAATACAATTCCATAAGTTTGTATAATCCTAATTGTCAAGATTTCATGAAATAGTCATTCAATAGAATTATCTGGTCTTAAAGAGTTGTATTGATGACTTTAATTATTATAATTATATAAGTACATACTTTTTACTGTCGCGAATCATATTTTGATCAAAATACAATCTAATACTGACTTGTAAACTGTGCAAAAAACGTAGAAAATTTGAATTTCCCGAGCTACCTGGCACTCTCGCTTTAAACGCTTTCAACGACACTAAAATATGGCCATAGTAGTCATTACAATAAAACTTCTATTGTGTCTTGTTCAGTGTCCTTGAAAGCGTTTAATATGCCCCATTGCGCAGCTGTTGACTGGGAAAATACGGGGACCCATGTATTTCCCAAAGATGTTAAAAGACTAAAACTGTGAGAGAAAGCTCTCCGAAGAAAAAATTGGAAGTCGTGACTATGCGCTATGGGAGAAATTCGTATACAGAAGATGCTCCCAAGAGAACTAAGTCTGCTTACATTACCTACTGGCAATATTGTGGTATAATATTATGTACAATTAGGTGTGTATTTAAATTATTATATTAGATCCTGAATAACATCTCTGAAGTTTTCTAGGGCAGGATGTCAGGAAGATCATTCGCGAGTAGGTTTTCAACTCTGGGTTATTCATGTCGTACGCCTTAGTCTTCACTAAAAAATGAACAACCACAACATAACCTATAAAATAAATTACAACATGACTGTTCATAATTTATTTACTTTTCCACTACAGCTGCTCTTTTACCTATAGCAGACTCTTAAGTTCCATTTTCCTTAGCTCGCTTTGAATAGTGCTACACTCCAAGTCGCATACATAATTTATCTAGTTTTCCTTTAATTTGTGATCGACGCAAAAGTAAATATAAACAAACAATGGCGGTTTGTGGATGAATAACAGTGCCCCATTAACCCACCTATAATAAATAGTATACCTATTAAGTAACTATAGTGTACCTATTAAGAGCTTTCAGCTTTTAACCCCATTCTCAGTAGCAGTATGGAGAGTGGATTAGTGCCCGGTTGATGGCAATAGGCTCGCCCCCTATTTTTTTATCAGCCCAGCCTATACTGTCCCACTGTCGGGCTATTACGTGGGACTTACAGTTTGGCCAAGAAAGTCCTGAAACGAAACTACAATATTTAATAATTGGCAACACTCACTCTGCATCGTCGAGTAAGGTACATATTCTGTCATTTCTTGTCATCGGTGACTGTTTCTCGTTTTTATCTCATTTTATTTATTTGCGTTATTGTGGTGATACGGAATGCAGCGCGTTCGAATAATGTTGATACTTTTTGTAAATATTGCATAAATCACTGAACAAAAATAACTACAGTATTTTTTAGGTAAATCCATCAGTGGCATAAGTTGACATCAAGGTATTTTGAAATGCCTAATAATTTTATTTTTAATTCATTAAAGTAAATAACTGCAAATGTTATCGTTCTAGGCAGTGGCTGAACAAGCATTTCAGAGCTTTTCTTTTTTCATAAAACCCGCCAATATTCACATTAATTATAAAAAAAAACCTATGTATCAAAACCGTTTTCATCGTACTATATAGGGTTACAACATGAATGATAGTGGCGCCACCATTATTTTCACGACTTTTTGGCCAAGCTTTATAACTGGCGAAATGTGTCTGTACTATAATATCGTACACGTCTTCCTAACCCTTCTTCGAAAACAGACATATGTTATGTTATGATTATATGATCCGTTACACAGGGTGTAAGCGACAGTCCTCCGCAAACTAACAGGGTGCATTCAGCTACCTATTTTGAATCATATTCCACCGGAAATATTGTCAGGAATTTATTTTTTGTCGTTTTTCAGTTACTATTCCTTTATTTCGATGTAAAATTACATTCTTTGTACGCAGCACTCCATTTATGCAAATAAAACAGCTAAAATAAAAAAATCAGCAATGGATTTTGAATTACTCGGCGGCCGAAGGCTCGCTGCGCTGCCGTTCGCTACGCGCATTTTGCCACGGTAACGATACATTGCGTGTGAGGTAATACAACAAATCAGGTTTATTGGATTCCCATACCGTTCCTGAGATAATTTCATATACCAGTCATCTTCGTATGATATACTGACTTCACCCCATCAGTCTGCGGAGGGCTGTCCCTTACACCCTGTATACACATATGCATTTTTAAATATACAAGGTGTAATTTTAATCACTGTTAACCTCTTAAGGGGTACTCATCATTATGAACAACTTTTACTATGGGATCAAACCCGAAATCGCGAAAAAATCAGGTGTTCCCTACATTTTGACTAGTTATGCGAACATAAATGTAGGGAAAAGCTGATTTTTTTGTACATTTGCAAATGATTATGCAAGGTTTTTAAGCTGTGTCGGTTTTTTGTCGCACATCAAAGCGCGTGAACCTTGAACCTTCACTTAGTCTCCCACACATTCGTGCGACCAGTTGCGCACACAATTGCGAAGGTATCTAACGGATGTTTCGCCATTCGAGGCGTCTACTGAGTAGCGTACATATACTATTATACTTAATTTAATCATGGATTGGAACAACACCAACGTGTTGGAGTTCATTGAACTCTTGCAGAATGAATCGACTATATGGCATCCTAAAAATAAATCCCATCCATTAATGTCGCCTGGGAGAAAATTGAAAATGCTTTTTCTCTTCAATGTTCCATTGATGAATTAAAAAGTAAGAGAAATGTCTGTCCATGATTCACAAAATCGCAAACAAGACTGAGGTATTCGTAAACAAGTGTAGAAGGAAGTGCAAATGGGTTCGCATATTGAGTATGCGAACCCATTTGCATATCCGCTGAGTTTGCGAATGAATGTCTGACGGCCCTTCACATACATTCGTACATTGTACGAATGTTTGTACCGTGTACGTACTATGTGAGCGACCGGGGTTACAATAGGGGTGTTGTCGGGTTGCTGCTGTCAGAGGTAAATTATCTGTGAACGGACACTACTTTGACACTTCATTATATATCGTAATGTCAGTTTGACAGCAAGTTGTCAACATAAATACCTAACCTCTATAATCACGGGTTTCAATTTCAAAGAAAAAGGATAACTCTATCCTGAATTGGTTATTTTCTCAAGATATTGATTTAGATCAGGTAAAATTATGCTATTCCTATACAGAATCCATTCATATTCGTAGAAGATACCAATAACGCTGATATAGGTAATTGTACAATAAACAATGTTTACAAAAAAAAAAAAAACTCGTATTTGCCTTCTCTAAACAATAGAAAAACATTATTATCAATTAAATAATTCAATTCAGTCTATTGACAGACAAAGGCCGTCACCTAGGTTGCGGCATAACAACACTCTTCTCATCTTTCTTCACTACTTGGATGCTTTATGCTTATTGATCCCATTTGGGTACAGATAATCTTTAGATACAATGATTTTGATGAAATTAATTTATCAGTCAGTGCAAATAGGTACCCTTTCCGTGTTGCTTATGTTAAAAACATCAAGATTTCTATTCTATTCCAGAAAATATGAAAAAGTATGCTCGCTCTGTTTTATATGACAAACTACATAGAGGAGGGGTGTTAGTGTGCATCGGCCTAACACTGTATGGGTCTGTGCTCTTAGGTGACCATTTTTATAATTATTTCAAATATGTCAAACCTCAAATACAAGCAAGTAAGGAAGCTGCTGAGAAAGAACTTTTAGCAGAAGGAGCCGCAGAAAGACTATAGTTTAATAAATATGGTTTTACCTGGATTCAATGTACACTTAGAATTAATTTAAGCTGTAAATGTATTTAACAGTTAGTTTTGTTTTGATGTTATTTTATTAAATCAATGTCTGAGTACTTGTGTATTTATTTTACACTATGTTCTGCTCACTCTTAGTGCTCACTTAAATAAACTGCTTACTTACCAACAAAAGCTGTCATTTTTCCGAATCCACTCCAAATTTTTATCAACTAATTTTCACCCTTATCTGGATAAAATGCAGCTAAATACTGTTTTGCTGCAACAGTCAACAATGACTCAATGGATTTGTATTTTCGAGAGCTTTTAGGAGGTTGTAGATGGCGTGAGTAGTTATGATAGGCCTACCTATTTTAAGAAGGACATCAGATTCTTTCTTTTAGAATAATGAATTGAATGCACCGATATTACCTACATGCATTAATATACAGGGTGTAAGGGTCAGCCCTCCGCAGACTGATGGGGTGAATTCAGTATATCATACTAAGATGACTGGTACATGAAATTTTTTCAGAAATGTAAACCTGAAACCAATAAACCTGATTTGTTTTATTACCTCACACGCAATGTATCGTTACCGTGGCAAAACGCGCGTAGCGAACTGCAGCGCAGCGAGCCTTCGGCCGCCGAGCATTTCAACATCCATTCCTGATTTTTTATTTTAGCTGTTTTATGCGTACATAGAATGTAAATTTACATTGAAATAAAGGAATAGTAACTGAAAATACGATAAAAAAAAAGAAAATTTTCCTGAGAATATTTCCGGTGGAATATGATTCAAAATAAGGAGCTGAATGCGCCTGTTAGTTTGCGGAGGGCTGTCCCTTACACCCTGTATTTTACACAGCAGTATTCGATACCTACTCAGGTTTTCAGTAGTTCGTGTAGCTAATGTTATGTTAATTTTATCTTTGGTTACGAAAAAAAAAACTGAAGTGACTGACCGGACCGTCACTAAAAAGACCGCCTACCCTATAGATGCCTATAGAGCAGGCATTCAACTAAAATAGTCAGCAAGCTCACTGTTATGAAACACATTATAGCGCGTTTACATTAGGTCGGCTACCGTACCTATACGGCGATCGCATTCGGTTGAACCGGATCGGTTAACCGAATTAGGTTGCTTTGGGTTGGTTCACCGAATTCAGCGACCGATTACGGTTTTACCGGTTGCTACCGAATACGGCCAACCGAATACTTGTTTACACTAGTCGTTGATCAAATACAGTTGCAGCCGAAGACGGCCTAAACGCACCTTCATTCAATCATTTTAGCAAGTTTCTTGTCAGCTGGTGAACTCTCCGGTTTTTTAAATTAATATCCCTACCGACTTTTTCTATTAGGTAGGTACTGTAACAACCCACACGCACGTTACGGTACCGGCGCGGGCGAATTGTTGTGTGTGCTAAATGAAATACTTTAGAACTCTTAGTCTCAATATTAGTATATTGTATTCATAAAAGAAGCTAATACATCATTATATCACACCATGTCAGAGCCCGCAGGCCCATATATATATAAAATAGTACTCTGTGCCGCAGGCCGACTGTCGCCCTATCTTGTTTTTTCATTCTGCCATCTTTAAAATAAATGCTTGTCTTCATAAACCAAAAACTTGCGAAGGTTGCACGCTTATGGCACGCTCGGTAAAAACGTCTACAGTACCTACTTGTAAAGACCTTTTGTAGAAGCCTGAAGGTTCAGCTTAGGTACAGTATTGCGACTATCTACATATATACTTCTCATTAGTTCCCATGTATCTACCAATGGACAATGGACACAATGACAGTCGATGTACCTCTAGGGCAAAAATATGTCAAACTGATAAGTTTTTTTTGCAAATCTTTAAACACATATTTTGCAGATTCACACTCGCGTTCGGGATAGGTACCTACCTACCTACGCAACGTGATTGCTAAACTGTACGCGATATCCTTAAGAGAAAACGTGGACGTAATAAATAGCTAGATAGGGCTGGTCACGTGCAGGTCGTCCCATTTATGCTTCTTGTGAACACTGAAGGAAGTGCTGCAATTACTCGTGATGGATAGTGCGAGTTAGATGCGGCCGTAAGGGTCGCGCCATCCATATAACTTTCTTATCTACCTCTGAAGGGAAACTTTATGACATCTTTACGGGAATCGAAAAATATGGACGACCCTTGACATTAAAACGCCGGTCGCGTATACCCAAATCGGATTTAAGAACTAAGGTTCTGACCACACTACACTGGTTAGCGAGTAATCGGCGATTAACCGTGCCGTCCTTACGTTGTTTGCGCGCCCGCGCCGGCCGAGAGTTAATTGCGGTCGCAGTTGGAACTTTATATAAAATATGTGGGTACGTATTACCCACCAATAACATTTAAGGGTTGTCTTGGATTTCTCTGGTAAAATATAAGTAGTAGAAAAGTAGGTATATAGTAGAACTGGTAAAATATAAATTTAGGTAGTAGTAGTAATTTTGGGACAGTATCAGGGATTTATTAAATGGATGTAGGTCGAACGAGACGATTGTTATGACTGGAGACTTTAATGATTGGGTTGGTGTGAAGAGAAAAGGCTACGAAAAAGTATTAGGTGCATTTGGGGATGATAGAGTGAATGAAAATGGGATGAATTTACTAGAGATATGTGTAGAGAAGAATTTGTCTGTTATGAACACTGTTTAATCATAGGAAGGTTCACAGGTATACGTGGGAAAGGCAAAACAGTAGAAGTATGATCGACTTTGTGATTGTGGATGAAAGATTAAAGAGTAAAGTGACAGATACTAGAGCATATCGGGGTGTTAATGTAGGGATGATGGTCTATTCAGACATTGGCGTCACCGAGTTCGAGTTCCTGTGACTGCTCTAGAGAGAATAAAAGTAGAAAGACTGCAAGATTTGAAAGTAAAAGAGGAATATAAGAGGGAAGTAAAAGTTAAGACGGATAAAATATTTGATGATGCGAATGATTACAGTCTAGAAGAAGTATGGCATATAGCGAGAAATAGTATGGTGCAAGTGGCCCCAAAAGTATGTGGTCTGGCGCAGTGGAAATGTGGTAGTAGAACGAATGATTCTTGGGTAGATGGTGAAGTAAAAGAGGTAGTGAGGAAGAAAGAGACCTGGCTTAATTTGTTAGCCTATAAGGCCCAAAATAGGATGAATCAGGCAACGAATGTGACAGATGACTTAGAAAGAGTGAAGAAAAAATACTCCAAAATGAAAACGAAAGTGAAAGAGATGGTAAAAATGAAGAAGGATGAACAGGAAGAAAAGTATAACAGGAAGTTCTCTGAAAACTTCAGGACCAATGTTAAGCTGTTCTGGAAACAGGTAAGATTGGCTCGCGGAGTGACAAGAACATCGAGTATGAATGTTATAAGAGCAGAAGATGGATGTTTACTAAGCAAAAATGTAAGGTCTTGGAACGATGGAAGGGATACTTTGAAAGTTTGGTGCATAGCCGAAAAACATCTGGCAAAGCACAAGAAAGTCTACTGTGCTTTCGTTGACTTGGAGAAGGCCTATGACAGTGTGTGGAGGGAGGAACTGTGGTCGACACTGTCGGTGTACGGTGTGGAATGGCGCTTGGTACGGGCACTGAAATCTTTATACAAGGATTCCAGTGCTTGTGTTAGGATAAATGGGGCATACACGGACTGGTTCTGCATCTCGAGGGGTGTTAGACAGGGTTGTGTAGCGTCACCATGGCTGTTCAACTTGTACATGGATAGTTGTCTGACAAATTTGAAAGAGGGTGCGTGCGGATTGAGGATGAATGATTTGCTTGTCAAATGCCTTCTCTACGCAGATGATCAAGTTCTACTTGGATCGTCAGCAGAACAGTTGCAAGACATGGTGACTGTCATGGATGAAGCATATAAGATGAAAGGGATGAATATAAATGTGAATAAGACGAAGGTCATGGTGTTTGAAAGAGAAGAGGACGTATCGATGTGTGATGTGAAAATAAATGATAAAAGTGTGGAGCAAGTAAGTGAGTTTGTATATTTGGGGAGTTTGTTTACAAGGGATGGAAAGATAGATGAAGATGTGGAAAGGAGAGTAAATGCGGGAAATAAAGTGAATTGTGCTATACATGCGGTTGTGACCAACTAGTTAATGTCCAAAAAGGCCCGACTGGCTGTTCACAATGGTGTGCTGGTGCCTACGCTTATGTATGGAAGTGAATGTTGGGTGTGGCAAAAGAAGCATGAAAATAGAATAAATGCTGTGGAAATGCGTTCCTTGCGAAGCATGTGTGGTGTGACTATAAATGATAGACTGAGGAATGATGTGATAAGGCAACGGTGCGGTTTAAAAGAAGATGTAGTGACAAAAATTGAAAAGAATATGCTTAGATGGTTTGGTCATGTTGAGAGGATGAATGAAAGTCGACTAACAAAAGGTATTTACACGGCAGATGTGAGTGGAAACGCCGGAAGGGGACGCCCTAGGAAGACATATAGTGATCTTATTGGTGATGTTCTTCAGAAAGGTCAGGTGCGTAGTACTCGCAACCGGCGTGCGTGTATGACCAGATGTATGAATGTAAACGAGGCAAAAGGAGTATGTAAGGATGGCCAGATGGCGTTCTGTGGTTTCTGCCTACCCTCATGGGAAGAAGGCGTGAGTTTATGTATGTATGTATGTAAATATAAGTAGGTCTTTCTTATTGCCGTCATATCGGTGTTAGGACTAGCGCGCACCGCGGTGCGGTGGAATGCGATGCGTTATTTCTGTCGTATCGACGGTATAACAAATTTTTGTAATTTGTAATTTTTGTAAAATATAAAGATTTAGGGCGTATTCAAAAAATAAAAGGATATTATCTACTGCTTGGTCGGTGTCTCGGTACGTTTTATTCACTGCATTGCGCGGTACTTCATAAATCTCTTCGCGATACAAAATACCTACATACGTGTGGACTCACCGCAAATTTGCAGCGAGAGGCCCACTGTGAATCAACCGCATGCGTCTTTTCATCGCAATGCTGCGCGCATTGTGATGAAAAAAACGCTACTATGACTACTTATATATTAGTATATATTACTATACTTCACATGTTTTGCGGTAAAAAAATGCACGGTAATGTGCTAGGCCTACATCTAAGATAAATAATCTATCTATTAGGTAGGTAGGTACCTACATGCTATTACCACAGTATAATAAAGTTACAGTATTATGTCTTCATAGAAAATGGCCGAAACGACGCGCTTCGAAATCTCAGTGTTTGCCAGTACGCAACAGTCTCGAGTGCGCAGCAGTTACGCACGGACGCGGAAGGTGCGACATTTGTTTACGTGAAATGTAGCACGAATTTATCGACTGTATCGTTCAGTGTTTGGATGTTTGAATTCATTAATATCGAAACGAGAAATGTAATTTTTTAACCGACTTCAAAAAAGGAGGAGGTTCTCAATTCGGTTGTAATTTTTTTTTAAATGTAACAAACATTTAAAAAAATTACAACCGAATTCCACAAACCAAAACACAAACTTCAGAACTCTTTGGATGAAATGTACCATGTCCTTTTCTGTACGCCTGACAACGTGTATGCAAAATTTCATGATGATCACTTGAGTATAGTTAAGACGTGAAAGCGTAACAAACAAACAAACTCACTTTCGCATTTATAATATTATACAAGGTGGAACAGGACGATTGCCATTCCTTTAAATCACGTAAAGAGTATGATGTTCTTTACCCGTATACAAAAAATCAATCAAATCCAATGAATACTTTAGCCACAGGAAATTATTTTATTTTTTTTTATTTTTCAACATGATGTAGATCCGAGTCCGTAATAATAATAGGTAAACATTGTAAGGTCAAGAACCTGTGCAAAATATTTATGATTCTATTCTCTGCGTTTTAATATGCTTGAAAGACAGAGCAAGGTGTCATACGATTTCACTCTAACGCGCCCCGCCTAGTCCCACAAAATCCTATAATTAGAAAGAAAAATAAATATTACTTATGCAAATTATGCATTAGTCGTGCGTAGTATTAGTAGCATTAGTAATTGCGAGTGTGTGTGTGTGTGTGCGCGAAATTTTTTCGCCAAAATGTCTCGGGACTCGATAATAAAATAGGTCAGTTAGTGCATCGGCGCTCTTTGAGGAGAGCAAATTTTTATCACGAGACGAGCCGCGCGCGCATTGTTGTGATTTTATGAAAAGTTTTAGTTGATATTGACCTGACACCACTGGATTTATTTTTGTGGGGGGCCGTAAAAAACGAGGTGTTTGCACGAGAAGTGAACACTGTGGACGATTTAAAAATTAAAATACCTAATGCCTTCGACAAACTAAAAATAATGGCAGATGGGGAACTTGTTACGTTACGAGTACGTGAAAATTTAATAAGACGATGTCGCTTGTGCACAATTAACAACGGACACTTTGAAAATTTAAAAACTTTACTCTATTGATGATGTAAATTCTGATTGTGATTTGATATTATGTGATTAATCATTCACTCAGTGATCTTTTAATGTTCTCCGACTAAAGTGTCTGCGCCTACCTACCTGCACCCCGCACCGCCGCGCCGCCGCCACGCCCCGCACCGCACCGTTAATCAGTGACTTTTTGTAGATAAAGATTGTTTACTTTTTATGCAGTTGATTCTGCTATTCATTTTGTTTGAAAACTGAAATTTTCAAAGAGTGCAATATACGGGTGTGTATGTGTGTGTGAAATGCCTAAATAGAAGAAGGTCTCAAGTGCGACGAGAAAAGATGCGATAGTTTTGTAATGCTGGCGTTGGAGTTCTGATCGCTACTGTGCTACTGAGGTAACAAACATTAAAACAAACACAACCGAATTGATAACCTCCTCCTTTTTTTAGCCATGTTTTAATAAAACTCCCTCGTCCCCCGACCCATCGCGTTGCATCGCCCGCCCGCGATGTTTGTTCAGAATTTCATGGGTTTTATTTTATATTAGGTACTTCGTTTTCGCTTAGTGTTCATTCTAACTTTTCTCTTTTTGCTCGGCTCCTAAGGGTCATAGCGTAATGTTAAATAGCCAATAACTATCCTCGAGAATTGGGCTACCAAATGCAAAAAGAATTTTTCAAATCCGACTTTTTGTTCACAATTTCAGGGTTTTAATTTTGTTGCGTGGAACTTTTTCTAAAATAAAAATAGCTTAAGTTACTCCCGTAACATCAGCTGTGAAAGTACTGTCAAAATCGGTCGAGTAATTTCGGAGATTAGCCGGAACAAACAGACAGAGAGACGGACAAAAATTTAAAAAACTGCTTTTTTGTTATAAAGTAACGATACTTACTTCCGTATATATTTTCTTATGCATTTAGTAAGAAATTGTTATTTTGACATTACAAAAAGACACTTCAATTTTATTTATTTGTATGTATAGTCTATGTAGAGGTTACAAACTTTTGATTACCCTACTATTTATCTTAAGGTGCACTAGAATAGACTTTTAATACTATATTTAATGACAACTGTCACCTTGACCGAGGCCTTCGATAATTTAACTCAAACAAGTCTAACAGTGATAAAACATTACATAACTAGTAGTATTGTTTTTATAACCTGTTATTTACGCAAGTTATGTCCCAGCTGTAAGACTGCCGTCTCCAGAATATGGCCGCGAACGTTCCCTGTGTTACGTTCAATAACGGACTGACCTGTCCCATACTTGGGCTTGGGACATGGCAGGTAAGATGAAACTTGCTTTTGTAATACCTATCATGTTTTAAAATTGTAACCAATATTAGAGTTGAAAAAATTATAGTAATGAAGGACCTAGTTTCTTCAGCGTCTTGTTAAAACTCGCGCCTTTAATCAGTCATATGACACAAGTCACGACAACGACTACCGCACATTACGTACTGCCAACTGTCTGATGTTACCTATTCGGTACCTAGATTTGTTTTACAACCCTGATTTTCAGGTCGTGCTTGTAAACGTAACGAATTATTACACTGTAAAATTTATCATAACTCCGGCTGCTACTATAAACTGTGTTAAAATTTTAAGTATCCTGCTCATTTTGTGACTACCACCCTTTATATATTGTATAATAAAACATCTTGTTAAAACAGTGTTTTTTTTTATGATATTCAGTCGAACCCCGGTGAGGTGACGCGGGCGGTCGACGAAGCCATCGACATTGGGTACTGACATATAGACTGTGCGCATCTATATTTTAACGAGAAGGAGGTCGGAGAAGCGATCAAGGAGAAAATTAAGCAAGACATCGTAAAAAGGTCAAAATAATGCCCATTTAGCATGTACCCAATGCTTTCTCCGTTCCGGGTCAGACCTGTCTTTGGTCCCGCTTATCCCTAATCCACGTGCCGTTTTCTTGTTATTAAATAACAAAGTTGTGTAGTAACTGTGTAGGGGTTCTCAGGAACTACGAAATCTTAACTACCTTTAATTATTTAGAAATCTGCGAAATAAATTGAATGTACGTGTTCTTCCGGCAAGGTAAACTATTCAAATTAAATTAAATATGTTTATACACAGCTTTACACAGCTGTGTACACTATTTTGATATGTGTTAGTAGTGGAAAACAAGTTAAATTAGTTCGTTAAATTCTAGGAATATCCAGAAATGCTTATCCCAATTCTGATGTTTACTGGGGTTGTGCCGCTATTTTGCCTAGATAATTAGTTCTGGAGGTACGTCATGTACCTATCTAAACGTAATAATATTACAAACATGTTTGATATTAAGCTACTTTAATGTTTTACTGAGGGGACCTTTTTATAACATCCAAGATATGGAATACGTATCACAGGACGGATTTAGTGGATAAGGCTGTAAAAATTTCGTTGTCTGATCTCGGATTGGATTATTTGGATTTATATCTCGTTCACTGGCCTATGGCTTACAAGGTAAGCCCATTTTTATTATTCTTAAAGTTGTATACTGCGAACTAAGCCTAACGCAACCTCGAACAGAAATTGACTTTATATTAGGTTAGCTGAATTATTTAAACTCACAAAGGACTTACGTAAATAAAACTTAAAAAAAACTTTTCCATTTCGGCTAAAGCTTTTGCAAAACGATACTCAAGGAACATTAGCTTTATTATATACAAAGCGAAATAAAATGTTTGTTTGATTTTAGGAAGGCAGTGATCCGTTTCCTTCAGATGCTAATGGCAAAGTGATTTACTCCGAAGTCGACTACGTGGATACGTGGAAGGCTATGGAGCAGCTCGTCGAGAAAGGCCTCGTTAAGAGCATCGGCGTCAGCAACTTCAATTCTGTACAACTGACTCGAATTCTGAACGCTGCTACAATTAAGCCAGTGACCAATCAGGTGAGGTGTTGAAAACGATTCAATCAACGGCGATTTTGTTGTGGAAGTTTAAATCTCGAAATGTTGTTACTTGTTGTAGGTATTTTTTTAAACAGTTTGGGGCATTGGTACATATAACCCCGTGAGTGCCTTAAATGTTTTTTTTTGGAAAGAAGGAAAATTAATAAAAAAACTAATTTATCGTGCATATTCCTAAAATTGCTTGTTATAGCGGTCTGATATTAAAGGCCGCAGGCTGATACCTATATGTACGTATGCTTAATTGTAATTTTAATCAAACTGCGAGCTGGTTGGTAAGTCATTGGCTTGTTTTAGGTGGAATGTCACCCATACTTAAATCAGAGCAAGCTGTTTAACTTCTGCAAGGAGCGCGGGGTCACGTTGTCGGCGCAGAGTCCGCTCGGAAGTCCTCAGCGGCCGTGGGCGCAGCCCGGCGACCCCTCTCTATTGGAGGACCCTAAAGTGTTGGCCATTGTGAAAAGGCTGAACAAAACTCCGGCACAAATTTTAATAAGGTAACTTTGAAGATTTGCTATAAATTAATGTAAAAAATATATCTATATCTATACAAATAAACAAAATTGAAGTATCTGTTTGTAATGTCAAAATAACAGCTTTTTACTAAATGCATATGAACGTATATACGGTACTTATAACAGAAAAGCAATTTTGAAATTTTTTGTCTGTCTGTTTGTTCCGGCTAATCTCCAAAACGGCTGAACCGATTTTGACGGGACTTTCACTGGCAGATAGCTGATGTTTTTACATTTGGTAGCCCAATTATCAAGAACAGTTATAGGCTATTTAACATTACGCTACGACCCTTAGGAGCCGAGCAAAAGAAAAAGACAGAAAGAACACTAAGCGAAAACGAAGTTATAGCGCGGGCGGGCGATGCTACGCGGCGGGTCGGGGGGGGGGGGGGGGAGTAGTTTTATTAAAATGTGGCTGTTATTTGTAACCGCCTTCAAAAAAAGGAGGAGGTTCTCAATTCAGGTGATTTTTTTTAATGTTTGTTACCTTAGTACTCCGTCATTTATAAACCGATTTGGAAATTTCTTTTTTTTATTTGAAAGGGCATACAGATTGGTCCCATTTTTATTAAAATCCAGTTCTGATGATAGGATCCATGAAGAATTGAGGGAACTCCTCAAATGTTATAGGCAAACACATAGCGTAGTAGTAGTAGTAGCAGTCCGTAGTCTGGATTTGAGCCCGGTAGATGGCAATAGGCTCGCCCCCATTACATGGGACTTAAACATAACTGGCGAAATGTGGGTGTTACTATAGGTATACCTCTGCCTAACCCTTCGGGGAAACAAGGCGTGATGTTATGTTATGTGTTCATCAACAAGTCAAGCATTTGCATTCAGAAAGTATAATTTGGTGAAGTGGAACTCCTCAATGTTTTTCACGGGTAGCGATAAGATATCTCGATTAAGATAGTTAAGCGACTATGACGGAGCTTTAAATAAATGGTTCTGATGAAACTGGCACTAACGACCTGATCTGATAATGAAGCCGAAAGGTAGGCACTGGAACTCCGTATAAAACAATGTATCCTAGCCGTGTTTGGGCTTATTGGAATTTTCATGAGATGCACTCTGGCTATACATGATTTTAATGGTAATACTTATGTTCAAATCGCGCTATTTGAGTTGTATGTTATGTGTGGCCTTGATTGTCACAACGGTCTGTCGTCGTGTGGTTGATTTACTAATTTGTTGGCGACGGCGTCCAAAACTACGCCTTCCAAACTTCTGACACGACTTAGCGCGACATATACATATTTGCCTTTTTGCAAAGTTTTTATTTGAAGGAGTATCCTGTGGTCGCATATAAATTTGGTCAAATTCTGATGAGTGGTTTTTGAGTTAGCTTCAATAATAAGTATTTTGTTCCATTTAGTGATGTTGATGATGTTATAATAATTTCCTGTAACTGTTATTTACTTAGCAAGTAGTGGTATACGAATTCGGGTGTGGTAGGTACCACAACTAAAAAGTGGAAAATAAACTTATTAATTAATTCAAGTTATTTTTCACTTTGTAGTGTTTTTTTTGGAAGTCGGTTGTTTTTTTAAATAAATTTTAGTATATTATGTATCTTACGACTTCCATGCGAAAGAAGTCGAGGGCACAGCTACTACATTATAAATTACATCGATGGATGTTAGGTATGTGCTCTATTCGTTTAGGATCTGTTTATTGTTTTTAAACTGGCTAATAAATTACTTAATGTAAATAAAGCTCAATCATGATCCAGACAGTCATAACTTGATAAAAGTTCGAGTTAGAGGAATATGATTGATGACTCTACCACATTGAATGATTGTTTTATTTATAAGTCAAATAAAAAAGTTCCTCGACGTTATGCCGGAAATTGACGTTTATTTACCCGTATTTACTGTAAGGGAAAAGATCGAAAGCTTTCAACAAGGGAAACCTATTTATCATATGTCATTAGTTCACTGATTTCCCGTTAGTATTTTACTTAGAAAGAAATATTGTATTATGTTTCTAAGGCTATGCTGTTAGTGGAAGTTTATGCATTTTTTATGTTAAAAATAAGTTTATTTTATGTTCTTCAAGAGCCTTCGCAGAATACAGATTCACTAAACTAAGCTACCCAAGTAGCACAAAAGTGCTATATGACAGCATTTTCACAGTGCACCGTGGAAGCATGTGCTGTTGCTTGCTGGATATCAGAGTAGCGCATCCTCTGCTGATAGAACTCTAATTTAGGCACAAATTATTCAGCACTTAGCTGTATAAGAAATGTAATTAAAACATAATGGAATTACATCAACATTATATTAGCATGTATGTATGTAACATTCACCTCAAGAGCTGAACATTGCGTGATAATACAGCAAGAAAGACAAACGTGTACATTTTATATGCTTTTACCAGTTGAAAGTACACTCTGAGCGAAATTGTGGAATGCAATAGCTTTATTATTTATTTTTCTTTAATATGAACTGTCAATTTGTTAAACATGAAGTGTTGTGCAAGATGTCAGCAGTGGCATTTGCAAGAAAATAAATATAATTTAAGGTAAGTAAAACTTTGATTTCTTCCTATTATGTTTAAAATCTTATTGGGGAAGTAACTTTACTATGAAATACTAAACAGATTTAGTTCAAAATTTTCTCGCGCTCGTAACAAAAATGAACTGTAAATAAAATAAATGTTGTTGTTTTTTACAAAGAAATAAATGAACAGCGGTTTACGAGTTAGGTAATCATTTGTAATTCAAATCAATTCCAATCGATATCTTTTAGAATAAACCAAAATAAAAAGATACCTACAATTTTACAATAATACACTGTCACACATTCAAAATGGCGGACAGCAAGTGAACAGTTTTAATCTTTATTTAATGCTAAGGTTTGTACGAGTGTTCACATGTGGCCTATAATTCGGCAAAGAGTAAAGTTAAGCACTTGTGAAAACAAATTAGTCATGCATCGATTTGAAGAGTAGTAGTGGTTCACATTTACGCCAGTTAACCAGATGATGAACCACCTTTATGGATCCAAGCTTTTAGGGTTCCGCTGTGGTTCTGCTAAAACCATTTAATTCCCTTTTTAGTTCTTACTCTAAGTTCGTACTAACATAGATCATCGGTTTATCGCCAAATCCTGCTACTTATATCTTTCATTTCTTGAATAATCCCTACATACAAGTATAATTTTGTGGTTTTTTTTTACAGAACATGCCATACTTAATTGTTCAGACTATAGAGCAAGGTGTCACCAATCTGTCAGTCGTTCCTGCACTGTAGGAAACTAAGGGACTTCTACGGTGACGACCGAAAAATACTAAATACTCCTTGAAATTAATAAAAATAAACATATATTTTTTCATTGTCTATTTATTTTATATTTTATCGAAATTCCTTTTATCATGTAGGTAAGTATATTACAGTCACTCATGTCTGAACAATCTGCCTCGTTGGGACAATCTGTTAGAGTACGTTCGTCATCATAAATATTGCATAAGGGACCCGTCCCATCCAATATTCTTTGGCTTTCCACATTTTGCAAAACAACAGTGAATACGCCAAGAAACTGTCAAAATGGCCTGGTGTTGAAATATTCATTGCATGGTTGCATATCATTCAATCAGCAGATTAAATGCCCACCAACACAGAATAGCTGACATGTTCGCTGTGTAACTGTATAAAAGTGCACTTTAAGTTCTGTCTTGGCCTAGATAAATGCAGTTATTCGAGTGTATAGTAACACCTGACCAATATCGTAAATGTTTATCTGTATGCTTACGTTATAGCAGTTCATATGAACTGCTATAACACACACATACACACACACACACACACTTGCTGTATAGAGAACATATGTTCTCTTATAATGCAACAGTTTTAAAGTACACGCGTGGACTTTTATTCAGAAAACTGCATTATTTGTGTTCACAAACATGCGGTCTTGCAGGTGATAGAGTACTGCACTACTAAACGCTGAATATAGTGACATCTGTGGCGTGTGTGTGGTGCTTATAAGAATCACAGTACAGAGAAAAGCGTTTATATTGAGCCTCGTTTTTAGGGTTCCGTTGTCAACAAGGAACGCTTATAGTTTCTCCATGTCCGTCCGTCCGTCCGTCCGCAGCTTAGCTCAGAGACTCTTAATACTAGAAAGCTATAATTTGGCATGGATATACATATTAATCACGCCAACAAAGTGGTAAAATAAAATCACGAAAAAAAAAATTTTTTTAGGGTACACCTGTACACTTAAAGCGGGGATGGTTTATTTCTCGTCTATCCCATGGTGTGGGGTGTTATTGGAAAGGTCTTTCAAAAATGTTGCGGGTTTGTGCCGACCCGGCACAACCCGAGTGAACTCATTAGAGTTCCAACTAGAGAGAGAGAGAGTTCCAAATTTTCACATAATCTAAGCATTTTTAATGACTTATTAAAGTCATTAAAAATGGCATTTTTAATGACTTATTAAAGTCCTTAAAAATGGTTAGATTATGTGAAAATTTATCATTGCAGTTCTGTGATAGTTGGGTATTGATCGATAGTTCCGTGACCAAAATACCAAAGTGGATATCCGATATTTTCGGGTATTTTTTTGCAATTTCGATTCTTAAGCAATATCATGCATTTCGTTTTACGTTTGAATGTATATTTGTGCTTTCTTAGACCAGATTGTTTGCGAAAATATTATTTTCACAATATAAAATGTACACTTTACTATCATGTTTGGTACGTAGCGAAAACGTTATTGATGGCCAAGGGTCACAGATCACTGTGGAGATTTATTTATAAATGGAGCCAGCTGAAATAAGAAGCGTATTTAGACGTAAATAAGAAATTGCGATTTCAAAGACCGTAATTTATTGCTTCAATAGACCGATGAAATAGATACGATGATAAAATGTTTTTATATTGCATTTTATATATAAAATTTTCTGGTGTTCAAAATTTGTGCACAGAAAATAAAAATAACCGGGGACGCGAGGCAATGGAGCATCATTTGATGCGATCGACACCAGCCCGAGTGACCGGAACGAAGCCGTTTAGCAGATTTTATCGTTTTTATTTGTATTCCTATGCTGGGAATAATAAAAATAAGATTTTACTGGTATTGGACATGATGTTGATAACATCTATAAATTGAGTTTGCATCACGTCTTTCTACCATTTCAAATCAATATTATAAAATTATTAATTATAAAATTTGCCTACCCATATTTCGATTAAATTACTCTGCAAACCTTTATTAAATGGATGGACATAAAGAAACCCACCTGTTTAAATACAATACAGGTACTAAACACAAACACTCTTTCGTAATACAAAGTCGCCGTAAGACATAATAATATGCTACGAGTCGTAGCATATTATTCTTTGTGGAGGCTACGATGCCATAGACGCTACGCTTTTGCTATGGCATCGTAGCCGTGGCCTCCGCTACGCCGTCGCAAAAATGTAGTCATATTTTTTAACCGACTTCAAAAAAATAAGAAAGTTATCAGTTCATGTATTTAATATTAATAATATGGACATAGGGGTCGGTGACAAAAAAGCACAGAATACAGATCTCAAGATACCGATTCCCGAAATTAAAGTTATTTCATAATTTTGAGTTCATTTCTTTTTGAAGTCGATTTTTTACTTTAAATTACTTTTTTTTGTTGATGTTGCTGTGGTTGTCTAAAGCTAAAATATACTTGTTATTTTAGGTACCCAATCGACAGAGGAGTTATTGTAATACCGAAGTCTGCATCCAAGAGCCGTACAGCGGAAAACTTCAACATTTGGGACTTTTCTTTGACGAAAGAGGACATTAAAGTCATTAACAGCCTGGACTGCAATGGTCGGCTCATACCGCAAGCAGAGTAAGTAACCTTAATACATTTCAGTATAAGCTATGCTCTATAGAGACACCCTCTGAATTCAAACAAACATTACCTACTTAGCTATTAGCTTTGCTGAATAAAATTAATATCGAGTGATGTCCATTGTCCTTATTTGAGTTTTATCACAAACTTTTTACTTTATTTAGACATGTCACCTTGTCTTTGTGTAGCTTTAATCAATATTTGACATTTTTAACACGTAATTTGACGAGGTGTATTCATAATATGAAGCCGTTTTCAGAACAGTATATTGTCTTATCTAGACTTATTTTGAACTTGTTATTACGGCTCGATACAATATCGTGTTTCACTTTCCCAATATATTTTTTAAGTCTTTATTAATATGAAACAAAACGGTTGACTGAAAACCTTTTTCAACCCACTTTTATCCGAAATAACTTTTTACGAATTCTGCTCTTTCCTATAAAACTTAATTATGGCATCAAAATATGTTGCCATCGATGTTCCCACGCACCGTTTGTCTATAATAAAGCTTTAGCTTACTAGAAAAACGGTTCCGTCATATTATAACGGCCCTCATTAAAATCTGTTATTTTCACCAGTATTTCACATTAAGCCAAGCCCCGCTGTCCAAAGATTCAAATCGCTTTTGCCCTCATCGTACTTAGTCACGCGAAAAATACTGAGAAGACTGAGCTCACACATCGTTTCCTTGACAATAAAGTCAAGTCACTGCGTCATTGTGTATATCAGGGGTGTAAAAATGAGGAGCTCGTAGCTAAGTAATAACAGCCATACGGGTCGATCCACCAGGTTAAGCTACGCTTGCCGGGGTTGGTTTGTGGACGGATGACCATCTTTACATACCGAGACTCCTCCGTGTCTCGGAAAGCACTTTAAGCCGTTGATCCCGGCTGTCATTCGTGGATCTTTGGCAGTCGTTACGGGTCGTCAGAAGCCCGAAAGTTTGACAACCAGTCTTACCAAGGGGTATCGTATTACCGAGTTACTGGGTTGTGGAAGTCAGACAGGCAGTCGCTCCATGTAAAATACTGGTATTCAGCTGCGTCCGGTTAGACTGGAAACCGACCCCAACATAGTTGGGAAAAGGCTAGGCAGATGATGAGAGGTGTGAAAATGAAACAGAAACGCGACTATCTTTTAACGTGGTAAAGCGAATCTAACGATTTCAATCTTTGCCGCTGCCATCATTTGCATGACAGCCGTCACTACGGCCGTTATGTCGCGGCGACCGCTTTTCTAAGGAACCTTAGCTTAAGCCTCCATTTCGTCTTGCCACACTTCACCTATTAATATTAATTCTGTGAATAGCCTGATAACTATTAATAGTCTGTTAAATAGTGGAACGTCTATGTAGATCCTTTAATTAAAAGTCCTTTGTGAAATATTGATCGAATACATATTTTATGATTATAAGCAGTCCGTAGATATATTATAATACGTTATAATTTTACTAACCCTTTAAATTAGGCAAATTCTGCTTTACCTTCAGTTAGGTATCACGATAGAGAAAAAAGTATTTAAAAGAGTTGCCCAATTTAAGATAGAGCGTAATAAATCAACGCTTAAATTCCCTCTCCCTATTTGCAATTTTAGGTACTAATTAGACTTATAAAATCGCTGACGTGCCACGGTTGAATTAAACTGTTATTTTATCTTTTCTCCGGCGATATCAATCTCAGCAAATCTGTAGGGACAAAAATTAACGGATGTCGTTTCCCAAGGCAAGTTTCCTGCACGGAAAGTTTCACTGTCGTTCATTGTACACTGGGAGGGAGGTGATTCAGTGACAATCACACAAATATACCAATATAATTAGCTGTTGTTCGTGGCTTCACTCGCACGGGATAAGAAATTCAATATGCTAAATATTGTCGTTGTTTGTCACGTGTCGGTGACATAAGCTGAATTGAAAAAAATGTTTTAACATCTTGCCAAATAAAAAGAACAATCTTTAGGGAATCCTAAAGATTGTTCTTTTTCATTTGGCTAGATTTTATCGAAACGGATACATAAGTGTTACTGTAGTTATAAATGGTCGGTCAAGCGGTTGCTGAGTTACGAACAAGCTGACAAACGAGCTAACTTTAGTGTTAACGATATTAATAATTGGGATAATGGTAGTTAGGATTAAAGTCCGAGTGATTAATACGGTCGTTGAAACTAATACGGTTTTAAACTTATTCTTTAATCAAAGATTAACTAACGTTTTGTTTGCAGGGGTCGAGCTCACAAGGATCATCCCTTCGCTAATCCCGATAATATCTTTTAAATGAGGCAGTCGACAAATGAAGCAGAGACTGAACTAGAGATTGTACTTTTTAAATATTGTTAGTTTTAAGTTCTTTTTCTTTGTTTCCTTTCATGATACTGTGTGCACTTGTGGCATGTGCCAATAAACGTTTTTTCTTTCTTTCTTTCTTTCTTTCAGAGGTTACTACTTTTACAGATTATTTTCATAAATGGTTAAAAAACCTATTAAAAACTCGTGTGTAAAGTTACGTAAATTAAACTTTATCCTTTTTTTTAGGACAGTAACTCCTTGGCGATTGAAGACCATAGACACGCCGTGAATACGTACCATCTTAACTCACTTCCAGCCAATCCTGGCTGCCAATGGGTGGTCGTGTAAAGGAACCGTTGATTCGTGCGGGCCGAGCAATATCCGGCCAAACAGCCATCGTTGCGTGTGTTTCCGCCAAACCTGTCAGACGCTTGATTTCGCTAAATTGTTTGCATTCCTTAACCCTGTGTTGTCTGATTCGGAAAATACGGGGCGCATTGAAATGGTCGGGAGCATGGTCAGTGCGGACTTTAATCATCTTGATTGATAAAGGATACATGGAAGTAGGAATTCGTCTTAGAAACGGCCTTTGTTCGCGGCTACACGCGCGTTTTTACCTTCAAAAACCTGTGTCCGTATTATGTCGTGCAATGTTCTGTCTTTCAATAAACATAATAATGTAAATATTTACGGACCGATTTTTTTTTTTTAAATAATAAAAATCTTTATTTCCAGTTTTACAATTTACATGTACCATTTAGTATACATTCCATATGTATACTAAATGTAATTTTGCCACCGACTTGCGAAATTCATCATAAGGAGTTTTATTAAGAGTTTATTTTTGTTAGTTGCGAAGTTATTTTTCACTTTGTAGTG
Source organism: Fissipunctia ypsillon (assembly GCA_947568875.1). Taxonomy (NCBI): domain Eukaryota; kingdom Metazoa; phylum Arthropoda; class Insecta; order Lepidoptera; family Noctuidae; genus Fissipunctia; species Fissipunctia ypsillon. Next base: position 13,659,486 of record OX387652.1, read on the forward strand.
TTTTTTGGAAGTCGATTATTTTTTTTTTCAAAAGTTTTTTATTTTTCATTTTTTAGTGGGTCGGTTTGTGATTTATTCAAATTACAATAGCCTAATGTCAACTGCTCATCACTTTTTACAAAATATTGCTTTTCCCGATGCAGGGACGTTAATTACTGAGGAATTCTCCTGGTACCTCACCATCAGCTCCACTTCACCATATGCATTGTGACAAGCATAAATTGTTTAGCAAACTTTATTGAAAGTAATTGAATCGCAACCCGTGAAATACATACTTATTATTGAGTAGTTCCGGTGGCCAGCTGTGGTCTTCATCATCAGTTCCATTTCACCAAATGGTGCTTTCCAAAAGCAAATGCACGAGTGACTATAAAATATACCCAAATCTTTATAGGCTTTTTTTAATTATATTTGAAGAGTTCCCTCAATTTCTCCAGGATCCCATCATCAGATCCTGACTTGATAACATTGGGTGGTCCCATTGTTGTCAAGTCCTGGAAAGTATACCCTTTCAAAAAAAAACTAATTTTCCAAATCTGTTCAGCCGTCTTCGAGTAATCGGGTAACGTACATAAAAAAAAAGATTCCGACGAACTGAGAACCTCCTCCTATTTTTGAAGTCGGTTAAAAATAAGCAGAACAATAAGCGTAATGTGACTTATGTACTTAAATATTGTACATCTAAATCTCTATTTTAGCTTCACAAATCTGTTTACACTTACATTGTATGTAACATTTTAGCGGTTGTACAAACACAGAGACGAGACGGAAAAAATCTGGTTACTGCGCAAATATGCCTTTTTCAAAAAACATTGTGCGCAGTCGTCCCTTCGTTACGTTACGATCTCACCATATAGATGAAAGAGAAAAGTAAAGGGAAGTTATTTCGTACGAAATATTATTTCCTTGACGCGGAAGGCGAGCTTCGCAAACTAGCCTCCGCCGCGCATCGTACAGGCAGCGACGGTTCTAAGATAAGGTAAGACCTTCATAACGGTACTTTATGACGTTAGAAATGTTTGCAAGATACCAAAGTTAATAAACTATTAGCACGAGTGCCCCTTCTATTCAAGTGAGTTCTAATATATATGCATTACACAACAAATGATTATTTTAGTCCTTAGTTGTTCAAGATCATTGAGAAGTATCGATTTGTCCTGTACGAGGTCACGCATTTTTACCTAAGTCCGGTATTTCGTACTAGACAAGGGCGACCCAAACAATTTTAAAGATTACCATACTCTGCAAAAAATTGGTTTGCTAAAGAACATTTTCTTTTCCAGAGGAATAGTAAAAAAACTTAGTAAAGTTAAGCTCAGCAGCAGTTTTTCTTTATACTTTGTATGAAATCATAACTGAATATACAAGGAAGGAAAAAATCAAGCATACGGGTGAGTATACGAGTATGTATTATCATTCTAAATCTCTCTGCCCTTTATAAAAACATACGTAAGAATGAGATGGCACAAGCAAATTGATTAAGATAAATACATAGGCTATGACAAACTTTAAATACTTAGAACGTAAATTTGTAAATTGTATATCACAATACGATCCCCTCGGGGGGTTTCTTTCATTTGTGAGTACGTTTGAACATTTGAACATTTGATATTGTACTTGAGTCTTGAACGATAAAACTATACTCTCCCGTTCCCTCGGTGCTTATATTGAAAACACTTAGAAAGTAGACACAGAGGCATCTTCAAATAAAACGTATATTACAAATACCAAGGTACCGTACACAAGCGGTACTTACGGAAAAACAGAATGAATGATAAAACCGTGATTGTCTATTTAGGAAATCCCAATCATTTATGCTTTTGTCTACCTGGAGATCGGTTCCCGGGCCCCGGCATTCGCATGACCTTATTATAGCGAGTTTATGGTTTAGTGCAGAGTGGTTCCGTCGACCCCTGTCGGCTGTCGTCCTTAGAAAACCATATACATAAGATTTGTCTAAGCCCGAATGGTTCCAGAATGCTGACAAGTTTTTCGTAAAGTTCGTATTTTTATTCAAAAGCATTGAAAATAAAGTCCCTTGCTAATGTAGGCAAATAGGTAATAAAAATGTTGATGCGGTGATAGCTCGAAGTAACGTTAATGAATGTTTTTTGTTTCTAGACTAAAGAGTAGAGAGTTGATGGAACGGCAGGTAAAAAATTGTTCTTTAATAACTTATAAAATGGTAGAGTACTGATTTCATTGAAAATATATTTTTCATAGCGTTGAAAATAGCTGAATCTTCTTAACGCTTGACTGGATAGCTGTTTCAGCGAAAAGAAAACTAGTGTTATTATATCGAGAAAATAGAAAAATTTTACAGTTTTGAAGAAAATAAATCCACAAAAATAGCAGCATAACCACCAAATAATGTCCAAGTTTAGTTCATAGCGCTATTTGCAGCAGCTGTCTGTTTTTCCGTTTTGGTTTTGGCAACCAGTTAGTGGGGTATATATAACCTTTGGGTATAACGCAGCACCGTAATAAGCAAGCTCTGCACGCGCCACTGTTTCGGTTCACTCTTTCATTTGGTGCGCTATGAATTTGCACAGTCACCGCGGTGAGAACTTAAGGTGTTTGTGCTATCTGCTGTGAAAGAAAAATTCTTCGTAATCTCTTTGAAATTCTGGGCAAGTTGCTGGAATTATTAAGGCTTACAGGTTTATGTGCTAGCAACTATACGTGATTAGATTTTAACTACATTTATAATGTGTGTTTAAGAGACTTACTGATCTGTTGTCTAAGAGCCGAGTGAGGTTACCGCAATCTGCTGGTTTGGTTTCAGTTTCAGATGTAGAACACGATCTGTCGAAATACCTGATTAGAATCTCAGAATGTGTAACCGGCTGCTCAACACCTCACTACACATAAGGCCAGGGAATGTGAACTGTGATGTCGAAACATGAAAGCAATAGACACTTACATGTAATGAGATGTAACAATCCACTTGAAAGGTTTTTTGTTCAACCATTTGAAGGGTAAAATACTGAAAGCTTAAGCGAATAAACTACCCTAGATAAATTCAAACGGTTTAATAATTAAAAATACAAACGCAGTCCCGCTTTCATAATTAACTTTTAGATAATTAGGATATTATTAATTCTCTTTGTTAGTAGCTCTATGTTTACTAAATACTATTTAATGAAATAATAATTTGATAGGCTATTAATTAAGGCACTTAGTATGCTAACTCGAACTTTGGGTGTAATTTAGGCCAAAATCAAAATTAAACTCTCTGCTGATTTCTATGAAATAACACTGGAACAAAGGAATAAATCAACACAATGGTAGGCTCCCGTTCATTTACGGCATATCATTATGAAATTCATATACATACGTACCTACACATAATAATCGAGAAATGAGCAACTGCGCCTTTGTTAAACGTTATACGTAGATTTAAGAAATTGGTTTATGTAGCGAATTTGGATTAGAAAAATAAAATTACAAGCAGTAACATGTGCTTGTCAAAAGAGACAACAATTATTATTATGCTGACTTGCGATTAATATGATACCTACACATAAATATACATATATACACGTACGCCTTTTTCCATGGGGGTAGGCAGAAACAACAGAACGCCACCTGTGAGATTATCGTAGTTCTGTCCCTACGATTTATAAACAAATGATTGATTTCGAAGTGGCAATCTCTAAAATAAATGACAAGCGATGCCTCTCGGAAGAGTAGTTAAGGGTATATTGCATAATAACCCACATTCAAACAATGGTAGCAATCTAGCGGCTAAGCGCGGCGCGGCGCGGCGGGCGGCTGCGACACGCCTGCCCCTCGGTCAGTCCGGCACACGATTATAAATTCACCGCTCCATTATTCACAATTGGCTTCCATACCGGCTCTGACAGCCGGCCCGATAATTCGTTAAGTCCTAAACTGCGACCGCTGCGTGCACCCGATAACGCCCCAAATAGGATTCAACTAAATATACAAAGGGTTGTACGACTCGTGCGATTGGTTTAGTTCGGGTGCCACACCTGCCTCTATTTGTTCATTTTCCCTGACTTCGTTGAATTATAATTAGTAATCATGTTTATTTGTAGATGGTCCTTAGGTCGGGGGAACTATAAATGATTTTTATTTCAAAAAGAGTGGAGTGTAAAGCGCCGTCACCCGTGCACCGCCTCGTTAGTGAATCCGGTTACAGTTGCCGTTCAAAGTTTGTGTGCTCTCGAATCTTGCCTGACGGATGTCCAACATCCTGATTTTCTGTATGCGAAATTTGCAATTTTCCTTTATAAATGCATTGGTTTTATTTTATTTGTTTGACTGTGACCGGATTATAATAAACCTAGTGCTCTGTTTTGCTGTTTCTGAATGCAGTTACGCATACTATCAATTACTTGTTTCGCGTTGGAAACATTTGGGGACTGGTTCTGAATATTCATTTAAATAATGACTTACAAAATCAAAGTTCACCTAAGCCACACTTTTTACTTTGAAATCTTAATTATTTGTGAAAAATGACGTGCAGCAGAAAGATCGTAGGAGAAGCGGTAATAATCAAAGAGCTGTACGTTAACGGAACTGTAGCAATTACGAATGATGGATTGTTGAACTTCTCCCGGACAGAAATGACCCAATGCTTTAATATCGTCTTGTTTCTTTTCTTAGCTCTTTGGTAATTTGTCACTAAGTAGCAGTTGGAATGGAGTTTCTATAGCAATAAAACATAATTTCAAAAGAAAAGTCTGGTGTTAAAAAAAAGTTCAATTTATCTAAACATTTAAAATGTTTTGTATATTTTTTTTTAATCTATACAAATTTTTATTTAATATATTCTACTATTGACATAATTTAAAACCTAACAATCTTAAAATAATAATAATAATATGTACAAGTATATAAAAAAGGGAAGGGGTAAATAATCAGAGGGCATCAAAAAATTCATCCGCATCGCTGTTTTGTATATTTAAATTAAATAGCACATTACATGCACATTTACTTTTTTCAATTGAGTAGGTGCTAGAGAAATTTGACACATTTTTATTAGACTACATTTCGCAAGCACACGAAAATATTATATTTCTGTGAATAGCGCTGCAGAATGTTTATTACACATTCGAAAATCATATATTATGAAGTAATTTGTGGTAAGAGTTCTCCCGTTTTGCGAGGATACCTTTCGAAGAGTATGTAGCGCCGAGTTTGCGGTGCACTGTCCTCAAATTTTCATATTGAAAATATTTGTTCGCAAATTAAAATTCTTCACAGAGTATCAAGTGAATTAAATGGGAAATAGTTCAAATTCACGGAAGCTTTATGCTTTTTTTGAAGCTTTATATTTAGTCATGGTTTAATTTTTAAGTAACATAAAAATCTAACACGATTTGCTCTTCATAATTGCGGGGATACTAATTACCTGCTTAATACTTAATATTTACTTACACGTACTGGTTTAGGTTGTGTAGTGTATTATGTACAAGTTTCAATTTCTAATTATGTCCATACACCAGTTCCAACATAAAAGTTTCACATTGTGAAGGGCACAGTGAAAAACAAGCTCCAAAAAGAAAAATGAAGCCCCCTGTATGATTAAAGCGGGCGCTTTCTTCGAGCGTGCTAAATGACGGTGACATTTTATTGGCGGTCAACGTGTTTCGTTAGACTGGCCCCTGACATGCTATCCATCTTGCGTCCGTCCCGGATTACCTGCGCCGAATCAACCGAATGTGATTAACGGAGCCGATCATGCCCGTATAAAATGCCTGCTCCGACCGATGACCGTGTAATGGCGTATTGCGGATTATTACGGCCACTCGAACGTATTGGAATAATACGTTCGAGTGGCCCTACTCAAAAATCGTGTTAAATAGAATCGGCCCGATGCACCAGCTGCTCGTTTCGGCTGAGAGTACACACAATTGTATTACCTCGAATCAAAATTAAACTGCACTGCGCTGTGTAATCTACACTCATATCATAGATGGTAATTATTTATGTTTAGTCAATTAACTCCGTATTGATGTTTCGATGTTTGAGCTTGTAAGGATGTTCATTACTCGATGAAATTGGAGCGATATTACAGAATATTTTGGTTTCCAGTTTTCCAGCTCGGCTGAGTTAGCACGATGATATGCGGGAAATGATATCGAGACAGCGAGTGAAACGTCAGCGACTTCCTGTGCTACTTTACTAACATCAACAATTTCGGCCGAGATGTAATTAATTAATGCAGATAAATATAAAATTAATTTAAAAACTCGAGTCACTGTTGCAAAGTTGTGAGGGTAGAAGTAAAGATTTATCAGGGCCGTCGTGAAACGCTGAAACAGCGGGCGACGGCGACGCGACGTGACAAGAGCGCGTTAATTCTTGCTCACTGCGACTCTTCTAAACTGTTAAAAGAGTAAGGTAATTAAGTATGATGGATATTCGGAGTTTATCGCGGCTGGCAGCGACACGGGCCACTCGCAACTTTCTTATCTTTCCCTGGACGAAGTTTACGACGTCTTTGCGGTGGCACTGAACAGCTGATTATGTCGTGTGAGCTCGTATCGTCTGCTTAATTTTAGTATCATACTAGTTTATGTGAGAATCCAGTTGGATGATAGAAAATTCTGATGAATTGCGGTGACGCTGAAGTGTACTTCAGCTTGGTTGAAGAAGATGGCGTTTTGTATTTTTAGATGTGAATCTAACGAGTATTGATGGTCTCAAAACGACAACGACTAATATTGCTTGCGATGCAAGATTGAGTATTTTAGCAGTTTATCGTTATACTTCACTATTCGCTACATTTTGTACTTAGTGATTTATATGTCAGATACGTAACTCTTTTTGACAAAGTACTTTAGGGACTTAAATTAATTCAGTGCTCTCTTTCGGGAAACTCGTAGTCGGAGTCGATCATAATGAAGAACTCATTTTTATTCTGGTTTGTCGACTTTATTTTCAAGTGGGCAAAGATTTGAATCTTACGACCCCGTTCATTTTGATTGAATTGAACGCTGCACAACTTCCGTGAGCTGTCAAGTGTCAACTTCCATTGGTTGCTGACCAAACAGAGGTAACGGAATTCGGATTCAGAGTAGCACAAACTTGAATTTTACAATATTTTATTTATTTTTAGTAGGTACCTCCTCCTCTTAATTTTTTGTAACGTGAATCATAATAATTGTATTTTTATAAAATAATTGTAAAATAACGTTTAATTGTATTTTTTTGTGAAATCCTGAACAATGTAAAAATATAACTATCCGTCGTCATTAAAATAGTCCGTTTTTGTTCCCGACTCAAGGTATCCGTAGTTACCTATGTATTCTTCATGGCAACCCCAGAAAAGGGTATACGTTGTGGATACGGCTATGTAGATTTGTAGTGGCGCCGGAGGGCAACCCTTGTCATGTGAGATTTGTAAACGAAAAAGCCTCTAATTTGGGTTTGTGTTTTGACAAGTCATCTTGTGGAAGACACCGAGCTTCTGCGCAGAGAACTTTTGTTCTAGTTATAATTGGTAAAATGGAATATAAAAAGTTAGTCTATGTATGCGAGGAGCTCTGTATTATGTTTGTTAGGACTTCTTTTTTTCTACTTCTACATATGTATTTTTACATTTGTTGTAAAATTTTATTTGAATATGTAGTTCAGAACCATTTATGGGTTACACAGTAAAGGTAAGTTACGTATAATTCCATGATTACATTTTTCGAAGAAGAAAGTAGTGGTCACATCTAAACCTTTGGAAATTTTTGCCTTTCTCTCCATCGGATAAATCTTCATGTTAATATTCATTTTCTGTTAAAACAGTAGGTAAGCTTGTCATGCCCTCAGGTGGTGACTTCAGCGTGGTACTGCTGTTGATGTGGAGCGGCGGCAGATTAGGGTGGGTTGTTGGCCCAGCAGTCACAGATATACAGTGATACACAGACTCTCCTTGGGTTGTAAAGGGCTGGATCATTCATACTAATATTATAAATTCGAAAGTAACTCAGTCTGTCTGTAAGTTACCTTTTAACGCCTAAACCACTGAACGGATTTCTATAAAATCTGGCAAAGAGGTAGATGACATCCTGTGGAAGAACATAACATAATAACATCACGCCTTGTTTCCCCGAAGGATTAGGCAGAGGTGTACCAATATTAACACCCTCATTTCGCCAGTTAAGTTTATGTAATAAGGGGCGAGCCTATTGCCATCTACCGGGCACAAATACAGACTTCGGGCTGCTACTGAGAAAATCCAGATAGAAAAACCCAATAACACTTTGCCCGACCTGGGAATCGAACCAAGGACCTCATGCTCAGCAGTAGCGCTTGCGATCACTACACCACCGAGGCAACGAAGAACATATGCTACTTTTTTACTCAAAAATAATCCTAAAGGGGAAAATATAGGGGATGAAAGTTTGTATGGGAAACCCAGCATTTCTTAAGTTGGGGATATTAAAATTCAAACGTATGCTTTTGGTAAGAAATAAAGAATTACATGTTTCAGAATTTTTGTAAAATCATCCCCCAAGGGGTTAAAATAGGGGATGATTTTAAAATTGACATGTAATATTGAATTTTTGTGTTACTTCTTTTCAAGAGATTTAAAGGATTGGAAATATAGTCATAGTCCGTATCTTGAAGTATCATTTAGTCTTTATTTCATTAAAATCGGCCCACCCGATCAAAAGTTGTTTCTAACATGTAGGTACTACCTATTACGTTGTCAATGGCGGCACTAGAGTAGAAATTACAAATAATTGGTGATAATATTAAAATTAATAATTATTATTTTAAGTAAGATATATATAAAATCCTGTTTTATTTATTAAAAAAAAAACCGGATAAATGTGAGTAGGGCTCGCGTCCTGAGGCTTCCGTCTCAAAGCTGTGCTCGCTCGGCTTTCCGAATTTCCAATTCCGGATTAAAGGGCAAACTTAACTTTTCAGTTGAAAAAATAACTTTTGTGGCACTCCACTCCACTGAGTGGACCGATTTGATTGAAATACAGACTAAATGTTACTTCAAGACAGATTAAACAAACTTAACTTTGCAGTTGATATATTAAAAAAAAAATAATAAAAATAAACTAACATTTAAAATTAAAAATTAAAAAATTAGCAAAAAAAAAAAAAAAAATAAACTAAATAAATAAAAAAAAAAATTGCATTTTTCGGATTTTTCTATTTATCTGGACTTTAAAACCTTGCTTCTCGTGCGTTTATTTGCGAGTGTCAAACGTGCGACATAAATGGCCGTATTTTTTTATTGCGTTGACTTGGAAGTTTGATTTTCTTTACAACTCCAAGGGACCGTAGATCTAAGTTTTTGATATCTATTTCAACTTGATACCTACACGCGTCCCTGAGAAAAATGGTCTTGACGTACATTGAAGTCATCCTATAAGGGTTCCAATTTTTCATTTTGAGGTACGGGACCCCAAAAAAGATTATTTGAATTTATTATCTACCCGTCTGTCTGTTATCATTTCATGCCGTAACGGCTGAACAGATTAAATGAAAGGCATACGGATAGGCCATGACTGGGTTAGGACATGTTTTGAGACCCAGTAGTACGTTCCTGTGGGATAATTTCCGATGAATACGCGGGCGAAGCCGCGGGCAAAAGCTAGTAAAACATAAAATGAGGGTGCCCAGAGGCATCTTCGGTGCGCTTTCTCAAATAAATAAAGGCTATGTGTCCTTGCCAATCAGAAGGCAGATCAATAGATCCCGCCACAAAAGCCGCTGTTACCCTTAAAATGTTCTCTTGCAAACAAGCTTTCTACATTGCCCACATATCTTGATCAGGTGACGCAACAAAACATAAAAACCAAATTGTACATCTTTTTTTCATTTAACAAATCCATCTTGACGAGGGTATTCGGTTTTTTCGGCAAAAGTAGAAATAAGAAAGATGTAAGCAAATCCTGCTAGATCACGTTTAGTACCTCGATTTTTTTTTCGATTATTTAGAAACAAAGGCTGGCGGAGAGCTTTGTGACGAAAAATATGGAGCGCGCGGACTATTGACGCTTGGAAAATTGGTTAGAGCATACACATTAATTTAAAACACGTTCTGCTCATGTCGTTTTTATTTCTGAGTAATTTCAAAGGGTTTTCACAATAGCATTTAAGTCCTTACTTTGTTATGATTTTGCTTGTACAAAATTTTGTTTTTTTTTTATTAATTTACGACAGGTATTTTTCAAGCTGTTGAAATTAAGTTTAACGAGTTGAAAAAAAGAGGTTGGTTGTTGTTAATGCGTTACGTCCCTAATTAGCAGGTAGGGGTGAGTCCGCCACCGCCGCCATTACTGTGGTCAAGGGGCCTGTTCCCTGGGACACCTGCGCCCATTTGTTATTATATATTTACTATTCAGAGTTAAGTAATGGCGTATTTAATTATTTTATAAATGTTAGGCACGGTTTTTGGTGATGGATGACGAACCAAAAGGGAGGAATACCTACCTACTTATGTAAAAACATTATCTAGCAGTCAATAATGACACAGTGTTCGAATTAAGTAACATAACAACACAATCACTCTAATAAGGTATTGCTATAATTAGTAGGTTCTTCTGCGACAGTCACCCATCTATAGAGAACGATGCTGATAACGAGCGGTTTTAAAGATACTATTTTTTAGATACTATTCAATATAAGTAGGTGCATCCCTCTGGTTTCGCTAAGATTTTATTATTATTCGTGATCAAAAGTGGTTGAGACAGACAGACTAATATATTCACGCATTTTTTTACCGACTACAAAAAAAGGAGGAGGTTCTCAGTTCGTCGGAATCTTTTTTTTTATGTGTGTTCCCCGATTACTCGAAGATGGCTGGACCGATTTGGAAAATTATTTTTTAGTTTGAAAGGGTATACTTCCCAGGTGGTCTCATTATCATCAGGTCAGGATGGTATCCTGGAGAAATCGAGGGAACTCTTCAAATATTATAGGCATACCTATAGCGATTTGGGTATTTTTTATAGTAACATTTGTTCTCGGAAAGCACCATTTGGTAAAGTGGAATTGACGATGAAGACCACAGATGGCCACCGGAACTACTCAATAAAAATTTCACGGGTTGCGATTTTGATTACTTTAATATGGTTGCTAAGCCATTTATGCTCGTTACAATGCGTATGGTGAAATGGAGCTGATGGTGAAGTACCAGGAGAACTCCTCAACAATTACCTAACGTCCCTGCATCGGGAAAAGTAATACAGTGGATTTCATTTATTACGACCTTGGTTGTAGCGACCATTTACCTATAGCGACGTTAAATCTAAGTCCCTTGAATTTAAAGCATACTTTAGTACAAAATTCATGTGGCTATAGCGACTTTGGATGTAACGCCGAGTTCGGGTGTAGCGACTGTTTTTAATGAATCATTTGTAACAAATTCCTAGAAATCCCATGCAGATATTGCGACCGGAGTCGGCCGCCAAAGACACAAAGATTTTTTTCTTTCACAAACATTTCTTATCTTTTGTTTACATCCATTGCACACAGATGGTCAGCAAGTGTGGAGACCTTTACCTTTTGTTTATAGATATCAACTAAGTAGGTAGGGGAAGCGTGTACGTTTCGGAGCTTTTATGGTTCAGTTACAAAGTGATATTCTGAGTAGCAACTGGGTTTAGTAAACTTTTGAATAAGTATGGCTGCTAGACGCACATTCACTGTTAAAGAAAAGGCGGAAATCATTTCAAAATTGAAAAACGGTGAAAACAATGCTGATTTGTGCAAAGAGTACAAAGTTTCCCATTCAACAGTATCTACGATGTGGAAAAACCGTGATAAAATATTAGAATGCTTTGAATCCAAATCCTTAAAAATTAAGAAAAACCGCAAACCGACGCATCAAGATATCGAAAATGCCCTTCTAATGTGGTTCAAAGCCCAAAGAAGCCAAAACGTACCTTTGAGCGGTCGTCTGCTGCAAGAAAAGGCTAATCAATTTGGCAGACTGTTTGGAAAAATGGATTTTGAGTGTTCGGAAAGCTGGATATACCGATTTCGTCAACGACACGATATTGTAGTAGGCAAAGTTTGTGGAGAAGCCGCTAGTGTATCGCAAAGTGACTGTGACAACTGGCTAAAAACAGTTTTCCCAAAATTGACTGAAGGTTATACTGATAGCCAAATATGGAACGCTGACGAGACAGGTTTGTTTTTTAAGTTAACTCCTGACAAAACCTTGAAATTTAAAGGGGAAAAGTGCGTTGGTGGAAAATTATCAAAAGATAGAATCACCGTGCTTGTTGCATCAAGTATGGCAGGGGAAAAAAGAAAATTATTGGTCATAGGCAAGGCAAAAAAACCCAGATGTTTCAAAAATGTTAAATCTTTGCCAGTTGATTACGAAGCAAACAAAAAGGCCTGGATGACTTCAGAGATTTTCGAAAAAGTTCTACGCAAATGGGACTCCCAGTTAAGAAATAACAAAAAGAAGATCATTTTATTTATTGACAATTGCCCAGCTCATCCTAAAATAGAGAATTTGACCAACATAAAACTGGCATTTTTACCACCAAACACTACATCAGTGATTCAACCGATTGATCAAGGGATAATTAAAACCCTCAAAAGTCATTATAGGAAGATTTTAGTACAGAAAATGATGAACGACATTGAAAACTCGGCAGGCCCGTTTTCCGTTAATATTTTAGATGCCATTGAAATGGTAACTACGGCATGGGCTCGGGTGACTCCAGATACGATCAAAAAGTGTTTTCTACACGCTGGGTTCCGTAAATCTTCGGCTATCACAACAATTGACGACGACTCCGATGATGATTTGGACATACCATTGGCACAACTGACTACAGTATCATCAAGCGGAACAAATGTTGCGGACTGGGCAACATATGTTGATATTGACAGTCAACTTATCACTACTAGCGATTTGTCCGATAGTGAAATTGTTGAAACTGTTGTTCCATCACATACGACGCAAGATGAGGAAAATGAGGAGGAAGAAGAAGATTGCAAGGAAGGTGAGATTCCTACAACTAAGGATGTGTTAGGTGTTGTAACAAAGCTTAAAAGATACTGTTTATTTGGTGATGGAAAGGATATTATAGATATTGAAGAAGTAATGAAAATAGAATACACCCTACAGCGTACACTAGCACAAAAAAATAAATTGAAGCAAACTAATATTACACATTTTTTTAAATGTACCGGTGAATAACTATGTGTGCAAATATTTTCAATAATAAATGAAAATAAACTACACATGTGTACGTGTCTGTATCTCTTTACCTTCGCCTGTAACGACTTCCGGATATAACGACGAAAATAGAGTGGTCCCTTCATTGTCGTTATACCCGAAATCCACTGTATTTTGTAAAAGGTGATGAGCAGTTGCTATTAGGCTATTGTAATAGGCTAACTTAGATAAATTACAAACCGACCTACTAAAAAGTGAAAAATAAAAATATTTTTTACAAAAAAAAAACAACCGACTTCAAAAAAAAAAAACACTACAATGTGAAAAATAACTTTAATTTCGAAAGTCGGTGGCAAAAACTAAAATACAGATCCAAAGACACCGACTTCCGAAATTAGGTAAAGTTATTTTTCACTTTGTAGTGTTTTTTTTTAAGTCGGTTTCATTTTTTTTAATTTGAGATAGGTTTGCTCTTGACTCTAGTCTAGGTCAGAGATGACAGAGACAAAGAACGATGGAGCGAGCTTACCCAGAAGAAGCCTGTTCACTCTCACTTTGAAGAGATCGGGGTTGTATGCGTTCGAAAACACAGACGCAAGCAGAGTTCCACTTCTTTGCTGTGCGCAGCACAAAAGACATTTTAGTCTGTATAAGACCGACAAGCAGGCAACCTTGCGGCGATGAGCCAAGCTGTGAAGCTTGGCATCCATCCATTTTTTTTGCAAAAAGTTTTTTATTTGTAAAATATAGCATGGGCATTAACAGAGCCACTTTTGGTCACTGTGTACACAACGTGACGGCTTATATAAGATGAGTGACAGACATAGAGAAATGGAAGACGGAGGGATTTTGTTCAGCTCCACTCTCCTGGTTACCTATTGATTTATTACAGTGCCACACACCGATACATGTCGTAAATCTCTGGTGCAATCGGAGCATCCCTCTATCTTAATAGAGTGCCTTTCTCACAGCGATACTCTCCATTGCTATAGGCCCTGCTTCAATCTATCAAACGTTCTACCAGAATCCCGAGGCCTTACAAATGTATTGATGAGCCCACACGGTGCTCAGCCGCATACAAGGTGTATTGTACCCACTTGCGCATAAAGTGTATGCAATATCTAAGGCACGTAGGTAGTCTGTAGAACATTGGTAGTTCACCCTGCATGCGGACCGCATACCTACAGCTTGTGCGGCCGCAAAGCTATTGCGGTTGTCATCCGCATTCATGATACTACTCGCCACTGAATACCCTCAAATTGCAATTAGGTACTACAACCTTTTAAAGTGCACTAACCCTGTTAAGCGCAGTTATATTTAAGCGGCTGATGCAAATTCCTGTGTACACGAGGTTCAACGGGGAAGTTGGGACAGGGTATTTGCCTAACGAGTATAAGACTGATGGGCTTGCTAGTTTTGATTTATTAACATTTTTTTATAAACGATACATTAGTCGTGATGTTAGACAAAATGGCGGACATTATGATTACTGTCAGAGTATACTTCAAATGCTTTATATTTTAAGCTTTATGCATTTTGTACAGAAGTTAGTAAAGTTTCAGGGAGCCGCTTGATTAAAGAAACAGCCACACCTACCTATACGTACCTATTCTTTTTACTTCTTTAACACCCACATGGGCGAGGAGGATGCATCGTGAACAGTTATGAAAGTAGCTCGTTAAGTTTGTTACATCTGTGGGTACCTAAGTAACCCTTATAGCGTAGTAGCGTACTTATGAGAAATTTGGTTATACCTTTAATTATGATGCGTTCGAAGCTTATGTCTAAGATGTTATGTATTGGCAACTAAACTAGTCCATCTATCCTAGTTTAAGGTATTAGCTTCAAACATAATGTTAGTTAAACTTGTAGCTTAGGTACTTATTATGTTTACCATGCATGTGTTACCGGCAATCTGCATAATCCGGTATTCTATAGAATGCCTATAAGGTTCAGGCAATGTATGAAATAAAATTTATTCCATACTTTGCCTAGGTGTTCTATTTATACATTGTATAATATGCCTAGGCACTAGGAATATTCGGTATTGTATAGTATACAATACCGAATGGTCAACCAGCAATATGTGGTACGCGGTTGGCGGCGCGGGCAGTGAAAACGTTACAACAACTACTTGTCTTTATTTCCATGGAAGGTGGGTAGGCCTTTAGTGTGGGACGCAACTTGTGTCGATACTCTTGCGTCATCCCGTCTGCCTGGCTCGGCGTGCTGTGCTGGCGCTGCTGCTGCGGCTGCGGAAAACCTCAAGCGGTGAAAATATCTTATCGCTAATTAAAACCTTATCGGTAATTATATTTTCGAGACGTTTGGTGTTGAATCCCTCGGGCCGTGTGGTCCGAGTGCTCATGGTTTGTTCAACGAAATCTCCAAACGGCTGGTCGACACTTCCCGTGACCCAAGGGCTGGCAAAACCTTGGCCAGAGGCTAAGCATACAACGTGGCAACGCCGCCAGTCTCTTGGGTACATTACCAGTCGACAGCGATGCGGAGGAAAATTTCGACGCCATATTTAATTTTTTAATAGTTTTAGTTAGTTTAGGATATTGTATTTTTATGTTAATAATCTGTTTTAATTAATTACAACAACTTGACTTTGTTTTTGTTTACTCAATGTCGCGTATAATTTTGTTGTGTGGATACATAGTAGTGGCGTCAAGGGAGAACTATGGCATCCGATCAACGAATCACACTGATGAAAGAAAGGTTTTACCCAGAACTACGTAACAAAAGAGGATCCGCGAATACTAAAAATCGCGTGATCATTGACTACCACCGGTATGAAACATTTTTAACGGAAGTAAATACAGCAAAATCAGCCAAGAAGAAATGGCTACGGGATTATTGGTTATTGCAGCTTTATGATTCTATAACCGTAGGTCAACAACACAAGTTGATATTTCCTTTGCTTAGGATTTGTGAAATGTAGTTGCAAACAGCATTGCGATACCTACTCAAAGGTGCTTATGCGTTAAAAAGAAAATTCTATGTATGTACATCAAAATGTCATAACAGTTCTGCATGCAAATACAAATAAATACCTTTTATTTTTATTTGAAATTTATGTTCAGGCTCCTTCAGGTTTCTATTACTTTAAAAAACAAAGTTCCTTATGATAGGTACTCAAAGTTTTATTATTATACGTTCAGTAAAAAGTTCAGTGCCTCCCTATTACCATTACAATACAAAGTTCCTTTTCTAATTTTAAGCATAAATAATTATAATTAATACCTAAGCGTTCAGAGACGTTTGATATTATTTTCATATACAATGTTAAGTTAAAACTGTATTTGTTAGTAAAGTTGATTTCGAGTTAGCAAAAGATGTGTTAATTTTCATTCATTTTATACTTTACCTAATCATTTCGTGTCATTATATACAATACCGAGACATTGCATACATTGACTAGGCAGGGTATATAATGATAAATGATAGATAGAAAATTTTATACCATGCCTAGAGGAGCTTGTCATTGTATAGAATCACTAGGTTTTCTATACAATGCCTGAATTATATGCTTTTTTTTTAATAATCATAAACATACCTAATCTTTATTATCAAAAAGCCAAATACATTTGGCTTTGCCAGTAACATATGCACCTAAAGCTAACCTGAATATATCCAAATGGGATTTTTTATTTTAACATTTTTAATTATGTGTTATGTTAATTCTGTAAAGTACGGATGTTTATTCCATGTAGACTTCAATAAACGAGTTTCAAGTTTCAATACTTTCCGGATTTTTTAATTTTTTTATATTTGAGATAGGTTTGCTCTTGACTCTAGTCTAGGTCAGAAATGACAGAGATAAAGTCAACGATGGAGCGAGCTTACCCAGAAGAAGCCTGTTAACTCTCACTTTGAATCAAACAATTTTTAACGCTATCAATCTAATTAGATAAGTACAATTTTTTGTTTGTTTTATTTCATACTAATAATATATATCAATCAATCCTAAGCCTCGTTATTAGATTTCTACAGTATAGACGGGACAAATAGGTATAACAATGTGAATATGTTAAGAACGACAAACATTATCTATCTACCTCTAAATAGGTTTTAATGCGCGTTGTGCGTGTTTCCTTACTTGGTCACGCTCTATATGTTATGTGTGTCACAAAGGGGTGTTACATGGAGTAGTGAAATCATGGAGAGCTCATACGTTTCTCATAGGCGCAATATTTTGTTTGTAAGTTATACCTACGGCGAAAAATGGATGTGTTTTGGACAGATATTACCATAAAGAGATGTCGTCGACGCGTCTCATAATGAAGCGTGAGTGACCTGAAAATTATTAAACATGGTTGTTAAATCCTTCTTTTTCACTTACATACACATACCTACGTATGAATAGGTACAGGTAATAAACTTTTTTTGCATAAATTTTCGACGCATTAGGTAATCAAAAGTCCTATACATTGAACGTTATTCTTCAATACCTACTGTCATTATTTTGTCTCGGTACTGGGTATCCTTCATAAGCGAACCTACTTAGACGTTCACTTCATATGATTACTCCTTTTCCTCAACACTCAGTGGTCATTGCCACTTTGCTATACAAACTTGTGTATTAAGTAATAATTATATTGATGACATCAAACTAAACTGTGGAATTGAATAAGCTTGTTTATACGTATGCCATGTTTCGTTAAGCTACTTAAATATTCAATTGAGTTTTTATAGGGAGCAGAGAGAGGTACAGTGTATAAAAAAGTGATGACGAGTGAAAAAATAGGACCAATTAGGTAATACTTCTACGGGAAGAGGCTTTTTGTTTTTATGGTAACGGCTATTAAACTATTGCTTCTGCTTCTCTCGTATCGACACTGATGATTAGATTAGCTCATACCGTGGTGGATATACCTACTTTTATAGAAGTCAGCAAGGTGGCCGGAGTGAGGCTGACTGCCCAGAGTGCACTAGAGTCACGAGACTCAAGAACATTTAGGTATTGGCACTGTAGGCTACTCTTATAATATTTATACAATACGTTATTAAGTATTCATTAAAATATTTATTTACAATATCTAATAAGTAACACATACCAATAACTATTTAATAATTATAATTTCACAATTATTAAGTTACATTCACTTAACACATTCAGTGCGTTACGGGAAGTATTTGGTTGTAATTGAGCTTCGCTCTGTGCGGCAGCTAGTTGTCCTTGTTTTGCACTCCGTGCGGGGGTGATTACTTCAAGTATTCGTACAACTTTTAAGATATTGCTTAAAACCCCGTGCGACTGCAGCTATATATACACAAGGATGTAACCTATTGATTAGTACAACAAAAAAAAATATCTGTAGACTTTCCATGTCTCTGTGATGGTTTAAAGTCAAGATTACGTACGGGAAAATAGACGTCGTAACGCATATCAGGCATTCTTGATACGGGAAGTATGTGACTTGTACAGCACTGGAAGTAAGTATTAATCTAGCGTAGCCGCAGGGAAGGTGTTAAGCTAATCACAACAATTCATACAACATAATAAAATACACCGAAACATTATCATCAGCCAGTCTAGCGCCCGTGACAAAAGACACTGCTTTGTGCCCTTAGTGAATAATCTATTATAGTTGGTTAATGTATGGAAGATGCCATCTTCTTGCTAAGGACTCTAATAACAGTTCACAAAATTGGGAAATTCTCATCTGACTTTTTTATTTTTCTCTTTCTGTGTCGCATTTTTTCAAATCCTTAAAATATGGTCTACGATCAATAAAAACAATAAAAGCACTGTCTATCTAATCATCATCCAAAGTGACTAAAACTTAGTTCAAAGAGAAAAATTTTGTTGAAGATTTTCAGTCGTTCAAAAAAAAAAAAAAGAAAGATGGCAATGACCCAACAGCAGTTTCTAAACCTCCACAAAGTTATGTTTTCTAAAACAATACAAATAACACGTACTTTACGGGGCACTATTGGGTGCAATCAGAGTTCGAACATGGTAGGTAAAGCGAAAAACACAAAATGCTCATATTTGTTCGTCATCACCACCATCAACTGCCTTCTTCACCCACTGCTGGGTATAAGCCTCTCTTTTCTTGTGCCTATCCCCACGCTGCGGTGCCAGCCTCATCCAGATTTGACCCGTGATGGCAACAATTTCGTCCATCATACTTGTTAGTACTTAACAACTTCCCTGTCCCCATACAACGCATTTTTCACAGTTTTTTCTTCTGATGAGTTATATATAACATTCTTATATACCATAAAATATAATTTTCATAAATTATTACATGTAGATTTATCCTATTTTGGTTATTTTATGACTCATATGTGACTCATGGACGTAGGGCGAAAACTTCTCTCGTGAGTCATATATGACTCATTGGACAGGGAAGTTGTTAAGTATCATATCGTGTTTCCGGTTGGAGTAATCTATTTTTCATGCACTTGCTAGGATCCAATTAAGCTGAAATTTGGAATACTTATGTATCTTTGGTGACAGTATAATATAATGGTACCCTGGAGCTGCTATGACGATGCAATGATAACCGCGTCGTGTTTGGTCTCGTTGGATTTATCTTGACCCGAGATGGAATCTGGAATGATGACGGAATCCGTATGAGAAAGTTATTCAGTTTAATGGTCAGTACCACACACCCATTTTCTTTTTGTAGATGGGAAATCATCAAATGACTTCTCCCGCTCTGAGCGGAGCGGGAGGGCGTGTCTGACTTTTATTGACTAAAAGCCACCCGTGTTCCTTCTGTTGCCTGTGCCGGGGCCACGGTAACTCTTTCGAACATCCCGCAAACCACACACCCTTAACTTTATATTTCACGAGAACAGTATTGTTATGAATACCTGTACAAACACCTTTTAATCACGTCGGTATTTGTGTTGAATACTGCGAAATCTTCGATCAAACAGGCGAGGTGTCGTTTTGCGGATGCGGTATTTTTTTCCATTTTTTAAATTTTTTTTTATTTGAGATAGGTTTGCTCTTGACTCTAGTCTAGGTCAGAGTTGACAGAGACAAAGTCGACGATGGAGCGAGCTTACCCAGAAGAAGCCTGTTCACTCTCACTTTATAAAAACTTTTTTATTTATAAAATATTCGCTATATTATTCCTAGAACTATTAAGCTCTTTGCAATTAACGCTTTGAAAGACACTATACAATAGCAGTAATAATAATAAAACTTCTGTTGTGTCTCGTTTGCGTCCCGCAAAGTGTTATATATATTATTAAGAGAAAAACATGAAATATTCATTGACTATTTTTGATAACACTGTAGATTGGTTTCTATTTTCAATAATATCCATGTTTTTACCTCAGCATTTCATTCATACATGCTCTTCAAGCAATACATTCAACAAATAGTGAATCGTCTCAGGTGCAGTCGTCTAGCTCTTTGTTAGCAGATATCTAATATTACGTATTCCCAGCTTCGAAACAAAAGCCGAGAGCTGTTTGAACTTAACGTACGCCCTGTATTATTATTTTTCTTTTGTTCTTATAAACACCTATTATTCTTTGTTTAGGGGTTAGTGCTAAAAGACCGCTAGTAAAACACTGACTGCCGTTAGCAAATTACCGTGCCCGCTTTCAGATAATATTATTCAAACAACTAAATCCTTCACTATTAAACTACTGAGGATTACTATTAATCACGTCAAGATGTTTACCCTCATCCCACGTCAGTTTGGCGGGAATTATCTAAGTCGAGATAAATAGGAGCGTCGCTTTCTCGCGCGATTCACTCCCACTTGGACGCTATTTGAAAATCTCTTCGGTTCGTAACAGGGTTAGTTAGAATAGACCTGAGTAATCTTGTATATAAATGAATCAATTCACCAACGATCGGTGGCAATAAACATAATGAAGGAGCTCGCTTTCACTTTTGTAATTTGTTACCATCCCAAAATGTTGATTGGGGGAGCTGGATTTGTAGCTACTAAGTATTCTGTGATAGTGGTTTTTAGGTATACGATTTCATTTTCTCTACTTTATCACATTTGCTATCTAAATATCCTTTTTTAATACAGAATAAAAACAAAATGTAACTGCTTAGATTAAGGTGAGATAGTTACTTGTATTATGCCATCACAACAAACTAAAAGAAACGGGTTCCTATCATTCATCTTACCGCCTGTTAACAGGACAAAGAAAATTACTTTTTGTGAGGGAAAATAGTCAAGTTCTGTGTACTCATAATGTTAGACTTAATAGTTATTTATATAGGGATGCCAACTGGAGTTTCCTTTGCCTATCTGCGCGTCTGTCTTTAAGATGAATTTTTGCGCTTCTTGCACCGAGCAAAGCGCGACGATCGGCAAAAGTTTCTCAAATCAAAAGAGCAACTTTAGTCGAAACGATGCAATCGAACAGTTGTGGAACAGATCGTTGTTCAAGCAAAAGCGATTTTAAAGCATTGTTGTGTGTATAATCCTATAATTATTTATAATATTCCTACTACAAGTGTTTAAAATCTTTGACTAGGTCTTGCGCGCGTGCCGAATGTCCAAATTAAAAACACCTGAATTGTGTTAATTATCTAAGAGCAAACTAAGCACAAAAACGTGGTCGAACTAAAGCAATCGAGAAAGACTGCCAGACTTAGGTAGTAGGCAGCCAATACTGTTAACTAAAAGTAATTGCTAATAAAACTATCTGGTGCTTTTTAGGGTTCTGTACGGTTTTTCATTCGGAACCCTTATAGGATGACTTGGGTGTCTGTCTGTCTGTCCGTCTGTCACAGCCAATTTGCTCTGAATCTACTGGACCGATTAAGTTGAAATTTGGTACACATATCAATTTCTGTGACCCAAACAGGGACGTGTAACGTAAATAAATGAATTTTTAAAATGGTGGTCACTTTTGGGAGGCAAATAAGAAAATTGAAAAAAAAAGTTTTGCATACTGTACCGAGTTATATATCAAATGAAAGAACTTACTATGAGAGTCTCAAATATTTTTATTAAATAATTTTAAAATAAATCGTTTTAAAGCTATTCAAGAAAATCGATGAAAATTGACCATTTCCCCCGTTATCTCCAAAAGTGTTGAGTTTAAAATTTTGGAAAAAATACAGAAAATAGTTATACTCATATATTAGTCTTAAAATAAGATGGTAACTCTGTCAGTATTGTGCGTACAAACTTCCATTTATAGTTGGAATGTATGGGAGAACATGTTTTTCAAGTACAATGTTAAGTTTGTTCCTGGGATATATTCATCCCAACTACGGAACCCTTTACTGTGCGTGGTCCGACACGCACTTGGCCGGTTTTTGTTAAGGTTTTGCTCGTAAACTAACGTAAATCAGAATGAATGATTAGCGCTCTCTTTAAATATTCTTTTTAATCTGGCAACACATAAAACTGTTTTATTTTATGTCGGTTTTAAGATGTCAATTTGTAACAAAAGTGCGAGAAAGTTGTATTAGGATATAAAAACGGCTATAAATCCTTCCCATTTATACTTTTTCGTTTATTTGCGATCGACTTTGGAAGTTATTTTCAAGGTACTGTTTGTGGGGTGGGTGGAATAGGTCACGCTGAATTTATAACGGCTTTATTTTATTTATTGCATACTATATCTTATTCTTTGACTTATTTTTTATATGTCTGCTCATCGATCGCCATTTTATAGTTGAGTTGGTCGCTTTTACCTTCTTATAAAACATGCCCCGGAATTAACGCACAACCTCTTAAGTGGTCATTGTACTCATCAATATGAACAACTTTTACTATGGGACCAAACTTGAAATCGCGAAAAGAAATCAGCTGTTCCATACATTTATGATCGCATCACGCATCAAACTGTAGGAGCCAGCTGATTTTTTTTCACGATTTCAGGTTTGGTCCCATAGTAAAAGTTGTTCATAATGATGAGTACAATGACCCCTTAAGAGGTTGTGCGTTAGTTCCAGGACATGTTGTATATCAGCTTGTTTGTAAGTATTTATCTTCAATTTAGACTAGTAGCGTACAGATGACGTACCGACATACCGTCAAGCTGGTGTTAGCTAAGTCTGTTTATTTTTGTATCTACACTAAGACACTAATATATAATACTAGCGTCCGCTCGCGACTTCATCCGCGTAAAATTTCTTGTTCCCCTAACCCAGCCTGTCGCATCGCATCGCCTGGCCGCGCTGTTACTTCGTTATCGCTTAGCGCTCGTTCTTCCTTTTTTTTTGTTTTTGCTCGACTTCTGAGGGTCCTAGCGTAATGTTACATACGCTATAGCCTTCCTCAAGAATTGGACTTTATAATGTAAAAAGAATTTTTTAATCCGAATGGTAGTGACAGAGATTAGCGCGTTCAAACAGTCAATAAAAAATAAAATTAGTAGGTAACTAATAGACTAAGCGCATTAGTCTTACTTTAAGCATTTTTATACCCGTCGTAATTTTTAAACGAAAGGTCCGAATTGAATAATTCAAAAAGGAATTTACATGTACTCAATCAACCTTGATGATGAAACTATTTATTTGGATAAGGATTAATACCATGTTTATGAAAACACCTTCGCAAGTAATGCATTATTTTATAACAAATTTGTTTTTTTTTGTTTTTATTTAAGATAGGTTTGCTCTTGACTCTAGTCTAGGTCAGAGATGACAGAGACAAAGTCGACGATGGAGCGAGCTTACCCAGAAGAAGCCTGTTACCATTAAAAATGTTATAGTGAGCCAACCTTAAAAGATAGACATATGCTATTGCGGCCTTTTTTTAGAACTTTTTAAGAGGAACAATCCTGTGATACATGATTTTTGCGTAACTTTAACTGTTTACGCAGCGCACGCAACGGAAGCTCGCAAAAGAAATAAATTTTCCCCGTTTTTGCAACATTTTTCATTGATGCTCCGCTCTTATTAGTCGTAGCGTGATGTAATATAGCCTATAAGCCTTTCTCTATAAATGAGCTATCCAACACTTAAAGAATTTTTCAATTCGAACTCAACTGCATACAAAGTAAACACGCTTTATCTACGAAAAGTCACTGACCAACGGTGCGGTGCGGGGCATGGCGGCGGCGGTGAGGGGTGCAGGTAGGTAGGCGCAGGCACTTTAGTCGGAGAACAGTACAAACTCAAAGTTGAGCGTTGTTAATTAAAAGATCACTGATTGAATGATAAATCACATAATATCAAATCACAATCAGAATTTACATCATCAATAGAGTCAAATTTTTAAATTTTCAAAGTGTCCGTTGTTAATTATGCACAAGTGACCTCGTCTTATTAAATTTTCACGGACTCCTCGAAACAAGTCCCCCATCTGCCATTATTTTTAGTTTGTCGAAGGCATTAATTATTTTAATTTTTAAATCGTCCACAGTGTTCACTTCTCGTGCATACACTCGTTTTTTACGGCCCCCCACAAAAAGAAACACAGTGGCGTCATGTCAATAGCGACTAAAATTTTTCATAAAATTACGACAATGCGCGCGCGGCTCGTCTCGTGATAAAAAAATTAGCACGTGCTCTCCTCAAAGGGCGCCGATGCACTGACTGACCTATTTTATTATCGAGTCCGAGACTTTTTGCCGAAAAAATTCCGCTCACACACACACTCGCAATTGTCTATGCACCACTAATGCATAATTTGCATAAATAATATTTCTTTTTCTTTCTCAATCTGCCTAGCCTTTTCCCAACTAATATGGGTCGGCTTCCAGTCTACAGATTTTCGGATACAGCTGAATACCAGTAGGCGTATTTTACATGGAGCGACTGCTTGTATGACCTCCACAAGCCAGTAACTGGGTAATATGATACCCCTTGGTAAGACTGGTTGTCAGACTTTCGGGTTTCTGACGACCCGTAATGACTGTCAAAGATCCACAATGACAGCCGGGATCAACGGCTTAACGTGCTTTCCGAGGCACGGAGGAGTCTCGATATGTAAAGATGGTCACCCATCCACGGATCAACCCCGGCAAGCGTAGCTTAACCTGATGGATTGACCCGTGCGGTTGTTATTACTTAGCCACGAGCTTCTCATTTCTTTTTCTTTCTAATTGTAGGATTTTGTGCCATTGGGCGGGGTGCGTTAGAGTGGAATCGTATAACACCTTTCTCTGTCTTTCAAGCATATTGAGACGCAGAGAATAGAATCATATGTTTTGCACAGGTTCTTGACCTTACAATGTTTACCTATTATTATTACGGACTCAGATCTACATCATGTTGAAAAATAAGAAAATTAAAAATAAGTTCCTGTGGCTAAAGTATTCATTGGATTTGATTTATTTTTTGTATACGGGTAAAAAACATGATTCTCTTTACGTGGTTTAAAGAAATGTCATTGTCTGTTCCACCTTGTATACAATACTGAAATAAACAATATAGTCTGTTATACAGTAAAACGGTTGTTTATAGGGGCAGGAAAAGTGTAAATCAATAAAATTAAAAAAGTAAAGTGCAGAAAAAAATCGTAGGTAGGTACTACAACAGAGTGAAAATTATAATCGAGTATTTACAAAATATGTTGAAAAAGCCTGGGTATCGGAGTGCTATCAGCACTGTGCTGCTATGGGTCTCTCATAGCACAGCATCATGCTGAGTGGAAGCCTTCTTGCTACAGTCACGATGTGCAGCTGCCGAATATTTCTGTTCTGTGCTCGTTATCTTTTTTATATGCACGTGTTTCAGTGACAAATAAACCAATATTTTTTCTTTCACAATACATTGCGAATGGCTATTCCAGAAATGGCTTAACTATTATGCGAACATAGAGTTAATGCCAGCAAAGATTGTGGGTTAATGCTGTGTTGTGTATGTATTTAGTTGGTAAGCCTTTCAAAGAGAACCATAAAGAATCAGAATAAAAAGAAAAAAATTAAAATAAATACTAATTTAAAATAAACTTATTTTTAATAATAAGCCGTAATATGTTTTTAATTAACTATCATAACTGAAATTGTCGATAATTAAAGTAGGAAAATAATGGTGACGGAAGTAAATTCAATTTAAACGAAAATAATAACAGTGGAATTATTTTCGAGGTGAAATGTGCAGCGTTCTACCTCAACCAGATATTGCAGAGGCAAGCTGGTACTGACGTGTATTGTGCTGTGGCGAACTCTGTAAATTGCTTTTCGTGACGATAAATATTTTAATCTGATTGGTGGTCTGTAACCAATTAATTGTGGCTTTAATTTCACCTGAAAGAGTAATGTACTGCATTTTTATGGTGACTTCAGAAACTTGGGTCAAATGTTTTTAAAAAACAGACACGCAACAAAAAATATACCTACCTGATAATATGATAGTCACACGTTTTAAACGATTGTTTTGAAATTAATGCCTTCACAAATCATCGCCTAGCTCTTTGTTCACTCAATTGCTTATCATCGACAGAATCGACAGCATCGAACTTTGGGATACTTGAAAGTAATTTTGCTCTTCAAAGTACAAAGTAGTTTGAAGAGCAAGTACTTAATTGGCTATTCATAAGGTGTCAAAAGACTATATTTTTTTCACAACCTCAATTGCGTGGCGCCGATGAATTTTAATAAGCTCGTCTATTATGATTTCGTATTTGTCTAGAATATCTTACCTTGGTCAAGAATTGATTTGTGCTATTACTTTTTACAAAAGAGTTTTCTCTCCGAATACACTACTTATAAAGTCAAGGCGCATCCTCAGCTGCACTTTCCATAAAAAAGTCTCCCGTCTTACCTTTAGAATTCAGAATATTTTAACTTGATTATAAAACTAGCATCTATAAACCATCGGTAAGTAAATAGTGAGTCGAAGTAGAGTGTTGCAACTCCAACAAGACGCTGTTCATTTAAAGAGTTGTGTAACTCTCTGGCACTGGTGAAGTTTGTCTTGGCGCGCGGCAGCAGGCGGTGTAACGTTTTAACTTAGAATACTTTACCGATGGCGTTTATTTTCTTTAAAATATCTTTCGGCTCCGTCTCTGTTAAAAGTACTTCCAAAAGCACGTAATAATATTTCACCGTAAAAGGTATCATCCGCTTTTATTATGCCCTGGTTCAACGTTCTGTCTCATTGTCTTAAATCCACTGCAGCCGTCCTGCGAAATGAAGTCGACGACGTGTTGTCCTGAGACGCTTTGATAGAGATAAGGCACAGAAACTTGTTTTTCAAGATCGAGTTTTAATTTACCGAGAGTAATTGTTGTTAGTAGCTGCACTTCGCGCGGAAAGATAGAGAAAATAAACAAAGGTTTTATTTTCCCGTGAAAGCCTTCTTGACGAGGGTCGCTCTGTGTTATTCAGCATCGAAATGAAATGAGGTATAAAAACTAAATTAAATGCTAATTGGGAGATTCAGCGAAGGCAGGGGGAACGGATTCGATCGCCTCGTTCGCTTGCGCAACGATATTGAGCAGTAAGGTGTAATGATGCGCAAGACAAATCCAATTATACTGTGTAACTTAACGTCCGCCGACTATCCATAAATTAATTGACAAAACGCGCAGATCAGTGTTCCGGTACTGCTCGTTTTATACCCAGCCCACAAATATGTAGGTAACTAGTTTAGGCACCTAATAACATAAATACGTATATAGCTGCCGGGCAAATACGGAGCTGAACCTTTCCGTTCATGTAATAACGGGTGGCTGAGAGGAGTTTTTCCCGTTTATTGGGTCGTTAGGATATAATTTCATCTCGTGTTTATGACGTCATAAAAAGTTTGCAGCGCTGATACAACCACTGTCAATTACCGGCCCCCGCTTCCCTTGCGACTTTTTGATTTGGAAATTTGTTTCTTTAGAGATCATTCATTCATCAGCCCGCCTTACTTCTTATGAAGTAACAACTTGGTCAGGAGTTACAGCGTTTTCAATTACGTCCATAAAGTCGAATGACCATTCTCTGCGTCGTAGTTTTATGTTTTTTATTTTTTGTTTATGTTGACGAAACAGGTAGGTAATATACATAATTGATTGGCACTCAAGTAGAGACAGATATTTTTTTTAACTTGGTTTTGATTTAATTAAAAACCTGAATTAAAGCAGGTAGGAATTATATAAAAATTATGCTAACGCTACCCCGGGAAGCCATTAGTGTCGACTCTAACCAGTTAGACTCGACATTACCGGGTAATTTACTTGTTAGGGAGAAATTAAATAGGACGTGCCAGGTAAGTAGGATTGCATTTCTTTTATTATCCCAGAACCTGAAAATGAGTGGGTATCATAGGTTTAGTATAAACTTACTATGTATTTACTTTACTAAATCTATGGTAGGTATAGACTCGCGAAGTTTAAGGTAGGACATTCACTATCAACGTAATACCATTTTGTAAGTCATTGCAATATAACTTATCTCGGTAGGGTAAGGTATAAATTAGAATGATTGCCGAGATTTTTATCAAACTCACGGTAATCATTCTAATTTAAGGGCGTCACACACACAGAAGATAATATGAAATATATATTATCTTCGACATATCGCTCACCGTACAATTTAATGGAGCACAACATACACTGAAGATAATAATATATATATTTCATGTTAGAGTATCTTAAGATACTGGCCGATTTGCAAACGTTATATAGTCGAGATAGTTGGCGATTTTATCTTAAGATAAACAACAGGATGTTCTAATATTCGCTTAAAAATAAAATGACTTTTGGGTAACCTTTGTTAAAGCGTTAAATATTTTATTATGTGTAAGTACTTAGTTAGTGAAATACAAAATATTGCTAACTAACATTTCTTATAGTAATGTGATGGTAAAAAAACAGTGAAGACATTTTTATAGTATTTACTGCGTTGTGTTAATATCCTACAATAATTTGCATGGCGCCTTAGCTGCGCTGACAGAACATCATTTTTAGGATTTACCTAAAGATGATGTTCAGTCAGCGACAAAAGTCGATGACCATTCCGGATTTTGGTTGATTATACCATAGAACCTAATTATTATTTTAAATCTATTCTATTATACTACAAAAATATAATACAGCTGAAGAGTGTGTTTGTTTGAATGCGCTTTACTCTGGAACTACTCGGCAGTGAGATTTGAAAAATTCTTGCATTTTTAGCCTAATTCTTGAGAAGGTTATAGGCTAACATCACGCTATGACCCTTCGGAGCTGAGCAAAAAGAAAAAAAGTCAGGCGCTTCATTATGCGCCCCCATGCGCTTTTGCGTTTTGTTAGAACTTACTCATACAGTCTGTGATAGAAGGTATAGCGCCACTCCTCTAATAGAAGGTATAGCGCCATCCGCGTCCAGTACAATAACGCATTCAGGGCGGTGATGGGGCTACCCCAATACTGCAGCGCCTCGGGTATGTTCGCAGAGGCGCGCACTGACTGCTTTCACACGACCATGCGCAAGCGTACGGTCCTTGGTTCGCAGGGTATGGGTTAGCCCCAACATCGTACTGGCGATGACTGCGGGAAGTCTGGACAGCCGCTTCGTCCAGCACTGTTCCCGTAGACATATTGCTGTACCAGTGTCGGAGAGAAGGTATTAATTTTATTAGATGATTTATGTTGATGTAATTTTATTCGATTTATTTTGATTTAATTTAATTATATTTGACCTTAGTTTTTATGTGATTTATTATACCTATACTTATATATATGATTTATAATTTATGTTTGACAATGGGTGTTATTTACCTGAAATAAATGAATTTATTTATATTATTACAAAAACTGAACAGTCTGTGCAAGGGACAAAACACGCTCTCGCGATATATTATAGTATCTTAGGTGTGTGCGGTCGGGTAAGATAATATATCTTTACTAACCTACCCTTTACATTAAGTCTCATCATTATATCTTTACATTAAGTGCTATAATATATATTATCTTCGGTGTATGTGACGCCCTTTATACTTTTTAACAATGGGATAAGAGGTACATTGCAATGACTTACTAATGGGTTTACGTCATTCAAATTGGATCGTGCTGCTTTAAAGATATAAATACCTACATTCAATACTGTAACTACATATTATGTTAAATCCTAAAAACAAACTGGGTGTACGAGAGATTTAGTGTTTGGCACCGCATATTATAAAAGAAATGATACAATACACCAGACAATACCACCAAGCTAAACCGGCACAATAAAAGCTCTGTATAATAAAGGGAAGAAGTCTTTTCAATATTAATAACCGAAAAAAAAAAAAATGCCAGCCAAGCATATGATCCACGATCTCAAAGGTGTGAGATGACATAATGGCGTATGAGGCCGACGCGTCTCGCCTTCAGACAATCCACGAACATGAGCCGTTGTGTGATTGATGATCGACTAATATGTATTCTCATTACCTAAGCCCCGTGTTACATAAAAGATACCAGGTACTTCGTACGCCTCCCAATAAATCCGAGTACGTATTATACGGCTATTTGAAATTTCGTTCAGCTGTGATATTTGAAGCGTTCTTTTGACTTTATAGGCTTTTCGTGGTTTCCTGAAAATATTAAAGAGAGGTAGTTAAGTGATTGAATTTCAAAAGTTATAAAGTGGACAGAGAGAAGTAGAAAGAGAGTAGGGAGGCCTTTGCCCAGCAGTGGGACAATAACGGCTAGTAAAAAAAAAGCGTTTTATACGTGTAAAAAGTGAAGGCTTATTATATTTTACAGAGTTCTGTCTACAGATATCAGAATAACTGAATGATTACCCATCGTTTTCATGTAAAATAAAATATTATAATGGAGAAGTTATTTAAATTTTGTCGGGTGCCATAGGTATATAATAAATGCCTCATTGGTAACTAAAGAATCGTTGGTCGTATTTCCTAAAATACATGTATAATTTACATTATTATGAAGATACACTCTCATTTTCATAATTAATTAAAGGCATGTATTTAATCGAACCCCAAATAATTCCCATTTTGATTTTCTTCTTCTCCATATTGGTTCTGAAATCGTTACGCTAATAGTAGTATAGTAGTAACTGCGATCAACTTGGATGTAGCGCGCGGCGGCCGCTGGTGGGGCCTCGCTCGTTTCGCTCGCTCGGCTCGCGCGTGTTTGGTTACAGATTTAACCTAACCCAACCTGTTTAGTCGTGGTAACCTATGATCGTCCTTTCGTAACGTGCCCTATAATCGTCTTTTAGTAATGTGGCCTAGCCTAGTAAGTGTGACCAATTTGGATGTGGCGATCGCCAAGCGCTGCCGCGCCCTCTTCGCTTGCTCGGCTTGCGCGTGGTTGTCGCAGTTCTAATCTAACGTAAGCCATTTATGGTCGGGATGCCCTAGATTAGTTACGGCGACCAACTTTGAAACAAGCCAGAAAATGAAGAACAGGCTCATTTACAAAAAAAAGGGTTTAGCATTAGAAGACCAAAAAGTTTTTAGAGCATCAACTTGATAAATACTTACATTGTTCATCATAGTCAACATAGAATAGTCTAGCTAGACACAGGTACAAAAGTAATAGGGAGTAATATTCTATTACAAATTGCGGTTTCCCTAGCGTTTTCTCCGAATCCTAAATAGTACTATGTTCCGTGATAAAAAAATACATTACATTCTCTTCGCAACAAAATAAAGGGGTAACTGAATGTTTGCAAACACTGTGCCAACAAAAACCTGTAACATATAAGAAAATGTGGAATGAAGGTATTACTTTAGCCACAATACAGAAAGTGGAGCTTTGCTCCATATAATATGAAGTTAATGTTACTGAATTCCGCAGATTAGAACAGGGGTTTGCAATTATTGTATTCGAGTAGACAGGCAAAAGTAATACTATATTTTTACTTTCTTCTATTTTCTTTCTTTCCAGCGTTGTTTTTATTCTGTGCTTAATGTTATAGACTTATTAGAAATGTGACTATTTAGTGGTATGTCCTCATCGATGATGTTTCGAGTTTTAGACTGATTTATGCTGTGTTACAACATTTCAGTTATATAATATTATCAGTTGAGTGATGTTACTGACACCACCCTATAAGTTTAATAATCCTTACGTTATCTTCTGTTACATTAGAATTCAATTCTAAACCAGGTGGAACTGAAATCAACTTAAACTGTCGTATAGCAAATAGAACATTACATATAGAATGTGAGAATGAGAGAGAATGCTTTGCATGCGACAAAACAGTTTGGTGGTTTCTTCACTAAGCAAATTGTGTGAGTTTGGAACAGTAACTGCTTTGGGAATGAGTGTACGAATTTAGATGCTATAAAATTATGTGTCTATTGGGATTCAAGGTAGATTGAGCGTAATGTAAAATATACTCAGACCTAAACGCTTGATGACATTAGAAAGCTTGTTTAAACCGGATTCAGTTTTTAGTTGAGAACGCGTCAAACGGACTTGAAAGAAAGAAAGAAAGAAAAATAGGTTTATTTGTCACAGAAACACGTGCATACAAAACGATAAGAATAATCAGAAAAATAAAACAATATAGAACCACATTATAATCACGAGCTCAAAACAGAAATAGTCGGAAGCTGCACGTCATGACTGTGACAAGAAGGCTTCCACTCAGCACGATGCTGTGCTATAAGGGACCCACAGCACAGCGCTGATTTTCAGCTGATTTTGAACGGTGTAAACAATCAGTTTCATCACAACATATTGGTAACATTTCGCGCCATGCTCCACTAAGAACAGGAAACGTGTAAATCAGGGCATTAAGCTTTAAACCTTCCTCAATTTTTAATAAAAAAAAAAAAAATAGATTTCATATATATGAATATGTTCAAGTAAAACTTCGTTTTTAATAACAAGTAATTTCGTGTACCGGTAACCGTGGTTAAAAATAGGTCAACCAATCTCTCCCGTGGGTGTCGTTGAGGGTGAGGGGGGATTAACTCAGGTTGATGGGTAACAGAATGTATGCACCTACAGAAATGGAGGTCAACCGCTCACAAACCTGACAGTTTCGATCGCTAATAAATTAAGTATCATGCAACGATTTCGTTTTAACTGCCAATTAGACTAAAGAATAAAATTGACTGCTCGAGATACGCGGCACATTTACTTAGCTTTATTTACTGTCCTTAAGGAACTATTCACTAGTCATTCGTTATGTTCAAATTGAAATACCGATAAAATATAAGCTTATCAGAATTGAAAACGTTAGTGCGATGTTCTTAGTGATGAATTAAAAAGTTCGAACGATCGTGATTTCAGAATCGAACGAGAACGGAATTTTGAAATAGAAAATTCCAGTAAAACAGAGGTTGGTCGGTTCGTATAAATTAATTTCGACCTGACCCGCGTATTAATATTCAGACCACTCTCAAAGTTCGCTTTAACTGCGAGCGGAAATACTCCAATTTATTAATTTTACCGGCATTTCTTCCCGCGAGGGCTCAATGGATTACTAACGTGTCATTACACACATTTGCTTTTTCATTTTATAAAAAAAATAAACACTCTATAATTGACCATTTATATCGTGGTTTTAAATTCGAATTCATAATTTTAATTATTAGGACGTTACGCCCCAAATATTATTCATTAGTAAAGATGGAGTTAATTATGATATTGCTACTGATAAATTTTAATATACAGAATCGTTTTAAATGTACTTTGTGTAATGGTGTCCGTACAGTAATGCGATTGAAATGGCCTAATTTATTCTTTTCGAATCGTGCCTACAATTGAAAGAATGGAAAGTAAATCTACATAAATACAGAATAAAAGTGCTTTTAACATGATGATCTTTTGAACAGAATGGCCAATTAGTACGTTTTATTAAAAGCTAGGAACGTGCGCAACTTTATTTTTCTTAAGCTTTGTGTTCAGTGGGCCCATATCATATTAAGTTGAAACATAGTGGTACAGCATGGGCTTTTAATAATAATAAGAAAACAGGGTGCAGCTTGCACATTCATTAACTAGTTTAGTAAAAGCCTCAAAAATGATGTCATTTAAAAATATTTATAGGCTTGAATTTATGATACAAATGGACGCCAATCTGGCGATCGTAGCAAATTGCTACGGCATTGCCTACGCCGTAGCTCTGTGAGTAGCCTTGTAGGACGTGCGCGACGATTTCAAGCTTCTAGTGAACTTTAGTCAAGAAAGAAATACGTGTGTGTATGTAACTTGGTAAATGTTAGAAAGAAAACACGTATCATAACAGAAATCAATTGCACAACAAAGCCCTCCAATACTGTTTTGTCTTCTATCTTAGTAAGCTCAACATTTAGTATTTATTTTAATTTTAATGACGTTCCACACCTGGTTCTAAACCGTATCGTACGTGCTTCTACCACGCGATACAAACTTATAGTGGTGCAATAAAATGAACAGCCAGGTTCTTCAGACATGTATATACCGAGCTTAGTTCGAGTCACAAAAATACTTCGAAAACAGTTTCCATTTGGTGAGCAGCAGGTGTCCTTCGCAATCCCATCGTCAGCGGATTAGTCCATTGTACGGATATAAATCTTTGCCGACCGAGAGGGCCAATGCTTACCTCGTTCTTTTAGAGACGACAGGATCCGACGAGCGGAGTGCCATTGTACCTGTCTCTTATAATAATCGACGAAACAATCCTTTCCGTGCGTGCCTTCCGAGATTGCTTGTTCACGTCAACTAAATCCACCGCGATAGCATTATGTAGGTAGGCGTAATTTGTAATATTATTAAGTTAGTGTTGGCAGATGTCGTTAGTAAATTATGTTTATCCGACAGGACGCAGCTGTAGACGGGCGGCACTTAATCCCCCTCACACGGCGTTGCGAACTTACGAGAACAGTGCGTCAAAGGGAAATGTGAATAATGACAACGGCTTTCTGTGTTTACACTGGTTCACCTAGTCACAAAGGAATAGGCCTAATTGGGAATATCGGCTCGCCATTATTTTGGACATATTCCGATATGGTACTGTTTCCGTCTGCAAGTACATGTGTTCACGGAGAACAGAATGTGTCGCAGGTGTGATCATTTACTTTAACAACGCAATAACTAGGGAACTGTCGGCGTAGATCCGCAGAACATGACGACATTATCACATTGTACGTGCGTCACGTTACCGCGCTACAAATATTGACACGGTATATTTATTGGCGTGTTGAGACATACAATGTTTTTAATCAGAAGGTACGGCAAGCGTACAGGGATGTTTTATTTTTCTTGTAATAACATTGTTTGCTAGTCGGTATCATATTGAAGGATATATATTTTCGAGTAAATGGAAATTACTTGGTTTGTGTCGAAATAGAAATATGAAAGTTTTGTGGAATTTTCGCAATGGATTTTTTTGACAACAAGCTTAGTTTTACATTTCCTTCCTTTGTATGTTATTTCAGGTAACCGGAGTAGGTACCAGTAAATCAAACTTTGTTTTGAGAATGAATAAGGATTATTTTGAGAGTCATATTTAGCTGGAATTTTTGTCCGCGATGGGAAAACAAATTAGTGAACCTATTTGTCTCGATGGCTTTATATCCGTTATAAAATATAGTTTATAAAAATCTTTGATTATTGTAAATAAAAAAAATAGAATCGTGCTTAACCAAAGATGCTACCATCATTGGGTTTCTCATTTTCCAGAGAAAAACCGGGTTTTGATTAGGGCACAATGGAAGCTCACGTTTCACGTTTGAATAATAGAAAAAATAAACTAAAAAGGAAATAAATAAAACGCAGCGTTAATACGCCTTACTTGTATTATTTTATGTTATTATTTCACTGTTCTTTTGTAGGTCAACGGTGTTCTTTTGTGTTGCCCAATCCTTCGCTCAACGATCGCTGCTCCAGCCTCGTTTGAAGTAATTATTTCCCGGTGTTCGAAATCTAAATAGTGTGAAATCGTGAAAAGATAAAACCCTTTCCGATCATCAATAAAATTAACTGAGCGCCCATGAGAGAATTTATGTTAGCAAAAAGTAATCTTAGAAGAAATAAATGACATATTAAATTTAATTGTCGCTCGTAAGAAAAGGGTGGAATGTCCTTTCCATGTAGCTTCCGAACATCGATTAAATGTCGTGTTTGAATTACGAGCCTTTAAATCATACTTAATGGTGAGTACGCATATTCTCGTTCACAATTTATTGGATGATAGTAGAATATATATCAAAAATCTACCATTGCAGGTAATGGTTTCTTCGCGATAGCTTTTAAGTTATATTTTATGATAGAGTGGTGAGATTAGTTTGAAGTTGAGTAGGTAACTTATGATAATGGACCTTGTACGGCCTTCTGGATTACGTGTATATTGCTGAAGAGGTTGTTAACTGCCTATTCTCAATTTAGGCAAGAATTTCCTTCACCTTTAGCTGGGGTTCATCTTAGATTTAAGGAACATCAGCAGTTAGTTCCACGACGATGTTTTGGTAGGACTGTTTTTATTGCAGAGTCGTATCTTATTTAGACAGAAATTAGATTTAGGCGATTCAAAATCATTGAAATACTGCTGTTGACAGATCGAAACAAAAACACATCGTTAGCCTAAACAGACGGTCCTGTAATCTGTTTAACTTCTGATTGTTGATATTTAATTACGACCAAATTGGACGGTAGATGATCGATCGGTTTCATTATACTGACTTCCGACGGCTCTCAGCTACAGGCTTACGTCAATCTAACGTCAGTTAGTCCTGACATTATAATCAGCATGTACCTATTTGTTTGTATGTAGCAAGCTTGCAGCTGTTCGGTTATCTAAATACGAGATGACATACTAACATAAATACACATCGATTGTATAATTGTATACTACAAAATTGTATAACATGGGTTACATCTATAAACTAACAAAAATAGATTTACAAAATGAATCTGTTTTTAAGAGTGGTATTGATTATACCGGGAAAAATATTTGGAACAAAAATTATGTAGGTAAGAGTTTTAGCGCGTCTGGACTTTAAAAGAGACTGTGACCTCTGAGTTTGTTTCGGCCTTTCTTCTCAGAGTAGTCAGATAGGAAACGCGCGCCGGCCTCATTTAGTTAAAAAAAAAAAATGTTTGACATGTAAAAGTGTTTGTATAAACCTACTTACAGAAATAAAATCATTTATCATTTAGCGAGCATCATAGGTAGTTTTATTTTATTTATTTATTTTGAAATGGAAGAGAAATTTATTCATATTTTTCAACTCAAAATTACTTTGTCAAGGATTTTTTCGTTAGTAGAATTTCTGCTACTGCCTATACGCCATTTTTAGCCCACCGAAATCGTATCGTCCCGTTCGAGCGCAACCAATTAAAGGCATTTCAAACTTTCCTGACAAACTAGAAAAGTAATCTCGTCAAGACAGTTTTACCGAATTGTCTTTTTCGTTAATTGGAAGTTAGAATGAAGAGATGCAATCACTTCGCACAAGCGTCTTCCTGCCAGAGGAAACTACCAAAACAATGAAGTTTAAATTAGTTCACTAAAATTAAGTAGATACCTACGCATTATTGTGGTATCCATATTGAACTCCCTTATCAAAACTTGTTATCTATTGTATCGGCAATAGAGGAGTTTGCTTGTAAATAGTAATACCGTATAAACATCGGGCGAGGTTAACTTAACCCTAGTTAGATACGTTATTATCTATATACCGTTGTGTACGTGCTGGGGTGTAAAAGTTTATAGCTCTGTGTAGGTTCATATTGCGTTATAATGGCTTGTCTACACGTCGCGTCGGTTCAAGTCGCGTTGTCGCTCGTCTGTCGACGTGTGTCAAAGGCGAATGCATCTGTATTAATTTTTCATTTAGCTTGCAGCTGCGATCGCTGTGAGAGTGAAAACAATATTCCGAGAGTAGATAAAACGATACAAAAACCGGCCGAGTGCGTGACGGGATGAAGGGTTCCGTAGTTATGAATATATCCCAAGAACAAAACGGTGTAGTTGAAAAACATGTTCTCCCATACATTCCAACTGCAAATGTAAGTTTGTACGCAAAATATTGACAGAGTTACCATGTTATTTTAAGACCATAGATTTCTTATAGGTTTTTCTTTAATCTATAAGTATATAACAATTTTCTGTATTTTTTCCAAAATTGTGAACTCAGTAGTTTCGGAGATAAGGGGGAAATGGTCAATTTTCATCTATTTTCTTAAATAACTTTAAAACGATTTATTTTTAAATTATAAAAAAAAAATATTTGAGACTATCACAGTAAGTCCGTTCATTTGATATTTAACTAGGTACAGTATGCAAAACTTTTTTTTCAATTCTCTTATTTGCCTTCCAAAAGTGACCCCCATAATTAAAAATTCATGTGTTTGGGTCAAATAAATTGATATGTGCACCAAATTTCAACTTAATCGGTCATAATCCGTTAGATTCGGAACAAATTCGCTGTGACAGACGGACAGACAAACAGACATACGAGTGATGAAGGTTCCGTTTTTCCTTCTGAGGTACGGAACTCTAAAAAACCGAAATCGAAGTCGTCCACCGGGACGGATTAATAAATAAATTGGAAATAAAATATTAAAGCCTATATTAAAGTCAGCTCAGTGGGTCAGGTCTAACGGATATGAATAAATATGAGTATGTGTAAAGTAAAAATAAAAAGTGTGTTTTAAAAATAGTCTCAAAAACGACCAAAGATTTTACATGACTAGGATTGATAAACGGATTGATAAATGCTTAGCTGAAATCGTTCTTAATCGTACGATTACTTGCAATTTTTGCGCTTTGTGTACACAAAACGCAGAACAATGCAATTACTACAACGCCTTCGGCAGACGCCATATCCACAGTTAAAGGATATGACGTCTGCCGAAAATAAACTATTCTTAAAAAAAAACAATAGTAAGTATATACAATTATAACTACACCATTATACTGAAAAAGCCTCAACAAAATTGTAGGTAGAATCTGTCTACGTCCAGAGCTTACGCACGTATTATTAAACACATAATATTAAATTACAATGTGCTCGAGCCCTTAGTCTTCCAAATTGCAGAGTGAAACTTTTTCAAAGTGCGTATGAGCTTCATAATGATGACATTTGATACGCAAACGTACGTAATCTGGAGATTGTAAAGTAATCTTTGTTAACAATGTGAGTTCTCTTTTGTTTTCTAAGAACTGTCTACTTGTGTTGTGTGTTAGTGTTTTACTTAATTAACGTGTTTTGGCTTATAATCTTTGATGATAAGGGAATGACAGAAGTGATCACAACAGCGCAGTGTCGGTTTAAGAACTTTTGATTAACGCGGTAATAAGTAGTCAGGAGCGGCGAAAGCTATCAAACGCAGAGTAATCTAAGAACTTCGGTAAGTAAGTACCTCCAGATAGAAGAATAGCAAGGAAATGGCAATTTTCCTCGCTAGTAATTCGTTTCTAACACGCTATTTTTCCATTATCCAATATCAATATTGTTTTGTCTTCATCGCTCAGAAATGGAACTCTGAGACTACCTTAATGATAGCATTGCATGACGTATAAAGGAAGTTCTACGTTCAGCACTCGTTTGTGCCATCTCGTGGTTCATGTGGGTCACTTTTGTTAATGTATTTAAGAATGTGTTTTTCAGCAATAAGAAACCGGAGAAAGGTTTCCTTGTTTGAGGTGAATCGGAAACTATTCAATGTGGGTGATTGTTTTACGCTTCGTGGAAACATTGTTTCCTTCGTGGATGTAAGTTTAGTGTCTTTATTAGGTAATGGAACTTTTAATTGACTGATTACCTCATTTAGTATAGTGTTCTCGTTACTTAGTCTCTAAAGCAATATTACTTAGGAGATTTCCAGTTCGAAGTAAACAGCCACATTCGTTTTTATTAAAGGACTAGCATCCACCCGTGACTTCGTCCGCGTGAAATTTCTTGGTCCCTCGACCCATCTCGTCGCATCGCATCGCCTGCTCGCTCTGTTACTTCGTTTTCAATTAGCGCCCTTTCTTACTTTTTTCTTTTTGCTCGGCTTCTAAGGGTCCTAGTGTAATGTTACATACCTATACCCTGCTTCAAAAATTGGGCTATAAAATGCAAAAAGAATTTTTCAAATCTGACTGGTAGTGACAGAGATTAGCGCGTTCAAACAGTCAATAAAAAGTAAAATGAGAGAAGACTAGTTAATACCTTCTTCAGGCGACCAAAGAAACGCTCCTTCAACGATTGCTTCATGTCAGCAACGTTGGTGCCTAAAGCTTCCGACATACCCAAGTACTTATAGCTTTCGGATAAGGAGAGGGATCTAAGGTGTATGGAATCTGAGAGTTGAATTAGACTAAGCGCATTTTTCTTACTTTAAGCATTTTTATACCCGTCGTAATTTCTAAACGAAAGATCCGATTAGAATAATTTAAAAAGGAATTTACATGTACTTAATCAGCCTTCACTATGAAACCATTTATTTGGATAAGGATTAATAGCATGTTTATGAAAACACCTTCGCAAATAATGCTCTATTTTATAACAAACTTGATTATTATTAAAAAAGTTATAGTGAGCCAACCTTAAAAGATAGACATATGCTATCGCAGACTTTTTTTTAGAACTTTTAAGAAAATCAATACCGTCATACATGATTTTTGCGTAACTGTAACCGTTTACGCAGCGCACGCAACGGAAGCTCTCAAAAGGAATAAGTTTTCCCCGTTTTTGCAACATTTTTCATTGATGCTCCGCTCCTATTGGTTGTACCGTGATGTTATAGCCTTCCTCGATAAATGGGCTATCCAACACTAAAAGATTTTTTCAGTTCGAACCAGTTCCTGAGATTTGCGCGTTCGATCAACCAAACAAACAAACTCTTCAGGTTTTTATCCATACTTCCATACTTACTTTATTATTATATATAATTATTATATTATATTATTATATATTATATAATATTATAAATTCGAAAGTAACTCTGTCTGTCTGTCTGTGTTACCTTTTCACGCCTAAACCACTGAACGGATTTCGATAAAATTTGGCAAGGAAATAGATGGCATCCTGGGGAAGGACATAGGCTACTTTTTGTCTCAAAAATAATCCTACAGGGGGTGATATAGGGGATGAAAGTTTGAATAGGAACCCCAGCATTCCTTAAGTTAGGGATATGAAAATTCAAATTTATGCTTTTGCTAGGAAATAAAGAATTATATGGTTCAGCGTTTTTGAAAAATCATCCCCTAAGGGGGTAAAATAGGGGTGGATTTAAAAATTCCCAAATAATAAACATTTTGTGTACCTCTTAAGAGCTGGGATTGGAAATGTAGGCTGCATAGTTCGTATCTTGACTTCTTGAGGTAACATTTTAGTCTTTATTTTTAACCGACTTTAAAAAAAGGAGGAGGTTCTCAATTCTGTTGTATGTTTTTTTTTAATTTATTTTTTTATGTTTGTTACCTCAGTACTCCGTCATTTAAAAACCGATTTGGAAAATTATTTTTTTATTTGAAAGGATATACTTCCAGATTGATCTCATATTTATCAAAATCCAGTTCTGATGATAGGATCCTTGAGGAACTGAGGGAACTCCTCAAATATTATAGGCATATACATAGCGATTTTGGTATTTTCATCAACAAGTCAAGCATTTGCATTCAGAAAGTATCATTTGGTGAAGTGGAACTGAAGAAGACCATAAATGGCCACGGGAACTACTCACGAGTGGCGATAAGATGATTATGACAGCTAAGCGCCTATGACGACACAAACAAATAGTTCTCATGAAAATGGTACCATCGAACTGATCTGATGATGCAGCCGGAAGGTAGGCACCGAAACTCCGTAATAAAACAATGTATCCTAGCCGTGTTTAGGCTTATTGGAATTGTCATGAGATGCACTCTGGCTACATCAATCTGCCTAGCCTTTTCCCAGCTATGTTGGGGTCGGCTTCCAGTCTAACTGGATACAGCTGAATACCAGTATTGCACTCTGGATATAAATGATTTTAATGGTAATAAACTTCTAATTGCGCTACTTGAGTCGTGCCTATGTTATGTGTGACCTTATGTCACACATAACATAGGTAAAAGCTAGTGTATATATACATACATATAGCCTATCTCTAGTTCTTTCTTTGATTACACCATCAGAAATTAGAAGATAAATCATATCGACCGGAACAATCGACTATACTCGTACATCGTTAACGTACTTCGCATATTTACCTAAAATGCAAATTCTGACTAAAGAAACCTACAGCAAAGTACAGTGCTACGAATTAGCTACGCTGCTACGAATTAGCTACGCTGCTACGAATTAGCTACGCTGCTGCGAAGTCTTGTAGACGCTGTAGAGGGGGGCTAAACAAAGTAAAGCTTTATCATGTAACCGCGTTCTAAGATTAATGTTCCTCTAATGAATCAGCGGCGTGACAAATCAGTACGTATGCGGTAATGGATGGATTTTATATGCCGCCAGCTATTCTGCAACTATCTTGTACGGATCTAGATACCACCACCTCCTTTTGTATATGAGACCTCGTCGGATTGATCGGCTAATGTTACCAATACTGATAATGTTCAAGGATATTTAATACCATTGTGGATTGAAGTGTAGGTGTATTTATGTCTATGTGTTAGAGGACAATTAGGCATGCTACTTGACACTAGCACATCCACGGATATGTATATCTAAGTAATAATTTATTTTTACATTCCCCAAACACGTAAAATTGTGCATGTTTTCTAAACGGTAAATATTGGTTTAGAATACATACATGTATGTATGTATGTTTACTTCACTAAAAAGAAACGTAAACGGTTTTCTGGATGGTATAGGAAAACATTCTTGGAACGATAGTTACCATAAGTTTAGTGAACGCAGTCCTCGAAACTTTTATTTGTCGAACAACATTTCGCTCAAGAACTCAAAAGTAGTAAATGTAAACGGGAATAAAACAGTTTACAGCGTGTTTACAACATAGTCCCGGACTATATTCTATGTGATAATGTTTCGGTCGCTCGTGTCAAACAACCCATTCAACATTCGCAGCCAACTGAAGTTCAAGCGACTTATAATGACCTCATGCGTCAGATAACGGCTATACCTGTGTCTGACAGGCAATCACAGGCCCATGCCCT
This sequence comes from Fissipunctia ypsillon, assembly GCA_947568875.1. NCBI lineage: Eukaryota > Metazoa > Arthropoda > Insecta > Lepidoptera > Noctuidae > Fissipunctia > Fissipunctia ypsillon. The sequence goes on from OX387652.1 coordinate 13,702,468, forward strand.
CCCTGTGTTAATATTGTCATTTAATTTTCATACAGTCCCACGATTTCAGAAGGTAAATACGCCGAAAATGGCCTTAATTATATCTTTGACAATCTTTTGTCTTTGAGCAAAGGAGGTTACGGCCTTATCTATATTAAACCTTGATAATCCCGAGCAGATTAACGAAATAACTGGCCAAGTAATGACAGCCGGGATTTGTTCAGTCACTTGTTAATTTCTGTTGTGAAAATAAACATTTTTGTGAAAATGTTCTTTATTAATAATAACGTAAGCTGGCTCGAAGGACAGATAAGTCGATTTCGTAAAGGTTGGACCGCGTGAAATCTTATACCGTAGCGTTTCTTGGGCTTAAACAGACACCCTCCATTAAGGTGTCTACGGTATTATATTTATTCATGCTCCAATTATTAGCTGTAAAATGCTTTTAAAAATAACTTGTACCGTCAACAGTTGGTGTCACCCTTAGGTTACGAGCACTTAGGTACGTGCCTACTTTAAAAGTCCGTTAATAAACTAATGGTTTATTTTGATATTTACTTTTTTATTTACCGTAACAGAGCTATCTTAAAGCTATTTTTGAGTACATTCATTAATAGTTTTACATACTATTTTGCAAGCAATCAAATAATAAGGATCAGTTGAAGTAAATTCTGAAACATGGCAAACCAGGTAGAATAGTGAATTTAAAAAACATTAGAAAAGTTTCCAAAATACATCACCCTACTAATATAAGCAACAAAATTCAGTGTGACATCGCAGCTATACCCCGAGCAGGTATCTATGGTAACACTGTCGCGTCACTAATAACGACAATTCGCATGGGACTGATGGATTCAATCAATAATCCGGGCTCGTTACCAGTTCAATTGTGACGGGTCCCGGCGCTGGCCCGCAGTCCTCGTGGGAGGCTCCGCTGCGGGACCCGGCAGCCTCATTAATGAGTCCCTATGTTTGTACTGCTAAACTTAGCGCTGCTTGTTGGAACTATAATTAACTGTTGCTTTTTGGGACAGTGGTTTCAATTTATTTTTGGGCGGGTTTTGTCAGGTCGGTTCTGTTTTGATCCGTATATAACCATGAAATTATAGTTCTATACAAATAGTTATCTAAATACGGTTACAGTAATAAAGCTAATGTGTTCGTTAAAACTACGTACATAAAAAAATAGTAATTACATTATGGATCTACTTAAAAAATCCTGCTTCGGCAAAAGATCGCAGAATTTACTTAGTTACTAAATCGTAATAACGCAAAGTGAACAGACTTGCTCATCAAGCCTGAACCCATGAACCTAAAAATGAAATTTGGAAAATGTATTTCACCCATAACGCAAATGTCGGTAAGAAGGAAACTTTTAAAATTCGACCTCGAAACGGGAAATAGGGGTGAAATGTATTTTCACGGGTAATCCCGGGGGCTACTCGGCTAGTATTACATATTTAGAATCGTCTCGTTCAATATTATATAGTGATATACCTATGTATTAGGTTCGTGAACTATTTATAAAGCTGACTGGAATAACAGGCTTAACAATCATCCATTTTATTCTGCACACAATTGTTTCTGTATTTCAATGCGTGACTACATTTCAAAATATTTTATCTTGATATCTGCTGTATAATCGCTTGCAATCACGGAATGCTGTAACGAACTACATGATTTTAAACAGATTGTATTATTATTGTCCGCATGTGACGATATTGTTGTAATTATAATGTTTGTCATGTAAAACTTTTTTAACACGGGTATTCTAACTAAAAAAAGAATAAAAAAGATTGACATTGTATTCACAAACAAGCAGAAAAATCATGCTGTTACCTGAAATAAAAATTTTGACATTATGAATGGCATTTCAAGATATTCACCTAAAACCTCTTCCACTGGCTTATTTCATCCATACACCTGATTGAATAATGACTTTGTAACTATGAAACCAACAATATTTTTAACGTATCCAACCATAGCAGCAAAAATATACACAAAACCATTCACATTGTTAATACATTTTCCGCATTTCATATTTGCAAGCCACACTCCGAACGCTCATAGGTAACAGGATTTTTACGGCGAGCGATTCAAAAATAAGTTTTCATAGTTTTACATTTTCCCCGTCTAGTTACAATGGCAAAAATAGAATCGTTTGATACAAAAAGCTGTATCGTGCGTTCGCACCTGCCCTAGCAACCACTGCAGCGCTGCATCGCTGCCTCCACACCGCTCGCTGCATCGCGCAGACACGTGTTGCAAAGAAAAAAATAAAACTACCGACTCCTCGTTCCCGTAATGGATGCTTAATGTGCAAAATCGTTATTTAAGGAAACAGCTAACGTTTTAATGTATAGACACCACGTGATATGTGTTCCACGAAATAATTTTTAAATTATACCAGGTAGGTTACTTTAATTAGGTTATACACAGATTTAGGTATTTTTTATAAGAGACTACTTTTACGCTCATTTGTTTTATCTCGCCGCGCAACTCGTAAAAGTCAAGCCGGGGAAAATTGTTTCGCTGTAGTATTTATGCGATAGGCTGGCGAACTTTCACTACGTAGCGCAGTTTTATCAACTTTTAACTTGACGTAGTTATGCGGAATTAGTGCAAGAGTACCTACTGCTTCAACTATTTGAGAAGTAGTTTTGTTCACGACGAAGCGTCACCAAATCTAGTTCTAAGTTATACAGCGTTTTTTATATTAGCTTAGATTAGTTTATAGGATAGTGTTAATAATTATTGTTTATAATCTCAATTACCAGTAATTTATAGTTTTTTTAATGCGTCCAGGTACCCTAGACCGAATCCTAGCCCTGAGCCTAACTTGTAGATGTCCCAAGAAAAGCCTACTTAATTGAGTTTATGCGTTGTAAGACTTTAGTTTGTAACGTAGCAAATACGTAATGGAAAATAAAACTTAAAACAGGAATCGACAGGAAAGAACGACAGTCTCTATAAAAGGCGTGCATTCAAAGTGGTCGATGTAGTCATCAAGTAGTAGTCATCGACAACAGTCATCCTCAAAGAACTCTAAATAAATTCGTAAACCAGTACTTGTGAATAGTCGTGTCGCTTCCTGAAAACCTGTGAAGACGTGTAAATTGTGTTATCATTTCAACTGAAATCATTCCTCTTCAAGTTTTCAGAACATAATCGGTAGTTGAAATTTGAAGATACCTGGAACCTATCGGTGCAGGACGTCAACGCTGCTTGGATTTACAACCACCTTAGACCACTTCGCATCCAGTGATCACGCCCGTCCGGTAAAAGTTTTGTAAGTTGGTGTAACAGTAAGTCTGATTACTAGAGGCGCTAAAAGGACGCCTTTTAGTCATATTCAATCAAATACCGATAAAGTTAATTCATAAAGCCCGGGATGGGTCCACATACTAAAAAGCGTTGTTCCCATCACTCTGCCGGCCGCGCTTGTCGCTCCGGTCAGACAGACCGACGGCCTTTGTACTTCCCAACCGGACACTGAACAAGGAATGCCGATTCACAATCAAGCCTTTACTGCCCTATTTTTCTGTGATTTGCGGTGATTTCATTAATTGACAGTTTACTGGCGTTTCAGTTAGAATATGTTGTAAATTAAGATGTATGTAGAGATTGTAATCGGCAAAAGGTCGCCGTATCGTATTCATTCATTTTGAAGGCATAATTTGCTGGTAGGGCATTATTAACGAGGGGTAAAGCGCACTACGACCACGTTAATGAGAACGTAATAGGTGTTCCGCGGAACGGCGCGATCTGGCACACTGTTCCCTTCCCGGCCTCTATTAGCACGCGTTTAATGTTAGCTGGAGAATCCACGCCGGATTAAATTTGAATACCGTGTAATTCTATAGTTATGCCTTTGTGCCCTTAATCCTTGTTAACGTGGTATTCCGAATGGTAATTGTTACCTGCAACGCTGATGAAGCTACTTGAAAATGACGGGTCAATTGAGATTAATTATTACCAAATAGATCAAATTCAACTTGAGTAAGTTATATTGTATTATCTTTACGTCTATAAAGACCGTAGATAAAGTATATTCGCGTGTGAAATTACCGTGTGTAACGAAATATGTCATTTAAATTCTTTTTTGTAACTCGGATATCGCAACCAAACGTGGATTTCAACGTGAATCGAATTTCAATTCCTATAATTTGTAGTTTGATATCGCTTGTGGCGAAGTTCAGTGCGTTTATTTTATTTATCGGAGGTGTGCCTGGGTACGAGAGCATACATTAATGACGTTATATTTGGTGGGAACATTCAAATATATACTGCAGTGTTATATCGGAACACGCCATAAAGTGGGCACCTTGTTGTTTTGGATTGTCTATGTTTGATTATGACATTAAAGCAATTGTCATCCAGACTTATTTTTTAACCGACTTCAAAAAAAAGGAGGAGGTTATCAATTTGGTTGTATTTTTTTATGTGTGTTACCTCAGTAGGTACTCCGTCATTTATAAACCGATTTGGAAAATTAATTTTTATTTGAAAGGACATACTTCCAGATTGGTCCCATTTTTATCAAAATCCAATTCTGATGGCAGAATCTACGAGGAATTGGCGGAACTCCTCAAATATTATAGGCAAACACATAGCGATTTTGGTACTGTCATCAACAAGTCAAGCATTTGCATTCAGAAAGTATCATTTGGTGAAGTGGAACTGACGAAGAAGGCTACAGATGGTCACGGGAACTCCTCAATGATAAGTATTTCATGGGTGGCGATAAGATATCTCGATTGTGATGGTTTTAAGTGACTATGATGAAGCAAATTTAAATAAATGGTACTGATGAAAATGGTACTATTGAACTGATCTGATGATGAAGCCGGAAGGTAGGCACCGGAACTCCGTAATTAAACAATGTATCCTAGCCGTGTTTGGGCTTATTGGAAATGTCATAAGATGCACTCTGGCTGTAAATGATTTTAACCGACTTCACAAAAGGAGGAAGTTCTCAGTTCGTCAGAATCTTTTTTTTTTATATGTGTTCCCCGATTACTCGAAGATGGCTGGACCAATTTGGAAAATTCTTTTTTTGTTTGAAAGGGTATACTTTCCAGGTAGTCCCATTGTCATCAGGTCAAGATCTGATGATGGGATCCTGAAGAAATCGAGGGAACTCTTCAAATATTATAGGCACACCTATAGCGATTTGGGTATTTTTTATAGTAACTTGTGCATTTGCTCTTGAAAAGTACCATTTGGTGAAGTAGAACTGATGACGAAGACCACAGATGGTAAGGTGGCCACCGGAACTACTCAATAATAAGTATGTATTTCATGGGTTGAGATTCGATTACTTACTTCAAAATGATTGCTAAGCAATTAAAGCAATATAAGCTCATCTCATCACAATGCGTATGGACAAATGAAGCTGATGGTGAGGTACCAGGAGAACTCTTCAACAATTAACGTCTCTGCATCGGGAAAAGCAATGTTTTGTAAAAGGCTATGAGCAGTGGTCATTAGACTATTGTAACTTAGATAAATTACAAACCGACCCACTAAAAAGTGAAATAAAAAAACTTTTTTGCAAAATTCACTTTGTAATGTTTTTTTTGGAAGTCGGTTGTTTTTTTTTTGCGCGCTATGGATCACGCGCGACCACCAACAGAATTGTGTTTGGAGGGCAGCTTAGCTTGCACACTGCTAGCATGCGAGTGCAGGCTTATGTACATTCAGTACACCGTTTGGGCAATATTAATATTTGCGATATCAATATTTGCGATTGCTCGTGCACCTGAAGTGTTCCATGCGAAAATCAAGCAATTACTTGAAAGCCTAGAGGGGGTAGATTCGTTTATCGACGATATCATTTGTTGGGGAAGGAATGTAGACGTACACGATCTGCTTTGAAAGCACAGTTATATAATAATAAATGATTATTATTCTGGTTTTATTGAGGTCACACATTTGAGAGACACATCGTCAAACTTAGTAATATGTATATTAAAGAAAATTTTGCAATGGTCCACAATATTCTTGTCGTAATTTTATAAAATTTGCTTTAGAATTGGGTTTTAAACACGTAACTTCATCTCCGTATAATGCTCAATCTAATGGTAAGAGCGAAAAGGCAGTTCAAAACGTTAAAAATATATTGAAAAAATCAAAAGACAGTAAATCCGATTTTTGTTTAAATTTGCTAAGTTACAGGAATACACCGCGGGAAATTTTGAATTCTGCTGAACTGTTAATGATGGGTCGGCGTTTGAATTATAGACCACCAGTCCATCCAGATATATTAAAACAAACAAATTGTGATAAGTTATTACATAAAAAATATTGGAAAAACAAATTAAAATTAAAAGTTTCTATGATGAGCATTGTAAACCGCTAAACTGCTACCTGAGTTGAATGTGGGCGACGAAGATATAATGTTAGGAAACACAATTAAAAGAAGTCGTGGCAAAATAATAGGAAAAGCGTCGACTCCATATTCTCATATTGTTAGAAACAAAAAAGGTATTTATCGCCGTAATCGTCGACATTTGATAAGACCTGTCAAGGATCCTGCAGGAAATATTTGGTCTGATATTGAAAATGTGTTTTTTTCGGGAGATGATATGTATGACGATTATGTGCCAAGCGCCAAAATAAATGTATCGTTATCTCACGGCCGAAGCTAATAATCTATTTTCAGTAAAAGACAGATCGCTATTGATGGTAGACAGTATAATTCTATCTGTCCTTATGTCAGGCCGGTAAGATTCCATAGTCTCATAGAGATTATTGGGACGTTAAAACCACAGATAGGTATTTTTTTTATGTAGAACTAATGATTTATTTTAAGTTTGTGTACGATTCTCATTTTATCATATTTTTTTTTTTTTTTAACAGTTTATGTACACACATATTAACAAACAAGAAGAAAGGAACAGAACAATACGTACAAAGGTGATGCTTATTTCTAAAGAAATCTCTTCCAGCATACCTGCGATAGGAAAGTAGATAAAGAGATGTAGACAACGTGTGTAAGAGTAAAAGAGAAAACAAAATACATAAAATCACAAACGATACACTAATATGAATATAAACAAATATATATATAAACATAAAATATGAGTACATACAAATACATACATTAAACATACATACATACATTCATTTATATTCATACATTATACATTATATTTAAGTGGAATTAATGGATTTTTAGTTAATTTTTGATTATTATTTTATCTTATTTAAGGGGAAGGTGTTGTAGATTGTCTATGTTTGATTATGACATTAAAGCAGTAGTCATCCAGACTGATAACACTACAAATACCACTATCAAGTGTAGTGTAATGAAAGATATTTCAATACACTACACTTGATAGTGGTATTTGTAGTGTAGTGAATATTATGTGCTAAAATTAATGGACACATTAATTTCCCTTTGCTTTAAGGTTTTCGTTTCATAATAGCAAATGGCCCAATGTTCGGTAGATAAATGAATCTGGTACATAAACAAATTGTTATTAATTGCCTTCTGGGTATGACTCGTCGTTTTTCATCCAGCCTAGCTTTTCTAGTTATTTACCGAGTCATTATCTAAAGCCCTAAAAGGAACTGACTAAGCGTTCAGGACCGCCTTAAGTCTTTTACGACAATGTCATAAATCACGTCTATATTTGTATTAAAACTTAAACACGTAATGTTATTAATTTACGTCAGAAGGACAGACAGGTAGCACCTTACTTTCACAAATAGTGTATTAGGTTCGCCAACCGGATTGTCCAAATTGGTGATTGTGCTTTTTGAACGACTTTTGCTTGCACCAATTGTTACTCTGTAGTAATGTTGCGGGCATGCGTTACGGGGTATGCTACGGGCTGAAGTTATGTTTGTTTACATTACTATACAGGGTGGTTAGCTCGGATGTATACAACGGTTTTTGGCCATCATTCTAATTTGGCGCCAAATTTTCCAATACCTTAGTAATTTTATCCTAAAAATTCTTAAACGGATTGAAAAACCACCCAATGTAGCTCTTAGCTCTTAGCTCTAAGCCTTTTGTTAAAATCTTGTTTTACCTTATGGAACGCAAATAAATGAATATGAATATAAATATTTTTCTAAAAAATCATCATGAACACCCACTGAGGATTTCGTGACACGTTCTGATTTTTTCCTGTTATCTAAAAGGAAGTGTCGTGGTCAATGTAGAACACGAAAAGTCTGCGAACATTGGATGGAAGACACGATGAAAAGCTATCGAAATTTTCAATATCAATATTTCAGAGCTACAGTCATCACCGAGGCGACATGTTTTCGTTGCATGCCGTTTTACCTTTCACATCAGAAAGGTGGAGACTTGGCAGACGTAGTCTACTTACCATATGAATTTGCCAAGCCAGATTAATATAATTATGGAAAAATATTACAACCACATTCCAAAAACAATAAAAGAATAATAACCATTTCATTTCTACTAAAATAAATCTAAAACCGTAGCTTCTTCAAAATAATTTTTATACAACGAACGAATTGATTGATTACAAGGGTAAGAAATATTAGATTTGTTTAATTTTATAATGCAAATTTTGTTGTTGTTGTGTTTTATGTTTTATTTTATATTGTATAATAGTGTTTTGAATTATTTATTAGCGCATAAGTACTTATAAATTATACCTACCCCTAGTTATACCTATGTGTGATAAATTATAAATATTCGTATGTCGCTATTAGCGGCGGATGTATCCTGAACATTACTTACCAATTATGTACTATATGCTACGAATAAATATGTTTATCTAGCAATTTTCGATTGTAATAAAAGTTGTATACTTCCGGGTTGACCGTATTTAGTGCATTATATTACTCATGTATCTCATGTATGAGCTGCAAAATTAAACAGTTCCATAGTTCAGATAGAATTCCCAATAGCTAAAGAGATAACTCCCGAACTACGGCGATATTACATTAAACAGTGATCAACACAATTGCAGTTAGCGCTCCGATGTAATTAGTGACCGCATCGGTGGCCGGGCCGAACAAATGCCCGTGGCTTTAGCAAATAGATTGTGTTACGGAAGTAAGAATTTCATTTTCATGGACCTGTATGGTACACACTGCACAGTCGAGGGATACAATACAGTTCTTTCAGAGGCGTGACTCCTATTGACGTGGGTATACAAATAGAGGTCCGCGGCTACGTGTCTATTGGTTCGGAAATATTTCAATCGAGAGTTTGTAACGAGATCCCACGTGGATCGCCGCGGGCACTAAGCCCCTCGCCAGTTGAAGAGTTAACACTACCTAACTCGACGCTTCTATCAAATGTTTATCCTCACTGCAAAAGTTACGATTCCACTTCTCTGCTTCAAGTTTTCATTTTATTAACAGTGACATTTAACATCTGTTGCTTATATTAAAATTTGTATTATTATATACCTAGAATTCGGTTGTGATTTCGCAGACCAAAAGATGTTTTGGTACACCTACAAAAGTGAAGTTACAAAATTCTAAGCCTTGTTACGAAAACTTTGACGTCGTTATAAGATATCTTTAAACTTTAGGGACCTATTATAAATATTTGACATTCTTGTCCGACCCAATTAGCGACCCTAACATTGTGTACCTACCCACATGTTTTATTTGAAACAATCTTGTTTCATCTATTACTAACTGCGATCGGGAAATTATAGATAGGTAATTTGTTGTTTTTGTGTTGATAATAATAATTAATTCAACAGAGTGGTTTTTCACGCACTTTTCTCCTGTGTAAGAAGATGGCGGAGATGCACAGTAATGTTCATGGTTTAAAGGCTCATCAAGGTAGCGTTACCTGAGGGCATTGCTATTTAAAAATACATTTGGTAAAATATGCTAGGAAATTCGAGCATTATTTTAACAACCTTCTTCGAGATAAATCGAAGATCAAAAACATGCGAGCAGCGGTCGGCAATGTTAGTACGAAAATCCATATCGATCGTGTCTAAACACGGCTGAATAAATTAGTATCAAAACTACTATTATACTTCTATCTGTCGTGTAATTTGAAAATGGAACGAAATTTTTATTTCAACATAATGGCAACCAAGGAGGTAACTTTATCAAAAATTTTATTTAAATCTCGAGCTGGCTTAGCAAATAGAGCTGCTTAAAGTATAAAATAAACAAATTAACATATTGGCGCATGAAAAATTATTGTTATTCTGGAATTTATTATTTATTGATTGTTTAATTTACGCGCATTATTTGACAAAAGTACTACACAAGCCTTGGCTGCAACCAGGCATTGTAGGACTCACGTATGTATGCCTTGGCTTCGCTTCGGCCCACATTTTCACGTTCATCCATCAATGCCCCTTTTGCAGGCCGCGGCAATTCTGGCATTCAACCACTACCATGACTTTTTCCACATTTTATTTTTGAGAAGTTAAAAACTTTTTAGTACTCTTTGCTGCTGAAGCTTCCAAATCAATTCAATACTAATATGACAGAATTATAACCAAAACCGCATTTAGTAATCCGACATAAATTATTCTGTTTTCGACATCCGGTCTGATGGTGTTACGAGTACGAGTATATTGGAATCCGCGATGCAAATGCGCCCGGAGAATGGTTCAAAGCTAAGTGCAATACTCGCGGTCAAATAATATGGATCGATGACCAAAATCCCTGGAACTTGCGAATTAATAATGGTACATGCATGAAACTATCTTTAAATTACAGAGATTTTTAATATCGTATGAAATAAAACCGTAAATGATCTACAACGTAATTTAAAAAAGTTAAAATTTTAAAAACCTCGAATTTGGAAATAAATTAAATTGGCGGTTGTTTTACATTTGCTTGTTTTCTCACTTTTGTTTTCAATCTGTTCAAATCAAAATGATAAAAGGCGCTCATTGTCGTCTTTCACCATCATTGTTGATTTACTATCATGTTGCTAACACCAGAAGAATTTACACGTATCGTCACTATGTTAGAAGAAGGCAGAAGTCAGCGAAGTACAGCCAGAACAATAGGCGTGTCACTGTCTACAGTGCAGCGAGTCGTCCAACGTTTCCTAGAAACTGGACAGAACATAAGAAGACCAAGAACCGACAGACCGAGATGTACTACGGCTCGAGAGAATCGATTCATTGTTACGACCATGCTCCGAAATCGGCATCTCACTGCAGTTGCAGTAACAAATCAACCGGAGACCCGTAGAGACGACGTAAGCGAGCGGACTGTAAGGCGGCGGCTCTTTGAAGCTAATGTGACCCCACATGGACCCGCAAATGGTCCAAAACTAGAAAGGGAACATCGGGTAGCAAGATTACGTTACGCCCGCGAACACGCACAATGGGCAAGAATGGGCCAGAGTAATGTTTTCTGACAAATCCAGATTTATGCTGTATGCACATGATGGATGGCGAAGAGTCTACCGACGGCCAGGGGAACGTTTTATTCCAGCTTGTTTTGTGGAAAAAGTGCCGTTTGGCGGTGGATCTGTTATGATTTAGGCTGGAATCTCTTCAAAGCGTCGCACGGAGTTTGTGCTGATAGAAAATGGTACGCTGACTACTGCAAGATATGTGGATGAAATTCTTAATGAGCATGTCAGCCCATATTTAATTAATATGGGTGAAAATTCAATATTCATGCATGACAACCCAGGCCACATACAGCTCAAATTGTAAATGAGTATTTTCAGGATGACATTAGCATCAATCGTCCTCCAATTGAACATCCAATTGAACACTCTGGGACGAGCTTGGGAGGTGTGTAAGAAATCAAAACCCCGCCCCAGCTACACCTCGAGACCTAAACCATGCGTTAAGGATGGACCAATATCCCGCATCATCTCTTAAGAAACTTAATAAACAGCTGCCCAATCGCCTGGCAGCTGTGAGAAGAGTCCGTGAAGGCAATACAAAGTATTAATTTTGTTTTAAAGTTCGTTTTTGTGTAGTATGTGAGGCATTATTTTTTCAACGTATTATTGATATTTGTTTTAAAAAAAATGTAATTTTGACAATTAAACTAATAATGTTTCCAACATTTAGTGTTGTTTTATTAACTGGTAAATTATCAACAACATACAGTTTCATTCATGCCGCTAGCTCTATTATTTTAAGAGAAATTTTAGTTTTTCGTATTCTTTGTTCGCGAATGTAGATCCTCCGAGTCAACCATCAAAATATGCTCCCATTAACTTGATCTTCTTTCAATAGTTTAAGTATGTTTCGCCCTATGCCTACCTTCGTTTCATATGAGATTTAGGAAATCCACTGGTTGTATTGTGCGGCTATAAATAACGTTTTTGTGAGCGAGACTGTTGGTTGGATTTAAGGCGCTATGATCCGGCGCTCGAGCAGATTTGAGGGGGTGAGGGGGTAAAGTACAACAGGTTTTATTGGGTTGGTATGGCTACGGATCAGACGAGAAGCTTACATCAAAGATTTCACACAAACTTATTGCACCAATCAATTTTTAATTTTTTCAAATTGTACCTTAATCCGTTTTGCATTCATTAACTCACTTTCAAAATGGCCTTGCCGCTTCAACTAGACGAAATGTTCCTAAGTCGGGAGCAGGTTGTCCACTCTACTACTGAGGGGTTGCCCCGTTAGGGCTTCCATTCTCGCCCGCTCGGTCGAGTGCCCTAGTCGGACTGTTGTCGCTACATTGATCTCATTGTGCTCTACTACCTTACAAGCGCGTCAATGGACAGAGTTACTATTCAGATCTTGTTAATTATTGGATTGCTAGAGTGATTGCGTTACTATACTTGTTACTATGGTTTAAGAAATTACAATACTTACACATTTGCTAAAATAAAAATACTGTGCCAATACTTTGAGTATCAGTATTATACTCAATGATACTTACAAAAGAAGCTAGAGGAAAAATACATACACGCAAATATTATACTAAATGATTATGTCTGTGTAAAGATTTTCCTCATTCTTAAGGTGAATGCGCAAAGGTAGCTCGCGAACGATTTCGGAAATCATGACATTTTAGAACAAATCTAACTTAGGCCCACTTGCACGTTCATGAGTTATCTTAAATAACTCGGAATTAACGAGTTATTTGAACGTGCAAGTGGGCCTTAGAGAGATGATTCTTATGGTTATAATTATATAAATAAGTATATATTTGTTATGATCGCTAATCATATTTTGATCAATCTACAACCTGACAAACGTAAGAAAATTTGATTTTCGCGAGCTACTTTTGCGCATTCACCTTAACGTTATTTTGCCTTGTTTTATTCGTAAGAAAATGTCAGGTATTTCTCCTAACGTGTTTGTACAATACGAAACGCGTGCAGTCTAAAGGCACATTTAACGAACATGAATTTAAAGAATGGCAATAATAAGCAATGACATGATTAAAACTCCGTCTCCCTGAAACCTCCGTCAGTTGTCTTTCAGCAGTGAAATATGCGTAACAATAGCTAAAGTACACAGAACCGTACTAACATTTTACGTCATTCTTTCATCCCAAAATCAGCATGGAAATAATATTTTTATTCTCTTTTTTATAAAAACGTTATAAAAGCGGATACGTCGCGAAGATAAGGAAGTTATACGACCTTCTCGCGGCTCGAAGTGAAGCAATCCATCTCACGTAATTGCATTATATTCGGAGTGCGTACCTCGTGTGCCCGGAAGGAACTGTTACTTATGATTTCTTTCCAATATCTACACTTTTTGTACCGCCGAGATCTCACTTTATTCAGGTTATAAAACAAGAGTTAAGGAACACTTTCTTCCAACTATTTGTTCCATTTCTTTTTCCGTTGTTAAACGAATAGGAATCTCTGTTCTATGACAGATTCGTACTAAGAACAGTTATTTTTCAAGACTTGTTCTTCGAACTTTAAAGTGTTTTAGTCTTATAAGTTTTTATACACGCGCTACACTTATTTGTTCTGTGGATGCATATTTTGTTTTTAATTTATAACTTGATAATCAACGAGTTTTTTTTCTACTACTTTTAAGCCGATACCAAATTAAATTGGGGGCTTTTTAGTAACAATTTATTTCACTATTACAGCGTGTATGGATATTTTTTTTAATATAATTATGTTTATTGACTATTTTTTTAGACAATTTTAATTTTTGTTTGGCGCAAATTTTTTATTTTGGTTCCAGCGCATTGTTGCGATGTTTTTTTTGCGCACGTGGAAGTAATTGACTCTATTACTTTCTTATTCCCGCGTAGTTCGGTTTTCCCAGTTTTTACATATCACCTTAACAGATTATCTTGTTATGGAAGAAACAGTTAGCTGTGTCGAGTTGAACATCTAGTAATAAACCTAAAGTTTTATTTCACGTTTGAAAGAAACTCTGCTTCAAAGAGTATGTTTCAGACAGGAAACGGGAAGTACCAATTCTAGTAAATTAAATATATTAAAAATTTCTCTAATCTTGGCTGGAATTCCTAAGCATGCAAAATTGTTAATATTTTTCATACACGTCGTAGCATAACTGATATGAATGACCCAACGAATAGAATTGATTTAAATCTGTACAAACAAATAAAATTGAAATGTCTGTTTGTAACGCCAAAATAACAACTTTTTACTAAATGAATATGGGAGTATACACTGTACTTATATTCGTATATAACAAAAAAGCAATGGTTAACATTTTTGCCTGTCTGTCTGTTGGTTCCGGCTAATCTCCGAAACATCTGGACCGATTTTGACGGGACTTTCACTGGCAGATAGCTGATGTTACAGGGAGTAACAGGATACATTTAGTTTAGAAAAATAATTAGGGTTCTGCGCAAATAAAATTAAAACCCATGAATTTGTGAACAAAAGTCGGATTTGACAAAATCCATTTTGCATTTGGTAGCCCAATTCTCGAGGATAGTTATAGGCTATTTAACATCACGCTACGACCTTCGTTGCCAAGCAAAAAGAAAAAAGTCAGAAAGAACACTAAGCGAAAACGAAGTAATAGCGCGGGCAGGCGATGCAACACGGTGAGTCGGGGGTACGAGGGAGTTTTATTAAAATGTGGCTGTTATTTTAGTATATTGTGTATCTAACGACTTCTAGGCGAACGAGGTTGCGGGGCACAGCTAGTAACTTAATAAAATTGAAAGTAATAAGTTATTTCAATCAATTCTATCCGTTATTGTAGTCTAAGAATAATGTGAGTATGTAAGTACAGTAAGCGGTCATAAGTGCAGTAGCACGCTAAGGATTGTATTGCTGTAAACACGCGGTACAGGCCGTACCTTACATCTGTGTATTTAAGTGATGTATGCTATCAATACAGAACGCACACCTCAGAATTCACACACTGGCGGGCGTCGACCGAAACAAAAAACATACCGTCACTTTTTCTCTCACACAAAGTAATTACGTATGACCTTGGTCGCTTCATACGATTGCGAAAATTCACATCCTCATATCCAGTTCCGATAGCTGGTAGCGTACCGTATTAGATTATGAATCTAATGGTCTAGGTTTTCCAATCTCGAAATGAGTCTTTTATTTTTCTTTTCAACAATAATCTTCAGTCTGTTCTTTTATTATTCCATAAATGAATATACGAGAATGAAATGAAATATGGGGTTAATTTTTTTTAAATTAAGTGATTACAAAACTTCCAGTTAAAACAGTTTATTTTCTCTTAAAGAACAGTTTTTTGAAGTAGGTGAACTACGACAATCGGGCTTAAAATATTGTCTTAGTATTATAATAATATTGTACTGAGTGTGGGGTACTCTAACAAACCATAACTAGCCAATCTGCGTAATCTATCTAGCGTTCTATTCAGTCACGGTGAATGAGTCGTAAGTTAACTGGATCTGTCTACTTTATAATTTATTTAGGTTTCTGTGGGTATAATCATAAAGTTTTACGAGTTAAATGAACACAAGACAAACATAACAAGGAATATTTTCAATAGCGTTTACCGCTAAAAGGAGTCGTTTCAACCAAACTCCTACTTTTCGGGGTATATCTGTTCCTGTTACTGATCGGCTCGAGCTGCTAGGCATGGCATCATGTCTCAACTTCGGAGCCACCATCGAGTACAAAGCCCAAACTGCGGCCAAGAAACTGGGCATCCTAAATAGGGTGAAGCGATACTTTACGCCTGGACAGCTTTTAATTCTCTACAAAGCACAAGTCCGATCCTGCATGGAGTATTGCAGCCACCTTTGGGATGGCTCGGCCAAATACCAACTTGCCGCGCTTGACTTGGTGGAACGCAGAGCTAAGAAGCTCATTGGCGACGTAAGAGTGGTGGATGCCAAGCTCCACAGCTTGGCTCATCGCCGCAAGGTTGCCTGCTTGACGGTCTTCTACAGATTATACTTCGGGAAGTGTGCTCATGAACTCCACGACCTCATTCCGCCGGCCCCCTTCTATCAGCGGACATCTAGACGCCCTGCAAGTTACCATCCTTACCTAGTTGCTATCCCACCAATTCGCACTAAGCGTGTCCAAATGTCTTTTGTGATGCGCACAGCAAAGGAGTGGAATTCTCTGCCTGCGTCTGTGTTTCCGAACGTATGTACCCGATCTCTTCAAAGTGAGAGTTAACAGGCTTCTTCTGGGTAAGCTCGCTCCATCGACGACTTTGTCTCTGTCATCTCTGACCTAGACTAGAGTCAAGAGCAAACCTATCTCAAATAAAAAAAAATACAACCCCGATTTCTTCAAAGTGAGAGTGCATAGGCTTCTTCTGGGTAATCTCGCTCCATCGACGACTTTGTTTCTGTCACCTCTGAACTAGACTAGAATCAAGAGCAAACCTATCTTAAATAAATAGAAAAAAAAGCGTGATTATTCGAGTAATTATTAAAACATTAAAAAAACTGAGATTCGAACCCACGACTCGCTACGCATAAACGCGCTTACCCAAACATGAAAACCGCTAAGCTACCATGCCACATACACTAATGGTTTAATTTATGAAATACAAACAGTTACAAACGAATGTGTGTATGTATAGAATTTGGCCAACGAAAGCTGACCACGAATTATTTTCAAAAGTTTTAGTATGGCAATTTTAGGACTGTCAAAATTGTCAGTTTCCAATTTGGATAATTTTGATATTTCGGCAGAAGTTAAAAAATGCCAAGCTAGTTTCGTTTAGAGTTTAACTTTGGTACTGATAATGATCATCCTCACGGCGAAATATTGTAATGCTGACTTGCTTATCCACCATTGCGCGAATACATAATGGTGGTTTAACAGTACCAAGTAAATATCAAGGTTATTATGGTCTAAGTATATAAATATGAAATACTGTTCTAAATATCTTAAATTATAAATAGTATCAAGTCCGTTTAATCAGTGTATAGCCAGGGTTGACAGCTCTTGATTTTTTAAAATTCCCGCCTTTTTTCTTGGACAGCTTTCGTTGGTCAGACTCTAGTATAGAAATTACTTATTATAAGAAGGTCGTAAGTTAAATCAAAGCGTCAGTCTATTACTTTGTGAGATTGCTACTCCACTTATGACCGCTACTGTATGAGAGTATGTTACGTATGGACTCCAAAACGGCTGGAGAAAAAATCAAATCTGAATAAAATCATCTGATTCTGTGAAGTTTGGTAGTGATCGGTTCAACAGATTTTTTTATTTGGATTTTTGGTAATTTTGTGTCATATTTTTCTGAACAGTATCCTAACAAAAAGTACTAGGCTTGCATGCATTCAAGATAGTATTTCAATCATTAGTTAATACTAATGATGAAATCTTATTCGTGGGATAATTCCCACGAATAAGATTTGGATGAAATTTGGCACATTAACATTAATTCAAGATATTTCAATAATCCACCATAAGTCATCTGGCTAGAGATAAATAATTAGTGCTACCTGTGCGAAGTTGGGGGGCGGGTCGCTACTTAATATAATAAATGCGAAAGTGAGTTTGTTTGTTCGTTACGCTTTCACGCTAAAACGGCTGAACGGATTTATATGAAATTTGGCACATGGTTAGACCATGACTTCGGTTAGGACATAGAATATTTTTTATCTCGGTAGTACGTTCCTGTGGGATAGTTTCCGAGCTCCACACGGGCGAAGGTCCGGGAGGAACAGCTAGTGAATTCATAAAACTATACCTTTTCCTATAACATGTCAATTCTTACAAACTACACGTATATACCCCAGAAACAAAATCAAAGAACAACATTTATTTCCCATGATTTCAAAGGAAGACATGAGTAGTTTCATTACGATACAACCCAAGCAACGGACAATGAAAGTTTTTACTTGCGTCGTCCGTTGGTTGGGGAACTATTCCAAGCGGTCGCCATCAGTAGCTAGTTGATTTTTCGCTCTGTGTATACGCTATTCTATTTCCGGAATTTCTCTTTCATACGTCGCTCTCACATTTTGACGTGCCTTCAGCGCCTGTCTGAAACACATTTACGCATTTAGAGTTTATACGAGTACACTGCAATGGTTGTGATTTAGTTTCTATCTACGTTAAAATGAAAACATGCGGAGAATGGGACCGGGATGTTGGATGGTATTCAGCAGATAATTCCCTTTTTGGAACACCAACATTTCTTCTTGTGTTGTGTCGTACGTCGTATCTAAATTGGAAATGGGAACTATTTGTCAAGCTTTTCTATATTAAAATATAAAATGAAAATCCATTTTGATAAAAAGTATATTTTATTTTGGGGGAAATACTTAACCAAATGAATACAGCTTGGTATTATAGAATGTTATAGCAAATTGTACTCTAGCTTGATGGTTTTAAATGTGTTTTTAATGGCCCAATAAAAAAAGAATCCAAAAGGGATGGGGGTTGTCTACTTTAAATTAGCCCATTATAATGGTTTACTGCGAGCTCTCGTCACTGGATTGCACGAAGCAGAGCCCGCAACGCACTTATATGTACTCTGCTCTAACTTGTAACACTGTTAACTACATATTGACAGACACCTTGGGGGGCTTGCGCCGATACAGCTGAGACAAAAGGACAAATTTGGGTTAATTAAATTCCAGTGTCGGCTTTCGGGCCCGATGTCTGGGGCTCGTCACGGCGTCTTGGACAAAGTACAGCCTTATCACCGCGCTAGTTGGCTGACGCTCCCCACCCCTCGCACCGCCGCAGAAGATTAATGTCTCTCTAATGAATCAGCTACCTTGACAAATCAGGCGCCGGTAATGGATAAGGCCTTCCTGGTGTTGCGGCCACAATAAATTAGTTACCTGATAAATGTTTGATTTTACAATTTGCTTGCAGACAGGTTGATTTCTCTGTTTATTGTGTACAAAATGTTCTAATAAGTAAGTAGGTATTGCTCTGGAAAATTGCTATTATATACGGGTTATGACCGTACCGTAGTGTAACGTATTGTGACAAAAATAGTAATATTACGCATATTGTATCAAGTATGTATAACAAAATCACGCAAAATCCTTCTACACTGGGATACCCCTATCGCCCGCTAGTCAATCGAATTCATAGGAGAAGCCGTGATAATCTACATTCAATACACATGAGACTGTGTCCATATAGGATGTAATAACAATATCATCTAGCGATTTTGTGGGAATCGAATGGTGTTACCAGCAGTAATAATGTTAGTAGGCGATCTAATCTAAGTACGTTAAGCCAGACATTTACTGCTAATTGGTAAACGTAGTTTTCAATGGTTTTCAATTGCAAAGCAATTAGCAATTATTGCCGTTTATTATTCTGTTTGTACCAACGTGTCTGCAAAATAAGCGTGTAGAAAGGAGGAATGGTCCTAATAATTATTTGTTTAAAAAACTTTTAAGGTTTTAATTGCTTACGTTCCAGTTTTTACTTCACGTTATTGCTCAATTAATGTAAGAACAAGTTTGTATTAATTTAAGTAGTTAACATTAATTCCATTTCATAGTTACTAGTTATTCTCATATTATTTCTTCAAATCATAATGTTTACCTATTATAGAAAGACACTCAAAGTCGATACAATTTATTTATTCTATAACAAATAAAAGGCAAGATTTAATATTGCTCTAGTAGTTTGTATTGTAATTTAAAAGTCAGCAACATAATATATTATTACAATTCTAGCAACTCTTTGTGTGATCCGACAAAACAGCGCCAACAATAAAAGCTTTAGAAAATTGGACTGGCCTGAGACTTTCAATTGTAATCAAGGTATTATATGAAAAAGAAAGGTCATCTCATTTCTATAGTCTGGTTGAGAACACTAAATTTTAATAGAATATGTTAGCCTCTTTACAATATG
Source organism: Fissipunctia ypsillon (assembly GCA_947568875.1). NCBI lineage: Eukaryota > Metazoa > Arthropoda > Insecta > Lepidoptera > Noctuidae > Fissipunctia > Fissipunctia ypsillon. The sequence continues at coordinate 13,722,626 of OX387652.1, forward strand.
TTTAGGGATAACCCGAACTTTAGTTGAAAGGGCTAATCTGATTCAAGGGCGTAGCTCTATGAATAGAAAAGAGATTTATTCTGTTGCTATTAAACTTTAACATTCCCATAAAATATAAATAATTAAGTACGTTCACAGGCCTTACGTAGTCTGCTTCACTATTTTGCTGACTGCCTAATCTTTTCATTCGGGTATAGCTATTCCAAATCAGGGCAGAAAAAGAAACAAAATATGTTTAAAAAAGAACTGTCGCCTTCGTAGTCTGACCATTTGTGGTTGTGGGTATGGTAAATGGATGATATAATAGCTGGATAGTCGTAGACTAACAGAGGCTGAACCACTCCACGGTCTTCTCGCTTCGTGTCGGTAACAGATAATAGCAAGCATAGAGTTAATGCCGTGATATCACCGTGTCAAGTTGGAGCAAAACTTGATGCAGTAGCATTCTGTTTGCGTTTAAATAAAGCTTTCACACAAACTCCACCTATATTTACTACTAGCTGTGCCCCGTGACATCGTTCGCGTGGAAGTCGTAAGATACACAATATACTAAAATAACAGCCACATTTTAATAAAACTCCCTCGTTCCCGACCCGTCGCGTTGCAGCGCCCACCCGCGCTATTACTTCGTTTTCGCTTAGTGTTCTTTTTGACTTTTTTCTTTTTGCTCGGCTCCTGAGGGTTGTAGCGTGATGTTAAATAGCCTATAACTATCCTCGAGAATTGGGCTACCAAATGCAACAAGAATTTTTCAAATCCGACTTTTTGTTCACAATTTCATGGGTTTTAATTTTTTACGCGGAACCCTAATTATTTTTCTAAAATAAAAGTAGCTGAAGTTACTCCCCGTAACATCAGCCATCTGTCAGTGAAAGTCCTGTCAAAATCGGTCCAGCCTTTTCTGAGATTAGCCGGAACAAACAGACAGACAAAAAATTTTAAAATTGCTTTTTTGTTATAAGTACCGTATATGTGTATCTTATGCATTTAGGAAAAAGTTGTTATTTAGACATTACAAACAGACACTTCAATTTTATTTAGTTGTAAAGACTAGCTTCTGCCCGCGACTTCGTCCGCGTGAAATTTCATGTTTCCCGACCCACCGCGTCGCATCGCGTCGCCCGCCCGCGTTATTACTCCGTTTTCGCTTAGCGTTCTTTTTTCTGTTTTTTCCTTTTTGCTCAGCTCCCAAGGGTCGTAGCGTGATGTTAACCTATAAGCTTCTTCAATAATTGGGCTATCAAATGCAAAAATATTTTTTCTAATCAGACTGGAAGTTCCAGAGATTAGCGCGTTCAAACAAACAAATTTTTCACCTTTATTATATTAGTATATACATAAATGATAAATATGCATTAAACAATGCTTCACTGCCTGAATATGACGCGTCCATTATTTATAGCTATTGATAGCGACGCCTCATTTGTCAAAATTAATAACGTAATTAAATATGTATGCAATCGAAATATTCGTTTTAACTGTTTTTAAAGTGACATAATTATTTAATTACAATTTCTTGCAGAACGCTGCAAGAGATACACGTAAACACACGTAACACGTACGTTCGTTTTTACGTGTGTTCTTAAGCTCGATATGAATGGCCAAGTTTGTTACAAAATTCATGCCTCAATAACGCAAGCCAGAGCTGACGTCACATACCTAATGGTTCAAGTACTTGAAAACAAATCGTTTTTCTTTAAACTATGCATACTTTAGTAAAGCTACATAAATGCTGCTAGATCTTTTGCCACCCTTTGGACACTCGTTTTCTTGTTTTCGAAGAATCACGAAAGTAAAACAGAAAAAACAATGGGTTCACTGTTCTGTGTTGTCTTTATTTAATTAAGTATAATATCAGTTAGTTGAGTTTTTACTAATGCCAAAGTTATCGGAATACGGCAGTGCTTTTTGCACGTTTTTAGTGATATTCAATTTTTTTTAAACAAGGTTTTTCCTTAATCTGATTTTTTTCACTGACTGGTGAAACTCTTGAGTTAGCCAGACGTTTTTTTTCGTGGCTACTACTTCAAGTTTTCTATATAAACTTATCCAAAATCCATAACACGTTTTCCTGATACCGACCCTTAACTACTACATAACACATTGTATGCAATAACCCTACCAAAAAAATAAATAAAAGACTTTCGTGTGTTAGCATTATACGTTACGTTGTAAAACAACACATCGTTAGCAAGTTTATACATGGCGCTCAACAAAAATAACTTCTTTTTCATAAAATATTAAGTGTAGCCATGAATACACGCCAGTCCGTTGAATACAGCCTTTATACGACGGTAATGGCGCGGATAACATATATCCCGGCATTTCTGGAGTGATGCCGACTGATAGTCATCTTATTATGTAACTTTACCTATTGTAGATGAAAGGCAATTTTATATAATGTACTTTTGGTTATACAAAGTCCCAATTTGTCCCAACGATGACCACCTGGGGTTGAAGCGTTCGTTATGAGAGCAGGATGTTTTTGTTGAGGTGCTGGAATTAGTTTTCACTTTTCAGGTGTAATGGTGGTCAAATGCTAGCGTAGGTATTTGTTCTAGACATAGATTTATTTTATTTAATAAGATATATGACACAGAGTACTTATCTAATTGGGGTCTACAGTCCATCATTGAAACAAAAAAAGTTGAACCGAAAATAATTTGTGGTCGGAAAAGTACAAATAAAAAAAATACAAGAAAAATAGAAAGAAACTACGTTTATTTGCAGTAAACATGACGCAAAAAAAAGAACACAAAAATAAACAAGTTGGGGGAAAATATGCGTTGCATCCACGCAAAACGGCCATCGCTCAGCATAATACTGCGACCCTATACTAGACAGAGCCCCAGCGCTGGTTTTCAGCGACAGCCGACGTTGACGTCAGACGGTTGTCAGAAATTGAAAAGAAACAAAATAAACACAATACCTAAATCTAAAATACAATACAACACACAACAATACAACAACAACACAACACAATACAATACAATACAACAATATACTATATATATTTTATACAATATTTAAAATGGCAACATTACGTTCCATCGGCATCGACTCACACGCCATGCGCCGCCGAATTTGTGTTATCTGTGCGCGCAGCTGTCAAGAAATTTTAATTCTACCATAATTATACGTAATTTAAAAAGTTAAATTAGATAGTAGGTGATGGTTTATTAAAGCTCCTAAAATACAAAATTTACATTTGAAATACGGCACGAATTGTGGTAGGTAGGTATTAGAGTGTTGGCGTGGAGTATCCCAGTTAAAACTAGGTTTAACATTATTTATAAAACAGAATGTTAAATTAACCGTGGTTACTAATTTAAGCCTGTAATACATATTTACGAAAGCCGTTAAGCTTATGCCTTTTACATTAGGCGAATGCCTGAATAAGTTTAGTATAAACAGGTGCTTTTATGCCGGATTAGAACATAGGCATATAATCATTCAGCTTTACAATAATGATGTTTCTTGGAAGTGAACCAACAATGAGAATAATTTTAGTTGAACCAAAAATAGATTATGCTAAAGTACCATTTGCACTATGACATAAAGTAGAAACAATACCTAAAATGTCCACCAAAACCGGTAACCGAAGTGCACAGCCAGGGCTATTCGAAATGTTTACATTTCAGGTTAACATTGTTCCTTAATACCTTAATGGTTGTGTGGACAGCGCTACTGGGGGACGGTGGGCAAAGGGGCCTCGGTCAGTCGGCTCCTTTACATCCCGACACTGAGGCCTTTGTAATGTTATCCCCGGAGCGAGCCTGCCTTGCAAGACGACTCGGATTCCTGTATAGTGCTCTAAACGAGTTTAAATGTGTGTGTCCGGTGTTATTACGTTACAATACTGAGTTAACAATTTAATGCTTTTGTGATAGATTGTTTATTGTATTACAATTGGTTCGCTGATAAATAAATATCGTATTATATAGTCCTTAAAGTCGTTCAACCCTGGTATTAAAGACTGGTACGGGTCTTGTAGAAAGAACGTCGAATTTATATCGTACTGCGTTCGTTTATACTTTCTTGGCTAAATGAGCATGAACATAATTATCTTTTTCAAATTAAAACTCTCGTTACATTTACCCTCACATTTTAGTATTTTTAATATTTCATTGCGTCTGAGAATCTGCGACGTTACAAAATATTAAAATAGGGAGAAATTTTCTTTGAGCCCAAACTTTATCTCGAGAAAATAGACGTCTAAAAACTCTCATGAGTATGAATAATAAGAAAAAGATTACATTATAGAAGCAGTACCTACAAACATAATATTACCTATTTCAAGTTGTTTCTGTAATTAGCTATTGTTTTTAATTTTGATAGAAGAAACCACTTGAAATTATGACGGATTAAAATTATTTTCTCTCTCTAATAATAGAGATAAAATAAGTTTAATTCTAATTTAATTTAATTTTTTTAAATCTAATATTCTCATTATCGAAGAAGTAGGATTCTGCTGTGTATTGGTAGTTAAGTTACCCTTCTTCCTGAATAATCCGTTCGTATCAAACATAAATCATGCTATTTTATTTAGCATCAGCGAATATCTCGGTTCTAGCGTCAGAGCCACATACTCGTATTTTGCTTGTGAAATATTAAAGGCAAGGCAACATAGTTCAGAGAATCGCTAACAAAGTTACTACCTAGTGAAGTTAAGGTACACATTTTGAATGTTACGAGCACCGCTACAGGGCAATATTATCTGACCCTACATAATTACAATAACATTTTGATTCAAGAATGCAAATTAAGTTCCGCAGCCCCCGACGTGGCAACGTTGTTTGGTTATTAATTTTATTCAGTGGCTTTTTTGGAAGCGTCGAACTTGGTCCCGAAATATTAACTTAATACTTTATATTTGAGAAAAGAAAAATACGGTTTTAATATATTTTGTAAATGATGACATCCTATTTTTTATATAATGTTTAGATTATAAAATACATTTTTTCTTGGAACATTGTACTCAGTTAAGCCTTAAAGTCATGATGGCTTAAAGTATATTGGAGCAATTAAGGTTTTTTTTTAAAACCGAAATGCCAACGTAATACAAATAAGCCGAAATACCTGTATCAATCTACACTTGCGGGCAACCAAATGGACTCAACTCCTAATCATGCATTTCGACTCAAATAGCAATTACTCGAAAACATCTCAACCGATTTTAATACTTATGGTACAATCTTAAATCTGAAACGTCAGGCTTAAAAGACCTGTTTCATAAATGGGGTAAGAACTTTTTGAAAAAAAAAAAACTACTTGTATGGACGGGTTGTATGGGGTTGAGTCGATTTGGTTGCTCGCGAGTGTATTATTAAGATTGTATGCAAGAGCTTTGGTGAGTGACGAGGGATTTTTCGGGACTTAATTTGTGCTGATCCGAGAAAATAGATACCACTATAACACGGCGGGCCCCCAAAATCAGAAACGGTAGACTCAAGGCATAATTTAGCTTTTTTTAATGCGTTCTATGCAAATGATACTCGATTGTGATACTTTAACTGATTTAATTTTCACATTAATCGTGATGATCAGATTTATCGTTCAGACCGACCATATAATTTCCGATGATTGGCAAAGAGATAAACTACGCAGTTTATGCCTCTAATAATACCACGATTTATATTCACAATTTGTATAATTTATAGGTGAATGCATTTTGCGCAGTGTGGGAAGTGATCCAAAGGATCTAAAGCACGTACAAATCGTTTTATTGACGTCTTTTAGATATTGCTAACATGTAACGTTACTGTAAATTAAAGTTAGTACAACCATGAATCAGGTGAGGAGCTCGTGGCTCGGGTCGATCCATCAAGTTAAGCTACGCTTGCCGGGGTTGTCCGTGGATGGGTGACCATCTTTACATACCGAGACTCCTCTGTGCCTCAGAAAGCACGTTAAGCCCTTAGTCCTGGCTGTCATTCGTAGATCCTTGACAGTCGTTACGGTTCATCAGAAGCCCGAAAGTCTGACAGCCAGTCTGGCCAAGGGGTATCGTATTACCCAGTTACTGGGTTGTGGAGGTCAGATAGGCAGTCGCTCCATATAAAATACTGGTATTCAGCTGCATCCAGTTAGACTGGAAGCCGACCCCAACATAGTTGGGAAAAGGCTAGGCAGATTGATTGACAACCATGAATCAGCCATTATTGTAGTTGTTAATGCAAACGTTCTAGAGGTCAATGGGCTGAGGCCTTGTAGTGTAAATGAATGAATTAAAGTACATTTGAATGTATTTTAACGAACCCCAAACATATTCCATTTTGATTCCTAAAAATATAAATGGACACTTTAATATGATAACTGGGCCCCTTTTTGTGACCCTCATTGAATTCCCAATTTAGAGTCCTAAAAATATTAAATAGCCAAGTAACTGCTACCAGTTTGAATGTAGTGGTTGATCACAGTTCTAACCTAACCCATTTGGTCGGGATGCCCTAGCTTAGTAACTGCGAGCAAAAAGGCTGATTTAATAAAAAAAGCGCATATTACTAGAAGCCCAAAACGTTTTTAAAGTAGCATTTATTAAAGAATATCGTACATCATTAGAAGGTCATTACATTTTTGGAGGATCTATTAAATATTTCCTTTTGAATAATCAGACAGAGATAAAAAATAATCATAGGTAGGCACACGACCCAAACACTTCTTTCAGTCCAAACCTTAAAAAAAAACCTATAAACCTTTTGATTGCCGAATAGTTTCGAGACCTTTTGATTTTATGTTACATTTGGTAAGCGTTCTGTAATTAAATAAGATCTTCAGAAGAGATTGTCAATTAAAACTTTGAAGATCAAGCGGCATACCTTTTATTTTATTATACAGTTAACATCACGTTATACTGTCGAAATAAAATATAACATGTACATGTATAGTAACTATGTATAACCGGTTTATAACAGTCTGTATTTTGTATTAATTCTCAGATCAGCGGTGAATTAAATTCAATTTGTATTCATAATACTGAGATTGATCGCATCGGGAAATGGCTTCAACCTCACGCTTCCTATTAGAAGGGGCGAATTAATATACTGCAGCACTTTGACGCAATCAAGTGTACCAACAGGATCCAATATTTTACTGTAAAATTATTATGAACCACATTTCGGAGGTCTTAAATGTCGCGTTTGAGTAGGCTTTGTAAAGTTAGGTAACCTAACTAGCCTGGGGTGGGAATTGGAACCGATAGTAATTAGCGATAGGGCTGAAATAATTTTTTTTTTAGCATCAAACAGTCATATACAAACAATATAATTCTTCAGACAATTGGTTCCTTACAATAGACCTATAGTGCCGGCTACGTGATATAATGGTAAACATAAGTACAATAAACTCATAATAAGGAAAGACGCCCAAGAAATACATGTTCATTTTTGTATCAAAACATAAGTTCAATTAGACATAATCATTATCAGTTTACAAAGTAAAATGAAGGTAGACAAGGTAAAAATAGTAAGTTTTAACTAGGTGATATATCTACTTTTAAGTTTTAGTTTAAGGCTATTAAGAGAAATATTAAAAATATCTATGTCTGCAAATTCTCTATTATAATTGTTAGTGGAACGGTATATAAATGAGAAATTATCTTATATAAGTCTAACCTTTAGGAGCTTTTTACACGAATTAAAATAATAAATAAAGAATTGTCTTCAATATGAAATTACTATTATCACTGAAATTCAACAGTGTCAGATAAAACACGGCTGCATGGTGCACGTGTTGATACAATAATAAAGTTCAATAAAACTCGATTCGTAATGCGTAGCGGATCAGTTTTTCGCCACGACAGCGTCGGTGGCATAGGCTTGGAACAAAATAATGGCGTCAGGTACGGCGTAGCACTCGTAGCATTGCTACGACTCGTAGCAATAGAGCATTTTTTAAATTATAAACTTTTTGGTAACAAGTACAAAGGCTGACTCAAAAGTATTTTCTATGAGTCTATCATAGGGTAATGAAGAGATTTACATGGTAGGTGCAATATATAGGAAACAATAACCATTTAATAATTCGTTAAGACGTTCCAGGCGTGTCCCTAGGTCACTGATACATTTTGAAGACGCGTTTTACTGTTTTTTTGGTTGACAGCAACTAGTGCTCTTTTGCATTAGGATTTACATACCACCGACCACCAAACTATTTGTTAAGCGTAGTGGCTTATAAAAATATATCTGGTCTACTCAGTTGTAGACGACTTAACAACTACCTACGTTTTTCGGGTTATATTCTCGTTAACCACCAACGTTACGTATTTGTTCGGCCTTTAGAAAGAATTGTGGCGGGTGTTCAATTTCCCAGACCTGAAATAGGAAGATTAATTAACCATTTACCCGATTGGATAAATATTTTTGTGAACTAAACGTTTTATAAAAACCTTGGTGAAAGAATCAATTTAGTGTGGGCCTTAGATATTTTAGGCTTTTAAAATTATTGCTTGTTCATGAAATTCGTTTAGTTCTAGCCATCCGTGTCCACAAGGTAAATCAAAATTCACCGTTTATTATAGCTGACTACGTGAGTAGTGACTGGTAGAAAGTCCGCCGCCTACGTTCCCGCTTGACCCGCGTCCCTTAGTTGACCTTTTTATCTTCCGTGCAAAAAACCAACTGGTCTATTTTTCTTTAATTTCCGTATTTCGTATTTCGATTTTCCTCAGTAATTGTCAAGATGTCTTAAAATAATATTAGCATGCCAAATACAAACGCCCAATTTAGTAAATAATGTTTTTTTTTTTTGACAAAAAGAGCAAAATAAAGTTTTCCTGAGTCGGTTTTTAATCTCCAAGAAAATGCTTGAAGCATGGAGGAAAACACGATGAGTCATTGAACAGTAATTTCGGAATGGTTTCGCCCTGTCGATTTCAACGAGATCTGAATTAACGAGTTTGGGAATGGTTACACTATAGTTTCTATAATACTTAACTGTACTTCTAAAGCTAGCTTTACCATCCGAGTTGTATTGTCACTGCGGTTTGTTAATTAAACATGTTCCTTTGAATATGACATAATTTGTCGGAATCAAATAAATTTTAATATTTGTTTTCGTCGAATATATTTGTTAGTGCAGTTTAATTACAAAGCATAATATGATGCATATGAAATTATTAATGATTGTTAATATAATTAAAAGTAAATCAAACTCACGCTACTAATCACGTATATGTATCAATTATCCTGTTTTTGCGGAAATCCAATCAACATTTAAGTAATTATATTTGATTGTCCAAGTTTAAAGTACTTATAATTAATAATATTTCATTAAAGGTGTACTGTTGGTAATTTGTTAATCAGAACAACGTGTAATAACATATTTGTTGAATCGCGAAAGTTACCGAAGTCGAAAGCAAAAGCTGGTTTCGTAATAATAATTTATGAACACTCGAACATATCCAGACAAACAAAATGTACTTATCGTAACCAAACGAAGGAACGAGAAGGGAATCCATTTGGAAACTGATAAACAATACAAGTGGCGTGCAGAAATCAGCCCTAAAGTCGCGTGTTTCTGGCTGCTAAATAATGTGTTTAAAGTTAATATTAAATCAGCTGTTCAATAACATTGTATGTTCTCTGATGCAGAGGTGATTTTATTAGTCTCAACAGAGTTTAAGCCGAGCAAGGAACGTAAAGAAACTTCGACCGACCCAAAAGTTTTGTCATGTAACAATGTAATTAGCCCCTAGGAGTTTGCCGGCCTCTAACTTGTAACAAATTCTTTATCTCGCCTCGCCGTTTTCACTCACTAAAATTTAAATCGTGGTTACATGATTATTTTAATTGCTTTTTTAGAATGCATTCCTAGCTAACACTCCGGTCTTACTAAAAGACTATGTACTTGTGTTGAACGTGTTGGAGGTTAAACTTTCTTATTCGTTTGTTTACCTACATTTTATCAATCAATTTCTATCTCGTTAATTTTCTTAGTCTTCTTTCAAGAAAACGTTGCTCTCTTTAGACATTTTACCGTTATCGTGGGTAAATAAATACACATCACACATAAAATATTTTGATCCTTCAGGGAAGCCATCCCTCGATACGTGAAGCAGAAACCGATCGCTCACTGTGCCAACAGACCCGTAAAATTAATAAATTTTACTTTGAATTGCATTAATACGGCTGCACGGTTGGCATAACAACACACATTTTACACCGTTGCATTAGGTACAGTTCTTGCTTAATTACACAAATATTACACGATGTTTTAATGCGAACACGTATAGTTAAACGCACGAGTATGCACATGCGGTTGGTTAACTGAAAACAATTTCGCCACTGGATCTTTCTGTGAATTTATACACAAAGCGGCAACTTTGTATTATTCGGGAGAACACTTCACATTAATATTTGATCGTAATTTAAGTTAGTTACACACATGAGCGGAATCTTGTTTAAGATTAATCCTCTGGCTAGAGTTAGTAAAGCTCTCGCGGCCTGAGTTGCTAAGGTTGTTAGCAGTAGTGGCCTCGTCGCATGTTTATTTCAGAGATTGCGAGGGTGTAACTTGAGACTGTTTGCTGGTTTTGAGGGCGGCGCGCAAACACCGCCTCCCGCGTACATACAACAACTTAACGAGCCAACTCCGCCTCATCGGGGAATTTCGTGGCGCAGGGGAGGCTCACTGTCGTCAATAAAACTTTATGGTGAAAACAAAATAATATTTACTTTGAATAACTTAAGAGTATACAATGGCTCGGAGAACAGTACGCGCGACAATAAGCTTAGCGGGCTGCAGTTTGTTATCGGTGGCGCGCGTCGAGTCGGCGTCGCGACACAATCGCGCCGAGTCTCGCCGCGCCTGAATACACACGCGACGCGATGTTCACTCGCGACGGATATTGGGTAGGCGAGCGCACGGTTTAAACTGAACACTTTCCTTACAAAGCGAAAAGTTTCTACTAAATGCATACGGCCGTCCCGTTTGTGCGCTCAACTTTACATTTGTCAAGTTACAAACTTTCTGTCACACTAACTAGACCACTGCCAGATGTACGAGTGTTATAGTTTAAAATATGCGCTTCTGTTATACTCCAAGTTACCTCACTGCATAGTCGTGAATTCAATACATCGACGCGCTATCGTGTTCAGAATAATTGCAATAATATCGTTAGCATAATGATCTGCGCACCGAATTACAATTGGTGCATTTATCTTAAAAGCTCAGAGAAACTGTAATTAAGTACTAAATACAATGTATTACGTTTGTTAATGAAATATCGTATTTGCAGTAAAAGATTAAAAAAAAATAAGTCTTCTCTTTACTGTATTACTTTTTACGATGCACTACACACTGCAAGCGGTACCTATACTATTTCAACCAGCAGCCATGTTGAAAAACATCCACGAGCGCAAAAAATACTTCTGACGCTCCGTAGATTAAAAGACAAATGACATTCTTTGAAGCTGATACACTGGACTTACAATGGAAAATTACATCAAACCTTTCCAAGACTTGCAATAGGTAGTAATTTATTTTTCAATTAAATATGAAGGTGTAGTTGAGAGCGCAGCGGTAGCGGATGAATGGTTTTGTAATGAATCTGGCGCGAACTTCGTTACCGTAATGGATAACATGAGCGTCCACGTCCACAATGCCTCACGTGCGGAACAATGTACTACGTCATGTTGCATGTATTGTCAACGGGATTTTTCGCTTGCTTACTTTCAGTAGCATGTACGTATGGATGATATTTGCCTTTAACAATTTACATTTATAAATGTGATTACATCCAAGCAAAAATTATTTCAAGTTGCTGTTAATTATAATTCAAGTTGATAAGATAAAAATAAACATATGAAAACATGTGAGTTATCAAACAGGGCCACTTTGAGCAGATTTGCCAATAGACCGAGGCTTAACAAGGTTTAAGAAGAAGTAAAAGAGCCACAAGTCTTATCTTGGTATATTGCTCGTTTAGCGGATTACAGGGGAATTGGAGGGTGAGCCGCATAACATATTGAACTACTTGTAAGAAAATTAGTTTCGTAGTTACACATCATGTTACCAAGCCACAATTTATACATATTTGAAAGTTACACCTTGTTAACTCTTCGTCAACTGAATCATAAGTAGCTACCTACTAATGTTATATGATAATTATGTTACCAGAGAGACGTATGCTTTATGTACTTCTACTTCATCACATTAAAAACACAACATTAAGTTCTAAAACCTTGGAGGTTGATGGCGACACTTCACAAGCACGCGTTATAACTTGTAACACATAAACTGTAACGCCACATAAAGACGTACAAATTACATGAAACGTCGCCACCCATAGCAACAACAACATGAAGTTGAGAAAAAATTAACGAATACCAGAAATTGTGGGAGTGCGAGTCCCTTACAGCAACATATCGCGTCACTGTGATGTACCTAGATATCATGTCTTATGACAACGCAGGTATTTCGCTAGATAAGCCTCCGCGAAGAATTTCATATTTCACCGGCGAATAAGTAGCGTATTATTTCGCATGAGACAGGTGTCGCTCTCGTCAGCCGCCTAAATTCGTCTCTGTATAGCAGGTGCACACAAAACGACGCTTCTAATCCGGCCCTGACGGCGGCTCTCGCTTTATGTAGTGCCGACTTAAGATAAGGATGAATCTACATTCTACAACGTAACATAATTATACATGATCGTGCAAGTTTTGATATTTATATTTACCTATCTATGTATCTTGGGAATTCGTGATTATTTAGTATTTGCTTACATTTCTGTACTCTCTTGACATTTCGTTGCAAGTGACTGAAATTGTGCACCGACCGGAATTTAAATCCCATGTGCAATTATGTCGAACTATCTGATATTAATGTCCGTAAAATATATTTGAGTCTCATTTAATGTTTTTAAATTTTTCACTTGGTTTTATGTAAAACGATGAATATATGTAATATATACATTCAGGTCGTGCTGCAATCCATCTAAAAATTCCATTTCATAGTGCTTAGAATTTTTAAAGCAACGAAAAGATAATTTGTTTACAGTTTGCTAATGGTTTTTTCAACGTTATGTTTTTGTGTGCGAGCGTCGGTTTTTCTTTGATGTTACCCAACAATCACTGTGTCAAAGATATTAAAGATAAACACTTGTTTTAACATTAGTTTTATCGATATGTACGACATTCGAGTCGAACGGCATTCCGTTTTTGATTTTCTTTGAGGATAAAATTGCTACTTTCAAAGGAACTGTAAAAATGGAACTGCTGCTTGGTATATTTCACGTAACTTCCTCCCTCAGTAGCATCATATAGCTACATCGTACAGGAATTTAATACCGAGTAAACGAGTAAGTTAACTCACCTTTTATATTTAACATAAACCTTTTCATAAAATTGCGCGCTTATAACGCATACACTCACATTACACAGAATGTTTGTGAAGTGAGGTAAAAACAAAGGACAATAAAATAAATTGTTCCTTTTGAATTACCCCATCAAATACCACTTGGCAACAATGGAGCCTTCTGATGAATTATCAATTTTCTCTTTGTCACACGCCAAACAAAAACTCGCGATCATCGTACCTGGGGAGCGCGTTATCTTGGCAGAGACATATGACCAATATTTGTACGTGTGCGTCTGACGACTGCGTGTGTGTGCGGATATCAATCAATCGGTGACGACAGTCGGATTGAAAATATGTCCCGTTGATCGGATCACGAATAGTATGACATTACAAAAGCTTTTCTGCAGCCAGTTGATTTGATTACACGAATTCTTTTCCGTCCGCTTCGTTTAAAGCCTTCCTCAAACCACGTCTTTTCTCGTAGCGTTGAAAGAATGTCACATATGTAGGTCATAAGCCACTCCAGTTATAAGCAGAACTAGATTTTGTAGAAGTGCTTACAGTGCAGCCGTATGTAATTTATGTACTTATATATTATACGAGCCCTTGTCACCGTCGGCGTTCCAGCTGTAATGGCTTGGCACGCGACGATGACAAGAGACCGGACGGCATGTCTTTATTTCCATGGAAGGTGAGTAGGCCTTTAGTGTGGGACGCAATTTGTGTCGATAATCTTGCGCCATCCCATCTTCCTGGCTCGGCGTGCTGTGCTGGCGCTGCTGCTGCGGCTTATCTAAAGTGTCTTACTTTATCGGTAAATTTTCGAGCCGTTTGGGGTTGAAACTCTCGGGTCGTGGGGTCCGAGTGCGATTGCCATATAACATGGCAATGCCGCCAGTCTCTTGGGTACATTACTAGTCGACAACGATGCGGAAGAAGTTTTCGACGCCATATTTTAGTTTTTTAATAGTTTTTTAGTAGTTTTTGGTTAGTTTAGGATATTATATTTTTATGTTAACAATCTGTTTTAAATAATTACCTATTAAAGTGTTTATATATTTTACAACAGAAACTTTATTGCAAAAACATATGACAATAAAAGAGTCAGATATTTCAGGCGTGAAATATTTTCAATAAAACGTACCGTCATTAACAGGAGACAGAAGTATTTCTGATTAAAAATTTTAATGACGCAGGTATTACTGGATAATGCGACACCAATATTAACGAAACAATCATACAGTTTATTCATATTAATTCAGCTCTATACCTATAGCAGCTGTATTCTGAGTAGACCAAAAGGTTATTAATTACAAAGTATTAGTGTAGGTCGAAGTACCTGCGCCGGGGATGAAGGGAGGTCCATCAATTTGTCATTGTTATAAATTGTAGTTATCAACGTCTCGTCTGAGATGATAGCATGATATCTGATAGGGTTCCAACGTTTCAGGCATTGTGTCTGAGTAGCACATGTATTATTTCACACGAGTCAATAAATAGCGAACAATGCTGATGATACACGGACGTTACTAACATACGTACCTATGAGGAAGACAAAATGCTTCGCCAGCTTTCTTATTTATTTTTGTGTCCCGTTTTGTTTTATGTACTTATGGCAGAAATATTGAGAATTGTTTAATAAGCGTCACATAAATAGGTCGCTAAGGATCTGATGAAAATTAATTTACGCTTTCTACAAATAAATTAGGTGTGATGAATATGGGAAATATGTTGAAGACATTTCTCAGTAAGTTAATAAATTACTTCTGTATTTCAAAGGATTTACCACAGCTTTATATGAACTTTCAGCACTTTATTCTCACTTTGATTGTAATGGTTCACTACGCAAGTAACGTGTAAGCCAGCCTTAACAATTCATTTTGTAATTATCTTTACTTGATATGAAACTCACGCGTGCGAGAGTTCCTCGTCCTTTTTAGTCATCCAAAGTTACGAATTTGTGTAAACTCCTTACACATGTAAATCTACAAGTGAGTACGGGAGAATTGAGTAATTTTATTATTTTTCCCTCGTTGTCGTCGTTCTCTCGTAATTGGATTAGAGTAATTTCGATGAACAGATTGCGACAAACGAGGCTTTTGATAAAAGGGAGGTTCAAAGATATTTTTACTCGCTCATTGATTTTACTTTGCTTCTAATTTTTGCCCAAAATGTATCCTTTTGTGAATTGCTAGATTGATAGACTACTTTTATTCCATAAATACTATGAACTTCTGACATTAAGGTACTATATACGCGGCCTTTTACGATCAAATGTAATACAATTATGTGTGTAAGTTTATATAGTGATTTGTGTTGATAGGAATAGCGTAAAAACAAGGAAACGTGTTATAACAATAATCGTGATGGATGACTTTGCAATTTTACGCGATGGCGCCCATTGGCCAAACTTAAGCGTTAATTGAAGAATTACTTTGATGGGTGACGAGCCACTTATATTGAATGAATAGGAAGCGTTACGTGGGTGTTTGTGTGCAGGGGCATGGGACATTGACAGTTAGGTTAATTAAATATGACACAACTACAGCATAACAGGCAAGCCTATGATCCCCGAAGGGATAGACAGAAGCGTGCTGTGTCGTTAACCTACCTATAATAATGTGGTCCCAAGTGATAGACGGCACATAATAATAATCATATTATGTACTTTCATACCTATAAACAATTCAGTTTTCGGTCTCCAAAAAGAATAAATAACAAATCAATATGAAAGCTTTATTTTGAAAGTTTATACAAGGTGTAACATAAATAACGCACAACCTCTTAAGGGGTCATTGTAGGTACTCATCAATATGAACAACTTTTATTATGGGACCAAACCTGAAAATGCGAAAAAAAATCAGTGATTACCTACATTTATGTTTGCATAACTCGTCAAAATGTAGGGAACAGCAGATTTTTTTCGCGATTTCAGATTTGGTCCCATAGTAAAAGTTGTTCATAATGATGAGTACAATGACCCCTTAAGAGGTTGTGCGTTATTTATGTTACGCCTTGTATAGCTTTGAAACTAAATATTTTATTAAAGCTGCTCTCGATTTAACTGCATACAAATATCAACTAAATATTTAATGTCATTAAAGCTTCCGATTAAAAATATCACAATGGCAAATATAAAATAGCTTTATTGCTGTGTGCAATACACAATCGAAACGCTACAGAGAAAAACTCAAAGGGTTTGATATTTTGCAAATGATCGCTTATTGGTGGTGAGTGGCGACTACTGGCGCAAGCGTGGTGGCAGTTGTGTATCTATACCCGTCCACTGGGTCGGGCGATGTTGTTTGTTCGAGAGCTTCCGGCTGTCAGCCCTAAACCAATACGGTAATGACATCGACCACTCACCGCGAAAGCCTTCAAAGTTATATCCATTGTCTTTATTCAGTACCGCCGTGGGTCAGTGCGAATGAACGGTCCACTTAATCAGTTATCTTGATAACAGCCGTACTACTGAATATTAATAATATTCATCTGAAGGGTTTGTCGGTTTCCTGGAATTTACATAGTTATCATAAAGAGCTTTATTGTACTGTTTAGTTACGGGATCTGTGTGAAAGCTGGATCTTACTTAAAAATGCATGGGTTAATGTACTTTGTGGGGTTGTTACGAAAAAGTTATTTGTATTGTTATTTGCAGATTTGTTATAAATTTTGTAGTATTTACTTTATATACAAATAATTAACGACTTTATAAACAAATACTGCCTCGTTGGTCTAGTGGTCGCAAGCGCTACTGCTGAGCATGAGGTCCTGGGTTCGATTCCCAGGTCGGTTCAAAGTGTTATTGGGTTTTTCTATCTGGAATTGCTCAGTAGCAGCCCGGAGTCTGGATTTGTGCCCGGTAGATGGCAATAGGCTCGCCCCCTATTACATGGAACTTAAACATAACTGGCAAAATGTGGATGTACTATAGGTACACCTCTGTCTAACCCTTCGGGGAAACAAGGCGTGATGTTATGTTATGTATAAAAAAATAAAAGAACGTACTAAAGAGGGGCTAAGTAATAACAGTCGCACGGGTCGATCGAGGTTAAGCTACGTTTGCCGCGGTTGGTGCATGGATGGGTGACCATCTGTACATACCGAGACCCCTCCGTGCCTCGGAAAGTGCGTTAAGCCGTTGATCCCGGCTGTCATTCGTGGATCTTTGTCAGAAGCTCGAAAGTCTGACAACCAGTCATACCAAGGAATATCGTATTACCCAGTAACTGGATTGTGGAGGTTAAATAAATAATTGGGAAAAGGCTAGGCAGATGATGACATTATGTGAATATGTTACAAAGAGAATCAGAGACCCGGGTATCTAGATTGTATCTGATGACTACGAGTATTATTCCCAAGTAAGTGACATTATGTCTTTATTGTGAATAGTTTCTTTAAACCTAGAGAACCGTACTTAACGCTTAAAGTCACTATAAAATTAGTCGCTACCTTGCTAAGCACTATTCATTTTGGTAAATTAAATCATAACAAGTTGTCGGATGGTTCTGAAGTTAGAATTCTAAGAAGGTTTTCATATTTTTCATGCATTTCTGTTCTGTAGAATTTTTCTTAGTTCTTTTTTTTAACTTTACTAACTCTTTTTCTATACAAATAATTCTCAGAAAATCTCAAGGCAATAAATAGCTAGATATATGTATGTACTTAATACAATGAAATCCATTTTCTTACTTAATCACTTCGATCCTACGACATTCTAATAAAATGTTATCAATGGAAGTCCCGTTTTAAATCACAATCGCCGCTTCTGCCGCCCTTTTGCTTGCTTTTGTGAACTTGTATATTTCCTAATACAATAAAAGAAATTGGAGGGTTGTCGTTAGATCAGGTAGCCAGTCAAGTAGCTCGGTATTTTCCGGAACAATACAAAGAATTATAAGAAAACGAAAGTCATCGGTCGTTCATTTCGTTTCGTTCTGCGCCATCAGGTTTTAGTGGAGGCTGAAGGAGCAGGTCTTACGGGCCTGATAGCTTGGATCTACCTAATTGTCTGTTCTGATAGTTTTGCTATACTCGTAATATCGTATGCGATGCACGACTCTTGTTGTTCACTAACTTTTATAATTTGTTTTCTTAATATCTTGTTACACTGATGAGTAGTGAAACAATCTTTGTTTTTATAGGCGGACTTCTTAAGAGATTACATGTTGTTTGAGATTATTATTGAATTGCCCTTACTTTGTTGGTCCTTTCTTGTCTTTGTTTTCTATTTCGGGTAGATGTGTAGGTGGATAGGTACTGTCTTATGAGAAATTGGGTTGATTTATTCTGAGTAAACCATGATCATATATTTGGGTAAGTAAAAATAATTTATTATTTCTATTGTTTTTAGTATAAAATGATCAAATTGTTGGGTATGATGCATTTTTTTGAAAGTAGGCAACTGTTGGTAATTGTTAGTTATGTTACATAGTACCTATGTATAGTAATTAGACTTCATTTTACTTCTCAGAAATAAAATTCAATGAACACTTTGTACAACAGTCAAGTATTGAATGAACACACACAATCAATGGTTCCTTTACCTGTTTCCCGGTAAAACGTTTCCGTACTGGATCCGCTTTTAGTTCTTGGAAGCATGATCAGCGGAAAAAAAGTTCCTGAACTTGACATCAAAATACAGTGAATAATTAAGTGCTTCAATGGAAAGTCAAACAAGCTGTCCCCGTTTGCGTGAAAAACTCATAATTTCCCGCGATGAAAAGTTTTTAGGTATATCAGTTTAGCTACTCTTCTGGCAAATTATATCAAAGTCGGTACCTACCTACATACATTTTAATATTTATTTTTGTTTTACGGATGCTAGTGTACTTAAGTATGTTCGCCTGATATTGAGCGACTTTGCACGCGGTACGGGACAACCGCGGCCGCGTTAGCATAGCCGACCGCTCACCTCGGCGTATGAAGACTACAGCCAATGCTGAAACACGCAAAGCAGTGATGTTTGGCGCATAGACTTACTGTGAGAACCAATATATGTATCTCCTATCTCATAATCAAGGATCCACTAAGCTAATGAATTGTATGATGTGCATTGGATACTATTTTAAAGGATATGAGTAACAGTAACATCAAATGCCTTTGTTTACTTTTAAGCTTTCATCAAGGATAACAAGAAGCCCGAGCTGCATTTTGCATAAATAACTCAGGATAAGCACATTACTTAGTGAGAATTATAATATTATTTAAATAAATTACTGAACCCATATATACCAACTTTAGCAACTCGTCTTAGACATCCATTTGTTCCTTTCTTACGTTCATAACTCTGAAATGCAATCCTCTCGACTCAAATGAACATTCTGTTATTCAAGCCTTTGAGCGAAAGCAGATTTTAAAGACATTTGCTTAATATAACTGAAGTAGAAAGTTTAGCGAACGTACAATTATACTTCTCTTAATTATATTAATTACACAAATAAATAGACATCGCTGGGCCAGAACTCTCGGCGCCCAACTTTAACTAACTTACACCATTAATTTATTTAAAGCACGCAAAATGATTCCGTGCCACGGTCGAGTTTGTTCGCCGCAGATATTTCGAACCAGAATCGATTTATTTTCATTGAAACGGTTTACATATATTTTTTTAAAGCCAATATAAAAAGCTTTTTAATTATTCACGGCGCTTTATCTTTGAAATTACTTTGCCAATCATGTTTACAATATTGCAACCAGCTACGAAAATATATAAACGGGATAAAATTATTACATGAACCGATTTGTAGACTTAAACTAAGTTTTTTTTAAAGCTATTATACAATTTTTGCATACCAACAGTATTTTTCGGGAGTTTAACTTGTAAGTAAAATAAAAATAAAATAATACATTACAAAATTATGGTAAGCCATAACGAATTACATTTTTATTTAAGTATGAACGTTATTCACTACATAGACTTTGTTAGAATTGACAATGTCCATTACGATGATGAACTGCTATAAATCATTTGTGATATAATTATCAAAGTAATAGCACGTTTTCACAATTATGTGAATTATGTACTTTGACTCATATTTACAGACAAAAAAAAAATATGTAAATATTTCAAAGGTATACCCACTAACAACGTAAAATTTCAAACAAATACCAAATCCCTTTGTGCAAACTAATTAATAGTAGCAAATACCATGTTTCGAATATATTGCAATTTGTGTTGAGCGTTTTTTCTATACTCAACACACAGTTGGATATAATTATTTGTTGCTATGCAGGTCGGATCAGATACTTCATACATTATAACTGCTATGTAAATGTGGAGCCAGTGTCTTCTCATGATTGAAACTATATTTCCGTTTAATAGCTTTTAAAGTATTTTCCTCAAGAATAACATTTTCTCAATTCATTCAATACCTTTCCCTTGTTCTACTGTCATAAAATTCAGTTGTCAGAGAATAACATTAAGAGAATTGCAAGAAACCCTCGGAGGCAATAAGCAAAAGAAATCGTTTGCTTCGAGCACGGACAATTACATTCGGGCCCCGAGACTATCCTTCTTTCAAGTTTCAATTCGCATTTCTTTATTGGAATCGAAACGATTAGGTTCCGAGTGTTTAACTAGTGCGCCCCTCGATATTGCCGTTTATAACATAATTCGCTTTAACTATAAACATTACTGAAGGAGTTGCGATCCCTTCCAATTTGTCCTTTAGTATTTTTGAGAAGAAAAAGTAATTTAGGACGACTTTTGAATAAGCTATGCAAATAATTAAAGGATTTCTTGAGAGTAGAATTAGCTTTGGATTTCGCTCAAGTTGAATTTTAAGTGAAAAGTATGTTCATTGTGAGAGAAGGGTGAACATTGTACTTAAATCCTCTCTATGTATGTAAATTGTAAAGTAACATCAAATACCGTTAGTGATTAAAATTCGTCAGCATTGAAATGAATTCATTCAAAACGGATTTAATGTAGCGTATCATTTGTACAATTTTCGTGTTTTCTATTCATAACAGAAAATAGTGTTTCGTTTGCTGGCTTAGTGAGTTTGTTATAAAAATGTCGAGTCTTCAAAATAAATAAAGCAGACATGGTATATCAATGTGCTATAAGGATATTAGGTAAATTGAATTACAGCTGTGCCTTACTAGGAGTTACCTTTGTTGCCGATTCTGGGAGCGTATGTGGAATGTAATTGTAGCGTGCCAGCCGAGTTCCATCTCCTGCGGGACTTCAGTGCCTTCACACGCACGCGCAAAACGCCTTTGCACACCTACATAATAACGTACTATAACTATAATTTCTCAACAATTTACATAAATTAGAGTAGCAACAGTGAGTGACCTAGAGCTTGATTACTGAAGTCCTTGAATGGCAGCAGCACAATGTGAAAATTGATGGAGTACCGACCGCAGTGACCCGTTCAACAATAAATAATACGCAAAGCACCGGTACTAATTTCCCGTTCCATGCTGGACGCACTGGCTTGTAAATGTTGGGCAAAATTTAACGTCGAACGGATTTAAATGCTATGCTGTGTTATGATTATAGCATTTGGAGGATAAAATGAATTACATCGGATTAGCAGGACACAATCTGACTGGTTGCTAGCAGCTGTGCTAGTTTCTATTTTGTCGTATTTTGACTTTGGTGGCTTGTTAAAACAGTCACCACAAAAGGTACCTATAGGATTTCTTTTTACACATCCCGTTATTTTAATCAACATTAATTGTCACCATAAAAGAGTTACATTAGATACTCTTTGAAATATGTGGGTAAATTAAATTAAACCTTTAGTAGGTATACAAAATTGAGCTATATTCGAGGTAACTAAGTAAATAAACAAATACCGAAGACATTTGAGAGTGGTGTTTGTGTGAGGTGCGAGCGAATTTTCGGGTCACCGCCCGCGTCTCCACTGAAACGTTTTGTCAAAAGGAGAATTTACTTTGATTTGGCTTCTTGAATGTTTAACAAATTCTTGTGTATTCCGCAAAGTTTGAGTACTTTTCAATACATTTTGTGCAAAATCCTTCTTTTGTTATAGTATTAATATCATTTCAAAGGCTGGAAAGTTATCTTCGCGTACATGTTTGAGCGGTGAAGTTATTTTTGAAGTTTTCCGAAGCTGTTCCGTTTGAAAGTTGAAGGGGTCATAAATTGTGTGTAGCGTGAGGAGTGTAGGCATGTCGATATGGCGGCGAGGCGCGGGCCGAGCGAGGCGAGGCAGTGCGGCTCGGCTCGCCGAATCTCTGTAGGAATGTGCGCCGATTTAATCCTTGCGTATTAGAAGCCGGCTCCTGAACTGCTGTCAACGCCGAGATACATCACACCCTCTAATTGCGAATATTACATATATATGTATCTAGCTAATGAATGCCAACTGCGAGCGGCTAATTTCGTTGATATAAATATCTTAGCTTCTATTGAACACAAAGATGTTGGGGTACGACGTTTGTACCTAGTATACCAAATTAGACTTTTGTCAAATTAAATTTTGTGTTTTGACACTTTAAATTTTCTTATTTGGGCCCTTGAGGGACACCGCCCCTTTGCAAAAGTGGGTAAGTTAAAGACCTTTGAGCTGAGTTTACAAACAAATTATACTTTTGTCATGTTTATTTTATTGAGATTTGCACCCGCAACTTTAACATCTAAGTAGGTATATTAGTAAGCCACTTTATAACAGTAGCTATAGACATATTATTATGAATTAATTTAATTACCTACTTAGATTGAGATTGTGTTTTTGTACGGTAGAATTTAAGCAGGTAAGAAAGAATATGTGTATCACAATATCAGTTACCGCCAAACATTAATAGTTAAAAATGTATATTTATATAAAAAAAAAAACAACAGACCAGAAAGCCTAGCACACTAATCGGGTGTTGCGTACTTTCAATAGCTCAGGAGAGCCGTAGAACGAGCGAACGGGCTTTCAATATGATTATTTTTCCATGTCTATACCTACATTTTATGCTCCATTTATATCAAAATGTGTCCCAACAGTCTAATTGCGTTCTTCTATAGCACTCCCAATAGGCATAGATAATGTTAAAAGCATGTTCCCGTGTCGTTACCCGATGGCACTTATGTGGTTTTAATTAAGTAAATGATACAAGTTATAGCAAATTACCTTTTCATGTTATTTTGGCGATTTCTTGTCTTTGAAAGTACCTACTTAGGCCAAGTGTGACCGTGTAAGTACCGAGACGTAGTGTTAGAGTTTATGTAGACGTCTTTACAAGTTTTATTTATACGTTTAATATTCCAGAGAGGCCATCAGAGACCAATATAAAGTTTTATGTAATTATAGCAACAGGATCAGTTCAAAGCTGTTGCTATTTTAGTGTCCCGAATGTTCTGACAACGTTCTTACTAGCAGGTCAGTAGCAGAATTTGCGATTTCCGATATTTACCACTAACATGGTATGACCATCAATTTTGCCTTGCCTAACTTTTTGAATCAATCTAGTAGTAAATAAATTTAACGTAATTTATTCAAATAGGCTTTGAGGATTTCATTGTAAAACTAACAGTGGAATTAAACGTTAACAAAAAGTCGTTCATTCATTTCAGATTGGTCATCAATATTCATCAACGTTTTCAATATTAATAAGTTTTATTTGATTTTTCCCGTTCAGTAACGGCTGTGTTATTGCGTTTCACTTCTTCCTATGCTTTATGTAATAGAAATTCTACCAAGATTTGAATTATAAATCATAGTCATTCGTACCATGTCTGCAGTGTTGAAAGGTTGGGAAATACTTAGAAATATAGAAAAGGTACTTATGGTATGCCTACTTTTTAACCGAATTCAAAAAAGGAAAACATTAAAAGAAAAAAACAACCGAATTGAGGACAATTCGTGTTGTATTTTTTTTATGTTTGTTACCTCAGAAATCCGTCATTTATAAACCGATTTGAAAAATTCTTTTTTATTTGATAGGATATTATACTTCCAGATTGATCCCATATAAATTTGGTCAAGTTCTGATGAGTGGTTTTTGAGTTAGCTTTAATAATACGTATTTTTGCCACTTAGTGTATGTTAATGATGTTATAATAATTTCCTGTCACTATTATTTACATTAAAAGTAGTGGTTACGCCTTTGTGTGGGGTTGGTGCCACAACTAAAAAGTGAAAAATAAAAACTTTTTTCAAAAAAAAAAAACAACCGACTTCCAAAAAAAAAAAACACTGCAAGGTGAAAAATAACTTCTTAATTCCGGAAGTCAGTGGCAAAAACCTAAAATACAGATCCAAAGACACCGACTTCCGAAATTAAAGTTATTTTTCACTTTGTAGTGTTTTTTTTTAAGAAGCCAGTTATTATTTGCTGAAGTTATTTTTTATACTTACGGAAGCCTCATTAGCTTTCAAAAGTCATTTAGAAGTCTGATCAGTTTTTATCGACTTTTTTCGTCTTGTTCTATTTGTCATAGAACAAAATAAAAGTTTGTTAGACATTCAAGTCTTCCTTCATTGGCTTATTGGACAGCGTACCTATATTCTTAAGCAGTGTAACTATAGCTTTGTCCCACACATGTATATCCAGATGTGCTGCTAGTTTGTACCTATCGTTAGAAGTAACACGTGTAGTATGTCTACTGGCCTCCAGTCAAGAGCGACAGCGGGCGAGCACAGTAGCAAGTTAATTGCAAGCATCGCAACAATGATTTACTACATCTATCTTCACGTTGTACTGGCTCTGAGCTCTCTCGCTCCACTATTCACTATTATCTACGTAAGAGTCGAGTGGGCAGATTTATGTTCGCTGCGAGACGCTTTTCTGCAGAATAATATGTGTCTTTATATACGAATTTATTCTTTGTTACTTCCACAGAGGTTTCTATTGAATTATGCTGTTCTCTGCAATGCTGGGACAGTTGTAATTGACACTGGAATGTATTATTTTGGTTAGCTCCTGAAATAGCTTGTTTCGCTCGCTGCGGTTCGAAATGTTGTGTGAAATGTGTGTTGTTTTAGTTCTATTTAGTTTGCTACCTGACTTGATTGGCGTACTTACCTTACTGTTGTATCATGGCGTAGGTAATTACTTACGTTTTCTTTCGAAAGTATTTCTTTTGTACCGCCAAGCCAAAGCCGATAGGTATAGCTTTATTCGTATCGATTTCGGCCTTCCACGTTCATACGCAAAGTTTTTCCCAAAAATGGCCTATAAAACTTACTTTATCAAAATAACTTACCTACCAACTTATCTTGAATGCAAATTACATAACTAACCGAAGCAATCCAGAGCAATTAAATGAATTCCAGCGCATTAGTAACAACCGAAATAGCCGCGAATCGATACCGAATCAAAGCCAGCTCGGAAATTAAATGTATTCATTGGCACCGTTTTGATTTATTCCCATCGCACCGCTAATCCTTCGCCATTTTATTTACATGTACAACTGTTGACCCGTATTGTTTCATTATTCACATTAGACCACTTTCAACAGTTTATCGATAAAACAGTGTATTTTTAATTTAAAACTGCTTCCTGTATCAAATAATTTGTATTAAATATCTATAATTATCAACTCGTGCAAAGTAAGCAATTTGCTTTGAGTTTAGTACGGGGATTACTAAAATGTTTCGGTTAATGATGGCGAAATCACAATGACAATTATAATGTAAGTGGGTTAGGTGCCCACAGCTGAAATCACACAGCTAGGCTTGTGATCAACGAAACACTGCGAAATTATTAAAACGTGATGAAACATTTGGCTGGATTCCTACAACTGCTGTTACCTTAAGAGATGTAGAGTGCCTTTGGGAAATAGAATCAAACAATGTTATTATGTAAAAATATTTACTTTTGTACATATTTACATGATTATATTTAAAATAATTAAAATTTACAAAAGAATAACGATTTGTGGCCGCAGTATGGTAGATACGCTTAACGTATTTAGGTTACGTATATACTTCGATTTTTTTATAATAATGATAAAAAAACATGACAGAACTACTACATAATTACATTTATTTTGTTTCAAAATGGTCGCATTTAGTGAGCAATCTATTGTGTCAATACAATATTGATTACAATTATCTATAAGACCTAATCGACATTAAAATTAGCTACCTTACACATCGAAATATTATGAATAGGCATTAAAATTACTCTCGCCTCCTATGTATACACGTTCATGTACCTACAAAAATCATTAATTGTACCGTGTATAAAATGTATCTATTTTGTTTGCAAACATTAGATTTGGTGGTGATGAAACATATTTACATTTATTAACTAGCGCAGTTAGAGGTGTAATAGACATCATCTAAGCAGCATGGAGGACATTGCGAGGGCCAGCGTGTACACTGTGGTGCAGTGTGGCTGCGCGTCGCTGGAGAGCGCGCTGGCGTGGCACTCGGCCTCGTCTGCGCGCAGCGTCAGCAGCGGCACGCGCCGCGCTGCCGCGTCCTTGCACGTGCCGCTGCGCACAGCGCGCCGCAGCTCGGCGCCCGCGTCGTTCTCCTGCAGCCAGCGCCGCAGCCACGCGCCCACCCACGCCAGCTCGCACTCGCACCGCAGCGGGTTCCCCGTCAATATCAGCCCTCCTAACAAATAATTCACGCAACATATTAATACATCCCACCAGACGATTTAACTCGCCTAGAAAAGTTTCGAGTGGTGTATTAAGAATTAAAACTCATTAAGAAGAGTCGCCTGCCTCATTCTGCGTGGTGAGAGGCTCACTAAATTTTAATAAAATACTAGCATTTGCTTGGAGTTCACTCGCGCCACTGTACATTTTTAATGAACTACCTAACTCGTTTTAGAGATATTACAGCGTTAATTATAAGCTTATTAAATATTAAAATTGTTTTCAAAAGAGATTTAGTGGTTTTACTACAGGTGGATTATGTAATTTGAGGGTTTAATTATAAGGTTTGAAGGCAGAACGACTCAAACTTGACGTTACATGCTAGCTTTTTACTAGGCGAGTATAGCGTTGAACTAAGTTCGACTATAAAAAATTTAAACGAGCGTAAAAAATGCAGGTTTTCAACTTCGTTAAGCTGAGCTTCAGATAGGCAGGGTAAAATAAAATCATTTAACATGAAAATAAAACTTTATCTTGTTTATACGTTGCACCCGGCTCGGCCGCCCAACTTTGTGTGGGTGTTGATATTGGTCATAATAAAATATACACCAAAGTGAATATGACGTACCTGACAACAGCTTGGTCGCGACGTGGCTCCAACTAGTGAAGTTTGGATAGAAAATTGCTGGATTTAGTGTCGTAAGTTGATTGTAGCTCAAGTCGATCCCGAGTTGCGGGACTTGTCCCAAATGTCTCATAAATGCTGTCGGTAATTTCGTTAGGGAAGTCATTGTGATCCTTATAAATATCTCTTGACTGTTCGCGAACGGCTTAAAAGCATCATCAGATATTCTTTTTAGATTTGATCCTCGGATTTCTAAGTAACGAATGTTCCTCGCATCGATCCCGTGTAATTGATTATCCATGATTTCGTCAGTCCAATGTATTACTAATTTGTACAGAGAGGACAGGGAAGAGGTGATGTTGGAAATTCGGAACGTAGAATGATTAATAGTAGACCACGACTGAATATGCAGGGACCGAAGTGATATCAAGGGACGGAAGGAATCCTGGTCAACTATGTCTAAGTATTTAAGTCCATTTAAATTCAAATAAGACAAACTGCTCAACCATTTGAAACTATTTGGCGTGATTCTTACAATAGGGTTGTACGACAGGTCGAGGATATTTAAATTATTGAAATGAAACCACATCTTTGGCACTAAAGAGGTAAGACGATTACTACTAAGATCTAAATGACGAAGACTCGCTAGTCGTTTCACATCAGTCTCCTTGAAACTGTTAATATAATTTGAAGTCAAATTAAGGGTAGTCAAGTTTGTCAAAGGTAGATAAGGCACTGACTTTAAGCTTACATTTGCAAGATTCAAATGCCTCAAGTTGGGAAGGTTATGAAACAGCTCCTTGAAATTTGCCTTTATGGAATTAAAGCTCAGGTCCAGGCGGCGCAGTCCGCCGAGGCTCGAAAAGGTGTTATCTGATAGCACTGTTAACAGATTGTGTCCCAAATTGAGACTCAATAGAAACTGTGTGCTGCGGAATATATTACTGTCTAAGTACTCGATGCGATTGTGCGACATGTCGAGGTAGCGCAGAGTGAACCCGATCTGCGACAGCGCCGTGCCCGGGAACAGCGACATGTCGTTGTAGCTCAGGTCTAAATGCTCTACGATAGTGTTCTTAAACACGTCTCTTGGCAACAGCTTTAAATTATTATGGTCCAGTTTTAAATATCTAAGTTTGTTCAAATTATAGAATTGTTCTACAGATAATTGAGAAATAATATTGAATGATAGATCCAATATTTGTAGAGATACCAGATCAGTAAATGACTTTCTCTTAATATTATTGATATTATTTTTATGCAAATCTAGTATTTCTAAGTATTTTGCATCGCCAAAAGCTTCATTTGATATATGAATAATTTTATTGTGTGCTAAAATAATCTGTCGTATAGAGGACGCGACCGCAACGAAAAAGTTATTTGGCACTTCATAGAGATCATTATATGAACCGTCGAATATGTTAACTGATATTGCAGATTCGCCATCCACGAACTTGATGCGGTTTCTGCTAACGTTCAGCGTGAACGTTACGTCTATATTAGATACGTTATGAAACGAGTTCAATGATAAATACGTAAAGTTGTTTCCCTGGAGTTCCAATATTTGCAGTTTTGGTAAATTAGCAAACGTCTCGGCTTCCATCGAATCGATTATGTTACCCGCAAGAGATAAATATCTCAAGTTCGGTAAGTTTGTGAAAGTGTGCTTAGTTAAGTTGTTGATTCTGTTATAAGATAAATCCAAGTTTCTTAACTCTGGCATGTAAATGAAACTTCTGCTGTGTAGCGAATGCAAAAAATTATAGGCGAGCCTCAAGTTGCTTAGGTATAGTGATTCATTACGATAGTCTTCACTTATGACGATATCTACAATTCTATTGTAATCCAAATTTAAATATTTTAAAAATGGAAACACAACCACATCGGACAGCTTGAGGATGTGAAAATCGTTGTTATCGAACGATAGCCAACTGATATTCTCTAAGCCTTCTTCGATTTCAAATGGAAAATAGCCACTAAAGAGCGTAGAAGACGATTCTAGGATACGAAGCGACCTAGTCACGTTCGCAAAAGATTGTGGATGCACGTAGTACAAGTCGTTAAAACTTAGATGTATTTCTTTCAATGACATGCTTGCCGGAAAAACGTTCTTATAAATCTGCGCAATCCTGTTACCCCTCAAGTTGATATTCCCCAGAGAAGTGGACCAGTCTAGGAATTCGTTTGGTAATAAATTAGATATCCTGTTGTAGCTTAAGTCGAGATAGCGAATAGAACCGGGTTCGAGCGTTTGAAGTGCAGAGGGTATTGAAGTTAAAAAGTTGCCGGCGAGCGAGAGCGTCTGGATCCGGCCGGGAAGCGCCGGCGACTCCTCCAGTTGGTTGTAAGCTAATGATAAATGACGCAGCCGCAAGAGCTGCGCCAGGCTGTCCGGCAAGTGGAACAATCTGTTGTGCTCCACTTCCAGATGCTCCAGCGAGTTTTTCAAAGACAAAAATAGATCTCGGCTAATGGAACTCAACATGTTGTACGACACCGACAATCTTTCTATCCTATTATTGACGAAAACCAACTTTGGGATGGTCGTTAATTCATTAAGGTCTAATATAATTTGCCTTATTTGAACTTCCCGAAAGAGAAGTATTTGGGAAATATCGTTAATTTTGTTATTACTCAAATCTAATTTTTCAATTTTTTTACTCTTGTTAGATGGACAAACGTAATTGTCCGTGAAGGTAATAAAATTATGTCGTAAATGTACAGATTGTAACCTAGGTAGACTAAAAAGTAAATCACAGGATAGTTCATGGATGAAGTTGTTGGATAGCTTCAGGAGTGTCAAGGAAGCGGGCAGGGAGTCGGAGCTCACGGTGCGGAGGTGGTTGCCCTCCAGGTCCAGCTGTAGCAGGTGGTACAGTGACGTCAGAGCCTGCGACTTCAGATGCGTTACTTGGTTGTTGCTCAGAGACAAACTCGTTAACGTTTCTTCCAAGTGATGCCATTTTATTTCAGGTCCAATGTACACTATATTGTTGCTAAAACAAAAGCGAAAATATATTAATAAAATTAATCAACTCTCCGGGTAAAAGTTTAATAGAATTTAGTTTCAAAACTTGTGCTTACTTCTGCAGATTCAACCAGTTTAAAACTTTTAAATCTTTTAAGCCCTGCTGCGGTATTTCAGTGAATTCGTTGTAACCGAGGTCTAAAGATGCTAGTGTACCCGCCATGGAACTGAAAACGAATGAGTTTTATTAAATGGTCCTTTTCACTTGGCTTTTAATTAAACTTCTCCAAATAGTTGTTATAAAGTTTTATTAAAATACAAGTTACCTAAATGCGTGCATCTCGATGTAATGTAATTTGTTCGCGACTAAAACTAATGTTTGCAATCTCAACCCGTCCAGCGCGCTCTCTGTCAGCACTTCTAGGTTAGACATGCTTATATCTAGATGTTGCAGCTCTATTCGGGGCCATTCTGTAAGAGAAGTTTAAATGGGTACATAGTTTTGAGCTGGACTTAAGGACTTACGATGGCGTACTATTTCAATTAAGGCACCCACTTGGAACTTATAAGCTCCCTTACGTTGAACGTTTGATATTAAATAAACTTTGTAAATAAAGGAAATGTGTAGTAAGTGGCTGCTTTAATTGTCCCGCCAGCTACGTACTAACATTTATATGGTAATGGTAATAACATGAATTAAGAATATTAATATTTATAAACTCGTATAATAACAGTCTATCAATTACCACGTATGAATTAAAATGTATATTAGTTGAATACTACATCAATCAGTGTGCAAGCCGCAATTTGTGTGATTTCGTTCATATATTGCGGTTTATAATGATTACTGGAAACTGAAAAATTATTGAATATTGACGATGCAGGTAATCTTATCATACAGCGTGCTTATTGGACGAGCTATTACGGCTAGGCTACTGGGCTATGTTGTGGCTTTCTAGCTTAAGGTTTGACTGTGGCTGTGCCACGGGCTTTCTTCTAGCCAGAGAAGACGCTAGAAGCATTCATCAGAATTTGGAATAACCTAAGCGCAGCACAGCAGGCAGCCGTCCCACTGTCTCCGCCCACCCCGACCTCCGTGTTCTGTTTTGCAGAACTTTAGTTAGCTTAAGCCGATATCAGACGCTTTACTCGAGTGAAGGTTCATTTTTGTATAATTCCACGTTCACACAAAACCGACAAAATTATATAGCTATGAATGTTCACCTGCTCATTTCATTTCATTGTTCGATCATTCAGTAGGCGAGTGATCTTTTACTCGCTGAGTGCCGCAATCCAATATCGTTGGATCGGTTCACTTATGAATTCATTTTTCGCTTTTGATTAATTTTGTATTCAGACGTGAAAGACAAAAATGAACAAAAAGTAAAGCGTCTGCTATTTGCTTGAGTACCTCCAAACCTTTGCAGTGGCATATTTGAAGCACAGCTGACGGACTATGCTCACCTGCTCCGACTCAACGTAACGTCTCATTAGAACCATGGTAGCTTGCACATACCTGGGATCCTGTGCAACGGCACGGCGATGCAGGACATATGCGCCACGCGGCAGGAGCAGAGGGGGCTGCTGGCGCAAGGTTCCACCTTCTCCGGCGCCAGAGCCCCCGCCAGCGCACATGCCACCAGCGCCAGCCACTGCAGCGCCCATCGCGCGCAACCATGCCCCAACACCATCACTGTAGACAAGTTATTATTTGATTGTAATTATTGAAAGCTAAAATTGAGTTTGGAAAAAATTTTAGAAACTGAATAAAAACTCTTTGGTATATTTTTACTATGGTTACGGCATGGTATGGTTACAGTATGGTATAGTATGGGTATGGTATTTTTATATGGTTACTAGTTAGGGTGTACGTTTTCCTAATAAGTGTAAAGTGATTACTTAGATATTTCTAAACGACTTCAAAAAAGCCGTCGAAAAAGAATTCCGCAGTCGTAAAAGGATTCCATAGACTGTCTGTCTGTCTCTTTGTCCGTCTGTCACAACCTCCGAAAATCTAGATTTACACCAATTTTCGCAGTCCAGCCTTCCTTACAGTGGGTTAATGCTGGCATTTTCGCAGGGCATTCGTGCAGGGGTTGTGGGAGGAAGTGGGCAGGCTTATGTCCCAAGCAGCCGATTTTAAGGGCTGTCATTTTCTGATTTCGAATTTACATAACATAACATCACATAACATCACGCCTTGTTTCCCTGAAGGGTTGGGCAGAGGTACACCTCTGCCCAACCCTTCAGTACACTTAAAGTACACCCACATTCGATTGTAATGATTTCGAATTTATTTTATACAAATAAATAAAATTGAAGTGTTTGTTTGTAATGTGAAAATAACAACTTTTTACTAAATGCATAAGAAAGTATATACGGTACTTATAACAAAAATGCAATTTTCAACAATTTTGTCTGTCTGTCTGTTTATACCGGCTAATCTGCGAAACGGCTGGATTGCGACGTCGCATCGCTGTTTTGTGTACCTACAAGCCCTTTGACGGGACTTTTACTGGCAGATAGCTGATGTTACGGAGAGTAACGGCTACTTTTATTTTTGAAAAATAATTAGAGTTCCGTGCAAAAAAATTAATACCCATGAAGTTGTGAACAAAAAGTCGGATTTGAAAAATTATTTTTGCATTTGGTAGCCCAAATCTCGAGTATAGTTATAGGCTATTTAACATCACGCTACGACCCTTAGGGGCCGAGCAAAAAGAAAAAAGTCAGAAAGAACAGTGGAAGCGAAAACGAAAGTCATAGCGTAGGCGGGCGATGCAACGCGACGGGTCGGGGGACGAGGGAGTTTTTAATCGACTTCAAAAAAAGGAGGTTATCAATTCGGTTGTATGTTTTTTTTTTAATGTTTGCTACCAGTACTCTTTCGTTTATAAACAAATTTGGAAAATTCTTTTTTTATTTGAAAGGACACACCTCCAGATTGGTTTTTTTTATCAAAATCCAGTTCTGATGATAGGATCTAGGAGGAAATGAGAGAACTCCTCAAATATTATAGGCATACACGTAGCGATTTTGGTATTTTCATCTATAAGTCAAGCATTTGCATTCAGAAAGTATCATTTGGTGAAGTGGAACTGATGAAGAAGACCACAGATGGCCACGGGAATTATTCAATGATAAGTATTTCACGGGTGGCGATGAGATATCTCGAATAAGATAGTTAAGCGACTATGATGAAGAAAATTTAAATAAATGGTTCTGATGAAAATGTACCATCAAACTGATCTGATTCACCGGAACTCCGTAATAAAATAATGTATCGTAGCCGTGTTTGAGCTTATTGGAATTGTCATGAGATGCACTCTGGCTATAAATGATTTTAATGGTCATATGCTCCTTCAAATTGCACTACTTGATTATATTATGTGTGGCCTTAATTGTCAAAAGACAAATTTCGTCCACGATTTGTGTGTGCATAGTTGATTTCATAATTTGTTGGCGACGGCGCGGCGCCCAAACCTGATAATACTATGCCTTTCAAACTTCTGACGCGACTTAGCGCGACATATATTTGCCTTTTTGCAAAGTTTTTATTTGAAAGGGTACCTATACTTCTATAAGGTCAAATTCTGATGAGTGGTTTTTGAGTTAGCTTCAGTAATACGTATTTTTTTCCATTTAGTGTATGTTGATGATGTTATATTATATTCCTGTCACTGTTATTTACTTAGCAAGTAGTGGTATATGAATTTGGGTGGGGTAGGTACCACAACTGAAAAGTGCAAAGTAAAAACTTATTTATAAAAAAAAAATAACCGACTTCCAAAAAAACACTACAAAGCGAAAAATAACTTTAATTTCGGAAGTCGGTGGCAACAAATGAAAATACTAAACCAAAGAGACCGACTTTCGAAATTAAAGTTATTTTTCATTTTGTAGTCTTTTTTGGAAGTCGGTTTTTTTATAAATAAATTTTATTAAAATGTGGCTGTCATTTTAGTATATTGTGTACCTTACGACTTCCACGCGAACGAAGTCGCGGGGTACAGCTGGTTTATCATAATTCTCTTACAAATTTTTGCTAAGCCTACCTGCCTAAAAATATATAGTGGGCATTCTGTACAAAATTTTCTGAAAGTACCAAAAATAAAATTCATAATAAATTATCCAATACGTTAAAGTAATTTTGAATAGCGAGTGCATTCCGAATTTAAAGGAGACTGAAACGATTATATACAATCTTGGGCTTAAATGTAACGAGTTGAAATTGGTGTGAATTAATAGATTTAAACTTATCAGACCCTCGCTGAAAATTCTGTAAGGTTTGACAATCTGAGAGCCGAGTTATTAGAGGTTTAGTAAAAGTAAGGCTATGTCACAACCTTTAACTAACAACTGATTCCTGAAGTCCAAAAGATGTTCTTTAAACACTAATGTTTATTATATTTCGCCTAGTGTATTGCAGTGACTAGTTACTATCCTTCAATTCACACAGCGATCCATAGTTTCAACAATATCCAGTCCACAAGGCGGAGGTAAAATCCAAAATAACAATTCCAAGTCAAACGTGTGAGCGATCTTCGATGTCCAGTGTGAAAGCAAGGGTCGTACAAGGTAGGCAGGGTCAGAATCCGTGAAAAACAACACCCACTGCATTGTTTTTCTTTAAAAATAAATAATCTGGAAAGCATTTGAAACGCATCGGAAAACACGAAACGAGTGAACAAACAAGAGCAGTCGGCAACTGTCTACTGTCAATGTTGAGCTGACTCACAGCTGTCATGCCAGTGACATAGACTAAAAATATAAGACTGATTTTAATCGATATGAAATCGATATTCATTATATTGGTTTTTTAGTAATTAATTGATATTTAATTTATTAACATGGCATATAATTAAATGCACTTTATTGTTTATAAGTATATTTAGTCCATTTAATTACTCGAGTTAATTACCTAGTGCGAAGGTTTTCTTTTTGTAATTTTGTAATCGATTACTACTATTATATTTCTCTTAATTCTCCGCTTCCAGATTGAGAATTGAGCTGATTTTTGATATTCTAAGATAAAAAAATATGACAAATTTTTTAGATCATATCTCAACTTATTACATTTGGGCCCACCATTTTCCATCTCCTTTGAATATAGCAACAATTCGGCGTGAAATTTAATAAATGAAGTAGGTATCTATGCATGGCCATAGGTCCTGTCTGATGACTCAGTTTTAGTTTACTATCCAAAACAAATTATTATAAACAATGCCTAATGTCTTTAATGCTTAAAACAATTTAATTTTGATTTCCAAGTATCGATTTCTAATATTCTTCATATTAATTACAAGAGTCAATCGTAATTAAAGAAAAACCGTTTGGCACTATCGCTTTCGCACATCATTACAAATAAAAAAACAATATTATTTAGTCGTCGATTTCGAACACGATTCCAGTAGCGGTAATAAATATTATGTGTCATTGGACCTGTGTTTGTAAATTCCGTTAACATCTGGGAATTTTCTCGTTGTTTATAATATTATGAATAATGAATCTTATCTATTTACATTTATATTTGTGAAAAATTAAAATGTAAACACGCACGATTGGCGTGAAACCTCGACTTTAGATATCAAAAACTTCATTACCACTGGTAAAATGATACACCTTGTCAGTACGAATATTGCTGTATTTATATTCTCACACATATACAAACTTGGTACTAGTTACTACTCAATTTAACAGTATACACTTCTTAAAGATAACCTTTAGGTTCCGAGGCTCGAAGAGTACTAACTTAGCAAAACAGGCGCCACGCTCCAAACATCATATTTCCATTCCCCTTTCGTTAAAAACCAGTACTTTTACGGTAACTGTGAAATGAGATACTTTTAAACGTCATGACTAAACTGATATAGAAATCATTTGAGGCAAATCGCATACTTTCAATTTTATATTTAGTATTTAAAATCACTGCAAAACTTATTAATACTTGGAAACCATGACACTACCTACTATTTTCACTTGAACAATGGATGAATTCGTCAAATTATGAAATGATGTGATTAATCATTGCCCAGTAGTGGAGTTTGGATGTTCGATACGCAGTTTTTATGTTTTTTAGCCTCGACCACCATTGTCATCAAAATGGCGCTTATCGCATTTACACACTTGGAGACACTTGGATTTTATAAAGGTAAATTATTAAACTTGCGCGCTAAATATGAAAAAAATATTAACGTTGACATATGAGCTTTTTATCCAAATCTTTTAATTTATTATAATTAATAACATACACGTAAGATTTGATGGGCAGCCTAATAAATATTTGTATAATCAATGGGTGTCGTAGCTATATCGTCATTCTGGGGTCCAATGGGATCCACTACCGTCTCGGCGGAGGTTCGCGTGTTCGGTTCCAATCGGGGGCGCCTCAAAATTATACGGAGAATTTAAAAAAAAGATGTTTTTTTATTTATTTATTCGTTCTTTCACTACTTGTCTTGTTGAGTAATTAATAGCGAATCAAATAAAATCAAATCAAAAGTCATTTATTCAAACAAGGTTGAGAATCAGCACTTTCCGAACGTCAAAATTACATAAGACAGTACCACAAAACGCCCGCCCTTCACCACTTCCTAGTGCTTAAGTTGCTTACATAAAGCTATACGTCGCTGTAACTCGAAGTCACAAATGATAAACTAGGACCATCGAAGTAATATAAATGAACAGTTAATTACTATTAACAATAACAAAACCATGGTCAGCAAGACGACCAGTCACCACCAGCAGCACCCCTTTACGAGCATACGCAAAGATCAGCCATTACCCCCCTCGCCATAATTGAGGGTAGGAGGTAACTCGACCCCCGACGCTACCGCAAGCAGTGCCGTCTCAGGGAGCATGACGAACTTGCTGCCGGTTGCTCAGGCAAGAATAATATGATCAATTGTCGAGGTCACTAGCTAACCACACATTGTAATACGACTCATCAAAAAAACATTGTTATTCGTAGATTATGTTAATAATAACATAACATAACATCACGCCTTGTTTCCCCGAAGGGTTAGGCAGAGCTGTACCTATACTATAGCCACATTTCGCCAGTTATGTTTAAGTCCCATGTAATAGGGGGCGAGCCTATTGCCATCTACCGGGCTCAAATCCAGACTACGGACTGCTACTGAAAAATTCCAGATAGAAAAACCCAATAACACTTTGCCCGACCTGGGAATCGAACCCAGGACCTCATGCTCAGCAGTAGCACTTGCAACCAAAAATAAATGAATATAAAATTAAAACAAATTGACTAATACAGTCAAATAAAATAAACAATTATGAACTCATATAACTTGTCCGTAGTTGAGCTAATTCTGGAGAAAGAACATAACCATTGTCTCTATTCTTATCGTTTAAGTAGAAATAGAAATAATTTATTGTCCAGATAATACAGTAAGCAGGTTTATGGGTTAACACCAAGTTAAGATGACATGAGCAGCTTAAAATATTATCTATAGCTAGGTTACAAAATAATATTTACCAATGAGCCCCAAACAAGACAGTTAGTAAGTATCTTGAGGCTCGGGGTATGAATTCCAGAATGGAGGCTAGAGAGGTGATTTCAGGTGTTGCATGGTACCTATGTCTGGTGTGTTTGTGTATGTGTCATGTGTGTGTGGTGTGTGTGAGTGCGTATTTGTTTCCATTGTATTTCGTTGTTTGAGTCAATGTCAGGTCAGGATATTTACATATATTAATTGTTCCGGGTCATCATACCCAGTGTTTAACAACATTTTCTTTATTATTTTTTTACAACTAAATGAGTTAGTATTTTTTATTTCACAGTTTGCAGACTTTATTGTACGTATTAATGAGAGAATAAGCAGGGGAGCGTCTAGCTAGCAATGAGGTGTTGTCAGGAGTTGAGATTCTCTAGTTTCTTTTGCTTATAATTGATATGTAGTCGCGTCTGCTTTTAATAGTTTTGGTTTTGTGAGTTTTGGTGCAGACAGAAAGAATGAAAAGCTGGCGGACTCTGAGAACTCTCATTTCACGATAAAATAAATCAATAGAGAACCGGCAGGGCTTCTTAAAAGTAACTTTAAGAAGCGCTCTCTGTGTTTGTTCTATCTCAATCAAGTAGGTCTTTCCAGTACTACTCCACACGCTGATGCAATACTGAATTATGGATTGGCAAAGTGCAAGGTAAACTTGTTGTAGTGTGTCTGGGGGTAGACAGTTTCGTAGTCTACGCATGGTGTGGATGAGTTTTCTTATTCTGCCAGAAAGGTACCCAACCTTTCTGGCATATACCCTACATACACATACACATACCCTATGTTGCAGGGGTATTTAATGGAAGTGGTACGTTCAAGAGGAGGACAGTCACAAGGGAAGTAGAAATGCTAGAAGAGCAGTGATGCAGTTTCAGTTTTAGGTGTTCCGGAGGTTTTGAAGCGGCGGTCGTGGAGAAGACAATATATTCAATTTTACTGCCATTTAATGTGAGGAGGTTTCTGTCCAGGTTGTTCACGATCAGTAGCAATCCCTCTTCTGCTAGACAGTGTACTTGTTCCCACGTTTTCCCGTGAAAATATGACGGCGGTATCATCTGTATAAGTTATAATGTCAGCATTGTATACAGAGAGGTTTAGTATGTCGTTAATATAGGCATTGAAAAGCGTGGGACCAAGTACACTGTCCTGTGGAACTCCGAAATTAATGGGGAGTTAGTCATTAGTGAAAGAACGTACTTTTGCGTACTGTTTCCGGTTTGTCAGGTAGCATATAAACCATTCGAGGCGAATTCCTCTTATTCCTATCCATTCTAGTTTCTTAAGGAGTAAGCTAGTTGAGACCGTATCAAACGCCTTTGCAAGATTAAGGAAGATGGCAAGGCATTTTTCATTTTCTCTATATGTGAAGACATACAATTAGCAAGGTGAGTGGCAGCAGTCGTTGATATAATACAGTAGTCGTTGATATAATAGTACCTTTGAACAAAGGTTGGATTTATTTTAGCGTTAAACGCATTAAAATGCAAATCTAGCAAAGAAGAGGGTAGCGTATTTGCCAAGCTAAGCAAATGATTTATGAACCTTATGAAGCCGATAAAATGGAGCACGTAATTTGTCTTTATTTCTGTTGTTAATATTGTGAATATCACTGTTTTTATGATCTGTGATGCCACCGTTAGAATACCTGATAATTTGCTCAAACAGCTCGTTTTTGATAAACAAATATATTTTGAAGTCAACGGCTTTGCCCCACAGCGGAATGCTGTAGGACATAACGCTATAAAAATAACTAAAATAGACTAACCGAACTAAACGTCAGTGTATTGTCTTACTTTCCTGACGGCATAAGCAGCCGAATTGAGCCTTCCCACTAGGTTTGATATATGTAGGCTCTACTGAAGTTTGGCATCTACTGCGATGTCCAGAAAAACTGCGGAGTCTACAGTTTCAAGCACCTCTTTATCTAAGACGATGTTGGGTCCTTGATTTCTAACATTTGGTAAGGTGAACTTTATACATTTCATTTTCTTGGCATTAAGAACTAAGTTATAGATAAATAACTTAGTAAACAGTGCACTCTCAATAGAGTGCACTGTTTACGTCGTCAAAATCTTGTCTATTATTGTTAACCTCTGAGTTACATTCTAAACATGTCTATTGAAACTGGTATATACCCTGAAAAATTAAAAGTTGCAATTATTAAACCGATTCATAAAAAAGAGAGTAAAGAAAACATGAATAATTATAGACCTATTGCCCTACTGCCAATAATATCAAAAATTTTTGAAAAATATATTCTTAATGAACTTGTTGATTATTTTGAAACCCATAACATTTTAGCTAAGGAGCAAAAAGGGTTTAGACAGAACAAAAGTATTAACCTTGCTATATATGAATTTTTGGAAATCATAGCGTCTAATGTCGACAGGCGAATACCGATCTGCGGCATCTTTATGGACATGACACAGGCTTTTGATCACGTGGTACATGACATCCTATTATGTAAGCTTGAGACTTATGGCATAAGAGGCAACATCTTAAAATTAATTGAAACGTACCTCAAAAACCGCACTCAGTATACACAAATTAATAGACTTAATGTTGGAGCCAAGATGGAGGAGACATACCTATCAAAAGGACGTAAAATACAATATGGTGTCCCACAAGGAGGTATTTTGAGTTCATTACTCTTTATAATTTACATAAATGACCTTCCAAACGTGAACTCAAACCCAATGACACTCTTTGCTGACGACAGCACTGTTGCAATTAAATGTAATGACAGAATATCTTACGAGCATGATATAAGCAGTAGTCTAAATGCAATCATCCAATGGCTAGACAGCAATAATCTGAAAGCGAACATTGCAAAAACAAAAATAATCCATTTTAATCAACGTATGAATGAAACTATGCCTCAGATTACCTATAAGGGTGAACCCGTATCTGAAGTGCAAACAACAAAATTTCTTGGTCTTACAGTGGATAACAAATTAAAATGGAAATCCCATATTGAAACATTATACAAAAGAATTAATAAATCAGTTTATGCGCTACACGAGTTAAAGAAGATTGCAAATATTAATACATTATTAACTGCATATCATGGTTTGGTTGCTTCAGTTCTGAGGTTTGGTGTGATTTTCTGGGGAAATTCGACTGATATTGACTTAATTTTCAAAGCACAAAAACGATGCATAAGGGCTACGTGTGGGCTTCAAATGATCAAAACATGTAAACCGTTGTTCCAGGAGCACAGAATCTTAACTCTCCCAAGCCTATATATCTATGAGATCTCAGTATTTGTTAAGACCGAGAAAGAATTATTTACGTTAGCCTCAGAAGTGAATAATAGGCAACAACGTGACCCATTCCGCCTCTATGTCCGCCGAACATATACCGCTTTATTGCACAAAAGTGTGTTTCATATGGCTCCAGTAATTTACAATAAATTACCTAAAGAAATAAGGGCAATGAATACTACCTTATTTAAGAAAACTTTAAAGAGCCTTTTAGTTAATAAAAGTTACTACAAATTAAAAGACTTCCTAAACGATAATTTTTCCAAACTTAAGACCTCAAAGTGACATCAAATAATAACAATTCATAAGCATGTATCTATAAATATTGTAATAATTCTAGGAATGACATTGAAATAATCTAAATATTACTATTACTAAATAATTAATTAACTTGTATGACATTGAATTAATATCTTATATTATTTTATGATTGTTTTTTTTAAATTTATTTGTTGATTTAATTTTATAATTTTGTTTATTCTTTAATTCTATGATTCTATACATTTTGCATGCCTTACGGTAGAATCACTTGAAACCTGTAAATTTCTATAACACCATTGTAACAGTGTTTTCTGCAAAAATAAATGACTTTGACTTTAAAAATAAGAGACGTATCATTTGCAAACAGTACAACGTCACAGATATTGTTTAAAGGTAAAGGTAAGTCATGATATACACTAAGAATAAGAATGGACCCAGTATTGAGCCTTGAGATACACCTAACTGAACTGGTTGCCCTTGGGTGCACTTGCATAGTGCAAACAAAGATAATCGTCGGCTGGTGTCACAACACATAAAATAGTCTAAGGGGCCTCTGCGAGTTGGCTTCGGTCTCTCGTATAGGCTCCGGAACCCCAAGGTCCCGAGATTATATCAAAGATTAATCAAAATAATGATAATATACTGAATACTGAGCGTATCTAGAAAGCCACACTACACAGGGATCCTGTTTGCTCATACTCAATTTGTCGGCATACATCTGAAATACAGTCTTAAATAAAAGAGCCTATTTCGTATAGAAATCTATATTTCACGATGTTAGGTTATTTCAGTGTTGTTTATTATTGGATGTGTTCATTTATGTTTGAAACAATGTGAGAAGACTCTGTAGTATGTAGGTACTATACTTTTAATAGATGTACATTGACTATTGAAACAACCCATCTCCGGGTGTGAGAGTTGATAGATAATCATGACTATAACTAGTTCAGTTTGGAGCATAAAAGTAGGAAATAGACTACATAAGTGGTTCGAAGATTAAACTTGGCATATGATATACTACAAAGCGCACTTGTTGTTACGTGATTTGCCTTCACTGATTGAGCTTCACAATCGGCTGGTAACGGTTATCTTATCTCATCACATAAAACGCTTACTGACTTTTAAAATATTAAATATTTGGTGTCAACTATTGTTATAAAGTAGAAAAGTAGAACTTACAATTAAAAATACTGTCTCATTGGAAAAACCTCATTCATAAAACTTCACTTTGAACAATTACCCACAAAGTCTTGACTTAAACTCACACACTATTTCAATATTGCTGTAATAGGTCTTAGAAAACTGAGTAACTCCATTTCTCACCATTCGACAAAAAACCGACCTCTGTTTAACAACAAACCAAAACGCGTTTTACCTACCAACGCATTTTTGAAGACACTGTAATCTTATACGTACAAGTCCTCTGTTCTTTCTACTCACTTGTAATTTTCACGACAATATGAGAATTCTTGATACTTTCTTTGTGTCCTTATTCAGTACTCAGAATACTCAGATCGGCTTGTAAATCTTTTGTAGTCGCAAGAGAAATGCTAGTAGGTACAAAAGAATTGTTTAGCTATGATTCCCGTAGTTTGTTGAGGCATCAAAATTCGGTGTATTTTATTATTAAATTTTAGTTATGCCAGACTTTTGATTAACTCGGGCAGGCTAGAGTGCTATATCTATATAACCAGCTATATCTTGTAAGAAGTAAGTTTGTGTTAATAAGTACGTTTAAGTTAGTAGTACCCCAGTTTTAGTTAGAATTAAATTTAAACTTTTGATTTCAGACTGTAGACTTTTTGAAGGAGTAAACGAAATTAACGTCTAACAGAAACCTTCGACCGCATGTTCTAGGGCAATAAATAATTAATTAATCATATTATGTAACATTATCCTGGACTTCAAGCATCTGGATTCTAATTATGAAAGTTATTAATAGAGACTTAAAAAAACATATCATTCTCGAATTTAGAGAAAAAAAAAAGCGAAAAAATAAACAAGCAAACACTTAATTTTTCGAAGTTTGTTAGAAATAAGAAAAAGAAGTTTTCAACACACTTATTCTTAAAGTGGCTTATTGAACCGCTTTAAGGTATGCAGTGTATTAAACACGAGTGTTTTTTACTTTATATTCCCGCACTAGTGCGAAAATGTGCGCCACAGGTAACTATTTACTAGTCGGAGATGTGCGCTTTTTTAATCTCATCAAAGAGACTTTATGCCTTTCTAAGCCTACTGTGTACATAAATAAAATTATGATAAATTAACATAATATTTCATCAAATTATTTATTTTTTGTCAAAAAAAAATAACATTCTTTCGTCTTCTACATCCAAATAACATACATTCATTTTTTATGCTTTTAAAAGCATACATATAGCATTTTTAGGTATTAATACCTATTAGACTGTTTGACGGCTTCGTGCCTTTGCCTCTCCTTCAACCTGCGAATACACCGCGAATAAAGGAATCCGCGGGCCATAGTTAATTTTTTTTACATAAGTAATTATTTTATGAAACTTTCATTAAAATGTTTAAAAACATCAATATTATTTAAAATCAAGAAATCAATTAAAATATTTAAATTCAATAATAATGTATTAATTTATTATGTCACCGTGACCTTAGTTCTAATATTTTCATTTTTTTTGTAGAAAAAAAACCGTTCGACTGTGGGTGCATCGTCACGCTGAGACAGGCGAAATAAACCATCGCCTGCCTGGACTGACAATATTGGCTTACACAAATGCTTTGCCTCGGCACCGTGAGATTGTTGCCACCCATGATTCATTTGCTAAGACCAGCATAACAGC
Source organism: Fissipunctia ypsillon (assembly GCA_947568875.1). Lineage (NCBI taxonomy): Eukaryota > Metazoa > Arthropoda > Insecta > Lepidoptera > Noctuidae > Fissipunctia > Fissipunctia ypsillon. Next base: position 13,766,882 of record OX387652.1, read on the forward strand.
AGTAGCACACAACGTCACTATGCAAACTGTACGGAACTGAATAAAGGAAATACTTAATACTATTACATCTTCAAAACTTTCACAACATAATTAGTCACAATAAAATAAGTTGGCGGTACTGGAGTGTGAGTGATGTTTTTGTTACTGGATCAGATTATATTTTATATCTATTTGACAGGTTAATTCACTCCGCCCATTGTTTATTAAAAAACAACAATAACAATATTCTAAATATATTGTTGCATTTATAATAAAACATATTAACTTGTGAAGTTCTTTTATTTTTTAAATAAAGATATTTATTAAAAGTGGTTTTATACATTTAAGCTATTTTAAATAAATAAAACCATTTCTTAACAAAAATTATTCTATTTGCTTTAGCTTAAAATTTTAAATCACAAAAAGACTCCATTTCAGAGATTCGAACTCACATAACAATATTCAGAAGTATAAGGCTTATTCGTTGGTCTACGAACGCTTTAATTTTCGATGCGAAATTATGTTATAGGTACTATCATTTAGAAGACGTAAGCGCACTCACTCTACGAATGCGATGTGTGCGTGGCTGTCATTGGTAATAGTACGTACAGCAGGAATATAGTTTTGTAGTGTGCGTTGGTTACTTAACTCTTTTGCAGTTATACGTTCTCTGAGTCACAAATTATAGGGCACTATTTATGATCACGAAACACTTCGAAATGCATTCTTTTAATAACTTTTCTACGCATAGTGTGTATTGATAAACTGGATATTATTACAAACAACTACATAACATACAATAATTTGTTTCTAACAATTTCCTTTATACGCACGGCATATATATTGATTAAAACATGACTCTTAGTTAAAAGAAACGAAAATGTGTTTGATAATCTAATAATAATAATAATAACCCCACCGCCGTATCTATACGTTGACGTCGTGGTGGGGCTTGCGCGCTCCGAACTCTAAGCCTGTGCCCTTTTTTTTTTTTTTTTTTTTTTTTTGTGGATGGGAAATCATCAAATGACTTCTCCCGCTCTGGGCGGAGCGGGAGGGCGTGTCAGACTTTTACTGACTAAAACCCACCCGTGTTCCTTCTGTTGCCTGTGCCGGGGCCACGGTAACTCTTTCGAACATCCCGCAACCCTAGCTGGCATCGGCCCTAGCGGACCCCGTCAATAGTGCTGACATCTCTTTGAGGCGCGCGTGGAACACGACGCGCCGTCGACTCGGGCCTGGTCCTTACCGGACGGCGAGCTACCCATTGCTCGCCGTCCGCAAGCCCGCGCCTACGGTGGCCGGGAATCGGCTGCCGATTCCCGACGCCCAGGGCGTCTCCTGCGGCGACTAGGGGCGTGAGGGTGCAAAGCTTGCCTCTCCCTCACGCGTCCCGCCTCCTCCTTCACGAGCATTACTGCTTCGCAGAAGGAGGTAATGGCTTCCCATGCACTCTCGCTCCGTACCATGGCCTGGACCAGGGCCGGACGCGAGAGATCGCCGCCGCCGATCGCTTCCGCGAGGACACGGCGGTGCCCCGCCCAAGCCGGGCAGACTTCCACCGTATGCTCCACCGTGTCCTCCGGGCGATCCACACAGTGGTGACACACGGGCGTTTCCTCCCGCCTTATCCGGAACAGGTACCTCCCGAAGCACCCGTGTCCGGTGAGGACCTGCGTCAGGCGGAAGGTGAGGACGCCGTGGCGCCTCTCCAGCCACTCCTCAAAGAGGGGACTTATCGCCGCAATTGTGGCGTGCCCAAAGCCTGTGCCCTTAGAGTTTACTTTGCCGAAACGGGTCTAGGGTGAGGAGCCAGACCAAGAGAGATACAGAAACCCGCAGGGCAGCGTGTGGCGAGCTGTTGGGCAGTAGCAACCCCATGGACCTTATCTCCCGGGAGAAATCTTGTTCCTCACCTCTGGCTTACCTTTATTGGCCGGCTGGAGTGAACACTGACGAGGAACAGAGCTACCACCTCATTCTTGCCTTTATTGGCTGGCTTGAGTGGAGATTCGCAAGAGCAAACGTGCTCGGAGGAAAGAAGTATTCCAGTAAGTGCTGTTAGGGATCTTGACCATCTTCTGGGCCCTGGGATTGTTCTGATAGTCGTGGAATACCTCTCCACTCCTCATAAGTACCTCAGGACATGTTGCCTCCTTGTCACTATGACACTATGTGCTAGCAGCCGTTTTCGGGGGCCCATTATTGAGTGTGCAAGTCATTCCTGCCATTTCATCCGTTTATTACATAACACTGATCAGGCAGGGGACATAGTCTTTCCCATAGTTCTTGGTAACCAGTCCACTATGGCCACCCAAACCTATAACCCAATATGTTTTGTTTCCATGTTCTGCAATAGTCCTGCACCAACCGGGGGTTGTCCTTGGGTGCACTTGCATAATGCATACAGGGATAATCGTCGGTTGGTGCCTCCTCATCATTTAAAATTGTCTAAGGGGCCTCTGCGAGTTGTCTTCGGCCCCTCGTAACCTTCCAAAGGTGCGGGATCCCAGGGTCGCGAGATTATGTCAAAGACACAATAATAATACATCTACATGTAGGCAGCAGTTGGCGGCAATATCTAATAATAATACGTAGATAAGAATCTACTTATAGATACTGTAAGATAGTACGTACCTACTTAGAGCTTTCAGGAAAAAGCGACAGCTCTTGTACAATGTGTACGAAAAAGAAACTAGAAGGAAAATAAATCCAATTTCCGTCATTTCATATTGTCTGTCTTATTTTCCCGTTCATCGAGGTTGCTCGTGAATACTTAGGGTCGTTTGGTGCTATTTTCGTGCTGAGTTTAGAAAAACGTCGGTTTATTTATGGAGTATGCTTGCATTTAATCAATTTTATCAGACAGGCCACGCGAAAGCTTTGTTCGATACTGTGTACAAACTCAATCCATCGATTGCCTTGATGAATACTTTCAGTGGAGTTACTTACATTGTTTGATTAATTTATCTAGGAGCTAAGTGGGAGACACAATACACACACATGTATGTCAAAACGTTTATACGGCTTTATGCGGCCTACCCAAATATCCTTTCTTTGGTTTTGTTAGTCGAGTCGTTGAGCTCCTTAGTCCTGAGTTAAGCTACACGATTACTGACAAACGCTTGCACCGACTGTACAGGTTCACTCAAAGGACATTGCTCGGCGTCCATACATCGTCCGCCTAAGAAGCAACAGAGAAGTGAATTTACTTTCTGTGATCTAAATAATGCTTATAATCAATTGAAACTAAATTAAAATCACGGACACTTCTGAGCATTGTAAAAAATCTAAGACACTTTCGAATTTTGAGGTTATATTAGGCGATTAGAAACATACTAACTTAGTGTTTATTAGTGAAAATACATTGGATTTTATCTTTAAACGTTTCATTACATAATATTAGGTAGTCAGAACTATTCGTTCTTTATACTAATTTATTTGTTATGATTAGATTAGGGCTATGGACTGTTTCGTTTTTGTGTGACTTAGGAGTAAGTATTGCATTTTACTACGAATATAAAATCTCGGTTGTTTGACTTTTGGGAAAACTGTCATCTGTCAACGATGACACTGACATGTTGATGTTGCTTGTTTGACAGCGCTGAGAGTGCCGAGTTTTGTAATTACGGTGCACACTATAGGTACCGCTGCGTACAAAGACTTGGCTGTATGAGCTACAATGCCCTTTGCCTATTCATAACGTCAAATTGAAACAAAAAATAATGGCGCCGGGGAATAAGACGGAAGTGAATTACTTTTTTAAATGTTTTCGAAATTCTGAAGTGTCCGTTCTATTGTAATAATTGTAATGTAAATTATAAAAAAACTAGTAATTACTGTAAAGGTTTCATACGTGTTGATTCATAGGCCATTTTTAACAATGTCCTTTGTGTGGTTCTTTCCTCAAAAGACCATTTCAGACACGGATCTACATGGTCCTCACATGATTCGACCAAGATTTGGTCTGGACTTTTAGAGACTTTGACTCCTGAGTTTGTTTCGCCATTTCTTCTCAGGGGTAGTCAGATAGGAAATGTCGAATCCATCTAGCCTAATTTTTTTAATACGACGAGTAAAAGTGATTCCGATATCCTATTTATAGAATTAACAATTTTATTTTATTTGATTTTGTATGAGCTTTTTTATAATATCACCTACAATATATTCTCTTCATTTATTAATACGGACACCCTATCTGTTTATTATTGTAGCGTATAGCGCTCGTGGGTTGAAGCTGAAAATCAACGTCAGATGGTACACCTTGTATTGTCATCTGACATTATGCTGGACTGAGGCCCTTTTGATTATAATCATTGTTTTCTGTTTGTTATAGTTTTAAGGTGTATTTTTTTGCTGTAATGCTAATAAACGCATTTTCCTTTCTTTCTTTAGGCGTGGGTGGTGTTATTGGTGTTTTATTTTGTATGTTACCTTGAAAAGTTCAATTAACTAGGCTTATCGCACTCGCACTTCACTACTGGACAAAGCTGTAGCTGGTTAGCTGTTAATAGCTGGTTTACTAATTCTACCGTTTTGCAATTAAACAGTTCTTCATTTTTATTTAATTCCATGTTTTCAACATAGAAAAAACAAACAAATCAATGAACTAAACGTTTTTAAGTTTACACTGTAGTAAATGCTTACTTGTATACGTACAACAAGTAAGCATTTACTACAGTGTAAAATGACAGTGTAAATTTAAAACGATCAGTTTAGTTAATTGATTTGTTCGCTTTTTGCAATAAAGGAACGATCTCACTTCCTGGAGTAACACGAGCCGATTAATAAAAAGATAGTTTATGTTAGTAATTGGGGCACTACTTCCCGCAGCTAAAACTGTCTGCGTCAAAAGATCACCGAAATGAAAGAGTGTTACAGACGGACAGACAGACGGGCACTACACTGCTTTTTATGGTGTTATATTTTAGCAACTTAGACACGGAACACCAGGAATTACTAAGATAGATATTAATTTGGTTTTTACACACGAACTCTCAAATGGAATTTGTTCGACAGCAAGAGTTAGTTATTTATGCTTTGCGAAGGTTCTTCGTGGTAGTAGAGAAAATAAAGATTGGAGTGGCGCCAAGGGTTAGCGGTAGGAAAAATTCTGGCTGCATTGGAGTAGGGTTTCAAATTAGATTGCAGCTGTGGACTGTTGCGGTACTCTCTGTTTCACTGTTATCAAATGAATGTAGAGGAATAGCTGTCGGGATTAATGTGAAATCTCTTTAGGATAGTAATCCGCTCTACGGATCTGGAGCACTATTCGCTTCTATTTATACTAACATACAATTTATGTACCTACATGTTATTTTGTTTAATATATAAGGGAATAGGTACTACTTTAAGGAAGAAATTATTTATTTTGAAGAAAATAACACGTTAATATTTAAATTAACAGGAATTATATGCCTTATGGTTCCACCTGGAAAGATCTGGTTCAATACCGCACAGGAGTCTGACGCTGGTTTTTATTAAAACCTTTTATGATTCGCCATATTATTTGTTTAAGTATCAGATAAGGAATATTGTTAAAAAAAATAACAAATGCAAAGAGAAACGCTACATCAAATCCATTTCACAATAACGATTGTCTGGAACACGAAAGCAAAGATTCGTGTTTTGCTAAACATAAAAATATGCCTTCAGTTACAAGTTGAATTTCCTCAGTTATTATCCGCATCGGAACTAACGTTTTCTATTTCAATTTTGTCTACTGCATTTCCATTTTGAGCAGTAATTGAAGCATTAGGCACTGGGGAGCGGAATGTCGGAAGGATAAAAAAATGAATGAAGTAAAGAAAGAAATTAAAAGATGAAAGAGACCGTAACGAAGTGGCGACGACGAAAAATTGAGGAATTATTTTAAGGCACTTGAAGCGGTAATAAGTGGCACAAAAGTTTTAACAGAGATTTTCACGTTAAATGGTAATCTGAGAAATTTCAGAGTACGGTAATCAGATTAGGCGTCACCTTGGACGTATTTGTGAGATCTTTCAAATTATTCACCCATAAAATACGTACATCTTATCAAAAGTCGTTTTATCGTTTTTATCTTGCGGTAATGTTTTATATGAGAATTTCTTTAAGAGCTTTCACAGCCATATATTAGGTGCGACGTATCTACGCTCCAACCAGTGTTAGCGCTTTATGTTCCATTATGTACGTCTGTATGTACTTAAGAAATTGAATCTACAATTCGATTTTGTAGCGAAAGAAAATAAACTTGACTTTTCTTTTTATTTCTTTAGTACGCTTGAGTATTTTTTCAAGTTTTAAAACACAAGAGATTGAACACGTTGGGAAAACGGAATTGCTGAATGATTTTTGGAGTCGAAACTACAATCTTTTTGTTTTTAAAGTTTGTCGAAACTAGGAAAACGCGAGTAACATACTACAGTTAAGAGTCAATATAACCTGTGCTAGTTTCTAGAGAGTATACATTATTATATTATTCTTTTATACTAAAATACATACTCACTTTGAGCACTCTGTAGGAGTTAGAATAAAACAAATAAAACCGGCCAAGTGTGTGCCACAATGAAGTGTTCCGTAATTGGGATAAATATTTACGCATGTATATAGGTCAGTATACAGTATGGATTTTCTCGACCGCAAAATAAGTTTATTTCTCAAAAAAACTATGGAAAACAAAGTTATCACTGCGGTTGTAACTGAAAAGATCTCAAATCTCGAAAACCTATTGATTAGAATAAAGCAGTCACTTAAAAACATCACAATCTTTTAATTACGGGATCTAACGATACCTCACATGCTTATGTGCATAGATTTTTTTCATCCCTTGGATACCATGTACGGGAAGACCCATTCCTAGTTGTTTTCTTTTCGAAAGACCACTACACCATTTGCTGGTGGTGCCCAGAATGCACATTGTTTCTAATTTTCATTGATATAGTGCATATAGTCTCCGAGTAAAATGGCTGTGTAATAATATACGAATGGACGGACGGACATGACGTAATTATAAAGGTTCCGTTTTTGCCATTAGGCTATGGAACCCTACAAAAATGCTTGTATACATTTAAATATTCCACGAAGGTAATGAATATCCCTCGCCAGGACTACAAACGAAGGCTTAAATCACAGGGAATATTTATAATTCAAAACTTCTCAGGTTTATTCGTGATGGATTAATTACCAGTTTTAGAATTAATTAATATTTTTGTGAAAATATAATACCGTGGATGGTCTAAAACAAACTCCTAGAAAAAAAAATCAAAGAAGGCAGAGGATTCTAGCAATAGCTCTAAGTATAAGACTTACACAGGGTGTTTTTATTTCACTAACTGAAAACGAGAGGTGCGCAAAGTCATTTCGATTTTATGTAAAGCTAGTAAAAACTCTTTTCATCAACAACAAACTCATTTCTGGACTGCCTTGGTCTGTATATGTATTAATTAATTAATTAATCATACATAAGATTTAATTAAAAAAAACTTAAATAAATGTAATGTTATTCCTGCAACTGTGTACATCGCCTTGAGAATGAAACATATATCAGCTGTTAATCTTCCCGCAAAAGTCGTAAAAGTAGATTGAGAGAAATGACTTGCAATGGTGCTGGTAACCGCGACCGAAAGTAGAAAGGTTATATATTGCCCTGCAGACTTCAAATACCTGCTACTATTCGAATAAGCCGCCATTACGATCACGACTAATAGCTATTCTGAAAACATTTCCATTGAAGCAACGTGTAGATTCACCAAGATAAGCGAACCATTAAGATTATCAACGTTTTTGTTGCACCCGTAAGTCAACAAGAGTTGTTTTTAAACAAATATTAAAGAAGCTCAAATATCAGTATAACAAAAATAATGACCAAAGATGAGCAAAAAATATGGTTAAATATGAAGTGGAAGTACAGGCTGGTTAGCTTCAAAAAGTCCTATCATCACATCAACTTAGTTGATGTTTTGCAGGGTATTTGTGATCTCGCAACCTTCCAGCCCGAACGTAATTGACTGTCAGTCACCGCGATGAAAGCTGTTACACGAAACTTCAAAATGTGCTTCGGTTATAGCTTGCCTAGAAGGAATCGAAACCTTGTTTACCCTGAAGAAAAAAAAATCAAACCACAAAGAAAATATAATGAATCGTTTAGAGCTTTCAACATTCTGTTGGTGCTTCTGAGAATCAAACCTCATTATAGGCTTAATAGCGGTTACATTTACTGATTCAATACGTTTCTTCGAAACTATTAATGAGCCACTTATCTACTACAATGAAACAATGCTCATTCAGTATGATGAACATATTAATAAGTCTTTTACGTACTCAAAGCCAAAATTTGTGGTTGCATTTGAACACACACAAAATACATTTACATTTACTGTCCACGTTCACGTTCACATGCTTCAAATTAGCATTTCGCAAACAAGTTGTGACCTATGTTTTTGTATCCAATTAGTTGAACTAGATTTTGTAATTTAACTACACTTGGTTTATGTATGGTTTTGTGGATTGCAAATGAACTAAATTTGGCATGTGTTTCAGCGACAAAGTTCAGCTCATTTGTAATGTTCGTTACATTTAGGTATTCTTGTATTTATAAAGTATGTATAAACGCATGTGATCCAGCTTTGTGCCTTTTTCTCAGTCGAATTTTAGATACAGCTTTATCCGGATGAATGGATGGTGTTTTCTGTAACCGGTTTTCTTTGTTATGAGTGAAAGAGTTATTTCACTTCATGGAAAAAGTGAAAAACACCCCCAACCTTTTTTTTTGGGTGGGAAATCATCAAATACCTTCTCCCATTCTGAGCGGAGCGGGAGGGCGTGTCAGACTTTTACTGACTAAAACCCACCTATGTTCCTTCAGTTGCCTGTACCATGGGCCACGGTAACTCTTTCGAACCTCCCGCAACCCTGGCTAGCATCGGCCCAAGCGGCATTGCCATTTAGTGCTGACATCTCTTTGAGGCGCGCGTGGAACACAACGCGCCGTTGACCTGAGCCTGGTCCTTACCGGACGGCGAGTTACCCATTGCTCGTCGTCTGCAAGCTCAGGCCTACGGTGGCCGGGAATCGGCTCTCAATTCCCGACGCCCTGGGCGTCTCCTGCGTCGACTAGGGGCGTGAGGGCGCAAAGATTGCCTCTCCCTCACGCGTTCTGCCTCCTCCTTCGCGAGCATTACTGCTTCGCAGAAGTAGGTGATGGCTTCCCATACACTCTCGCTCCGTACCATGACCTGGACCAGAGCTGGACGCGAGAGACCGCCGCCGCCAATCGCCTCCGCGAGGACACGGCGGTGCTCCGCTCAAGCCGGGCAGACCTCCATCTTATGCTCCACCGTGTCCTCCGGGCGATTCACACAATGGTGACACCCGGGCGCTTCCTCCCGCCTTATCCGGAACAGGAACCTCCCGAAGCACCTGTGTCCGGTGAGGACCTGCGTCAGGCGGAAGGCGAGGACGCCGCTGTGGCGCCTCTCCACCCACTCCTCAAAGAGGGGACTTATTGCCGCAATTGTGACATGCCCAGCACTGGGTTGCGACAGTCGCACTCTCCATGTCGAACACCCCCAACCTAGCTTGGAGTTCTTACAAAGGTAAAGGGTCATTTTTGATGAACTTCAGAAACAAGAGGTTTCGTTCTGTCGGGTTCCATAACTTGGAACCTTAAACAGAGATCATAATTGGATGGGTTTAAACCTGTAATCTTTTCCTCTATATTTATTATTAAGGGCGTCCCGATTTTATGTTAGTATTGAATAAATCCAACACAATTTTGTGCGGAAAGTCATTAAGAAATTTTCCTGAAGTTGATAATAACAAGTTTAATTATTCAAGCATTACTGTTAATTAATACGAGTATTTTTTTATATCCAGCTTTTAAGTAGAGATTAAGTAATTATAGTACCGTACTCTTTGTTATTTTATCAGTAATTAGTGGGGATCAATACGCTGGAGAGGCGTGTTATAATGATACACCTTGACCCACTATTTCCCTTAGCAAGAACTTATGGCAGCTCAAAGAACGTAGAAAAACATAACAAAACAAGACGCTTATATTCCCCGAAGGCATAAGTAGAGGTTTATGGTACGCCCACATTACACCAGTTGTCTTAAAATCCCAAAAATAGCGAGCGAGTCTATTGCCATGTCGATTTTTTTTGTAAGTAATGCAAAAAAAACTTGTGAGCTCTACTATTATTAACAAAGTAGCTGTGTCCCGTGACTTCGTTCGCCTGGAAGTCGTAAGATACACATTATCCTAAAATAACAGATACATTTTAATAAAACTTTCTCGTCCCCCGACCCGCCGCGTTGCTGTTACTTCGTTTTCGCTTAGCGTTCGTACTGAATTTTTCCTTTTGCTCGGCTCGTAAGGGTCGTAGCGTGATGTTAAATAGCCTATTACTATCCTCGAGAATTGGGCTACCAAATGCAAAAACAATTTTTTAAATCAGACTTTTTGTTCAGAATTTCTAGGGTTTACATTTTTTTGCGCATTTATTAAAAAAAATGTTATTTTGACATTACAAACAGACACTTCTATATTATTTATTGGTAAGGTATTATAAGATAAGATAAGTTAAGATACCTATTGTGTAAGATGGGATGGGCCCAAAACCATTCCATTTTACACAATATCTGTACTCTATACAAATAAATAAAACTGAAGTGTCTGTTTGTAATATCAAAATAACAGTTTTTTACTAAATGCATATGAAAATATGCGATACTTATAACAAAAACAATTTCTTAAATTTTCGTATGTCTATCTGTCGGTCTCTCTATCTGTCTGTCTGTTAGTTCCTACTAATCTCCGAAACGGCTGAACCGATTTTCACTGGCAGATAGCTGATGTTACAAGGAGTAACTTTGGCTACTTATATTTTAGAAAAATAATTAGGATTTCGCGCAAAAAATTTAAAACCCATGAAATTATGAATAAGTAGTGACATCCACGCGGGCGAAGCCGCGGGCAACCGCTTGTTTATTATAATAGTAGTAGAACTCCTGTAAAAGATAACCAACGAATTGATACCACTATAAATTTTTTTCTGAAAAGGAGAAGCATTTAATTGCTTTGCTATGGAGGTTAAAAAACAGTCTGTTGGCAGAAAAAATACATATTTTATCACCATCAAATCCATAATTGTTATTTCATGAAACCGAGTCTACCTTTACTTTATTTTTAACCAGCTAACCCAAAAAGGTGGCCCAATATCATAGTATCAGTAGGTACTAGACCAGTATTCCACTCAACTCCTCGCCACCGAACCACCACCAGGAACATTGGTGCGATGTTATGCGGGTAGAGAAAGCCTTTGAAATAGTATTGTCGTCGTCGAAACAAGATCTTGTAGCCAATCAATGGTGTGATGACTAAATATTAATAAAGTAAAAGCGACAACAGATTTGATGTTAGGTTTGTCGCAACACTTTTAAGGCGGGTTAATGCCAATCAAAGCAATCTGAACACGCCAAGCCCGTTTCCTGCAAAAAACATTTTTCGTAGTAGTTGAATATCTTTTAGGTATGTATGTATTTAGCTACATGGACCTCTAATAAGTTATTCCTTTGATGTTTACTAACTAGCAAATGCTAAAAGAAGAATATTTTTTAGGAGTATTGTTTTTTTTATGTATCATATCCAAAGGATAGTTTATTTTTGGCGCTCCTTGGAAACGAGCTTGTTTATTTTCCTAAAAATAGGTTGACTATTCGAGAATCTTCAGTAATAGCCAATTATTAAAAAAAAAAAACTTTTGTGGATAATAATGACGGTTAACCGGTCTTTTTCTTTATACATAGTATGTACTTACACGTATACGTATAATAATTAGTAATAATATGAAAATGAAAGCACACATGTAGTTTTTTCGGAAAGTAATAACTTACTTTGGGCATACTTTAAACGATTTTAATAAACGAAAGGAATGTCAATAAATTTCGTAGCAGTCTACGAGCTGTGCTACGGCGTAGCACACGCAAAATAGAGTGTAGCAAATTAAATACATAATGTCGGTGTCGGTATGATTAATCCACCAGATTGTCATAGTGTTCATTAATGTGGACTGCTTCGTTGGTCTAGTGGTCGCTAGCGCTACTGCTGAGCGGTCCTGGTCCTGGGTTCGATTCCCAGGTCGGGCAAAGTGTTATTTTGGGTTTTTCTATCTGGAATTTCTCAGTAGCAGCCCGGAGTCTGGATTTGTGCCCGGTAGTTGGAAATAGGCTCGCCCCCTATTACATGGGACTCAAACATAACTGGCGAAATGTGGGTGTTACTATAGGTACACCTCTGTCTAACCCTTCGGGGAAACAAGGCATGATGTTATGTGTTAATGTGTTTTTAACTAAATATTTTGTGTTTGTAAGTGGTTTTGCTATACAACATGTAATAATACAGTGACAATTCGTAGCCACCAATAATAATTAAACTGTATGTGCGAAGATAAAGGCAGAATTACGCAAATAATTGCAACTTTAGACAAGAGATAATTAAAAACAGATATATTATAGATGTATAGTGTAGAGTCACATATTAATATGGCAGGTACAAGATTATCTCATAGATAAAACTCAAACTCAAAACATTTATTTAAATTAAACCATTTACAGGCACTTTTGAATTGTCAAGGTGACGGTCAGTCAGAAAGGTGAAGTTAGTTACCCATTCCAAAGCGTAGTGGGTTCCTAAGGAGAATAAGGATTTTGTATGTATGCTTGCCATGCGGTCTCTTCTGCCTAGGATATGGCGGCCAATAAGTGCCTACATCGTCTTTGTGCTATGATAATCCAACACTTTGCTACCAACAGCGAATACCTTGGACTGTGTTAAAACCTCTGCCACTGCACCATTAACTTGTAACAACTATCCATTACTTCTGTCATGCCGGAGCAAGCTGTATGAGAAATCTCATACTGTGAAAAGTTGTGAAAAGATGAGCCAGTCAACCAGTTTAAAATCAAGGCTGCCTGCTTAACGTGCGCTGGAAGATCTTGGAGGCTATTTGAATAAACCCAATACCATGTGTACAAGTTTTCAGGTAAGTACATACTAGTAGGGAGTAACTCAAAATGATGGCGTATTTAAATAAAACACAGTATCGCACCCTGAGGGTAGCGCTCATGACATATAGCCGCCATTAGAACTGCTCCTACGCTCGATAACTAGAAATAGATGCCAGCGAAACAGCTAAAGCGAAACCCTGAGCTTTTTTATCATGACTATGAACAAGTACACCAAGCAGAAAGCAGTAACCGTCGGCTGTAGACACCTCAAACACCGAAAGCCTCTCCTACACGTGGAACGATTTTGTAGGGCATAGTTTTATGTACAAAACTACTGTAAACTCTTTATAAATAAATAATAATATGCGTTCCCGAACCTAGTGCCAAAGTCGGGGACTCGTGTGAAATGTCGCTGGCAGTCAATTCTTCAGTCTGCAACACAGCCTGTGGCTCGTCGGTAAAGTAGGCAAGGCGGTCTTTCCTTTACCAAATGTGCTATTTCACAAGGAGCTCTAATAATATATGAAAGAGAGGTTACTAAGAAAATAGAAGTAACATAACACAATGAGCTAAAACTGATTTTTTATAAGTGATTGAATTTTCTTGAATGTATAGCTGTTAGGTATTTAGTCGATTTAGGAATAGGCATGACTTGTCTGTTCTTATTCACGTAAATACAATATTTTATTCCGCTCTGCGTATAAGTTAAGATATCATTTTTTTTAGTTGAACGAGGATTTAGTTCAACAGTCAATAATCCACCAATTTTTTTTTTTAATATAGGTATTAAAGCGATAAGCGATTCCCTAGCAATTTTCTGTACAAGATGTAGCATGAATCACAATTATTTGTAATAATATTTGAATAATTTCAACAAGAGTTTCGATAAAAATAGTTTAAAAATGTCGGAATTAAATATTCAGAAAACCGATGTGCGTCATACATTTCAATTATATCATTACTAAAACATAAATCTAAACGTTATAATTATACTTACGAATAGCTACTTATTAATTAATCACATCTCAAAAACCACTAGAATTCAATCGAAATCCAAAGTTTGGTAACCGTTTGATGGTTTAAATGTAACAGTAATTTTTGTTCAACTTCATCAGTCACTTTCGAGCTTGCGGTTCACTGGTAACAACATTCGGGAGTTGAGGGACATTTTAAAGTTAGCACACTTCGCAATCGCAATAGAGGGGGTGGGAGAGGATCGCGACGGACAACGACGCGACCGCACACCTCGCCAGCCGACGTCGGACTGAGCGCCGGTCCTCGTAGGCCGAGCAGCCACGCCATCGACGCTTCAAATTATACCTTTCAGGTATCCACCTTATCTCCCCTTCAAGGTCTTATCTCATCAACTAATTAATGTGCGTGCCTCACTCATTTATTAGTTCTATCTTCACATCAAATGTTACTCGTGTTCCAGTCTTCTCTCCCGTTACAATGTAATTTTATTCAAGAGACTTGGTTTTCAATTTTTATTTGAACAACTTTAAACGTGCATCTAATTTCTGCAGGTAAGCCAACATTAAGACTCTTGACTTGGCCTAATTTTAGTTAGACAGTTCCGTAATTCGAGATTAATATAATTTCCTTTGACGAAGGTAGATGAGTGAAATTGAAACTCAGTTTTGAAGTAAACGAGCAGCAGTCACCATTACTTAGTTTCTGCGGTCATCTTCGAGGAACTTGTTTTATTAATAACTTTGTTGTGATATTAACGAAGTTAGAATTTCGTACATTATTGGGTACTCCCAATAATACTTCTTTCAATAGTACTTCTTTGTCAGATTTGATCGTTGCTTGAAGTAAGGTTTAGTTATTTTTAAATAGCTTTTAGTTTTTTAATGATGTTTCTGGAATTTTATACATACACAGAATTAACACAAGATAGATGAAATGGTGGCAGGTCGCGGGAACAATCTGCGACTCCCGCATTCCCCTTAAACTTAAGGGGAAGATTTATATAACAATGGTTAGACCTGCTGTCTTATATGGATAAGAATGTTGGACCACAAAAGGCATGAATGAAAGGCAAATGCATGCAGCGGAGATGAGAATACTAAGAGGGATATGTGGTGTGACGCGAATGGATAGAATAAGAAATGAGTACACAAGAGAAAGTCTGAAAATGACACCGCTGACAGAAAAGTTGTGTGAAAATCGGTTGTCATGGTATGGGCATGTGATGCGGACAAATAAGGAATGAGTATGAATGTGGATGGCTATAAAAGTAGGGAAGACCAAAGAAACGATGGATGGACTGTGTGAAAGATGATATGGCTAGAAAGGAGATGACTACCGTGATGACGAATAATAGAGAAGTATGGAAGAAAATGATATGTTGCGCCGACCCCAAATAAATTGGAATACGGGCATGGTAATGATGATGTTTCTGAAATTTGATACTAGTAATGTGTCTAGAAAATGGATTTGAAAATAATATGTTTTCAGCCGGCTTCCTGTTCTAAATCCGTTTAGTTATCTATCTATACTTAAATAATTACTTATCCCGACTGATTCATCAACGCAGAGCCTAAACCGCTGGGGCTACAAACTTGAAATTTTGGCAGTTGATGCCTTTTATGTTTTGAGCCACTAAGGAAGAATTTTTGGAAATTCGATCTGTAAGGGGGTGAACAAACATAACTCCCCCCTTGTTTGTATGAAAAATCTTATTTTCTGAGTTAATAAACTTGAAACTTGGCACGAATACTTATAAGTAAATTATGAAGTTTGTCATTTTTTTTCTAAACTACCCCCTAAAGGAGGATTGGGGGTGTCAAAGTTTGTATGGAAGAATTTTAACACGCGGTCCGATTAACTTGAAACTCAGTATTTATACCTTAGTTAGATCGAAAATAAAGAATAACGTGTATCAGGGTTTTTGAAAATCGTCTCCTAACGGGGTATTAAAGTACTAAATCTACGCGGACGAAGTCGCGCGGGAAGTGCTAATATGATACAATAATATATCATTAATAATGTGAATAGTAGCAGTTAAAAGTCGACCATTAAGAATTCGTTAATAAAAAGCTCAAGCTATAGTACAAAAATGATAAATTATGACTTGCTTTTTAAAGCTTAGCTGTATAAGTTTGCCACTGAGTATTTAAAAGCTGTTTGTTTCACATTTTAATTTTGTTTTTCAATTTATTTTATTAAAATGGCCACCAATTACATCGCTGTCATGACGTCGACCAACGCGATACGGACTTTATACTCTTTATTGGAGAGTTCAATGTCCAAAAATTGGCTATCACAGTCAATTGCTGGACACTGGACAGTGATAATAAAATATACAATTTATCATTACATACCTACTCTTTAGGTTTCATAATTATAGATCACTAGCTTAAGTCCGCGGCTTTGCCCATGTAGTTAGTGGTCGGAAATTATCACACGAGAACGTACTACCGGGATAAAAGTATTCTACGTCCTAGCTCAGGTCATGGTCTAACTGTTTGCCAGTTTCATCTAAATTCGTTCAGCCGTTAAGGTGTGAAAAGGTGACAGAAATACAGACAGAGTTACTTTCGCATTTATAATATTAAGTATGAAAGTATGGATTAAGGTTTGCCTTGTTTGTCGATTTATAGGAAGCAGTGCTGATTCTCGTAGGATAGACATTAACTTGTGTACTTATATTGAATAACTTAAACATAATGTAACTTACTAAACAAATATTTCTTTGAAGATGTGCCAACAACATAATTTTGTATAATGAAACAATAAACTGATACACAACTTCATAAATAACACCCCGTCTAAACGTCAACACTTCAAATGGTCAACAGTAAGTAAATGCACACACGTTAGCACTATTCATCAGAACTTCGCACTATACAATACACGTTGGAACCCACTGAGCGAGCGCTACTGAACCTTCATTATTATAAATACATAGTGATCCGATTTCTAGCCGTATCGAAACGTGTATCGGGTGACGCTCGTACCTAGGCGTAGTTTACAGATCATGTTAGTTTGAGATACAATTCATTATGACGTGAATTCACTCCTAAAACAAGCAAGTGGAATGCTAGTGAAACACAATTAACAAAACTTCTTTAAAATGCTCTGTCAATTATGATGAATCCATACTCCATACAAATATTATAAATGCGAAAGTAACTCTGTCTGACTGCCTGTCTGTCAGGACCTGGAGAACGATATAGGCTACTATAAGCGCTGCGCGCGCTTACATTATAAGAACCTATAAGGGGTAGGCGCTACATAAGAAAATAGGGAACAATATCAAATTTTAACTATTTATTCAAACTCAAAGCATTTATTTCTAATAAACAAATTACAGGCACTTTTGAATAATCAAAGAGTCGGTCAGTTAGAAAGTTGAAGCTAGTTTGTTGCTCCTATGTGACCAATGTAAAAAAAAATATAAACAATTCAAAATATGTATAAGACTAAAATTAAATCGACTTCGAAAATTAATTTAACTCAAAATTATGAAATAACTTTACTTTCGGAAGTCGGTGTCTTGTGATCTGTATTTTGTTTTTATTTTAGTAATTTCATAATTTTGAGTTAATTTCTTTTTGAAGTCCATTAAATTTTTTTAAATTACTTTTTGTATCGTAATTTTTAGTTTTAAATATAAACTGGAATATAGTTTGTTATAAGTAATTAATAGTTTTGTTGTACCTAAATAATGCATTAGAATTTGACCAAGGTTTTGAGATGTTTTCTCTTTGACACACTTACGTATACAAGTGTGTTATGCAATTAGGGTGCTGTAGGGTGTGGTGTGTATTCCTACTGTAGTACCTAGGAATTGGTTTTATTTTGACAGTTCAACAACATTCATTGCGTTATTTACGTTGTTGAGCAGACACGTTTTTAGAATATATGAAGCAATGGATTAGCAATATGCTTTAAAATCATTCAGATTGTGATTGATAGTGTGTTACGCAATTAAGGTGTACTTGTGTAGCCTCCGCCTCGAGCTGTTTACATTGTTCTAGTTATAGTACAAACAGGAGGTAATAATAGTTTCCAGGAACGCATGTAACGTAACGTGGAATGAATGCGTCTAGACGTTATTGTGTCGTGAGAGGGGGTCTTCAAAGCATGTGTGATTGTATCTCCGCCGTAATGAAGCGTGCTAAAAGAAATATCACAACTAGCGTAAATTGAAAGAGATTTTCGCCTGTGATATTTCTTTTGTACACACGATCAATGATAACTAATAGTGTTTCTTTTATGTCAGTAGTTAGATTAGTTCTGTTTTTTTATTATTGTTTTGTGTTATCGGTTGAAAGAATAGTGTAGCTACTTCAGGATAATTTGATTGTTTTGATAGATCGTAAGTAATATACACTAAAATCCTACAAGTATTTTGTATAAACCTATCAAGTTGTCCTAAAATAGGTGTAACAACGTTTCCTAGCCAATTCAATGCAGGCTATGTCAATTTGATATTGAACATGCGACTGTTTTCCATTTTCCCATTACGAAAACTACATTACCTAGTTTTCCGAATAATTTGACGTCAACATTTTTAAAAATTTAATGATGTTTTGATTGCCGCATGTTTCAATTGCACAGTTATAACTGCGTTATTTTATTCGTCTTGTTTTACAGCCATTGCAAATTGCTCTGTACTTTTTATTTTTACCTGAATACGGCAAAACGAATGTAAATGATCACGTATAAGCATAGCTATATAATACACCTGCCGAAAATACGCGACGCAAATTCCGAGTGCTTAAGGTTTCTATAAAAATTACGCGACATAATTTCGACCTGATGAGACTTATAGGTAATTTTAAAAGCATTGCAGACGTATACGCCGAACATCCCGTCGCGTAATTTCGACAGGTGTGTTGCTACACTAAATGTCCTGAGTTACTTTGAGATTTAATCAAAACAGCCTTAAAAGTTAATCATTCGTCGTTTAACTGTCGTAGGTTAAACAGGACCCAGTTTTGCAATTTGATGAAGTTGAATACAAACAGTTGAGCCCACCCTTTCATTTGTATTCCGTGGAGGTAGGTTACGTGATGACGTGTACGTTGGCCCGAGTCCCTTGGCATCGTCTGCAGCCACGCTTACCTGCATGTGCCTATGTAATTGTTTGGAAAACTGCTCGCATTAGGCTCTGCCGAAAGATAATATTTTATGTTTTCAGAGCAAATTTTACGGAGCAAATGAAAGAGTTTTGCGAACAATTTTGCATTAGGTCGCCTACAGTCGTCGTCGTGTACCTAAGTGAGATAGGAGTTTTGAACTTTGGATGCATGTAGCTAGGTGCCTACTGCCTTGTCATTACATTTACTTTATTATTGGAATAAAAAAATAATAAAAATAGAAATAATTATATTAATATATTGTATTTTTAGGCCATAAATTGCGGACCAGTATTCATAATTATTACCTAAAAGAAATAAAATGATTAAATTATGTAAGCAAGGAGTGACAGGTTAGTAGAGCATTGCCTTCAAGCGCCGTGCTGACCCATTTATCTGAGCTGTCTTGTACAAAGAGACCTAAACATTGCGGCGAACAATACACTCATGTTCACATTTATTGTATTTTGTGTCGCGGGCCTCGAAACGAATACGTAATTCACTCTCATTCTGCAAAAATCATCCACTAAGCGATTTAAAAGTCAAGTATCCACCAATAGTAGGTACACATCCCTAGTACTTACGAGTACTAGGAACACCTATTGTTAATGGTGGTAGTATTCACCTATAACCAACCAGTTTCATACGCGCGGTCACAAGTGGTCGTTTACGGGCGAGTATCATGATGATGATTTCATTTCACACAGTTAGGATTTTGTCCGCAAGTGTTTTATAATATGCCTCATACAAAGGGTGAGGCAGGTCGGAGGACCGTCAAATAAAGTGCACATAATTGTCAAGGTGAGTGGTGTGCGGTACAGTCGCAATTATTTACCGGCGAGACATAGGGGAATGAAGAGGTCTTGAGCCCACGCCAAGTATGCTCGCCTCCATCCACGCCGTCGTCGTGTTAAGAACTACCTACTCGCACGTATTCATAAGCTTTTATATTATATACTCCTAGTTTTCTCGCACGCGAATTTTTATTCCAACTTCGCCTTTAATTTGTTTTCAAATTATTTACACGCTAGGCAATTTGCGTAGAACGTTTTCTGGTTAATAGAAATAAATGATGTTGCATGATATGCTTAGAGTTGTGTGCAGTTTCAAAGCAGTTATGTGGAATGCTAAAGCTTTTCAGACGCTCAAAGAAAACATCTTCGAGGTATGCTCGGCTTCTTATTTTGCGGACCAGAATGATCCATTTTCTCGCTAGATCGGGATTGAAAGGAAAATATAGTGCAGGTCGGTATAAGCTACTTATCTAGCTCAACATTTTAGTGCCAACAAAAACAGATGCCGACTTCGAGGTATTAAGTTCAGTACTTAAACCGAGAAAAATGTAGAAAGAAAGGATATTTTTTTTAAATAAAAATTTTAGTTACACTTCGAGTTTGAAGTTTTGACTGATAAATGGTGATGGGCACGCCCCCTGTCAGAACCTAATACCGTTATACAGGACTGTGGATATATGAGAAGGGTGGGTATGACATAGGTACAGCACTATCTAACCTTTCGGGATCATGGCCGTGACCGTTATGATGACTTATATCCTCCCGCACGTTGTCCACGTTTTGAAACGAAAAGGCTTTTATGTGGTTCTTGAAAGTGAAGTTGTCCTATCTATTCCTATTATGCGGAACCAACAAAAGGATTGTGTCAGTAGATGCAACGATTACGTAACAAGGATTTCTCAAAATAACTTAAAATATTTTTTTTTTCAGTTTTTCTAACTTGAACAGTTTTCTCAACGACAGTGTTTCAGTTAGTAACAAAACGATAAATAAATAAGCAATACCTTAAAACTCAAATAAAATTATTAATGTTCTATAAAAACCTGCTCGTCGGTTACATAAAATTCCTTAAATTCTATTGTAGTTTTGTGCAGTTACCAACTAATCTATTGTTATTGTTCGGTGTACAGTAACACCGCATGTTCTATTCAAAAGTTTCATGTATAAACCATTCCTGGGAAAATTTTCATCTGCTAGTTTTTGTTATCTACATGTGTGGCTTTGCTTAGTGAAAATAGGCCATGATATCTTTTGCCACACGTTTTCCAGGAACTAATGGATTATGTCACGTGCAACTGCGGCTGAATCCACATGGACAGACTTCAGGTTGAAAATGTTATTCCGAGAAAATCAGTTTACTCGGCTAATGAAGTAATTTTATTTGTCATTTCGTTGCCGAAGCGATGCGAGTCGGGCAAAAGCTAGTGCATCATTAGAAAAATGAAAAAGTAAAATTATATGGCAGCTGCTTCGTATTTTTTCCTAAAATCTTTGAAGAAATCCCCCTGTTAGTTAGTTTACCCTTAATTAAAACTTGTTAAATGTATTGTGATACTAATAAATAGGCTCATCATTTATAAAATATCAGACAGTGTCATCAAAACACAATTCGCTGAAAAATTGCCTATAAAGTACTCGTCGCACATAAAAATATTGTTATTGCTTATTTTCATTTTGCTCGTATTGCAAATGTGGGCCGGGTAATTCGTTTGTATCGAAACTTCACTGGGCTTTGGACATTTTATATGTTGTAAATGTAATAATAGTAATGACGAAGTTTGAACCTTTTAAAAGTACATTATAGTGCTCTGCATACACCCCGAAGTTCATGCCCAAGTGATCTATCTGTCATATACTTCGTAGCACACAATAGACTTTATTATCACAATACAAAGATGACAGTCGAGTGCAGAATTACGAGTCTCGGCTTTAACAAAAGTTAAGCGTCTTCGACGTCCCTCGCGGAAGTACTACACAGAAAACTTTTACGATCGTATACATCTTTGTAACTTCATTTAATATTTCACTAACAGTGTCATAGAAAAGCTTTACTTCAAGTTCATTTCTAGCAAGATATTTTAATTTAGCCTGGGGGCGTGAAAGCTGTGCAGTGGGAAGATAATAGCGGTTCTTAAAATAAAGCCTTTGTGTCATTATTCTGTGTGACGCGCTACTGTTCCGCACTTGGCAGCGTTTGGCCGCGCGATGATTCGGCCTCGTCTTCCGGATATGCCCCGATATTGTGCAGTTTAAGCGCTGTAACATGAATATAAGCGGCTAGGAAGGTACTAAAGCCACTATTGCAATAGCGATAATATCTGATAGACGTATAATATAGAATAAATACTTATATAAAAACATACCTTATGTTTTGTGCTGTATATCTGCAATGTTGACAAGGTTGAATTTATTTCGATAAATACTGATTTAAATTTGGTAACACATTAAAGTAGTTTTGATAGGCAGTCACACATAAAATATACGTTTTAAAATTATGTGCTATTTAAAAGTCTATAAAACTAAAATTGCTGCTTTCCAAATAAAATATAAATTAAATATCGCCTTATGATGCGCTGTCAACCAGTGGCAGGGTGTCACACACCGTTTTACTGTTTCAATTACCACTTTTATAACGAACATACATATACTGTTGGATTTATGGAATGAATTAAAATTATAACAGGCGTTAAATTTTCATACAAAAGCATAAAATAATAATAACTGAATAAAACCTGGCTCTATGGACGGGACACAAACATTTATAGCGCTGTAAGTGACTGACCTGCCCAAGGTATTATATCTGCTCTCCAATATAATGAAATGGCGTCCTCTATTTTTAACGATGGATTCGCACTCACGTCTGGCAAATTTAAAACAGTCATAAAATTCAATAAAGCGTATTATTGCAGACATGTGTAAATTATGTTAGTGTTTAAATTGTTCGTTTTACGTGTATCAAATAGATACGATGTTATATGATACGATAGAATAATAAAACGCATTTAATATTGAATGGTTTTTTTGAATGTCAAACTGTTATTTGATGTGCGTAACTTTTTAGGGCATCTATAGTTGCTTTAGATTTGTGTGAAATGGATTAAAGTGTCATTTGATAACAATTTGTACTTTAAAAGATATAAATTTTGTGAAATGAATTCTCGATCCTTCACACTTATAGTTGCATAGGTGTGTGTAGTAGGCAGAGTAATAAATAAAAGTCAGTCTGCTAGGTACTCACGGTTGTATTAAGCAACACACACACACAACACAGAAAACAGTCAGAAGGAGAATAGTCACATATACGAAAGGCACACACAGTCACGATAGTCACGGCACATTTATAAAAAGTTAGTTTTGGAACAATATAGGTAACAATAAGGAAACAAGGTGTCACGAAACTCATGCGCAGCCGAGCGTCGCGTTAGCTAGATCCAACTGAAGGTCACGGCAAGGTGATCGAACGCTCGCTGCTTTTCACTCCCACCTGGGCGTCTACCGGCTACATCATAATGACGTAGCTCGGCGTGCGCGGGTCCAGTAGTATACGGTACGGGGTGGTCCGTCATCAACCGACATAGATAAGTATATAATATAAATGGATAAATAATATGGTAGGTATGTACCCTACACACTATTATTGCTTGCTTATTTTTTGTGCATTCGTAAAAGTAAGTTGGAGAAAAAGATATTCTATTGGCTTTGTAGATAGACCAAGATCAAATTTTAAGCAACCACGCGGTGCTAAATTGGCCATCAATGAAATTTCGTTTTTCAAAGGTTATGCAGAACCTCATGATAGACTCAAGCATTGCTTAAAAGTAGTCTAAAGCCATTTGATTGGTTGAAACTACGATTAAGTAATGCTTGAGATTTGAGTGAGAATCTTGTCCATCAGAATTGAGAAGAGATCCGTGTGTAATAAATACTTCAGTACCGATTACGAATACCGGCGCAAAATTAATAAATGGATTCAAGTATTTATGAAAATGAAAATCAGTATCGCAATAAATATTTTATTTCGCAATACTTTCGAAAATTACAATGTTACATATTTAATTCCACAGGACGTGGCTTCGAAAAGAAAATTCTTTACATAGGTGTCGCAATGAAAGCCTTTCTGGCTTTGAAAATATTCAGTTGTATCCGTTGCTACAAACGTTATTCAAATAGCGGGTCCCAGCCCGCGGCGTCATCCTATGGCCCCCATGTGGTAAAAACCGCTCTCATCGACCTTTCAAGCTTTTTATACACAACGTGTATATATTGAAATGTTATCTATACGATGCTGAAGATGTATAGAAGTATGAAGAAGGTTTAAGGAAATCATGTAAAAATAATCGAACGGATTTAGCAGCTACTCAGTTTGTGGTTATCTATACTAATATTATAAAGAAGAAGAGTTTGTTTGTTTGTTTGTTTGTTTGTTTGTTTGGTTGGTTGAACGCGCTAATCTCAGGAACTACTGGTTCGAATTGAAACATTCTTTTAGTGTTAGATAGTCCATTTATCGAGGAAGACTACATCACGCTACGGCCCTTAGGAGCCGAGCAAAAATAATAAAGTCAGAGCACTAAGCGGAAATGAAGTAATAGCGCGGGCGGGCGATGCAACGCGACGGGTCGGGGGACGAGGGCGTTTTATTAAAATCTGGCTGTTATTTTAGTGTATTATGTAACTTGCTGTGCCCCACGACTTCGTTCGCGTGGATGTCGTAAGATACACAATATACTAAAATAACAGCCACATTTTAATAAAACTCCCTCGTCTCCCGATCCGCCATTAATTCCTTTTTTACTTAGCGTTCTTACTGACTTTTTTCTTTTTGCTCAGCTCCTAAGGGTCGTAGCGTGATGTTAAATAGCCTATAACCATCCTCAAGAATTGGGCTACCAAAAGCAAAGACAATTTATCAAATTCGACTTTTTGTTCCCAATTTCATGGGTTTATTTTTTGCGCGGAACCCTAATTCTTTTTCTAAAATAAAAGTAGCTAATGTTACTCCTGATAACATCAGATAATATCTGCCAGTGAAAGTCCCGTCAAAATCGGTCCAATCGTTTCGGAGATACTAACAGACAGATAGACAAACAACGTTTTTAAACATTGTTTTTTTGTTATAAGTGCCGTATAAGAGGTAATTTTAATTTGTATTTGTGCCGTGTTCTACTATTTATTTTATAACTACTTTTTTCGAATAATTTACATTTTTTTGGCCAAGACAGTATTTTAAGCTTTTGAAATAAAGGTTTACGGCTGCCTAAAAAGTGGGCTCCACACATTGCCCGGATGCATTTTTTTTGTCCTTTAAAAACTCTTTGCACATCTACTGAGTTCCCCCAAATTATAAGACCATAATATCTGAGTACAACACCCTAATTGCGTAACACGCTATCTATCACAATCTGAATGATTTTGAAGCAAATTGCTAATCCATTATTTCGTATGTTCCAAAAATTTGTCTGCTCAGCAACGTAAATAACGCAATGGATGTTGTTGAACTGTCAAATTGAAACCGATTCCTACTGTAAACGTGTTACGCAATTGGCCCGCAGATGCTACGTAAGCATAGTAAGCAACCGTTGCGGTATTTAGATTAATCGTTTGTCTTATTCTTTTCAGGACATACACAAAGCGATCTATTTTTTTGAGTATTTTATCTACGTGTGGTTTCCAACTGCAATTTTGGTCCACGGTTATATCTAAGAATAAAAATTCATAAACAGTGTTTAAGAGGGAATTGTTATACTGGATGTCAAGACCATCTGTGTTTGTGTTGAGTGCTTGAAATTTTATTATATTTGTTTTTGTCATGTTAATTTTTAAGTTAACTTTTAAATTAAATTTTCTAGCCATTTGATAGCTTTGTCTAATGCTTTAACAATTCGTTTTTCCAAGTCTTTGTTATCGTCGCTTTTAATAATCAATGTTGTGTCATCAGCAAATAGGACGCACTTTTCATCAATCGCCTCTGGTAGGTCGATGATGTAGACTAGAAAGAAAAGAGCGGATAACATTCCTCATTGAGGTGTACCGAAGTTGTTTTGTCTGTATTTTGATCTTTCTTTTGTTCATTTTGATAATTTCTTATTATTTCTACGCACTGCTGGTCGGTAAAAAAGCTGTTGATCTACTCGTTCCAATAGTTTCACTCACGTATCTCTTGGTTACCCATAGAATAATCGTCAATTTAGTCCCTATTTTTTACTTTTGGAATATTTTGATTTAAAGATATTGTTATAATCAAAATTTGTGATTGCGCTGCTCTCACAGGCAACTAATGCGATCAAAAAATTCATACGTGACCCCTTTGGAGAGCTTTGAACGTGTAGAAAGTAATTACCATAAAGCGACGTCTTTGCTCAGCTATAAACTGGTATATGGGGCAATAAATTACAAAAGTAAGATCATATATTCTCTTGCATTATTTTACTTCCTGACGAAACTCATCCTTTGAGATATTTTAATAGAAAAGTATCCGATACATACTTATAGGATTAACAGTCAGCTGATCTAAAAATACTTCAGAAAGGGAACACTGACGAATTGAGTGACAGCCCTTTTGAATAAATAGTTTGAATAGTAATCGAAGTCGGAGTGAATGTTGGGTACATTGAAACGAACCATTGTCACAATATAAGGTCAGAAGGAGGTCAAGCGGCGCGGCCGCATCGAACGCCACGTCGGCAGAGCAGTCGTTGTTCTCAAAATAACGCGCAGCGGCTGTGCTATATTTGAAGTGTCTCACTACTTGAATAATTTATAAGTCGAGCTTCTCTCGAAGTGCACTGCATTTCCGTAGCAAAGCTCGTTGTACGAAACAGAATAAGTTCGCACTCAACTCAACTGTGGAAGTGAATGAACAAAATCAATTGCTTAGTTTAAGAAATAACGAGTTGTGAAAGTATTGATTTTACTTATGCAGATAGAGCATTGTTAAGGAATGTTATCAAACGCCCACTCTACATAAAACGGTTAAATTATAAATTGCCATAATCACTACAAATAGTAGACGGTGATCGTATTCTATTATACTAGAGCGAAGGATACTGCTCAACATCATCCTGACACAATTTAACAAAAAACACGTTTTTCGCAATCCATTTCGCAACCCAAAGCATCTTTTTGAGAAGAGAGGCTAACAAAGATTTTTATCAATCCCGCTTGTCGTAAAAGTTTACCGATGAGAATGGTTATTGTTATACAAGAGGAGATGTAATCTGTGCATGTACAATGTAATACATTTTTATCGTCTTTCAACGTTTTACTATAGTTAGATCTCAAACTTGACGGTACTAGGTAACTTAAACTCAAGTAAATATTGCCGAATAGTTTTACGCCTACGGATCCCATTATTTTATTTTTTTATTTAATTTAAGGTAGCTTTACAGCTTACAGTAAGTATAACATAATTATTATTCCAAACATTTCGCCAAATAGGAAGTACACAGTATATATTTCAAATGTTAAAATATTATATTGAAACTACTACTGTTGTTTTACTGGCGAAATGTGGGTGTACTATAGGTACGCCTCTGCCTAACCCTTCGGGGAATATAGGCGTGATGTTATATTAAAATATTATATTACGCTAAGACTTCTTGAAAATAATATAAAATTAATCATTATATTATTTCCAAGTAAAATTACGATTTTCTGCTGTAGTTTAAATACGTAAATAACAAATTATAAGATTGTTGTTAGGTTGATTAGCCTTCATGTAACGTCAGATGGGTAAATCATGTAGGTACCTATAAAGTTTAAGGACGAGACTTGTAGGCGAAGCACAGTAATGTGAGCTCTATTTCTAGGTTTAAGATAGTTATATTAGGATAGGAGTATATAACTATAGGAATATTGTAAAGCAATTTGACTGGACATGTTTTACCAATTAGTATACCCGCTACTTGTGCCATGGTAGTAAAATGCGCGCCTCCCGCATTGTCAGTCATTGGGTAATAACGGCGGGGGGTACATTTTACGACCCCCGCCACTTGCGCTACCCATGCCAGCGCATAAAAAGGGCGCACCTTGGCACAAGCAAGTCCCACCCGATCACCCACCTCAGCCAGTCCTATCCCAACGGACTCAAAGAGGAAGGTGCGTCCCCCGCCCCCCTTATACATCCAAGATAAGTCCAAGTGGACAGAAATTTCTAAAGTTTGCGTGGATCGCAAGATCCAATACACCAACGCCCGATCTACCCAGCAGGGCATCAAGGTTACTGTCCCCTCGTCCTCGGACTACAGGGACCTTGTCCGAATTCTTCGTGAAAGGAAGTACTCCTTTCACACATTCTCCCTCCCGGAGGAAACTCCGACGAGGGTAGTCATTAGGCGTATCCCGAAGGAGATCGCCACCGAAGAGATCAAGGCAGACCTGATCTCCAAGGGTATCCCAGTGTCTGCAGTCCACCGCCTTCACCGGGCGAAACAGGGCCTTGTATATGACATGGTCCTGGTGATCTGCGACCCCGTTGAGGGTCATCACCCGATCTTCAAAGTGAAGTCGGTGTGTTCACTGTCGGGCATCTCTATTGAGAAGCCCAGAAAGTCCAATATCGTTGGCCAGTGCCACCGTTGCCAATTATACGGCCACTCCCAGTCGCACTGCTACGCAACTCCCAGATGCGTTAAGTGTCTGGGCGGGCATGGCACTGCGGACTGCCCTCGCCCCAAGGACAGGACTCTGTGCACAGAACCTCCAAGTTGTGTGCTCTGCGGGCAAGCTGGTCACCCAGCTAACTACCGGGGATGCAGTAAAGCCCCTAAATCCTCCTCGGCCAAGCTGGCGAAGCGTGCCAGCGAGCGCCAGCAAAGGGAAAGCCCGAGCGTAAAGCTCCCCTCTGCTCAGTTGCCCGAGCGCCTCGCTCCTCAGAGACCCTCCCCATGGGTCAACTTTAAGGCAGCTTCGGCCTCGGTGCCGCCCTCTCAACCCATCCCTGCGCCATTGGCCATTGCCACGCCGGTCCCGGCAGCAGCCCCATTGGCTCCTGTGGCCACCGCCGCTCCCAAAGCTGCGCCGGTTCCCACGGCAGCAAACAGGTCCCCTTCTTCAGGCCATCAGCCTTCAAACCCACAGGTGCTTCTCAGCGTATTCGCTGTTTTCTACACCCCGGCGGCCAACGCCATGGTGAAGGAAATCCGTGCCGCTCAAGGAAACGCTCTTCGTCTCCTTGAGATCTTCAACGCGTACCCCGAGGTATCGCAAGCTCTCGAAAATCTAACCTTTTAAATTCCATTATGAATTTACAAAAGATTAGGTCCCTCAAACCCCGCTCCCTTAAACTAGGCGTCTTCAACGCCAATGCAATTACCGGTCAACGCGATGAGATCGCCACCTTTCTGCGTGATCATCAGCTTGACATTATGCTCATTCAAGAGACCTTCCTGAAGCCCCATCAGCGGGACCCGAAAATCGCCAACTATGACATAGTTCGCAATGACAGGTCCCGCTGCCACAAGGGTGGCACCCTTATATACTACAAAAGGTCTCTTTACTGTAGTCCTATGGACCCTCCTCCACTAGTCTCTCATCTTGAGGTCTCAATCTGTCGGCTCGGCATGACTGGTCATCAACCAATCACCATCATCTCTGCCTACTTCCCGCCTGCCAATGGTGCGGAGGATCCCACCGCGATCACCAAGGACCTAACTGTCCTCTTCGGACTGAGTGACTCCGTCATCTTGGCGGGGGATCTCAATGCCAAGCATCCCGCCTGGAACAGCAACACGACCTCCACCAGAGGTAGGATACTGTTCAACCTAGGTGCCTCCCTCAACTTCGATGTCATCGCTCCGATGAACCCAACCCACTACCCTGGCGTTCCCAGCCAGCTTCCAGACGTGCTCGATGTTGCGCTACTCAAGAATGTAAACCTTCGTTTGCACTCTATTGAGACACACCACGAGCTCAACTCGGATCACCGCCCAATTACCATGCTCTTCGCCCCTTATTCGGGCCCGCTCGATCCTAACCAGCCCCCTCGAACCAAAGTGATAACCGACTGGAAGAAAGTAAGCGAACAGCTGAAATCCACCACGTCGCCTCACTTGGATAAAATCCCCGACCACATAGTGTCAGTCGAAGACACGACGGGTGCGATCGACTCGTTTACAGAACACGTTCAATCCGTTCTGACGGATTGTTCGCGGGAAGTTCCGGCGATGGATGATCATCGCTGGAAGTTACCGATTGACGTACGTGAACTGATAACCGAGAAGAACGCGGCCATTCGTGCCTACGACTCCTTTCCCTGCGACGCGAACAAAGCCCACATGCGCCATTTACAGCGTGCTGTAAAGAAACGTATAACGGAGTGGCGTTCCGAGGGCTGGGACAAGATGCTCAGCGAGCTCGAGCCCAACCATCTGGCCTTCTGGCAACTCCAACGCAAAATGCGTACCTCCACTGGGGAGGCTACAATGCCTCCCCTCATTCGCCCTGACAAGAGCATCGCATTCGATAATCCCGAAAAGGCAGAATGCCTAGCCGACAGCCTGGAGTCTCAATGTTCTCCTAGCTCCCAACCAGCTGACCAAGCGCACCTTGCCAAGGTCGACGCCGAAGTCGAACGCAGGGCTGCTCTTCCCCCTGTGGAAGACCCTGATGATCCGTTGCCTCCCGTCACTCCAGACGAGGTGCACGACATCATTAAAGGGCTACAGGATCGGAAGGCCCCTGGCTCGGACGGTATCACCAATAAGGTTTTCAAACTCCTCCCCGCCCCCCTGTTAATGCTAATGACCGCCATCTTCAATGGTGCTCTCAGCAACAACATCTTTCCGCAGACATGGAAAGAGGCCACCGTCATCGGTATCCCCAAGCCAGGCAAGCCCAAGTCTGAGCCTACTAGTTACCGCCCCATTAGTCTCCTCAATGTCCTCGGCAAAATTTATGAGAGGCTTATTTATAAGCGTCTCAAAGATTTCGCCGAGGCTAAGAGCCTTATCCCTAGTGAACAGTTTGGGTTCAGGACCCATCACTCTTGCATCCAGCAAGTTCACCGAATCGTTGAGCACCTAAGCGCTGGCTTCCAGCGCAAGGCAACGACAGGCATGTTGTTCTTCGATATAGCGAAAGCGTTCGACAAGGTCTGGCACAACGGCTTAATATATAAGCTGTACCAACTCGGGGTGCCTGACCGTCTCGTGCTCATCTTACGAGACTTTTTGTCGAACCGCACCTTTCGCTATCGCATTGAGGGTACACTCTCCTCCCCTCACCCCTTACGCGCCGGTGTCCCCCAGGGCTCGGTGATTTCTCCCCTCATCTTCTCGCTCTTCACGAGCGACATCCCCAAATGTAGCAAGACTCATTTGGCGCTTTTCGCCGATGACACAGCTATCTACTACACAGGGCGGTGCCAGAACTCTATCGCCAGAACTCTCCAAAACTCCGCAAACGCTTTAGGCGTCTGGTTCCGGAAGTGGAGGATTGAGGTCAATCCCGATAAGAGTCAGGCCGTCCTTTTCACGCGACCGCGACTCCGCGCTTCCGCACCTCCTAGCCCGATCACCATGTATGGCAAGCCGATCCCTTGGGAGAAGCAAGCCAAATACCTTGGCGTGATCTTAGATCAACACCTGACCTTTAGAGAGCACATCAAGACGGCGCGTTCGCGTGCCGCTTGCGCTCTCGGCAGGCTTCATTTCATCCTGACCGCGCGTAGCAAACTATCTCTTAAGTGCAAGCTGCGCATCTACACCGCAGTCATCCGTCCCATCATGACGTATGCTTGTGTTGTATTTGCGCACGCTAAGCCACACTTGCTCCATAGGATGCAGACCCTACAGAACCGTTTCCTCAGAAAGGTCACGGGGGCACCCTATTATGTACGCAACGAGTCTCTTCACGTTGATCTAAAAATCCCAACCGTCCAGCAGTTCATGAAACGCCTCGCCAAGCGTTTCTTCGAATCTGCCTCCAAACACCCGAATCCCCTGATTGCGGCGGCCGCCCGCTACACACCGTCGCGCATAAGTCGCATCCGCCGTCCTAGGCACGCCCTAACCGTCCCGGATGACGCCATAACTCTCCTCCAGGAGAGTAATCCCGCCACCAGCACGATCCGGAAACTCAAATCGAGACCGCCGTGCTTCCGCCCTCGCCGCCGAGGGCCACCGCGACGCCCCCGTCCATACCCACCCCGACCCTTGCTCGAGCCAGCCCGCGCAGCTGAGCCCGTAATTCTAAATTTGCCCCCAAATAATCCGATCCAGCATGTCCCATTGCTGTCCTCTCCCAGCGACGCCCTAAGCCGAGGTCCGTACCCCACAGGGGGTGCCCTTAGCGTGTAGTCGCTTAGTTTTTAGTCTTAGTTTTAAGCCTGGCTGGAGGCCTTAATTTATTGAGGCATCCACAGGAAAGCCCGGTTAAGCAGTCGACAACCTCCTATAGGTTGAACTGCGAGATGCCATTCCCCAAAAACAAAAAAACACAAGCAAGTCAGTCTCCAGCGATCATCCAGTGAAGCAACATACCTACACCCGTTGGTTCACTTCGCGCCGCGCTTGAAGTAATTAGTAATACCAGTCAAGTTGCTAAGTTTGTAAATAGTGTGTAAATTTGCCCGTGTATTTCCTTTTAATATTTTGTATTGTGTTGTGTCGTATTGGAAATACAAGTGTTTTACCCCGTGTCGCGTGGTTTTATTTCCACTTCTTCGTCAAGGGAACAACGTCACCCCCGCCTACACGCCCGTATCCCCCACCTGCCCCTCAGCGTGGGCTACATTTTGGTCCTTCGAGCCGGATCGGGTTCAACAAGAAGAAGTGAAAATACATCATGAGTCAGAAAAGTGCAATGACCACGCGCAGTAAGCTAAGAAGATTGGGCGAGGAAATAAGTGCGCGTCGAAAGGATGACGTCATCTCGGACTCAGGCTCGCCATCTGAAAAGGCACCAGGTTCACCATCGGTGGCTCCAACATTGGCACCGACGCTGGCTCCTAACATTCCTCTGACGGGTGGTCGTGTGATTGACCACAGCGGAAGTACGTCAGAAGGACTGCAGAAAGGACAGACAGTCGCACGAAGTCGCCATGGATCAACGCGAAGCAGCAGAGTCTCATCTAAGAATAGCCGCAGGAGCGTCGATTTCTTACGAAAGAGGATCGAGTACGAAGCTGAGCGCGATTTGGTGCAACTAAAGGAGAAGCTCATGAGAGACAAAGAGAATCTCGTGAAGAAAAGGATGGAAGCAGAGATTGCAGAGATAGAAGCCGCTGCTGAGAGTGATGACTCTGTCTCGGATGTGGATTCGGAACAGCGCGTTGAAGAATGGTTTAAAACAACGCCTCAAATGACTCAACAGGATGCAGTATTGTGTGCGCCTTCTGTATCCCGCGCACCTGTTGAAGTGACTGCACCCCGTGAAACAGCTGTGACCCACGATGAAAATGTGAGTACAGCGAATCGTGAATCCACCGTGCCTCGGAAGATAGATGTGTTGCATGCGCCAGTCCCGGTACCTGACATGACAGCACCGACCGCGCAAATGTACATGCCATTGTCGACAGAAGGAGTGAGATTCCGTCTGCCTGATGACTATCCCGTATTTACCACTCCGGCCGCAAGTGTACCTCGAGTACCAACACTCGAGTCGGATACACGGCGGCAGAGATATGACGGAGTGGATGAAAGAGAAAGACGTCGAGAATCGTCGGGTGAAAGAGACAGGAAGATAGACAAGCTGGCAGAAGCAATCGCAAGCATGGCACGCCCGCGACCGATACCAAGGCAGTCATATGAATTGCCACCATTTCACGGAGACCCTTCCGAATGGATATCGTTTCGGAAGATGTATTGGGACACAACTGAATTGTACAGTTTCAAGACACATGAGAACCTAGCACGACTAAAGACCTCACTGCATGGCGAAGCAAAGAGTTCAGTGGAGGATTTACTGCGAACGTCAACAGACCCCACAGAGATAATGCATGCGCTTGAGGAAGAGTACGGTCACCCGACCGTAGTGCTCCAGTGTGCGTTGAGAAAAGTGAGAGATTTACCCAGAGTGACGGAAAGTGGCCGGGAGCTGAGGAAATTCTCATCAACAGTTAGAAACTGTGTGTCCTTATTGAAGAACATTCGTGCACAAGGTTATATAAATAACCCACAATTAGTGAGTGAGTTGCTGAGCAAGCTGACACCAGTACAACGTGCGCAGTATGGTGACTTTGCGATGGGCTTAGATAACGCACAGGGAGTGGATTTAAGAGTGTCACCGAACTTAGAGATATTGTCTCACTTTCTCATACATTTGACACGTTCGACGTCATACTATGTGCAACCAATGATGAATGAGCCTGGACCGTCGAAACCCCTTGTGAAGCAACAGAAAAATGTCACCGGTCAAGCCCGGCCAGTGAATACCGCACGTCCTGTCAGCAGCAGACCACCGTTGGGTCATCGAGTAAATACGCAGAGTGACGAATCCTCCGTACCTAAGGATTGCGTAATATGCCAACGGGAACACGCCATTGAAGATTGTGACCAGTTTAAGAAGCTAAGTGTGCAGCAACGTTGGGACACGATAAAAGAAAAGAACACATGCTTCAAATGCCTTGTCAAGAAGCATCCCAAGAGGTTCTGCCGCGCAAACAGATGTGAAAAGTGCGGTTATGGACATCACGTGTTGTTACACGCGGATAAGCCGCAGAAAGAAGATAAAACAGAAAGTGTAACAAACATCGGGGAATGGCGAGCTACAGCGTTACTGAAAATAATGCCAGTGACTTTAAGTGACGAAAACGGCGACGACAAACAGTGCTATGCGTTATTAGACGATGGTGCGACCGTATCGCTCATAGACAGTTCGCTCGCAACCAACCTAGCGGGACCGCGTGTACCTCTCTCGCTAAAAACCGCGGGTGGCTACGGAGTGACGGACTTAACCTCGCGAGTAGTACAAGTGCGTGTGAAAGGACCTAATGGACAGTGTCACAAAGTAAAGTGCCGTACAATGGTGAACGTGAACTTACCAACGCAAACAGTGTCCGCCTCAGTGATACGTGACAACGCTCACCTCTGTAACTTGGGTTGCGTGGAAATGAGGGGAGCCAAGCCGCTGCTGTTACTCGGACAAGACAATTGGGAGCTGCTCGTCAGTCGGGACATCCGCCGTGGACGATCCGGTAAGCCGGTTGCCTCACTCACGAAGCTAGGTTGGGTCATACATGGACCATTCGATTCAGCTAGTACTAACGAAACAGTGAATTGCACAACAGTCTCCCTTCCTGATCTACATGATTTGGTAAAATCACAGTTTGACTTAGAAGCCATAGGAATTTCACAAGATACTCGCAAACATAAGGATGTTGAAAGAGCCTTAGATGTACTAGATAGCACTAGTCACCGCACTCCTGACAGGTCACAGTGGGAAGTAGGTTTATTGTGGAAGCATGATAATACGCAATTGCCTAACAATTATAATCAGGCCCGGCAGAGGTTGTACGGTATCGAGAGACGTATGCGCAAAGACGCTAGTTTCGCTGAGTTATACACGAAACAGATAGATCGACTATTAGACGAGGGCTATGCGCGCAAAGTAGAGGGCGAGATAGATAGCTCTCCGGTTTGGTATTTACCACACTTTGGTGTAGTGAACCCAAACAAACCAGGGAAGCTTCGCTTAGTGTTTGACGCGGCTGCTGCATCTCACGGTACATGTCTGAACGACAACCTGCTGACCGGCCCTGACATGTTAAATTCATTGCTCGGCATATTATTAAAGTTCAGGATAGGCCCCATAGCATTTTCAGGGGACATCGCTGATATGTTTTTGCGGATAAGAATTAGGTCAGAAGATCAAGGCGCGCAATTATTTTTATGGAGAGGCGCGGACCAACGTAAAGAACCAGATACATATGTGATGAATTCTATGATATTTGGTGCAGTCTCATCACCAACCACGGCAATCTATATACTCAATAAAAATGCCAGTGAATGGGTTGACGTCTATCCCGAAGCTGTTGAAGCCATAAGGACGAAGCACTATATGGACGATTATTTAGATAGCGCATGGTCCGAAGAGCAGGCTAACAGACTGATTGAGGAAGTGTCCAGAATACACGCCTCCGGGGGATTTGTAATACGGGGGTGGGTCACGAACTCATCAGAGCTTAGGGACAGACTAAGAATAGATATGCCTGAGAGAGTAGCCCTCGAAAAGGGAGTAGGTTCGGTAGAGAGGACACTAGGTCTAATATGGTCACCCAAGGAAGATGAATTGGGTTTTGACCTTTCATTTAAATGGTTACCTGCAGAGATAATAAATGGCGATCTGATTCCCACTAAGCGGCAATTTTTGAGCGCAATAATGTCAATATATGACCCTCTGGGTTTCCTTTATCCCTGCGTCATCCAATCACGTATATTAATGCAAAGAATTTGGAAATCAGGAATCAAGTGGGATGAACCATTAAATGAGGAAGATGCCTATATGTGGCTTAATTGGCTTAATAATTTACAGCGATTAAAAGATGTTAAGATACCGCGGTGGTATAGGTTAAACCTAGAGAACCTAGAGTTACATGTGTTCGGGGACGCTAGCGAACTAGCTTACGCCGCGGTAGCTTACCTAGTAGGCTATAACTCCGAAGGCAATAGAGAGATTGTTATGATACTAGGGAAAGCGCGAGTAGCGCCACAAAAGGTTATCTCTATCCCTAGACTAGAGCTACAAGCAGCGGTGTTAGCTTGCCGATTAGCGGATACCGCCGAAAAGGAGCTAGGGTTACCAATTAAAGAGAAATTTTATTGGACTGACAGCAAAACTGTTTTAAAATGGATAAATTCTGATGCACAAGAGTTTCAAAGGTTCGTTTCGCATAGACTAGCGGAAATAGATAGGCTGTCAGATAGAGGCAACTGGCGCTGGGTCCCCACAAAGGACAACCCAGCTGACGTAGCGACCAGATTGTGTTGGCCCGATAACCATGCAAAATGGCTCTCGGGCCCCTCGTTTTTACGTGATTCACAGGAGCAGTGGCCGACATGTCAGGAGCCTGAGGCGGCGGAGGCGGATCTTGAGTTCATTCAGCGGGTCCACGCCACCATAGCACCTCCAGCACCACTCCTGAACTACGAACGATATTCATCGTGGACGCGCATACAGCGCGTTATGGCGCGCACGCTCGTCTTCGTCAGCCGATGCCGTAAACGCCGGGCGACGACGGAGCTGCGAACACACGACTTAGAAGAAGCACACAACATTTTAATAAAGTTGTGTCAAGAAGACAGCTTTCACGATGAACGAGCTGCCATTCTCAAGGGGCTGCCCGTTCCCAACGACAGCAGCATAAAAGCTTTGGACCCAATGATTAGCGA
This sequence comes from Fissipunctia ypsillon, assembly GCA_947568875.1. NCBI lineage: Eukaryota > Metazoa > Arthropoda > Insecta > Lepidoptera > Noctuidae > Fissipunctia > Fissipunctia ypsillon. Next base: position 13,804,061 of record OX387652.1, read on the forward strand.
CGATGGGTTGCTACGAGTGAGAGGACGTCTGAGTGCCTGCGAAGTGCTCACATTTAGTGAAAGGCACCCTATAATCTTGGACGGGCGTCACCCTCTAACTAGGAAGCTAATCGCACACTACCATGCGATGGCTTTACATGCGAACCACGAAACCGTCGTCAATAACCTACGAGAGAAATACTGGATCACGAAGATCAGGACATCAGTAAAGACAGTGGTCGCAAATTGCCAGCTCTGTCGCATCTGCAGAGCTCAACCCGCCCCACCAAAAATGGGTGATCTCCCACTTGCAAGGCTGGAAAACACCAGAAGAGCTTTCGTGCGAGTGGGAGTCGACTACTTCGGCCCAATGGAAGTGGCGATTGGCCGGCGCCGCGAAAAGAGGTGGGGAGCCTTATTCACCTGCCTCACTACGCGCGCCGTCCACCTGGAGTTAGCCGCCACGCTGAGCGCCGATTCAGCCATACTAGCCCTACGGCGCCTAATAGCGCGCCGTGGGCAACCAGCACATTTGTACTCCGACCAGGGTACAAATTTCGTCGGAGCCAACACCGAGCTGCGAGCTGCACTGAAAGACCTCAACCATGGGCAGCTCAGGGACGAGGCCATCAACCGAGGCATATCATGGCACTTCAAACCCCCGGCGACACCTCACATGGGTGGCTGCTGGGAACGCCTGGTGAGGTCGGTGAAGAACGCGCTACGAAGCACACTCAAAGAGCGAGCGCCTCGTGAGGAGGTTCTTTACACCCTCCTCACAGAGGCCGAGCAAATAGTGAACAGCCGACCGCTGAGTTACGTGCACGATGACCACAACGAGCCTGTGGTCCTGACACCGAACCACCTACTCCTGGGCACTGCATCCGGGAGTACGCCGTTTGCACCGAGGGACATCGAAGACGTCGACTCCCGCAGGCAGTGGCGGCGTGTGAACGCGCTTGCCGACATGTTCTGGCGGCGCTGGCTGCGGGAATATCTCCCGACCCTGCAACGTCGCGAAAAGTGGAAAAACAATGTGCCAAATGTGCGTGTCGGTGACGTAGTAGTGTTGGTGGACAGTAGCAAAGAACGAAGTGCATGGACAAAGGGGATAATCCAAACAGTGTACCACGGAAATGATGGAATCATCCGTGTAGTAGATGTTAAGACTGTATATGGGGTCCTGCGTCGGCCCGTAGCAAAGATTATTGTGCTTCCCACAGACCAAGATGTAATGCGGCTGAACCCTGTTACAGGGGGTGGAATGTAGGCGAAGCACAGTAATGTGAGCTCTATTTCTAGGTTTAAGATAGTTATATTAGGATAGGAGTATATAACTATAGGAATATTGTAAAGCAATTTGACTGGACATGTTTTACCAATTAGTATACCCGCTACTTGTGCCATGGTAGTAAAATGCGCGCCTCCCGCATTGTCAGTCATTGGGTAATAACGGCGGGGGGTACATTTTACGACCCCCGCCACTTGCGCTACCCATGCCAGCGCATAAAAAGGGCGCACCTTGGCACAAGCAAGTCATCATTCCCTCGCTCGACTCCGCTGTGGACGGTCGTGCCGCTGACGCATTCGCTCGCTGCACCGCTGACTCACCGCTGACTCACCGCCATCGACGATCGTTCGTGACGTCACGTCACGGAACGACTCCTGTAGTCTCTGACTACACCGCTGTATCAACCATTGCCTTTTTCAAGGCGATCGTTGATAAACTATTTCTTTAACGTCGTCCGTCAAATAAACGTTCGGCGTGTCTCCTTGACCCCCTCAGGGTAAAAACCACAGTTTCGTGGTCCTTGACGGATACCTCACGGTGACAACCAAGTCAAGGGGGTGTTGACCCAACACACCCGCTGAGCCCCTTCAGGGTAAGGCAGTCAATTGGACGGGTCCCAGAGTTAACCGGCCTTGGGGGGTCTCCTAGTCGGCTCTGGTGACAGTTTTCCTTCCACAGTTACTCACCTAGTGTCTTTAGGGTGTGTCTACACCCTTCGCGCTAGACTGGTCAGGGCCCTGTCGCACATTAAGATTGGCGACAGGTTTCAGCTCTAGGGCTCACAAGTAGGTACACACCTCCCTGTCTGCACCCGACAGGGAGGGCCACTCACCCCCGGGCCCATCCACCCGGGGAGTAGGAGTAGGATCATTAGGTCCCCTTATTTTTCTTTTTTTAAATTCCCTACTACTGCGATGTCTGACGCCGACATCGCAGCTTTTGCAAGAGAGGTCCTTTTTAAGGACCCTGATTTCCTCCTCAGATATGGGAAGGCTTGGCGTAGTCGCCACCTCGACCCAAGCGAGGCTCTTGAGAGCCCGCTTTCCCCCCCTGTAGCAGACAGGGGCACCCCTCCTACGGCGGTTTCGATGCCGGCTGTAGTCTCCCCCCAGCCCGAGGTGATGGACACCTCCACCCCTCCTTCGGACTCCGAATCAGAGGACGCCATCTCGCTCACTTCCTCCTCCTCCTCCTCAGACGACTATCAAGTCGTCGGAAAGGGAGGGAAGAGGAAGAAGAGCGCCTCCTCAAAGGCCGGCAAGGCCAAAAAGCCTCTGGCGACAGCCATCCCCTCCGCCCCTGACTGCGCCCCTGCCTGCGCCCCTGCCCCTGCCCCTTCCTCTACTTCCGGCTCGGCACCCACCCGATCACCCACCTCAGCCAGTCCTATCCCAACGGACTCAAAGAGGAAGGTGCGTCCCCCGCCCCCCTTATACATCCAAGATAAGTCCAAGTGGACAGAAATCTCCAAAGTATGTGTGGATCGCAAGATCCAATACACCAATGCCCGATCTACCCAGCAGGGCATCAAGGTTACTGTCCCCTCGTCCTCGGACTACAGGGACCTTGTCCGAATTCTTCGTGAAAGGAAGTACTCCTTTCACACATTCTCCCTCCCGGAGGAAACTCCGACTAGAGTGGTCATCAGGCGTATCCCGAAGGAGATCGCCACCGAAGAGATCAAGGCAGACCTGATCTCCAAGGGTATCCCAGTGTCTGCAGTTCACCGCCTTCACCGGGCGAAACAGGGCCTTGTATACGACATGGTCCTGGTGATCTGCGACCCCGTTGAGGGTCATCACCCGATCTTCAAAGTGAAGTCGGTGTGTTCACTGTCGGGCATCTCTATTGAGAAGCCCAGAAAGTCCAATATCGTTGGCCAGTGCCACCGTTGCCAATTATACGGCCACTCCCAGTCGCACTGCTACGCAACTCCCAGATGCGTTAAGTGTCTGGGCGGGCATGGCACTGCGGACTGCCCTCGCCCCAAGGACAGGACTCTGTGCACAGAACCTCCAAGTTGTGTGCTCTGCGGGCAAGCTGGTCACCCAGCTAACTACCGGGGATGCAGTAAAGCCCCTAAATCCTCCTCGGCCAAGCTGGCGAAGCGTGCCAGCGAGCGCCAGCAAAGGGAAAGCCCGAGCGTAAAGCTCCCCTCTGCTCAGTTGCCCGAGCGCCTCGCTCCTCAGAGACCCTCCCCATGGGTCAACTTTAAGGCAGCTTCGGCCTCGGTGCCGCCCTCTCAACCCATCCCTGCGCCATTGGCCATTGCCACGCCGGTCCCGGCAGCAGCCCCATTGGCTCCTGTGGCCACCGCCGCTCCCAAAGCTGCGCCGGTTCCCACGGCAGCAAACAGGTCCCCTTCTTCAGGCCATCAGCCTTCAAACCCACAGGTGCTTCTCAGCGTATTCGCTGTTTTCTACACCCCGGCGGCCAACGCCATGGTGAAGGAAATCCGTGCCGCTCAAGGAAACGCTCTTCGTCTCCTTGAGATCTTCAACGCGTACCCCGAGGTATCGCAAGCTCTCGAAAATCTAACTTTTTAAATTCCATTATGAATTTACAAAAGATTAGATCCCGCAAACCCCGCTCCCTTAAACTAGGCGTCTTCAACGCCAATGCAATTACCGGTCAACGCGATGAGATCGCCACCTTTCTGCGTGATCATCAGCTTGACATTATGCTCATTCAAGAGACCTTCCTGAAGCCCCATCAGCGGGACCCGAAAATCGCCAACTATGACATAGTTCGCAATGACAGGTCCCGCTGCCACAAGGGTGGCACCCTTATATACTACAAAAGGTCTCTTTACTGTAGTCCTATGGACCCTCCTCCACTAGTCTCTCATCTTGAGGTCTCAATCTGTCGGCTCGGCATGACTGGTCATCAACCAATCACCATCATCTCTGCCTACTTCCCGCCTGCCAATGGTGCGGAGGATCCCACCGCGATCACCAAGGACCTAACTGTCCTCTTCGGACTGAGTGACTCCGTCATCTTGGCGGGGGATCTCAATGCCAAGCATCCCGCCTGGAACAGCAACACGACCTCCACCAGAGGTAGGATACTGTTCAACCTAGGTGCCTCCCTCAACTTCGATGTCATCGCTCCGATGAACCCAACCCACTACCCTGGCGTTCCCAGCCAGCTTCCAGACGTGCTCGATGTTGCGCTACTCAGGAATGTAAACCTTCGTTTGCACTCTATTGAGACGCACCACGAGCTCAACTCGGATCACCGCCCAATTACCATGCTCTTCGCCCCTTATTCGGGCCCGCTCGATCCTAACCAGCCCCCTCGAACCAAAGTGATAACCGACTGGAAGAAAGTAAGCGAACAGCTGAAATCCACCACGTCGCCTCACTTGGATAAAATCCCCGACCACATAGTGTCAGTCGAAGACACGACGGGTGCGATCGACTCGTTTACAGAACACGTTCAATCCGTTTTGACGGATTGTTCGCGGGAGGTTCCGGCGATGGATGATCATCGCTGGAAGTTACCGATTGACGTACGTGAACTGATAACCGAGAAGAACGCGGCCATTCGTGCCTACGACTCCTTTCCCTGCGACGCGAACAAAGCCCACATGCGCCATTTACAGCGTGCTGTAAAGAAACGTATAACGGAGTGGCGTTCCGAGGGCTGGGACAAGATGCTCAGCGAGCTCGAGCCCAACCATCTGGCCTTCTGGCAACTCCAACGCAAAATGCGTACCTCCACTGGGGAGGCTTCAATGCCCCCCCTCATTCGCCCTGACAAGAGCATCGCATTCGATAATCCCGAAAAGGCAGAATGCCTAGCCGACAGCCTGGAGTCTCAATGTTCTCCTAGCTCCCAACCAGCTGACAAAGCGCACCTTGCCAAGGTCGACGCCGAAGTCGAACGCAGGGCTGCTCTTCCCCCTGTGGAAGACCCTGATGATCCGTTGCCTCCCGTCACTCCAGACGAGGTGCACGACATCATTAAAGGGCTACAGGATCGGAAGGCCCCTGGCTCGGACGGTATCACCAATAAGGTTTTCAAACTCCTCCCCGCCCCCCTGATAATGCTAATGACCGCCATCTTCAATGGTGCTCTCAGCAACAACATCTTTCCGCAGACGTGGAAAGAGGCCACCGTCATCGGTATCCCCAAGCCAGGCAAGCCCAAGTCTGAGCCCGCTAGTTACCGCCCCATTAGTCTCCTCAATGTCCTCGGCAAAATATACGAGAGGCTTATTTATAAACGTCTCAAAGATTTTGTCGAGGCTAAGAGCCTTATCCCTAGTGAACAGTTTGGTTTCAGGACCCATCACTCTTGCATCCAGCAAGTTCATCGAATCGTTGAGCACCTAAGCGCTGGCTTCCAGCGCAAGGCAACGACAGGCATGTTGTTCTTCGACATAGCGAAAGCGTTCGACAAGGTCTGGCACAACGGCTTAATATATAAGCTGTACCAACTCGGGGTGCCTGACCGTCTCGTGCTCATCTTACGAGACTTTTTGTCGAACCGCACCTTTCGCTATCGCATTGAGGGTACACTCTCCTCCCCTCACCCCTTACGCGCCGGTGTCCCTCAGGGCTCGGTGATCTCTCCCCTCATCTTCTCGCTCTTCACGAGCGACATCCCCAAATGTAGCAAGACTCATTTGGCGCTTTTCGCCGATGACACAGCTATCTACTACACAGGGCGGTGCCAGAACTCTATCGCCAGAACTCTCCAAAACTCCGCAAACGCTTTAGGCGTCTGGTTCCGGAAGTGGAGGATTGAGGTCAATCCCGATAAGAGTCAGGCCGTCCTTTTCACGCGACCGCGACTCCGCGCTTCCGCACCTCCTAGCCCGATCACCATGTATGGCAAGCCGATCCCTTGGGAGAAGCAAGCCAAATACCTTGGCGTGATCTTAGATCAACACCTGACCTTTAGAGAGCACATCAAGACGGCGCGTTCGCGTGCCGCTTGCGCTCTCGGCAGGCTTCATTTCATCCTGACCGCGCGTAGCAAACTATCTCTTAAGTGCAAGCTGCGCATCTACACCGCAGTCATCCGTCCCATCATGACGTATGCTTGTGTTGTATTTGCGCACGCTAAGCCACACTTGCTCCATAGGATGCAGACCCTACAGAACCGTTTCCTCAGAAAGGTCACGGGGGCACCCTATTATGTACGCAACGAGTCTCTTCACGTTGATCTAAAAATCCCAACCGTCCAGCAGTTCATGAAACGCCTCGCCAAGCGTTTCTTCGAATCTGCCTCCAAACACCCGAATCCCCTGATTGCGGCGGCCGCCCGCTACACACCGTCGCGCATAAGTCGCATCCGCCGTCCTAGGCACGCCCTAACCGTCCCGGATGACGCCATAACTCTCCTCCAGGAGAGTAATCCCGCCACCAGCACGATCCGGAAACTCAAATCGAGACCGCCGTGCTTCCGTCCTCGCCGCCGAGGGCCACCGCGACGCCCCCGTCCATACCCACCCCGACCCTTGCTCGAGCCAGCCCGCGCAGCTGAGCCCGTAATTCTAAATTTGCCCCCAAATAATCCGATCCAGCATGTCCCATTGCTGTCCTCTCCCAGCGACGCCCTAAGCCGAGGTCCGTACCCCACAGGGGGTGCCCTTAGCGTGTAGTCGCTTAGTTTTTAGTCTTAGTTTTAAGCCTGGCTGGAGGCCTTAATTTATTGAGGCATCCACAGGAAAGCCCGGTTAAGCAGTCGACAACCTCCTATAGGTTGAACTGCGAGATGCCATTCCCCAAAAACAACAAAAACACAAGCAAGTCAGTCTCCAGCGATCATCCAGTGAAGCAACATACCTACACCCGTTGGTTCACTTCGCGCCGCGCTTGAAGTAATTAGTAATACCAGTCAAGTTGCTAAGTTTGTAAATAGTGTGTAAATTTGCCCGTGTATTTCCTTTTAATATTTTGTATTGTGTTGTGTCGTATTGGAAATACAAGTGTTTTACCCCGTGTCGCGTGGTTTTATTTCCACTTCTTCGTCAAGGGAACAACGTCACCCCCGCCTACACGCCCGTATCCCCCACCTGCCCCTCAGCGTGGGCTACAAGACTGTTTACAAAATAATATAAACCCAAAAGCCCATGAACTCAAAGGTATTCATACTGAAATGAGTCCCTTATCAAAACTATTAAGCCTTTCTGGTTACTAGTCCAAAGAGCTCCACTGCGACCTTTTTTAGGGTTATGTACCCGAAGGGTGTCAAACGGAACCCTATTACTAAACCTCTGCTGTCCGTCCGTCCGTCCATCCATTCGTCCGTCTGTCTGTCAGCAGGCTGTATCTCATCAACCGTAATAGGTAGACAGTGAAATTTTCACAGATTGTGTATTTCAATTGCCGTTATAACAACAAATAATAAAAATAAAATAAAGTTAAAAGTTTAACTATTTTTTTCTTACCATGTCATCGAGTATAGTACAAGTATATATTTTTTTCTTACCATGTCATCGAGTATAGTACAAGTATATATTTTTTTCTTACCATGTCATCGAGTATAGTACAAGTATATATTTTTTTCTTACCATGTCATCGAGTATAGTACAAGTATATATTTTTTTCTTACCATGTCATCGAGTATAGTACAAGTATATATTTTTTTCTTACCATGTCATCGAGTATAGTACAAGTATATATTTTTTTCTTACCATGTCATCGAGTATAGTACAAGTATATATTTTTTTCTTACCATGTCATCGAGTATAGTACAAGTATATATTTTTTTCTTACCATGTCATCGAGTATAGTACAAGTATATATTTTTTTTATCTTCAAAAATGAAGACATAGGAGGCCGCAAAAGTTGTCAGTTTGAGACCATTTTGTTCGAGCTCTGTCGCAACAACTGAACAAGTTAGAAATTTTAAACTTCTGTATATCATGTACCATATACTGTATTTAATCAACAAATATTAAAAACGCCGATTCATAAGGTATTTTGTTTGAATATGGACGATTTTTTGCAAGTGCAAAAAATAACATTGTAATTTCTAGTATCATCATAAAATACAAAGTTATCTTTGTAATTGCTGAACTTTAAGATAAAAAAAAATATTATTCCTTTAGTTTTTTAATAAGTAGGGTTAAATATTCTACGGTAGTACGGAACCTTTCGTGTGCTAGTCCGACTCGCACTTGGCCGGTTTTTTCCCTTACTTAAATCTCACAGCTTATGCGGAATATAATATTGAACAAAATTAAAACTAAAAACGTAATGTTGGAAGACAATCCTCAGCTTAATTCCAGCGAGCAAGGAGTTCCTAACAGCTATCTCCGTTGGCTAGCTCTCTCATTATTTCACAGCAAAATAAATATTTTTGTGTTCGAAAATTCCTTTCCGGAATCCTGAATTCCTTTCTAGAAATAACAGATGCCCGGACGCTTACACCGTCTTAATAATTTTCAAACAAGCTCTTGTTTCCTTATGCTTTATATTCGTTTATTTTATGCCGAAAGAGGTATTAATGGTTTGAAGAATGTAATCTTATAGAAATAGGTTGCTACTTACATAATGTACGATGGTCTCTATGGTAACTAACCGCGCCCGCGGCTTCAACCGTATATCCAGTTCTGAGTTGTTCGGAATAAAAAATAACGTAAGTTTTTTTCGGGATTCGGAACAAACTCTTTTAACAGTACCTACATTATGTAAATCACTGTCAGACCCGATAGGGGTGAAAATATAAAAAGTCGATAGGTCTCTGCTCTGTAGTGGAACACCACAGGCTTATAATAATAATAAATTATGTTAACTGTATAATAGGTATAATAGTGATGGTTTTATTTTCCGTAGATACATACAGCGCAGTGAACTGTTTTAATCTTAACAGATTCCGCCCTAATAAGGTTCCAAAAGAAAGAAAGAAAATAAATTTATTTGACCCAGGTTAAGGCACACAGTATTCATACAAAAACAAAAAGCAGAAAATAAAAAAATAAACTTAAAATTGATAGTATAAATTGTGCGCCCCACGGCCGCTTCGAGAAGCTGAGTTACCTATCTAAAATATACTATTAAAGAGCTGAAGTATTTACAGCAAAGATTTAATTTGACTATGTTTGTGCTTGTCCAGTAGTAGAACAAAAGTACAAACAGTATCTCTCCAGCGGTTTCCAGGATCCTTTTTACTTAGAGAAAGTTGTCGCGCTCATTAAGCACGGGTAGAATGGATGAAACTTTTGCTTTTTATTCTTTAAGCCCCGATAATCAATGAGCTTAAAAGCCACAACAGCCATTTAGCGACAACGTTAAGAGAAAAACAACAATAAACATTTTTTGTTCAATCCCAGAGGCTACATAACTAAAGTTGGACAAAGGCTAATTTAAAATGTTCCTATTACACGTGACGGCATAAAATATGAGTAGAAATCAAGATGGCGCGCAAATGACAGTGGTTTTGTTAACGTTGTGCGTGTACATATAATAATTAGTCGTTTGCGTGACTACGATAATTACCACATTTTGTATAAATGTAGTGGTACACATGCCACCGCGGGCTTACAGTAATTGTCCAATTATGACGTTTATGTATCACACATTAATGTTGAATAGAATCGAGTATGTGTCCTTGTTTAGGTACACAAATAATTGTTCAATTCGATTTTGAAGTTAACATGTTAATTGTTGAACGGCAGTGCACTTGACATGCGATGACGAAAAGTTGATCTATTGTTTTCACTACATTGACATGAGCCCACTAAACCATGCTATAATTTCTATTGTTGAGTTTTTTTCCCAATACACACACTAATTGTCAATATTAGGCCCGTTGTACATGGCACGGTTTTTTTTACGGTGCGCTAACCGCACCGCAGAATAATCGTGTGAGCGTGTATATGACATCGCAAACCATCGGTTCTATGGTATACGGTGACGGCACCGTGATGTAGTGCTGCCGTGTTGTCAACGAACTTAGTGACCACATCGTGAATAAACACGGCGAATAAACCGTAGTTTTTCACGGAATAAAATTGTGTAAGTGTGTACAACGGGTCTTAGACCCGTTTTTTTTCACCATACGTAGTGAAAAGTTAGGCGATCCCAGTAAGTTTCTACTAGCACACCTTAAGATTCTTCTGCTCATCCTCTTCACATAATCCCCTAGTTGCCTTTTACGACATCCACCGGAAGAGGAGGGGTGACATATTCTTAGCCGGGAACCACGCGACGTTATTTATACAAAAAATAAACCAGTCGGTTGTGTTGGTGTAACTTTAAATGAGTCGTAGTATTTCACGGAGCACGGTTAGCTACGACGTAGACGTGCTACGAGTTTTGTGTGCAGTGACTACGCTAGCTTCGTAGGTAGATCGATCACTTTAAAAGTGATAAATCTTGTGAAATGAAGTTTCTTTTAGAGTAGAAATTAGATTTCTTCAAGAGTTTTTCTAAGGATAACGTAAAGAAGCATGTTTTTCATGTAGAAATTGTTTGCGAGAATTGAAATTGTTGCCAAACGCTATTCAGAAAAGTCAATAATAGGATCGTTGTTTTACACGAATCTCAGTACTAGAATTTCTCCCGGCCCTGCGTGCGTATACACTAACCTTACAAACCACTATCTGTAGGTACCATACAAATATTAGTTTTGTGTTCGAACTCGCGGCCCGTGACGTGAAAGTCAATAATCATTTTCTGTTATGTTGTCAAATATTTATTACAATGTTTATTCACTTAGTCATTCAAGAACCACCAGAAACCCATTATTTTTTTAAGATTGATTAAATAAACAATCATTTTAATGATCTAAAAGGCCACTCATTACGTATTCAAAGGCTAGAAGGTCGCAGTAGTCTCTAAAGCATGGCCGGGCGTTTTATTTACTTAAAAGCCGGATTATGGCCGCCCGCGACACTTCCTGCCACACTATTTAATTTGGTCTACGCTATTTGAATGGTCTATTTTGTATCTGAAATGTAGGTTTCACTATGGTAAATGGTTTAGTAAATTCACGATGCTACTCATTTTTTAAGTGCCATTTAAAGGTTCATTTAGCGCGAAGCTAGCGTAATTATAAACCTGGCATATTTAAAGTGTAACAGACTTGAAAGAGGCGATTTTGTATGAGATTTTAAAATTAAAAGGGATGAAATTATTATATGTTAATAGATACTAGACATTCATGAAGAATAATTACCGAATTAAATCTTTCTTTAGCTTCTTGACTCTGACTTGACTCTGACTGGAAGTCTCAACAAGCTTGTTGCTCAAAGAAGACAAACTATAATACAGTTTTTCGTCTGAAGTTACTAGAAGCGACATTTTCCTCAAAGATTTTGCTTTGACTTTCTGATCAATAGTATACGTATTACTGTAAATAAAGCTCGTTATCTATAAAGACACTAGTATTTAACTTGTTACAAGCTTTTTTTTAACTAAGATTAGTTATTTTCAAAGCTTTAAAAAATATTAGAAGTTTATACATATTAGAATAATATGAGAAAGCAACCGAGTCATCTGCTTTCCATCTAAGCTTATGGCAAAGCGTAATCATAGAATGAAAAAGTTTAATTACTCTTTAAATAATATTGTTTAATAAAACAGATGCTAGATGGGTACTCCGCAACATTTAAACTAACTTTAACGTAAGTAAACTTATGAGAGGAATTAGTCAGTTTATTTAATTTCTGAAACGAAAGTAAATAAACTGCATTAAGTTGGAGCGGGTATTAAAATGGAGCTTTTGCGTAACTAAATATTTTATTTTTATGAAGGTTCAGTGTTTATTCTCAGCAAGGTGTAAACCACTCCACCTCTGTTCCCGTGGGTATCATATATTGGGGGATGGGGTCAATGGTGTTATTACCTGAAAGAAGGTATACAGTAACATCACAGTGCGAACAACATAATGTGATTTCAGTGTATTGTTCGCAGTTCCATGTATGTATAAATGTACTGTGTAAATGTAGGTTTGTGTTTTGTGTGAAATATCATTCGGTATTTATTCGGTATCCCGAAAATACAACATTGTCCGTAACATTGTTTTCAAAACATGAGACCGCTAAGACACTGTCTTTTTAGTATTATACTCTACCTAATAGAACATAAATTGAGAAGTTGAATCTAACTTTGTGTTATTAACTGTCTTCGAAGACGTAAAGTTCAAATGTGTTTTACATTGTTTCTCTACTAGAAACATAGTTGATAATTTAATGGGAAATAAACTGACGACCAGTTCAGAAATATTAGGATAATACTATTGTTTTTCGAAGATCTTTGCTTTATCTTTCTCAATATTATTAAACTATTTTATTTTTTTCCAAATTACTTCTTCCTATTACAAACATGCGCAGTTTTTCTAAGAGACCAAATCAATGTGAACAAAGCAATAGTCACATAAACCAATCAAGAACAAAATTACGTAAGTTCTAATGATATTAAATTTAAAACACGATCATCAACAAATTAAAGGAGGAGCAAATTGCTTGAAAACGGGTTGAATCTCAGATGAATTAGCGGAAACGACGTAATCTCCAACTAAACCTTAACTTGACCGAGATAACTCGGAAGTTTCCAGAAAAAGGAGGTCGCACTTATCAGATAATGTGACTTTCCAGTTTGTAACAATGATAGTGACTCCGTCGTCGTTTAAGGCGAAAAGTTTCTGTTAGGGTTTTAAACTTTTTTCGTAAACTGGAGTTGTGTGTATCGGGCCACTAAATCTTTAATGTTTTTGTAGTTTTATTGTTACAGACCTTTAGATGTTGGGGCATTCTTAGCAGTTTACAGCAAAAGTTTTAGTGGGGAGATTATCTCAGAGTATTTTTTTAATCTATAAGTCGTTGTTTTAGATTGCTTGAATATTTATACACGGACTATCTCTCCGTTTAGTCTAAGAGAAATTGAATGCAAAACGAGACATGAAAAGATAGCCTGTTATATACATATTTTCACAAGACGCAATCAGTTATTAGATTTATAGACGACAAAAACACTAATGTCACGATTCAAACAAAGAATAAACAGATATTCACGAACAAGGCCTTGTCAAAGTATAATCGAAAGAATTATTAACCGCCAACCTCTCGCATCGCACATACCAACGTGATTTCAAAGGATGCGTGGATGGCATACGAGGCTGTCTATCGCGCGGGGATAAGGAACAAATCTATACGTTCTTCTTCCATCCCTACATGAGCATGACATTCGCTCTTAATCCAAGATTACAGAGCCTTACACATACGCATTTGTTTTTAAATCCTTCTCTTAAAACTGGGCCTAAACGTTATGATGAAATATGGTGGATTACGACGTTGAAACGTTTAGGTAAAGCTCGTCTTGGGAAAACTCATTTTAGGGTTAAATAAGCGAACCAAAGTATTCTAGGGTTTTAACTGTTAGAACGGGTTTCCACAAATAAATGTTGCAGACAAATGAAAATGAGTTTCGTACCAAAAATCACAGCGCTTTTATAAAAATAATTGTAGCCGAAACAAGTTATTAATAACGCATTGAAATTATTTTATCAGTTATATACATCTACGAAAGCATGGTGTTAAATTGTCTACTTAAATATTTATAAACGTTTTTATCAAAATCGAGTCCACATCGAATAATTATGTATATTTTCTGTTTAGAGTTCTGTCTCATGCGTGTTTTATTAAATGGGTGAACAAAAGGAAAGTAGTAGTTTATGAAACTGTTGCATAATGAGGGGTATTAGGTGAGGTTTTTAATAGAATCACACTCGTGTTTTATACCTAGTTATGTGAAGTTTCGTACACTATTTTATCTACTCTCATACATTGCGATTGAAACTATTAATTAAAAGATCATAGCCTTTTTTGCATTTGCCATTTAAAGCATTTATCATATGTATACTTTTCTTGACTTTACTGGTTATAGATTATAGCTTCTGCCCGCAAATTCGTCCGCGTGCAATTTCTTGTTCCCCGACCCACCCCTTCGCATCGCATCGCCTGCCCGTGCTGTTACTTCGTTTTTGCTTAGCGTCTTTTATGACTTTTTTTCTTTTTGTTCGGCTCCTAAGAGTCAGAGCGTTATGTTAAAGAACCAACCTTCCTCAAAATTTGGGCTATCAAATGCAAAAAGATTTTTTCAAATCCGACTGGTTGTTCCAGAGATTAGCGCGTTGAAACAAACAAACTAACAAACTCTTCAGCTTTATTATTATTAAGTACTAGCTTTTGCCCGCGGCTTCGCCCGCGTGGATCTCGGAAAATATCCCACGGGAAAGTACTACCAGGATTAAAAGTACCCTATGTGTTAATCCAGGTAAACAATGTCTTCTTGCACTGCTTATATCGGATCCGAAGAGCGGCGCGTGGAATGATATATGATTGCTGGACGATGAAAAACGTGTGCGGTCGGGGAACATCAGTAACGAAGTTTCTTCTCACATATAATTTAAAACAAAAACAAAATTTTCGCTGCCGCCATATGGGATTTTCAATTCGACCTTAATATCGACTTTAGCACCCTCTAAAACTATGAAAACGACACCCATGACAAAAAAATTGAAAAATATTCGCAGCCGCCATCTTAGATTTTCATTTTGACCTCACTATCGGCTTTAGCACCTCGAAAACTATGAAAACGACGCCCATGACGAAATATTTGAAAATATTCGCAGCCGCCATCATCATCATACAAGTATGAACGCTTTTTCGTTTGCGACGATTTCTCCCAGTTTACTCCTATCGGAAGCCGCGTAAAAAAACTTCGTTCAAAAAGTCCTAAAACCTAACAATAGTAACGCAATATATAACGGAATGGAAAATTACCTACTTGCATGCCAAATTTGAAGGCAACTTTAAAGCGAAAATATAAATCCTCTTTAATACCTATCCCGTTGGAATTTCGAAAAAAACAGTTACTTAAATAATTACAGGTACAGAACTTCGTAAATCTCTGAATTACCTACTAAAGTGTCTTTGGCGATACCGAAAGTCGGGCTGACAGATGATGAGTTAGTAAGGATTTTAAACCCCCTAGGGGATGATTTTCCAAAAATGCCAAAACACGCCATACGCAATTTCTAACCAAAAGCTTAATACCAATTTCTTCCTTACAAACTTTCATCCCCTGTTTTCCCGTCTTAGGGGATGATTTTCCAAAAACGCTGAAACGTGTGGTTTTAATTTTTAACCAGTATGTTAAATACCAATTTTCATGGTTTAAACTACAAAAATGACGATTTTCCATACAAACTTTCATCCCCTATTTTAAGCCTTTAGGGGTTGAATTTAAAAAAAGTCCTCCTTATTTCTTGTCTACATTATAAGGGGAACCTCTGTGCAAAATTTAAGCTTTCTAGGTCTAAGGGAACAAAGGAAGGGAAGGGGAGTCTAAGGGAGGGGGGTGTGGGCGTTGATGAGTCAGTCAGCAAGTCAGTCAGTCAGTCAGGACTTCTTGTTATTTATACAGCTTCCCTCTGCGATTTCGTCCGCGTGAAATTTCTTGCTCCCCTGACCCACCCAATTCGGCTATAAAATGCAAAAATAATTTTTCAAATCCAGTGACAGATATTAGCGCGTTCAAACAATCGATGAAAAATAAAATGTGTAGGTAACTAATAGACTAAGCGCAGTTTTCTTACTTTAAGGATTTTTTTTTTCTTTTAGGATTTATTTTTTATTTTTAAGGTTTTTTTTTTCGTCGTAATTTCCAAACGAAAGGACCGATTCGAATAATTTAAAAAGGAATTTACATGTACTTAATCAACCTTGATTATGAAACTATTTTTTTGGATAAGGATTTATACTTATACCATGTTTATGAAAACACCTTTGCAAATAATGCATTATTTTATAACAAATTTGATTACCGTTAAAAAAGTTATAGTGAGCCAACCTTAAAAGATAGACATATGCAATTGCAGATTTTTCTTTAGAACTTTCTAAGAGGAACAATTCCGTCATACATGATTTTTGCGTATAATAATAATATAGTCCTTCCATAGTTTTAGATAACCAGTCCACTTTAGCCATCCAAACCCATAGCCCAATTTTTTTTTGTCTCTATATCCTGCAATAGTCCTACACCAACCGGGTTTGTCCTTGGGTGCACTTGCATAGTACGCACAGGGATAATCGTCGGTTGGTGCCTAATTTCCATTGAAAGCGTCTAACGGGCCTCTGCGAGTTGACTTCGGCCCCTCATATGCCTTCCAAAGGTCCGGGACCCTAGGGTCTCGAGAAATATCAAAATATCATAATAATAAAACTTTATTATCAGACACAATTAGTCCATACATTACAAAAAAATTAAATTAAACAACAAACAACACAAACAACAAAATACACATCAAATGAAATACCTACACATGCACATTATATAAAAAATAAAAACAAATACAAACACAATTATTTAATGTATTGGAATGACGCTCTGTGAGTCGTCATCCAATGCCACATTATGGGGCTGTCCATCCTGCTGGCCACAATAGCCAACAGACTGTTGGGACTATCGCGCACTCGCCGCATCAGGGACGCTATACGCAAACGCATAAGCACGTAAAAATCCGGCACACCGGTTTCCGCGAACATCCCCGACGCACTGCAAAAGCGCGGTAGCCCCAACATCACTCTGAAGGCATTATTATATTGGACTCGCAGAGCACTGTACGAGCTTTTTATATAACTGACCTATGGGTCAGTTATACAAAAAGCTCGCACAGTACAGTCAGTACAGTCTCTGTACACGTGCGCCCTATGGGGCGCACGTGTACAGAGACTGGCAATTTGCCCTAAAGAGTGTAATTTTTACCTCTTCTGTACATCGTGCAAACCTACGGGCCAGCATGTTACACCTAACTGCCAATGCTCTGCGTTCCCTCTCCAAGTCCGTATCATCGGACAAACTGTCGGTCACCCAGTGTTCCAGGTACTTGAACCGTGTCACTCTGGTAAGCGGGACGCCCCCTAAGGTGACTGGCGGGACAGTGTCATAACATTTGTTACCCGCCTTAAAGACCAAGAGCTCACTCTTGGTTGCATTGTACCTGAGACCATGGGCCACCGCATAGTCCTCACAGATACGGAGAAGCCTCCTCAGCGCACTGATCGATGGGCTCAGCAACACCATATCGTCCGCGTAGCTGATATTATTAATGCAGTGTCCATCAATGGAGCATCCGATGTTAGTGTTGCTGAGCTCACATATCAGTTGGTTTACATACAGGTTGAAAAGCTTGGGAGAGCTGAGTCCCCCCTGCCTCACCCCGCACTCCAACCCGTATGCATCTGACAGGACACCCGCCCACTTTACATAATTGTACTGGTTGTTATACCAGTACTTCAGAATATCAACCAGATCTCTTGGGAGGTTGGTGTCCTGCGATAGTTTCCTCCATAGGCAGTCGTAAGACACTAGGTCAAAGGCCTTGGAAAGGTCCAGAAAACATGCATACACCGGCGTGCTCCTACTTGCATAGTATTGGACAGTATGCTTGACACAGAGGATAGCCGTTTCTGTTGATAAATGTTGCTTAAACCCAAATTGGGCGTCATGTATTGTTAAATGCGCATCCAATTGCCGATCAATCAGACCGTCCAACACCTTCGCAATTATCGTCGCCAAGGAAATAGGCCTGTAGTTGTTTGTGTCACTCGAGTCTCCAGTCTTGTTCTTTATTATAGGTACTACTATGGTTTTAACTAAGTCAGCTGGTAGATAAGAGTGACTCGTACAAAAACTGAATAGCATTGCTAAGACCCGCGGCAGGTGCTTGCATGCATATCGCAAATGCTCTATGCTCATACTGTCATGCCCCGGTGACTTTCCCCTTTTTAAAGATTTTATGACAGTAGCTACTTCCCTAGCCGCAAACCTAGTAGGCAAGTCTTCGGACCCACCCACAACCTCCGACCCACCAGATGTCGGACCCAGGGGAGATTCAACCTTAAAGGATCTACTGAATAAGTTGGCAATTTCTTTAGGGTCACTAACACCCGCTACACTCACGGGCAGGCTTGACTTGGGATTCAAGCTGTTCGTGGTTTTCCAGAAACTACTGAAATTTTTCGCGTCATGATGACTCGCAATGATGTTCATCTTAATTTGATCCTTATTATTTTGTATCTTTAACCGTTTACGCAAAGCACGCAACGGAAGTTCTCAAAAGGAATAATTGTTTTCCCATTTTTTCAACATTTTTAATTGATGCTCCGCTCCTATTGGTCGTAGCGTAATGTTATATGGCCTATAGTCTCCTCAATAAATGGACTATCCAAAACTAAAAGAATTTTTCAATTCGAACCAGTAGTTCCTGAGATTAGCGCGTTCAACTAAACAAACAAATAAACAAACTCTTCAGCTTTATAATATTAGTATAGATGAATCATTTCCGTCGCCGCATCTAAAATATTGGTCGGAGTCAAATTTTCTTCACATTGACTGATATTAGACATTTTTAAGCAGGAATAAACAGGCATTAAGTCCGCCTTTGTACTTTTTAAGTGTGAAAAGTTTAAATATATAAATAAAAGAAATCCTAAGAAATTCAGTACAACAAAACATGAATGGCGCTAAACCCAGCACGTCACTGCGCATGCGCTAAAGCGGCGCTGCGACAGACAAGTAAAAAATGGAATCAAAACTTTTTTGTAATGCTATAAAAATGGTGCGCCCCGCATATTAGGCGTTCCAAAAGAAAAAAAAAATTGATGGAAACTCCTTGGTGATATTATTAACTTCTTGGTTGCCCTGTATCGTAATGGTACAAAAGTTATTTTATAACATTATTTTGTTAGAGAAAAAGTGTTATATTATGATTCTATTTTTAAATTTCAGTATTGTGTTTTTAAAGTATGTAATTAAAAACTCGTTTTGACATTTATAATTCGAATTTTACGATATGAGAGTTGAATTTTTTTAACTAAACTAAAACTTCAAAACAATACACACACATATGATATTGACACACTTTATAAATACAATGCCGAAATTTAAAAATATAGTCGTATTATAACACTTTTTCTCAAACAAAATAATGTTATAATATTACATTATGATACAAGTGTTGGTCATTACACTCAAGGCGGTATTATTCGCGAAAGCCGCAGGCGAGCGCGATCAGGGAGCCAAGTGTGTAATGATCAATGCACACGCGTTTCATACGACGGTTTTCAACACACTTGCGAGGCAAAAATAAATAAAGGGTCATAAAATAATTACCTATGTAAAAAAATATGATATATTTATTTATTTATTTATTACAAAATCCACAGCTCTTAAAACATTTGTTTACATAAGTACTTATGACTACACTTACAGCCAATTACGGATTTACAATTTCAATACCTTTGCAACAGAAAAAAAAAAGACAATGAGTAAACAACTTTAAACAAAATTACATGCTAGCATTATCTATGCGTTGCTAATTATTCGTTTAATGAATGTTAAGGAGTGTACACGAGGAGTTTTAAATGAATGTGATTGTGTGCGTGTATGTGTGTGTGTGTGTGATATAATGGTGTATGATGACTGCCTTTATGTAAATTCTTTGAATGAATTAGTAAAAGCGTTGATATGATTCGCGGATTCCTTTTAACGCGGTGTCTTCGCAAGTTGAAGGAGAGGCAAAGGCACGAAGCCTTCGAACAGTCTAATAGGTATTAAAAGCATAAAAACTGGCTATTTTGTACGTATGTATCATATTTTATTTGGATGTAAAACACGAATTAATGTTATTTTTTTGACAATAATAAATAATTAGATGAAATATCATGTTAATTTATCATATTTTATTTATGTACACAGTAGGCATAAAAAGGCATGAAGTCTTTTTCATGAGATTCAAAAAGCGCACATCTCAAAGCACGCGTGTTTAATACACACTTTAATACACTTAACACACAAAAAAGCGGTTAAATAAGAGCCACTTTACGAGCAAGTGTGAAAATTATTTTTTTACCAATACGATATAGGGAAAATCTAAGAAGTTAATATCACCAAGGACTTTTCATCAATTATTTTTATAGCGCCATTTTTATAGCATTACAAAAAGGTTTTGATTCCAATTTTTACTTGTCTGTGGCCGCGCCCGTTTTAGTGCATGCGCGGTGATGTGCTGGCGCCATTTATACGCTACGGCCTAATTCTTGTAAAAATCCCTGTTTCATTTTAAATTATCAACGTGGAAAATGCAGTCATCTGGCAATTCGCATCAATACATTTGGAACTCTAGGTAAAACTATAGCCGATTAGCTACAACTTCCGATCTCAAGAGCAGTACACTGGCCATTGCTTTAGAAGAACTGCAGCAACCCTGCTAGTTGATGCCGGTGGGGATATTACAACATTGAAGCGTCATGGCGGATGGAAATCGACGGCCGTGGCGGTTACATAGATGATTCTATGAATTAAAAAAATCTTAGTTTCAAATTCCATTCTAAACCCCATAGAAAACAAAAAGTACGAAATTAATATTAATTTGCCAATAGCCCTGACAGCAAGTACGAATACCTCGAATACCAACGCCTGCCCAGCAATACATATACAATTTCATAATTGCAACACACAAAACTTGTATACCTAATTATTATAAGCAATAAACTATTTCTTATTCTTTTAACTTTGATCTTTTATTTAGTAGGTTCAATCTCAATGTATGAGAGTAGATAAAGTAGTGTATGAAGCTGCACATAACTAGGTATTAAATTAAACACACACCGTGCTTTAATACCCCTCATTATGCAACAGTTTCATAAACTACTCAACAGTTTCATAAACTACTATTTTCTATCCGGTCGATTCCATTATTGTGGTCTATTTGGTTTTCCCAAAGATTGTTTTAACTAATGTAGAGAGCTGAGCTTGAAGTGCAAGTATCACCGACATGAAAAAATACTTATAGTAAACATAGCATTGCAGCTGTTACGGCTTTAAGTATTTAAGGAACTGTTATCTTTCTCCTGCCAGCCTATATTCGGGGAAAGTACGATACTTTAACGTAGACCGGCAACACTGCTTGTCAGACTTTAGGACGTTTGACTGCTCTCGACGTCTGTAAACAATAAATTCTTCAAAGTATTTTAAAGAAAATATTGAGATTCGTACCCATTGACAGTTTGAGTTGGTTTTAAACAATTCAATCTGAACATTTTCTGAATTTAAGTGAACAAAAATAGCTGTCTATGCATACAGGGTGGCTCGTGATACGACATCCAAAGCAAAATTTTAGAAGCCTCTCTCCAAGGGCATCTCGAAACAATCCCATCTATCTTTAGCGTATATTTATAGTTTAGGAGCTAGACGGGTTTTTAATACTTTTTGAGAAATTCTCAC
The DNA here is from genome assembly GCA_947568875.1 of Fissipunctia ypsillon. Lineage (NCBI taxonomy): Eukaryota > Metazoa > Arthropoda > Insecta > Lepidoptera > Noctuidae > Fissipunctia > Fissipunctia ypsillon. Next base: position 13,825,577 of record OX387652.1, read on the forward strand.
TTGACTCCACACTTTTTTATTTTTCTGTTTTTGTGTCGCATTTTTTGTAAAAAAAAAATATATTATAAATCCTTAAATTATGGTGTACGATCGATAAAAGTACTATCTGTCTAAACTTGATTCGTTCTAGATTTTCAGTCTTTAAAAAAGAAGGGTGGCAATGACCCCGAAGTAGTTTTAAAACTTTCATGAACCCTCAGTTTCAAAGCATTGCACATAATAAGTACTTTTGAGATATTATTTGGAGAAATTGGAGTTCAAACATGGTAGTTAAGGCGAAAAACACTTTTTTTTCATACTTGGTTGTACTATTGTTTTCGCTTGGCGTAAACCATTTTTTAAGCTCTTCCTATCATCCAATTAAGTTGAAATTTGGCACACGAATGTTACTCGTCTAGAACGAATTTTGTCGAGCAAGAATTTTCCCTTTGAGCTATGTTTTAGTCACTTTGGTTGATGTATAGACAGATAGTATTTTTGTCGATCGTAGACCATAATTAAAAAAAAATACAAAAAATGCGACACAGAAAGAGAATAATAAAAAAAGTCTGAAGTCAAGTGAGAATTTCCCAAAAAAAAAATTAAAAGCCGCTCAGCTCCTTTACCATAGGTAAATAATCGCTGAACATACATGGGGGTGTTTAGGAAAGCCGTTGGAGAGAGGCTTCTAAAATATTGCTCTGGACCACCTTCCGTGGCTCATCCTGTATACATAGGTAAGTATGTTGTGATAAAACCCTTTCGTATACAACGAATTTATTTCCAAAACATAAACAAAAATCACTCATCCGGAATCTTAATGAAATGCTTCAATTATTCCTCACATTGTTAATTCAAAACGCGCGATTATCTGAGGGCGGTCTGCAATTTGTGCTTGAATCATTGACGTGGCGGCGGGTCATGTATCAGAGAGGAAGCATGGATGGAGGGTACATACATTTGTTACGGGTTGCCGAGTCTGCGATGCTGCATGCCTGTAATACATCTTGCTTCTGAGGCGCTCGCCGCCTCACCGCCTCGCCGACGCGCCGCCTCACTACGTCATGAATATACATTAGTCATTACACAATTTACACTCATATCTTGTAGAGAATACGATAACGTACAAGAAATCACCTTCTCAGGTATATTACGAAAGTTGTTGCCTATTCATTCACTTAATTGATTTGTAAAGTAGGCACGATAAATAAATGTTGCTTGTCTGTATTCAAAAGCTGAAGTTTCCTTTACATCGACCACCGCGCGGAAGCTTTTTTCGTTTCCACCTTTTAAAAGTTATAAAAACTTTCAACTAATTAAATTAATATTCGTAGACGGTTGATTAAGAAGCTCTGGAATGCTTTTAGCGTGAATGTAAGGCAAATTTTGAGAGAAGAAATAATTTCACCAAATATTTCGTGAAAATATTACTTTCAGTTTTGATCATTGCGGATATTTGAATAAGTAAAGAGAGTGGTTTAGAAATTGTTAGAACAATCTCAAAGGCCTTTAAGTGAACATTTAATTTTATAAGAGTTTTCCGAACCATTTTAGCTATATCCTTTCCAGGTAATTGTGTTATTGTACTTTATTGAGGTGATTCGTTTGTTTTCACCAAATTAGTTAGTAAAAAATGACTCAGAAATACGACCGTTTTGAAAATGCTGTATCAGCAATATGATAGCACAACAAAAAGGCTATCCCACGCTACATTTAACTCGGGGTCTCGGTTCGGCCAAGCTAAGGCAAGTAGTGAGTCAGCGAGTAGAATGTTAAGTTGGCGACAGAAACAAAACAGTGCTAGTTATTGCACATTAGGGGGCGCGCTGGCGCCTCGCCGCTTCGCGCGCATTAACGCGACCATTGCAAACTTCCTCCGCGACTCCAGCCTCGCGCCTCGCGCCACCGGCCTCTGTACTTAAGAGTCTAATTAGCCGTAAATTGCATTCAAAATTGGGCTCTTGGCCGAGAATTGAGTTTTGAATGTCTAATTTCCCAGAATAAAGGGAAATTGTACCACAATTTATGTGTCGATCTGTATTGTCGTGGAACACGAAATGGCCATCTTAACGGGCTGTCGATGGGCAATTGTTTTTATAGACTTAACGCCGGTGTTAATTTGAAAAGTTTGCTGAAAGAACATTGTTTATGTAAATATATAGCCCTATAATAAGTATCGGTACAATTTCTTTCACGCTTTCTAATGTTCATCTAAAATTATGTACCTAGTTCCCATTCACTAGCTGTTTAATTACTGTTAAAGGCAATAATATATGAACAGAAGCCCAATTCCTGTAACTAAAAACGTTCAAAATTTAGTCGCAATCTCATCTCAGGTACAATCAAATGTCAAAAACTTGTCATAAATGTAGGGAAATTATAAGTATTTTTGACATATTGAGACTGAGATCAGTCTGTAAGAATAAATTACGGGAATTGCCCCCCAGGTGCTTACATTTATTAGTTACCCTAATTGTTGCAGATACTTGTAAATTTTAGTTTCTATTCTCAATTATTACGCAACAATTAATAGCTCAAATAAATCTCGCGATTTGAGAGATCTATGTAAGTTAAATATATATCATCGTAAGCATCCACAACACTCATTAAGAAATACGTAATTTTATTTCACATGTCAGAATGATACGAACTCGCTTGTTAATTTCTATTAAACATTATATAGACGTCTTGCCGGGCCTAATAAGCAGCCAAAAATTAATTTGCTCCATAAAATCAAAGGCAGAATCTAATTGACTGTATCTTTGTTTGACAACAAAATGTTACGAAATGACGCGAAATTGAATAAACAAATTTTCTTGTGAAAACAACAATAGCAGGCTCACGTTTACTGTAAATATAAATAAGTGAGTCTGTTTTACCAGTCGGCGGCACAGACGAATCGGAGGACCTTGAATATTAACGATCGGGACTCATTTACATGGAATCATGTATTATGGACAAAGCGGGAAATTAAAAGCAATTTATGCGGAACCTTGCTCGCACTCGACGACCCCGCAAGTTTCACAACTAGGGTTTAAACGAACCGTACACATTTGTCTTTTTGACGATGACGTAAGGAAGTTATCTGGCCAACCCTTACATGAGGGTATGTATGTTTTTAGGTTTCGTAGCCAGTGGGCATCCTATAATTTCATGTCCATCCGTCGCTCTGTCTGACCCTTCGTTCGTTTGTATCTGGCAGGCTCGTGAGCGTGAATTTGTAGTGAAATGTATTTTCAGATAAACTTTCGCAGAATTCAAGCTGACCTTTATGATGTTGCACCTTGCGATTTTTATAAAATATTTGTTCCTAAAGTTATGAAATTAAGTACAAAATTTAGGTGTTTTAAAAATAGAATTGAAATTTGACATTCCAAATTTTGTTCATTTACTAGCATTAAATAGGTGAGTATTCCTTAAAGTGTCAGATAATTGCCTGGGACATAAAACATGTGTTTTTATTAGATAATCCAAAGGATCCAACACATTTGTTGATCCTCAGATAAAAATAGCTGCAATAATGTTTCTTTGCCCGCTTGTTGGAGCACCCGTAGGTATAATAGGACTTATCTATTATACCTACGAGTTATAATATGATCTTATATCGATATATTTTTACATAGACCAGTAAGTGGGCTGAATAAAAATATTTTTAGATCTTTTAATATCAGCTCGTTGCCGATACATAAAAATATGTTTATTTTTCACCGAGCGGCTTCCACGCCAAAGAACATTACAACGTAAACAAAACACAAAGGAAATTGTTTTTCGTCTAACAAAAAGAAAGTAAAACGCTTGAAAGTTGAGAGTTAATTTATTTCGAAGTTGTTTGCCAGTAATTTGTTGTGGCTGCGTCCTCGGGGAAGACCGCGGCGCACACTGTTGTTACACAAACTTTTTCGTGTTACGAAATTTGAGTCGGCTACTTGTGAACTTGGGTCAGACCTTCAGTGTTCTTCTGGGAACTAGTATCTTACCTTAGTTAAAAGGGACCTCATAAAAGTATTAAGGAAATTTGAATAGAGCGAGTCAGAACTTTGGGGACAGTCCAATGTCTGCCGGCTATTTGGCAAATATGTATGTGTAGACAAAAAAAGTAATTTAAAACATTAAATCGACTGCAAAAAGAAATTAACTCAAAATTATGAAATAACTTTAATTTCGGAAGTCGGTGTCTTTTTTTTTTTTTTTTTTTTTTTTTTTGTGGATGGGAAATCATCAAATGACTTCTCCCGCTCTGGGCGGAGCGGGAGGGCGTGTCAGACTTTTACTGACTAAAACCCACCCGTGTTCCTTCTGTTGCCTGTGCCGGGGCCACGGTAACTCTTTCGAACATCCCGCAACCCTAGCTGGCATCGGCCCTAGCGGACCCCGTCAATAGTGCTGACATCTCTTTGAGGCGCGCGTGGAACACGACGCGCCGTCGACTCGGACTTGGTCCTTACCGGACGGCGAGCTACCCATTGCTCGCCGTCCGCAAGCCCGCGCCTACGGTGGCCGGGAATCGGCTGCCAATTCCCGATGCCCAGGGCGTCTCCTGCGGCGACTAGGGGCGTGAGGGTGCAAAGCTTGCCTCTCCCTCACGCGTCCCGCCTCCTCCTTCACGAGCATTACTGCTTCGCAGAAGGAGGTAATGGCTTCCCATGCACTCTCGCTCCGTACCATGGCCTGGACCAGGGCCGGACGCGAGAGATCGCCGCCGCCGATCGCTTCCGCGAGGACACGGCGGTGCTCCGCCCAAGCCGGGCAGACCTCCACCGTATGCTCCACCGTGTCCTCCGGGCGATCCACACAGTGGTGACACCCGGAAGTTTCCTCCCGCCTTATCCGGAACAGGTACCTCCCGAAGCACCCGTGTCCGGTGAGGACCTGCGTCAGGCGGAAGGTGAGGACGCCGTGGCGCCTCTCCAGCCACTCCTCAAAGAGGGGACTTATCGCCGCAATTGTGGCGTGCCCGAAGTCGGTGTCTTGGAGTCTGTATTTTAGTTTTTTGCCACTGACTTCCGAAATTAAAATTGTTTCATAATTTTGACTTAATTTATTTTTGAAGTCGATTTATTTTTTTGAAATTACTTTTATATTTCGTAATTTTTTTTAGTTTTATGTAAAAACTGGAATATTGTTTGTAACAAGTAATTAATAGTTTTGTTGCACACACTGCACTAGAATTTGACCAAGGTTTTGAGATGTTTTCCCTTTGACACCACACCCGTAGCTCGTATCAATAAGCCAGGCCGTCACACTTACACGTATTAGTCGATATCTTGAAAACTCCTGTATCGATTTTGATGAAACTTGCACTGTTCCCTAAGTTGAAATAAATGTAAGCCAATTAAAAAACACAATCATAATCCGATTAACAGTTTCGGAGAAATGTTCCAAGATTAATATTAAATACATACGTGTCGAATTGATAACCTCCTTCTTTTTTTGAAGTTGGTTAAAAATGCGATGAGGTATCTACCTTCTGAGTGAGTTAAAAAGTAGTTAGAATTTGTTTATTTCATCTCTTTTGTTGACTTTGTATATCTAAATGTCATAACAATACAGCCCAGATATTTTCTAATCTATGTAAACCCTCGCAATTTAGGAGGTACATAAAATCTAATTTTAGCTATTAAACTAGGACAATAGTAACATCAAACTTTGTTCTAGGGTGTAAAAACTAGTTCAGATAGAATCGTTTAAAGGCACGTAAAAACCACAATAGTGCTTAAGTAAAGCTGGCTCGCTGGCTCCCTGCCAAGGAGCATATACTAACCAGTTTCTCTTGATTTCTACGACTTATGAAAGATAAGCGCCTGATACGATTTAAATTCCGGCATGGCATGGGGTGGTGGCATTGGGTGGCATTTTCGGTATTCCGGTTTTACGGTTTTTTTTTTCTTTTATTCTTAAGTATACTTTTTTGTTGGAACCTTTGTGTATAAAGTTTATAGAGTTGCACAGTTAAAGTAGGTTACAACAGATAATGTTTATGACAAAGGAATGCACGTCGTATGTTATATCATCTGCCTAGCATTTTCCCAACTAAGTTGGGGTCGGCTTCTAGTCTAACCGGACGCAGCTGAATACCAGTACATGGAGCGACTGCCTATCTGACCTCCACAACCCAGTAACAGGGTAATACGATACCCCTTGGTAAGACTGGTTGTCAGACTTTCGGGCTTCTGACGACCCGTAACGACTGTCAAAGATCCACAAATGACAGCCGGGACCAACGGCTTAACGTGCTTTCCGAGGCACGGAGGAGTCTCGGTATGTAAAGATGGTCACCCATCCACGAACCAACTCCGGCAAGCGTAGCTTAACCTGATGGATCGACCCGTGCGGCTGTTATTACTTAGCCACGAGCTCCTCAGTCCCACGTCATATGTTATAGTGTGGCAAAAATATTAGTGTTAAATATTGCTACGATTGTCTGAGAGAACACTATCATCGTAGGTGGGACTGTGTATTATATTATTTATGGAACATGTCATGCAGTTATTAACTTCGCATGTTTATTATTTCTATCTATCGACTATCATTTTGAAACCTGTACAGCGGTGGTTTGGTAAATGTTATGTAATAAGATATATACAGGGCATTTTTTTAATCACTATCCAAATTTTCGCAGGGTGTTCTACCCATGAATATGAACAACTTTTACTATGGGACCAACTCTGAAATCATGAAGAAAAAATCAGCTGATTCATACAAAAGTTCAATACCTACTCGACCAAAATGTATGAAACATCAGATTTTTTTTCGTGATTTCAGACTTGGTCCCATAGTGAAAGTTGTTCGTATTCATGGGTAGAACACCCTGCAAAAATTTGGATAGTGATTAAAAAAATGCCCTGTATATTTATTTGATCACAGATGTAGCGACACGTCATAATTTTGAGTAAAAAATAAAAAATACATCGATATTATAGAAAAATATAAAAAGCAAAAAAGGTATTTGACGATTTAAAAGTTATAAAAAAGCTGCACACAGGGTGTAAATTTGGTTTAAAACGAGAAAAACTTAGACGCCGCGTGTGGTTAATTTTTTCTTAGTATTTTTTGTATACGACCTGACGAAATTCAGTTGTAACCGCATTTTTTAGGTAGTTGTTCGCAAAATATAGACTCCTTAGAAGGTATAATAAGTATTTCAAAGATAGAGCTAAGTAGAACCGTGGTTAGACACTGTTCTGATTTTGGTAGATTATCGACTTAAAATCGTACCATGAGATAAAATTATAAATAAGTTTGCTGAAAGGCTGGTATAGCTCAGATTAAAATAAAAAAGAATATCTGGATCAGCTTCGAAGTATCCCGCGTCGTCAAGATGGAGCCACGAAGTGTTGTGTTGTGGCCTCGTCGTAGGTCGTTGATTCGATTCACTTTGAATCTCTGGCTGAAGAACTCTGGCGCTTTAGCCGGTTCGGTGGAGCCTTAAATTTGGCTTGATCATAAATAGTCCTACGACAAGAAATACGTAATAAGGACAGAGATCGACGCTGAATCTTTGATGGAATAGAAGAAAAAAAAATAACATACCGTTTGAAGGTTTAATTATCAATTGATTGGAGCCGCTTGCAGACGAGCGCGCGTCTACCTGAACGTTCCTAACACATGGAAAAATAGTATATAATAACTATGTAACGAGGGTTGAATTTTCAATAATCAAATACATACCGTCTACTGGGCAAAACAACAGTGTACACGATCACAATCGGGACCCGTAGGTATACTTGCACATGGAAAATTTTGGCGAGGTCATTCAAAAAAATAAATAAATTAGACCCTTTGATTGTATACATGTCTAGATAGAATGTTGCGCTGCAATCACAACAAAAACAACAGGTCAGATTTGAAGCGCTTGTCACACAAGTAAGCGTAGCTTCTGTTGTCTAACGCGTACTGATTGTGAGTGATCCCACCCCTTGCATATTTCCTATAAAAGGAGGGAAAAAATATGTGTTGATTTTGAGGTATCTTTAATTTGTTTTTTTAATTTGTTAAAATTCATTTAAGTATGATTTTTTTCACATATTAGGAGTTTGTGCATAATATGAGTTACTAGGTGAAATATATTTGTAATGAACAAGACATTGGTATTGAAGGTTATTTATTCTTAATATTCTAGTTCGGAATTATTTAACAACAACATTATATATTGTTATATTTAAACATGTCATTAAACTGATGACTCATTCTTACTCTTGGATTATTAATATTTGGATTGTATTGGAAACAAACATATGTTATATGCTATGTACAGCAAGAAGCTTAGTGACCTTCTCTTTAAATATGTTTTTTAAACAGTTTTTGTTTAGATGTTACAAATTCAAATTTAAATTCAAAATATTTTATTTCACATAAGCCTACATGGGCACTTATGAAACGTCAGAATCTGAAGCTAGGTGCACGGGTCCAATTGGTTGTTTCCTATGGAGAAGAACCACGAAACTCCACGGTTACTCTTTTAAAAATAATTAGCTTTTACAATGTTTTCAAATTACAGTGTTATTAAGTATGGGAGGACAGTGCAGGCCTGTTAACAAGTACCAGGTACTTAACAAAATTGAAAATGGTCTGCAAATCTACAGCCTATTAAGCCTACAACGTTCTCACATTCACAAAATATAAAAGAATCTGTTTAAAAGACAAGACTATATAATGTAAAATACTGAAAAGATTATGTCACATCCAGGTTGTTAATATCCAATTCTTACTATAATTAAATGGTGGCTTAAAATCTTGATGGGAGATTTTACATTCAATAAACAGGCAACCCTGTAAACGTCAAATGCCGAAACGTCAAATGGCACATCTTCGGTTAAAATTACGCTTTATTAATTTAATTGTTTCTTTATAATAATAGAGAATTAAAGTTTACTTACCAATTATATGTAACTTTTTTAGTAGTTTTCAAACGTCCTTTGTAATTCCTGTACACTTTTAAAGCGCAAACCGTCATTTTTAGATGCCACTGAACGCGTGTTTACCGTATGATGACAGTGTCGTCACTGAGCGGGCGGGACGAGCTTATGAGCCATCAGTTGACTGATACTGATAAAAATCTAATATTAGACCATCAGTCACGAAAGAAAAATCTGCAGTGAACCGTCTGCCAAACAAAAATAAAATCCTGCACGTCAAAACATCTATTCAAAATTATTTGAAAAATTACGAATAAAAATGACGACCAGTTATAATATATTATTTAGAAAGGAAAAGTTGTCATATGAAAACCAAAAAGTTTTATATCGCAGAGGTAACGCTGCAACGTGTACATATACAAGAATAAAACATGATGACATAAAAAATACAGGTTCAGACATGTTTGGTTTACTATGGCGTTCAAATATGAATAATAATTATTCAAATCAAAGGCGTGCAAATAATTTCTGAGACAAGGAGCTTAAGCGTAATGACGACGAAAACAACATCATTATTCGTACAAAATAGCCAAACAGCTACCAATATAGCTACGTATGTTGTATCATCCGACAACAACATTGCAGCTTCCGTAATCAATTACAAGCTTATATTGTCTGCCAACATATGCGGGGAATACAAATCATGAAATTAATTATGAATGAATCTAGTCATGATGTCGAGGGAATTCCCTTAGTTGGTAACAATGCGTCCTTAGAATAATCAATATTAATATTTTTTAATCTACGGGTCGTTTTAAAAAATCAACGTAGGTAGAAGTGAACAGAAAATTCATGATTGTTTAGGTAAGCAAATTGAATTGAATAATCTTTAAATTATCCGGGTATTCAAATCACAACTGTCATTCTATGATAGTTGTATGAAATGTCATTCTATGACATTACTGTCATTCTATGACAGTTGTATGAAATGGCCAATAACACGGCAAATTGACGTAGGATTTGCTTTAAAATTAATACCATTGTCTGTACATCATTATTACTGATTATAAAAATACACTGCTGGACTTAGCGCACTTCAAAAGAAGATGAACCATTGATTGATCCCGAGAGACCTGATGAAACTGTCTTTACGCAAGCTTTGTTGCAATAACAACGATATTACTATTACCATCATCCATAATGCTATTCCGTAAAATTTACTTCGAACCAACTCAAATTTCCGAATATAAACGAAAGCGAACTCAGTTTTAAGTAAATCATTGCGGGATCACATCTCGCCATCATTCGAGTTTCGAAGCGGTAAGATTTGTAGAATAAACCTGTTAAGACTGGGAAAGCGTATTGTCAAAATAATCTTTGGTAAGTGAGACCAATAAACGTCACTTAGCACACACTTCTATCTTGCACTTGTAGTTTGACAGTTGTGCGACAGTGACAAGAATAAGGGCGGGAATACACATGCCTGTAGCTTGTACAAAACTATGCAAGTAGCTTGTATGCCAATGTTTTTTATTATAGATAGGTTTGCTCTTGACTTTAGTCTAGGTCAGAGGTAACAGAAACAAAGTCGACGATGGAGCGAGCTTACCCAGAATAAGCCTGTTCACTCTCACTATGCGTTCGGAAACACAGACGCAGGCAGAGAGTTCCACTCCAATGTACCACAATAGTTTCAGATTGGTGAATGTCACAATGGCATGCAAGCTGCTTGCATAGTTTTGTACAAGCTACAGGCATGTGTAATCCCGCCCTAACGCTTAGCCAAAGTACGTGCTAAGTAACGTTTATACAGGGTGGGGCAAAAGTGATGTCATAATGTGAATGTGGCATAATTTGTACAAATCGCGTCATAATGTCATTGTGTTTTGATATATATGTTGTAGACAGATAGACAATTTGTTGAAAATGCAATGGAGTGATACGCACAGTCACACAGCTCAGGCAACGATGGAGATTTTGAAACACTATTTTGTGGGTTTTGTGATCTCACGTTTTGGCGAATTGAACTGGGCGGCCAATTCGCCAGATATGACGCCGCCAGACTCTTTTTGAATCTCGTTTTTGTCACAATAATCTCAAATCTTGCAAGCCTTGAAAGCGAACATTGAAGAAAAAGTCACCAATTTGGAGGTTGTTTTGCGAGCAACAATTCAAAATAAAACTAGCACAAATGTGGATCTACTCAGGAGGTGATCATTTCACCGATACCATTTTTTCGACTTAATGTCATAAATTTTACACTTTTAAATAAAAGTTCAGTGAAAACAGTCTATTTTTTTAATTTCCAACAAAATGGCAGCCAATTGATATTATGACATTAATTTTGCCCCACCTTGTAGATTTCGGCCGGCTTTTATTTAGTGTTTTTTCTTTGTGCTCAAATCACTGGTTCAAATATACAATCTAGAAAAGCCTCTGTCAATTAACGAATTTATTGTGTTCTAACATTGTTATGTTAATTAGTAAAAAGAAAATTTTGTTTTTAACAGGCATTTCCTTTCAAAAGCAAGTTCTCGACGTTGTCTGTCGTTTGTGAAAGTTTTCTTTGATTCTCTAATTAGTTTCATAGTTATTTTACTTATTACTCCTAGCTCGCGGCAGTAGGCAATGTTAGGTTTTGCCATTTTAGAAATCTTGACAAGTAGATGTTTGTAAATCCGGGGCATAATTTTACAACATGCTTATTATGCGTAACCCTTTGTCTAAAGATGAAAGAGTTACAAATATAGACTATACTCTTCAAACTACAAATGATAATACCGACTAACGATGCCAGCAGAAAGAGAAGACTCACTTGTTTTTATCGTGAATTGTTTACTGTTATTTTTTTCTGAAATGTTCAGAAGGGTTGATTTCGCAGACTCTACCCCTTAGCTCGGCGTCGTTTTACTCGTATATTGATGTTGATAATGATGACGATACTTTTATCAAAGCCTTTCAATAAGTATTTCCGATCCATCATATTCCAGACAAATTGATCACATATCAAAAATAAACAAAGAACTGTAGCGCTTGTAATTTCCCAGAGAACGTTTCACCGTGATCAGGAATTTTGAAACATCACTGTCACCGTCAAGAGAATTTTTGTTTAAGACAAATTTATATTCCCCATTTACTGACTGAGCAGCGTTCACCGCGCCGCGATTTAACTCATAATTCGATCTCGGATCGAACGAGATGTAGTCTTGAGACTTTTATTAGGAAATGTGAAGAACGTAACATAGGTAACTTTATTCTAGACATAAAAATTATTCTAGACATAAAAATTAGATCTAGGCATTTTTAGGAATACTCAGTTTTTTGAAAAAGAAGAAATCTGTAGACTTACTTCCCTATTATAAACAGTGAAAACGAAAACAATTAAGTAAGTTCTTTATTGATACTTTTGTAACTGATATTGAAATATTGGTAATGAAAACTACATATAAAGTTACTAGGATAATCGTAATAGCATACGAGATACGCGGCTAATGGAGTTTGAAACAATCATATTAGGTTTTATATTCCCTGTGTAAAATTTAAGACCTCGGTAAGTAAACCTATAAGCTGGCTCGATTTATGTAGGTGTATAGGTACTTGTGGAGACTTGGCGTGTTTCATGTGGGTATGACGTAGACAAGTACCTACATTGCAAAACTTACTTAGCTTAGACACGTTTATACCTAGGAGCTCTAGATAATGTTCACAAAACCTACGGCTTTTTCGATAATCCTCATTTAACAAAGCACGACATTCACTACTTTGCCTCAAAAAAATAGGAAAATTCACAATTTTTTTATTTTCTATATTTGTAGTTTTCTTTGAAAGGTATGCTACATTTCTTTTTATTGAAGGCATTACGTAGGCGGGATGTGGGCAGATTGGTAAAATGAAAGATTCTTTCATCGTGATTTAAATAAGCGAAAATATTCTACGCAATTCTTTTAAGATAAGGGCAAAATTGCTGGCATGCGTCATAAATACTAAAAGGAGTAGGAGGTTATGGACGATATGGTTACTATAATGGAATGTTCTACGTTAAAACAGCGCAGTGAGCAACTGCCTGTTTGGTTAGTGAGGGGTCAAGCGCGGGGCTGCTCCTGCAGCTTTCATGCCACTATGAATGCAAGCAGCGGTCAGGGAATGAGCCGGTCAGCCAGAACAAGGTATGAGCCTGACACACATACAGACAATGGACGGCCTGACTGGGTCAAAATTCAAAATTTAAAATATTTTATTTCACATAAGCCTTATGAAACGTCAGAATGAAACGTCGTAAAACGTCTTATGAAACGTCAGAAGCTAGGTGCACGGTTCCAATTGGTCGTGTCCTATGGAGAAGAACCGGCAAGAAACTCCACGGTCATCCCTAATCGTACACGTATATGTGTTCACAATCCAATTTATAATAACGTATTCACGAACTGTCGGTATAAATTCCGGTCAGTAAGTTATAGGACCCCAGCATTAAACAATTAGTTTAGTTAACTTTTATACGATCTTCGAGAGGAGTGCAATTGCTAACAATCAAAGCTGGGTATTAAGAAAATTCTACGTTTAAAGGCTTCACACACGAGAGCCTTATTATTAAACTAGCAGCGCCCCGCGGTTACACCCGCATAAGTCTCGATCCTGTAAGGAAATCGGGATAAAAAGTATCCTAAGTGTTAATCCAGGTTATAAACTATCCGTGTGCCAATTTCATTCAAATCTGTTCAGTAGATTTTGCGTGAAAGAGTAACAAACATCCATCCATCCATACTCACAAACTTTCGCATTTATATAATAAGTAGGAAAGAAGTAGGACTAGTAGGAAGTATAATTCTCATCTAAGCGTTTAAATGAGACACAGCTAGTCGTGCAAGTACCTAGATTCGTGAGTCATTAAGAAGCTCGATGCGGCAGCTTCGAACAAAGTTGATTCTTCTCTTTTCTGTACGGGTTGCCAATTAAGTTTATATAGCGGACATCGCACCGGAAAATTTCTAGTAGGTGCATAAAAATGCTAGGAAGATAAAATAAGTATTTATATAGTTAATATTTCATGTTATTATTTCGGTGAATGTGCCAACTGTCCACTGTTTGCATTCGCTGTTTTTATTGAAGTACGCGAGTCCAGTTTATACGAAAAATATTTTATAACGTGGCGACTTTTATAAACAGTCTGTATTGTAGTTACAGGACTTTAAAAAATAAGGTCAAACTCGTTCCTATTTTCCCGTAAACTTTTTATTTATTTCCATCCGATTAAATAATCATCGCAGCTAAATACTGGAAAGAAGCTGGATGTCGGACATCCGCCAACCTTTGCGCAGCGTGCGAAGAATACATAAAAATTCGTGAGGAACAAAATCACATAGTTTAATCGTCCACAACCTCGTTCAGTGCGCCCGTCTAAGAAATAAGAGGTTCACTTGAAATGAGCAAGCGATTTATTTGCCACTGCGGGCGTTCGCACTGATAAATATGACCAATAAAGGAAAACAAAATGTCCACAAGAGAAATTATTGCGGTGTCCGTAATTTACCTCTTCGTTTATTTCTCCACATTTTTCGTTTCTTTGAATAAAAATATAATTTAATACGACGAGATGGTCAATTACTTTGCCTGATTGTTTTTCTTTTGACTACTTAGTTTTAGGCACATCATTATAGAGACGAATTCTATGATACGACCCTTGTTGACTATTAATTTATGTTTCAGAACACTATTATCTTTCTCTTTCATAATAATTACTCCCAGGTTATTTCAACCAAAATAATTGAATTTTAGGTTTAAATTTTCGCGACTCTGCTGAAAATTTGCAAATATAAATATTGAATACAGCTGGAGGCACTTTGCGTAAAAAAATGAGGTCGGTTGCCGAATGCTTGTAATAACGGTGAGTTACACCTAATTCTGGTATTGTTCCGTTATTCTTTACGCACGTTCGAATTCAAAATAAAGATATTTATTGCCCAAATAACTGTTGACTTTGTTGTTTTCGGTTGCCATTCGTAAACAAAGCATTTACAATAAAATAGCTCTTTGCTTCGTTAACTGGAATGAAATGTTCAGTCAGGAAGTCAATAATCAACGATAAATAAAAGATATTGTAAGGTAATTTGGAACACTTTCACTTTGTTGAACATAAAAAAAAATGTTTGTTAAACAATGTAACAGAGATATTTAAATTGAAGATACAAAATATTTTGGCTAGCATGGCTTCATTCTGTTATACAGGCATCACGTAGTCTTAAGGTTGTATAATAAGATATTCCAAAGAGAATTCTCTTTGAGATATTTTTACGAATTTTACGTAGGTATAGATTTAGCTGAAAATCGAAAATATTTCTTTAAGGGCAATTTCGACTAATGAGATGTCTTGCGATGCGTGGTGGCGACACGTATGACATTTTACAGATATGCTTGTGTTGGCAGCTATTTTATTTAAAGATTGATCTATTGATCTACTTACCTACTAAAAATACCTACCTGTCGTTCTGTTTGTATACCTGTGAAACTAGGTTTCATTTCGAGGTTATCGCCACAAAAATGGCTGTTGTCATTATCTAATCCATGTTGTGCGTGTTCATACTGGCTGGAACTACAATAAATCTTTAAAAAGACTATTCTGTCATGGCCCTTGTTGACACAAACGGAAATAAGAAGGCTACAAATAAAATACCATCTACGTTACAAAAATGTTTAGCACGTATTCAGCAAAATGAAAATATTGTACCAATATCTAGCAAGCTAAAGGTGCTGAAGCATTCATCTTATGCGACGCTCGATGAGTGTATTTTGGCAGATGTAACATAAAATATAGTTCATGAATAATGTGACACGGTTCCCGGCGCGCGAGGCGACGGGAGCCGGGCATTCGCTTCTCGTAAATATTCAGGGTCCGACTAGCGACGCTCTACGATACATCAAAGTCGTCTCATACAGAACCCACCTAACATACTGCTATGTTTAACTTTGCGACGGCCGCCACTACAAAACAAATGAAAAACGTAGAACAAATAGCAAGCGGAAATTAAATAAGAACAGGTCAACATTTGTGTGATATTCCGCTACATTTATAAGTTGAGTATGATCTCGGTTGGGTCATGAGTGCTGGTTTGATGAAGACGACTCATATTTCAGACGTGGGAGTCAGGGAATTTAGTCACGAACTTCAGAGATTTATATCAGTTTTAAGTTATTCATACCCACCTTATTCACACGATTAACTAAAAATAGCTATGTCAAATTCAAAATCGACCACATGTTGATATAGATATATAAGTGCTGAGAAAGACATAATTGCATAAACTCTTGACAGGTTTTATTATTACAATAAAAACAGGGTGAAATACTATGTCAATTCTTTAGATTAGTGAGATTCACAATATACAGTTTTGGTTATCTTAAGCAAGTCAATATAAAAAAGTATCTTATAAACTTTTCGCGGCACGAAGCAATATTCGTTGAGGAAGGTTAAGCCCAATGTTTTCAGGGTCAAGAGCGGAATACGTGAACGGAAAGAAGGGGAACGATTCCTTTCCGTTTTGAAGAAAACCTTTCTCAAATGTATGTGACAGAAATAACCTCATGTTAGCTCTGAGAATACTGAACACCGAAACAATGAATGCTGGCAATTATTTAGTGATGACAGAATATGTCCCGTTTTCTTTGCAGTTATAGTGAAACTCTCTTGTCCTCAAGTGTGGCGATTATGTTAAGACTCTCTTATTGCGTTTATATTGTATACGGTTTGAAATACGACACAAGTTATCCTAGCCTTTGGGAATAATCTACTGCAATTAGTTCACGTATGTTTGCACTATAACAACACGTACCATTGACATTGCTTGGACACTACTTGCATTATAAACAGCTATAACCCCTGCACAACCAATATATATATATATATATATATATACCTAGCATATAATGTATTCACATCTACTTGATAACTTTCGGTGGATTCAATCAAATCAGTTAAATGTAGCTGTAAATTGGGCAGTTCCACTTGAGTGATATTGAGTAATGGTGGCCGCGTCGATATTGATGGGCGAGCCCGGGGCGCGCGCCGTATCTCTTCGGTGACGTGTTAATTTGTCAAAACCCGACGTCATAAAGAAAAAGTTAGAAAATTCACACGTGATGACTGGAGAGAAAGCGTTCAATCGATTACCTTCATAAAACTCATCACAGCCGACAAAGGACTTACAGACGGATCTCTGTAAATTATGTCTAATTTAATGCTCGAACTACGTCCATAAGAGATTCCGCTCGTAAGCAACAAAATCTGATTTTGTGTTCTCCTAAGTAGTCCAAAAGGTAAAGATAACAGGTCACGCGCGCACGTCTGTCGTTACCCTTAGCCTCTTACATTTTATTACGTCCCATTACCTGGGATTAAGTCGGCATGCATCGCGTGGATTCTGTTTCATGTTGCCAGCCCCGGCACTAATGTCATCCGCTACTTACAACCCCCGCTCAAATGCTAATTTTAAAATATGAACCCTTACGAACCGACGACATGTAACCTTGTGGCTGGTAGACTCACGGAGCCTGAAAGAATCCATTATTCTAATTAAATCTACGACTTCAAATGCTTTTATACGACTGCTCACTCTTGTTAAGACTTTCTTTAATCAAATGTCGAGGTTTGTTACTCAAAGTAGGCCCTTTGAGGAGTTATAAAAGAGATGAAAAGATAAAGTTTAGCCGTGGCGCCGAGACCAAATGCACTAATTGCAGAGTAGAGTGAAGTATGTACCTGGAGAAGGTGCTTGAACTGGCTGTGTGGGGCCGGTGATTTCATAATCAAGTACCAACTGTAATATAATTTCCCGGTCTGCGCTAATGAACGTGTATTTTGTTTCATCTGCCGTCAGTAGAACGGAAAACGTGCGTCATAAAATCAACATTTCATTTGGTCTGAGTACGCCCGGCCCCGACTCGCTGGTTTCAGCTTAAAATTTGTGTCATTAAATATTTTTCATTTCTGCTTCTAAATTGAAATGAGAAATCTTTGCTGGGCTAATTATAGTTGAAAAAAATATTTAGGTGGAGTGAATAAGTTTTGTCGTTTAAGTAACCGGTGTTGTGGAGATACTCGTATGTTTTTTTTTAAGTTTTCATTCACAGAAATAATTGTTTATAAGATATATTTATAACCTCTGCCAAACTGCAAAGCAGTTTTTTGCAGACGAAGCTCCTTTTTAGGGTTCTGTACCCGAAGGGTGCCAAACGGAACCCAATTAGTAAGCTTCCGCTGTCCGTCCGTCCGTCCGCCTGTCTGTCAGCGGGCTGTATCTCATGAACCGTAATAGGAGACAGTTGAAATTTTTACAGATTGTGTATTGCCACTATCTATAACAAAATATAATAAAAATAAAATAAATCCCCACAAGAAACGTATTTTTTTAAACTGAAGTATTTTTTGGGGTTCTATAACTCAAAAGGAAAAACCGGAACCCTTATAGGATCACTCGTGTGTCGGTCTGCCTGTTTATAAATTTTGAATATGGACTTCACTATTGGGGGCAAATTAATAAAAAATCAATCTGTACCGTGTGACATATCAAATGAAAAGACATACGTACTGTGAGGGTCCTAAATATTTTTTTTTTTCATTTTAAAATAAATTGTTTTAAAGTTATTTAAGAAAATACACAAACATTGACCATACTACTAAGCCTAAAATTTTGAAAAAAAAATACAGAAAATAGTTCTATACTTATAGATTACAGGAAAACCTATAAGAAGTCTATGGTATTAAAATGACATGGTAAATCTCTCAATATTGTGCGTACAAAATTACATTTGCAGTTGGAATGTATGGGAGAACATGTTTTTCAACTACAATGTTAAGTTTGTTTTTAGGATAATTCTTTCTCTTCTGTCTTCATCCCAACTACGGAACCCTTTTCACCTTTTCACCCGGACACTTTTTCACCTTTAGGCTCAACGAGGAGTCAACGGTGCCGAAGTAGCGATACATAGATTGACTATGGCCGCGTGTCCACTGCACGCTGTCACCGGGACGTCACGTTCGGATCGAACAATCTAAAGCCCAATTCCCGTAATTAAAAACGTTCAAAATCTAGTCGAAATCTTATCTCAGCGACAATCAAATGCCAAAAACTTGTCAAAAATGTAGGGAAATCATAGGTATTTTTGACATATTGAGACTGAGATCAGACTGTGAATGTTCTTAAAATTACGGGAATTAACCCTCTGGTATCTCGTTGGCGATGGTGTCTCGTTGACGTTGTGCGATGGACAAACAGTAATAGGTTAAAACTATTCCTGCATTTCTTAAAAATAGATATACAAGTTTTTTTTAATATTCTCTACATTGAAGCGTTGACAAAATATATGTATATTAAAGAGGTACTTATGTATTTTATTTTTAAAGGAGGTTTTTGTGATACAACCGATATCGACAGGAAGGTTATTAAAAATAGTTGGGACTAAAAAGGGAACTTAAAATGGGCACTACAAATCTTCTCATTGTTCCTTTGAGATCTTGTGCATATACAATTGTTTTTAAATTTATTGCTACAATACTGTTCTATATCTACTGACAACACTAGCCTGACCCTCTCAAGAACCGGCAGCATTTTACATTCCAAAAATAAGTCTTCGTTATCACTACGTATACAACGGTTTTTTGTGTTTTATCTACTAATAGTTTCATGAATGTGAATTGCAATACCAAACTCATATTTTATTGTGTGTAGACCAGTGAGGTGAGGGCGGGGCCCTCGAGTGGGTTTTGTCAAAGACTCGCCGAGATAAATCGCCGGTGAACGTGTTGCGGAGAGCTGTTCGATGTATCACGCTCACGTATCCAATAGAACCGGCGCAGACACGTTGCGTGAGGCTATTTTCCCTTCTCTACGGCCTCATAAATCCTTTCCTTATAAATTAGATTAAAACACAATGGCCCAAGTAGGTGCGTCGTAGAATTAACCTACACCTTATGTGTCTATGTGTCGAACAGTTTGGGACATTATTAAACTTGCTCGATAGATGCGTAGTAACTGTTTAGAACTCTGTACTTGTTTGCTTAACTATTGAAAATGGATATTTATTTAAATTGATGAATTTAAGATAATATTTATAGAACTTGAATACTACGTAATTTATAAGTTCGCAATGTTTATTGTAGCCGCCAAATCAGAGGTATTATTTACTGAAGTTTTGCAAACGATGCGGTGTTTGTGAATATGTGGCTAGGTATATAAAATTCCACATGGAATATGTTGGAAGCTTATCTCAGAGCAAGTTGTAAAAGTAAACTGAGGGTACACTGCGGGGCACATAACAGATAAGCGAGTACCTAAAGTGCATTGTTAAAACATACCTACATTATGTGGATTGTTTTGTTTCTTCTCTCGCCTTGGCACAAACTAATAATATGAGCTTGAGAAGGTGAAAATGTTAGCATGACAGCAAGACAGCCGACTATTCTTTGTAAAATTTTTACATTTATATCTGTATTTTTGTGGTGTACAATAAAGAATATTCTATTCTATTCTATTCTATTCTATTCTATTCTACTCTACTCTACTCTACTCTACTCTACTCTACTCTACTCTACTCTACTCTACTCTACTCTACTCTACTCTACTCTACTCTACTCTACTCTACTCTACTCTACTCTACTCTACTCTACTCTACTCTACTCTACTCTACTCTACTCTACTCTACTCTACTCTACTCTACTCTACTCTACTCTACTCTACTCTACTCTACTCTACTCTACTCTACTCTACTCTACTCTACTCTACTCTACTCTACTCTACTCTACTCTACTCTACTCTACTCTACTCTACTCTACTCTACTCTACTCTACTCTACTCTACTCTACTCTACTCTACTCTACTCTACTCTACTCTACTCTACTCTACTCTATTCTATGCTATTCTACTCTATTCTATTCTACTGGGCTGTAGTTACTTATCTACTTCTCTGACTGTTAATTTCGAATGTGTCGTACAGCTCCAGTTATAAAAACAATACTATCTTATTCCTTGATCGATTCGTCACCTTCAACACGCGACTGCATCACTACATACCGCCAAGGTAAATAGGTATAGAAATGCCTTCATAGGCATGTCTATATTGAATCTCTGTTGCATAGCTATGTCACGGGCGCAGTGATGCAATATCGCTTCTAAAAACGGGAAACGAGTGCATCACGTTAGTGTGATGTCCTCTCTGTAATCGTTCGCGCTCCGGCACAAAAAGCTCTCTCAACCAGTGCTCAAACTTTGTGTCACATCACAGCTCTCTTTAAACCTGACACGTTATTGCTCTTTACGATACTCGCTAATTAATCTCTGAGCACTGGCAGAGCTTAAATTAGTATCTACTACTTACCTCCTGCTATATTTACAACCAACGATATTCATATATCGTACTAATATTATAAACGCGAAAGTTTGTGAGGATGGATGGATGCATGTTACTCTTTCACGCAAAAACTCCTGAACGGATTTAGATGAAATTTGGCACAGAAATAGTTTATAACCTGGATTAATACATAGGATACTTTTTATCCCAATATCCCTACGGGATCGGGACTTATGCCGGTGAAACCGCGGAGCGCTGCTAGTACTAAATAATATATTCAACTCACCTTCATAATTTATGAATATTGTAAAATTTTATAGCAACTATCTACACGGGTTGATGAGCAATCAAAATTCTCGGTACCTACTCGTAGTTTCAGTAATTGCTTGAAACCTATGTCTAGCCTATGTCTAGGTTTAAATTACAAATAAAATGAAAGTTAGGGAAATTGCATGAAATTTACACTTCTATAGTAGGTAGTATTATACCTACACGCCACCAACCTTACTAGGAAACTAATTGCTACTCGCGGGCAAAACTCAAACAAAATAAATTGAAAAATGGCGAAATGAGTTTCTGTATACGTAACAAGCGACAGATTAGATGTGTTTTTGTTTTTCAAATGTTTAAGGAAAAACTTCAGTGGGTACGTGGGTACCCAAACGTTTTCAATTATTCAAGAGACATTAGAATTTCAATTCAGCGGAGCGTTTTATTTTTGTTTTTTCTTATTATCATGAACAAGAAGGAAGCCATTAGCGTGTCGAGAGTTGAAATCGTCAGTTTTATTGCTCATTATTCGTGTTTATCATTTTTATTTTTAAGTGGTGCTTGTCTTCTGGGAGTAATAAAGAAAAGTTAAATAATTTATGATATTATACGACGTCGTTTGCTGAGTATGGACTTACCAGTACTTATAGGCAGTTCCAATTACCGGTCAAAATCCCTAGTTTGGCACAGGGATTGTGGGTGGTACATGCGTGTATTATTACTGCACCGGAGTATTGTACTTCTTACCAAATGCCCAACCTCTGCATGCTCAGAAACAATCTATTTTTGTGTTTTTGAGTAAGTGGTTTTTGGAGCTTACCCAGAAGAAGCCTGTTCACTCTCACTTTGAAGAGATCAGGGTTGTATGCGTTCGGAAACACAGACGCAGGTAGAGATTTATATTCCTTTGCTGTGCGCATCACAAAAGACAATTGGAAACGCTCAGTGCGAATTGGTGGAATAGCAACTAGGTAGGGAGGGTAACCTGCAGTGCGTCCAGATGTCCGCTGATAGAAGGGGGCCGGCGGAATGAGGTCGTGGAGTTCTTGAGCACACTTACCGAAGTACAGTCTGTAGAAGACCGACAAGCAGGCAACCTAGTGGCGATAAGCCAAGCTGTGAAGCTTGGCATCCACCAGTCTTACGTCGCCAATGAGTCTCTTAGCTCTGCGTTCCACCGAGTCAAGCGCGGCAAGTTGGTATTTAGCTGAGCCATCCCAAAGGTGGCTGCAATACTCCATGCGAGATCGGACTTGCGCTTTGTAAAGGGTTAAAAGCTGTCCAGGCGTAAAGTATCGCTTCACCCTATTTAGGATGCTCAGTTTCTTGACCGCAGTATGTGCTTTGTACTCGATGGTGGCACCGAAGTTGAGACATGACGTCAACTCCATGCCTAGAAGCTCGAGCCGATCAGTTACAGGAATAGATCTACCCCGAAAAGTAGGAGTTTGGTTGAAACGACTCCTTTTAGCGGTAAAAAGACACGCCTGTATTTTGGTGGCGTTAAAAGAGACCAGATTATCATCACCTACTGGGCGACAAGGCTTAAGGTCAAATCTGTCCGCTCTACCATTGCTTTTCTCAAGGAACGAACTTCGGCCCCGCTGGTTTTTGCGTTGGACAAGTATCTCTCTGAAACCGTACTGTCATCTGCGTATCCAACAATACCAGGCTGAAGTAGGTCATTGATGTGCAGCAGGAAAAGAGTTGCAGAGAGAACAGACCTCTGAGGAACTCCCGGCATCAATAACCATAAGGTCGGAAGAGCAGCCGTCAATGACTGCTCTGATCGACCGTTCACTAAGGAAGTCTAATATCCAGCTGCAAAAATCAGCTGGAATGCCATAAGCAGGAAGCTTGCTGAGTAGACCAACGTGCCAGACCCTGTCAAAGGTTTTCGAGATATGAAGCGATACAGCAAGTGTTTCGCCATGTTTCTCGATGGCCTCGCTCCAGCAGTGCGTGACATACACAAGAAGATCGCCAGTTGACCGTCCCCGGCGAATGCCATATTGACGGTCACTGAGGAGATCTTTGTTTTCAAGGTAGGCCAGCAGCTTACTGTTCAATACCCTTTCCATAACCTTGCACAGAATGGTAACGGTATTGAGCAGGGTCTGCACGGTGATTTGGGCACTGGTTGCACATTCGCAAGCTTCCAGGATTTTGTTACCGTCCCTTTTTTATGAGAGAGGCGGAACATACGTGTCAAAATAGGAGACAGTTCAGGCGCACACTGCCTCTACACTCTCGCTAGAATTCCGTCAGGCCCGCTGGCCTTGTTCACGTCTAGACTGCACAATACTCTCCGGACCTCTTTAGTGTGAACTGCGATCTCCGGCATCGAGGAGTCACAATGAGGTACAGCAGGTAGTTGCTTGGAGCCAGCGTCCAGACGTGAATTGCTTGCAAAGAGAGATGCAAATAAATTTGCTTTCTCACCTGCAGAGCGAGCCAGCGACCCATCAGGTTTCATCATTGGAGGTAAAGTGGGTCGACAGAAATTAGCTTCAGCCACTTTAGACAGGGACCAGAACTGTTTACTACCCAGAGGGTGCGAAGCCAGCTTGGCCCCAATACGTCCGACATGGTCAAAACGTGCCCTACGCAAAACCCGCTTGCAGAACTTGGTGGTAGAAGAATTAAAGGCTCTTTCCTCGCGAAAACCTACACGCGAAAAGACTTTGCGGTCGCGGGCCTTGACCCAGGCTTGGTAAGCATACTCTTTCCGGGCCTCAGCATGGGCGTATTTTGCATATACCAAGGCCTTGGGTTTGTGACCGAGCGGGATGTCGGAGAACGGATTAAAATACTTCACCCTGCCGAATCACGTCCGCAACCACGTCAGCACTGCTCGAGGGGTCACCCGAGGAGAAGCACACTTGCCGCCAAGGATAAGATGCAAAAAAGTGCCACATCTCATCCCAGTCTGCTGACTCGTATCGCCTTGTGCCTCTAGGACTCTCATCTGGAGGAGAGCAGGTCGATATGGATTTCACCAGACAGTGGTCAGACCGCGTTACCACATTCACCAGCTGGGTTAGATCTAGCGTCAAAGCAAACTTGCGCGCCTATAACCCAGCATGGTCAGTTTTCTGGTATGGGAACAACCACTCTTTATGATGGGCGTTGAAGTCCCCCAGAAAAATGAGCTTTGCTGTTGGGTACCGCTGCTGGGCTATGTCAGCCGACTCCACGAGGAAATTAAAGAGCGCTGTTGTCTCCTGGTCACCGCTGTGCGATCGGTAGACGCCGATGTGGAGAGATTTCTCCACGCCAGTGTCCACAAGTAGTTATATGGCAGAAAAACCCGTTTCTCAAAGCAACGGAGACAACGACAACAAATGTCATCGCGGACGTACACACAGACCCCAGCTTGCTTCTTAAACGCGTGTTCAAGAGAGTAACCCGGGTAGTTGAGATACACCAAATCCGATGGGGCTGTTATCTTCGTCTCCATTAGGAAAAACAGGTGCGGCTTCTCAGCTAATGTTAGTGAGGTGCACTTTTAGTGGGATGAAGTGCAGCCGTTGTTTAACCTTGTTTTTCTTTGCTTTGGTCATATTCATGTAGAGTTGATGGGTAAAAAGTCGACTTGTCGAGGCGCTGCTCAGTATTCCAAGTGGAACACTAGAGCTAACCAAACCTATAGGGAACTCACTTGGAGACTGCGGGGACGCCCGAGCTCCCCGGATACCACCGGCCACTGGGTCCTCTCATCCAGTCGCTGGCTGGCACGGTGGAGCATACCGGGATTTTTCGCGAGTTGGCGGGGCATCCTTAGGCATTTGGCTGGCGTGCTACTTGGGCCCCCTACTGACCACGGTCGGCCAACGGCTGGCACCGTGCTTTGGATCCAGCTACCCTCCAAAATGAGTTACCCGGCTAGTTATGCTCAAAGACCATGACCGGTCCTGAACAGCGCAACTGACAATCTTCTTTTCCCACAAAGGCACTGGCACTCCCATACACCGACGGAACACAGCAAGCTGCTTGGCACCAGACTCCGGTGGGATGGTGGTCGCGAGCTAGGCAACCCTTGCGGAGCCTACCACCGCTAAGTGGGATCGTTCAGCCATACCACAGGCAAGCCCGTGGTGCCGTTGCCCGGGGTGGACTACTAGGAGATAGATCCCAACCACCACAAAAAAATTATTTAATTTTCTTATCCACTCTCTTTACCGAAGTTTCAGTCATGTTTTCTCTGGTGTTATATACGAGTACTATTTTGTTTGTCATAGGTAGAACCAGTTAAAACAGGCCGCCTTTCGGCCTCCACTCTATAGGCCAATGAATTTCCACTCGGCTTGTGTTCTGAAGCGAAGCTATTTTTTGACCAGTGTCGAATACACTAGTGTGGACCTTTTTCAGCCTCCAGTGGACCTGTCTCAACTTCCTGTGAACCTTTCTCCGGCGCGCGTCGCTTGGAGTCAGGTGACTAATTCTCGTACGTATAAAACGTTCAAATTTAAGTCGCAATCTCGTCTCAGCGACAATCAATGTCAAAAACTTGACAAAAATGTAGGGAAATTAGAGGTCTTTTTGACAGATTGAGACTGAGATTAGAATGCGACCTCACAAATACGGGACTTGCCCCTGTTCATGGACCTACATATCCCGGCTTTAACTTACCCTATTTACAAATAACATAATTTCGTCGTAGCCGAATAAATAAATTAATTACTTTTACCTAGGAATATTAGGACTTACGGCCGAACCCAATAACCTATCTTTCACCAGTTTTGGCATATTGGAGATAGAAAAACCTATCTATCTATGGTTTTAACGTCCCAATAATCTGTAAGAGATTATAAAATCTTACCGGCCTGACATAAGGACAGATAGAATTATACTGTCCACCATCTGCGATCTGTCTTTTACTGAAAATAGGTTATTGGGTTCGGCCATTAGATTACTAGTGTGTTCAACTATGGGTCAACTTAGCGTCATCTTTAAAACATTATATTTCTTAGGGCCGATTTAGTCGAAATCCGCGGTTTAAAATTGACGTCTGACAGTTTTTGCATGGAAAATCTGTCAAAAATTAAAAATTTATTCGCTGGATTAGACTACTAGTTATAAAAGTTTGGTCGAATTCGCTCTTAGAGAGTTTGTACATATGTATTTGTGTGCGCGTACCTCGGGAAAGCGGTCGTGATCCGAATCTGTGACCAAACGTAATTTCTCGTGTTTTAACAAAGTAAGACAAATAACCGCGTCTACATCTTTTATATTATTTACATTTTGATTGTCTTCTTTTTGTGTAATTATTTTTGTTTCGGTATGTTTTTTTTATATAATTTATTAAATTTTACGTGAGTGTGGTGAAGTTTATCTTTTTATTACGCTAATATAGGTAGCCAAGTATTAATTTCGTTCTACTTAGTTAATTAACCAACCAACTCATTAACCAACTCTAGGTATTAATTACACCTTTTTCTACACGAAAATTAGGCTTCCCAGAAAATGTCTAGGGATTGCGTCGAAACTCGCTTATTTAGATACATTAAGTGGCAACATCTTCGTCGGGCAAGTTCGGTCGCTGTGAATACGATAAGTAAACAAAGTTACACAAATAACCACACAATTAGGTAAAGGCTCAGTTCGAAGCCCTTGGAGACTTAGCTACTAGCCACAGATTTTGGCCCATTTACACAGAATTATAATTAGACAAACGTTTCTGCAGAACAAAATTCGGACAAGCTTAAGGTTAGGTTTTTTCTCGATGGGGTTAGCGTTGTTTTGTTTGCCTACTACAATTTTACAAAACCAAATTGTTGGACATAATGGTCGTGTAAAAGGTTTATAAATAACTTTAGTAAACATTCAGGGGTGATTTAATACAATTTTGTGTTGCTAAATATTCGTAGGAATAAAGTAACGTGTTTATTTTATGAAAATAAAGTACCTCCATCAATCAAAAATTCATAAAAAAAATATCACGCCTGTGGGAGAAAAAGTGCAAATTTAGTCGAAGTTTGCTAGTAGATCCCTATAGGCACCATACTTAATGCTTTGTGCTGGATTCTAAGGCATGCGTATCTGTAAAATTACAGGCACATAAAGGCGCCCCTTCACCGGGAGTTCGCCTGTAATGTAAAAATCCAAAATTCCACTGTTACTAGGGCTTTGCCGGTAGACTGCTAAGTAGAGTAAAGGATAATTGAAACCAGCAGGATAGAATAATACACATTGCAATTAAACTAGCAGTGCCCCGCGTATTCAGCCGCATAAGTCTTCAATTCCGTAAGGATATTGGGATAAAAAGTACCCTTTATATTAATCCAGGTTATATATCTACTATCTGTGTGGCAAATTTCATTCAAATAATTTCAGTAGTTTTTGCGTGAAAGAGTAACAAACATCCATCCACCCTCACAAAGTTTCGCGTTCATAATATTATTAGTAGGATATGAAGTAGGATAGGTAGAAGCAACACGGCTAGGTCGTAGGTAAAGGTTACATTACTGGCGAATGCTCCCGGTGAGGGAGCGCCTTACGACATTCCAACTTTGCCTCTAAGGTTGGCAGAGCGCGTTGGCAAATAGGTGGGTAGGTACTTACGTTTGTTGCAGGTGTTTACAGGCTGCGGAACTTTCCATCATCGGTCGGTCCGTCGATCGTCACCCCGTCGCGTCGAGGCAGTTTGTCTGCCAACCTTTCAAATAAAAAAGTTATATTTTTCCCAAACTACCTTTCTACTTTTAAACGTAAAAAATTGCTGAACGTCCACTATAAATACGATTATAGACGTCGTTCGCGTATTATGCAATTGGACAGTCAAATATTAGTGGAACGTGATCGTAATAATATTGAAATCGCCCATTGGAATAGCAACGCGTTCTCTATCGTCCGTGTTTTATTATACCGACATCGATGAAATTGCGCAGATTTATCGACCATTTTTGTTGCCCTGTTTATTTTGGGATAGTTCAGTCAGTTATGTTTGCTAGCTTTGCACGCATTTCTGTACGCAACGAAAGTTGTTTACTTTTTTTAAACAGAATTCCCAACTTATTTTTTGTTTTGGGCTACTGAAGTCACGGCGTAAACTATTATTCGTGTATGAGTATTTAGGTATTATTAATCAGACTTCACATAGATGTATCTATCTAAAAATACCCCAAATTATTCAGACGCAACCACAAAACAGAGAAGCAAACGTGAAGTCAAAATGTTTGCATTTATAAATAGTGGGCTCATGATAGCCTCGGAATAGATAGCCCCTCTTCCCGCGGCACTGGAGGGTTCTAAATGATCATATCAAGTAGATGAGCAGCAGTCACCTGAACATAACATTCTACCATGACCTGGTTTCCCGAAGATTTTTGGGTCAATTTGTCAAACGCTTGTGGTGTTATAAGGCTCAGTAAGGATTATGTTCATGAAAACATAATCTAACTATGAAGTTAGCAACATGACGCTTAGAAGATAAAATAGGTAGTATTGTTAACAGGCTGACTAACCTACATTCGTTTGTTGGTTGTAATATCTCGAGCACTAGAATAATTAACAAAAATAATTATTTATTAGATACTACTAATACTATCACATTTTCCAGAAGCTGGGAAACCAATCTAAAAAAGTCTACACTAAGTCTAGTAATAGCGTAGACTTTTTCAGATTTATCAAGAATCCCATTGCCCAGTGGCAAATATGTCGATACAAGAACCTGCCTTACGTTTTCCCCTGGTTCTCGGGACCATAAAATCGGAAGCACGGAAATAGACTCCGAGCCATCTGAGCTATTTAGTTCATGCCAAAAACAAGACTAGAATATGTTAGTTTTCATAAACAACCAGCATAAACGCAAACTTTACAACTAATATCAAGCTTCAGTATTATGGTAGTAAGCAGTGTCCAACTGCCCACGTAAAGTCATATTGCTTTAGGGAGGCAAGCGTCTAAAACAAGTTGTGTATTTGGGGTCACTGAAAGTTTAATAACTTCCTGACTTAATGAAACTATGGCGGCCTTTTGTTGCATTTATAAAAAAGTGTTTCTTTCCTTGGCTTCGTTCACCTTCTCTTTTTTCTTTGATACTCGTCGCTGTTAATAAATAAAATTATATGCAAACTTTTTAAGAAGTTTTGTGAGTGACCATTACGCAATTGGCAATATTTTGACTGCTTAGCAGCCGCTTGTTTTTGGAATTTTTAATCAATTGTTACAAAAGAAATTACTCAGATAATTGATAGGTTCCAGCAATATATTCTATTTGAATAAACATTACAAAGGAGGCTTGTAGTACCCTATACATTTTTAAGAGGGTACGTTTACCTACTCTGAAGCCCAGTCAGTCACCTTGAAAAAGGTTTTACAGGATGAAACTATGTTTCAATAGAATCTGTTGATCATATAAAATGATGAAGATTATGTATTATTTTATGACTGCTCTAAAAGTCTTTTTGTTAATTGTCCCTTTTCTCCTTCTTTAATTAATGTTGTATACCCGCAACAGTTGTAAATTTGGTCGAGTTAAATGTTTCTTTTTCCGATTTATGAACCCTTCTCTTGAAGTATGAAACACAAGTAATGCGTTTATTTCTCGGTCAGGTTTTTGTGTTATCTTAAGTGAAGTATGATACACAAGTAATGCATTTATTTCTCTGTCAGGTTTTTGTGTTATCTTAAGTGAAGTATTATACACAAGTAATGCATTTATTTCTCGGTCAGGTTTTTGTGTTATGCTAAGTGAAGTATGATACACAAGTAATGCATTTATTTCTCGGTCAGGTTTTTGTGTTATCTTAAGTGAAGTATGATACACAAGTAATGCATTTATTTCTCGGTCAGGTTTTTGTGTTATCTTAAGTGAAGTATGATACACAAGTAATGCATTTATTTCTCGGTCAGGTTTTTGTGTTATGCTAAGTGAAGTATGATACACAAGTAATGCATTTATTTCTCGGTCAGGTTTTTGTGTTATCTTAAGTGAAGTATGATACACAAGTAATGCATTTATTTCTCGGTCAGGTTTTTGTGTTATGCTAAGTGAAGTATGATACACAAGTAATGCATTTATTTCTCGGTCAGGTTTTTGTGTTATCTTAAGTGAAGTATGATACACAAGTAATGCATTTATTTCTCGGTCAGGTTTTTGTGTTATGCTAAGTGAAGTATGAAACACAAGTAATGCATTTATTTCTCGGTCAGGTTTTTGTGTTATCTTAAGTGAAGTATGATACACAAGTAATGCATTTATTTCTCGGTCAAGTTTTTGTGTTATCTTAAGTGAAGTGTGAAACACAAGTAATGCATTTGTTTCTTGGCCCGGTTTTTGTGTTATCTTAAGTGAAGTATGAAACACAAGTTATGCATTTGTTTCTCGACCAGGTTTTTGTGTTATGCTAAGTGAAGTATGAAACACAAGTAATACATTTGTTTCTCGGCCCGGTTTTTGTTATCTTAATTGAAGTATTAAACATAAGTGTAATGCATTTGTTTCTCGGCCAGGATTTTTTGTAAGCTTAAGTGAAGTATGAAACACAAGTAATGCATTTGTTTCTCGACCAGTGGTGCTATTCTGGAATGATCCCACCGTGAAAATTTAGGTGAAGTGAGCGTGATGTGAACTGTCATCCCACCTTACTCTACTAGGGATTGAGCTCACTTCACCTAAGTGCTCACGGTGTGATGTTTACAGAATAGATCGGCAGGTCTTTGTGTTATCTTAAGTGAAGTATGAAACACAAGTAATACATTTTACTTCTCTGCCCGGTTTTTGTGTTAAGTCAAGTATGAAACACAAGTAATGCATTTGTTTCTCAGCCAGGTTTTTGTGTTATCTTAAGATAAGTCGGGTTTGTTAATCGAGGGCCACGATATTTTCATGTCGTCACATCGGAAAAATTTGTTGGTTGGTTACTGAATTTTACATGCAGTGTCAATGATTACTGTTTGATGCATGATGATGCATTGTCAATAATGACTGTTTGATGCATGATGATGCATTGCGCAGATGCAGAGAAAATACGCTGCCATTTATCATGAGATAACAACAGAAACATTATAATAGGATTTCCAGCTGTCAGTCCGTATGTTTTTTTTTTATTTATCTAAGAGATTTACAGTAGGAATCAAACAAAAAATAATTGGGAAAGACGTAAGCCGTTTCAAAGTCGGCGGCAAAACGCACGAGAAACAGAAACCTTTTGGTAAACTTTGACTCGAATACTTTTGATTGTATGTATATATTGTCATTATAACTTTAGGATTTTGAAACAGAAACTAATTGAGTTGCTCTGAAAACAGGATTTTTTATTAATCACTATGCCTTCAACATTTTACATCATTCTTATGAACTTAAAACTAGATACTAATCTTACCTGAAAAATGAAACAATATTTAAGAGCGTTTAACGACGTATGGCATTTCATACAAACTTTCAAGTCCTTGTTTTTCGAAATTATTGAACCAATTTTAATGTAACTTCGTACGCATAAGCAAGATACATAGGTCTCAAAAGTTAGTTAAGAACATTTTCGAAATATCTTATTTAGAAAGAGTTAATTGGAAATCTCTGAGGGCTCCCACACAAAACTCCGAATTCGCATTGGATCGCAGTTTTGTGTGGGAGCCCTTAACCTACTAAATTCTGCAGATGCCTCAAGGCGTCAGTGGGATTCAACAGGTTATCAAGGCTTAGGATAATTATGATACAAATAGCAGTAGGTAACCTGTTACCTATCCAAAAATATTGGAATTTGATATTGATATTTTCATTTACCCCCCATTTTATTTCTTATTACATTGGACTTAAACAGAACTGGCGAAATATGGGTGTACTTTAAGTACACTTCTGCCAACCCTTTGAGGAAACAAAGCGTGATGTTATGTGATGATGATTTTAATTTTTGCGAATACTTCTTTAAAAGTTGGTTCCTGGTTGGTACCTGTTGGTTTTTTAATGGAGTACCTAATAAGTCCCACTTAAATAAAGCAAATACTTTATAATTTTTCTTTGTCGTTATTTTCGAATGGGACTTGGGAGTTTTAAATGTTTCTGACAAAAATAGTATATTTACACACCTACTTTTAGTAGATTTTGTTAAAAGCTTACACATTTAATGCTTAGTGAACTCGTGACCTAATTAAATGATCCTTAATAATGTTCTCGATTGAAACTTAGGTGGGTATCTGACAGGATGACTTCCTGCAATGTTGAACTATGTCCTGTCAACAAAATGAAATGTAAATGCAGTATAAAGCAGGTAATCCACCTGACGGTCAATGGACACCGCTGCCAGTACCTACTGTACAGTCACGAGCACTAATTTGTATACACTTAGCTACTTTTAAAACTGATTTTCTTTCAGTGTTGATTGCAATTTCATGTTGTTACGAACATAGTGTTTTGGAACACATAGAATTATGAAATAGGTAGGCATCTCTAAGTTTTTATCGTCATTCTACGAGAAAATCGCTTTTAAATTTCCCGAAGTGTATACATATTAGTGCTCGTGACTGTACACATCTGCAATGCCACCAGAGACATCGCATGGGCGTTGCTATCACAGAGGCGAAGCTGAAATGTTTCATCTGCCGATAATTACCTAGCATCCGATCCATTTCCTTCATAGGTCTGATGGAAGTACTGCCCCAGACTAGCTCCTTCATAAAGAGCTCTATTACTGAAACTATTCACTTTTATACTATTATTTTCTTCTCAATTTAGACACCAAAAGCACACAGATTCGTATACATTTCCTCGTACGGTATACTATTTGCCTCCTAAACACATCGTGTTTCGGAAACTTTCTATGCATCTTTCACATTGTCCCATTTTATATGGAATATGAAGCGAAAATTTAAAAGTGCAGTGCAAATGGAAGTAAAGGTTAGCGCACATGCTGTCGGTAACATGTAATAAATAGTGTGCTTTTCGTTAAAAGTCTTATTTGATAAACAAATAAAACAAGGTACCTACGAAAAAAAAAATAAGATTTTTCGCATCAATCACACATTTTAGGTTGGGTTTGAACAGGAACATTGATCTTTGTGAGAAACACATACGGTATGATTTGCATCAAAAACTGCTTCAAATAGTCATCCAAGCATAGGTATTTATTTTCTCCAAATAAAAATTTCAGCACATATGTAGGTATGTACCTACGCCTTATTTGTTTAAGAGGCCTATTACATTTCGATCATGATTTTTGCGTTAAGTGACCAACTTTAGTGTTCTTAGAAACTGAAAGACTTCGACAACTTCGACTTATTGAGTGGTGGACAATAGATGTTAGTATAGTGTACAGCGGCCTCGCTTTTCCCAACTTTTTCACAAAATGCGCGACGGCATTTTTTCGAGCTTGTGGATTGAACAACTGTCGTAAGCAAATTAAATGAAAAATACATAAATATTTCTCTTAAATAGTGGTATAGTTCATAGCGGTCCCAGAATTTTGAAATACATACGTATGGAATATCTATTAAAAAAATCCATTCAAAACCATAACATTGTTAAAAACACTCAGGATTAACTGTAAATTTCTCCGACCTGTTAATTACAACATTAATATTATTACGTAAAATTTATACTTGAATAAACGTTAATTCATAAGAAATTAAAATTTCATACTTTAAACAAAAAAAAAATATAAGAATCAAAATAAACATCATTACAACTGCCAAATTGCTACATAATGCGATGCGTCGGCGTGCTTTTACACTTCGCCATTTTGTGATAGGCCTCAAATAAACAAAAACCCATTTTAGTATTGTGGACGCCATCAATGGTTATATTATATAACTACAGTCGTAACCAAAACGCATGGCCAACGGATTAATGAACTCAGTACGTCGTGATTAGGCTGGCTTCGCCTATCATCCTGACCTGATTTCAAAGGAGAAATATGCGTTCCATACTTTGTATGGTATCTGCTCGTATTTAACTTATTAGCTGTATTTGTAACTATCCATCTGCTGGGCAAAGGCTGTCCACAAAATCTACCAGTTTTTTCCTATCCCAGACAAACGCATCTTCTTCAAATCTTATAGCCATGCTTCTGCCATGCAACCTCAGCATGGCAAACTGCAGCACTTTCAGGAAACTGCGTCCCCATTATTCATTCCTTTTCGAAGTTCAAACTACTTCGAGCTTCAATGGCCGAAATGAACAGGGTTGCGTGAAGAAGTATGTGTGCCGTTTTTGGCTCTGCAAAGCTGCTCGCTGTATCATAACATGAGAAGTGGTGTGTGCTGGTTTTGGCTCAGCAAAGCTACTTGCTTTATCTGAGCATGAGAAGTGGTGTGTGCCGTTTTTGGCCCTGCAAAGCAGCTCGCTGAATCCCAGCATGATATGCGTTCACCTTTATCATTGCAAATGGAAGTTAATGTGAGCGCGAGTTTTGTCGGAGGTAATAAATGTCAGGTGCATGTCCGTCGTCGTTGCGTCCGCGTGCCTTGGCCTGTGGCTTTTTCTACCTTACATTAAGGAACGTTTTTTATAGGGCTGTGTCGGCTAATGTATGTCCAGTGAGGCGAATACCTCTTTGTGAGTCACTTTGTGTCCTCAATTTGATGTTGGACGTGATAGTAAAGTTTACGTTCTCTCTGCTAGGTATTCTGCCGTGGGGCGAGTAAGCGAATTCAATCTGCCATCAGTTTCATTTCTATAGTATAAAAGAGATTAGATATTTCATTAACAAACAATTAACAGTTAATAGAGGACTCGACCGTCAGATTTAAATTGCGATGATTTGTCGAAATCAACCATCGCATAATACCGTTAAAAACCTTTGCTGCTGACAAAATACATGCATGAATAAGACGACTACTGATAGTAAGAGTACTTATATACTCAAAATATATAACATAATATTATTACAAAACGTATGCAGAGCTCGCGGTGCGTTTAAGACGCCTACACATCAGCGCGGTGCGGTGCGGCGTGGCTTCCGCCGAGTCAAACACGCGGTTGTGGGGCTAATAGCACATTAGAGCAGCCATCTCGACGGCGCAGCTTTAAATATTAACGCCTCGGGCCAACCAGCCCTCTCACTGAAAAAGCCTTTTTATTTGTAGATAACGAGATCACGCACTGCTTCTACTGTATAATGAAGTTTCTTATTTCCAGGTAATGAGTTTCATATAGTTATTTATCGCGCTGTTAATGTTGTAGCCTGAGATTTTTATATGGATTTATGGTTATGACGCCGTTATCTCGGAATACAGCTTGTGTATTGCAACCATTTAATTAAGATTATGCTACACTATCTTTAAACAACTTTGAAAGTGGAGATTCTTTTGATATACCTAAGTACTACGTGTCCATGTTACGTAATGATGTCGAATTTCGTCTGCTTCCTTTCGTGTCGCTCGCGCCTCACGAACAGATGTGCGCAACCTTCGCCATGAATATTTATGATTCGATATGTAAACGCCACTCAATAAAACGTTTAATTTTACGTATTTTTAAAACCTGGAATTGTCATTTCCCTCTTGCTTTATATTGCATATGAACAGTAATATATTTAAAAAAGGGGGTCGAGTATTTTTAATCTCACGGATAAAAATATTTTATACCTCTGCAGTACAAATAGCGATATTTTTTCCGAAGCTGTAACGATCGTTATTAAAAACTTGTTCGCGATTCGTGATTTTAATTTTTCGACGAAACTTTCACAATATTTCTCGCTGTAGGTCGCGGCAAAACGAAATTTGCATATTCAGCAGTAAAATTTACGTCACAAACAATGCCCTATTACGGTACAATGGAAATGTCTTTACATTGTTGCGGCGGTTCGGCGGCCGGCGCGCGGCGGTGGAGCCGCGCGTTTCACGGACTCAAAGGGCGGCCGTCGGAGCTGATTTACGGAGAGGACCTGTGGCTGCTCGTGTTTAAATGAAAATTATACACGGCCCGGCGCTATGGGGGCGCGACCTTTCCCTCGTAAAGTAACTAATTTATGAACTCGTGATGCTTCAGCGGAGCCGCCCGCGCTCTGCTCTTGAAATTTTAAACACCACCGCCACTGTGCAATTGCTGAATTTTTGACGCAACGTTACACATCTTGACTTTTCACAGAATCAATGCATTCATGGAATGTATCCATACACGTATGACGTCATGCGTGTAATTTATATTGACATTTTACTCTCGTTTGGCACAGTGATACTTAGTTGCTTTCGTGTAAATTATCAGACATCACCCCCATAAGATAGTTGCGTTAAAGCCATATAGAATTTGATTTCTTTTTCATGAACTATAATGGTTCATGATCTTTTATGTGTGCAGCTTTAGTCGTTATAAATACAAAATTCACAAAAATAACAATGAATTACTGAACCATTGCTAATCCTACTGACAACTAAATTTCTTCTAACCGAATTGACATAGCTTCTTAATTAACATCAAAATACGTAGAGAATTACATAAAACCACAACTCACAAGTTATTTACAATAATAACTTGATAGTGCATTGTATTTATGGATGCCAACCATATCAACTGGCTGTAGTTGTGCGGCATCTGATATTCTATGCCACGGTTAAATGATATTTATTGGGCAATTTGACTGTGATTAATTGTGACATATGGATATCCTGAGTTTATTTATTTATTTATACAAGGCGTAACTTAAATAACGCACAACCTCTGAAGGGGTCATTGTACTCATCACTATGAACAACTTTTACTATGGGACCAAACGTGAAATCATGAAAAAAAAATCAGATGTTCCTTACATTTTGGCGAGTCATCCAAACATAGACGTAGGGAACAGCTATTTTTTTTTCACGATTTCAGGTTTGGTCACATAGTAAAAGTTGTTCATAATGAAGAGTACAATGACCCCTTTAGAGGTTGTGCGTTATTTATGTTACATCTTCTATATACTTTATTGTACACACATTACTTATAGATAAAATTGGACCGATTTAAGCAAAAATGATCCAATCCACCATTGTCGGCGTTGTGGTTTGGATCATTTTTGCTTAAATCGGTCCAATTATAAACTACAAAATATACAATTGGCGGCCTTATCGCATACTGCGATCTCTTCCAGGCAACCTTGGAATGGACAATGATTTTCTGGATATAAAATGGGGTTGTTCTTGGTGCAAATAAAAAGTATATAAGTACAATATATCTACTATAATAGATACACAGATACATACATATGCTATATAGTAGACACATATGCTATATAATATATATATACATATATATAGATACATACATACTAAATATGTAAGTAACGAAACAAAATACTATTAGCCAGCAACGAGAACAAAATCACAACAACAAGTAATGTTCCTTCACGAGTCGAGTTGTTATTGCTTTACAAACCCATGAGGTCCAGTAACGGGGCTTTTGTCCGATTACTTAAAAAAATGAGTTTGCCAAAACATTAACCAGGAGTGCCACATACGGATAACCTTGGCAGCGAACTAACTCCCTCGCACCCAACCCAATCTGTCACTCCCCTCTCTAACCACAACAACAAATCGTTAGCGCCTAGTTAATTGTCAGTTTGTACTTCAAATTAAGCTAATTAACGTAACAGCATATATATCACATAAGTACCTAATAATATATGCGAAGGTACAAGCCATTATTCAGCGCTAACCTGTATCCATATTGAGTGCGGCCCGGAATTTTGATTAAGTACAAACTAGATTATGTTAAGGGTAAATTGAGACCGTTTCTTAAACTACTATACGGTTAATAGTGTTTGCTTAAACTTGCTAGTTACTTATTTGCTCGCCGACATCGGCTGCGGAGTTATGACGGAAGTTTGCTTATGTGTACCTCTATGTAAGTTCCAGACTTAACTATGCAAATTACGATACAAATCTGCTTCGTAGAGAACGCTTTTTGGAGAATTAAAGAGAAGTTTGTGGCTGTACTGCGTTGATAAAGGAAGAATATTTTGAGGAGTTTGTATTAATGAGCTTTTTTATTTTGCTAAGAAATTATAGTAAGGAAAAAACTCTGTATGAAAAAGTAGTAAAGGTAAACCAATCCCGCAGGTTCAAAACATTTCGGCTAAGCACTTATTTTTTACATTACAAATTATTTTCACTGTCAAATAACTACTCATATTTTATGTCAAAATAGTCCAATCAACATGGCTTTAATACCTAAAACAATATCATCAAAATGTCAGTCACAGGTAATTCCTTATTCTATATCACACGTTGGTAATTGGCATTCTAACCCTTAAGATCTCACGCGACATGTACCAATTTGGTACCTAATCCGCAGCTTCTCACGAAACATGAATCTTGTATCAAAGTAACAAATATATGTATATTGACATTTTCAGTGACCCTAGTCAGTACAGAATTTACTAGTATTGGGCTGAAATTTTGGAATACTGCAGAGTATTCATATAAATATTTATGTCGGTGACTTTGTCATTTACATATTTTGGGCGGATATGAAAGGCGTGTGAAGTGAAGTCTGCGACCAACTCGTAAAACGTAGGGTACCTGTATCAAATCCCTAAGTAGAAAGAACCTTCCACTGTAGATTTATTCCACTTTAGCGTTTCTTCCTAAAGCTTTTTTTGTTATTAAAAATCTCATACGGGGGAAAAAAGAACAGATTAAGTTACAACTTGGGACTTCTAAAGCACATGGTTTCTGTAAGACATTATTGTAAGTTATATCCTATAGTGAAATCAGTTCCATGGAAAATCTTTTAGTGTTAAGTGTAGCGTGACGGCTCTATATTTTTTAAATAGATAGATAGGCACGCATATTTTACTCAGCGCACCTGAAGAAGGTCGTTGAAGGCTTTGGATCACGGGGAAGGGCAGTGCAATGCTTGCATCATGAGCAAAGCGCGAGCAACCTCGTGAATTCATAAATGTATAAAAGCATAAACAAAAATAATCTTAAATAATAAGATATGCAATAAATATCCAATGTGTTTATAATTGTACTGGACAATTCAATCCGTACGAATGCACTAAGAGTCAGACTACGTTCAAAACTTCAAAGTAGTCCTGTCAGTAGCGCGAGCCAATCTGTATTTAAATATTACCTCTCAACGAGTAGACGAGGCTGCTTCACAATCTTAGTAAACGTTTCACAAATGCACTCTGTCGCTCTTATTGCAACTGTGACGACCAACTCAAAACTCGATTAGGGATCTCTTTCAGAAAAATCGAAATTCACATTGATTGGCTATTTCGTAAATACGAAAATCATATCCTGGTTATTGGCACACGGACGTAGTTTATTTGGTCACTTTTGATCGTGGTCGTAGTCAAAGGAAAACTAGTTAATCATAGTTATTTCCTACGATTAAAGCCACCCAGTGACATTACCCAACTGCGTTTAGATAAATAGCAGTTCTAGACTCATGTAAACACTCGTTTATGTAATTATTCGTAGTCAAGAGCGCTTTACTAGCGCAGATGTTCAGCCATTTGGGCGGACATGAAATATCGAACCTGTTAACTTTATAGTCAAGATTAAGCTATAAAACCCAGTTTTCATTAAGCTACACTCTCAGCAACTCTAGTTTATTGTAAATCAGCGCATCTATAAGGTGGTCGAGTGTCCGTAAACTGAATATTTATGGGATGGTACTCTCAATGTACCTACTAAACGCGCCAGACACTAGCGTCACAACGATTTTGCATAATTTATGCACTAAAATATGCTGAAATTTATGAAAATAAGGTGGTTAAAGGACTAATATCAAAAGGTTGAAACGTATTTAAAACTTAATTAACGCGAAATGAATTCAAAACGCTTTTGTAGCTGACGCTAAGGTAGGAATAATGGAAATTTTCACTGACTAAACGAGGGGCTTAGCTTCGGTGAGAATACGTACAAGTATTTCGGGGAAATGTGTATAAGTAAGTACCTATAGTAAATCCGACATCAGACGTTTTCATGACACGGTTGCAATTTGCAAAGCCGCTAAATCGTAACGGTGGTTATCCTCGGCGAGATGAGAATATCTCCAGTGGGCAGGCAACGCGCTCACCATTAAATCCTGACTGGCCCCCGCCATCCTGCGCCGCGCGCCCCCCTGCGCCCCCTCCGCCTAAATCCCCCGTAGCGGCGGCTCGAGCGCGCTCGCGTCCTCCACGCTCATGCAAATTATTCACAAAGTACGCGTGTAAAGCGCCCCGCACGCCTAACTGGCCACCAGAGTACCCTCCTATATATACAAAATGTAAAACGAATGAAATGAGCTTCACTAAAAACTGGACCCGAAAGAAAATACTTTTATTGTACTTACCCTTACTCTTGTTACAGTTTATAAGCGATCTCTCCCAAGTTGATGGAAAAAATATCAATTTTCTTTCTGTGTGTGACTTTTTGGTCTTGTTGCTTTATAGCGGTAAACAGTTTAAGCTTTAAAGGCAGCTGCCGGGGGAGAATCGAAGTTTTATCGTAATAGTGAAACTAGTAGTTAGGCACTATGTTGAAACTATCACAGAATTAGTAATTGCTCTACTCTAAGATACTTTATACTAAAGAAGATAAAGAAGGAGACAGATTTAATTATCTAGTGTTACGAAGAAAGTAACTGGATTTGGTTTCTTAGAAAATTAAATGTGGTTGTAACAATTGTTCCAGATTACAATTTATATGAATACCTTTTAGTGGTTTCGTACCTTCATTATACGAAATTATGCCAAAGTACTTTAGTTTTAAAATGACTTCAGGCATAAAAAAACAAACGTGGTTGGGAACTTCAGTTACTTACCTAAATAACTCACATAGCAAAATCAATAATAATTGGGATTACAAGAAAGTTCATTATTTTTAGAAATAAAATAAAGTTAAAAATTAAAGTGGGTTCCCATAAAAGAAACGTGTTTTTTTACTAAAGTAAAAAACGTAGTGTTAAATATTGTACGGTGGTACGGCACCCTTCGTGTGCGAGTCCGACTCGCACTTGGCCAATTTTTTAAATTATTTTCAGCCCGTGTTTTACCGACTATTTTTAGTCCCCTTCTTTAGATCTTGAACTCATACGGATTATTCCTGTCTGTAAGCTTCAACTATCCCGGCTAACTATTATCGCCAGGATCTACCGCGAAACGGAAACAAAATCGTGTGGAAATAAAACTGTTTATAGGGTTATCTTACTTTTCCCACGTGTGATTTAGAGCCTACATGTACTAAAATCCACCTAAAACCTGTCCATACCCAAACAGCACAACAAAAGTGAAATATTAAATCAGCCATTTAACTAGCAGCACAATGCTCGCAATTCATAAAGAATATTTTTATGAAAATTTTAATACTCGCCCATACATGCGACCTCCTCTCATAAATCAAGTACTTCCGGCGCCCTTTGAATTTCCGCGCGCCGATGATATACCGCGTCTGTGACAATGCCTGCCTTCGCCATTTATACACCAATATTCCTTTTGACAGCGAACGACACTAATTGAACGGGGGAAGCCATTGAGCTTTATGTTTTTATTGCTTAGAACACCAATACTAGTTTACATGTCATCGCTGGTGCAGAGTCCTCGATAACTAACGTCGCCTTTTAAGTTTAACTAAAACAGTATAATATGTAGGCAGCTATGTATGTGTTCAAAGTCTTACCAACGATCAAGACTCAAAGACTAAATATAGGAATGTACATTTCTGTGTGGTCCTTAAAAATGTATAAGTATTGTAGCGTCTACGAGCACTACGATTCGTAGCCGGCGTAGCCGCGGGCAATTTGCTACGAATAACGTAACTGCAAACCTACGGCCATTACATTTTTTTTTTATGATTAATGTTGTTTTTATAAGATTTTATCATATTTTATTTTCTGTATTGGTTCTTCCGGATCTGATGTCTAGGGTAACCAAATGCTACTCAACTTACCCATAACGTTAATTGGTTGGCAGTACACACATTTTACTTCTATCTTCTTCAGTCTAATTAAAAAGAAAACCATGCTAATACATGAATAAAGAAACTAATGCTCATTAACCAGAACACGACGGGAAACCGTTAATATAAACAAGAGTTTCATGGTAATCTGATGCCTATTTTCCCGCGCAAGTTGTAAACATCATGGAAACGGGCCATTTAGTTAGAAGGCTACTCTAACTTATATTTAGTTGCTATTTACACATCCAATATGCTTTCGTCTGTGGCTTTTAACGGTAATGACGTAAGTAGTGAATTTACGCTACGCGAACCTAAATATTAGTGCTGAATCTGAAATGCAAAACTGGTGACCTAAATTTAGAACATTGTGTACAAAATATACTACAAAATATTTTATTATAGATCTTTATTTTTATTATTCTAGGCTAGCAACTGGAGATGTTTCAAAGGCATTACTAAACAGAAAGATATAGTTTGGCATCATGCAGGCAGTTAGTAAGAGAGCCGCGTTCGCCGGCCGCTGCCCGTACGTTCGGATATACGTTCGGATCTCCCTCCCGCTTTTCCTACAGATGGGAGTGCAGATATATATTTCTGGTAGGTCGCGGCCGACGTGCCAGCACCGGCCGATATTTCGTGCTCCCTGGGCGACAATAATTTGTTGGTCCGTCGTGCCACGGCTCGTGTATTGCCGACGATTTATCTCCTTCAAGCGTACACTCTAATCGTACCCGATATGAACGATCGTCACTGCCGGTTTGGGATTTCACGGTATAATGAAAATTACTGCTTTCCATCTTTTATTTGTAACGCAACAATTCAAAATTTTACTCCAGCTCAGACGGAGAATTATGTTTTTTCAGACGTTTTACGATATTTGGAGAAGATGCTTACAGACGTTTAACTGTCACTAACCGCAAGTGAGATTCGTATTGGCGGATACTTTTTGAAATTTCCTTCTATGCAATATTTTACGAAGTGTAAGCTTAAAATCGAAATTTTACGACGTGACACTTTAAATTTGCCTTCACTTCGGCTATGATCCATATTTCTAATGCAGTGCGAAGTAAATCTGTGTTGGTATCCCTAAGACCACGTTCAACCAATATTTGAGTACGCTCATGTTCGTAAAGCTATTTGGTTTACGACTATGGCAGGCAACATCCAAACACAACTCGGATTTCGTATAAAAATAACGGATATTTTTAGTGTAGCATTTAACATACAATTAGCAACAATGGCTACTTTTGTTAGCTTGGGTCTTACCTGTTAGAACAAATGTATGTGTTGATTAATAAAATAAATAAATAAATAAACATTTCTGTGTGATAAATTAACCATCGCAAAGATCCTGTGTAATTTAAATATAACTAAAAGCGTCACCATTAATATGGGCTTCTATTTGTTGTAATTATGTTTAATGTTTGCTGAGCGCTTAAATTAGTTTTTGAATAAACACCACACGCTATTTTGCGTTGTTTGTATCTGGCAGATTAACTTGGGAGTTTTCATTCAGCGGTTGAGTTTACAGTTCATTACAAATAATTTGGTGTGAACAAATTAAATCGATGTCTATAGGTTGTTACGGTAACTGGAGCACTTGTTTATGGTATTTTCGTACCAAAAACGAGGAAAATTAATAGTGAGAGAGTCCATTATCCTGCATTAAGCACTCAGTGGGGCGAATGGGACATAATGGCGCGTCGCCACCGACGTAGGCCCTTTCATGCCTCCTAATAAAAACGTCACTACTACCCGATACACATTATCTGCTTTTTAATAAATCTTTAATATTGTGCTAGATACAAAGGATGACTTTTATTAATTTCATAGCGAGCTTTACACTGCTTTATATAGAGAGTATTTGTACCTACATATGTAGGGACGTATTATGAATTAAAGATTGGACTACTACTATGTACCTAATTAATAAATTGACTGTGAAGACTGATATTTTGTTCATAGTTTTACCCAAATTAAGGGTTAAATCATTTTATGGTCTTGTCTTAGTTTCCCTGTTGGGTCAACTGAGTTCTCAGCGGTCGCAAGAGGAGTCATTTATTATGTAACGTGTCGAATGTGTCGATACTACGGATTGCTCAGTGG
This sequence comes from Fissipunctia ypsillon, assembly GCA_947568875.1. Lineage (NCBI taxonomy): Eukaryota > Metazoa > Arthropoda > Insecta > Lepidoptera > Noctuidae > Fissipunctia > Fissipunctia ypsillon. The sequence goes on from OX387652.1 coordinate 13,869,931, forward strand.
GATGTAGCCCAAGTAGATATGGGTCAGTGGGTGTTAACCCATGGACGTTATCCTATTCCCTCTGATAATACTATATACCCACTCGGAATGGTTAACAAGATCCTCAGTTCCTGAAACCAATAAGAATCAAATTGACTTAATCCTTAGAGTTCTATATAAAATAGTTTACATACTAACGTAGCTGTTAGAAAGACTCATTGCTTACAGTTCATTTAAAAAAAAATGCACTGATAGATTAAAAAAATAATGATTGTATCAAATAAAATATTTTCTGATTTGCTATTTTGTTAGAATCTTTGAAATTTTATTTTTTATTTTATTTTAGATAGGTTTGCTGTTGACTCTAGTCTAGGTCAGAGGTGACAGAGACAAAGTCGACGATGGAGCGAGCTTACTCAGAAAAAGCCTGTTCACTCTCACTTTGAAGTGAATTAGTAGGTATTGAAGATGGTTGAAACCATTCACTGTACAATGAAAACTATAGCTTAAAATTATTAATATCATAACACTTCCGAAATACTTCCTACTAATAAGGTCACCCACAAAAACTCACATATAATTTACAATGCAATAACACTACCGATTTGAGTGGTAGCAAGTTTCCGACGGCTCATAATATACTTAGGTACACGCCACACGGGCGTGAGTGAGTTTGTGATCTCTTTGAAGTGTAGATTAAGGTGCTGTGTCACTAAACATGGCAACACTGACTGTTAAGTGTATCTAGTTTTGTATTAAGTATGCTGTTGGGCGACATTGTTGCTGCTTTTGAGCGAGGTTACAAAGATATTGTAAGTAATTGTTTGTTTGTTGGTGTTGTTTGGTGATTTTGGTGTTGAATTGCTGCTTAAATCTGTAGTGTGGCTTTAACAATAGTTGTACTGTAGCAGAATCTGTAGTAGGTACTGTAGAGGCTTTAATCGGGCCTGCCTTCAGCATGAAACCTTTGCGAGTTTTTGATTGGCTGATAACAAACAATGATGTATAGAATAATTTGAAATTTGTCAGGATAGGAAAATTGTTTTATATTGAATCAGTGCTAGAATAATATTTATAATGTAACATGCTTTCAATAAGTCATTAAATAATATTATAGTGCTCCGATGTCTGATTTATCGTAGCTTCATTAACGACATTACACACCACACACGCAGCGATCTGCCTGGTACCCCGGCGGGTCGTTACAGTCCTTATGTGTCGAATCAATATATTTTCTGTCTTTCTTTCCTTCAGTGTCTAAAAGTGTCAAAGTTAAATTTGTTTTTAATTAACCCAAGTATCGCCAAACGGCTACTTGACACTTCCCGTGACCCAAGGGCCAGCTTTTACCTTGACCAGAGGCTAAGCATTGCCATACAACGTGGCAATGCCGCCAGTCTCGGGTACATTACCAGTCGACAGCGATGCGGAGGAATTTTTCGACGCCATACTTTAGTTTGTGAATAGTTTTAGTTAAGTTAGTACATATGAAAGTGAAATAGATTTAGTTTTAATTAAACCAATTTTTAATTCTCAGTGGTCTACAGCAAGTTATGTAAAGTTGTTTTTAACTGATTTATTTAACAAGTAGCTAGTTCAACATTTTTGCTCAAAACCATTTCAAAAACTTTCATAGTCTTGTAAATTATTTTCAAACCAATTGACAATGTTACGGATTACATAATCTTTGTAACACATTATGTATTCTATTCCTTATAGAGCTAACACAAAGTGAAGGGAAACGCAGTGAGGAAACCCAGTGTTAATAATTAATTCGGAGCGTGGAGCCCTAAAGTTACGCTATTTGTTGCCTTTGCTCCGACTAACGACGCAATGTGGGTAGATTGAGAGCCACACATTCACTACAATGACTGACAATCGGTTTAGGCTCGATTCATTCTGTACTGCTATCGATACGTGATAAAATATTCTTGGTAACCTATAAGCCAATTGAACGGAAATAGATGCTCTGTAACCATTTCCATCTATGATTTTGATGCAAGAATTGAAAAGCCGTGCAATAGGTATTTTCAATGATTTATCGATTGTCTTCTTGTGGGTATTTGGCTTTACAAATCCAGTCTTTCAAGGTTTCTATTTTAGGCTTTCATCACGTTGCTAGTCTAGACAAATATGCCTTCAGTGTATAATTAACACGGTCTCATTATTTAATCAACTTACAGCGCAAAGCCATGGGCGTTTTGGGCCTCGTATTAATTAATAGTATTCAACAAAAAATCTTCGAACCTGTAACGTTTATTTTGTCCAAGAAGAGAAAACTTCTTGGAAAAACTAAACATTACAGGTTTACCAATACAAAAGAGTATCTTTAGTAAAACTTTCGCATGCAGCTAAGGGACTATTATAAATTCAGAGTCTGAAACTTATAACAGTCGTAGAATGGTGCCGTAACAATTTTACAACTAGGAACGTCTGTTTATTTCTAAAAAAAAAAACAAATATCATTACGGTCCGTCCTCAAGACAGCTACGAGGAAAACACACTAAGAAAATCGTGACATGAAACAGAATAGAGCTGATGAAATTGAAGCAAGAAATATAAACAAAAAGATGGGATCAAATAAACATTACGGAGCTAGATAAACATTGAAGTACACGGAAATGATCTCGTCACTTATTGGTATTGCTTTAATGACATAATCTGTTTACTATTGTCCCCGCTATGATTTTATGGTGGTACCTTTGATTTCAAAAAACAAAAATAAAGTAGGTTTTAGGGTTCTGTAGTCAACAAGGATAGTTTCGCCATGTCCGTCTGTCTATCTGTCTGTCTGTCTTTGTGTCCAAGGCTTAGTTCAGATACTCTTTAGTACTAGAAAGCTAAAATTTGGAACTGATATACATATTAATCGCACCGGCAAAGTGGTAAAATAAAATCTTTAAAAAAAATTTTTTTTAGGGTGCCTCAAGTCATCCCCACTTTACGTGTAGGGACACGTAAAGTGGGGAAGTGTACATACACGTAAAGTGGGGATGACTTGTTTTTACATTTATGTTCGCATAACTCGTCAAAATATAGGTGACAGCTGAATTTTTTTCACGATTTCAGGTTTGGTCCCATAATAAAAGTTGTTCAAAATGATGAATACAATGACCCCTAAGAGGTTGTGCGTTAATTCCGGGACATGTTCTATATAACGAAACGTGACATGACGGACGGAACGGGACATGTTCTATATACAAGGAAAACTATCAGAGCTAAGTAGACTTTACAAGTTAACGAGTAATAACCCAATTGACATTTGCAGTTGGAATGTATGAGAGAACATGTTTTTCAACTATAATGTTAAGTTTGTTCTTGGGATAAATTCATCCCCACTACGGAACCCTTCATTGTGCAAGGTCCGACACACACCTGGCCGGTTTTTTTTTTTAACTTTTGAATTCCCAAAGAGTCGGTCAGGTAGCAGTAGGAAAGTTGATAGGTACAGCTCGTTCCAAAGTGATTGTTTTCTAATGGAGAAGTAAGAAACTGCATGGTAATCTTTTAAATGAATTTTTCACTTATCTATTTTGTAATTAGGAACCTAGAAATAAATAAAATACCAACGTGTTATTTTCGAAATATATGGGACACCTATTTATTCCCGTTTCCGACCTGTTGGACTCGACCCATGAACCTCTCAGTATAAAGTTGCAGGTTGTCTAAGCCTCCAGGATTGGCCGCCGCTACCGAACGTTCCCGAGATTTGAATATCATGCTGATGGATTAGTTTGCCGTTCGCATTACAAATAGTGGTCGATCCATTCTAGGGACAGTAACCGGTATTCGATGAAAATTGGTTTACTTTACGGTCAAGAATCTTTAACGTACTTTTATGATTTTCTTGAAAAAAGATTGTTGAAATTTTTAAAGATTTGCTATTACAAATCTTCACAAGCCTTTTTCTCAACTGTAATGAACCTATCATGGAGGTTAGTAGTCTGACTGCCTCTATCCAAATCACTGCTACAGTATAAGTAATATTAACAAGTTATTTAACATAACCCTCTATATTGAAATTACCAAACGCCGAAAAGATATAATATGTACTCCTCCAAAAACCCGCTTGCCGTTTACTAAAAGATTCTTTTATTATCTAGGTCCAACTCTATACAATACAGTAAACAGAAAATGTCAAATATATAAATTGTCTTATCAAAATTGTAAAAAGTCTGTCCGGGCATTCCTTCAAGATAAAACCTACGACGAAACAGAAAAATATTTAATTAAATTAATTTATGATAAGTTTGTATATTGTACCACTCACCCAAAACATAGACCCGCACTAATCTAATCCCCTTACTTAACGCACTCTTACACAGCCGCACGCTCATGTTCACTCACCTACACACACACACACACACACACACACACACTCAGATCCATACACTTAAGTACACACTGCACACACGCATCCTCACACGCACAAGCACTCACACAAATGCGCTAGCGCACTAATACCTGTATTAATGTTTTAAAAAATTTGATGTGTAAAAACAAAATAAAATTGTAGTAATATAATTAGAGGGGATTGGCACTGCTACTCCTTAATACAGGCTATTTTGTAGCCTAGCAAGGAGAGCAGCACGTCACCCACTTGATTGCCAGAGATTAAATACTACCCACTTTGAGAAAATTGTTACATGTACTACAATCTGTTTTATGTAAATAAAGATTATTATATCATGTCATATAAATTTATCCTTAGTCTGCCTAATGACGCACGTTCATGAGATTAAAAGCTCATGCAGACTGGACTAATCTGATGACCGTATCCGCAGTTAACAAATTGTTTGGATTAAGCAAAGCATGTGCCTACGAGGTAAGAAAACTAGCGCAAAAACTATTAATTTTATTTAAATTGCAAGAAACAGGCCTTGGTGCTGGCCAAGCGGTTCTAAGACAGTAAGAACAGGGTTAGTACGATGCTCAAAGGCGATAGGCTGGCAAGATGCCAATACCGACGCCAATACTGTGGGTACTGAGGTGATCTTTATGTTACGGCACCTTATACGTATGCGTATACAATAACAACGGTTCGGATTGGGTCCTAAGTCCTCTAAGACATGGTACATAGGTTCGCTTTTATGTTGCATAACCCATGCTTTTATCCATTGCTACTAGACCCTGCACGTTCATGAGTTAATCCAAACACCGTTCGAAAATCAATTCATTAAAATCATGCTTAGTCGCATTTTTGCATGGTTACTCAAAAAATATATAATAATCCTGACAAGACCCACGCTGTAGGTATGCAACTGCTTATTGTCCTAGGATGGATAGTGCGGAAACGAATGTGGCGGTAAGTAAAAAAATAGAATGACATACGACGTATTTTTCACCGGAAAAAAACGTTTCCTACCTAGGAAACTATCCGAAACTTCTGCCTTAGATTCCGTAAAATACAAAGTTCAATACTAATTTAGTGATTATTGATTCAATAACAAACTGTTGTTTGGAAAAGTGGCAGTTTCAATGGTGTTAATTTCAACTGCACATTTTCTAATGGTTAACACGTTCGCTGACAGTACGGCATATCATTTTTCATGTGCAAACAAGAGCTGAAAAGGTGCACCTAGCAGTCGCGAACTTTACGAAAACTATGACACCTGGCGTTCCCAATTACAGGTGTAGAAAGTTGTGGCGCCAGCAATTAGTTGGTGCGGAAATAAACTGGGCCAGGCGGAGCCAAAATTAGTTAGCGACGCCTAGCCAAATGTCTTCGTGAATAAATAACTGCACTTTCATTTTAACACCACATTTTAGACCTTTTACTTCTATTGCCTTTATAATTTTAGTATCATTGTTCATCTTTTATGTGGGAGTATAAAATACGTTATGGTTACTTATTCCTGAGTAAAGAATAAAAATGGGACAGCATACTCTAATTACATGACTTCTGAATGATATTGAGTGGCATTCTAATTATATTACCTACCCTCTTTGTCTTCCGGCCTATCATTGTTAAGGCAGTAATTAACAACCAGAATACATAACGGCCTACTTATTAAACGTTCTGAATCCCACTTCATTTACACAAATAAACAAGTTTTAATCGATACTATAATTCATGTGTAATAACAAAGCAGCGGGCAGCGCGGACGAGCGGCACTCTCGGGTCCCCAAAGATAATTTTCATAATAAAACATCCCTTTTCTCAGGCACTTTGCTGTAAATCAAGTTTTCCGGCCACCCTTTCAATTTCCTGACCGCAACACAGTTCCGTTCAAACGAGATTTTCATTAGACGTTCAAATACCCTGCGTTTGGAGAGATAATATTTTTACAAGACGATTAAGAATTTTCTGAGACTCGTCCCTCTGCGCTTCTAATTTGTCTTGGCTCGGAGCAGGTAATTTAAAAACATTTACTTATAATTAAGTGTCCCAATCCAAAAAAATGTCTAAAGAACTTGAACATGACACGTAGGTACATCTGCACGCAAGCTTTTTAAAAGACCTCATTACATTTAGAGCGTGACTCCTGAAAAAGAGATAAAAATTAATACGCACTTAATAATTATAAAGCTAAGCCCGGTAACTCCGATGAAAGCATTAGCAGCTATTAATTTCTAAGTTAAATGCGAGGGTAACTCACAAACGTTAACACACGGTCAGCTGGGAATCGAGTCTAAATTAACATAACTTACTTGAAACATGAACAGATAAACTCATTAATGTTACGCTTAATTTCAGCCACTTTTCCGAGAGTTTCCCATTAAATTGCCGCAATTCGTCTTGCAATGTTTGGGAAACATTAATGAATAAATTGACCTGATTTGTGTGTGAGCGATCGTTAGAAAACATAATAAGAATTTAAATTTTAAATGAACGCTTTGCAGTACAGATGGAGAATAAAATTTGTGAATGTCGGGGCTGGGCGTTATCAAAGGCTATGCAGGCCCGTGTGTTCCTCGGGGATTCCATTATTCGAAATTAAGAATTGTTTGTTTTTATTATTTTTTAAACAACACTTTTATGCAAATGTTTCCGAGTATTTCCTAGTGATACTCAGAAGGTAAATAACAATTGTCGCGTTTTATTTACAAAGTAAATGGTAGTTAAACCTCTTTAGTCGTAGAATAACGGTAAGTGGGAGTGAAAATCTTGGCTGGCTTTTCTCTCAAATTGGTAATTGAATTGAGAAGAGTGATGATTTCAATAATTTTGACAAACACCGTCGAGTTTCGCTGAATCTTGATGATGCTTTCCGGCTTGTTGAACTTTCTCGATGTGCTGATCCGTTAGAACACATTGTTAGGCCAAATTAATGGAAAATCGAAAGGCAAACACGAACGATTCTTTGTAATGGAATGTAAATATTTCCTGCATAATTTTAATAATGAGATTATTTTGTAACTGAATTTGTACGACTGAATATGTAACAGTACATTATGATACGAGTATGCTATGTTGGTCATTACACTCGAGGCGGTCAGAACAGGAGGTCATTATTCGATTCGATAAGGGTGCCGAGTATGTAATGAAGTAATGATCAATGCACACGTGTTTCATACGACGTTTTTGAACACACTAGCTAGGCAAAAAATTAAATAAAGTTTCATATACTAATTACTTATCTAAAAAAAAATATGGAATATGGTTCGCGGATTCCATTTATCGCGGTGTCTTTGCAGGTTGAAGGAGAGGCAAAGACACGAAGCCGTCAAACAGTCTAATAAGTATTAGAAGCATAAAAACTGAATATTTTGTATCTTATTTGGATGTAGAACCCAAAATAATGATATTTTTTTGACAAACAAACAATTTGGTAAAATATTATGTTAATTTATCATATTTTATTTATGTACACATTAGGCATAAAAAGGCATAAAGTTTCTTTGATGAGATTAAAAAAGCGTACATCTCCGACTAGTAAATAGTTATCTGTGGTGCTCATTACCGCACTAGTGCGGTAATATAAAGTTAAAAGCATACATGTTTAATACACTGCATTATGAACCTAAGAGCGGTTCAATAAGAACCACTTTACGAGCAAGTGTGTTCAAAAGGAACATTACCTACCTATTACAGTGACTTATTCAGTTCACTTAAAGAGAGTGTAAAACACCACTTTGAATGAACGCTACACAACATAGTAAATAAAATGTTCGACTCCGAATATACATTTTCAACAGTCGATTATAAATTTCCACGTTGATTGAAATACGGTGGAAATAGCGCAGTCGTGAAACTATGTCAATCGGGGATCGTTTAGTATCGGCCTATGCAAATGTATACTCATGCGGGCTTGTAACGAATTTCATCATTCTTTGGCAATATTTTATGAAATATGTAGTATGGGCAACTGTTTAAAATATAAATATCGTGTTTTTATGTGTATTCGTTAATCATGACGTCACACATAAACGGACGCTCGCACTACACTCACAATTACAGTACAAACTAATCAATATACATATATTATAAAAGAAAGTGTACAATGTGCGTGCCGCTAAAACTCAGAAATGAGTCCCGGTACGATCAAGGGAGTTATAATTGTTGTGGTAGCCCTCTATCTGTCATCCATGAAGAAGGTTCCCCTTTTTACCTGAAGAGTATACTTTTGAAGATATAAGGGCTGGAAGTTTCGCCCTCTAGAACAGTCCAATACATTCGAGAGTATTCGAAAGCATTCCACAACATTCTAAAATGTTGTGGAATGTCATTGGTCATTGTGGAATATTCCAGAATACTCTTGAATGTTGTGGAATATTCTGGAACAACTCCCTGAGCGAAGCCGGGTACCCCAGCTAGTATGTTATAATACCTAATAAAGTACGTCACAACACTCACGTTGACACGATTTTTTAGTAATGCTCTACGTCTGAGGTCTGGCCCCTAAAATATGTACAAGCCCTGGCTTAGATTGGGAATCAGTTTCAGTACCTTTAGTAAAAATAAATAAATAGATACTGTATGTATGTATGTAACTAATTGTTGTGAGTGCTCTCATTTGTGATAAACTTATACTTTTTACTATGACATCCTTTTTTTTTTTTTGATGATGACATCCTGCGAGACGAAGAAAACCGAATCACCAATAGGTTGGTAATACTACTGATCGTCTTAAGTTTTTTTGTTTTATTTGTCTTCTTTCTTTACTTAGGTAACTAATAATTAATTACCAATTAGGTACCTGCATTGTGGTATGAAAAGGATATCCTCTTAAAATCGTAATTAATGTCTTACATTAATTAAAAAAATATAATTAGCTGCCAATGTTTTCTCTAATGAATAGGTTGCAGTAAGTATAGTCATTAGGTAAAACATGGGCAGCAAGTTAGTAACTTTTTAATTTATGTGGGTATGTATTTATGTAGATTAGCTAAAATTGTCTTTATTTAATTACAATTATCGTATTACCCAGTAACTGGGTTGTGAAGGTCAGATAGGCACTCCATGGAAAATACTGGTATTTGAGCGGTCCGGTTAGACTGGAAGCCGACCCCAACATGATGATGAATTACAAAATAACATAGAAGAATAGTAGGTAGTTTTTGATTTAGGTTATTGATAAAAAAATACATTTATTTTGTGTTTAGATTTTCAAACACGCGTTAAGTAGGTGCTTAAAGTATTATTGATATTTATTTTTGTTGCTCATAATTTTCATACGAATATTAAAATTCATTTAAGTATAGGTACCTGTATTTTTATTTAACGTTGTTTCGTAATCAAAACGAATGAGTGTTTACAATAAATTACCTGATAATTACTGTTATGTTTACAGAGATTTTAAATATAAAGTGAGCCATTTCTCTCAACTAGCACTTCCCCCGCGACTACGTCCGCGTAGATTTCGTACTTTCCCTAAATTTGCAAATTAGCTACCTCTTTTAACCCCGTTACGGAATGATTTTCGAAAAACCCTAATACAAGTTATTCCTTATTTTCGGTCTTAAATATAAATACTGAGTTTCGAGTTAATTGGACCACACGTTAAAATTCTTCCATACAAACTTTGACACCCCCCAATCCTCCTTTAGAGGGTAGTTTAGAAAAACAAAAATATACAAACATTATAATTTACTATGATAAGTAATCGTGCCAAGTTTCAAGTTTATTAACTCAAGGTGTACGGTTCGTACACTTACAGAGTTGCTGTTGTTGAGGTTGTTAAGTGCGTAGAGAATAGATCACTTAGTTCCCGTTAGGTTTATTACGTATAAATAGTGTTTACAAGTAAAACTTTTGACGATTCCTTTCTCTAATGTTAGTCACCGCGTAGCAGTAATCGCACTCACTGATTTATTGTAATGCATGTATATTTATAGTAGTAAAATGACGTCTGGTGCAAGCCACCGCGTCAGCAAAACATGTATAGTTTTAGACTGTACACAAGGAATAAGATTTTTCATGCAAAGAAAATTTCCCCTTTTCACCCCCTTCAATCAGTCAGTCAGGACAAGTAATTATATATGATATAGATTACTAGCTCTTCTCTTTTTCCCACGCGACTTCGTCCGCGTGGATTTCGTACTTTAGTACCCCCCCCCCCCCCCGTTAGGGGTATATTTTTAAAAAACCCTGATTCTTCCATACAAACTTTGACACACCCCAATTAGGGGACAGTTTAGAAAAACAAAAAAATGACAAACTTCATAATTTACTTAGATAATTAGTCGTGCCATGTTTCCAGCTTATTTCCCTTTTTTCACCCCGATAAAGGACGAATTTCCAAAAATCCTTCCTTAGTGGATGCTTACAACATAAAAAGCAACAACTGCTAGTTATAATAGCGTTATAGTTATCATCAAGTTTGTAGCCCCAGCGGTTTAGGCCCGGCATTGATGAATCAGTCAGGACAAGTAATTATATAAACGAGTATGTATAGTTATTTCCGGAAACAATTGAATATAGCCTATTCATCTAATTATTGTTCACGCTTATTTGATCACAATTAGGAGCATAAAGCGTCATTCAATAAATTAATAACGTATGGATGAACAATTCTATATAAGTAGATACTACATAATGCTGTCTGCATTATGTAGTATCTACATATATATGTAGACTTGCTTTTGCCCGCGGCTTCGCCCGCGTGGATGTCGGAAAATATTCCACGGGAACGTATTGCTGGACGATAAAAAAACGTGCAGTCGGGGGACGTCAGGAACGAAGTTTCTTCTCACGTAAGATTTAAAACAAAAACAAAATTTTCGCTGCCGCCATTTTGGATTTACATTTTGACCTCACTATCGGCTTTAGCACCCTCAAAAACAATGAAACCGACACCCATGATAAATAATTTGAAAATTTTCGCAGTCACCATCGCAACTATCGGCTTTAGCACCCTCGAAAGCTATGAAAACGACATCCATTCGCTGCCGCCATCTTGGATTTTCATTTTGAGCTCACTATCGGCTTTAGCACCCTCGAAAACTATGCTTACGACACCCATAACGAAAAATTTGAAAATTTTCGCAGCCGCCATCATCATCATACAAGTATGAACGCTTTTTCGTTTGTGACGATTTTTGCCAGTTTATACCTACCGCAAGCCGCGTAAAAGAACTTCGTCCGAAAAATCCTAAAACCTAACTATAGTAACGCAATATATAACGGAACGGAAAATTACCTATTTGCATGCAAAATTTGAAGGCAACTTTAAAGCGAAAATATAAATCCTCCTGAATCCCTAATCCCGTTGGAATTTCGAAAAAATAGTTACATAAATAATTACAGGTATGGAACTAAGTAAAGTTATTGTTCTCTGAATTACCAGTGCCTTTAGCGATAGCGTAAGTCGGGCTGAGCAGTGATGAGTTAGTAAAGATTTTTAACCCTCTATTGGGAATGATTTTTCAAAAATGCCAAAACACGTCATTCGGAATTTCTAAACAAAAAGCTTAATACCAATTACTTCCTTACAAACTTTCATCCCCTATTTCCCCCCCTTAGGGGATGATTTTCCAAAAACGCTGAAACACGTGGTTATTAGTTTTTAACCAGAATGCTAAATATCAATTTTCATGGTTTAAACAACAAAAATGACGATTTTCCATACAAATTTCATCCCCTATTTTACTCCCTTAGGGGTCGAATTTCAAAAAATTCTTCCTTATTCCTTGTTTATATTATAAAGGGTACCTTTGTGCAAAATTTCAGCTTGAATCAATCAGTCAGTCAGTCAGGACTTTTTTTTAATATAAATAGATTGCAAACTAGTAATGTCTAAACCGGTCTAGTTATTTAGGGCTTTTCCAGGAGTAAACTCCTTGTCTATGCTCAAAATATTTTTTTTCGGACATTGACCACTTTCATATTTAACTCCTGTCTAGTAGCAAAACAATAAACAGACGGAGAATAAGGTCTTATTTTTATAAGAGAAGTGGAGAATCCCATAATGTTCGTCTTAAATCATTATAAATTACAAAACTACGACCTAGAACCGCACCTAACTGAAGTAGGCACAAATCAAAAGGAAAACAAATGTCTTAGAATAATATGTTTTAGGAAAAAAAACAATCCTTGTCAGCTGGGCCTTCTCACGCCAGTTGTAAAAATTAATCGACTGCGAAGGGTCACTCGTGGCCCTCGAGGATGAACAGGAAACATGTTATTACTGGTAGAAATTATCCATCATGGATATCGTATGTGTAGGGCTTCTTAGTGGATAGTTCTTAGTAGATAATCGTCTCTTTAGTTTTCTGGTAGGTACTGCGAAATTGACAGACATCAACTCCTGACGTAATACGTCATGCAGGTGGTCACCGATGAGGTTGACCTATCAAATTAAATCCGCGGTTAGGGGTCTTGTAAATGAATGCACCAGATTGTTGTCTTAGAATAACTTGTTGGAGAGAGATTGTGAGGTGAACTAGGAGTACACGAGAGATTTGACAAATTCATTGTACCTACGAACGCTCTGTGAAGCAAAGCCAAGATGAAGAAAATGAACTCCCGAGTATTTATATGGCTTGGAGTTCTAATCTTACTTCCTACTAATTTTATAAACGTGAAAGTTTGTGAAGATGGATGGATGAATGGGTGTTTGTTACTCTTTCACGCAAAAACTACTGAATGGATTTAGATGAAATTTGGCACACAGATAGTTTGTGACCTGGATTAACATATACAATACTTTTTATCTCGATATACTTACGGGATCGAGACTTAGGCTGGTGAAGCCGCGGGGCACTGCTAGTTATTCATAGATGTATCGGCTGCAGCTTCGTCTCAGCAGCATATGACATAGTAAGTACTAGGTTAATACATCTATCACAGTTAATTAATATACAAGGATGACCTACAGCAATTCTAGCCTAATCCTTGGGGAAACATAATTATACACAACCTAGAAAACAGACATTCCCTAACAAAATTGTCGTGGACACAGCGGACTAGACCAATAAACTGCTAAGTGCGTAGTTCAAATAAAATAAATATTTACAATATTAGAACCCTATTTACCGAAAAACGTAGGCAATACTCCAAAATACCTGTGATATAAGGTAAATAACATGCGCAAATGCCAAATATTGGCAACCCAAATGAAATGAAGACCCCATAAAAACTGGCGCGAAACAATTGCTATTATTCTCCGTTATTACTGTTCAGGTGTGTTTCAGTGATATATCGGTCTATCGCAACGTTTTTGTGCTCCCACACTGTTATGCCAGACGTTTAGAATTTTAGATAAAGCATTGTCCCACTAAAAAGGTGATACGAGTCCATACTTTTTCATTAAATACGTAATTTGAAAATATTTACAGCAGACAGACTTTGGACTTTAGTCACTAGCCTAGAAGACTAGGTACGCTTGTACCGAACATGCACATTTATAAGATAACCTTGCTTGAAGAATATAACGTTTTGAATGTTGCGCGTTTAAAATCTATATTTACCGTTATCCATATACCTCTAGGTAAGTATATGGATTAAGTTAAATATAGGTTTTAAGTATAAGAGCTGTAATAACATTAGACACAGTCTTTTATTAACAGTATAAAAGCCACAATTCACTACTTTCTCACACATTTTTATGGGCGCACCTTTTCATAAAATAATATTATATTCTTTCTCCTCACAGGGATAAAGATGATCTTTTTCTATTAGCACTTGTAAATGTTCAAAGCAATATGTTGCGGTGAGAAAGTTGTAGAGTAGCCTCGGGGCGGATTACACGTCGCTGAGACACCGGTTTTTATTGCGTGTTGCTTATTGCCTTTCGAGTTACGAGAGGGACGTTTTTCACCTCCGCGTAGTGTTGATATAAAGTTGGCGGTCTCACGCACATTACGCGCAGCCGGCGTCCGCCAATACAATCAATTTATTGTATTGTTATAGATCTGGGGTCTGTCTTCGGAAACATATTGGGCCCGAACTGCGAGGGACAACGCTTAGTCACTCGATTCTATCTACTCGCGTGAAAGGTGTTTAACATAACTCATGTCGTATAGAACGATTTGTAGCTACGTTAGATCTTTTAGCGCGTGTTTGGAATTTTAAAATACGATGTAACAATAAAACATTTAAATAAATCAAAGTAGCTGTTATGAATTTATTATGACAAAAAGTTTGACTCGTCCGAAACATAACAACGTTTGAAATATTCACTAAAAATAAAATATTTTAGTAAAAACATGATGCTATCCGAGACCTACATGAAAATAGTTAATTATTTTATATGGTTACTACATGCATAGTTATTTGTGTGGAAATACTGGCAAAGCAAGAGCGCATGCAGTAGCTCAGAAGGCTTCCGGCTGCCGGAAGAGCATGATACATAGTGCTAAATCCGATTAATTTGCGACCTGTTAGTGGGACAATAACGTTTAAACACATTCCGTGCCGGCACTGTCTCTCCTTGTCACCTTGAACACTGACGCAATTAATTCACGTAACGTAAGCTCGAATCATAATTGAAAACAATGTTACTGTTAATAAGAGCCTATCAGGTTCAGTAATGGGATAACCTTACGCCGCTTTAGTTCTGAGCTCAAGAAAATCAGAGAGAACAAATTGTTGAGGTGATTAATAAATGTAAATGTCTTGGTTATGTATAGCTTTGTTAGGGGAAACTTTACGTATATATGTAAGATGTATATTGCTACAAACATGTGTAGAAGGTAATTGAATACGGAGGCAAACCACGGTCGACGTAAAGAAACAGTGCAAGTTCCGGGAAAGTTGTAACTAAAACATAAACAATGTAAATGAAAACTCACAGAGTTGTACAGTGAAGTATCGTCTTCGTATTTGTTTGTATCTTATAAATTATTATAAATAATTATTGTTTATAATAATAATCTGGTTACATGGCACGGATCGGCAAACGTAAGGTAGAACGCCCTCAGACTCGGTGGAGCGCCGATCTTCGCAGGGTGGCTGGTAGCAGCTGTATGAGAGTTGCCGAGAATCGAGCTGAATGGCATGTAATTGGAGAGGCCTATGTCCAGCAGTGAACTCCTGTACGCTAATGATAATAGTTATATAGCTGCCGAAACTTTTCATACGTGATTATTGGTAATATACGAGTAAATACCAAAGACGACAGAAAAAGCTTCCAAAACAGAAGAGTTGGTAATACGTGACAAAATTACTTATTATGATTGTAGAACGTGCTTATGTACTGTGTGATATCAAATTAACCTAAGTAAACCAAAGTGTTCAATCCATTTCCTCAAAATCACCGGCGAACTAAAAACAACATACCCTAAAGTTTATTTGAAACATTTCAACTCACAGAACAACATTTAATCCCAATTCCCACTCCCCATGCAAATTAACATGAAAAGCTTTTCAAATGGCGAAAAGCAAAACTTTTGTTTGGTGTTTTCACCGTTTAAGTTGAATCGTTCACGTGTGAATTTCTAGCCGATGGGGAGGTAAGGCCCGGGCAGATAGGCGGCTGACTGCAGCCTGCCGTAAGTACCGCACACACAACCGGTATGACCACTGCTTACCGCAGTTTTACTACATACAAAAACTATGGTTTGGACATGTTGTTTGTTTCGATGAAAGGTTATTTTTTCCCTGCTCTTTTTTATTCTACACAAACACGGACGTGATTGGTGTTTAGCGCTAAATCATGTTTTGCGTGACAATAGAAGATAATTGGAAAACGGTGTGAAAAAGATTTAAATTCTAAAAACGAGTAGATAGCAAAATGCTGGTTCATTTTACGAAAGGTTTTTAACTGTCTGGCTGGCGGGCGCATTAATTACCTAGACTTCAATAAAATACCATTTTCTATCAATAGAAATCCTTACGCGCAAATGCTCTGAACTTTTTACAAAATTGATCGATAGTTCTGTAGGTACTGTTGAGATAAAACAACGTTCAGCAAGTCTCTCAGCAAAAAAAAAAAAAGTTAACTAATGCAGTTCGCCCTCTGACAATGGTTTACGTCGAGTTGAAGCCGCGTTGACGTAGCGTCAGAGTCGCGTAACCATGTTTCTACCGAAACAATCGTCGCATTGGCGCAGCGAATACGCCCGATAAACACCTATTTTCTCAAATAATTATGCTTGGAAATTCGAGCATTATTTTGACAACCCTCTTCGAGATGAATCGAAAATGCTGTACTGGTCAAATACATGCGAGCAGGATGCTGGCAATGTTTGTATGAAAATCCATAGGGTCGTGTTTAGCGGCCGAATAAATTACTATGAAAACTCGTGTAATTGAAAAATTGGACTAACTTTTTACTTCTCACACAATGCAACCAAGGAGGTAACATAAATCAAAATCAAAAGTCATTTATTCAAACATAACATATCACTTGCAAATAGAGCTGTTTAAAGTAAAAAAGAAACAATATAGTTCATTACTGCAGCGGCCGACAACAGAGGCAAAGATTTTATTTAAATCTCGAAGTGACAACAAACAGAATTGTTTAAAGTAAAAAATAAACAAATGACTCACGCACGTATGGACTCGCGGAGGACTCATGTGTGCCTCAGCTTCACCTCGGCCCACATTTTCACGTTCGTCCATTAATACCTGATTGCGGCCAAGGCTTTGTATAGAACTTTTCTCAAATAATGCGCGGAAATTCAACAATGATTTATAAATTCCAGAATCAATGACAAACAACAATATTTTTTCACGCACCAATATGTTCATTTGTTTCTTTTCTACTTTTTGCTAAGCCAGTTCGAGATTTAAATAAAATCTTTGATAAAGTTATATCCTTTATTGCCATGTGTCGAAGTAAAAAAGTTCGTTCCATTTTTTAATTAGGTACATGACAGATAAGAGTTTTCATAGTAATTTATTCGGCCGTTAAACACGACAGTTATGGATTATCATAGTAACATTGCCGGCCGCTGCTACTCGCATGTATTTGATCAGTACAGCATTTAATTAATGCTCGAATTTCCAAGCATGTTTGAGAAAATGATCATATTGGCGCGTGAAAAATGATCGTTGTTCGTCATTGATTAATTTACCTAGTTTGAATCTCCACGCATTATTTGAGAAAAGTACTATACAAGCCTTGGCCGCAACCAGACATTGATGGACTCACATTTTCACGTTCGTCCACCAATGCCCCTTTTGCAGGCCGCGGCAGTAATATACTATTTCAGGCTAACTTACATTATGCAAGTTTATATTTATGGTCTAAACATTGAAACGAACGAGTGAACGTGTCAAATCTCTTAGATCACTCACACAAGAACGCTATTAGCACAGCTGCTCGCAGTAAATAACCTACTTACTACATTGTGGCCATAAGAGGCTTAAGAAGGACTAAGACGAACTATGTAGAGTCAGCTATTATATTACTAGCTAGTACAGTATAACACTACAACATATAGTAGCACACTTGGCTTCGCCCACGTTTTGGCAAGTAATCAAAATATTTGGACTGGTAACTAAGTTACTTCCATTTAGGTATCAGCTTGTTTGAACAATATTGCCATTCATAATGTTTCAATATTGCCATCATACTGATGATGTCTTGGTACGAAGAAGCTTGGCGAGAGATTGGTTTAAAGGAAAAAAGATGATGCCGGTTTCATTTACAAATTCCTTGGCAACACAAACAGAGAATCTTTTCTTTTTCTTCACCCATCATCAAGAAAACTCTGCCACGCCTACTATCTTAACAGTGATTTTTCTACTTCAGGCAAACATTAATTATGTAGCCTGAAATGTATTTCAAATCACGCTCCAGTAGTCCAGTCCTGTGCGGTATAGTGCAATTGAATGCAGAATAGAGACTTCAGTGCCCAAAATACATTGAGTATATAGTTCGTTGAACTAGCGAACAACAAAGCACTGCCACCCAACCGAAATGATTCAGAGCCAAAGTGAAATCGAACTGTGCGCAATAAGTAATTACAAGAATGGGGTGCAAATAGGTAAGCATTTTGTACAAAAAATTGGGGCGATATAGCTAAGAAATGCCTTTGACTGATTTTGAACATTGAGATGTTGATGTTGGTGAACTTTGATGTCGTCTTAAATCGATTAGACCGCTCGAGACTCGAGTAGCTAGATCCATCAAGCATTTATTAATTTTTATTTTTTTATTTGAGATAGGTTTGCTCTTGACTCTAGTCTAGGTCAGAGATGACAGAGACAAAGTCGACGATGGAACGAGCTTACCCAGAAGAAGCCTGTTCACTCTCATTTTGAAGAGATCGGGGTTTTATGCGTTCGGAAACACAGACGCAGGCAGACAGTTCCACTCCTTTGCTGTGCGCATCACAAAAGACATTTGGAAACGCTTAGTGCGAATTGGTGAGATAGCAGCTAGGTAAGGATGGTAACTTGCAGTGCGTCTAGATGTCCGCTGATAGAAGGGGGCCGGCGGAATGAGGTCGTGGAGTTCTTGAGCACACTCCCCGAAGTATAATCTGTAGAAGACCGACAAGCAGGCAACCTTGCAGCGATGAGCCAAGCTGTGAAGCTTGGCATCCACCAGTCTTACGTCGCCAATAAGCCTCTTAGCTCTGCGTTCCACCGAGTCAAGCGCGGCAAGTTGGTATTTGGCCGAGCCATCCCAAAGGTGGCTGCAATACTCCATACAGGATCGGTCTTGCGCTTTGTAGAGAATTAAAAGCTGTCCAGGCGTAAAGTATCGCTTCACCCTATTTAGGATGCCCAGTTTCTTGGCCGCAGTTTGGGCTTTGTACTTTGTAATTGCGGCTCAAATACGACTATCACACGCTGTATGTACCTACTAATCTCAAACATATCCCATATAGTCGAGTACCTATTTAACTCATTGGACATCCAAAGGGGAACGGCCTAACCGCTTCGCTTAGCGCTCGGATTGGCAATCGCAGACCACAGCACAACACTGCTGCCTCATCCACGTAACGTACTCTCTTAGAAGCCATTTACGACCCCCATATATGTAGGACAGGACTATGTGATGCTAAAGTCAGCTGAAACTATTCATCTGAGAATTAACGCTCTATTTCTTCTTAGAGAGGTACTACATAACAATAAGAGTATTAATTGATAATTCGTAGCATACGTTCGGGAATACAACTGAGCCAATGAAAAAACAATTAGAACTACCTAAATGCATTTAGTTTGAATTGAATGCAACATTGTACTTTTTCGGGTAGTATTTTTAATAAAACGCATGGAGCTAGAAACATTGAAATGCTACACTTATTTTCTCGCTATACTAGGTTAGAATTTTAGTATTCTGCTATATAGTATGTTGTCTAAACCGAAGCCCACAAACACAAGCAAAAGTCCTTTTACCTCAACTTAAAACTGAACTTTAACACTTCACAACCCATTTAAAACCGACGTTAGTGTAGGTCGGTACATTTACCCCTAACTCTGCATCAGCTAACACCTTGCCGGGCAAAAAGGAGCAAGACCCAATAACAACGTACGGTAACAAGGTGAGTGCCGTACTTCTCACTGTTTTATTTGCTTGTCTGACTTTTAGAGTACTCTGTTTTACCTGTGTTATCCTCAGGATTAATATTAGGGTCCTGTTTAGGTAACGACAGCTAGACTGCCTGTCGTTCGACGACGTGCTTCAAGTAACATTACGTATGTTTACTGTGTTTTTTTTTAATTTTAGGAACTCCGATGTAAAATCATGAACCTGTTGTGCAAAATATTTCTGTAAATTTCTACGAGTTCTTTCAGTTTCCCGTGTCATTTTTGTTTCGTGGAAGGAAACCTTTGAAATTTCCTGAACTCCTTGGGTTAAGATACGCGTGTTTTTTTACCTAAATATACCCTCTTGATATTTCTCGTCAAAAATTCAGTAAACATACAATGTTTTAGGTTTTATAACTTTTCACCATAAAATATGTACCTACGCCAGTTTCATGCTTTTAAAACACAGGAAAAAAAAAGACAATCCTCGATATAAAAACTTTCCGCGAACGCGGAATATTATCCGATACCTACGCAAACGTTTAATATCAATCACAGCATAACCCGCTTTCGCACGAATCGCAGATAAAACGAAGTTTCCCTTTGCATATACAGAATACATACATACGTATAAATGTATGATGAATGGGTATCGACAGGTTTATTCATACGAGTCAACACGTATGTAGCTTTAATAAATAATGGTGTGCTCCAACTATCAATCATTCGGTGAAGGTGTTAGCTAATTACCTACGTACCTACGTTAAAAGCGGTTGTGTCTATAACAACCGCGGGATGGGAGATGAACGACTGAACATCAATCAATGTTACTAACACATTTACCTACACAGACCTTTATTGTCGTAGTATTGCGAACGAGAAAATAAGCTATCGATCTAGTGCCGTAGCCCGCAGTAGGTAACGATGCAGGTTTTAAAACTGGAAGCATTTTGTAAAACGGTTTTAGATCTCATAGAATATTGCGTCTAGGCAGTTTGATCAATGGACACTTTTTGTGTTTACCATCCCGCTCTTAGTGTCTCCGCATCATCAAAAACTGTCACCAGTACCAATTGGATATCCATTCCATTAACGGCTGCGACTTACGAATTGTAGCCCGTAGGTTCGAACCTAGGCAGGCACTTTACTTTGTGTAAATAATTTCATCACCACTGCTCTCAAAACGGTGAAGGAAAACATCGTGAGCAAACCGGCATGTCTTAGAACCAAAAAACGCACTGGGCCCGCGTGGTGGGTTACGGTCCACTCCCTGTCACCGAGAGGAGACCTGTGTCCCAACAGTGGGAACAATATAGGCTGATTATGCTATCCATTCCATACTTAAACTATTATAAATGTGAAAGTAACTCTATCTGTCTGTCTGTCACTTTTTCACGCCTTAACGGATGAACGGATTTGGATGATATTTGGTACACGGATAGACCATGACCAGGGCTAGGACATGTACTTTTAGTCCCGATAGTACTTCTCGTGGGATAATTCCCGAACAACACGCAGGCAACATCAAGTGGTATTTTTAATACGTTTTCTATGAAATCGTCTAACTCTCGGTGCTCGGGTCGCTGTTTCAGCGCGTAAGCTCTAGAGCAGTGGCTGAGTGACCACGTTTAATCGGCGGCACGCGCACTCCATCACAGTTTGTAGACCACTTTGTTTCTGAGGCAGAACGCATAAACAGCCGCGATCACCAGTGGGGTTATTTGCGAGGATACATTTCGATCACATTGATGACAGCGTTTGAATGGGTTCCACAGAGTATACAGAAGTTTATGGAGGAAAACGTTCATAAACAATAACACATCCACATACATACTTATAACTTCCCTCCCGGAAAAAAAGCGCGGGAAACTTCGAACTTGGCGGACGCGTCCTATTTGAGATAAAATTTTAAATTTAAAAATCCTGTAATATAAGATCAGTAGTCGTAGTTTTAGTGTTCTATTTTCTTTTATTTGTAATTTAATTTAAGTTTTTGTATATTTTCTTCGGTAATGAATGACCCGCCTGATCCGGGGGACTTTGTTCCCCCGGCAGGCACTTTTGTTACTGTATCCAACGAATTGGGCGTGGATATCGATGGGTCGTCTTCGGCTCGACATCTGAAGAGAAGCAGTGCTTGCATATTTGCAAGCACTGCAATAAGCGCCACCGTAGCCGCAAAAATCACGGTTCCGTACTTTGGGTTGTGGTTGCACAGACTCGACTACACTAGTTACTGCATCAGATCTAACTCCTAACGTTACAAACGAAATGCCTATCATCAATACTCCTGATAATCCTGCTCCGTCCTTAGTTGATAGGTCGAAAAACCTACGACAAAACGGACAGTGCGCGTTTTGTCACTCATTTACAAAAAAATATAACTTCACCAGACGATGGAACGACACTGCACTCAATCACATTTCAGAAGTTCGTAAAACACAACGCCTTTCAAAACATAATTAACGGTAGCGTCAAAAAATCGGACGCAATAAAATCTCTCTATCTTTTTCAATTTCCTGGACGCAAATTCCTTTATTTATTTATATACATTTTATTGTACACCAGATTATACATTACATAAAGATAAATTATAAACTAAGAAATACCCAATTGGCGGCCTTATCGCATACTGCGATCTCTTCCAGGCCACCTTGGAATGGACAGTAATTTTCTGGACATTAAATGGGGTTGTTCTTGGTGCAAATAAAAAGTATATAAGTGCAAAATACTATAATAGATACACAGATACATACATATGCTATATAGTAGATAAATATGCTATATAATATATACATACTAAATATGTAAGCAACGAAAACAAAAGACGACTGTCAGCCAGCAACGAGAACAAAATCACAACAACAAGCAATGTTCTTTCACGAGTTGTTTAAACACAGGCAGCGATTGCGCGCGCTTTACTGGAACTGGTAATGCATTCCACAAACGAGCGGCCTGGACAGTAAAGGATTTGTCAAGGAAAGTTGTGGAATGCATTGGCATTTTAAGCTTCAAGTTATCTGATGACCTTAAAAATGTCGTGCGGGGGGTTGCAAAGAAACTTGAAGCGTTTCTTGAGATAGAGAGGGGTGGAAGGGGAAAAGAGCACGTTATACAAAAGGGATAGAATACGAGCATTCCAGCGAAGGTGAATTGACCACTTGAGCTTCACACGAAATTCGGAAACATGGTCATATTTGCACAAACCGTATATGAAACTTATACAAAAATTGTGAAGCCGCTCAAGTTTATCAAGCTGGTCTTGAGTAAGGTCTAAATAGCTGGCATTAGCATAATCAAGGATGGGTAGAAGAAGCGATTGTGCAAGCGCAATCTTGGTGGCAGTCGGCAGATAATTACGCAGTCTCTTTAAAGATTCAGCGGAAGCAAATAGCTTGCGGCTGACTTCCTGTAGCTGGGCAGTCCAAGAGAAGTTCTTGTTAATGAATATCCCCAAGTTTTTCACTTTCTCGCTGAAGGGAATAACTGAGTTGTCAAAAGAAACTTGGGGAAGAGTTGTCCAGTCGATTCTTGAGACAGTTCTAGAACTGCCCACCACCACAACCTGCGTCTTTATGGGGTTCACCATAAGTTCATACCTCTTGCTCCAGTCGCATATACGGGCCAGATCACGATTAATCATAAAGATAGCCCGTGACAGATTTCCAAGAGGAGCTCGAGAGTAAATTTGTAAATCATCTGCATAAAGATGGTAGGAAGAAATTAGTTCGTCGGAGATTGAGTTAATAAAAACTGCGAAAAGTATAAAGGATAGCACGCCACCCTGTGGTACACCGGCAGAAGCCTTTATTACACATAATAGTCTTACAACATATAATTATAAGGCTTTTATCCCAACTTTCAATGTTACTAGAATGGGTTTAGTGCGTGGTGTTCCTGCGGAATGGTCTCCGAAGGAAGTTATTGATAATATAACAGTACCAATTGGTTGCGGTCCAATTTTAAAAGTCAGACGTCTTAATTCTAAGACCATTGTTGATGGTACAACCATTTGGAAACCATCCCAATCCATAGATACATTTGATTGGCGAGTTTTTCCGAAAAGGATTTTCATGTGCACATGCATTACCATGCATTACCTGTAGATTTATATATTTTCCCTATCGTACAGTGTTTCAATTGCTGTCGTTATGGTCACACTAAAATTCAGTGCAGGTCCAAACCTCGTTGTTATAAATGTGGCCAAGGCCACACTGGGGACAGTTGTCAAAGAGAACAAGAAGTGCATCTTGCTGCCTTTGCTCTGGTTTTCACTATGCTACTAATAAGTCTTGCCCAGAATTTTCTAGACAAAAATTAATTAAAACATACATGGCACAAAGTTCAGTATCTTATGCTGATGCAGCATTAGTACATCCCCCAGTAACTAAATCATATGCTGATACACTTTTATCTTCTTCTTCCAAAAAATTGCAGATACTTCATCAGTCCCTTGACCTAATAGAATGCCTGCTTCAAGTAGCTATAAAAACATTGTCTTCCTCAAACACCTCCCAAATCTGAACTAGGATATATTATAGAGGCACACAATGCCATTATTAAAGATTACAACATTCCTCAATCATCAAACGGTTTTGCTTTTTCTAATAAACATAATAATGAAAAACTGCCTCGTTGGTCTAGTGGTCGCAAGCGCTACTGCTGAGCATGAGGTCCTGGGTTCGATTCCTAGGTCGGGCAAAGTGTTATTGGGTTTTTCTATCTGGAATTTCTCAGTAGCAGCCCGAAGTCTGAATTTGTGCCCGGTGGGTGTACTACTATAGGTACACCTCTGCCTAACCCTTCGGGGAAACAAGGCGTGATGTTATGTATTTTATGTATAATAATGAATAAAATGACACAATTTTTTCTATATACGATTTACTTTCTGCATTACATAATCTTCTCTCTCAGTTCAACATTTCACCGTCCAACATTGCCCCATCTTTCAATGTATCTCAATCCATTCATAATGGACAACACATCCAAAATAATTCAGTGGAACTGCCGCAGTCTAGTAAACAAAAAGAGTAATATTATGTCTTTTAACCAAATATGAGCCATTTTCTTTTGCCTTAGCAGTGACTTGGCTCAAATCTAATCATATTTTTAAAATTAATGGTTATTTTACCATTAGAGAGGGTACCTGATGGGTATGGTGGAGTAGCTATACTTATCAAGAGTTCTATCCCTTTCTCTATTATTACATTACCTCCTCATAGTGAGGAAATTTCAATTGTAGCTATTAAAGTGCATCATACTTGTCTTGTTTCTATTTACATTCCTCACCCTTCTTCTTCTGTTCTTCAAGAGATGAATAATCTCTTTTCTTGTCTTCCAAAGCCATTCATAATATTGGGGGACTTTAATTGCCATCACCAATCATGGGGTTGCTCAACTTCTAATTGTTATGGAATTACTAGATATAATAGACTAACATAACTTATGCATATTGAATTCAGGAGCTGCCACACGTCATCCAGATCCCAATCAGTATCAAAGTGCAATCGACCTTTCTATCAGTTCTCCAAACTTAGCCTCTTCTTTAACTTGGCATACTCTAACCTCTACATATGGTAGTGATCTTTTCCAATAGTTATTTCTTATCCTCTTTCTAAACCAAATGCGTCATTAAGGAGATCAAACTTAAAACATAAATTACCTAATAGAAATAATAATGACTGGGACAAATTTGGAAACATTGTTGACAGAAATCTTTGCTCCTTGCCAGCTATTTCTGATGGCAATGAAAATAGCTGTGCTGAATCTTTAGCACTCATATTAATTGCAGCTGCAGATAAAGTTTTTCCTGTAAAAAATAACAATATTAGTACAATATCCTCGCCTCCGTGGTGGGACTCTGAGTGCACAGAATTGATTAACAAACGTAAAGAGGCTGAACACAATTATAACCTTGAAATGTCTGATAATAATTTTGAAATCGTTACTAACTTAATTAATGAAACTTATAAACTTTTTGCGAAGAAAAAATTTGAATCTTGGTGTAACTTTTGCTCATCAATTTCACCGAATACTCACCCTACGATTGTCTGGCGCAATATTCGTAGATTTAGGTCCATAATAACCCTTCTCCTATTTCTGATTCTTTAGCCAGTGAATTTTTAGATAAATTAGCTCCACCATGGGTTCCGGAGTAGGTTATTAGCCATAACCTGTCTCTCGTATTCAATAACTAAGCGACGCTAGATCTTCCATTCACTCTCACTGAATTAAAGGGTGTTATTCATTAAATTAAGGATTCTGTACCAGGCATTAATGGCATCCCGTATTCCTTTTTTGCTACCTTAAATGATGACGTCCTCAATTATTATTTAGAACTTATTAATTCTATCATGAATACAAGAAATATCCCTGTTGAATGGAAACGTCAAATGGTGTTGCCATTTCTTAAACCAAATAAAACTCCATCTGATGCTTCTTCTTTCCGTCCCGTAGTTTTGTTTTCATCACAATATGGCCTTAGAAAAGGTAAAAGTACAACTGACTGTTTAAGTATTTTAACATCCGTTATTCGGTTATCCTTCTCTACTAACCATTCCACCGTTGCAGTTTTTCTTGATATTAATGCAGCTTATGATAATATCATTTTTTCATTTATTTATAGTTAATTAAAACGGTACAAGATCAATTAAATTAATTAACATAGAAACATCAAAATACGATTAATATTAACAATTTTGTTGTATGTACATAATTTAATTAAAACTAACATGGAACAGTGGACTCCCTTGCATATTTTCTCTCACAGAACACCAGACATATACGCATAATTTTACTCCATTCATCCGCAAACACATCACATTCAGGGTTGGCAGTCAGAAGGGCGTTGAGCATCTTCAAAGTACGATACGACGGGGATTCAGCTCTGGCGACAGTTTTGGATAACGGTTGTGAAAACAAATTGTGCCGACGGCTCGGCCGGTGTCCGATGTATTTATCGGGCACAAAAAGTCGACAGGAAAGGCCATGGAGCTCTGAGCAGTCAATACATCCCCGTAAGGTTTTACAGGCTACCGCTGTATTGCTAATGGCTAATGTTGTATTATCAGTTTTACAAAATAAATTACAAACCTCACAAGTTCCTGTGAATTTGTCGAATTTCATTATTAAAATCCTGACTGAACGCTCTGTTATCATGATAACTAACACCCCGTCGCATCGCATCGCCCGTGCTGTTACTTCGTTTTAGCTTAGCTAGCGCTCGTTCTTACTTTTTTCCGTTTTGCTCGGCTTCTAAGGGTCCTAGCGTAATGTAACATACTTAAAGCCTTCCTCAAGAATTGGACCATAAAATGCAAAAAGAATTTTTCAAATCCGACTGGAAGTGACAGAGATTAGCACGATCAAACAGTCAATAAAAAATAAAATGTGTCGGTAACTAATAGACCAAGCGCATTTTTCTTACTTTAAGCATTTTTATACCCGTCGTAATTTCTAAACTTAACGGCGGATTCGAATTATTTAAAAAGGAATTTACATGTACTTAATCAACCTTGATTATGAAACTATTTATTTGGAGAAGGATTAATACCATGTTTATGAAAACACCTTCACAAATAAAGCATTATTTTATAACAAATTTGATTACCATTCAAAAAGCTATAGTGAGCTAACCTTAAAAGATACACATAAATATGCCTTCGCGGACTTTTTTTTAGATTTTTTTAAGAGGAACATTTCCGTCATAATACATGATTTTTGCGTAATTTTAACCGTTTACGCAGCACACGCAACGGAAAAAAAGGAATAAATTTTCCCCGTTTTAGCAACATATTTCATTGATGCTCCGCTCCTATTAGTCGTAGCGTGATGTTATATAGCCTATAGCCTTCCTCGATAAATGGGCTAGCAAACACTAAAATAATTTTTCAATTCGAATCAGTAGTTCCTGAGATTAGCGCGTTCAACCAAACAAACAAACTCTTCAGCTTTATAATATAAGTATAGATTTCTTGTTCCCCTGACCCACCCCGTCGCATCGCATCGCCTGCCCGCGCTGTTACTTCGTTTTCGCTCGTTCTTCCTTTTTTTTTGTTTTTGCTCGGCTTCTGAGGGTCCTAGCGTAATGTTACATATCCTATAGTCTTCCTCAAGAATTGGGCTATAAAATGCAAAAAGAATTTTTCAAATCTGACTGGTAGTGATAGAGATTAGCGCGTTCAAACAATCAATAAAAAATAAAATGTCAAGGTAACTAATAGATTAAGCGCATTTTTCTTACTTTATGCATTTTTATACCCGTCGTAATTTTTAAACGAAAGGTCCGATTAGAATAATTTAAAAAGGTATTTACATGTACTTAATCTATCTTGATTATGAAACTATTTATTTGGGTAAGGATTAATACCATGTTTATGAAAACACCTTCGCAAGTAATGCATTGTTTTATAACAAATTTGATCACCATTAAAAATGTTATAGTGAGCCAACCTTAAAAGATAGACATATGCTATCGCGGACTTTTTTTTTAGAACTTTTTAAGAGGAATAATCCCATCATACATGATTTTTGCGTAACTTTAACCGTTTACGCAGCGCACACAACGAAAACTCGCAAAAGGAATAAATTTTCCCCGTTTTTGAAACATTTTTGTTGTAGCGTGATGTTATATAGCCTATAGCCTTCCTCGATAAAAGAACTATCCAACACTGAAAGAATTTTTCAATTCGAACTAGAAGTTCCTGAGATTAGCGCGTTCAACCAAACAAACAAACAAATTCTTCCTCTTTATAATATTAGTATAGATAGGAGATCACGAGGTAATCTTGTATGGAGAGGTCTTCCACAGGGATCTGTGCTCAGTCCCATTCTATACAATATTTACACTTTTGATTTAACTAACCATGTTAAGGTTCTTCAGTATGCCGATGATTTATTATTATATTCTTCAAGCCACTCTGTCGAACAAGTTAGCTATGCTATCAATTCTGCTTTATCTACTTTGGAGTCATGGTTACATCTAAATGGTTTGGATTTTTCCACGTCTAAAACACGCGACTGTTTTATTCACCTGGAAGAGAAATATTCCTGTATTAAACCTCTTTTATAAGGAAATTCCTATTCCAGTTAAAGATAAATTCAGGTATCTAGGTATAATACTTGACTGTAAATTAAGTAGTGTTCCTCATTGCGATTACATTGTTAACAAATGTGAAAATCACCTAAACATGCTCACATACCTCTCTGGTGTATGGCGGGGTGCACATCCATTTTCTTTGAAACTTATTTACAACGCAATCATCAAAAGCACTCTGGATGATGGATTGTTCGTTCTAGAACCTGGTAGTGTTATGGCTTTCAAAATTGGATCGCATCCAGTCTAAAGCATTATGCATTATTTCGGGTGACATGAAGTCTAGTCCCATTAATACACTCCAAGTTGAAAGCGAGGAAGCTCCTTTATATCTTAGAAGACAATTTCTATCTGACAAATATTTGTTCCGGATTCTTCAGTTCTCAACTCATCCTCTCTTTCCTAAACTGGAATATTTAATGTTACAGATTGAATCTTCAGATTTCTGGTCCCATAAACGTGCTCCTAGTTTAGTCGTAAGCTATAAAAAAATCCTTTCACTTTCTTCTCATATTCACCGTTCCAATAAACTTCCCCTATTTAGCAGTAGTTATGAGAGTTTACAATTCAGCCCCACCATTAAATACTGTGTTAGTAAATCAGATCCCGATTGTCATTTAAGTTTTAATCATTTTCTGTCTGAACACTTAGATTACCACCATATATTTACGGATGCTGCCAAGCGTTATCCAACGGGTTGTGTTGGCATAGGTACTTACCATTCTCAATACAAGATTGTACAAAAAATAAAACTGCCTCCGGAGACTTCCGTCTTGACGGGGGAATGTTTCGGCATTTTAAAAGCCATAAAATACACTCGTGTTTTAAAGCTCAAAAAACTATTATTTTTATTGTATATTAAGTTATTATTTTTCGTCATTGTAATTAGCTCATTATTCACTATGGTGTCATCACATTCGTAAATAAATATACTGATCCTATATCGTCCTATTCTAAATCCCGTTTTAATTAATCTTTTTAATATTTCCGTTTCCCAACCGTTGTTTCTTCATCTAAACGTGACACTGGCTAAATGCACTAACCGTGCGAAGCCAAAAAAAAAACACTCCCCTCCCTCTGCGGCTGTCGAAAAAACGTGGCTACGTGACTTAATTTACATTACATATTTACAAAAAAAGCTTCACGGTTTCGTAACTTTATCATGCAAACAAGGAAGTGATTTCGCATTGTGCCTACCACCCGAAAAAATATACCAACATTTTTGTAAATCACCACGAATTCCTGTTACGCAGATATCCATCTTTACCGGCGTACAATTTAAAACGTCTCTACAGATTAACAGGATTGTTACACATGACGAACAAAATATCGAATATTTTACAAAAATACGCTTAATGGTTCGACAAACAAGCGTATTCGGAGTACAGAAACAGGCTTTGCTGATTGCGAATTGTGCTTACTGTCGAATACAAATTGTAAGCGTGTTTCCTTCAAGTTAATTCACCAAAGAAGAATAAATTGACCTTAAGTAGACTTTTTTTTCTCGTAAATTTTTAAGCTTTTCGTTTTTTAAATATTCAGATATTTAGATGAGAAGCTTCAATGCGGAAAATGTAGGCTAAAATTAACCTATTTCTAGACGGCCTAACTGTTTTAGAGTTGCTTTTTGTACTGTCTTCTTTTCGAATCGATAGTTCTACTATTATAATTAATTGTTATAACTGGCTAATTAGGTAATACCTCGACGTGTAATTAAGCCATACATTTTATAGCCTGGCTTAAGAATGTATTATTATCTTATATTTAATTAAAAGCCAAAACGTTGTGACAATTAGTCTTATTCTGTCGTATTATTTTGCTCAAGTCAATACCGTGAACCCTTGTAAAATGGGGTCATTGTTCTGTAAATCTTCAAAAAACGAAGAACTTTTAACAAATGTTTTTGTGAGTCCCTAGGGAGACGAAGCGCTTAAAGTGAAATACTTATAATTTGCTGCTGAGAAAATAATTATGCCGGCGTGCGTGTATGACCACATGTATGAACGCAAACGAGGCAAAATGAGTATATAAGGATCGTAGCAGGTGGCATTCTGTAGTTTCTGCCAACCCCCATGGGAAGAAGGCGTGAGTTTATGTATATGTATGTAAAATAATTATTTTGAACTTTCTTAAAAATCTGAATTCTTTTTTTCGGATTGATAAGCAATTTGTTTGTAGAATGAAGGATTTATTTAGATATTATGAAAAACTTGACTTGCAATATGCAATTACAGATTGTCTTCTCGAAAAAAGAATAAGACCTGCAATAAGTGTCCACCACTCAATTTGTTCTAGACCCTTATAATACTAATTCTTTCGAAAAACCGACCTGGCACCTATAACTACTCGACAGCTGCTGTAATGCCATCATGATTCCAGTGTGCGAGAGAGACCTAGCTATCATCATCTGCCTAGCCTTTTCCCAACTATGTTGGGGTCGGCTTCCAGTCTAACCGAATGTAACTTAAATACTTCAACCGAGAGAGACCTAGCGATACATGACCGATAACACCATCCCTTTTTCGGACTGGAATCATGATGGCATTAATACTTCATAATACAATATACACACAATGTACAAGTTCTGAAAATGTTTTACTCATCATCATCTGCCTAGCCTTTTCCCAACTATGTTGGGGTCGGCTTCCAGTCTAACCGGATGCAGCTGAATACCACTATTTTACACGGAGCGACTGCCTATCTGACCTCCACAACCCAGTAACTGGCTACGATACCCCTTGGTAAGACTGGAAATGTTTTACTAAATTGATTTAATTCATACTGAAATATGAAGGTTCAGACAATATTAATAAGATTCTATCGAATGATAATTGACACCTCAATGTGATCAAATTGAGCGTGAAAGTGAAAGTGATTGAATAAAAAAATAATTGACAAGTATTCATTTTTAGCCCTTTCACCAACTCACGAACACGTGACAAAATTTTTCGGTCCATAAAACGGGTCCATGGAGATAAACAGAAGTACAGTCCTTTCACAGTTATATTTTACCTCTGACAGCAGCAACCCAATAGCAACCTTATCATGACGAAAATAAAGATCATTATGATTTTGACAGGCTTGTCAATGACCTCGACCCAACAGCAACCTTATTGCGAGGAGAATAAAGATCACTGTGATTTTGACAATGATGCATAATCAGAGGTAAAATAACTGTGAACGGAACTTTCTTCGAGGATTTCCCTAAAGATTCGAAAGGATACCTATTTACAGATTTTACTAATATTTATGAATGGGAAACGATATTCTAACACTTAAAACCTTATTTATACGGTGCGATTTAATTTCTTGTGGCATAATAACTTAAAGCAACAATAAAAGTTATTTGTTGCTTCAATTTTATTGTGTACCTTAGGCAATAACCTT
This sequence comes from Fissipunctia ypsillon, assembly GCA_947568875.1. Classification (NCBI taxonomy): domain Eukaryota; kingdom Metazoa; phylum Arthropoda; class Insecta; order Lepidoptera; family Noctuidae; genus Fissipunctia; species Fissipunctia ypsillon. The sequence goes on from OX387652.1 coordinate 13,902,198, forward strand.
GAATTGTGTAAATGGGGCTGAAAAATGTGGCATGTTCTATTGAGTAGAAATTCTTTTTTTCGAATTTGGGTAGACTGCGTATACAATCCCGCGTAGATCCCGGTAAAAATGGAAAATAGTTCAGAAACGGATACTATGCGATAAGCCTACGAGGCTGAAATGTGACTGGGCGGGTCACACCTATAGGATGCATCCAGACAGACGGGCCAGAATCGTCACACAGTGGGTGCCTGAAGTCGGGTGTCGTCACCGAGGCAAGCCTAAGAAACGCTGGCCTGACGATTTGGACTCGTTCCTAACCGATTGGACGGAGAAGAGAAGACACAGCATAAAGAAAATTGGAAAAATATGGAGGAGACCTTGCCCTTTTGTGACGGATACTATTTAGACTATTTTCAAATATATACAATACATGAATAAATGCAATAAATTTGTTCTTTCCGACTGCAATAAACTTGTTAACAATCACATTTTGTAATAGTTATTTCTGTATATATTTAAAAGCTGTTTGTTTTTAGGTTGCTCTGGTTTTTGAACAAATTTCAGTATTTTTAACGGTCATCCAGCAAACTAACTTATATTCAACTACTTTAAACTGTGCATTCACGATTGCGCCATTTAGCGTGGATCCAAACGACTAAATTCAAATGGAGCGATTGGACATCCAGAATTTTACATCACGCCAACTGACTTTAACATTCACGATCAAATTTCGGATGTATATCACGCCATTTGGCGCGACGGATTGACCGTGAATGCCCACCTTTATGAATACCTGCCCAAACCAATAAACAGACTCAAAATGATGCATTATTAAAATCTTAAACCAGCCAAAAGACTAGCCAAGTGCTATTGCACAGACCTAAAACAATCACTAACGAAACCAAAAACAACAAAATATACAAACCGAACCCCGACTTGGCCGCTCAGACGTCTACGATCAAAAAGTTCAAGTTTCGATCCAAAAATAATATTTAACCGTACAAAAAAAGGTCAGGTCGAGAATAAAGTCCGTTGCTTTCAGTTTACAAATCGACTTTTTGTAGTAATAGTGTGGTGTTAATGTGGTGTGCGGAAAGCGGAAAAGTGCGAGCGTTAGAGGCGCGCCTGCCCGTTCAATATTCATGAGCCAACTTAAACGATAAGGCAATGAAGTAAGCGGCCGCAGTATTTGAGTTGGGGAAACTTGCCTCAACACTTTCAGAATAGGCGCAATGTGATTGTGATTTGTTATAAAAAGTCTAGGTAACTTTGTTTTAAATAGGTTACTCAAAAGGTTTCCAAATTGTGCAGAGCTTACTTAGTTTATCTCCTCGAATTACTTTTCTAATTAGAAACTCCAGTTTGGTTCTCCACTATTCTCTGCATCTTACGTTCTTGTTAAGACTGCTTAAAACTTCTTTGTTTCCTTTCAACCAATAGCAATGTTGTTGATAAGGAAGTAATTATGCTTAATTTCTCCAACAACCGCCGGTTTCAGAGCCCCCACTTAACTGCTACGTTCGAACCATTGAACTAGACGATTAAAATAACCGTTGCCGTAATGGTGTCTATATTTGCTTACTCTGTTGCAGTTGTAATTGAATACGTTAGGAATTAGGTAAATCTGCTCTTTTTCCTATCAAGAGAATGTAGAAATGGGAGGTAAATGTTTCGGTGATGTATGTTTCATTATGATTCAATATGTTCTGCAGGTAGAATAAATTATAATGCTTTTGGTCTTTCTTTTGGTTTATGTGTCTTTGCATAGGTATAGGTGTGGTCCGTGTGGACTTCAAACACAAGCTGGGTTTATAAGGAAAGCTAGAGAAACACAGCAGTAACTAAAGGCTAATTCTAACTCGGTCTGAAATGAAGAGTGCTGGACGTCTGCAATGAGACTGAATGCTTCGAGTTATGTCAAAGCTTCGAGCATTTGACAGGTGAATTCTTTAATTATTTTATGTCCACAATTGTTTGTGGCTACATTGACTTTATTCTTTACATAATTATTTTTATTCAGCATTTGAGAGTAGGAAATTATTACGTATGTATTATATTCCTTTATCGTTACTTGTGCATTAACTTCCCCAACCTACAATACAGAAGAGGATGAAAACATATTAAATAAATCAAATCAAAAATCTCATAAAATAGATTGAAGAGATAGGTTTAAGCTCCTTACCGAGGGGCCACCATACCAATATCCATCCATTATCGAATCAGTAAATTCGATTTACAATCCCAATTCGGAGTTTGATCCTTCTGATCTGCAGTCAATCTTTTAATGACAGATTTCAGTTACCGCGAAAGATAAATGGCAGTTGGAAATCTTAGAAGCAAGTCAAATATTGGATTAAACAGAAAAATTTTACTCCAACTTATTTGGAACATTGATAGATGTTCTGTGAAAATTGGGGAAAGTAATGTAGTTGTAATTTGATGTAGCTATATTTTGCATCAACGACAATTCATACAATATCACTTTTGGAAGATTATAATTTATTTATTTATTTAAAGACTTTGGAAGACTTACAGCTACAATAGTGATAAATAACAGTACGACAATCTGACAGCCAATTACAAGTCTTCACGTCTAGAGCTTGTTTGATATAAATGTACTGTGGAACAGAATATACACACTGCCAAATAAGGCCAAAATATAAAAAGAAAAAAAAATTAAAAAAAAAACATGCAGGTAGATCATCAACTAAGTTGTATAAAAACTTATATAATTGCAACAGATTATTTCTTAGGAGAACCAAGATGCTAAAAATTCGATTTAATAAATGGAAAACGAAGTATATAGAATTTAAACTTAATTAGCGTTCAAGGAGTTAAAGAAATTCATAGCCAAACACTTTTTTGCCGAGGTCACACTTGTTTCAAAAAGATCAAAGTCGAACTGTTTGCACACCTTATTAAAATACCTACTTACACGCACAACGTACGAATTTTGTCTGTAGTTAGTAGTTGCAAATGGCACCCGTAATGGTGGATTGAACCGTTTAGACTTGTTTGGAACGTTGAGGTAGAAAGTTGACAAAATATCCGAACAATTTATGTTACTTTGAACCGTCTTCAACAAGAATATACAGTCAGAGATCTCACGACGATTAATCAATGGTAAAAGATGATATTTTTTACAGAGACTGAGATAGTTACTGAACCGATACGGTACCCGTTGTTGAAAGCATAAAAAAATTATAAATCTTTTTTGTACGCGCTCAATCCGGTCAATATACTTATAATAGCGTGGATTCCATATTTCAGATGCGTATTCCAAGTGGCTTCTAACAAAAGTACAGTACAGAATTTTTAACGTTTTAGCTTGTGTGAAGCACTTGGATAATCGCATTATGAAACCAAGGGATTTTTAGGCTTTAGCGATGATGGTATCAACATGCTTATCAAAAATAAGTTTGAAATCGTGATGAACCCCCAGATCACGAATAGTACTACATCTAGGTAATATGTGACCACCAAGAGTATATGTTGCGATTAGGACTGAGCGTCCACGGGAATACGTTACCACAGAGCATTTTTGTGGGATTAAGATCAAGCTTGCTTTTTTGGCAGTATACTTCAAGACACTGTAAGTCAGTTTAAAGTGCAATCATATCCGCAGTCGATGATATGGTAGCATATATTTTCATACCGTCAGCAAAGCACAGTAATTTGGATGAGGTCAGACAGGAGTCAATGTCGTTTACATAGATAATAAATAATAACGGACCGAGCAACGAACCTTGGGGGACTCTGCTGGGGACTAAAACCCAGCTAGATATATAGTTATCCAGTACCACAGCTTGCGACTTGTTTTCTATGTAGGAGGTAAACCATCTGAGTAAGTCTCCGCGTATACCGATGCCCTCTAACTTCCGTAATAGGATGACGTATCGATTCGGTCGAAACACTTACTATAGTCTGTGTAGACCATATCGACTTGTTTACCGTGGTCCATTGCGTCGGTGATGTAGTTATTAAGCAAAATAAGATTGGTGACAGTGGATCTACCTTTAAGAAAGCCGTGTTGGAAGGGACTGAACGATTGTGCCAGAGCAGAATAGACCTGATTATATATAATCCTTTCGAAAACTTTAGCGATTATACACAATTTGGATATTGGTCTGTAATTAGTAATGTCTGTTTTGACTCCTTTCTTATGTACAGGCGTTATGAATGCAGATTTCCAAAGTTTGGGGACAACACAAGCGTCTAAAGATTTTTTAAATAGAATTGAGATAGGAACTGCAATAGATGCAGCGCAACGTACGAGAAGCTGGGATGAGATATTATCCGGGCCTGGCGCTTTCGATGTATCTGATTTACGAAGCAAGTTGGCTATGTCTTCAGTGTTCACCGTGATACGACTGATATCGGACGACAGGTTTGAGGAGTCAGTAATAGAGGAGGAAGAGGAATTAGAACTACCACCATGACTAAGCTTGGGATCTAAAAAAAATGTAGAGTGAAAATGGGTTGAAAATGCCTCACATATGGATTCTCAGGTACGCAGTGTTTCGTTGTTAAAATTTAACGTGCTTGGGATTGCATTTATATTATGTCGTTTTTTAACAAAAGTCCAAAATTGCTTCGGGTTATTTTTAATAGACATTTTGGTAAGTTTCAAATAATTTGCGTAACACTGGCTTTCTAATATTTTTACCCTATCCCGAAGAAGTTTAAATGTTAGTTTGTCAGCTTTATTGCCATAGGTTTTAAGTTTTTTAAACTATTTATATTTCTCTTTTATTTTTTTTATCAATGCGGAACTGTACCAGGTCGGATATGATTTATTACGACAAAGTTTCTGAGGAATATAATTCGATTGAAGGTTATTAACCTTATTGAAAAAATACAGATTCGTCTGCTGACCTTACTGCAAACTCACTTTCCCAGTCAGTCTTACGAATGTCACGATTAATGGATTCGTAATCACCCATATCATATAAAAATTTTATACGTGACGCACACTCAAGCGGAGGTGTTTCAACAAGATCCATTGTAATTAACAATGCTGGGTGATAATCATCGATTGGTACTAGGGGGCTTAAACTTTCAGTCACGTTGACTGCCTGGTTCGAGAGGACTAAGTCAAGTATTTTACCGTGTCTATTAGCCACGCCATTATACATAACTCATCTTCAAGTAGCACTTCATCACTACTCTTAAGATTCGTTGGGACGAACGATATGATATATCAGATGGGACCCAACTTATTCCACTCATATTGAAATTACCTATAATAAGAAATTTATCAGAACCATTACCAATCACAGATCGATTTAATATCGAAAGAAAATTCGTCAGCTGTGAAGAAAAGGAAAGACCGAGATTTTGTTTACATAAATAAATCCCACAGAGATGTAAGTTAAAATAGTTACGCGTATTTGAATTTTTCAAGTGTATGGCTATCCAGAGATCTTCAGCTGTAGAATGAAAATTTTGTTGACATGTTACTGATAATTCACGACGAGCAGCTATTAGAACTCCTCCACCACGTGACTGTCCAGTCAGAGCGTAATCCCGATCCAGACGCTACACGATATACCTCTCATCAAAAAATTCCAAATTCAAAATACCATCCAATAACCAAGTCTCAGTGAGAACAATAACATCAAATGAGCTGGCTACCATTTGACGATAGAACGTATCGGTTTTAGTTCGTAGACCACGAACGTTCTGATAAAATATGTTTAAACCAGGTGAATTCATATTAATGTTAGTAGCTATCACGCAAAAAAATCAACAACAGAATATGGATCAGTAAAATAGACCACAATAACACATAAAATATAAGAATATTAACTAAATGAGGGTGGTTGGGAAATAAATATACTTGAAGTAAGCAAACGGCGACTATTATTATTGGAGTGCGACAATTATTCGACATTGAGCGATAAACAACTGTGTGAGTTATGAATAATATTAAAGTTTTTGATGTTTGTGTTTTATTCTTGGTTTTTTCCATGTAGAACTTACTTACTTGTAACGTATTTAGTATTCTAAGTAATATTACTTTGTATGAAGTTAGTTTTCAAAGTAAATATTAATGTAATTTTGTGTGTAATATTTAACAATGTCAATATGTATATAGAATGGTACCTATAAAATGATGATTTTTCATAATAATTAAAATGTCAAGTTTTACGGTTCTATCACAAAGTTTAGCAGAGCGAGCAGCTCAATCCCAAGCTTTTTTGTCTTCTAAATAATCAGAAATTTTATAGTAGGTACCCTTTTTTACAAAGTTTCGTTTTTAAATCGTTTAATGGGTAAGTTTCGAATGTCAATGGGAATTTTGTTATAAAAGCGAATAGGTACATTGACCCATGAACGAGTTGCCTACTCTGTGGAGGCGAGCGCGATGTACAGCAAGATTATGTTTATTCCTGGTATTTAAACTATGAATAAGTTTTGATCAACTTTAGTGTTCCTGCAACAGCAATAAATAATATTCTAATCTATTCTAAAACCATCCACTAAACTATAAAATTAGTTATTTTAAATGATGTATGATTGTTCATTTACTCCAGACTTCCTTATAGATGAAAAATGGATTTTTTTCATTAGGTCTTTATGGCGAAATTGTTAGCAGAACATGGCTAGGTTAACATATAAATATTTAGTCAGTTCAGTGGGTAATTCTGTAATTGCGTAGGTATATGATTATTATTTTGTGTAATCTGCCTGTGGGGGCAGTTGCTCTAGATTAGTTTAGTTGCGCTCGACCACTACACTGATAAGTGTAATGAGATTGCCTACTGTGGAGCCCTTGGTCCCAGTTCAGTCATTAATTCCAGACTTTAGACTGACTATAATAATAATAACATAACATACATACATAAGTGGTGAAATGTAACATACATGTAATGTATGTGTACATACTTAATATAGGCCTGTAGCACCTAAGTAGGTACTTCCACATTTCACCTATGCCTGACCGTTCGAAGAAAACAGACGTGATCAATATGTTGAAATAGTCTACTGTTTGTATATATCTTTAATTTACAATTACCTATTAAATTGCAAAAATATATATCTTATTTTTAACCGACTTCAAAAAAAAAACAACCAACTTCCAAAAAAAAACACTACAAAAAGAAAAATAACTTTTAATTTCGGAAGTCGCTGGCAAAAAACGAAAATACTAAACTAAAGAACATAAAACTATTTTTCACTGCAGTATTTTTTTGGAAGTCGGTTGTTTTTTTTTTTATAAGTTTTTTTCTAGTAGTTATCTGTGCGTAAGAAATAATAACTTTAGGCAATCAGATATAAACATAAACATAACATCACGCCTTGTTTCCCCGAAGGGTTAGGCAGAGGTGTACCCCCACATTGTACACCCACATTTCGCCAGTTATGTTTAAATCCCGTGTAATAGGGGGCGAGCCTATTACCATCTACCGGGCACAAATCCAGACTCCGGGCTCCTACTGAGAAATTCCAGAAAGAAAAACCCAATAACACTTCAATCAGACATGTTTTACCTAAAGGGATTAGTCTGTCCAGAATGTGGTGGACGCACATGATGTGTCACAAATGCATTATACCGTTCAAGAAAGTAAACATATTTATGTTGTTACCTTTTTCTTGCTAGCCTATTTTGAGTCCCACTGCTGGGTAAAGGCCTCCCCTTTCTCCTTCCAAACCTTTCTGTCCTGTGCGATCTCTGGCCATGTTGGCCCTGCAAACATGATCAGATCGTCAGACCACCTCGACCTCGACCAGGGGGGCTAAAACGGCCACTTTAGCAGAATCATAATAGGATAATATTATGAACTGTAGTTAAATTAATCGTAAAATGGTCACAAATTGACAATTCATAATATTAACTGCGTACAAAATAGCTTTTGAAATGCCGGACCTAGAGTTTGTTGGTACCTATTACCTAGGCTATTTTCATTTTCTGAAGAGCTACACTTCGTCGGCGATATAAAATGGTCTCCGTAGCACGTGCGTCCTCAAGGAAATATACACAAATGTCTAAATCTGCCATTACAATATTTCTTCACAAAATCATCAATATGACTTGTAAGATGTTGCTCTTGACTAACTTCTTATGATTCTGCTATTTGACATTAAAGCAATTCATAGTTTGTGCACCATTTTACGAATCTCCGTACAAAACTGTCAAACAGATGAATTGCGTGATATAAATTGTACGCAGTTAATATTATGAATTGTCAATTTGTGACCATTTTACGATTAATTTAACTAAAGTTCATAATATTATCCTATTATGATTCTGCCAAAGTGGCCGTTTGAGTCCCCCTGTGGTCTATCTCGACGGCGATGTCCGGGATCAGGCGTCCAGTGAGTGACGATCTTTGCCCACCCCTCCGGGTCCATTCGTGCGACGTGGCCAGCCCACTGCCACATTAGCTACTTTGTTACCGCGGTTGTTACCTATGTTTATTTTATTGAACGCGATATACTTTAAACATACCTGTCGCTATATTTAAAGTAGATCTCGAATAACAAATTACAGCTCTCATTAAGTACTCAATTAACTCAAAACAATTTGATATGTTGCTAGATCATAAATAATTATAGTCTCGCCATAATGTATGTCTACCATTTAACGTGTATCATTACTCATTACACGAGCGGCAACAACGCCATCTGCTCCTTATTGACTACCATAACGTATCATACATCCACTTGATATTATAAAACCGGCCAAGTGCGTGTCGGACCACGCACAATGAAGGGTTCCGTAGTTGGAATGAATTTATCCCAAGAACAAACTTAACATTGTAGTTGAAAAACATGTTCTCTCATACATTCCAACTGCAAATGTAAGTTGCACTATTACTCGTAAACTTGTAAAATTAAACAACATAACATAACATCACGCCTTGTTTCCCCGAAGGGTTAGGCAGAGGCGTACCATTAGTAACACCCTCATTTCGCCAGTTATGTTTAAGTCCCATGTAATAGGCGGCGAGCCTATTGCCATCTACCGGGCACAAATCCAGACTCCGGGCTGCTACTGAGAAATTCCAGATAGAAAAACCCAATAACTCTTTGCCCGACCTGGGAATCGAACCCAGGACCTCATGTTCAGCAGTAGCGCTTGCGACCACTAGACCAACGAGGCAGTTGTAAAATTAATAGTAAAACTATCACAGCTAAGTAGCTGTGATAGTTTTACTTTTAATTTCGTTGTATATACTACTACCGTGAATTCTTTATATATCCTAAACTAACCGTTTAGATGGTAGGGGGGGGGGGGACACTAGACTCTAACAAAAATTAGCTCTTTAAAGCTCAATATAATATTTTAGAAACGACTCCTTTAATCGAAAAATTGTTTCGACAAACCCGCAATATTTTTAAAACACCTATCCAACAACACCCCACACCACGCGGTAGACGGGGGGAAAAAAAACATCCCCACTTTACGTGTACATGAGGTACCCCTAAAAATTTTTTTTCATTATTTTATTTTACCACTTTATCGGCGTGATTAATATGTATATCCATGCCAAATTATATCTTTCTAGTTCTAAGAGTCTCTGAGCTACACTATGGCGAAACTATAAGGGTTCCTTGTTGACTACGGAACCCTAAAAATGAGAGAGGCAATAAATTACTGTATGTCAAATACTATGAGAGTGACTGAGACAAAACGACACCTAGTGTCTAATACATTTGGACTTGTGGAGTAATCGTCGGACACTTGAAGCGGTTAGGACAAGGTGGTGCTTTTGTCAGGATGTTTGTGAAGAATATCTATACTTATTATTTCGTACGAGATCTGTTGCCATTCGACAGTCATAGTGTATTCATCCACTTGAAAAAATTACAATGTACCATTTTTCATCAGGTGAACCGTCCTACTTGCTTTTGTTTGCCAATCGATTACTTAATACTAGCCCGCCCCTGCTTCGTACAGTTTTTACGACTCGACAATACATTGAGAGATTGCTTTATTATATTTAAGTTAAATATGAATGTTTTATACCTACACATAAACCTACCGGAATTAATTCTCTACATTATAGCGAAAACCACATCAAAATTAGATGGGTTAATTTATAACATGTACACATTCATAGACACATATAGATATTATAGTCGATTATAGGAATCGTGCAGCAGTTGACTTATGATTTGACTTCACAAACGTAGAACAAAAGAAGATCGCTACACATAACTCTCATCATCACAAACGATCCATCGACAGGCATTAAAAAAAAACAGCAGAAGAATGGTAGCCGACTCTCGAGAGTCAGTTTAGCTCAACTTCCACTCAATCGATTAAGCGACGTACCGGCAGAATTGGCAGCGGACATCCCATTCGGAAAGCTACAAAAGTTTGGCACATTACGAAGTGACAAAGCAAAAATAGAGCAAAAGATTGTAAAGTAAAAATGCTTACGTTTTTTCTTGTATCGTAATTTTCTAGTAAACACGAATATGAGTGGCAACTGAGTAATTACAGCCAACGTCAATTACTTAAAACACAAACTACGTGAGAAGGTATGGAAACTAGTACTGTGAAAGTTGTCGGAATAAGACAAGACAAAAGGAACCTTATTCAGATTTACCTAAGGATCAAAATTTACTTTGACAAAATTGGAAACTAGTCTTTTTAATTTCCAATTTTCTCGTACAGGATTTTAAGGTGACTCGAGTTTCATGTGAGTACCTAATATTACCTATTCTTAAAATTATGATATCATTGTACCGTACTTAACGTAACTACATTAAAAAAATACGAAACCTTATAAAATATATGTAGGTAGAACACAACATGAGGTTCTTTAAATATCACTAAAACCAGGTGGAGACGGATCATCCAACAACAGATCACCAAGCATTAAAACCTATTCGGGGAGAGATTTTTCGTACATTTATATAGCTATTTTTAGTGTTCTGTACACAAAGGGACGTCGGGCGTAGGCTTAGGCCATGGCCTACGGCGTAGACTTACACTAAGGCCTACGCCGTAGGCTTTACCGCCTACGGCCTACGGCGTAGACGTTGGTCTACGCCGTCTGTCTGTCTGTCACGTCAGTCTGCCACAAAACTTTATTTTTAGAACAGTAGTTAGACTGGCCTGCTTTATTTTTAATGTTTTACAGAATACGTGATAGTTAAAAAATAATGTTAATTATTGTAGTTATGGTGACAAGGAAACCTTAGGATGCGAGTCCAACTTGCACTGGTCGGTTGTTTGTGATTCTTCTTTCAGAGATAATACGGGTCCCCAATGCGTTTCGTGTATATATAAGAAATTGATAAGGTACTAAATATTTTTATTGACTCCCCGCCTAAAACCAGAAGATATAGTGTTAGATCATTTGGTTCCCTACAAAATGGTTAAGCTGGATGGTGCTGATCCGCGCGTCATGTTCGTGACTGGGCACCATCAGTTGAGACTGGTCATCTCTTAACTGCCAGGGCTTATTTTTAATCTTATATTCAGAATTGTATTAATTTTTTTTTTACATCGTTCTCACATCTAGAAGCAACAAGAACAATGTACCCAGGATTTTGTAATATGGAGTTTCTTGCCCGTTCTTCCCCATCTACGGAGATGATAGGTGATAGATCTCTAGATCTACGTTTTGGAATGGGCAACTAGCTTCAACTTTCTGACTAATTGACCGACTCTTTGACAATTCAAAAGTGCCTGTAATTGGTTTAATTGAAATAAATGCTTCGAGTTTGAGTTTGAGTTTACGTGACATTTCACTCCCTGATCAAAACTCACACAAAACACATTCATACATTTATAACATTGGAACACAGCAGTGTAAACCTGTAAGTTTATTGCCTATGCATAGATCGAGACTCAGACTTGGATGTTTGCGTCTGGCGCGATTCCATTACGGAATCGAATATAAGTTAAGGCAACAATGTTCCGGAGAACCGTAGTCCCTGGACGGCGACTTGCAAAGCATCCTTCTATTGCTACAAGCTCTTGTTGCTTGCTTGAAAATACTAGTAGTACAATACTTACTACTAATATTTTCATTCAACTAGCCTACCTACTAATGTTCTGATGACTGTGTATGAATGATGCTATAATAAAAAAAAATAAAGAATCCTTTAAAACATCTTAGCACTTTTTTTAAATTTTACATCGACACACATACATACTTAAATACACACTTATATACTGCCGCGCGTGCAGCAGTAAACATAGATTATGTTTAACTCAATTTGGACAAAAATGATACTTACTGCTGTTATCACACGCACGGCACTATATGTTTCTAGATCTACATGTTTCTAGATCCTGTAAGTACCTGTATACCCATGAATATTCATGCGAATTAACGTTGTCCTATGAGTTGAAGTTTTAATTTATTCCAAAATAAAACAAAATATTCTACTATTAGACTAACCCATCACATTCTAGGGCTCCTACGGGTTGTGTAAGGGATTCATTATTAAGCAGACACCAGAGTAAAAATTTGTTACCTTCGTAGTGATAATAGGTACACATGAAGACAGAAGTGCATGGAGAGTTCCAAACCAAAATCGTTTGTACAGGGTTTCATCGCCTTAATAATATGTCTTGGATGACATAGATGGCGCTAGTATAGTAGTTGGATTGGAAAATATACAAGAACATTATCTTGTTTTTTGCTAGTTACAATATTACTCAATTTTAACACAAATTCTCCTACGACATTACAAACCTTATAAAGCAAAGCACGTAATAACTAGGATTCGAACTCGGTGGCATAAAATTTACCGATACCATTAGCCACTGGACCATTGCGTCATTACGCATTGAGTTGAAATTATCCTTCTCTTTATTATATTGAAGTTGTTAAGTGACTTTAACCCGTATCATAAATCTCAAAAGAATTGAGGGTAGTTTAATATTGACTGTGTAAAAATTAAATCTTTTTGTTCAATCATAATGTTCTTTACTATCTATGAGTGAGTTCAGTTACGATTGCGTTTACAAGTTTTTAATATTTATTTTTATCATGAGTTCGCGTTCAAATATTGATATGGCTACGAGGGCCCAAATAATAGCATTGCATAATCAAGGCTTAAATTATTCTGAAATTTCGAGAGAAACTGGCTTAAACGTAAGTAATGTTTTAAAATCACTGTTCGTTATTTATTTTATTATCCATGGTTATCGATACACGAAAATAATAAATAATATATTTCCCTTATAGGTAAAGACTGTCACTTTATGGATAAAGCGGTTTCAAGAAGAGGGTTCGTTGGAACACCGTAGTAGATCTGGCAGAAGACGCCATATTGACTCAGACCAGCGTCAACTTATGGTGCAAGGTTATGAGGAAAATGGCTTTACACCAACAAGATATTACGCAGAGTTGTTTGATACATCTTTGCGGACGGTGTATCGTGCTCTTCATAGTGAAGGTCTGCATTATCGTCGACATGCTATTAAGCCATTGCTAACCGAAGCTAATAAAAGAGCACGATTGGAGTTCGCTTTGAAATACAGAAATTTCGACTGGAGCAACGGAGTCATCTTCAGTGATGAAAAGACTTTCAAGTCTAGCCAGCATGGGCGAGTTAGGTTGTGGCGTAGGAATAATACGCGTTATGATAGTGATCACGTTGTGCCTAACTCTGAATCCGGTCGTATAACAGTGAACATTAGGGGATGGATGAGTGCTGCAGGACCAGGAGAACTTACTGTAATACCCAGTCGTGCAAACAGTGTAAACTATATAGATGTGCTGAATGACGTCATGTTGCCCACCGTACGGAATGTTTTTCCTGTAGAAGACATGCCAGTGATAACGTTCGTGCAGGACAATTGTCCTATACACCGTTCCATAATTGTGCAAGAGTGGTTTAGCCAGCAATCGGATATACAGATTATTCCTTGGCCTGCGAGATCGCCAGATTTAAACCCCATTGAAAATTTATGGGGCGTTATGGTTCAAAGGTGGGACAATAGGAACGAAAGGACTAAGGAAGTACTGAGTACTCACTGCATGCAGGTATGGGATTCTATACGGGGTCTAAATTTATGTGAAAAATTAATAAACTCCATGGGTTCGCGGTTGCAAGCTGTAATCGATCAAAATGGCGGACACACGAAATATTAAAAAAATAATATAAAGTGTTGACTATTGGATTGAGTAATAACAAAGACCGGGGTAGCTATAATTTATTTGATAAATTACAGTGATCAAACTTAGTGTAAGTGGGATAAATTTATTCACTACTTTATAACAACAAAATGTTTTTACACTAATGATTTTGATTTCTTATATAATATAAGAAATTAAAATAAAAACAATATAAATATAGATTCCTTTCTAATATAATTAATTATTTATTTATTATTATAAACAAATTGGTCCCAAAATGACAGCTATAACCCGGTCTTACAATTGTTATTGATTTGAGGTTTAGCTTCAATTTCTTCCTCGTTCTGGAACGAATACTTAAGCTGTGAACCTTAGTCATAACATAATGCACAAATCAATAATTATAGTCAATACCACTAACCATAATTATGCAAAACGTAATTTTTTTATAATTTGTGAGTAGGTAAAATATTTACAGAACTAAGGTTGCATATATAGTGTAAGGTATTATAACATTATGTAAATAAAACTAAATACTATAAGAATAGCACAACACAGTTTTGATTTAGAATACTTATAACATCTATTATACAGTTTTACTTTGTTAATGTCTTCCATTTTGTAATAGAGTTATTCAGTTATAAATTTTACTTGTATTTCTCATAACAAGTGAATTAAATAATTGTCAATTGGGTGTAAAACTGTTAGGTTAGGTTATACACTGTATAAGAAAGAAAGAAATAAATTGTATTCTTCTTTGAGAATTAAATGTCTTAATGTATAATATCACTAAAATAGTTTAATTTCTTATCCTTTACGAGAACTAAACTTAGTAAATCTTAATCTGTAAGAAAAATATATCTAAATCTTCTTACATAAATGTTTCTTACTAATAATACTAATACTTACCACCAATTACGAAAGTAATTTATATATATTTATTTATACAATGTTATATATAGTAGAGTAGTATATGTATACTTGTATATTATGCCTTTATTCATTTATACATCTTATATTATTTATAACAAAAAATAAAATAAAAAACGTTTAAAAATATAAAAAATAGAATATAAATTACATTATATAATAATAAAATTTAAAAAAACCGACTGTGAACTGGGTTTCGAACCAGTGCCCTGTGAAACGAGCTTTGTCATTCTGTCATGCTTATCCACCTGAGCTACGATCTACTTATTGTAGAATGCGAAAATGAGAGCTAGTTTGTGAATGTAGGGATTTTTATTATTTATGATCTACGCCATCTGTAGTCGAATTAACTAATATACCAATTGGTTTATTTGGTTTGGTTTAGATGGCGCTGTATTAAGTACTCGGAAATAAGAAAATAAAATAATTTATGTTTATTTGAATATAAATATATTATTATTTCTTAGTAATTATTTTAGGTATTAAAAACCTTATTATGTGCCTCTGCATAATAAGGTTTTTAAGCTTTGCGGTGTTATTTTCATGTTTGAACAGCGCCATCTAGTCGTCTCATGAAAGTCATGAAACGTAATGCAAAACCTCAGTCAAAAGTCGACCTTAGGCTCTCCATGCACTTTTGTCTTCAATAGTACAGACGCACCCCCACATCAATCTACCCGAAACTGTCAAATAAAGTCGAAAATCTATTAAAGAAATTTGACAGATTGTAGTAGCTTGATGTGCTGGCGTCCATACATACATACAAATGTAGATTTATAATACCAGACGGAATTAAATGTAAGAAAATAGGTAGTACTTACCTAAGGCTTGTGTTTAAACACCGCCCAAAAAAGTACCTATTTTACTACCAAAAAATTTTTAAACGGTTACAAACTTTATTATATAAAGTTGTTTATTTTATTTGGTGTCGGTGCCGTCTAAATTATACCTCTTACCTAATATCCTAAATGAAACCGATATTGTTGATATACCGACACAATATTTTTATTTACAAAATTTTCATTCTTTCCGCATTTCCACGATGTTTTTTTCGTGGTTTTTTCTCTTTTCATAATACTGGAAAATAATAAAAACAAACCTGGAAAATCAACTGTATTTTTTTCATAAATCTTGTGGGTTACGTAGATAACGTATAATTAATTATAATTATGAGCAAGAGCGTAAACGCTCATACGTTACAGAATTTATTATACGTTATCTACGTAGGAAGTTCGGTAGGTACCTACTTCAAGTTCAACCTACGTTATCGCAAAATCGCATCAAAAACCCACGTTAAATCATTACAAATCACAAAACTAAATACAGCCTGCAGACACGATACGCCACAAAACGTCTATGATAATACGCCTTTTATAATTAAACCGGCTGTTATACCGCTGAAAAGAAGATTAACTATTGCGGGCTTAGACCGGCGACTGCTCAATATTCATGGGGTAACAACGAGGTGGACGTAAGCTCTCGCCGAAATTCCGAGTACTTGATTGTGTTTTGCTATTACTCCATCTCTAAACTGTGCTAGAATGATGTAAGCTTACTGTAATTAGAAGTTGTTTGGTGAACTAGTAGTTTGAGGTTGAGGTTTATTTAAAACTTAACATGGGTACCTACAGGGTTTTTGTTTCCCAATTAATTTGTTTGAGTCATCAACACCGTCATATTGTGTGTTCTTTCAAATTGTATTCTTAAACTTTACAAGTATTTTAACGTGAAAAACAACAGCTGTTGTTATTTATTTTTTCTCACCACCGCCGTTTCTGAAAGCCTGATTAAATCTCTGGTCGGTAAATTTGAGTTGTTGTGATTTGTTGAACGAAATTTATGTACCTCTACCTAATAGTTAACAACAAAGTATTTGATATGAGATTTAACAACAGATTAAACTGATATAGGTTTATAAAACATGAGAACTAGTTGTAAAATTATGCTATACACTTAAATTAAGTAGCCACTTGCCACTGCAGTGGCAATATGGCTCTGTAGCACCATTAAAAGTTTAATGTTTCACATTAAGGTACCTATTGTCCAATTAAAGGCAGGCCAAAGTTAAACACAGCACAAGTCTCAAATATCAAAAAGTCGCTAAGCCGTTTCGCTAACTACCAAAGTTGGTAATGTTGCGATCTTAAGTTTAATAAGCAAAAAATCTTACATTTTAATGGTTCGCAAACGTCGAGCTCAAGTTTTTATCGGTAAACGCTATCTATAGACGCCTACGGGTGCTTATAGATAGCGTGGTACGGGTGTTGTATAGACACGTTCAGTGCGGGCGTGGCTCATGGCTAGTCGCAGCGAGTAAACCCCTCGCCCGCAGCTCTCCGCGTAATTAATGTTTGCTTCAATTATAATGGGACGGGAACATATAAAATTTCCCACATTTTTTTCCAACTTCAGCCATTAAACGGGAAATGTGGTGCAGTTAATAATACCCGAAGATTCCTAGGGGAAAATATAATCGGCGAGGTAATGTGTTCGTCAAAGAATTAAAGTTCCCGACAAAGGCAGATGCTGCGACAAAATCGATAGAAATTTTGCACCGACAAAAACGTAGAGCTTGCAAAAACGCTTGCAACGGCCGGCTTCGCTATTCTTGTGGGCTTTTCACTTGGAAACTTTACAACAAAATCTTGAACGCTTCCTAAGTAACAAGTTAACGTTGTAATATTTTTAAAGAAAAAATCTTCATAAGTTTGTATCAGCAGCAGGGGCCGAGTCACCCGGTTTACACTTTCGAATGTTATTAATAAAGTTTTAACAATACATTTTCAATTACTTGAATGCTAATACTCTTCTGAGCTAAACTTTTGTAACGAAATTCAGGAGAAGAGCGATGAATAAAGTACTCTTAGTAACATTTTAACCTCATAAATTCGTTCAACTTGAGGCAGAATTAAGAAAACAATCTGTCGTTTTAAAATAAAATTACATAACATAACATCACGCCTATGTTCCCCGATGGGTGAGGCAGAGGTGTACCTATAGTACATCTACATTTTGCCAGTTATGTTTAAGTCCCATGTAATAGGGGGCGAGCCTATTGCCATCAACCGGGCACAAATCGAGACTCCGGGCTGCTACTAAGAAACCGAAGATGGAAAAACCCAGTAATACCTTGCCCGACCTGGGAATCGAACCCAGGACCTCATGCTCAGAAGTAGCGCTTGCGACCACTAGACCAACGAGTTTAAAATAAATTGTTAGTAAAATATATACATAGGTACAGCAAAAACAAAAACAAAATAATGTTTACTCATTGCGTAATGAATTCCGAACGTCGAATTTAAATGGGGCTAGTTAAAAACTAAGCTAGTTAGTTCAGACCACTTTATTTTGCGTCTAACACGACAGAGCAAAAACAGTGGATAGATAAGTGAACAAACTGGCCGGATAAACGACCTCCATCAGTGTTTCCGTTGTGAGAAGCAATTAATGGTGTACTGTACGCGAGGGTAATTACTGCTGGGGTAAAACCGCGGGAACCAGCAACAATTACCTTCCAGCGCCTTCACTTTTGACAAGACCTGAAGCATTCTCTACTTTGTTGAAGATTAAAAAAGAGGATTTGAATTATTCTTTCAAAATACTTTCTACACTATATAGAGAGAAAAATCAATCAATTCAATCTACTAGAGACATACAGTTTTTTTTTTTAATCACGTTTGTAATTTATTCCGCTTTACTAGGCAATTTTTTCAGTACAAATTTAGCTTCACCCAGCAAAATAATTTGTACCGGCGTAAAATATAATGTTGTTTGCAGAATTTACAGAAAGTTTGGTGCAACGAGTAGTGTTTTGTGGAAATGTATTGTAACTCTGACTCTGTTCGAAGTATAATTAGAGTTGCACAGAAAATTTCAAACCACAAATTAATAATGTTTCAAAATTTAATATACAAAAGATTACACAGAACGAAAAATGAATAACCTCAATTATACGTAGTTTAGTTGATATGAATCGCAAATAAAACGTTTTGAACGCTTCATAACACAGACCAACTATACATTAGATTTACTGATGCAGCACAAACGCTTTTAGAGATGCAAAAGTCTCACAAACAGAGTTTTCGACAAGATCGGAGCCGGTCGGTCAAGCGTGAAGAATGCATGTGCCGTACGGGATCCGGTACAATGCTCTACTCCAGAACTTTCTCGCGATTGCAGCAAGCAGCCTAGCCTCAATAAAATACTACAGCTATCGCCATACTTCTTGGCGTTCGTCGTTGCATACATTTTTACACATGTATAAATAGATTGTAGCCCAAGTTAAATTGGAAAAATTGTCCGACGCAAAACTTTTCTAACAATCGATGTGTTGGTGAGGTTTGCCAGTTTTTTACGGGTGGATTACCTGTTTTATTCAACAGTGAAACGGGTTACTAAGTACCCCACCCCCTTTTTTTTCTAATCCACCATTTTCGTGAAAACAATCCCAGTGTTTCTTGTTTGACTGGCTCACCTACTCTTAATCAGGATTTTAAATTAGATGTAAATAAATAAATTAAAAAATAAAATAGCCTTTTATTTCTTGCTGTTTGAAATATTTACTGCATTCTATCATAATATAACATTCCAATTCATAATATAAATTAGGTTACGAGGTACCTAATCAATAAAAAATCGGTCAAGTGCGTGTCAGACCAAGCTCAATGAAGGGTTCCGTAGTTAGGATGAATTTATCGCACGAACAAACTTAATTTTGTAACTGAAAAAATTTTCTCCCATACATCGATATACGTCACGGTCAATTCTCCAAATTCAAATGTAAGTTTGTAATCGCATAAAAAAAAATGTGATAAAACTACAAATGAACGATTTTCGGATTTTTCCTTTACTTGCTGAGACTTCGCTTCTTGCCAAATTTCATGATTCTAGGTCAACGGGAAGTACACTATGGGTTTTGATTTATTTGCAAGTATCAAAATATGTCGCATAAATGACCATATTTTTTATTGCTTCGAAGCTTGAATTTTTTTAGTAGTTGTATTTGATGTTAATTTCAACTTGTGCTGTGATACCTCCACGCGTTCCTGAGAAAAAGGGCTTTGACAGACAGACAGACGGACGGGCGGACAGACAACGAAGTGATCCTATGAGGGTTCCGTTTTTTCCTTTTGACGTACGGAATCTTAAAAACTAACACTCACCTAGTCTGAGATCCATGTTCGTTAAAAATAATTGCACTAATGCAATACTATTTCAACGAAGCCAACACGCAATTTCACATACATGATTTTGAAGGGATTAGGCTATAGGCACACGTGCGCAATGAATTGTAATGCATAACAATACGTCCCCATTTTACATAAACATCTGTCGTCGATACAGCATTTCCATGTTCGTTGCATGTCAACAGCATTCAAATCGAGTTGTCAGTGGCATCTTTGTGCCACAAGTGCATGTTCAGACGAGCCGTTGTGCCGACAAGTCCCACCGGGAGGGTCGTGGGCAGACGCCTTTCTCGCACTGCTCGGCAGTGGAAAACGTCGCATCGGAGTTGTCAATTTTGAATATTGGAGTTGTATTGTTTGTTAAGAAATATTATTTGTTTATTGTGTTTCTTGTTTATAAATTGTTGTTTTAGAATCTGTCTACCTTATTTGATGTCAAATCAAGACCCTCGACATGGTATCCTAAGTTATTTCAATTATACCTACCAATCATTTGTTATCAGTCGACGCGACGTGACAGAAATTCAAAAAGTCGGTATTTGTTTTCAAAAACCACTCGCATATCCTTGCAGTTGAAAGATTAACATTATTTTGTGTAACAGTAACCCGCATAGACATTTCCGCTTTTGAATTTATTTAAGTATTTTTATTTATTTATTTATTCATTAAAATCTCCCTTACAACTATCATTGGTATGTATGTACCCAATGCGACAGTGCGGTCATTTACAAATCTATAACTAACTGATTTGGGTACAATTTAAATATAATATAAAGGACTAAAACAACTTCAAATTCAAATTTATTTATTTGTGACACAGGTATAATGTTGTGGTACATGATGTTATAAAATAAATGTATTGTATCACTATGCGCTGCCTTGCAAGGCGTACAAATATTGTTTAGGTACACACTAACAGTTGTACAAGTGGTAGGTATAGCCTATAAAATAGTTTAAAAAAAGATTGCTTAGTAACTGTCTGAAATCTTTAGCAATAAAATAAACATAAACAAAACAATACAAATTAAGGTAACAATATTAATAGCTAACTAAAGTAAGTAGGTAACAAATATATCTGAGAATAAGGCATAACAGTTTTTATTTTTCTTCTAAATATTCATGTATGGTGTAATATGCTTTCTGTATTAGGAAATTATGAAGCGTTTCTTTGAAAATATTTAAGTCTTCTGAAGCTTTTATAGGTTTAGGTAATTTGTTAAATATTTTTGGAGCCATTCCTATAAAACTTTTTGAGAACAGCGCGGTTTGGTGGGTTTTTGACTTGATTGCACCTTGATGGCGTTTAGTGGATAGGGTTTCAAATTGGTTATGGTTATTTTTGATAACCATGACCACTTCATAAATATATAGGGATGGAAGTGTTAATAATTTTAAATTAATAAAAAATGGTTTGCAATTATCAGTGTTTTGGATCATGCATACTGCACGAAGACACTTTTTTGGGCTTTAAATGCCAATTCTCTACCCGTAGAATTACCCCAGAATATTACGCCATATCGCAGTGTGGTGGAGACATAATATGCATGGTATGAGGTAAGAACGGTGCTACGATTGGCGACCTTACTTAAATTGTGTAAAGCATAGCAATATTGATTTAGTTGTTTTACTACATGATCAATGTGTGTTTTCCATGACATGTGCTGATCTAACCAAAGCCCTAAAAATTTTGTGTTGTCAATTTTAGCAATTGTATTATCTTTATATTTAACATTTGTATTAATGGAGTTTGTTTACTTGTTAAAATTCATGATATGGGTCTTTCCTACATTAATTTTTAACTTGTTATCGATTAACCATTGAATAATTAAGCATAAATTATTATTCATTTCATTTAAATATCTTTTTAAGTTTCTCCCTATAAATATAGTACATTCATCAGCAAATAGAGTCATGGGGTGTTCTATGGTTCTGGGAATATCTTATATATACAGGCTGACTTTGAAAACATGCGACAAAATTTAAGGGGGTGATCTACCCATCAAGATGAACAACTTTTACTATGGGACCAACTATAAATTCGCAAAAAAGATCGACCTTCCCGTATAAAAGTAGATACCCGATTGGACCATTTGGTCTAAGAAAATCGATTTTTTTTTGCGAATTCCGAGTTGGTCCCATAGTAAAAGTTGTTCATATTGATGGGTAGAACTCCCCCTTAAACTTTGTCGCATTTATTCAAAGTCACCCTGTATATAAAAATTTCGTGTCACGATGTAAGTCCTGAATGAACTTCGAAACTACTGAACCGATCTTGATGAAATTTGGTCACTATGTGTAATTTGGTCCAACTTAAAAGATAGGATAGTTTTCATCTCGATTATTGACCTCAATAACTTTTATTGCAAATTAAATGTTTAATATACGACAATAGTGTGTATTTATTGGTGAGTTCACCTCTTTTTTTTCTAAACTCCACCCGTGAGAAGCCGGGGCGGGTCGCTAGTCATTTATGTATCATAGAAATAATAACGGACCAAGTATACGTAACACAATAGGAACTTTAACACAACACAATTACATACTGCCTGCATTAATCTATATTAATTTAAAAACTCGATGTCGAACTCGAGTTTTTAAAATCAAAAACTCGTTTCCAAAATTGAGGCTGGCAACACAGTCCCGCATCGACTGACGCTCGTACGCCGTTCGCCTGAGTTGTTCTGCCACGGGACTCTATTTACACAAAACAAGAATCCCGTCTGCTTCCCAAAGCGCCGCGTTCTTTCTCGTTGATTTTCTTATTTTCAAGTCAACGCTTTAGGTCAGTGCTTTGCCCGTATTAGACATTGTCAGGTTCACTTATTTATTGCCAGTATTAGCACGTTTGTAGTAGAAGGTAAGGTGGTTTAAGTATTTCTAAAGTGGTAAAGTACTTGTTCTTTTTTTTTTCTGGAAAACCAACGCTGTTTTTCCTATAAGCATCCATTTTACAGGCTGACTGATATCTTCAGGCAATAAGAATGCCTATCGGTTCTAATCTTCGGGAATTTTCCCACCCCAATTCGCATAATCAGTTTGCATGATTTGCAATAAAACTATTCACAATTTATTCATCTGTGCTTCTACTTCGACTGTGTTTTAAAATCAAGTGTAAGTCATGGGAATCTAATGTATCAATATGTAATAGCCTGCAAAGAATAAAAATTCATGAAGATCTAATTAAATTTTCAATAAATTTATATTTTCATCAGCATTACTTGAGATGAGCCTGTGCAGCCATTTGACTTAGTCCAATAGAAGCATATTATTTATAAGCTTATATATAATTAGTTTTAACTAGCTCATTTATTGTGCATGCTGTGTTCACTATTTTAGGCCATGCAGTGTTATGTGTATTCTTAAGTTTACCTAGTCTGTAAGTTATATTGTATTGCCCGATTTGTGAACCAAGAAAAAAAAAATATTTAAACTAAAATAAACAAGTGAAGCTAATAAAAGCGTGTTAAAAATACGCTAAAAATGTTTCAATAGGAACCTTTCATTTAAAACTGAAATGACTAAGTAAACATTTTATTTTAAATGCATTGCTGCGATTTCAATTACTTCACAAGTTTCATCGTCGGAAGTTGCTAAAATTTTATAAAATATTGTACATAGTTACCTGTGAAAAAGTTAGTATCCGGTCAGATTTGCTTCACTCCAGGGATGTCATCCAATCAGCATACATACACAGAATTTTCATCGATTTTATTCGGCCACGAACCAATCAGCCTAAAAACGCCGCTCTGCGGTTAAAAAAATTGTTTCATCCAACTGAAATCGTCATCTCAGGAGATCTGTGATTGACAGTCAGCGCAGACAAAACAGCAAATTTCTCGGGCAGTTTTTCATTTAGAAATTGATAATGAACTAAATCTAAATTCAAATAAAATTCAAATTTATAGCGTGCAAGAAATGTTTCCCCGTCGTGTGTTCGAGCATGCTCGCGGATATGTTCACTCAAAACATGACAGCAAAAAAGCATTTTGCTGCTCTGTCTGCGCTGACCCTTACGATGTTAATCTGGTGTAGCTTTGTATGTTGCGTGTGACGTCTCTAAAGCCCCTCAAAGACTGACAACGAAGCTGGCCGCCTAGGGACGCCTGGAGGATTTCATCCGTGACGTGACGGAGCAAGTTCGTCGTCATGACGTCTTCTGTCACTCTCACATCTCTGAGCAAAGCGAAGCAAGGTAGGCAGTACAAGGAGAAGTTAATTAACATATGCAGTCGTTACAATCACGAAGGTATTATAATGTTCTTATGCATCTTATTATACTAGTGCCCTGTGGTGCTAACCAAAAATAGAATGTCCATAAGTATATTAAATAATGCCAAAATCCTATCATTCATTTTTACTTAGGTATATGATTGTAAAACTAACACAATAACCATATTTTAATTTATGAAACGTTCCCAACGTACAAAATCTTTACCGTGTATTAAATTTATCGTCAGAATGTTATAATATTGATTGTAAAGCCAAAGTTCCGATACGTTTGTCTTTCTATTATGTGGCCCCGTCGTGTGTTCTATCGGCAAACATTTGTAGAACGTGATTCAACTTAAAAAGATGGATTTATGTTACTATGCTGGCTTTTGGACTCGAGAGAACTAACTTTATTTACAAGTATCTTTGAAAACAAATAAGATGGATGTTACAAATTCATGAAGTTGCATGAGATAGTCGAGATACTGAGTCTCTAGACAACCTAGTCAGTAGTACATATGAATACAAATATGGTGAAGTTAGTACGTTCCAGGGTTCGGCATTAGAGATAGCAATTTTTTATAGTTTTATTGGAATTTTAAACTTACCTGCTTTTATTGCTGGAGACTGTTCTATGTTTTAAAATGTCTTGTGGAGACTTTGTTGTAGTATTCAAAGCTCTTGCAAAGGTGAGTGAGTCGAATTAGATATAAAATGATTGAGCAGTTAGATCATGTTAAAACGAAACAATAGACCAAAATTAGCTACTCCCTAGTGTATTATTGAACTAACTTTCAAGAATCTGTCACATTCAACTATGATTGAATTGTTTAAAGTTTAAGCAAGCAAACACATTCAATAACAGAGATTGTAAACGTAGTTCTTGACGTGTCCCAGGACATTATCAGTATCGGTATTCAAAAGATCAGTATTGACACCGTCCGAACCGTCGGGGCGGCGCGGGCTCCTCCCTACACGCCGTTATGTTTGGACGCTTAAAGGATTGTCACGAGGCGCCGGCCGACGTCGCGTCCCTTGTTAATATTCCAACTGACATCACCGGGATCCACTGTCTTGCGAATCTTGAATAGAAGCCTCCACAACAACAAAAGGCTTCCTGAATTTTGAGCAGTTGACGTAAAGACAACGGCGAACGGGAAACAACCCCTCAGTATAATAAAAGTAACTCTATCTCTTTTGTGATTAAAACAACGGACTTCGTCGTCTACGACGTAACGACTTTGAAAAGTAATTTTGTTTTCGTCGCCCCTTTGATTGATGCGAGTTTTTTCAACATTATTTGATTTAGTGTGAAATTAGTGTGCGTGGACCGCGCACTAGTCTGCTTAGCGGAGCGCCGGCCACTGAGCTCGCACATTTGTACACACCGCCCACCATTAGTACGGCTCAACATTGCTCACGTTCATTTATATAGCCAAGAATACCGATCGCACCACCGGCGATCAGCTCCACAAGAAACTCCTAATTAATCGGCATAAAGAAGTCAACAGCATTTTCCGTTTCAATAACGAGTAAATTACGAGGCATTCATAAGTTACATGGTGGTTTATCCGAGAAGCTGACTAATGCCGACCTAATCACGCGCCTTTGTAAGTTAAGCACGATAAATGATTGTAGTTACCTTTGTTTAATCAAGCGTTTGCGATAGAGGAACAAAAGCGAATCTTTGGTGAAGTAGGCGGCGGCGGTGGACGCGCGCCTCACCGCCGCGCGCCGGCCATCCGCGCGCATAATGACGCCAATTAGTCCGTGTCACCGCACCTAATTTATGTTAGGACCGGCCGAACCTCCCTTAACTTTTCTCATAAATAAGCCACTCGCAATAAACAAGCAACCAGTATGCACTCAATGATAAAGCTTCGAATTGATAGCTGTGCCAACATTGTACGGCCATTACATTATAAAGGCTCATTCATGCGATGTCCGCTGCCATAATGCCAACATAGTTGTTCGGACTACGCGAAATATCTACCTAAACTGATGATTATTTTGCCATGGATACCACAATACGGGTACAGCAAACGATACTATCTGCGGCCATGTGTTGAAATAAAATACTTGATGTTAAATTCGACCGCTACGTATTTTACTGAACGAGTATCTACGAACGTACATGTAGAATGGAAATAGCCTCTACAGAATGGCTCCTTGCACTAAGTGCCCATAATTTTAGGACATTTTCATTTAATGGCACTTAAAGCTACCAGTCTTCGTACCGTAATGATTTCTAATGACGTGCCGTAGAGACGCTTATCGCTTACTTTGGGAAATACCAAGATACTTATAATGGTTCTAATTACTAACAAACCATTGACACAGAAAAACAATGAGAAACGAAAAATACAGGGCGTCCCACGGATATGCCACATGGAGGGAAAGTACCTTGAATATTGTAGATGGAACATTTTACTGAAAGAAGACATTATTTGAATTTAAAAAAACAATTTAAACCGCATTCATAGATATTTAAATAATTATATGGTTGAACCGGGAATCGAAACAGTTACATGAGAAAAATAATCACCCTGTAGCTTTATCATACTGATCGAAAGGCTTCATCATAAGGATTATTTTTTTGCTAAATAACATAGTATCACAAATAAAAGGAAGACCATGAATTTTAACATTTAATGTGAAATTTTGTTCAGAAATGGACTCAACAGGAAGGGACTCATTTTTAGCATTTGATAAATTGATTAATTTTGTATTAAAAATGTTAAAATTCATGGTCTTCCTTTTATTTTTGACACTATGTTATTTAGCAAAAAATAATCCTTATGATGAAGCCTTTTGATCGGTATGATAAAGCTACAGGGTGATTATTTTTCTCATGTAACGGGTTCGATTCCCGGTTCAACCATGTAATTATTTAAATATCTATGAATGCGGTTTAAATTGTTTTTTTTTTAATTCAAATAATGTCTTCTTTCAGTAAAATGTTCCATCTACAATATTCAAGGTACTTTCCCTCCATGTGGCATATCCGTGGGACGCCCTGTATATCTTCTTCGTAATGACTTGAAGTTTTTTTCTATATTGTTGTAATTCCCTTACAGTCAATTACTAATGTTGTTTAGAGTTAGATAAAAACAATTGGGTCGTATCATCGAATGGACCTCAGCTAAGCATTAATCACTCTCCTAGATCTCGAAGGTCCCGTAATAGGCGATTAAGGTTTTATAACCACATTCACGTTCATACCTACTTCACAAGCTTGTTGATTATAAAATTTTCACTGGAAAGCTTCCAGCAGCATCCACGCCTCAAGGACTGGTATTTTTACATATAGAAGGAAATAGATAGCTACAGCAAAATTAAGCATTACAAATAATCATAATAAATTCAATACCAAATAACAAAGCAGACAAACACAAATGAAACAATTTAATATCGCCCGTAACCGATATAACAACATTTATTAAGTTATTAGGTTACACTCAGTAATGGGGTAACAAACTATTGCTGACGCGGCACAGATTAGTTTATTGGATTTACATTATTACACAAATAACAACAAAGCCGCTCACAAATCAATTAGGAGATCCGAAAGCCCGGGCTGCAGAGAAAAGCGACGGTATTCCCTTTATACTCGCGGTTAAAAGAATTCAATTACATAATACTAAGAAGATTAAAAAGGCTAACACAACTCCTTTGAGATGAGATAAGGTGGGTAGCTATTTAATTATTGGAAACGTTTTCCGCTCCGCAACGCTCAGCCGGTTAATTTCAGGTTTGGAGCTAAACCGAATCGACGACGCAGAATTAATTTCACTTCATAAATTCTTTGATCGCTAAATCTCTGATATATGCTTTTGAATGGCGTATTTAGTGATACTTATCAGAGAATACTTATTTCTTAAAGGGATAGTTGGTGTATCTGTCCGTCTTCTTATGTTAATTTGATTTCAACGTAAATTTCTCTAATGAAATCCAGGCAATAATATGATTTAGTCCCAGAAAAAAAAATCTACATATTTCTTTTTTAGGTTGGCTCATTAATGTTTCTTGAAAAGGTTTCTTTTCTAATCACCACAATATTTTTGTCAGCTTAGTCTAATAAATAAAAAGATCAAGAACGAAACAAAAAGTTGACAAAGTTCCTATTAGAAATGAATCAAATTAGATTATTACTGAACAACTTTTCGCTTGGAAGTGGTTTCCCTGATAAAAGGGAAAGTAATAAATTACATGAATGTTAAGTAAAGGACTTTGTAAAACAGTGACCGTTATTATTTTGGTTTGGTATAAAAGATTTTTTTATTGGAATTATCATAAATCATACGTATTCCTTTATATTATTATGTTTTGCCTATCATTGTTGATGGCATTGAGGCCCGTAATTTATTGAGCGTAGGTTCAATAAATGGCCTATAGTTATGTACGTAGCAACGTTCCTGTCTTAATTAATGTAAAGAGGCAGAAGAGACATCTGTATTCAGATAATAATAATTATTTGAATAAGCCTACATGTCGGTATGTCGGTGTTTTTGTAATTGGCATGGGGGCGGATGTATCAAATGAAACGAATAAGAAAGCATACAAATAATTAAAACGACATTTATTATTTATTTAAATAAAAATTCTCGTAACTTCACCAAACACACACACAACAGCGCCTAACACAGACACACACACACACGCTCGCGCTTTAACAATGTCTAAGTGTGTTTTCATGAAAATTCCAATTTATTACAATTATAGATTGTGTTTAATAGACTACTAAATATATCAATCTTCCTTGCTGTGCTCAATTATATATTTAATTTCTTCTTTTGTAAGGTTTTTCTTCTCGAAGGGAAACAGTGGGTGGTCGTACCATTTCACTGGGGTTCTGAGTCTGTAATCTTTGTTAAATCCTGATAACTTTTTGACTTCCTCCGGCGTTAGCTTGAAGTTATCAATGTCAATGTTCATGTAGATACGCTCTCTGTTCGTCGATCGAGGCAACGCCACGATGTTCCGATCCAGCTATAATAATAATTACACAGCTATGAAAAAGTGACGGGTAAGGTTAAAGCACTATTAAGCCCTAACACTTCAGTAGAATAAAGTCAGTATAATTTGAATAAGTAGATATTCATTATTTTTGTTCAACAGTTAACTTTGTGAAAAGAAACGAAATTGCCATAAAAGGGGGAAAACGCCGCGGGAAACTCACGGCACTTGAGATAAACCGTTCACGTAAGCTATCATAACATGATTTATTATAGAAACATAGATACTTTAACATAACACTACGCCATAATTTATAAGCGTACGTGTTCACACAACCTCATGTAACTTTATAAGCGAATCGCTTGAATAAATATAAACGATTTTCTACTTACAGACGCAATCAAAGCCAATTGGGCCCGTGTAACCAACTTTAGGGTTTAAATTAAACAAGTTGAAAGTGATGTTGACACGTATTTAGAGCTGTCACCTCAGCAAAGGTAAGGGACAGTACGCTAGGCTACACATCAGTGGTAACACAACCAACTTAAGCTGGCCTCTTAGCATAATCAGCCTATATCGTTTCCATTGCTGCGACACAGGCCTCCTCTCTTCGAGAGGGAGTAGGCTGTAAATCCACCACGCGGGCCCAGAGCGGGTTGGTGGATGTCACATGTCTTCGAATTTTTCGTTCTAAGACATGCCGGTTTCCTCACGATGTTTTCCTTCACCGTTTTGAGAGCAGTGGTGATGAAATTATTTACACAAAGTAAAGCGCCTGCCTAGGTTCGAACCCATGACCTACAATTCGTAAGTCGGGGCCATTACCACTGAGCCACCACTGCTCTACTGAGCCACCACTGCTCTCATTCTATTGAAATTCCGTGCGTGCTAGGCCAGCTCAAAGTCAAGTTGTTACCACCGTCGTTCGGCCGACTGTACAAGTAAATGGGCCGAAAGGATTTCGTATGCCGTCGATTAGAAAGGAAGAATCGGGGGAATTAGACCTGTCAATGTGTTACAATGTCAATTTGATTTGTGTTCGAGTTAGGTTATTTGGGGAAGGCCAATATTCTGATATCTTGTTGGTTTAAATATAGAATTTCTATGTTCTCATTTTTATGTTGAGAATAGATATCGCCCGTTCTGTGCGTGAAAGTTTCTTAAAAAATACGACAGAAATCGACAGGATCCATTTATATGTGTCTTTGTGCGTAGAATACTATGGGTGAATTTTATGGCTTCAGGGCCAAACATAATATTTTTAGAGTGGCAGGCTTAGCCTGTTTTCACTTATACTAGACGACACCTATATGAATGCCTAAAATAAAAGCACGCTGATGAATTTTCAACTTTTGGCGCTAAACCGAGCGTTGAAAATCCAACAACATTCATTTATGTTCGCTTAATGTTAGTGAAAACGGGCATTAGTCAAACAAATATTTTACTCTAGCTACCTATGACTAGAAATACTTACCAAATATCTGAGCAGTATTTGCGGAATTTGCTTGTTATACTTATGTGCCAGTTCTTGTAGCAAAGTATCGTTATTACGGGGTCCCGGCGCGTCCTGCTTGCGGCCGAGTATGGCACCAAACGGACTGTATCCCATCACTACCACGCCGTGGTCTCGGCACCAGTTCACCAACTCATCTTGGGTTATTGTTGGGTTTACCTGCAATGAGCAATAGAAATAACTCTTTTAATAAACGTCAAATGAGGTCTAGGCTACAGTAACATTGTGCAGATAAAAAAATATGTAGTTTAAAAAAAAAATTAAAAACCAAGCTTTTATCACTCACAAAAAATTACAAAACTGGCTATAGCATCAGACCCTCGTTACCAAGCCCAATCTATTGGTTTCGTCAAACCGAATCATTTGAACCCAAATTCGAGGGGTTTACTAATAACCACTGAAGAGTTCCACGGTCCACCTTCTGGCTCCACCATCAGCTTCCAAGATATCAAATTATAATTCTGTCATCCGAACTACTACAAAGTTTAATTTCGATACGACCATATTATAAGTAGGTTAAAATTGACTTCCAAGTTTTTTTCACATTGATTGTTAGTTACAAATGAAGTTAATAAAAGCGTGTTAAAAAGCATCAACCACAATGTTTAGTCGGTCGATGTGTTGTAGGCTGAATGTCGATTGCACGTCATAAAACCCAAAGGTATATTTTTGCTTTAAGATCTGAATAACAGTTAGGTAGTTTCAGCCTTAGTGAAGTTTCAACTTATTGGGAGTTTTTGTCAAAAGTAGTAAAGCAATGACGGGGTCGACTATACTAATAGTAAAATAACGCACTAATAAATGAAAACCTACATACAGTATTTTGTAAAGAGACTGATCTGATAAAAAAGAACAACGAAAATCGTAAAACATTGAATATAAAAATGTTTTTTTTTTTTTAAGAACATTCTACTGTTTTTATTTTCATTCTGTACACACAGGGTTCAAAAATTGCAAACGTTTTCAATTTTCATACAGCTGAAGCGAAGCGATCATTTTTGTAAACGTAGTGATTAATTATTTTTGAACATTAAGCTTGATGTACACGAGATCACTCGATGATGTGTTTATTAATTATTTGAATGTTACATCGTCATTGGTTATGCGTGTTTTATATTATCATTGGTAGTAGCGAGAATCTTCTTGTGTGGTCTTGTGCAAAGTCACGGAGATAATTGTTACCTAAGCAAATTGATTACAAACTTAAATTTTCCACATATTCAAATCACACGCAGTTGACAGTTGTATGAAATGGTTATAGCATGGTAAATTGACGTAGGGCGTCAATTTGCTTAGCAATTAATTTCCCTGGCTCTGCATAAACCGTAACTCTAGCTAAAAATTAATATAAAATAAACAGACCTCTATCTGCAGAACTGCAGGCTTGATCTTCGAATTATCCCAAAGTCTTTGCATCTGTGTGAGGTTGAAGTTAGACACGCCAATAGACCTGGTCAGGTTCATCATCTTCGCATCCTCCATACCCTTCCATGTTGTCAGGTAATCCGTGTCACTGATAGAACCGTCTTTCTAGAGACAACATTTAATTATTAGAATTTTTAAAAGATTAACTGAGATTCAATGGATGATACTTAATGTTAATTGACAATGCCAATGCTAATATAACTTCTTCAATTAATATGTACATTCTAAGTTTATCTTAGACATCACTTACTGACATCGATGAAGGAAAGCATCGTGAGGAAACCTGGACTTATTATTTAATATATTAAGTATGAAGTCGCCAATCCGCCTTCAGCAAGCGTGGTGATTAATGCTCGTGCCTTCTCTGTATGAGAAGAGGCCTTTGTTGATAAGTAGTACAAAAATTTCATGCTCAAGGGCCGTGCTATTCCGTGTTAAAGCCATCATAATTATGTTTTGTGAAAAAGAAAACGCTAACTTTACCTACAGCTCCATCTCTGTTTCCAACAATAATGGTTCTAAAACGTCGTAATACGGCCCCTGGTTCTATAGTACGGAAACAAAAGAAACATTGACGTCATGTATTTTTAACTATGATTCTTCAGGAGTTGACGCGCGTGCCTCGTGAATATTCGTATTTCGAAATTGCGCGACTCGTGAGTCGCTACACTGCCACGTGATCAATTCAAAAATAGAGCCTCCTTCGAGTCTGAAGCAAGTCGAGAATTCCCGAACCGTACACGTGATAATAATACCTTTGAATTTAAAACAAATGTTTTTATTTTCAAACTGAGTAGGCAGGTACCTACTACAGGCTTTTTTTTTTTTTTTTTTTTTGTGGATGGGAAATCATCAAATGACTTCTCCCGCTCTGGGCGGAGCGGGAGGGCGTGTCAGACTTTTACTGACTAAAACCCACCCGTGTTCCTTCTGTTGCCTGTGCCGGGGCCACGGTAACTCTTTCGAACATCCCGCAAACCTACTACAGGCTGTAGGTACAATCAGGTACCAGGGTAATCAGGGAATTTATTAGGAATCCAAAAATATTTGTAAGATCTTTTACAATACCTACGTAATTGGGCAGAACTTTATTAATTAATTAAGTACTCCAAAACTTCGAGAAATTTTGTAGTATAACCGTTAGTTCTTGACCTTTAGGAAAGGTCAGACCAAGGTACGTAAACCGTAGAGCTTAATGTTCCTATGGCATAACTCATACACAGGTAAACTATGTTTAACTAAGAAATAACGTTCTAAACCTACGATCTGACTTCTAAACAACATAACATAACACAAATTAAATTATTATTTGTAGGTAGGTATACTCTATTTATTATAGCATTAGAAAAATAACGACAGTTATTGTGTAATAATATTGAAATTACTACACTTTAGAGCTATTCTTTATGTAAATGATAAATAGATTACATCGGTTTTATATACGGTGAAATAACGGAGTTTATTATACGTTTATATCGAAATAAAGAAAGGGTGATAACCGTTATTTTTCCGAAGATCCAATAAATGGAGTATAGAGTGCTACAAGGATATTTTGGCGCCTGAATGACATTGGGGGGCGTTGTTGGTATACATTTGCGAAATTGTACTGACAAAAGAAGATGGCGACGCTAGTTCCGATATTGGCAACGAGCTAAAATAACCTCGTGCTGTTGTATGTATACGTACAGTCACGGACTTTAATTGATGAGCCACTATTCACACTTTCCAATTTTGCAGTTTTATACATTCACGAGATTACACGATTAAACATGAACTCAAAACGCATGCTCGTAAACAAGATGACAAATTACTAATAATCGGAAATAGTCATATCCATAGAGGATGAAGGTTGACTAGACTTACAAGTTGTCAATAATAAATTATTACAATGTTGCATACGTTTATCCAATCTATTTGATACTGGCCTCTTTTGAATTACAGCTCGTTATTTCTGAAAACCTATCCGAAGACAGTGCCAGTTGAAATATCGATGTCAGAGATGATAATATAAACTACGACACGGAAATCTATACATATAAAATAAAATTGAAGTGTCTGTAATGTCAAAATAATAGCTTTTTACTAAATGTATAATAATATGAAAGTATAAACGGTACTTATAACAAAAACACAATTTTTAAATTTTTTGTCGTCTGTCTGTCGGTCTGTCTTCTCCGTCTGTCTGTCTGTTTGTTCCGGCTAATCTCCAAAACGGCTGGACCGATTTTGACGGGACTATCACTGGCAG
Source organism: Fissipunctia ypsillon (assembly GCA_947568875.1). Taxonomy (NCBI): domain Eukaryota; kingdom Metazoa; phylum Arthropoda; class Insecta; order Lepidoptera; family Noctuidae; genus Fissipunctia; species Fissipunctia ypsillon. The sequence goes on from OX387652.1 coordinate 13,936,698, forward strand.
ATAGCTGATGTTATAAGCAATAACGTATGTTACTTTTATTTTAGAAAATAATTAGGGTTCCGTGCAAAAAAATTAAAACCCATGAAATTGTGAACAAAATCCGATTCGAATAAGGAAGTATTGACATCCACGCGGGCGAAGCCGCAGGCAACAGCTAGTAGAAATAAAATTCATAATCAATTCTTCCAAGATGGCGGCAATTATATGTTATTTATGTTTAAGTGCAACAGTTATCATAATTACATATTAATACAGTTATCATAACGTCATCTTGGACGCTACGCGTTCGGATAAAATCGTGGGTCCGAGTTTTTCCAAAGTCGAAATGACCAATCATAATTTCTCCATAAGCTAACGTTACTATCGCTACGCTAAAACAATAGTTGCTAGGTTACGGTTGCTAGGCCTGCAACGTATGACTTTCCGTTTCTGAATGAGTCTATCCGACTAAACCCGATTTGCATTACACGGCTAAAATACGAACAGTGGCAAGTGGCTCATCAATTAAAGTCCGTGACTGTACAGTAGCGGTCAGAATTCCAACACCAGCATTACATAACTATCGCATTGTTACTCGTCGCACTTGGGACCTTCATCTATTTAGGCATTTCACACACTCACACACACCCGTATATTGCACTCTTTCATCACGAACCAAACAGAAAAAGCGCGGTATATGGTCATCATCATAGGCCTATCGCGGACGCAGTCTTTTTTTGATTATACTGATGAGAAAAAGACAGCGAATATTTTAAACTAGTTACATAAAAGTTGAGGGTAGATTTGAAACAAAATCAATTTTCTGAATGTAGGTAGAATGGTATGACGTTGTTGGTTGGTGAACTTAGTTACGAGCGTGAGTTTTATTGATATTAGAGGTGTTGAGTTTGAAGATTTTTATTGAAAATGTAAGCAAATATAAATATTGAAGTTAGGGCGAACATTGTAGCCTTGCATAACAATGGGTGTAATATATCCGAAAATGAAACCGGATTTTGTGTAAGTTATTTTGTTGTTTTTGATTTTATTTGTTCTCATGTGTGACGCTTCAAGATGTGTAATAACGATTTCTTTTTTTTTTAGAGATATACAGTGAGACGTTGGGTGAGGAGATTTGAGGAAGAGGGGAGTCTTAAGAGCCGTGTAAGAAGTGGCTGTTCGCAATGTTTATCCAGTGGATGAAGTTGGTGAATTTTATTTGGTTCAAGATAGTTGTCCGATACATCGTGCCAGTATTGTTCGTGAGTGGTTTAGTGAACATTCGGATGTTAAAGTTATTCCGTGGCCAATGAGATCCCCTAATTTAAACCCTATAGAAAATGTGCAAATATGGGAAGCGCGAGACGAAAGATGTCTCGAACAGCTGATGTTCCATAGCATTGAGTTGTGGGATAGTTTACGTGGCACAAATATTTGCAGTAATATTATGGCCTCTATGCGTCGACGTCTTCTTGACTGCATTGATAATAACGGAGGTCACACTAAATATGAATAAAAAATATAATATTAAATGTAATCAGAGGAATTCAGGCGATACACACTGACCATAATAGTAATAAGTTAGTGATCGTAAGATTGTAGGATTGAGGTTTAGTTTCAATCTTCTTTTCCTCGAGAAAATGAATAAATTAAGCTATAACCTCAATAAACCAAAACATCCCATTTTAGTAGCAACCAATAATGATTTACGAACAAATTAGGTATTTTATTTCAAAGTTTGGAATATGTTTATGTTTTAAAGGTTGTTAATAACATCAATAAATGCTCCTATGAAGAATAGTGTTTTTTTTTAATTAAATTGCCTAATATACTTTATTTTTACCCTCTATACCCTATTTTAATCATAATCATAAATCTTTATTTATCTCAACATCATATTAGAGGCACTGGTTAATAAAATGCACAATCTTAAATAGAGAAAGCAGGGTCCTGCGATACATATCACCCGGCTCTCTTTTAAAGGACATGTTAATTTACAAAACAGTTAAAGTTAAGATATAATAGGTATTATCAAGTCTGAAATTGCAATTGAGTGCAGAACGTAAAAAAAAATTAAAAACAAAATCAAAGAAAAGAAGTCAACATAAAATTCAAAGAAATATACAAAGTATGTATATTATTAATCATTGACACGTACTTAGGTATCTAATTAACAAAATAAAATAATAATGAGCTTATATCAAAGAATGAAGAATGAAAATGGGGAAATGAAGAATGTTGTATGTATGAATGAATGTTAGTGTAGGTGTGTGATTGTAAATGTGGGTTTTAATAAGCTTTCAGTGGCAATGTAGTCCAGATTTAATATCCAAATGCGTAATTTTCTTTTACAAATGGCTTTTGTATGAGTGTACATAGATATTTTGTTAATTGAATTATAAAGAAAAGTGCCAAGAAAACAGTAAAACTTTTGGGAGAAACTAGTGTTATAACGGATGATTGAACAAACATTTGTTGATCGTCTATTTTGTGTTGGTAAATCGTGATCTAAGGGAAGTTCAGTGTGTATTTTTAGTACTGTCATGAGAATGAACAACTGCCGGACCGTTAGCACTTGGCATTGTTGGTAAAGTTCGAAAGTTGGATAGAGGATTGGCAAAAAGCAACTAACTTTTAATATGGCTCTTTGGGCTCTCTCTAAATTTATCAATATAAGTTTTAGAGGTACCGTATTATCATTGTATTAACGAAAGTCAATAAATAATTGAACTTTGACACGAAAACGAAGAAACAAAAAGAGTCGAAAGCGCTCAATGAGGTGCGAACTCACGCACACACAATAACAGCCACCCACTCGTGCGAACCTGCCATCGTTGCTTATAATTTTCATTTGGAATTTTAGCATTGCTTTTAAATAGGCGCTGTGGTCAATAATTTATTAAGAAATATAAGTAGGTAGGTAGTTTTAGGTATCTTTAGTTAGTGTTGACCACACATGCATCTGACCAACCAACAAAGTACTTTCGTAGTTATACTGTGTGCGCGTTACTGTCTGTATTAAAACATCACACACACACAGAGATAGGCGCAGATCTGACGTGCAGGCCAAAATTATCATTCCGGTGGCAGTCCACTTAAGACCGTTGATTGTACATATTACGAGTATACAGTTACTGTTACCATGAATTCAGTACATGATTCGGGACCCCCTGCGTTGAAATTTTTCGTCGGTTATTTAAAAAAAATCAAAAGTCCAATACCTACGCGTTTAAAATGTATGGAACAGCAATTTTTTTTTTTAATAGCCGACGAATTTTCAACGCAGGGGGGTCCGGAATCATGTACTGAATCCATGGTAACAGGTTGCGCATCGCCGTCCCTTTTTCATTTTTTGATGGGTAATCATCAAATAACTGCTCCCGCACTGGGCGGAGCGGGAGGGCGTGTCAGACTTTTACTGACTAAAACCCACCCGTGCTCCTTCAATTGCTGTGCCGGGGCTACGGTAACTCTTTCGAATATCCCGCGACCCTAGCTGGCATCGGCCCTAGCGGACCCCTCCAATGGTGCTGACATCTCTTAACGGCGCGCGTGGATCATAACGCGCCGTCGACTCGGGCCTGGTCCTTATCAGACGGCAGGCTACCCATTGCTCGCCGTCAGCAAGCTCGCGCCTGCGGTGGCCGGGAATCGTCTGCCAATTCCCGATGCCCAGGGCGTCTCCTGCGGCGAATAGGGGCGTGAGGGCGCAAAGCTTGCCTCTCCCTCACGCGTTCTGCCTCCTCCTTGGCGAGCATTACTGCCTCGCAGAAGGAGGTGATGGCTTCCCATGTACTCGCGCTCCGTACCATGACCTGGACCAGGGCCGGACGCGAGAGGTCGCCGCCGCCGATCACTTCCGCGAGGACACGGCGGTGCTCCGCCCAAGCCGGGCAGATCTCCACCGTATCCTCCGGGCGATCCACACAGTGATGACACCCGGGCGTTCCTCCCACCTTCTCCGGAACAGGTACATACCTCCCGAAGCTCCCGTGTTCGGTGAGAGCTTACGTCAGGCGGAAGGTGAGGACGCCGTGGCGCCTCTCCAGCCAGCGTCGTCGTCCCTGCCACCCTGTATACCTATTTACGTCTCCGGTTTCGATACTGTTGAAGGGAAAACTTGTTTGAAATATGATTTAATGCTCCGATGTCTTTTTTGGATCTCTGGCTTAATTACAGGCATAATTATCTTAACAAAGGACTGGCCGGAAAAGGGGAAGAGTACCCCTGGAGAATAATTATACATTTAAGGAAGTAATTAAAGTTTATGAAAAAAACTACCCTTGGGTGTAAAGGGTAGTATTTCATTACCCCATGAGCTGCTTTTTATAGCAGATTCACTCTGGCACTTTTTGCTCATGGACCAGTCCTACAACAATAGATTTTAAATAATTTATTTTTCAATTTAGTTTTGAATAGTTATATTTGTGAGTGATAAGAAGAACCAATGTTCTGCAGTCAAGTGGATATTAAATGACCATTAAAAGTACAAATGGCCTACATACATACAACAGTGGAAACTGGAAACAATAAAAATATGGAACACACTACCTACAGTTAATTAATTAAAAATGTCAATGTGTATCTTCAAGCTACTCAGACGAGACTTCAAGAATCATATTGAATTGCAAACTATGTATATGGAACGTAAACTTCAGTAAAGTTTGGTGAGTTGGTTCCAAAAGCGCCTTGCTTACTTAACCAAGATGAGTTCACGTGGCAAGATATTATGTATTTATCTAAGACAGATATTATGAAATATTTCACTTGTTATCATAAGATACCTATAAAGGTACGAAATTTCTAAATTCTTAAAATGAGAAACGACACTCCCAAAAAATATTGCTGTCTGAAACATTATAAATATGTACTTAGATATTTTGCTATGAGCTTTTTGAAAATCTCGTTTATTTTACCAAATAATATATTCAAATACCTAGGTACATATTATATACAACATGTCCCGGAATTAACGCACAACCTCGTCAGGTTATTTTACTCATCATAATGAACAACTTTTACTATGGGACCAAGCCTAAAATCGCGAAGCAAAATTACTTTTCGACGAGTTATGCGAACATACATAAATGTAGGGAACAGCTGATTTTTTGTCTTTCTAGACCTAAACACTTTATTCGTTTGGTTGTTATTTTAATAAGAACTACTTAGAAAGAGTAGGTGCCTAGGTCTAAAATCCTATTTCACGTAATATAGGTATGTCCTGACTAATAAACAACGTTATTTTAAGCGCTCTTAATAACACAATTCTCATCATTACAACATCTTAAAGAAAAGATCTTTGTATTGATGAAACGTTGATACGAACATTTTAAAATGAAAACATGAGGAAAAAGTTAAGAAGTTCCCCAGAAGTCCTTCCTGTAAACTTGGGTCTAATGTTTCCAACAGGAATCACTTTTCTTAGTAATTCTTTAGACATGAATTCAGTGTGTAAACTAACTTTAAAAAAATATGTTTGCCTGAGAAATATGTGCTGTTTTTAGAGCTTTGATTTATTATTTACCTGAACACGAAGTAAGTGCCGTATTTCAGGCAAAACGTTCTTGAAAAATCAATTGTAATACCTCAAGCAGTAGGTACACAATACACTTTTTTTCCAGAGCGCGAAACACTTACGATTCGTTGTACCGTTAAAGGTGCTTCTTGGGTGTTGCTCAAATTTTCATCCACATGTATTATGTCTCTAATGTCCGAACCCAATAACCTATTTTTAGTAAAAGACATATCGCTATTGATGGTATAATTCTATCTGTCCTTATGTTAAGCCTGTAAGATTCCACACACTCTTACCTCGTTACTAATAAACGTTGTATAGCGTCTGTATAGTTACACAACGCTTTGTCTTCTTTCGAAAGAGAGAAATCGGTGTGTAACTATTCACCTGATATAATACGTTTATTAGTAAAGAGGTTATGGAATATTGGGACGTTAAAACCATAGATAGTTAGGTTTTCTATACCCAGTATGCCAAAACAGGTGATAAATAGGTTATTGAGTTCGGCCATTAATCAGTATCGATAGTGGCAATTTGAATTCAAACTCAAACTCAAAGCATATATTTCAATTAAACCAATTACAGGCATTTTTGAATTGTTAAAGAGTCAGTCAGTTAGTCAGACAAATTGAAGCTAGTAGAATACTAATGGTTCATGCAAAAATATATTATTATGCTTTAAGTTTATTACAAACTATTGCTGGTTAGGTTAAATAATTGTCTTGTCTATGTCCCAAGCGTACACAATCAGTCGAGATTAAAATAAATTTAATTTTCGACCTGAAATCCCACCTCAAAAACTCAACCCGTAGCTTAAACAGGTTTTCCTCTAAACAGATAGGTACCTACACTATTTGTAGAAGCAGTATAAATACAAATAATTATTTATTTAAGTAACGAACAAGCAATTTCTAGATTATTGATTGGCTTGTCAAGGCTGTTCGGAGAGGCGGCTGCGGGTTAAATTATATCTGGAACAGAGGCAGCTGCATCGATCAGTCTAATAATATCGTACTGTGATCACCAAACTTGTCATAAATAACATATAAGTAAACTGGTGATGGGTGTTTGATATTACTATTACTTAGAAATGACTTATCTCAAGCGTCAATAAGTCTGGTAATTTCAGTAGGTAATATCTTGCTCCGATTATATCACTTTACTTCACCAGTCCGAGAAAAAAGCTTGTAATAAAGGAGTCAATAAAAATCAACATGATACTTTTTATGAACGTCCTTGTCTGGATAATGATATCTAGTTTCAACGATAGACGATAAATTGTAAACGGTAATTATATGTAACTTTTCAAAGCCACACATGAAAAACAGATAGGTTTATTGATCAACTGTATGTACTATGTAGTTACTTATGATCCTTCCCCTCAGACAAGTTCTGCCATTTGTGTTTGATAAGTAACAATAATGTTATTGCATTCTCATTTCACCAGAACGCCAGACAAACTTTTGATAAGCTAAGTATCTCATTGTCAGTTAATTAGTTTTATTTAGATCGTTTCTTTTGTCAGTTAAATCTGATATTGCTTTTTGATATCATAGCAGTAGCAAGCTCTTCGTGAGAAAATTTCTGAACAAAAATAAAGACGATCGAGCAAAGGCGTTCGAACATTTTTCTACGTAAAGCTGGTCGCCATCTTGATGTTTTTACAAAGTTGCGGCGCACGATGAAACTGGTATATAAGAACTTATTTAGGTAGAAGGCACTTGAACAAACAAAAAATGTGGTGGGGTTTGGTGCCCCAAAGTGTCACGTTGCCTAGATATTTGAAGGTAAAGTTCTTAAAAAGCTATATTTACCTCTGAAGGCACAAGACTAAATAGGTATTCAGTAATTTCAACAATCTGCTGTGAAACATTAATTCTAAAACACGTAAAATATTAAACACATCCCAAAACCTCAACACGGCTAAATTTATCTCGCTGTACACGGATATCATGTAGTCTTAACTAAAACACAGCACGTATTATTATTAAAATGATTTTGTGTAACTACACTCTGAGGAACGCGTGTGTTTGAACGTACTCAAATGGAGTCTTGTAAAGTTTAATGCGTTCCAGGGGATTGTTTACGTTGCGAAGCTGTGCAAACATGAAATTAGTTTTCCGAGTAGGTATACGGAGGAGGTGTTGCTCACCTTGGCCGTGGGTAGGGTTTGGAATAGATCACCTACATGCTTTTCCAGGGTGTGGTATAATGAACTAACATAATACAAAATACAAAATTATTTGTTTCATCTAAGCATTGTGTCGTACACAAATTGAGGGAGCCGCCCCAGTAAGTTACAATAGTACTTGTGTCGGAGCTGTCTCACTCTACTCTTAAGTGGTAGCTTAAGAATGATGAAGATAATAAATATAGGGTTAAAAAAAAAAACAAATAAAATAAAACATTAGTTTAGCAGCTCTCGGTGTGCGAGGTGTGCACGTGTACGTAAGTGTGGGTATCTATGTATCTATGTTGTGTGTGTACCGATTTTTTTTTAACTGATCGTAATTTGTCAAGATTAATGGGCAGTAATTCTAGAAGCTAATAATGCGTAGTAAGTAATGTCTTGTCTTATCAAAATGTGTAAGTATTTCTGAAGGAACCAGGACAGTCAGCCCTGATTCTAACTCTGCTGATTTATATTACCAACGCATGTTAAGGCATCAAGACCTAATAAAAGAATGGTTTATTTTAGTGTTATCAATAAATAAAGAAGCTTTAAAATATTAACAAGGATTCTCTACTCACCTTAAAAGCAATAGGGTAGTGAATCTTAGTATGGTTTCTCTACTCGCCTTATAGGCCACAGGGTAGTGAGCCAAGTATGGTTTCTCTACTTACTTTATAGGCCATAGGGTAGTGAACAAAGTATTATTTCTCTACTCACCTTATAGGCCACAGGGTAATAAACCAAGTATGGTTTCTCTACTTGCCTTATAGGCCATAGGGTAGTGAACAAAGTATGGTTTCTCTACTCACCTTACAGGCCATAGGGTAGTGAACCAAGCATGGTTTCTCAACTTACCTTATAGGCCATAGGGTAGTGAACCAAGCATGGTTTCTCTTCTTACCTTATAGGCCATAGGGTAGTGAACAAAGTATGGTTTCTCTACTTACCTTATAGGCCATAGGGTAGTAAATCAAGTATGGTTTCTCTACTTACCTTATAGGCCATAGGGTAGTGAACCTTAGTATGGTTTCTCTGCTCACCTTATAGGCCATAGGGTAGTGAACCAAGTATAAGTCCACATAGTCCATCTCCAGTACTTCCAGGGACTTCTTCAGAGCAGGTATTACCTCCTCCCGCTCGTGGGCGTCGTTCCATAACTTTCAACAAAGCAATTAATTATATACTACACCAAGTAACTGAGCAAAAGGATTTTCATAATTACGAAAACCAAAGTTTTGTTGCCTCCCAAGTACTCTGCAAATACTGTTATCAAAGTGGGTTTATTTTGTTATAGTTGAAGTTGTTTTGGCCAAAGTTAGGGTTATGAAAATAACAACGAAATGTAAATTAGTAATCATAAATATTTAGTTTGGTGGTAATTGCTCCAATTACTTTAGAACCAGGAGCTACCTATTTACCTTTGGAGAGCAACGGCCAATGAATGGAGAACGGTCCACAAGAAAAAGTTTCATTTCCTTTTACTTGTTGAAGTAGTTTTACTCTAAAGACGTGTAAGGCAAATATATAATTGCGTAGCTTCTGCCCGCGACTTCGTCCGCGTGAAATTTCTTGTTCCCCCGACCCACCTCGTCGCATCGCATCGCCTGCCCGCGCTATTACTTCGTTTTCGCTTAGTGTTTATTCTGACTTTTTTTCGTTTTGCTCGGTTTGCTGGGTCCTAGCGTTATGTTAAATAGCCTTCCTCATGAATTGAGCTAACAAATGCAAAAAGATTTTTCTTAATCCGACTGGTAGTTCCAGAGATTAGCGCGTTCAAACAAACAAAAGCTTCAGCTTTATTTTTAGTTTAATAATAGATATTCTCATAAAAACTTTTTAATGATAAATATAAAAGTTGTCAAAACTTTAAACACGAGTTGTTCACATACAATGCACTTAAGAGGTCTCTAGCCGTTAATGCTGTCGAAATCACTAACAAAAGCAGAGCATAATGGCACTCAGTATATTCTCAACCACGTAGGTACCATTAATAATGTAGTACGAAACTCATTTTCGTAGTGACACACACGTCTAGGCTCCTTTCGCTAGATACTGAAGTAATAATATATGGAGTAACTTTGGACGAATATGTTTATGTTTACCACGAGACGACCTCCATGTTGTTACTAGTTTACTTTTAGTGGTGGATTTAATACATTTGCACTAGAATACGGTAGGTACGGTAGGTGTGGTCAATTTTCATAATTCTGCTCAGTAATTCTAAGTTGATGTAGGTAATTCTACTGCAAAAGGACCTTTATTTAGCTGAAAGTGGATCTATTTTAAATATTCGAGAACCTCCCACCGCCCCTCTGCCTAACCCTTCGGGGAAACAAGGTGTGATGTTATGTTATTACAAAAAATAACAGTCCAAAATACAAACTGACTCACCTTAGTAGTGATGTACACGTCCTGTCGACTAGCGTTGCTGTGGTTGTTAACGAAGTTCCGAACGCCGAGGCCGACCTCGTCCTCCACGCGGTACAGCGAGGCGGTGTCGACATGTCGGTACCCGGCCTCCAGCGCCCATTGTACTGCGTTAGCCAACGATTGGTTCTGTGGCAACTGCCTTGTACCCTGCGAACATGACCATGTTATTTGAATCTGCTGTTACGGACTCATTTCCGGGTGGTTTGTCAGTGAAACAAGAGAGAGGAACTTTAGTACTTTTATTGTTACGACAACAACACACTTAATCTAATGCTTAAAATATACTTATAAATACCTTATACTAAATGAGGGCGCCAGGTAAGGTTTTGTCTGAGGATGTCTATGACGGGAACCCTTCCAATCCCCTGGACCACCGGCTTGGGTGTGGGTCACTCTGTACCCTAGCGGTGCCACGTATCTCCAAAAGGAACCACCTATGAATAGGCTTGGCATGCGAACGTAATTTCCTTAATTTTCCGCAAGAACAAAAGGGCGTGACCAGAGGCTGTAACAAGTCAACACCGGTTTGAAAAATCACTTAACGTTTAAATTTAAAACCACTAATCTCTTAACATATTCAATGGAACTCACCCCTCTGATCCTGAACAATCCACACAAAAGAATTATGCGAACATCAATAATCCCTGTGATCTTTATATCATTTGACGAATTTTGTCAAAATTACTTTTATATTTTAATATGGCGGTAGATTTCCACAATTACTACTCAACGACACACGTCTGTCTCCGGGAAGAGTCTGCGGCGCTGTCCTTCAAACTCCGGTCAATGTTATTTAAAATGTTATAAATTATGATTTTTAAAATATTCACTTGCAAAAAGTCAATTCATGTGATGGACCGGGTTTGAACGCGCGACATCATACTCCGCAGTCCTTTGATTGACACCACTGCTACATATGTTGTTAACATGAGATGTGAAATATGTCTTTGCCTTCTGCTGTCTGGAGTGACGTCATTACAAATATCCCCCGCCAACAAGAAAAAAAAACTTGTTTTTTTTTTTTTTTTTTTTTTTTATCGTTTTAGGTCGTTCGCATGCCACATGCCTATGTTTTTACCGTGCATATTTTGCAATCGATACACATTATTAGAAAGTTTTTGAACAATTTGAACTTTTTCAAATTTTGGTGCGAGCTTGGCCATGAACTTATTGCTTGCTTTTGATAAATATTTAGTCCTTTTCCAAACCATATCGCCAACTTCGAATGTTGCTGGCCTCTTATTCCTATTGTAATATTGACTACTGTGAGTATGCGCTTTTTTTAGTTTTAATTGAACCTCTTCGAATATTTTTTGTCTTTTCTTAGTATTGATTTCGAATTTTCCAAATGCCCGGTTTAGTTCCTGGTTTAGATCCATAGTGTCCGTAGCTAATACTGCCACATCGAGTGGTGATATTGCAACTTCTCTGCCAAGGAATAAGTATGATGGTGTGTACCCCGTAGTTTCGTGCACCGCTGTGTTTATTGAGTGTGCGATTGCTTGTAAGTGAACATCCCATTCGTTATGTTTTTTGACACTCGAATTAGCCGCTATTAATGTCCCTACTACTCTGTTTACCCTTTCTGTTGGGTTGCTTTGTGGATGGTAAAGAGGTGTATACCACAATTTGCATTGATACTTAGTAGCTACCTCCTTAAAAAGTTGTGACTCAAATTGTTTTCCATTATCACAGATTATGGCCTTGGGTGCACCAAACATTAATATTTGCCGTTCTAGTATTTCACCAATTTTATCAACTTTTCCAGTTCTCAATGGAAAGAGTAAAACAAACTTACTAAACCAACAAGATATAACTAAGAGCATGGTATTTCCAGTTTTGCTTCGTGGAAATGGACCCATTAAGTCTAAAGAAACAACCTGCCACGGTTGGGATACATCTCTGTGTTGCCCCATCATTCCAAAAGGATGTTGTTGAGATACCTTATATTTTGAGCACGTCTCACAATTGTCTACATAAAGCTTGACGTCTCTAAGCATATGAAACCAAAAAAAATCCTTTTTGATCCTATAAAACGTTTTTCGAATTCCTAAATGACCTGCACAGATGTCATCATGACATATTTTTAACACCTCTTCTTTAACTTGATCCGGAATAAATAATTTCCAGTCATGACTACCATCAGGATATTGCTTTAATATAACCTTTCTATAAAGTGATCCATTAAAAACTGTCCACTTATCGTTATCGTTACGATTTTTATTAATTTGATTAACTTTATTACGGTACCAATTATCCTTGTGTTTGTCAAGTACCTTTATCAAATTTGATTCTATTATATTGATGTCTGATGCCCTAGATAGTGCGTCTGGTACTACATTAAGTTTACCTGGTCTATGAATGATATCGAATGAAAACTGTTGAAGTTTCATTGCCCATCTTGCTAACCTCCCATGAGGGTCTTTCATTTTATGAAGCCATAACAATGCCCTATGATCCGTTATGACTGTAAAATGCACCCCATCAATGTATGGACGAAATTTTTCTATTGCATAAACCACGCTTAGAAGTTCCTTTTCCGAAGCCGAATAACGTTTTTCACAATCGTTGAGTTTTGACTTAGATAAGCTACTGGTTGATCAGAATCTTCTGTTTTTTGACACAAGACCGCTCCTATACCTTCATTAGACACATCACACTGAATGATAAATGGCTTATTATAATCTGGACATGAAACAACCGGAGCTGACGTGAGTAACGTTTTGAGTTTTAAAAATGCATCCTCCGCTGCTTGAGACCATGTAAGTTTGGTTTTCTTTTTACCCTTAGTGAGGTCATGCAGAGGAGCAGCAATGATTGAAAAATTTGGCACAAAACGCCGATACCAACTAGCTAATCCTATAAATCTTTTGAGTTCCGTTAAATTCTTGGGGCGCGGGAAATTTAATATTGCTTTAACTTTTTCTGGATCAGTTCTCAGACCTTCCTTGTCAACTATGTACCCCAAAAATTTTAGGCTTGATCTGGCAAATTTACACTTCTCCACATTAATACTTAAATTTGCCTCTTTTAAGATAGCCATAACATTCCTCAAAACCTCTATATGTTCATCAAAAGAGGAAGTACAAATTATAATATCGTCTAGATATGCCCAAACCTTATCACCGTGAGCTTGAAATAATATGTCCATCAGTCTTTGTTGTGTTTGGGATGCATTTACCAGTCCAAATGGCATTACCTTAAACTGAAATAACCCTCTACCAGGTACTGCGAAGGTAGTTTTCTCTTTACATGATTCCTCTAACGGTATTTGCCAAAAAGCAGATTTAAGGTCTAATGTACTTAAATATTTTGCACTACGAAGATTATCAATAATGGTAGTTACTCTTGGCAAGGGATACGTATCTCTTTTGGTTATTTTATTTAGTTGTCTGCTGTCTAAACAGAGTCTGTTATCACCATTTGGTTTTTTGACCAAAATAACAGGTGAACACCAAGGGCTGAAAGCGGGTTCAATAATGTCATTTTGAAGCATTTCGTCAATTTCTTTTTCTATTTGCTTCTTTATAGTAGGTGAAAAATTATACTGTTTTTGGTAAACTGGTTTGTGAATACCTGTATCAATGTAATGATTTAGCATATGTGTTCTACCTAGGCCTACTCCTATATTTTGCTTCATTTCTGTGACCAACAATGACAAGGCCTTCTGCTGATTGACACCTAACTCTTCCATTGGTATAATTGACGGTTTGCTTGATTCCAGAAGTGATATTTCTTTATCAATGGATTTACAATCACTCTTCAGCCTTAACTGGATGCCAAAAATATCAAAAAAATCTTTTCCTAACAATAAATTTTGCGATAATCCCGGCATGACCACCATTGCCAAAATGTTAAATTGGTTATCAAATGTTACCGGAACGTCAAAAGCCTCAGATATCGTGTGATTGGTTCCATCCGCTGTAGATAGTCTAGACCCCGGTAGTACATATGAACGTAAACCTAATGCTCTTAAAGTATTAGCAAACCTGGGATTTATAACTGTCAAGTTGGCTCCACTGTCTAACAACCCTATACAATCGTAGCCCAAGACCTTGAACTTAACGTAATTACGATTATCATTTTCGTTCTGGACAATTTTACAAATTTCCTTATGCTTAAAAAAATGCTGCACCGTTTGTAACCAATCCTGCCATTCCTTACTTTGCCTTTTTAGGGGAAGAACTACTTGGCAGGCTTGGTGTCTTCCCCGATAGCGTTTCCCTTACATGTGCAATTTTTCGTAGTGACCCCAAAACGCCCACACTTATAGCAGAACAACCGTTGCTTTAGAGCGGTGCAGAAGCGAAACAAATGCCCTGTTTCTCTACAATTCCAACAGCGACTCCCTACCGATTTTACTTTATTTATTTCAGCCACTACAGACTCCTCCGTATGGTTAATACCCTGCACGCTTGGTTGATAAGCCAAGTCTGGCTCTAATTTAAATTTGTGGCATTGAGGCTCCTGAAAATTATCGCAGTTACGCTTAGTTATATCTATTATCCGTAATATATCGACGAGATCCTCCACCGATTTGAAGGTATCCCTACATACTGCCTTTTGAAAATATGGCTGCAGATTTTTTATTATAATTTGGATTTTTCTAGTTTCCGGAATCTTTTCAGGTAATCTATTAAACATATTTTGCATGACAAAAATATAGATTATGGCTGATTCTTCTTTGCCCTGTGTTCTAGTTTTAATTTCATCTAACAATTCTTCCTGGTAATAGGGGGATTGGAATGTCCGTTTAAGTAGAAAGACCAATTCCTCCCAATCACCAATGCAGTCCCTATTTGCTCTATACCAAATGAGCGCATCACCTTCAAAAAAGTCGATTGCATACCTCCACAAATCACTATCACTAGCATTGCGTGCCTCTTTTATTTCTTCTACCCGTTCTATAAATGCATTAACACTTATATTGTTTCTTCCTGAGAATTTTATACCCCAACTACTGATAGGAACTAGTTTGCGACTAATTCCATTATCCTCTATTGTAGAACTACGAAATAATTTAGGGGTTTTCCTAGTTTTATCCTCATGGCCATTCGGAGAAGAATAATTTCTCCCTTCAAGAATTGGCTGATTTACCTCAACATTCGTCATTGGACCTAAATTGCTACCTTCTTCCATCTTTTTTATAATTTTGCTTCCCACCTCTCCTAAGTTTTTTACTAAATGATATTTATCTTCGACTGTTAAATTGCCCTCTTCTGGTAAATCATCACGCTCTTCCAATTGTGCTAATAATTTATCACTGTTATTTTTAAGGTCCGATTTCAAGTTGATCTCTACTTCTGACGATGGTCTGATAAAAGCTAGTCTGTTTTGAACGTGTATCAACCTAGATACTAATCTCCTAAACAAAGGTTTGTCCGGCTTGTCCGCAAGTTCCGAAATGTACTGAGTTATTATTTTAAGTTTAGCTGAGCAAGTTTCTAATTCCAATAATGGAGTTTCTAAGCACTTTTTTGGAGCTTTAATTTCATGACTGTAATCTTCAGTTTGTTCACTCACAAGCAATTCCTTTAACAGTTTTCTTAATACTGATACAACCGCGCTCACACTTACACCCCGACATGCCAATTCAAACTCTAGTTCATCTTTTAACAGGTAACACGGATCCATTGTAATGACAATTATTGTTGACTAAAATCGCTACTATAATATTCAAATTAGCAATAATTTCACAACCCCGCTCGACCAACTTTACAACTAGTATTACCAACCACAAGCAACAATTAAAACAATACAACCTGTATATATCAGTTTTTTTTTTTTTGTTTTATTTCACTGACCAACCACACCTATTTATTTTATTTCTTTTCAGTTAGGCGCCATGTTACGGACTCATTTCCGGGTGGTTTGTCAGTGAAACAAGAGAGAGGAACTTTAGTACTTTTATTGTTACGACAACAACACACTTAATCTAATGCTTAAAATATACTTATAAATACCTTATACTAAATGAGGGCGCCAGGTAAGGTTTTGTCTGAGGATGTCTATGACGGGAACCCTTCCAATCCCCTGGACCACCGGCTTGGGTGTGGGTCACTCTGTACCCTAGCGGTGCCACGTATCTCCAAAAGGAACCACCTATGAATAGGCTTGGCATGCGAACGTAATTTCCTTAATTTTCCGCAAGAACAAAAGGGCGTGACCAGAGGCTGTAACAAGTCAACACCGGTTTGAAAAATCACTTAACGTTTAAATTTAAAACCACTAATCTCTTAACATATTCAATGGAACTCACCCCTCTGATCCTGAACAATCCACACAAAAGAATTATGCGAACATCAATAATCCCTGTGGTCTTTATATCATTTGACGAATTTTGTCAAAATTACTTTTATATTTTAATATGGCGGTAGATTTCCACAATTACTACTCAACGACACACGTCTGTCTCCGGGAAGAGTCTGCGGCGCTGTCCTTCAAACTCCGGTCAATGTTATTTAAAATGTTATAAATTATGATTTTTAAAATATTCACTTGCAAAAAGTCAATTCATGTGATGGACCGGGTTTGAACGCGCGACATCATACTCCGCAGTCCTTTGATTGACACCACTGCTACATATGTTGTTAACATGAGATGTGAAATATGTCTTTGCCTTCTGCTGTCTGGAGTGACGTCATTACAAATATCCCCCGCCAACAAGAAAAAAAAACTTGTTTTTTTTTTTTTTTTTTTTTTTTATCGTTTTAGGTCGTTCGCATGCCACATGCCTATGTTTTTACCGTGCATATTTTGCAATCGATACACATTATTAGAAAGTTTTTGAACAATTTGAACTTTTTCAAATTTTGGTGCGAGCTTGGCCATGAACTTATTGCTTGCTTTTGATAAATATTTAGTCCTTTTCCAAACCATATCGCCAACTTCGAATGTTGCTGGCCTCTTATTCCTATTGTAATATTGACTACTGTGAGTATGCGCTTTTTTTAGTTTTAATTGAACCTCTTCGAATATTTTTTGTCTTTTCTTAGTATTGATTTCGAATTTTCCAAATGCCCGGTTTAGTTCCTGGTTTAGATCCATAGTGTCCGTAGCTAATACTGCCACATCGAGTGGTGATATTGCAACTTCTCTGCCAAGGAATAAGTATGATGGTGTGTACCCCGTAGTTTCGTGCACCGCTGTGTTTATTGAGTGTGCGATTGCTTGTAAGTGAACATCCCATTCGTTATGTTTTTTGACACTCGAATTAGCCGCTATTAATGTCCCTACTACTCTGTTTACCCTTTCTGTTGGGTTGCTTTGTGGATGGTAAAGAGGTGTATACCACAATTTGCATTGATACTTAGTAGCTACCTCCTTAAAAAGTTGTGACTCAAATTGTTTTCCATTATCACAGATTATGGCCTTGGGTGCACCAAACATTAATATTTGCCGTTCTAGTATTTCACCAATTTTATCAACTTTTCCAGTTCTCAATGGAAAGAGTAAAACAAACTTACTAAACCAACAAGATATAACTAAGAGCATGGTATTTCCAGTTTTGCTTCGTGGAAATGGACCCATTAAGTCTAAAGAAACAACCTGCCACGGTTGGGATACATCTCTGTGTTGCCCCATCATTCCAAAAGGATGTTGTTGAGATACCTTATATTTTGAGCACGTCTCACAATTGTCTACATAAAGCTTGACGTCTCTAAGCATATGAAACCAAAAAAAATCCTTTTTGATCCTATAAAACGTTTTTCGAATTCCTAAATGACCTGCACAGATGTCATCATGACATATTTTTAACACCTCTTCTTTAACTTGATCCGGAATAAATAATTTCCAGTCATGACTACCATCAGGATATTGCTTTAATATAACCTTTCTATAAAGTGATCCATTAAAAACTGTCCACTTATCGTTATCGTTACGATTTTTATTAATTTGATTAACTTTATTACGGTACCAATTATCCTTGTGTTTGTCAAGTACCTTTATCAAATTTGATTCTATTATATTGATGTCTGATGCCCTAGATAGTGCGTCTGGTACTACATTAAGTTTACCTGGTCTATGAATGATATCGAATGAAAACTGTTGAAGTTTCATTGCCCATCTTGCTAACCTCCCATGAGGGTCTTTCATTTTATGAAGCCATAACAATGCCCTATGATCCGTTATGACTGTAAAATGCACCCCATCAATGTATGGACGAAATTTTTCTATTGCATAAACCACGCTTAGAAGTTCCTTTTCCGAAGCCGAATAACGTTTTTCACAATCGTTGAGTTTTGACTTAGATAAGCTACTGGTTGATCAGAATCTTCTGTTTTTTGACACAAGACCGCTCCTATACCTTCATTAGACACATCACACTGAATGATAAATGGCTTATTATAATCTGGACATGAAACAACCGGAGCTGACGTGAGTAACGTTTTGAGTTTTAAAAATGCATCCTCCGCTGCTTGAGACCATGTAAGTTTGGTTTTCTTTTTACCCTTAGTGAGGTCATGCAGAGGAGCAGCAATGATTGAAAAATTTGGCACAAAACGCCGATACCAACTAGCTAATCCTATAAATCTTTTGAGTTCCGTTAAATTCTTGGGGCGCGGGAAATTTAATATTGCTTTAACTTTTTCTGGATCAGTTCTCAGACCTTCCTTGTCAACTATGTACCCCAAAAATTTTAGGCTTGATCTGGCAAATTTACACTTCTCCACATTAATACTTAAATTTGCCTCTTTTAAGATAGCCATAACATTCCTCAAAACCTCTATATGTTCATCAAAAGAGGAAGTACAAATTATAATATCGTCTAGATATGCCCAAACCTTATCACCGTGAGCTTGAAATAATATGTCCATCAGTCTTTGTTGTGTTTGGGATGCATTTACCAGTCCAAATGGCATTACCTTAAACTGAAATAACCCTCTACCAGGTACTGCGAAGGTAGTTTTCTCTTTACATGATTCCTCTAACGGTATTTGCCAAAAAGCAGATTTAAGGTCTAATGTACTTAAATATTTTGCACTACGAAGATTATCAATAATGGTAGTTACTCTTGGCAAGGGATACGTATCTCTTTTGGTTATTTTATTTAGTTGTCTGCTGTCTAAACAGAGTCTGTTATCACCATTTGGTTTTTTGACCAAAATAACAGGTGAACACCAAGGGCTGAAAGCGGGTTCAATAATGTCATTTTGAAGCATTTCGTCAATTTCTTTTTCTATTTGCTTCTTTATAGTAGGTGAAAAATTATACTGTTTTTGGTAAACTGGTTTGTGAATACCTGTATCAATGTAATGATTTAGCATATGTGTTCTACCTAGGCCTACTCCTATATTTTGCTTCATTTCTGTGACCAACAATGACAAGGCCTTCTGCTGATTGACACCTAACTCTTCCATTGGTATAATTGACGGTTTGCTTGATTCCAGAAGTGATATTTCTTTATCAATGGATTTACAATCACTCTTCAGCCTTAACTGGATGCCAAAAATATCAAAAAAATCTTTTCCTAACAATAAATTTTGCGATAATCCCGGCATGACCACCATTGCCAAAATGTTAAATTGGTTATCAAATGTTACCGGAACGTCAAAAGCCTCAGATATCGTGTGATTGGTTCCATCCGCTGTAGATAGTCTAGACCCCGGTAGTACATATGAACGTAAACCTAATGCTCTTAAAGTATTAGCAAACCTGGGATTTATAACTGTCAAGTTGGCTCCACTGTCTAACAACCCTATACAATCGTAGCCCAAGACCTTGAACTTAACGTAATTACGATTATCATTTTCGTTCTGGACAATTTTACAAATTTCCTTATGCTTAAAAAAATGCTGCACCGTTTGTAACCAATCCTGCCATTCCTTACTTTGCCTTTTTAGGGGAAGAACTACTTGGCAGGCTTGGTGTCTTCCCCGATAGCGTTTCCCTTACATGTGCAATTTTTCGTAGTGACCCCAAAACGCCCACACTTATAGCAGAACAACCGTTGCTTTAGAGCGGTGCAGAAGCGAAACAAATGCCCTGTTTCTCTACAATTCCAACAGCGACTCCCTACCGATTTTACTTTATTTATTTCAGCCACTACAGACTCCTCCGTATGGTTAATACCCTGCACGCTTGGTTGATAAGCCAAGTCTGGCTCTAATTTAAATTTGTGGCATTGAGGCTCCTGAAAATTATCGCAGTTACGCTTAGTTATATCTATTATCCGTAATATATCGACGAGATCCTCCACCGATTTGAAGGTATCCCTACATACTGCCTTTTGAAAATATGGCTGCAGATTTTTTATTATAATTTGGATTTTTCTAGTTTCCGGAATCTTTTCAGGTAATCTATTAAACATATTTTGCATGACAAAAATATAGATTATGGCTGATTCTTCTTTGCCCTGTGTTCTAGTTTTAATTTCATCTAACAATTCTTCCTGGTAATAGGGGGATTGGAATGTCCGTTTAAGTAGAAAGACCAATTCCTCCCAATCACCAATGCAGTCCCTATTTGCTCTATACCAAATGAGCGCATCACCTTCAAAAAAGTCGATTGCATACCTCCACAAATCACTATCACTAGCATTGCGTGCCTCTTTTATTTCTTCTACCCGTTCTATAAATGCATTAACACTTATATTGTTTCTTCCTGAGAATTTTATACCCCAACTACTGATAGGAACTAGTTTGCGACTAATTCCATTATCCTCTATTGTAGAACTACGAAATAATTTAGGGGTTTTCCTAGTTTTATCCTCATGGCCATTCGGAGAAGAATAATTTCTCCCTTCAAGAATTGGCTGATTTACCTCAACATTCGTCATTGGACCTAAATTGCTACCTTCTTCCATCTTTTTTATAATTTTGCTTCCCACCTCTCCTAAGTTTTTTACTAAATGATATTTATCTTCGACTGTTAAATTGCCCTCTTCTGGTAAATCATCACGCTCTTCCAATTGTGCTAATAATTTATCACTGTTATTTTTAAGGTCCGATTTCAAGTTGATCTCTACTTCTGACGATGGTCTGATAAAAGCTAGTCTGTTTTGAACGTGTATCAACCTAGATACTAATCTCCTAAACAAAGGTTTGTCCGGCTTGTCCGCAAGTTCCGAAATGTACTGAGTTATTATTTTAAGTTTAGCTGAGCAAGTTTCTAATTCCAATAATGGAGTTTCTAAGCACTTTTTTGGAGCTTTAATTTCATGACTGTAATCTTCAGTTTGTTCACTCACAAGCAATTCCTTTAACAGTTTTCTTAATACTGATACAACCGCGCTCACACTTACACCCCGACATGCCAATTCAAACTCTAGTTCATCTTTTAACAGGTAACACGGATCCATTGTAATGACAATTATTGTTGACTAAAATCGCTACTATAATATTCAAATTAGCAATAATTTCACAACCCCGCTCGACCAACTTTACAACTAGTATTACCAACCACAAGCAACAATTAAAACAATACAACCTGTATATATCAGTTTTTTTTTTTTTGTTTTATTTCACTGACCAACCACACCTATTTATTTTATTTCTTTTCAGTTAGGCGCCATGTTACGGACTCATTTCCGGGTGGTTTGTCAGTGAAACAAGAGAGAGGAACTTTAGTACTTTTATTGTTACGACAACAACACACTTAATCTAATGCTTAAAATATACTTATAAATACCTTATACTAAATGAGGGCGCCAGGTAAGGTTTTGTCTGAGGATGTCTATGACGGGAACCCTTCCAATCCCCTGGACCACCGGCTTGGGTGTGGGTCACTCTGTACCCTAGCGGTGCCACGTATCTCCAAAAGGAACCACCTATGAATAGGCTTGGCATGCGAACGTAATTTCCTTAATTTTCCGCAAGAACAAAAGGGCGTGACCAGAGGCTGTAACAAGTCAACACCGGTTTGAAAAATCACTTAACGTTTAAATTTAAAACCACTAATCTCTTAACATATTCAATGGAACTCACCCCTCTGATCCTGAACAATCCACACAAAAGAATTATGCGAACATCAATAATCCCTGTGATCTTTATATCATTTGACGAATTTTGTCAAAATTACTTTTATATTTTAATATGGCGGTAGATTTCCACAATTACTACTCAACGACACACGTCTGTCTCCGGGAAGTCTGCGGCGCTGTCCTTCAAACTCCGGTCAATGTTATTTAAAATGTTATAAATTATGATTTTTAAAATATTCACTTGCAAAAAGTCAATTCATGTGATGGACCGGGTTTGAACGCGCGACATCATACTCCGCAGTCCTTTGATTGACACCACTGCTACATATGTTGTTAACATGAGATGTGAAATATGTCTTTGCCTTCTGCTGTCTGGAGTGACGTCATTACACTGCAGCTGCCGAAATATAGACGAAACATACAAAACCCTGCAAGGTTTTTTTGCCGCGTGGTCAAAATTGGAACTACGGCCGCCATCTTGTTTTGTCAATACAATTTCTGTGAATTTCACAAATATTCACCACCAACACCGCCCTGTCAATGTTATTCAGGTGGTAAAAGAACCTTGTAGTTCTCTAGTTTGTAGCATTTGAGAAAATTGATTTTCTTTATAGCCGAATATCTACTAGATTTCTTTGTGTTGCTATGTAAGATATATTTTAGGATTCCGTACGTTCGAATTAAAATTAAAAAAATGGAACCCAAGGAACCGGAAACGGAGGTGTCTGTCTGTCAGTCAGTCTTTCTATCTGTCTGTCCGTCTGTCACAGCCGATTTCCTCCGAATCTACTGGACCGATTAAGTTGAAATTTGGTACACATACGAATTTCTGTGATCCAAACACGAACGTGGAATGTAAATAAATGAATTTTGAATATAAGGTTAAATTTTGGGCGAAAAATTTGAAAATTTAAAAAAAAGTTTTGCAAACTGTACCGTGTGACGTATCAAATGAAAGGAGTTGTTATGAGGATTTCAAATATATATTTTTTTTTTTACAATTTTAAAATAAATGGTATTAAAGCTATTAAAGAAAATAGATGAAACTTCACCATTCCTGAAACTGCTGAGCTTAAAATTTTGAAAAAAATACAGAGAATAGTTCTATACTTATAAATAACAGAAAACCCTATAAGAAGTCTATGGTCTTAGAATAGGGTGTACCCTTTACATCAGAACATTTTATGTTATAATATTATTTACATAACAGCGGATAAACTTCATTTCGCAGAATATCGTTTGGCAAACAATCATTTAACATATAGGTATATTCAAACTCATAATTTTACAAGTCAGAATCATCTTTAGGTATACATTTCATATCCATAATAATTAAAAAGTAGAACCATCATATCGCAAAGTTCAGTCAGAATCGTCTTTTGGCATACATTTCATATCCATAATAATTGAAAGACTCATATATCGCATACCCTAAAAGTCAAGATAAACAAACCAAAATATTAATATGCTCAAATCTTAAAATATTACCTTGTGACAAGCTCTGGCGTCAAAAGCATTTTCAAAGTCAGACAGACGTCTTGAAGTAAGGCGTAATCGACAAAGCCCCGCTTCGCGGGGCTCCTTTTTCAAGATGGTTTAAACAAAGTCGAGTCAGGGTGCCCCAAGTCCCGAGCTTGCTTTGCTCGCTCTTGCATCCTAAGTTCTGCCGTCTTCATAGTATGCCCAGTGAAAGGGTACCAAATAATCGTTGCTCTAAATATACGTTATCCTAAACGAAATTATGCAGAGTTTTAACTTTGCCAAAAGTAATTTATGCCAAATAAAATTCTGCCATCTTAAAAGTACGCCATTGTAAATTCGGACATATAAACATTCGGCCAAACAATAATTATATTAAATAAATTTTATGCCTTAAATATTCGTTTAAAGAAGATTATGCCAAGTGTGTTATGCCAAATAAATTTCGGAGCATCAAAATTCTGCCAGATAGAGGAAACCTCTTAGAATAATATGGTAAATCACTCAATATTGTACGTACAAACTTACAGTTGCAGATGGAATGAACATGTTTTTCAACTACAATGTTAAGTTTTTCTTGGCATAAATTCTCCCCAACTACGGAACCCTTTATTGTGCGTGGTCTGACAGGCATTTGGCTGGTTTTCCTTTTTATGAAAGTTTACAAACTAATCTTTTTTCAGACTAATTAACTTAAAATCACACTAAAACTTAATCTTTTATGCTGTTGAGTATTTAACTGAAAAACAAATTGTCTCTAAATTCAACTTGTTTTCTTGCTGAAAAAGAAGGAAGTTTATTACCCAGTAGAAAACTTTAGTTTGTTTACAATACCTATTAGCCTGTTAACGAGCTCTAGTAAACGGAGGAAAACCATTTGGTTTTCAGTATGATGATATTAGAACAAAGGCAGATGCTACACTGTCCATACTGCTGACACACGTAGGTATTTACGTCATCCACATGCGACGAAGCAGAGAATTGATCTATTATTTCCCAAGATCTTCGCCACAGGAGTCTTTTATCATGAATCAAAATATTAAATTTGTTAGTAAGGTAGTCAACAAAAATAATAATATCTTATCGCAGTCTCAACGCGGACGAATTTGCGCGCAAACGGTAGTTTAGTAAATAATCCTCTATTTCAAAGTTTCAATATACACGTACGGTATACATAATGAAGTAAAGTGTTCCCGGCTGCATTTGACTAAAGGCTTTGACAGGATGGATGGAACGCCATCTTAATCAGCTTTTCCAAATCCCGCTGTGAGTGCTCTATTCCTGAGATGCTATGAAGATTAAACGTATGTACTGTTTTCGTGCAAAATGAAATTGACAACAGCAAGTTCGAGTTTTTTCTCTCGTTTGAACTCATTTACATGGATTTTTTTATTATGTTATTGCAGAAAAAAAGCTGTATAATGGATAACTCTCCTGCTTAATGAAATTCAATCTGCGTTCGGGAATCCATTTTTCAAGTATGGTTTAAAATCATTCGTTAATTTGGAGCCCTACGTTCATCAGTGGACTAACTAAGGCCTGCGAATCCGACCGTATAGCGAATTGAACTTTATGATAAATAAATCTACTCGTCTAAAGAAATATCAATCGCCCGACAATATGCGAAAATCTCAACAAAATCCGCTAAAATATCGACTGAATAATGCCTTTGCACCGTGTAAATAGGGCTTTAAGGTATGTATCACAGTACATGCAAGCTAAATTAAAGCTTCATTTACACGAGGCAAGTGTCTTGCCTGTGGCAAACCTATGTACATGCTTTAAAGCTTCATTTACACGAGGCAAGTGTCTTGCCTGTGGCAAACCTACATGCTTTAAAGCTTCATTTACACGAGGCAAGTGTCTTGACTGTGGCAAACCTACATGCTTTAAAGCTTCATTTACACGAGGCAAGTGTCTTGCCTGTGGCAAACCTATGTACATGCTTTAAAGCTTCATTTACACGAGGCAAGTGTCTTGCCTGTGGCAAACCTACATGCTTTAAAGCTTCATTTACACGAGGCAAGTGTCTTGCCTGTGGCAAACCTACATGCTTTAAAGCTTCATTTACACGAGGCAAGTGTCTTGCCTGTGGCAAACCTACATGCTTTAAAGCTTCATTTACACGAGGCAAGTGTCTTGCCTGTGGCAAGCCTACAAAAAAAATGTAGGCAGCCATGGGGACTGCCAACAGAAGTGAAAACTTAAACTATTAACATGTACACAGGCCACTGCGCATCGCCAGTCTGGCACTACACGTCACATTAACATATCGCATGTCGTGAACCCGTAAGATTTTACCCTACCAAAAAGCGCTCAACACACCTAAAGAAGTTTTCACTTCAAAAATGTAAGCAACTAATGGCTTGCATCGTCTAAACCCAGTCTAAACACTGTTTAAACGTTGAAACTTTTATTGTTGCTTCAACAGACTATGGTATGCTGCCAAATAATAAATCGCACCGTGTAAATCAGACTTAAGTGAGTAATTACTTTCTATAAACTTTATTTTAACTTATACTGTTCAGATGATGGGCAAAGGTCATGTACTTACATCGGCTAGGTGGCCCAGACTAGTCCCCAGGGCGATCGCAGGTATTTCGTTGCCATCGTTCAGTCTATACGTCAACGGACTCGTGCAGTCGACCTGTTGACAGTGTTCAAACTCATTAAAAGATGAAAACTTAATTTTATAATCAAAAAACATTTTAATTAAACTTGGAATTTGTTTAACTGGTACCTAATCCATTAACTTATTAAAATCTGTAAAAAGGTTGCTGTTTAATCAAGAAAGAGATCAAAGAACAGCTAAAAGATATTGCCTACAATTTTATCAATTTTAGATTGCCTTTTCTGTTTAACCATCTTAACAATTATGCCTAAATCAATAATGATCACCATAACAATATTTGTATTGTTAGGCGGTTCTGCATTCATTACGGATTTGCGTTTCAATGGAATAATATCCATTCAAGCGCAAATCCGCGTAATAGGCATTACCTATTATGCACTAAGCATTGTATATCAACAGTAAACAATACGGCTATATATTAAATTATGTTATGGTCCAATCAAAATAGACGCTTAAAAACAAAGGGTTTTGGAAAACTATTTGACACAAAGCGAAAAAAAATTGTTATTATCTTATTTTATGGATCAACTTATTTAGCAGCTTTAATTTACTTGAGGGCTAAAACCTTGGCTTGTTCCTAAGTCATCATCTTCCTGCCCTTATCCCGTATTATTTGGGGTCGGCGCAACACGTTTTTTCCTTCCATTCTGTCCTGTCACTCGTCAAACTATCACTGACTCCCTTTTCTTTCATATCACTTCTCACACAATCCATCCATCTTTTCTTTGGCTTGTTCCTAAGTAAGCACACAATTTGACATAGATCGTGATCGGTATTTTCAAAACCATGAACGAATATGCTTCCATGTTTTATTGCACTTGTGTTATTCATTATGTTTATTAGCAAAGGGATAACAAGTGAAATTTCCACGCTTATTCAACAACGCAGTAGGTACAGGTAAATCATTCAGCATGCAATGCGCCGCATAAAAAAAAAAACATAAATTAATTCTTACCAAAAGGTTGAGTGCAAAAAACAATAATAGCAAACGAGTATGCACGTCCATTATCGATAACGTATCGTTATACACTGAACAACCAGTATAGTACAATATACTCTGTATGAACAATACTATCGTTTCCCGTTGTAAAAATAGTTTTTAGAAATTAGATACCAAACGATCAACATTGGTGCAACACTCGATTGTTGATTGATGGGCAAAATATATATACGAGTAGGTAATTAGTCACTTCTAGTGGATAGTTAAATTGTAAACCGATACCAAGCATGACACACGGATGACTGGTATATAATGTTAAAACTGTTGCTATACATACCTAAGATAGAAGCCGTATAACCAGTTTTAGTAGATCATTGACTCTACTACCAGCGCAGCCTGTATTGAAATTACTTTGTTGCACGAGTGTACTATGTATACAGGATGACTTTGAAAGCGTGCGACAAAATTTAAGGGGGTGTTCTACCCATCAATATGAACACGTTTTACTATGGGACCAACTTAGAATTCGCGAAAAAATATTCGATCTTCTTATACAAAATAGTTCAATCGGGTACCTATATACCTTTATACGAGAAGGTCAAATTTTGTTTTGCAAATTCTAAGTTGGTCCCATATTAAAAGTTGTTCATATTGATGGGTAGAACCCCCCCTTATGTCGCATGTTTTCAAAGTCAGCCGGTATACTGAGTTTGAATAAACCCTGAGTTTGGAATAAAGTGAGTTTCTATGTTTGTAAACGCACCCACGACACACAGGAGAAATTCTTAGTGAGGGCCAAGGTTTTTATTAAAAAAAAAAAAAAAAAGATTCTGATGAAGACTCTTTAGTAATGTTTTACTGTTTAAAATAAAAATTTCACTATCAATAAAATAACCCCTGACTACCTCGTTGGTCTAATGGTCGCAAGCGCTACTGCAAAGCATGAAGTCCTGGGTTCAATTCCCAAGTCAAAGTGTTTTAGTCAAGTGTTTTTGGATTTTTCTATCTGGACTTTCTCAGTAGCAGCCCGGAGTTTGGATTTGTGGCTGGGTGATGGCAATAGGCTCGCCCCCTATTACATGAGACTTAAACATAACTGGCGAAATGTGGGTGTACTATTGATACACCTCTGCCTAACCCTTCGGGGAAACAAGGCGTGATGTTATGTAATTATGTACCATAACATAAAGGGTGTCTCAGTAAGAGTGCACTTTTTAAAATTGGAATATTTTTTTTTCATGCAAGTGGCAACTCTGAAATTTGACAGCTGTCATCTCTGTTTATTCCGATTATTAAAGATGGAGCGCTTTTCGAAAGAACAACGCGTTATAATTATGAAAACTCATTACAAAAATGGGGAAAGTTACGCTCGAACTGTGAACGGCATTCGTTACAGGAATATGATAACGGACTTCTTGTGGCCTCAACTGGACGGCATGAATCTGGACAACATGTGGTTTCAGCAGGACGGCGCAACCTGCCACACTGCGCATGAAACAATCGACTTATTGCAGCAACGATTTCCAGAACACATTATCTCACGAAACTCTGATGTCAACTGGCCACCAAGATCGTGCGATTTAATGCCGTGCGATTTAATGCCGTGCGATTTTTTCCTTTGGGGATTTGTGAAATCTCGGGTTTATGCGAATAAACCCGAAACAATTCCTGAGCTCAAATCGGAAATCCAACGCGTCATCGGTGAGATACAGCCACATCTCTGTGCAAAAGTCATGGAAAAATTCATGAAAAGAGTAATGCCCTGTCATCGGAGCCGTGGGGGTCATTTGCCGGATATTTTATTCCATACTTAATCGGAACATGTCTTATTTACAATACAATAAAAATATCACAACTCTGTCATAAAATACTTGTTTTTATTTTAAAATGAAAAAGTGCACTCTTACTGAGACACCCTTTACATATGACTGGTATTGACAATGGTGCAACAGTAACAAAAATACAAGCATTTATAGTTTAGCTGGACTATGTACGCAGTTCCTCTGCCGAGTTGCCACCACATATTGTTCACCACACATTATAGATAAACCCAATAGCGCATCTGTTTGTGGTTGGATCGACAGACGATCGCTTTATCGATACAATGGAAAAACGTACTACCTGTGTATTGCATTATCTACTATCGGTGCCGTCTGTACCAGCCAGTGTGCGTAATTAATATAACTAGTTCAGGGTCAGTGTTACACTATCCTGTTTAATTAAAACTATTATATCCATAATCATTATGGAGTTTATTAATGATTTCGTACATATATTTAGTAGTTTTTTTTTTGTATTTATACTAAGTGCCCCGCCAAGACGAGCCAAAACCAAAAAGCAGGGGGCACTACCCGTGGGCACTACCTACCTTTTCTCGAAGCGTTTCGTCGTATTTTCAATTCCTCATAGCTTCGGCCATGATAATGCTAGAGAGCTCAAATTCTCAGGATAAGATATAGTTAGCAGACTTATAAAAAACACTAAGTTTTATTTGTCTAGCTTTGTTGAACTTTGGATTTTATTAATACCTAAAATACGTCGATTTCGTCACTGACTAACGGACTGACTGACTCACTCACTCAACAAAACCTGGGCACTTTCCAAAGTCCCAGAAAGCCGAAATTTGGTATGCAGACTAGGATTTGCACACAAATAACAAAAAAAAAATTAAGGAATTTGTAACTTTCACCTTCCAACCCCCTCAAAGGGAGGTGCAAGTCTGTATTTCTTACGGGTAAAAGTTAAACCATCTTCCATTTTTTATAAAAGCTAGATTAGCATATACACAAACAACGAAGAAGAAACTTTTGTCGTTGGCTATGAAGAAAGTAACTGTTGGCGTTTAAGAAATATCTTTTTTACCAGACTATGCTGAAAATAAGGGTTATGATTTTAACATGTATATGTACTATCAGTACATACCGCCTAAAATAAAAAGAAATAGGAGCACCCTACAAAAATAAAAGAAATCCCACCAAAAACATTTCATGTAAAGTTGGTTGCCAAGACTTACATAAAGGCTCCTGCAAACAGGCGTGGCACAAAGGCATCACGTGTCGCACGACGAGCGGTGCCTTTGTGTCGCGTGCGATTCACGTCACGTGTCGAGCCTGTTTGCAGGAGCCTTAACGCTTTCACTGTTAAAAAAGTTATCAGATCTAATGTAATGTCAAGACCATTCATTCATCAAATCATTCTACAAGGCCTAACTCTACAAACCTTACATCTTGTTCAAAATGTATGGCTTCTGAATCTCAAAGCACTAAAATCGAAGCAAAACCAAATCAATATGCAAAGTATGTAATACCTATTACATCTTGTAAAATTCAACGTACCCTTCTTAGTACGTCCAACAACGGCGCAGAACAGTACAGAAACTATTAATTTTAAAAGAGAATCCCTATAAATAAAAGATGGTTCCATAGACGGACAGATACGTAGCGACTCCGTTTAAAAAGTTCGTCTTTGTTGTCGAGAGATAAACTGCGGTATCCCTTGGGATTTGTTCCGCGCTTGGGCCACGGCACCTAAAGACATCTTTAATAAGAAAATACAAAGACTTACGAATTTTTAGAGTAGGTTTAGTAGGTAGGCTATGTTTCCCCGGTTGGTAGGTTTTTCTTACTTTGTGAGTCCTTAATTTGTAGTTTGTTTGTTGTTTTAATTTTGCATTTGTAGAGCCATGTCTTCTACGAATATTGTATTTTTACTAAAAAAGGTGTTATAGTGTAAAATGACAAGGATAGATACAATTTATTGAAGACTTGAAGTGCACAGTTGGATAATGAAAAATATTTCATTTTCTGTTTATACCTACCTCCTTACTAATAAACGTAGGTACTATATCACACCGATTTCTCTCTTTCAGCCATCAGTAATTTGACTTTCGTAACGTAACTATACAAACGCTATATAATGTTTATTAATATGGAGGCTAGATTATAATAGATGATAGTGTATAGTAATACCAAACTTTCTACCTAAGAAAGGCTGCAGCCGTTTAGTAAAGCCGAGGCGATGCTCCGGCGCGGCGGTGGCACGACTAAAACAAACGTATTTTAATTAATGGGGTGGTCGCATTGCAAATGCGGCTTTCTGAATTATTTTCGTCTTGTTGTCGCCCTTGCTTTACCAGTGCGGTCGTGGCCTATGGCTTCATTAATCCAAATTCAGGACAAATTGATTATGAAATTTATGAAGGTACAAGCCGTGCGTGCGATGGTTCCCATCGGCAAAAATGGCGTATTTCCATAGAAACTTTCATCCCATACATAACCCCTTTAGGGAACAAATTTTCCAAATTCCTTCTTTAGTGCACTTTCGTTACTATGGAATTCTTGAGCAAAATATGCTTCAAGATCTGCCGGTTTAAGCTGTGCGTTGTCTGTCAGTGAATTAATTAGTTTAAGATTTTTATTATCTAAAAGATTGACATGAATCTTTGTAACTAATCGTTATATTGTTACCTAATGGAGCAAGGAATAAAAGGCCCACTTTATATTCTATTTACTAGATATTCTGTGAAGTATCTTCATAATAATTGATAGGATCTACTTTTAGCTCTTCGTGGAAGATCTAATAAGAGTTGTAGCTTTGTAACCTAACTCCATCAATGTATCCTAAACAAATAAAGAAACCAGGCATATATTGTGGAACTTTCGCACACAGTCATATGTTTCTTAATCTATATCAGTGATATCTATAAGCTTAATGGCTTCGGAAACCAATGACCTCCGCCGGACGATTACGAAGACAAATAGGACAAAAGAAATGTCGTACAGTAATGCTTTCAAATACATGAAAATAATATAGGCCATTATTTAATTCCGGGAAAGAATTCGTATAAAACTTCTGTTGTTCTCAGCCACAAAAGGAGGTTTTATCTGTTTTATTAGTTGTAATTTTTCTTTGTTTAGATGACACATGCGTCGATTCTGGATTCTGTTAAGACTTTTGACCAATAAGTCAACGATTTCCATCAGTTTTGTTTGAAGCCTATGATGGCCTATTAAGAGAGTGGTCTGATACAATAGTACATTATATTCCTCTGCTTATACCAGGTGGGGCCAAAGTAGTGTCATAATGTGAATTGGTTGCCATTTTGTTGGGAATGAAAAAAGTTAGGCTGTGTTTTCACGAAAATTTTATTTAAAAGTTTAAAATTTTTGACATTAAGTCGAGAAAATTGTATCGATCAAATGACCACCTCCTGAGTTGATGCACATTTGTGCTCGTTTTACGGCATTTTGAATTGGTGACATTTTTTTTTTGGCTTTCAAGACTTTCAAGGTTTGTGGTTTGTTGTGGTAAACGTGAGATTTCAAAGAGAGTCTCGCCGTCATATCTGGCGATCTGGCCGACCAGTTCAAATCGCCAAAACGTGAGATCACAAAGCCCGGAAATGTGTGTTTCACAATTTCCATCGTTGCCTGAGCTGTGTGACTGTGTGTATCATTCCATGGCATTGTCAACTAATTCTCTATCTGTCTACAACATATCTATCAAATCACAATGACATTATGACGCCATTTGCAAAAATTATGCCACATTAACATTATGACATTACTTTTGCCCCACCCTGTTGTAGTACAAGCAATACTCCGAAGTAGGTAGCATTGAAAATGTAAAGTGTCGACCAACTTTTTGCAAATGCACTACAAATAGTTTCATTCTAGTTTCACTCGCTAATTAACATAACCTTTAGTAAAGACTGCAACTAGAGCAATGAGACTATCAATATTCCCGCATTCAAAATTTATCATCGTAATAAAACTCATACGCTCAATTTTTGAATTAATTGTGGCAATCTACCATAAATCATTGTTATTCAATGCAAGCTCAGAATACTCGCACTGCATGTTATGATATATGAGCACAGAATACGTACACAGAACGACATTTCAAGCTATCCAGTTCCAGTGTAAGCTGACCTCGCATTTTATAAGCTTTTCGTACAAACAGAGGTCAGCTTATGCTGGAATATTTAGCTTGATATGTCATCGTCTGTACATACTACGTTTACTAACGACACTTTCAAGTAATTTACTCCGGTTATAGGTATATTAAATTGTTCGCAGCGTTTAGTTTGCGAACTTAGGCTTTAGACTGCCTCATGGGAGTAATATAGGCATATCCCTTCATGAATATAAAGTTATTTGCCCTTGGTTGTTCTTCGTAACTTTTATGCTAATGTTATCACGTCAACTATTGTTTCGATATGTTTTTCATGAACTAAATTTATATCATGATAAAATATATAAGAAAATGTAACAGAGTAAAATCTTATTGTTTTTTTAAATTACATAATTTCACGGAAAACCACAAAACCATTAGGGCTGATAATAACTTTTAGACTAAGTACACATACAGGTCACCACTTAACCCAAACACAATGTAGCCGCTGAATGAAAGAAAAACAAGCCGGCCGTCCTTATCGCACGGAAGTCGTGAGTGTCAAGAGGAGGAAACGGCTAACTTAATTATGCTTGTAGGACCAGGCAAGCAACTTGACAACGTCATTGTATTGCTAGCCTGAGGTCCTATGTGTAAATACTCCTATAAATATTCAAGTACGAGAAACAAACGCTTGTTTACAAGGTGTGCAAAGTTACGGTGTGTAGATTACTGCCTAGTATATAGAATGAACCCATAAGTAGCGGCCATGGTTGCTAGAAACTGTAGGGTAAAATTAGAATGATCGGCTTTCAGTCAATGCATTATTTGGAGCGGTTGTCTTATGGCTATCGTAAGGTCCTATGGTCGAATAGCGTCCTAAGGATGATTGGCGAGAGAACTGATACTGTTCTGCTCAGTAGGTTCACTGAACTCCATGTATTGCGAGACCGATGAGCCTACTGAGCAGGGGTAGACGGTGTGTCTAGTTTCTTCTTTTTACTTTTTAGTTACTAACATTAGTTATAAGCAAAATTCTTGTTACTAACAACCTTTCCGTGCCTATGGACTTTTTTGTCTGAAATAAATGTTTTTTTTTATGCTATGTAGTAGGATATCGTATATGTATCAAATCAGCGACTGACGTTCTTTTCTACATTCAGATGTGTCTCGAAAAGCGTATAAATGTGTAGGTACACCTACATATGTATAAAACAGTCTGAACCGTCACCGACATCCGAGGAAAGCCAACAACCCTTTTTTTTGTGGATGGGAAATCATCAAATGACTTCTGCCGCTCTGGGCGGAGCGGGAGGGCGTGTCAGACTTTTACTGACTAAAACCCACCCATGTTCCTTCTGTTGCCTGTGCCGGGGCCACGGTAAATCTTTCGAACATCCCGCAACCCCGGCTGGCATCGGTCCTAGCGGAACCCTTCAATGCTGCTGACAACTCTTTGAGGCGCGCGTGGAACGCAACGCGCCGTCGACTTGGGCCTGGTCCTTACCAGACGGCGAGCTACCCATTGCTCGCCGTCCGCAAGCCCGCGTCTACCGTGGCCGTGAATCGGTTGCCAATTCCCGACGCCCAGGGCGTCTCCTGCAGCGACTAGGGGCGTGAGGGCGCAAAGCTTGCCTCTCTCTCACGCGTCCCGCCTCCTCCTTCGCGGGCATTACTGCTTCGCAGAAGGAGATAATGACTTCCCATGTGTGGTGGTCTCGCTCCGTACCATGGCCTGAACCAGGGCCGGACGCGAGAGATCGCCGCCGCCGATCGCTTCCGCAAGGACACGGCGGTGCTCCGCCCAAGCCGGGCAGACATCCACCGTATGCTCCACCGTGTCCTCCGGGTGATCCACACAGTGGTGACACCCGGGCGTTTCCTCCCGCCTTCCAGAACAAGTACTTCCCGAAGCACCCGTGTCCGGTGAGGACCTGCGTCAGGCGGAAGGTGAGAACGCCGTGGCACCTCTCCAGCCACTCCTCAAAGAGGGGACTAATCGCCGCAATTGTGGCGTGCCCAAAGCCTACAACCCTGAGGTTGTTAATTACTATGCTATACTCAAAATACTTTATTACTTAAACCTACAGAGATAGATCAAACCACGAATAGAAATTAACATACTCTCACCATTGAATTCCAGTAGTGGTGAATTGAGGTCAAAATTAGCTGTCAGGTGGTCGAACAATAGCCACTAATAGTATTGAGTTTGGCCGGGACGTGGGTGCCTCGGCCAATATCCCGGAATTTGTTATCCACGTCAGCACACCACTGAAAATACACCCAGTTACAGAGAAAACCTATTAATATACAACAGGCCTTCAACATTTCGATACACTCGAATTCTGAAACACGTAACTGACCTGCCGTGAGGAAGTGCAATATTGACAGTGCTTTGTATGCAAATTACTCAAGTTTGGTTACTACAAAAATATTTGGAAAACTCCAATAATTCTTTTGACGTTCATTGTTTCTCTTCGAATGACAATTTCAAAGAAAAAACCGTTTCTGTTCACGCAATGGTGGAATAGATATATATTATACACTTATAACCAGGCCCCGGGAAACAAATAGAGTTAAGTAGCCGTTGTTAATGTGGAAAATATACTATAAATATTGTTGTTTTAGGGCCAGAGTAACACATCCATATGAAACAAGCCGGTAATAAATTATTACACATGGACCCTTCGCGGTTCAGCTTGGAGTATCGCACGTTAATGTATCGGCATCGGCAACAGGCGGCCAGTCGGGACTGTTATCTGGTTTGCACAACTAAAATACTGACCTCACCCACGCTCCGAACTATTCGCTCGCTCCCAAGAGAAATATATTATTCTATACAGTTCACGTGAAAATAGAAATGCTCTAATGACTTCTAGTTCATACACGCTGCAATTTACTGGCATGTAGTTAACATCAGTATAACATTATTGCTTTTAGTAGTTTTTAGTTGTAGGTAAAGCAGATATTCGACGCTTTACTTTTTATTCATTTTTGTCTTATTTCGGCACCATTCACTCGTAGTGAATCGTCTGAACATAAGGTTAATCGAAAGTGAAAAATTAATTAATTAGTGAACCGATCCAACGATGTTTGATTTCGACACTAGCCAACCTACAGCCGAAAAATCGAGTCGAAAAATGAAATAAAATGAGCAGATGAACGTTCATTTTATGTAATTTTGCCGGTGTCGTATGAACGTGGAATGAAACAAAAATGAATATTCTTTTTTTGCTAAATGGGCCTGTTCTTGACCTCGATTACGCCTGAAGGAAAGCGATGGATGAGGTCTATGATGGAACGAGCGTGCCCAGAAGATGTCTCTCGTGTTCACTCTTGCTTTGAAGACAGACGAGTTAAATGTGGAAGCGCTTAGTACGACTGGTCGGGATATCAACCAAGTGCGGATGGTACTGTAGAGGCTTTAATTGGGCCGGCCTTCAGCATGAATCCTCCTCGGATTGTGGCATTGGCTGATAAGACAAACACTGGTTTTTTGAAATAGGAAATATAGGTTCGAACTATGACATATAGTCAAATTTTTTTATATTGAGTCAGTGCGGTGCTAGCTTAATGATGGACAGTGTAACGTGCTTTCATATAAGCCAATAAATAGTGATAGCAGTGTTTCTGTGTACCTCATTTAAACAACCAACAACACACTTCTAGAAGAGACCAAACAGAGAATTTACGTACTGGTCTGCCCTAGTATCGTGGCAGGCCATTACAGTACCCTGCAGTACGTCTGGTAGTCCGGTAGTAAAAGGGCGATAGTGGGATCAGGTCGTGGAGCTCCTGCACACACTCTCCGAAGTACAGTTTGTAGACGACCGACAGACAAGCAACATTACGCCGATGAGCCAGGCTGTGAAGCCTAGCCACGTCGTCACCTATAAGCCTTTTTGCTCTGCGTTCCACCGAGTCAAGTGCAGCAAGTTGGTATTTCACGCGAGTGAACCATCTGATAGCAGCTTAAATAAACCATGGGCTTATAAATATTTCTGTTAGGTAGGAACTATTCTGTCCATAGGTCATCCCAGTTCAGCCCAGTACACCTTACCTACATTACTGGAAATAGATCTCCGTGATAAATTAGACTTTGGGCAAGAATCCCTGTCACCAGTTTATTTGTTCCCATGCCCAAAGTATACTAGCATAACTAGATGGTGGGCCAGACATCACGCCGTCATCGAATAGGTGACCAAACCTTGCAAGTCGAAAATTAATCCCATATTACTTTATACTAGCTTTAGTATAAAGTAGTAGCTTTAGCAATAAGTCTATTGATAAATTTAAGAAGATGCCTCCGACTGCATGAAATTATTTGGAGACAAAATAGGTCAGCTTGTTTCCATCTTGTTTACAGTTCATATTTTACGCAGTCGGGTTTTTCTTTTTTTGTTTAACACTTGTTAGTTATAATTATTTTTCTCTCATTGTATTAACTAACGTTTTAGGTAATGGTCGTAAATATTATACAAAACCCACTGATAATTGGGTGATAACGGTCTCTTTACTCACTCACTCCAAAAGTTCGGGATTCCTTTTTTATCATTTCTCATTACAAATTACATTTAAAAATATAATTGGTTTATATTTTTGTAATCACTTTTTAAAACCCTTCATTTCGATACCGCACTCGATAGGTTTGGGAGATTTTTTTTTCTTAAAAAAAAATCCGCCATTTTGATTTTTTATAATTTTAATGTATCCAGTGACAGTTGCGCAATAAAGACGAATCTAACGACATATCATTTATCTAAACCGGTTCAGCCGAGTTACGAGGGAATATAGGGACGGACATACAGGTCAAACACATAACTCTCCTTTTATGACTTCGTAAAAAGGAGGAAACATCTCTCAATTTAATGTGCTTTAAGGAAAAACTTATGAATCCATGACTTACTAACTTCAGCCTCGGTCTCAATTTCATAGAAAACAAAGAAGCTATAACAAACGACCGGCAAATAGGTAGGTAACAAGATCAGCCTCGTGCTACAGTTTTAATTTACAGAAATGTCTAGAGTTTTTCCGCGTAGTGAATTTTCCACTGGCTCCATTCATCAGGCGACTGTCACTGTCCCCTGCCGAGCAATTACTGATGTCGCACTCGACTGCACCGTCGCAATTACTACCACCTACCTCTACTTCTGTACGAATACTTACCGCACCGCTGGCGCTGCCTGCGACACTGCCAACATCTTTTACTACATCGGCCTCATTTATTACATCATGTTACATCGCATAAAGCTTCTCAAATAGTGTATGTTGTACATAAATCTATGAAGTATTGATATTCAAATGATTGTACCTACGAGTTCTTACCCAATTCATTACGTTATTGTACCTACAAAAAATTCTTCATTTCCAGAAGATATAGAGAAAGGCAAACCTGTGTTTATTAGAAAATACCTTTCCTTTCACGTTACACGCACGGAATTTTTCCCGTTCGGCGGAAATTTACCCTTACGCACCTGCTTCTTTTATGTGCGCCGACAAAGCGCGGCCTTCGCTTTCATACATCACTCAAAGCACCTCAGGTCCCAATCAAATTAATGATATTTAAATTAACTACGACATTTATACGAGAAAGACGGATTGAATCAAAGGCGCTCAAATAAATAATTCTGTGGCGTCCCTTTTGTTACTTTCACAAAACTCGCCCCTCGTCGAGCGTTCATAACGAGCGTCGGTATAACAAAATATTTTTTTTTTACCAAAAATTCACTTCGATAAATACGTCATTCAATTTTGGTGAAATAAAAATGAGTCAACGCAGAGAGTCAACAACGCGGAACAAGTGAAACGCTCCAATAATAAAAAAAAAGGTAAAACGGATCGCCTGGCCCGATTTTCAATATCATTTTGCAGGTAAACGAGGGTGTTATTCATATGTGTAAAGAGAGGTTTCCTGTGCGTGTAGATGGCTATCTACATTTATTCCTTATAGACCTTTCTTCTACCTTATTAATAGTCTGAGATATATTCCTAATACTTCCTACACAATGTTACAGTCTCGTTTTCATTTTCAGCCATCGACTAGGTACTCGTCGATTGCTAGACGCTTGTCAAATTATTTATGTGGTATCTAGGGCTTACAGCGTTGCAATCCGTAGGTGAAGCTATTCTCAGGGCACCGACCATTCAACGAGCCTGATGGACTTGGATACACAGATTCCGATATCTGCAACTGTTCAAACTGGATTAGTTGTCGAGAGCCTTTGCAAATCGAGTCGAATAACCCGAATGCTTCTCCTTCTCCCTATCTAGATTTCGTCTTCAACTCGTCGTTTACAAATGCTCCATTGTGTTACTAAAGGTTTTCTCAATTCGCTAAACGAACAAGCCATGGAACAAGTCGGGGATTATAAAGTAATGAGCGTGAACAAAGTAAGGATTTGATTTCAGGAAGGGTTTAAATCGGTTTCTGATTTCAAGTGGATAACAGTCTGGCATTTAGCTACCAACCAGCTTATACCAGCGGCTTCGCCCGCATGGAGTTCAGAAATTATCCCGCGGGAATGAACTACCAGGATAAAAAGTATTTTATATCCTAATCCAGGTCACGGTTTACATGTGTGCCAAATTTCATCCAAATCCATTCAGCCGTATTAGCGTGAAAGCATAACAAACAAACTCACTTTCGCATTTATAATATTAGTTAGGATTTCGCTTTAAAAGTGTAGAAGGCATATAATTTACCTACGCAGTTGATTACGTCCACGAGAAATGAACCTTCTTACTGAATGTAATCAATGGAAAACAAAGTACCTACTTACAAATATAATTTTAAAAAAATAGGAATAGTTAACATTAGTACAAGCTCCAGGATTGGGAGATAATAATACACCCGGTACTATCAACGAGTATATTTCGCCACCAGAGGGCGTTTTAGAGCATACAAACCAAAGAAAAATTCTCATACCCCTACTTTGCGGCGTAACGAAACCATAGCGAGTTGTAATACGACGCCAACGCCATCTATCGAGCTATGGTCCCGTTACATTGCAATTATATTCTACACTCGAACAAGTCCCTTAATTAAAATCAGAACCGAAGTTATTAGTTATTCACCGTACTGAAATTGAAGCTACCGATTTAATGTTCTCACTACACATTAGCTTCGTTGGTTGTTATTACCGACGATGCCTTTGAGGATTAGTCGCTACATGTAAGGTACATGGACACTACGTAATAATACCTACTGGCTGCTAGTGCTGGTACAGCCGAGTGCACTAGACAGTTATCTGCCTCTGAAGAGGACTGTTCGATTGCCAATGAAACGGTTATTGCCCAATACGAGTCACACACATCGCAGCTCCGTATTAGACACAAAATTGTTTGCAATATTTTTGTGTTTCAAATAGACAAAAGTAGATTTTTTATGATATTTACATTATTTAATTGAATCTGTAGTGAAATTAGATTTAGTTTTTATTAAGAAGTCTTTCGTTAAAGACGACGGTAGCCCGATTATGGAAGACTTCATGACCCATCAATTTTATTGTTCTACTCAAAAAGTTGCAAGGAGTCAAACGATTCACCAGATGGTTGATTTTCCGCATTCCGTTATCATCCGCTACCCGCTATCATTCGCCTTGCCGGAATTTTACGAAAATACGCTTAAGCAGATTCGTAATCCCATAGTACAAGGAAAAAAATCTAGCGTTAAATGTATCTATACGTGTACACACATATTGAAAAAGAACCACCAACTTGGTGAACATTAAGATATTATTTACAACGTGGTTTAAGGGAAGAATCAGCGGCTGGTAGGTACTGAAAAGCTTGACCTTTACCTAAACGAGAAGTTTGTAGACCACATGTTTCCTCCAAAAAAATAGACCACAGACCATCGTACGTCGAAATGACGCTTCACATTTCCTGCACTTCTATTAGCATTCTACTTTTGCCGCGTCATTGAAATGCTAGCAAATAAAACCGCATTGGACTAGAATCGCCGCCGCTATAAAATGGGACTTCAAATTGTGTGCTCCGACTTTCCTAGTAGTCTAGTGGCTTTTTGTTCTTTTTACAAACTACTCATGAATCAATTCAGCCGGAAACTACCAACAGGAACTGGAATGATTTTTCACAGTGCTTTTCAATACGTCCTGGATCTTGCAGGCACTTAAATAATCACTTCACATGAACTAAAAATATATATTTTTATTTAAAAATATTTATATATTTCGTAACATTTCAGCCAACAGCCCACGTCCTGGAGTAAGTCAAACCGGTTCAGGTCTCAGGTTCCTGGGACTGCAATTCATTGGTTATACCACCAGACTATAGAATGGTTGAAAAGCTTCTTTATTTTATCATTCAGTTAATTCCAGAAATCTGTCAATTTCGCCTTCCTTCTTTCCAAATCCGCCTATTTTATTTGATTCGCAGCCGAAGAAACATGCGATTGACAGACAAAATGAGGATATATCCGACAGGGCCGCCTAAAACTCCTCTACCTGTGCCGTGAGATATTGAAAACCGAGCCCCGGGCATCCGTTTGACCTTTTTTATTGGCAACATTTCACTGGTTCCGCATTGTGAATCGTTTGACTGAAACGGGTTGCGTTGTCAAATTGCTCTGATATTTTAGGCGGTGCCTATATAACCTTCATTTACATGCCACGCTACTTTCCTACGTCATAATAGGGGTCTTATTTGCAGTGTGTTGTCACAGAGTGTTTGCAGAATGTCGGCACTATATTATGCGGTAACGACGTGATGGTATGCGAGGGGCGCTTACGATTTACACTTTGGGTCAATGTTGTTGACATCGAGCGTCAATCTGTCAGCTATTACCGATCAAATTCTTGACGGTCTTGCCCTGCAGTGGAACAGTACGCACTAGACAGAGCGAGTAAAAATTAAGTATGTATATGTACCTTTAATAAAATCGTGAACCTCTAAACATTACAAAAAAAGAATCTACCAAAGCTTAATTTATCTAAAAAATGTGTACAATAAAAACAACACCTATACTGTACTTCCCACACATCCAAAAGACTAGAAGTTTTCCACAAACAGTTGTTCATTGTTGAAGGTTGCGTATATATCTAAAAAACCGGCCAAGTGCGTGTCGGACCACGCACAATTAAGAGTTCCGTAGTTGGGAAGAATTTAATCCAAAAACAAACTTAACATTGTAGTTGAAAAACATGTTCTTTCATACATTCCATCTGCAAATGTAAGTTGGTCGACTAGTACTCGCAAACTTGTAAATATTACTTAGCTGTGATAGTTTTCCTTTTATTTTTTTACATATCCAAAACTAGCCGTTTAGCTCGGGGGGGGGGGGGGGGGGGGGA
Source organism: Fissipunctia ypsillon (assembly GCA_947568875.1). Classification (NCBI taxonomy): domain Eukaryota; kingdom Metazoa; phylum Arthropoda; class Insecta; order Lepidoptera; family Noctuidae; genus Fissipunctia; species Fissipunctia ypsillon. The sequence goes on from OX387652.1 coordinate 13,978,972, forward strand.
GAAGACGACATTTGACTCTAACAAAAATTAGAACTTAAAAGTTATTATTTCAGAAACAGATCCCTTAATCGAAAAATTGTTTTCACAAACCCGCAATATTTTTGAAACACCTATCCAACAACACCCCACACCACACGGTAGACGAATAAAAGAAACATCTCCACTTTAAGTGTACCTACTCTAAAAAATTTTTTTTTCATTTTCGTTTACCACTGTCGGCGTGATTAATATGTATATCCATGCCAAATTATAGCTTTCTAGCAGTAACAGACTAAGCTAAGCTGCGGAGACACGGACGGACGGACTGGCAAAACTATAAGGGTTCCTTGTTGACTACGGAACCCTAAAAATCCTTTACCTTTCTCCCTAAGGTGAGAGTTGGTTTCCGCAATAACGTCACACAACCTTTGCTTCAATTACAGTGGCATTAGAAAATGGGTTCTTCATGTTACGGCGCCATTGGGCAAACAGTTTACAAGTTTATATGGATGATAGAAACAACAACTAGCTTGGCAAGTGTGCCGCAATATGCCCAATATTGGCATTCTGTAAGTAGACATAGTGCTGTTTTACGAATACCAAGATGAAAGATGAAATAAAATTGTTGAATTTGGGAAACATAAGTAAAAAATAATAAAATTAAGTAGTAGGTACTAGCAGTAGTAAAGTCGGCTTAAACTTAATGACCACAATCAAGTCACAACTTTAGATTTTAGATGGTAATGTTTAGTAAAGCGGCTTATATTTTTTTGCTACTCAATTATGGTAAACGTGAATAAAAAGACTGTGTTTGACTGTTTAAACCAGGACCGGATTTAAGGGAGGGCAACCGGGGCAACTGCCCGGGGCCTCCACAAGAGAGCGACCCCACATAATCATCTGCCTAGCCTTTTCCCAACTATGTTGGGGACGGCTTCCAGTCTAACTGAATGCAGCTGAATACCAGTATTATACATGGAGCGACTGCCTATCTGACCTCCACAACCCAGTAACTGGGTAATACGATACCCCTTGGTAAGACTGATTGTCAGACTTTCGGGCTTCTGACGACCCGTAACGACTGTCAAATATCGACGAATGACAGCCGGGACCAACGGCTTAACGTGCTTTCCGAGGCACGGAGGAGTCTCGGTATGTAAAGATGGTCACCCATCCACGAATCAACCCCGGAAGCGTAGCTTAACCTGATGGATCGACCCGTGCGGCTGTTATTACTTAGCCACGAGCTCCTTCCATTATCCCACATAAATTGTACTAAAAAAAAGTTAGTAAATCAAAATATAACTTGAGCACTCTTTTTATTATAAAAATAATTATATTCAGTTGAATGTATACTTACTTTATACAACATGCCCCGGAATCAAATGCACAACCTCTTATATATTGGAAATAATTGAAACACTTGCAAGACAAAAAAATATTTAACCTATTTAAAAAATAATTAAGGGGCTCCACTCCTTTGTTGCCCCAGGGCTTCCATACCTCTAAATCCGGCTCTGGTTTAAACATAGAAATCTTTCATACATTCCGTGAGTCTTAAATTGCTCTTTACGACATCAAATGAAGTAGTTCCAAGAAGTGTTGAATACACGGACATCTTCAAACAGTTCAAACGTATCTCCTTATTTCTATGATTTGAGGTACACATTAGAGGGTGAGAAGGGTGCAGTCGACTTGGCTGGATATTACTTTAATTGCGGAAGGCTGTTACGGTCAAAGTTTGAAACCGTTGTCATTGCCACAACTCGCCGGCTTATTGCTCGCTCGCCTGTTATCGCTCTCTTTAACATTTTTGTTTTTTATTCCATAAGATGTTTGTTCTTAAATGCAGTTCGGAACTTTGAATTGGAACGAAAATAAAAAATAAGGACGCTGTTCTTTTAAGAACTCTTTCTTTAACAACTGTAAAACTGTTCTCGATTTAGTTTGGCCAAACGTTTAAAAAACAATACTATTCCTGTGCGGCTAAGTAACTATTTGTTTTATATATGACTTGCTGTGTCCCGCAACTTCGTTCGCGTGGATGTCGTAAGATACACAATATACTAAAATAACAGCCACATTTTAATAAAACGCCCTCGCCCCCGACCCGTCGCCAACCGTCGCGTAGAACGCCCGCCCGCGCTGTTACTTCGTTTTCGCTTAGTGTTCTTTCTAATTTTTTTCTTTTTGCTTGGCTCCTAAGGGTCGTAGCGTGATGTTAGCCTATAACTATCCTCGATAATTGGGCTACCAAATGCAAAAATAATTTTTCAAATCCGACTTTTTGTCCATAATTTCATGGGTTATAATTTTTTTGCACGGAACCCTAATTATTTTTCTAAAATAAAAGTAGCCTCAGTTACCCGCCGTAACATTAATCATCTGCCAGTAAAATCGGTCCAGCCGTTTCGGAGATTAGCCGGAACAAACAGACAGACAGACAAAAATGATAAAAATTGTTTTTTTGTTTTAAGTACTTACCGTTTATACTTTATGCATTTAGTAACAAAGTTGTTATTTTGACAAAACAAACAAACATCACCGACCCCGAAGAAGTTTCGTGCCGTGGCATCGGCTGGCAAGGTTATGGTCTCAATATTTTGGGACTCAGAAGGGATATTGTTGATTGATTACCTGGAGCGTGGAACCACTATTACAGGCCAATATTATGCAGCTTTAATTCCCAAGTTGAGGAACGCCATCAAAGAGAAAGGGAGAGGGAAACTTCGAAGGGGCGTGCTGTTTCATCACGACAACGCACCCGCGCACAGGTCGGCAGTTGCGATGGCTGCCATTCAGCAAGCTGGCTTCGAATTGGTTGACTACCTCCCTTATTCACCAGATCTGGTGCCTAGCGGTTTTTATCTGTTCCCCAAATTGAAAGAATACTTAAGGGGAAACAGGTACGAAGACGATAATGAGGTGATGGATGCCGTATGCCGTGTAGAGCTTTTTACAGGACCAAGAAAAACTTTTTTTTTTAAAGGGATTGAAGCATTGGAAAAGCGCTGGACTCGGTGTGTAGAGAGACTCGGAGACTATGTAGAAAAATAAATTATTATGTTATTAATAGTTTTTGATCCCTCCTCGTACATTATCGTTCGCAGCGTCTAGCGACTCGAAGGTGTAGGCTATTATATCTGTACGTATTGAATATTTTGTATGGATTGATTTATCTGGTAATCTGAGCCGTCGCGTTGAATCGCCCGCCCGCGCTATTACTTCGTTTTCGGTTAGTGACTTTTTTCTTTCTGCTCGGCTTTTAAAGGTCATAGCGAGATGTTAAATAATCTATAACTATCTTCAAGAATTGGGCTACCAAATGCAAAAAGAATTTTTCAAATCCGACTATTTTCATAATTTCAAGGGTTTTCATTTTTTTTGCGCGGAACCCTAATTATGTTTCTAAAATAAAAGTAGCCTAAGTTACCCGCGGTAACATCAGTTATCTGCCAGTGAAAGTCCCGTCAAAATTGGTCCAGCCGTTTCGGAGATTAGCCGGAACAAACAGATACACAGACAAAAATATTTAAAATTGCATTTTTGTTATAAGAACCGTTTATACTTTCCTATGCATTTAGTAAAAAGTTGTTATTTTGACATTACAAACAGACACTTCAATTTTATTTATTTGTATAGATGTCTGTGTGTGATGTTTGTGTGTGTCTGTGTGTGAGTGTTTCTGTGTGTGTGTGTTGTTTGTGTGTGTTTGTATGGATTTTGTAAATCGAAAGAGTTTTGAGACATCAAAGGACCAGACGCTGACCTTCAATGTCTTAAAACTCTTGAATAAGCAACGTTTCTTCTTCTGTGTACCGTGATACTTGGGGTTAGTAAAAATGTATGTCTGCGCAAAATTTCGACTGTTACGTGAACAAAATAGTCAATCTACTCACAGGGCATGCTCCATACAGCACTTAGCTACACAAAAAGTATGTAGGTACCTTTTTTAGAGTTCCGTAGTCAACTAGGAACCCTTATAGTTTCGCCATGTCCGTCCGTCCGTCTGTCCGTCCGTCCGCAGCTTAGTTCAGAGACTCTTAGTACTAGAAAGCTATAATTTGACATGGATATACATACATATTACTTATATTTACGCCAATAAAGTGGTAAAATAAAATCATGACAAAAAAAATTTTAGGGGACCTCCTGTACACGTAAAGTGGAGATGTTTTTTTTTTTCTGGTCTACCCCAAAAAGTCTAGTGGTGATGGATAGGTGTTTCAAAAATATTGCGGGTTTGTGAAAACAATTTTTCGATTGAGGCATCCGTTTCTGAAATATTAAGCTTTAAAGTGCTATTTTTGTTAGAGTCAAGTGTCCCCCCCCCCCTGCCAGCTAAACGGTTAGTTTTGGATACGTGAAAAATTTCACGGTAGTAGCATATACAACGAAGTTAAAAGGAAAACTATCACAGCTAAGTAGGCTTTACAAGCTTACGAATAATAGTCAACCAACGTACATTTGCAGTTGGAATGTATGAGAGGACATGTTTTTCAACTGCAATGTTAAGTTTGTTCTTAGGATAAATTCATCCCAACTACGTAACCTTTCATTGTGCGTGGTCCGACACGCACTTGGCCGGTTTTTAAGAAATATTTGCAAAGCGCAATATAAATGTCTTTATTCGAATACGTAGAACTTAAGTCGCCAACTGTATTTATTATAGCCACTTCAGCGAGCGGAAGTAAGCTCTTCAACGGCATGAAGTAGTTTTAGGAACAGCACCCCCTGCTCTCTGCAACAGCTAAGTATTTAAACTTTACAAATTAAAACACACCTAAATTACAAAACAATAGAACTCATATTGCAGTGATACGAGTAGTAGGAGACCCACTAGAAGATGATGTGGTAATTGTAATTTAAGATCTATGTACACACTCTTAAAGTATGTTATGTTTAGGAAAATGTTCTTTGCCGTTCCAGTGCGTCGGTGGATACGAGCCCTTAAACAGCAATTCTAGAGCTACTTTTAAGTACCGTAGCACTGAGTTGAATGACACGGCGAACTACATAAATTCAATACCAGTATATAGATTAAATTGTAACGAAAGAACTCAATTCACATTAGAATTCATGTTATTTAATTCCATCCATAATTAAACAATTGCCATTCTGAGAAAACCAGGTTTTCATGGGATATTTTAAATCTAAGAGACTTTAAGTCATCTTATCTTTTTTTGTGCTATTTATCATTTTATCAGCACCATCATAATTTCTCACATATGTACCTACTACATTACCGACAACTAAGCCTCCCGTATTTCATACCAATCTTTTCTATCCAGATTTATCTAACGAAACATGTGAAATCAAATCAGACACTATTCAATTTGAGGAATAAGGTGGGAACACATAACATAACACCACGCCTTGTTTCCCCGATGGGTTAGGCAGAGGTGTACCTATAGCACACAGTAGCAGTAGTACGTAAGGTAAGTAGTAGTAGTAGTGGCAGTATGGTGTGTGTGGTGTGGTGGTGGTGTGTTATGGTGGTGTGTAAGGTGGAAAAAATGAAAAAATAAGGTGGGAATGAATGTATAAACTTAAAAAGCCAACTAAATGTACTATTGAAGACAAAAGTGCATGGAGAGCCTAAGGTCGACTTTTGACTGAGGTTTTGCATTACGTTTCATGACTTTCATGAGACGACTAGATGGCGCTGTTCAAACATGAAAATAACACCGCAAAGCTTAAAAACCTTATTATGCAGAGGCACATAATAAGGTTTTTAATACCTAAAATAATTACTAAGAAATAATAATATATTTATATTCAAATAAACATAAATTATTTTATTTTCTTATTTCCGAGTACTTAATACAGCGCCATCTAAACCAAACCAAATAAACCAATTGGTATATTAGTTAATTCGACTACAGATGGCGTAGATCATAAATAATAAAAATCCCTACATTCACAAACTAGCTCTCATTTTCGCATTCTACAATAAGTAGATCGTAGCTCAGGTGGATAAGCATGACAGAATAACAAAGCTCGTTTCACAGGGCACTGGTTCGAAACCCAGTTCACAGTCGGTTTTTTTAAATTTTATTATTATATAATGTTATTTATATTCTATTTTTTATATTTTTAAACGTTTTTTATTTTATTTTTTGTTATAAATAATATAAGATGTATAAATGAATAAAGGCATAATATACAAGTATACATATACTACTCTACTATATATAACATTGTATAAATAAATATATATAAATTACTTTCGTAATTGGTGGTAAGTATTAGTATTATTAGTAAGAAACATTTATGTAAGAAGATTTAGATATATTTTTCTTACAGATTAAGATTTACTAAGTTTAGTTCTCGTAAAGGATAAGAAATTAAACTATTTTAGTGATATTATACATTAAGACATTTAATTCTCAAAGAAGAATACAATTTATTTCTTTCTTTCTTATACAGTGTATAACCTAACCTAACAGTTTTACACCCAATTGACAATTATTTAATTCACTTGTTATGAGAAATACAAGTAAAATTTATAACTGAATAACTCTATTACAAAATGGAAGACATTAACAAAGTAAAACTGTATAATAGATGTTATAAGTATTCTAAATCAAAACTGTGTTGTGCTATTCTTATAGTATTTAGTTTTATTTACATAATGTTATAATACCTTACACTATATATGCAACCTTAGTTCTGTAAATATTTTACCTACTCACAAATTATAAAAAAATTACGTTTTGCATAATTATGGTTAGTGGTATTGACTATAATGATTGATTTGTGCATTATGTTATGACTAAGGTTCACAGCTTAAGTATTCGTTCCAGAACGAGGAAGAAATTGAAGCTAAACCTCAAATCAATAACAATTGTAAGACCGGGTTATAGCTGTCATTTTGGGACCAATTTGTTTATAATAATAAATAAATAATTAATTATATTAGAAAGGAATCTATATTTATATTGTTTTTATTTTAATTTCTTATATTATATAAGAAATCAAAATCATTAGTGTAAAAACATTTTGTTGTTATAAAGTAGTGAATAAATTATAGCTACCCCGGTCTTTGTTATTACTCAATCCAATAGTCAACACTTTATATTATTTTTTTAATATTTCGTGTGTCCGCCATTTTGATCGATTACAGCTTGCAACCGCGAACCCATGGAGTTTATTAATTTTTCACATAAATTTAGACCCCGTATAGAATCCCATACCTGCATGCAGTGAGTACTCAGTACTTCCTTAGTCCTTTCGTTCCTATTGTCCCACCTTTGAACCATAACGCCCCATAAATTTTCAATGGGGTTTAAATCTGGCGATCTCGCAGGCCAAGGAATAATCTGTATATCCGATTGCTGGCTAAACCACTCTTGCACAATTATGGAACGGTGTATAGGACAATTGTCCTGCACGAACGTTATCACTGGCATGTCTTCTACAGGAAAAACATTCCGTACGGTGGGCAACATGACGTCATTCAGCACATCTATGTAGTTTACACTGTTTGCACGACTGGGTATTACAGTAAGTTCTCCTGGTCCTGCAGCACTCATCCATCCCCAAATGTTCACTGTTATACGACCGGATTCAGAGTTAGGCACAACGTGATCACTATCATAACGCGTATTATTCCTACGCCACAACCTAACTCGCCCATGCTGGCTAGACTTGAAAGTCTTTTCATCACTGAAGATGACTCCGTTGCTCCAGTCGAAATTTCTGTATTTCAAAGCGAACTCCAATCGTGCTCTTTTATTAGCTTCGGTTAGCAATGGCTTAATAGCATGTCGACGATAATGCAGACCTTCACTATGAAGAGCACGATACACCGTCCGCAAAGATGTATCAAACAACTCTGCGTAATATCTTGTTGGTGTAAAGCCATTTTCCTCATAACCTTGCACCATAAGTTGACGCTGGTCTGAGTCAATATGGCGTCTTCTGCCAGATCTACTACGGTGTTCCAACGAACCCTCTTCTTGAAACCGCTTTATCCATAAAGTGACAGTCTTTACCTATAAGGGAAATATATTATTTATTATTTTCGTGTATCGATAACCATGGATAATAAAATAAATAACGAACAGTGATTTTAAAACATTACTTACGTTTAAGCCAGTTTCTCTCGAAATTTCAGAATAATTTAAGCCTTGATTATGCAATGCTATTATTTGGGCCCTCGTAGCCATATCAATATTTGAACGCGAACTCATGATAAAAATAAATATTAAAAACTTGTAAACGCAATCGTAACTGAACTCACTCATAGATAGTAAAGAACATTATGATTGAACAAAAAGATTTAATTTTTACACAGTCAATATTAAACTACCCTCAATTCTTTTGAGATTTATGATACGGGTTAAAGTCACTTAACAACTTCAATATAATAAAGAGAAGGATAATTTCAACTCAATGCGTAATGACGCAATGGTCCAGTGGCTAATGGTATTGGTAAATTTTATGCCACCGAGTTCGAATCCTAGTTATTACGTGCTTTGCTTTATAAGGTTTGTAATGTCGTAGGAGAATTTGTGTTAAAATTGAGTAATATTGTAACTAGCAAAAAACAAGATAATGTTCTTGTATATTTTCCAATCCAACTACTATACTAGCGCCATCTATGTCATCCAAGACATATTATTAAGGCGATGAAACCCTGTACAAACGATTTTGGTTTGGAACTCTCCATGCACTTCTGTCTTCATGTGTATGTAATAATAAGTTGGAAACTAGCAGACAAATGTATGATGTTGACATACAAAACCTTCAAAACTAATAGAAAAGTATGGAAGAAAGGGACAAATATGTCCCTTTCTTCCATACTTTTCAATTTATTTGGGGTCGGCGCTACTGCGCAATTGAAAGAAAGAAAGAAAAATATTTTATTTTGGACACGCACAAGAAATACAACAATAAAAAGAACATGAAATTAACAATATCATAAACACAATTATAACAAGAAAAAAAATAAAAACAAAGAAAACCTGTGCGAGGCCAAAAAGGCTCCTATCTCAGCGATATTTGAAAAAAAAAAACAAATACCACAGCGGTGATATTCTGACAGGGCCCGCTGTGATGCCACGGACACACCTACGGACATAAAATAAATGAATAATATAAACAATAAAATATATAATAAAACACAAAATTATATGCAAAATCGTATTTGATAATAAAAATTAAAAAAAAACTGGGATAATGGCAGGAGAATGATGACATGCATCATATTCTAACATTTACCTACAAGTGGAAAGAAATACATAAAAAGATGTTCTTACCTACAGCAAAAACATTGCTAACGTCACAAATATCGTAGGTACGTACGAGGAAATGAAAATCAAATTCAATACATGTATGTACGACGACCAAATATCGTAATACTGGGGCCTACCACCAAGCTATACACGAAAATACGCAACATTACATACGTGCAAACATCTTGTTTTGCTCAAATATATTATTATTTAGTCCACATTTCTGGGCGAAGCTATTACTATAACAGTAAAGGAGACCTCACCATAATGGAGCGAAATGGAAAATATGTCCACAACGAAAATATATTACGAGTATTATGACAAATAGAGGACTCAACGTTGCTCATTTTAGCTCCGAAGTCATTGCATCGTATGCACTTTCATACTGTAAACAAAGTCCATTAATTTCGAGTTAAGTTCACAAAGAATTAATTGTTATTGACAGTGCTGCAGAGCTGTAGCTGGGTGTTTCTCGCAACTTGATTAAACTGGCCCAAGTCCACAAATTAGCCGTCTCTACGGACGCTTTGGACTGGCGAAGTGTAGGTAATGTTAAAATTGCCTGAACTCTGCATAGGAGAATTCTTAGCTGTTTATTTTTTAAGTGCACAAGTAACATTCGTACTGTGAGATGACATCATGTAAAAACTGAAAATTGAGTTTTCTCTCAGTAGACATTCATAAGAGGGTAGAATCCAGTTAATCCAGTTACGGAAACAGATAAAATATGGTATTTAATTAACATGTTTGAATTGGGCCAACCAAGACATGGTAGGTAAGTACCTACGTTAGCTCGGATTAGCTCCTAAAAAAAGTACCTACCTATCATTTAAATAAGTTTCTCTAGTATTTAAAATGCATCCAAACCCATGAAAAAATCAAATTCGACACTTTATCCTAAAGTGACCAGAAAACATATCTGTTATTATCCTGAAAGGTGAAAAAAACCAACATTGGTGGTAGTCGCGACCCGATTCCTCCGAGTTAATTGTGGTCATTAGTCATATGTCGGGCCGGTGCACACAGCCAGCACCTTATCTCCCGTGATTTGTAACTCTGCTGAAGTATAAATTATAGGCCCCAAGCTAAATTATAAATTAACGAAGGACTTCTGCTTTGTTTATGCTTAGCTATCAGCTTAGAAATCGCTTCACATATTATGTTTATAAAAATTAACCGTATTACCACAAAACTGTGTTTATCAGTTTTTTAAGCTAGGAGTTTGTCAGACTGACATAAGACACGAGTTGAACAAGTGTCAAGTTTTTCTGGTAAGACCGAGAAAAGTGTTAAACGAATTATTTGCGTAAAGCTAGCTAAAGGCAGAGACTGACTTGCAACGTTCTATGTTCTATGTTAGAGATTTGGTTTCCGCACTTAGTCCTTCAAGTGGACCATTGTGCGTGAGCCATGGCGGCCGTCGGTGGCTATTCCAACCAGCCCATCTCCCTCCAAAACTTGATTACGTCTCCTGGTCTGTTTAGAACATCTGTGAACGATCTGGGTGCCCCGAGGGTTTCTGTTCTAATCTGGGTGACGCCTGTACATTCGAAGAGTACATGCGCAACGGTTTCCTCAGCCTCCATACAAGCCCTACACAGAGGACTGTCCGTTACGCCTATTGTGTGGAAATGTTTGTTTAGTGAGCAGTGTCCTGTGATGGTCCCTGTCATCAGGCGCAGGCCATTTCTGTCCAGGCGTAATAAGCGCCTGGTCAGCCTGCCATCTAATTATGGTATTGCCTCCCTGGACTGCCTGCAGCCCGGTGCCGAGGTCCACCAATTCTCCGCTTGTGTGTGGGTGAGCTCCTGTAGCCACCTGCATAGCTGGTTGAAGGGGATGGGTACGATTGGTTCGGGTCCACAGACTAACGTGCTGGATGCTCTCCTAGCAAGTTCGTCAGCTGCGTCGTTACCTAGCGAACCACTGTGTCCTTTTATCCACTGCAGTGTCACTATGTTACGGTTAGATACCGTAACTCGCTCAAGTGCGTTGTGATATTCTAGTATTAACTTCGAGGTAAAAATTCCTTTCCCTAGTGATTGGATAACTGAGGCGCTGTCGGAGAGTATGCGTATATTGGTGTCCGTAACTCTCCTGGCTTCTATGGCGTAAGCCGCTAGTATAATGCCCACACACTCTGCTTGGTAGGCGGTGTTGAGCATTCCCAGCGGGCTGGATATGTTTATGTTAAGGTCGTGTGAGAAAACTCCGACCCCGGCTCCGGAGTCGGTCTTTGATCCGTCAGTGTATACTCTCACCTCCTTTGGGTTGAGTAATCGTACTGTTCTTCTGTGAGTGATATGTTGTAGTGCTTTTGAAGGCAGTGCAATTTCGGAGCTCTGTCGCAGGGTGATGCCATCATCAGCCGGGGTTGCGGGATGTTCGAAAGAGTTACCGTGGCCCCGGCACAGGCAACAGAAGGAACACGGGTGGGTTTTAGTCAGTAAAGGTCTGACACGCCCTCCCGCTCCGCCCAGAGCGGGCGGAGTCATTTGATGATTTCCCATCAAAAAAAAAAACAAAAAAGGGTGATGCCATCATCGGTTGTCGCTTGATCGCATCCTCCTTTATACGTATGTGCTTGACCCTGGAGTCATTGCTCAGGGTTCCTGTCATATTGAGCCTAAAGGCGGCCATGGCCGCCTCCTCTCGCACAATCAACTTACAACGTTTGTTTGTAATGTATCATTCGAGGCGAGCTTGGTTACAAAACGGCGATACACAAGACGCGGCGAACGTTCGCTTCGAGCACATGGCTCAAGCGCGATCCATTTCTTGTTACAAAATACACTAAACGTGGTGAACGCTCGCTTCGAGCACTTAACCCGTAAAATCGGCCTTTCATTGTTGTCAATAAATAAAAGTGTTTTTTCATTATCTCATTGCATTTTTACTTTGGAAAAAGTATATTTTTATTTTGGAAAAGAGAGTAAAACGAGATACCTTATGCTTTCGACGACGTATCAACCTGCACTGACTTGTTTGCAAACACGCACTGTAACGCGTTACAAAAAACTCGATACATTACAAACAAACGTTGCAAGTCAGTCTCCGCTTTTATAGGTAAGTTCGTACTGTTAATAACTGATTTTATTTGATCCGAGATTTTTATGAAAAAGGTCGGTAGCCGATCAGTTCTGCAAAAATCTCACCGTGAAAACATCTTAAAGTGAGCTGTAATTACACGACTGACACTAACGCAACTCACCACTCAGCATTGGCAGCTCACTTCTAAGTTTTCATGGTGAGTTTTTTTTAAATTGTTATTTTGGTTGAATAAAAATCAACCTGAAACCAACCATAGAAAATGTTGGTTCCAAAAACAATGAAAAAATAGATAAATTAAATGGTAGGTATATCATATTGTTTGACAAAAGGTCTCGGCGCTTTTCTGGTGGTGGCTACTGTAGATTCTAGTTTTCAGGAGTTGCAGAGGGAAGGTGACGGCACACACTCGTCACATTACTTCCACATAATTATTGAAATGAATTACAAAAAAGAAATAAGAATTTTATTTCGTTTTTGTAAATATTTTCAAACATTTTAGGACCGCTGCTCTAGATTGACCCCAAGTTAGTTGCAGAACGTAGGTAAATACGAACTTGTGTATTGTTATAGAATTTTTCTGCAAAGGTATAAATGTTGGCCGTACCGATCTTATTAAAAGCTGGTTTAGGGTTTACGGGCAGGAATATAAAAACTTTCTATAAAACTTATTTTTTTTCCTAAACGTGCAAACAGAAATTGAGATTGATTGAAAAGAATCACGCCATTTTTAAGAACACTATCATACCATCAAATAATTCTCGAGTGGTAACTTTGCCAAACCTCCAAAAGATTGCGTGGCTCAATCGACAGATGGCACTTACAGTCTAATAAGATTGTGCAGAATCGACTACAGTTATTATTTTAACGTCTGCTTTTGCATCACAGTGATCCTTATTGTCGTTGCAATAAGGTTGTCGTTTGGTTGCAGATAGAGGTAAAATAACTGTGAAAAGACTAAAAATCGCATGCGTCTGTCACCAGGCCTGCAGCAACTTCAAAGTATTCAGGAGCCACACAGAAGGAGGAGAGGGTTTGTCTTGAGTACCTAGCCCCTTGGTAGTGGTTTGTCACTGTGCTCAGTACCAACAGTTCGCCTTTTTAGGGTATATCCACACAAATTAGGGTAGGTTTAGACCTTCCGGGGTTTGGGCTATGTACAGTGTACACGCTTTGTAACGCAATGCGTCCCTGATACATTTCTTTCCGAGTTATTTTACATCGGATGGCAGCATTATAGCAACGACAATAAAGATCACTGTGATGGAAAATCAAGTCATAACATAACTGTGAAAGTAGATACTGCAAACGCTGAGTACAAAAGAATACGTGTTTTACGAATTTAAACTTTATTGGATCGTAATCGTGTCCAATAGCAGGGGTCAGAAATGCATTCTCTTAATGGCCGGAATATAGGCTCAGTCAGACTCAACAGGAAATTATTGCATACATTTTCAGCTATACAAACAAACTGGCTCATGAAAATGGTGAATCACCGGTTTCAGACGGCCGTGCACCGTGAATTAAATCAGCATTTTCAATAATAAAAACACACATCAATATCAATATTCTTTTATTTTAATAAAAAAGACCTTTTCAACATTCGACTAACAAATCGCTTTCTCCTTTGAACAAATACAGCTCCACACCTCTAAAATAGACATCACAGATAAAATATAGACACAAAATATCCTTTTTGCCACTAAAATTGTTACCAGTTGTCTATCAAACGCTGTTTAGCTTTAGTTAAGATTATAAGTAAAAAAAAAAAAATGTACTTGAAATAAAGGGCCCAATATATTTTGGCCCCCAGCAAAGTTGAGAATTTTATGAATATATTCTGAATTAGACATTTTTGTCTCCACAAGCAGCCTCAATGACAAATGCCAAGACATGCTGGGTTCTCTCTACGTGTACACATTACAAGAACTATATTTTAAATTGCCTATCTAAAGTCTTTTCTACCCTCCGCCATGTCTATTTACACACAGCCTTTCTTGACATAATATTCCCGTTTTCCAAAATAAAAGGGCGCTATTGGATTTTCAACTTTCGATTCTGAGCCGAGCGTTGAAAACTCAACAGCGCGCGTTTATTAAGACAACCATTAGTATTCAAACGAGCAATAATGTTCTTGATTTGTCTACCTAACTTCACCATGATTATAATAGGTATACCTACTTATTAGGGTATGCTTCGGAGTCCGGTAACCAGGCAGATTACTATGTGATTTCAATAATTTTGCCATCTAACATTAATTGCTGACAAAAAATATGATAAAAGGTTTATGTCGTAGTTTGCTAATTCAGTAAAACCTGTTGGCGAAAAAAGAGCGTTTATTTGTTTTATTTCTAATGTCGATTATAATTAAGATTTGTCTTGCAATAATAAATACAAATAATGCTTAAGTCCAGTTTTTATCCATACCAGCTCTTTCACAAATTATTTTATAAATATTGTGCACAGTAGATTATTATTTATTATTAAAAATACGTTTATAAAATAAAATAATCAAAATAAAGCAATTTGATTTCATGTACACCTTTGATATGTTTCACAATAATGGGATGAAAAATGAAACGAAATTCCGTAAGTGTAAGTTTGCAGAATGCTAATTAGGTACTCAAGTGAACTTTAAAGAACTTTAGACGCCCTGGATAGGACAGTTCGCATATTGCAAACAACATAATATCTGATTTATAGAGAGGATGTGTGTAGAGAGTCAGATATTTAAGCTTTCCAAGCTTTTTACATGCCAAATTTTTATCTTAATTCAGACGGTATTAATTTTAATAGATACACGGAAACACTATAGTAGACCTTGATTTAACTAATCAATAAGGAAAACACGTAAAATAATAAAACGAAATAATATCCGATTTATCCAGATACGCGATGTTTACATGTGAGTATTCCGCATAATATAGATATTTACGACTAACCGGGTAGCATGCTAATTGTACACTTGTAATGTAACATTTGGTGTAAAGGGCACAAATCCTGGCCTGGACTCATTTTATTTTAAAAAAGTATATGGAGGAGATTCTGCATTTGAAGTTTTGAACAGTAGACTAATTTAATTTTCGTTGGAAACAAACACTTCTTCAAACTGTTTGTACTCAATTTTGACATTACATTCATAATATATTATTACGTGTGACTTGTGCCCTTTAGTAAACACCGAATTCACTTAAATACCTACAGTATAAGATGGAATAATCAAGTTTTTAAAATAAATTTATAGGCAAGATGTCTCTGCGAAAGTATACAAGTCACAGGTCACGTTACGATTTAGTTTTGCTATATACTCGTAGTAAACAGAAATCTTAATAGTAAACAATTTGCATGAAAATATTGAGAAATTGCCGTGAATATGTTTATGATCAGAATAACGAGTTTTTTAAAAACCTAATGAAGTAGTAGGTAGGTAGATACACAATCATATCAAAAATAATTAATAATTAGGGCAACGGTTAAAAAGAATGCCGTAAAAGCAGTGTGGTCATAAGTAGCAAACATAACGTGATGTATTAGCTAAACAACATTTCATAGTACAAAATAATTACCTAACATAGACGAGTGCACTTAATTGTATGGTTAGGTACAATATTTACATGGCGATTACACAATATTATATACAGTTACTTGAATAAATTTACTAAACCTTAATCCTTCGCTGAAAATATCTATGCCATTCAAATCGTGTTGAAACTAATTATTATTACAACTCCTGTAGATGCAGTCGTGCAAGCTGCATACAATACGGCCGATGAATAATGGCCGGTCTGAACACAGGCTCTCCGAACTTTCGCGCTTCTTCTCTCACTCACCCTCGTCTCATATCACCATTTGGTTCCTAAAAAAAATATTGCGCAGCCTTCTGCGCAAAGTTCGGACCGGCCATGATTCATCGGCCGAATTGTATTTGGTATACAGCTATCTTGCAATTACTTATAACAATGTTGTGAGTGTGTCGAGTAGTCAACAGTTGTTCATTATCGAGAAGTAATTATGCACACAATGAAAATGAATATTGGTGGTGTAGTGTAAAGATGAATGTTTTTACCTGTATACCAAATAACTTGTTGGACTGTACATAATACAATAGATAACTACAAATTTTCATGAATTCACATAACATTTTAACACAAAAATATGCTTCTACTAAAATTATTTAACGAAGTAAATTGTTTTCTGCATTGGAGGTGATTATGCTACTGGAAATATTATTTACAAATTCTTCAAAGCTTAGGATTAAAATTACATAATTATATTTAATGCAATAAGTAAGTATTATATTTTTGTGTTTCCTGTTATTTTTAAATTGATTCTCTAATGGTTTATTGAATCAGATGTGTTACAAGGACGCATTACATCATTATCATTCTCTTGCCAGAAAGTGTTGAAACAACACTTCAGCACTTTCTGGCCGATATTTTCTAATAATTCTGAATCATCTGGGTAGCGATTGGACAGATTCATATTCATGTTGCAATGGTGTTCTGAATTTAAAACAAATGACACAGAGATTGTACACGAGTCAAATATTAAATACACTTCTGGACACATCTATTGGCCCACCTTGTATTTTCAGTTTCGTTTGGTCCTAGCTAAAATTTTATATTAGGTCGAGCAAAAAGTTTTTATGCAGTTTTGAACCTGGCACATTCACAATTTCATTCAATAGTCTTTTTTTGAATTTCGAACACAGAATTTAAAGAAACAAAAGACAATTTGGAGCCTGTTTGTTGATATCAAACAATCGAATACTAAGAAAACTTGGTTTTATTGGTTTACTTGGATTTAATTCTTGAAAAAGTGATTTGGTTTTGCAACAAACATTACTTATTCTTAACATTAAGGTGAGGTTCTATCAATAATCTATGGATACTTCACCTGAAGTCGCCGCCCAAGCTGTGGCACTTATTCAGGCCGGACACAGCCAAAGAAACGTGAGTGCTCAACTTAATTTAAGTCGATCTGCGGTCCGAAATGTTTATCGGAGGTACCTAGAGGCTGGCGGCTTTGTTCGTCGCCAAGGAAGGCCACGATCTCGGGTCACAACTGAAAGGCAGGATCGATTCATCGTGACGACCAGCTTGAGAAATCGTCACCTTACCTCCATTGATATACAAAACCAACTTCGCGACTTCCACGGAGTATCTGTGAGCGCTCGAACTGTTCGGAGAAGGTTAAAAGAACGCGATATGGTACCACACAAGCCAGCTAATGGGCCCA
This sequence comes from Fissipunctia ypsillon, assembly GCA_947568875.1. Taxonomy (NCBI): domain Eukaryota; kingdom Metazoa; phylum Arthropoda; class Insecta; order Lepidoptera; family Noctuidae; genus Fissipunctia; species Fissipunctia ypsillon. Next base: position 13,996,476 of record OX387652.1, read on the forward strand.
AACTAACGCGAGCCCACCGAACAGCGCGCCTTCATTTCGCACGCAGTCATTTAAATTGGACACAGCAAGATTGGAGCCGTGTACTCTTTTCTGATGAGTCTAAAATTGTGTTACATGGCAATGATGGAAGAAAGAAGGTCTACCGACGTAAGGGAGAGCGTTTCGCACAATGCTGCTTTGAAGAGAGGGTTGCTTATGGCGGTGGCTCATGGACTGTCTGGGGCGGTATATCCGCGAGCGGCAAAACTCAACTTGAGGTTGTTACAGGACCACGGCTGCCAACATTAAATGCTGAAAGGTACATTCGTGAGTGCTTAGAACCTCACGTGATACCATACGCGGACTATGTGGGCCCAAATTTCCTTTTTATGCATGATAATGCAAGAGCCCATGCGGCTGGCATCGTCAGGGAATATCTTCGGGATGTGAACATCACAGTTATGGACTGGCCAGCCAGAAGCCCAGACATGAACCCCATTGAGCACATGTGGGACGAGCTAAAAAGACGTGTTAGGGCTCGTCAGCCAGTTGCCCAGACGATGCAGGAGTTGAAAACTGCCATAGAAGAGGAATGGGAGATGATCCCTCAAAATTTCATAGAGCGGTTGATAAACTCTATGCCTAATCGTATGAGAGCTGTGGTAGATGCCCATGGAGGCAACACGCGTTATTAAATTAAACCTTTATTTGATAAAACATGTTTTTTATTCAAAAATTGCCTTTAACAAGGCGCATATCCGACTTGTTAGGCGTAGCTCCATGTCGTATGGTATTCTGAATTCAAATTTAAAACAATACGATCGAAAAAGATGGTAAAATGTATCAGGTTTAAAACTGCATCAACAGTTTTTGTTCAATCTAGCAATCATATTTCGGTAGGGGCCATCGAAACCTAAACTCTAAGGTGGGCCAATAGATGTGTCCAGAAGTGTATATTGTCAAATTAAGCTGAATGGTTAGTCTTCACAAACGAGATGGGTATGTGGATATCGACTACCTACTATCGAGCGACTGTTATCATTAATACTGATTATGTTGTTCGAACATTGAGCAACTTATCGATACATCGATACAACACCAGAATGGCACAATCTTTTGTCTAAATATTACATAATTAATTTATAGTACATTAATATAATCATATAAATAGATTAAAATTATACAATTGTACTTGGTTTATTAAAATTATTTCAATATAACTTATTGAAGTGGTCCATCGTAATTATTATGGGTTTTATGATAATAATGTTATCGCTTCCTTTTTGGGGTAGTAGAGAATACTATGAGGCCGGCCGTACATTAAATAGGCTAGTTGACAGTAAGAAAAATACCTTATAAATTTTAAGAAGAATGGTTGTGAGCTAAAAGTATCATAATTCAACTTAGTTTTGTAAATGATTTTAGATTAATTACCTAATATTTTTGAGCAATACTTACGTAAAATTATAGCCATCGGTCACGTGACATTAAACGCTAATCAGAGCACGACACGTCACGATCTTCAGTCATCAAGTCCTAATGTCACTTTGACAAAATAACATTGTTTCAGGTTTATACCTCAGGATATTTTCCCCTAAATTTAGAGGATTTTTTAGAAAAAGTAAATAGCATATTCGCATGTTTATTTATGGAATAGTCAGAAAAAATATGATTGAAATGTATGATTTTAAGAAATACCAAAACTAAAACGGCAGATGCGTTTAGAAAAACGAGCTATTGAGTGTCCGTTCTACTTGCGTTTTAAATATTAGGTCACTGTCATCGCTCCTTTATTTTTAAACCGCTAATAAACGATTTGATTCGACGAGTAATAATCGATGATTTCGATTATTTAACTTTTTTTTAGATTCATTGATTGGTAAAACAAATTATTTGGATTAATATCAAACATGACAGGGGAAATCCAAGAGCATAGTGTGGAACACTGAATTTGTTTTTACTTGTTTGACAGCGGACAATCTGTCACAGATGTCACAGATTTGACGACTAAAGATGATGACATCACTCGAGCCGCCATTACAGTGTGCCCCGTTTTGACTATGAAAATAAATTGAGTTTTATACATTAAAAATTTGTATTGTTAATATTAATATTTTAATGAAGTATTCATGTTTTATGGAAAATAGAACACACGGAACATTGTTAATCAGTTTCCTAAAAACTGTCAACTAGCCTATTACTAAATTAATACTTTATTTATCTTACATCATAAACTAAATTCCATTAATTACTATTATTTGACATACTTGATATCCATTAACGGCCGAACGCAATAACCTATCTATTACCAGTTTTGGCATACTGGAGATAGAAAAACCTATATATCTATGGTGTTAACGTTCCATTAATCTATAAGAGATTATGGAATCTTACCGGCCTGACATAAGGACAGAAATAATTATACTGTCGACCATCAATAGTGATCTGTCTTTTACTGAAAATAGGTTATTGGGTTCGGCAGTTAATTGTTATATTTACTGCATTCTACAAAATGAGCTCAGATAGTTTTACATATTGTGTAGGACGCCTAAGATAGGTCAAACAAAAGTTTTAAGTAGGTTCGAAAAATCCACATTAGGTACATCCATATTTCAAAAACTCTTCAAAATAAATGCGTACAACATTAAACTCAAGGATTTTCAATAACATTTTTCAAAACTCCTTGAAAACATAGGTTATTTTTTTTCACGAAATGTATAAAGAAATGTGTAGTGGCTCCGTACGGCCAGGCATTAATAGGAAATAAATATTTAATTACGACTATAAAGGACATCATTCAGCCTTTATATGATACATTCTTGGACTTAATCTGAATGTTTTGGCGCAAAACAAAAATAATGTTGTATTCAGTTTGAATAGGTTTACTCTTTATTTTGTTACTATGGAACCAAAGCTGAGATAAACTTATCTATACTTCATTTGAATTAAGATTACAAATTTAAACTAACCTTTCTTACAGTCCGTTCAACCGTTTTGAATTCTATTCCGTAGCCCTAAGGATGGCATTAAAAGCAAACCTTGGTTTCATTACCAACTATTTACTGCAGGTGCCATTTGTTATGCCATCAACGCATGAGAAGTTAAAATCCGTTGAACGGACTGTAAAAAAGGTTTAGTTAAATTTCTAATCTTATTAAAAATGGAGCTTAGATTAAGCCGAAATATTTCAAAGATGTAATATGTTAATTTGTAATTTTTCAAGGTTTTTTCTAAAATCCTTGGCGTATGGAAAATAGTCAGCGTCCTTTGTTCTTTTGTAAGCTTACGTTTCGAAAGTTTCGGAAAGTCTTCAGTGACCCCTTGTTTCCCCCCATTGTAATGATCGATGTTATGTTATAATAGTTAAAGGCCATGGAGGAATCAGTTTTACATAATTATATGGCTGACTCGTTTTAAATATGTGTACTGTATGCTTAAATAAGTATTTATATTATTTGTACTAACCAAATGGGATGTAAGTACGTAAGTGTAATTATCGGAACCTTGCATAGTTATCGGGAAATTGAACGGTAACTTTGTCGTGTCGGATATGTGCGCTATGCTCCAGTTGACAAACAAAACATAACATAATTACAGTCATCAAATGTACCAGTCCGCCTGTTTCCATACAAAGAACAGTACTGCGCTACGAATAATTATGATTAATATGTGAAGCAATGTAACTCAAGCTTAAAAATGGTACCACGAAAATGTGTACCTGTAAGACGCAGAGTCCTATCACCATCCAGGTCTACGCGTCTCTCAAGCCCCTCCTCTTGACTTTGACGCGGGAAATCGCGTGCGAGCATTGACGATGTGAGAGTATGAATGCTTCGCTGGCATAACTGTTGGTGTCAATGGTATAATCGTCCTAAATCGAAGCGATATCTGTATGAGAGTTACGTTTCTTAACATATTATTATTCATAGGTATGTAGATGCTGCGCATTAAGTTACTCCGAGAAGCAGACATATCGCAGAGGTTCTCGTAAAACAGGACAAAGGTTTCTTATGAGATGATAACATGTTAACTCAATTTAAAGTCTAAAATTTTGGAATCATTTAAATATAAGTATTTTCATATACACATACATTACAGTCGGGTAAAAACAAGGGAAAAAAATATGAACATCCATTTTGAAACTACCTACAAAAAATATAAAGTAGAAAATATTGTAAGATCAGCGTATCATGTTTTGGACAGTTTATCTGCAAGAAGATGAATGAACAGATATGTCATTGTTTATCTATTGTCTAAAATTTCGCTGAGCCACAACATGAGTTTTTGGCCGAAAATAAAGTAAATGACAGTGTTTTATCAAAGAAAAGTTGCTTGGAGTTGGTTAACAAAAATAAACAGTAATTTTACTTTAATTATACAGACAAGTGACTAGCTCCAAAAAATAAAAGAATACATGACGAACATATTAATTTTAAACTCTCAGTCAGTTTATCCGACCGGTTAGCCCTCACGCGCGTCTTGACTTAGATACGGTAGGAGTTTTCTCTTTAGTTGAGATAGAATTAAACGATAACACGATTTTGTCACATTATCCAGAGTTCGGTCCCGAATATTTTGTTCAGGCAGTAACTTATTTCCACTACGGAATTCAGAACTACACAGTGGTTCACGAGGAGTACAGGCAAACGTACTTAAACACAAAATGTACTAATCCTTATTTCAGAGTTTGGTTAAACTGTAGATTTAGTCGTAAGTCTACAAAGACTAGGTAATAGGTAATACGGGCTGGGGTCCGCAACTCCACGTCAATGCGCGTATTTTGCGTACTACAAAGACTAACACATTCCGTTCCATGGCTGCTAAGAACATGAAGTTCATACAGTCCGCACAGGCGGTGACACATATTCGTGTACTATTAACTCCATGATTTATATTAGTTTGGTGTTTACGTGGGGCAGGCGGTGGCGATGCGCTTGCGCTGCGCCGTCACACGCTGCTGTAGTTCATCCTTCCAACGGTGTGACGTCCGGTCGATTGTTGATGGCACTTTTAGGCAGTTCACGCCGCCAAATTCACATGCGAGCTGTGAAATAAATTTTAGATAAAGTTATTGTTTAACCTCCTTACTAATAAACGTTGAATAGTGTCTGTATAGTTACACAACGCTTTGTCTTGTTCTTTCGAAAGTCAAGTCACTGTCGACTGAAAGAGAAAAATCGGTGTGTTACTATTCGCCTGATATAATATAATGAGTGTTGGATCATTCGGTTCCCTACAAAATGGTTGAGCTGGATGGTGCTGATCCACGCGTCATGTTCGTGAACGGGCGCCGTCAGTGGAGACTGGTCATCTCTTAACTGCCAGGGCTTATTTTTAATCTCATATTTTGAATTATTTATTTTTTACATTGTTCTCACATATAAGCAACAAGAACAATGTACCCAGGATTTTGAAATAATTTTGATTTAAAAGAGTGTCCATGGAGTTTCTTGCCCATTCTTCTCCATAGAGATATACGTTTTGGAATGGGCGACTAGCTTCAATTTTCTGACTAACTGAACAACAAAACAAAAACAATCAACAACAACAATCAACAATCTCTTTAACAATTTAAAAATGCCTGTAATTGGTTTAATTGAAATAAATGCTTTGAGTTTGTGTTTGAGTTTGAATACGTTTATTAGTAAGGTGATTAGTTTTTATGTAAACTTTTTGGGCCTTCGAAAATCAAAATTAAATAAAACATTTATTTCAATTAAGCTAAAAATCAGTACTTTTTGAACATCAAAATGACATAACACAGCCCCAAAAACGCCCGCCCTTCAACACTGCCTAGTGTTTTAGCGGTGCAGAAGTGGTGCTACAATCTCCTCAGCAACACATCTGCCTTTTAAGTTAGAAGAAGTTAATTCTACACAAATTATGCTCAGTGTCACCACAAAAGGTAAAATTTTGTTGTTGTGACAGAAAGCTAGCTCAGAGACATCGCCACACCAGGACTACAGAGACAAAGTTAAAACGTTTAACCTTGCGTGTGTGCTGCATGTGTACAGCCCGATTCAAACTTTATGACGGCTCGGAATATGAGGCGAGTCGCTGCGCAGTAACAAATTCACGTGTGTGAGCGGGGGTGAGGGGTGCGGTACTGCGCTGCGAGTGGCACACTTCACAGCCGTCATAAAGTTTGATGCGGCTACTACACGCTCAAGCGACATGCTTCTTGCGACAGCGACTGCGGAGAAAACAAATGAAAAAAGTTGCTTAGAGCGTGCCACGAACGGGACCTAAAGAATCATGGCATTTACCCGATAATGGTGCAGTAGGGCTCTGTCATTGTTGACTCCCACGGAGCTGGCTCCCGGCGCGAGTTCCCACACAAAATGGTTGCCGAGCTCGACGGCCTCGCGCGGTCGCAGTGCGTATTTGCTGCGGTTCTTGAGCGCGTGCGGGGTCGTCCATCTTCGCGTTTTGCGCGCTGTTAGTAAAGGAAACTTAGCCTCCGGGTCGTCCTAAAAAGTAATTGTATTGATTTATTTCTCTGAAAGTTTTATAAATACATATTCTTTAAGTTTACTCTAGCTGTTTCTGCTATGGTGACTTTATAGTCATATTATCTTTCACACTACCCGTCTACGATTTTTTCCTTACTCTAATTGCCATCCACATTCATACTAAAAACCAGCCAAGTGCGAGTCGGAATTGCGCACTGATGTTTCCCCACCCGTACCACCAAAACAACATTATGACCAATTTTCACCAATACATAGTTTACGCCCTGTGACAGACAGACGGACAGATAGAAGGCGTCGGCTTTGTAGTTCCTTTTGGTTTCAGAAAACTAAAAAGAACTTACCTCCCAACTAGTATAAAAGAACGCGTTCCGAAACAGGAACGCGGACGGCGCCTTCGAGGGCGGATTGTAGGACGCCCGCAGCGCCGTCAGTAAGGCAGGTAGGGTGCGTTCCCGCCGCGGGAACACTACTTCGTCGACATCTATGACGAGTAGCCAGCCCGTTCGCGACATCGACCTGTATAGACAGTCGTTGAACGCTGCGAACTGGCCCTCTGTTCTGTAAGTGGAAAGAATTTAAGATTAAATTAATCTATCTATTCTGTTTGGATTCACAAGTTATTGGGTTTTCTATTACGAATTTCTTAGCAGCAGCCCAGAGACTTCTTCGCCCGGTTGAAGCAAGAGGCTTCCCCCCATCTACTTAACACACATCTGCATAAGCCTTCGGGGGGACATGTGTAACTTTGTTTATTGTTACGATGTCTTACCTGATTTCAACTTTAGACAGTATAGGAAGTTTCCACGAGAGCAAGGTGACGAGCCCCTGCTTGCGGTAGTCGTCGAGCAAGCACGCGACGGTTGCGCTCAGCGACTCATTATACATGTAGAAGTGGCTCGCCCCCAGCAGGCGGTTGATCTCGAACCACTCCACCAGCCACTCGTCGCGGTTGAACGAGTAGTGAAATGGCTTTACGCAGATGTGTAGGGTCTCCTGCAATTATGGCATTCAAATTAATATTCTGGGTTTTAATTTCAAAAATTTTAGTGACGGCACGATTGGCAATATCGAATTTTAAATGCCATGGTAAAAATAATATTATTACTACGGAACTGACCGGTTATTTATGGATTGGAACTTTTAAAAAAAGTGTGATAATAAATCGTTTCTTCGTAGTCCAAATGTGATAAAAGGGTAGGTACTAAACTAACACCCGCATGCAGTATTTCGATATAAATCTCTACATCGTGCGGTTCCGGTACCTACATATTTATTTCAATACGGGTGTTATCGACAGGTGTGAATAAATTTATATAATTTCTATACTTAGTTCTTTTATTCTAACACATTACACCATTATGTAGGACAGAAATAACTTGTTCGTTTTACATACATACATACATACATAAACTCACGCCTTCTACCCATGGGGGTAGGCAGAAACTACAGAACACCTCCTGCTACGATCCTTACATACTCGTTTTGCCTCGTTTACGTTCATACATCTATCTGGTCATTCACGCACGCCGGTTGCGAGTACTACGTACCTGACCTTTCTGAAGAACATCACCAATAAGATCACTATATGTCTTCCTAGGGTGTCCCCTCCCGGCGTTTCCACTGACATCTGCCGTGTAAGTACCTTTTGTTAGTCGACTTTCATTCATCCTCTCAACATGACCAAACAATCTAAGTATACTCTTTTCAATTTTTGTCACTACATCTTCTTTTAAACTGCACCGTTGCCTTATCACATCATTCCTCAGCCTATCATAAATAGTCACACCACACATGCTTCGCAAGGATCGCATTTCCACAGCATTCCACTTTCATGCTTCTTTTGCTGCACCCAACATTCACTTCCATACATAAGCGTAGGCACCAGTACACCATTGTGAACAGCCAGTCGGGCCTTTTTGGGCATTAACTGGTTGTTCACAATCGCATGTATAGCACCATTCACTTTATTTCCCGCATTTACTCTCCTTTCCACATCTTCATCGATCTTTCCATCCCTTGTAAACAGACTCCCCAAATATACAAACTCACTTACTTGCTCCACACTTTTAACATTTATTTTCACATCGCACATCGATACGTCCTCTTCTCTTTCAAACACCATTACCTTCGTCTTATTCACATTTATATTCATCCTTTTCATCTTATATGCTTCATCCATGACAGTAACCATGTCTTGCAACTTGTTCCTTTTATTCTCATAAACACGTATATTCTTCTACTTCATAGCGAAGTAATCTTTTATCACCGAGACACTACGTTTGCTGAGGATGGTGCTACGTAAGCGGTACGCACTTATGTATTAACACCTTTGCCTGGATTATTCTTCTGCCCTTCTTATTATTTAATGTTTTTCTAGATTTCAAGTGGTTTCAAATCAAGCCGTTACTGCTGCCCATCGTTCTGGTCAATTCATTTCATATAGAGCAAAATGGTGTGGTGCTAATCTGTAAAGTATAATTCGCGGGACACTAGTAGTTGTTCTTATCGTATTTTATGTCGATAGTACCTCAATCCCAGCCTTGGGTTCCGTATCAAGAACAACCAGTAGGTTGGTGGGCGGGTTGTTGGGCTTACTGGTGGCTACCACCGCCACGGAAGCCCCCACAGTCTCCTGAGGCTTCACGCCGGAGCCACGCAGGAGGCATAGCACGTATGTCGCACTGTATTTTAGATTCCAGTTCTCACGGATGGCCTGCAAATTAGAAAAAAATACATTAAATTAAGTGTTTTTTAACGAAAAGATAGGACGCTGCATGTACGATCGGTTCGTACTCGTGAAGTTGTTGCGATCAAAAGCGGTTTTTAACAGACGAAAAAATGGAGAAGGATCTCAAGTCGAGGCGTATAATATTATTTTTTCATTATTATTTTTATTTATGACTACCATAGATATAATAAACAAGTTCTTTATTTCACTTTATCAATTTCTGTGATGACCATGCATAAATATTTATATAGTAGTCCGATTTGAACGATTCTTGTTTTATTCGGGAGGGTAATAAGTGGTTTAATTCTCTTTGGTATTATACCTCGAAATTGGTGTCATGTAAAATTTATTAATTTTGCTTGGGTGGTTTTAAGTTAGCTTCACTAACACGTATTTTTCCCACTTCGTTTATGTGGATGATGTTCTAAGTTATTAAACTTCCTGTCACTGTATAATTTACATAGCAGGTAGTGGTATTCGAATTTGTGTGGGGTAGGTACCACAACTAAAAAGTGAAAAAAAAACTTTTTAAACAAAATACAACCAACATCCAAAAAAAAAACACTACAAAGTGAAAAATAATTTTGATTTCGGAAGTCGGTGAAGAAAACGAAAATACAAAACTTAAGACACGAACTTCTGAAATCGAAGCTGTTTTTCACTTTATAGTGTTTTTTTTTTAGATATCGGTTTTATTTTTTGTAAAAAGGTTTTTATTACCTAATGCAATGAATTTTTATATAAGTAAGAATAGGTTGTTTGATGGTAGCAGGGCTGATAGCTCAGGGTGCACTGGATTTGCATTTAAATATTGCCTCTCCTAATCGATCGAATCCTCCTTCCAAGACGCTCAGTACAGTGTTTCAGCAGAGTCCTACTCGGAAATAAGGACGTTAATAGATTAGACAGTATAATACTCTGTGTAATTTTACCAATCTGTGAAGTTCACTTCAGAGACACAACTCATCTGGCTCAGTTATTTCAAGTTCAAAGTATGATTGGTTGTAAAGACAAAATGTGTTAAAAGACATAAAAATGCCACATAGGTACTCGTATGTGGCAGCCACGGCCGTGTAATAAATAACGAAAATGATAAAAAAACCTTTTTTTAGATGAGCTCGTCAACCATGTCCCCATCAGCTTCTATCAAATTGTGCACACGTGTGTCTTTCCCAGTGGAAATAGATTTCTGATGTTTTATCGACCGGCACTTTAGTTGGAATCGAATTGGATTTGATGGCATACGGAACTGCGGACATTTTCCCTTCAAAAAAGTAAGGTGTGATGTATCTCGAGAACTATCATCCAACTACTTTATTGCGGCATAATGCTAACTAATGTGAGTATTTTTTTGTCAATCACTCGGAATTAACATAAACATAACATCACGCCTGTAATCCTCGAAGGGTTAGGCAGAGGTGTACCTATAGTATACCCACATTTCGCTAGTTATGTTTAACACTTTGTGGGACACTAAACGCCCTCTATATGTCATTACAATAAAACGTATTTTGTGTCTCGTTCAGGGTCCCGCAAAGTGTTAAGTCACAAATCCAGACTCCGGGCTGCTACTGAGAAATTCCTGATAGAAAAACTCATTAACACTTAATAATATTATTTTCTGTTTGTTAAAGCTCAGTAGGTATGTACGTCAAAGAGGACACTGCATTGATTTGACACATTTTGAAAACTTTACTCTTCTGAAATAAAAATACCGTCTATAATAAAGCATTTTCACTGCGTGAGCTTTAAACTTTTTATTTCCCAACCGTCATTATGAAAGCTATAAAAAATCCATAAAAATGACAGAGCTTTAAAAAAACAAGAACGTTTACCAAATACAGAACGTCGCATAAAGTTCATCATTTTCATTCTACAATCTCTGCGAATATTCATTTTATTTTATTCTGTTCGGGGAAACTTACCTATTATTTTTTACAGTGTTCTTAAATAATATGAAATTGAAGGCCATTTACAAGTTTCCGCGGATAAACACTATAATAATAATATATCTTCTATATAAATAAAAAGAAAAATCCTGACTGACTCACTGACTGACTCATCAACGCCCAGCCCAAACCCATACACCTAGAAAGCTAAAATTTTTCACATAGGTTCCCTTTATAATGTAGACAAGGAATAAGGAAGTATTTTTTTAAATTCCCTAAGGGAGTAAAATAGAAGATGAAAGTTTGTATGGAAAAGCGTCATTTTTTTAGTTTAAACCATGAAAATTCGTATTTAGCATTCTGGTTAAAAATTAAAAACCACGTGTTTCAGCGTTTTTGGAAATTCATCCCCTAAGGGAATAGGGAATGAAAGTTTGTAACGAAGAAATTGGTATTAAACTTTTTGGTTAGAAATGACGAATGACGTGTTTTGACATTTTGGTCAGCCCGACTTTCGCCATCGCCAAAGACACTTTAGTAATTCAGAGAAAAATAACTTTACTAAGTTCCGTACCTGTAATTATTTAAGTAACTATTTTATTCGAAATTCCAACGGGATAGGGACTAAAGAGGATTTATATATTCGCTTTAAAGTTGCCTTGCATGCAAGTAGGTAATTTTCCGTTCCATTATATATTGCGTAACTATTGTTAAGTTTTAGGATTTTTTGAACGAAGTTCTTATAAGCGGCTTACGGTAGGAGTAAACTGGCAGAAATCGTCACAAACGAAAAAGCGTTCATACTTGTATGAAGATGATGGCGGCTGCGAATATTTTCAAATTTTTCGTCATGGGTGTCGTTTTCGTAGTTTTCGAGGGTGCTAAAGCCGATAGTGAGGTCAAAATATAAATCCAAGATGGTGGCTGCGAAAACTTTCACATTTTTCGTCATGGGTGTCGTCTTCATAGTTTGCGAGTGTACTAAAGACGATATTAATGTCAAAATGTAAATCCAAGATGGCGGCAGTTAAAATTTTATTTTTGTTTTAAATCATATGTGAGAAGAAACTTCGTTCCTGACGTCCCCCAACCGCACACGTTTTTTATCGTCCAGCAATCATAAATATCAATCCGTGCGCCGCTATTCGGTTACTATATAAACAGTGCGAGAAGACATTGTTTACCTGAATTAACACATAGGGTACTTTTAATCCTGGTAGTACTTTCTCGTGGGATATTTTCCGAGATCCACGCGGGCGAAGCCGCGGGCAAAAGCTAGTATAAGATAAAAATTAAACATTTAAAAAACCCCTGAACACACATCTATCTATAATCATCAATCATTGAGCCCATTCCAATGAACACGATACCTCTCCTGTAAGTTGGTGAGGGAGTGCAATGCTGCAGCATCAGTTCAAGGTTACTATGTTATTCTAATAGCATTAAAGTAACAGAATACCGACTCGATCAGACCTGTGGAAGATGCTCACTTCCATTCATCAACTAGAAAAGAGCTGATAATCTTCAAACGGCAGAATAGATTTTCTTGAATCATAGCTAAGAATACTCTCACCATTTAAGCAAAACAAAACAATCTAAATCGGTCCAGTCGTTTGAGAGCTACGATGCCACAGACTGATTTTTCCGTCGGGGGTTAAAAATGAATAAGGTCGGCACAACTTACCTAAAGCATAGATTAAAAAATAAGCAGTACACGACCGATTAATACAAACCAATAATAATCATCGCTATTAATACAACATACTTAAATGCTGAAAAAATTTAAAACGCTAGCAATAAAACTAGCGTTAACTTGATATGAAATGCTCACTCTCGCTATCTCACCCATATTGTGAAAACGGAAATTATACTAAGTTAATAAACTGCGGAAATACTAAAGCTGACATAACACAATCTCATTTCCTTCAGAAACCTTTTGGCTAATCGACTCTCATTGTTCCGCGCGGCCGAACCATTAAAGTATACCTACCTTTTGAATTCTTGTCGCTAAACCTTTTCTAAGCCGCAACGATCTCCGCTATTCAGACCTACTCTGTGTAAACTGGGGGCATTTACAAGTTTTACCTTGACCCCGGTCTGGTAGAGAGTAGAACATTTGGCTTCTGGAGACAGGAATAGATTTTAGAGACACATTGCATACTAGGTGGAAATGATGTACGTAACAAACGACAGATGTGGATGATATCAACCAATGGGATCGTTTGATAGTCATAGCGTAGCTTAGCTTAGCTCTGGTAGAAAGGCGTTCGGCTAAGTTTTTTACCTACATACGCGCAAAGCGCATCTTCTTAGCATATCACCCGCTCAGTTACACCACTTCGCTCTGAAGGTAATAGACACAGCTTGGCTCATCGGCGAAATGTTGCTTGCCTCGGTCTTCTACAGACTGAACTTCGTAGAGTGTGTGTAGGAGCTCCACGACCTAATCCCACCGTCGCCCTTTTACTACGGGAATACCAGACATACTGCAGGGTACCATTCGCACTTGTTTGATATCCCGACCAGTCGTACTAAGCGCTTCACCTCCACATTTATTATGCGCACAGCCAAAGTGTGGAAATCTCAGCCAGCAACTGTGTTCCCTTCCACATATAACCCGTCTGCCTTCAAAGCAACAGTGAACAGGTATCTTCTGGGCATGCTCGTTTCATCATCTCATCCATCGCTTTCCATCACGCCTGATCGAGATCAAGACCAGGCTCATTCAACAATAAAAGAAATAAAAAAAAGCATTTCGTAGCTTAGCTTCACCGTTTAGCTACTCGTACCTCACGTATCTCTTGTGGAATGGCAACCTTAGGCTGTTGTTTTGTTTTACTTGGGGTGAATTCGACCCAAACTTTTATACCTATTATAAGTCTAATCCAGAGAATTAATTTTTAATTTTTGACAGATTTTCCATACAAAAACTGTCAGACGTCAATTTTATACCGCGGATAAAATATATCTGACTTTGGTTAAATCAGCCCTTTGTCGACTTGCTGTGTTTTAATTTACCAAATGACTTTATTTCTTTCTTTTACAATACACAGTCCCAGACGGAGATGGCGGGATGAGCTTAGACTCTTTCAACGAGAACTGGTCCATGGCAGTTTTAAATATAGCGAAAAGGAAAGTGACTAGCGAGACTTTTGCCGTGCAGTGGGTCATCACACGGCTTTTAATAATAATAATATTTTACAATACACAGATTACACAGTAGACCGCCTTACCTTGACTTTAGCTTTGAGAGTGAGCGTCCGGTTGTCAGCCAGCCACATGCGGCACAGGACGCTGTCAGCACCGCGGGTCTTGGTCGCCGCGATGATCCGCACGGCAGCCACCGTCCGGCGCTCCACGTACGCCGAGTACACGTAGAAACGAAACCTGGAAAGATAATAAACACCATAGTGGTTAATATGTGGATAATTTTGGGTAAGTACGATACGTATCAGAAGTAGGTAAGTATGATGGCCTGTCTGGAGGCTATTTTCAAAGAAGGAGGCCATTGCTGGTTACCTAAAGGGTGTCTCAGTAAGAGTGCACTTTTTCATTTTAAAATAAAAACAAGTATTTTATGACAGAGTTGTGATATTTTTATTGTATTGTAAAGAAGACATGTTCCGATTAAGTATGGAATAAAATATCCGGCAAATGACCCCCACGGCTCCGATGACAGCCCATTACTCTTTTCATGAAATTTTCCATGACTTTTGCACAGAGATGTGGTTGTATCTCACGGATGACGCGTTGGATTTCTGATTTGAGCTCAGGAATTGTTTCGGGTTTATTCGCATAAACCCGAGATTTCACAAAACCCCACAGAAAAATATCGCACGGCGTTAAATCGCACGATCTTGGTGGCCAGTTGACATCAGAACTTCGTGAGATAATGTGTTCTGGAAATCGTTGCTGCAATAAGTCGATTGTTTCATGCGCGGTGTGGCAGGTTGCGCCGTCCTGCTGAAACCACATGTTGTCCAGATTCATGCCGTCCAGTTGAGGCCACAAGAAGTCCGTTATCATATTCCTGTAACGAATGCCGTTCACCGTTGTAATGAGTTTTCACAATTATAACGCGTTGTTCTTTCGAAAAGCGCTCTATTTTTAATCATCGGAATAAACAGAGGTGACAGCTGTCAAATTTCACAGTTGCCACTTGCATAAAAAAAAATTCCAATTTTAAAAAGTGCACTCTTACTGAGACACCCTTTACAACTGCAACTAACTGGATTCAAACCGTTCGTTCATTCTCTGTTTAAATATTTGGTTGAGGTCTTCAACAAGGACGTCTACAAGCTTACTTATTGGAGACTAGCTATTATAAAATGTGTACAAAAAGCATCGAGTTTTTTCTGCATTGACTGATCTCCAGGACAGAAAAGTATATACATATCAACAAATGGGGTATAAATACTTTCAACCTGATAAGCCAAAAAGAAAGTTGTCCAAAACTAGCCTGCACATTGTAATAAGTAAAGATAAATAAAAGCTTGTAAAAATCATACGACATGCTATATAAATATCTGTTTTTGTAGTTGTTCTACTAATATGTAAGAATAACATAACATAACATCACGCCTTGTTTCCTCGAAGGGTTAGGCAGAAGTGTACCTATAGTATACACCCACATTTCGCCAGTTATGTTTAAGTCCCATGTAATAGGGGGCGAGCCTATTGCCATCAACCGGGCACGAATCCAGACTCCGGGCTGCTACTGCGAAATTCCAAGACAGAAAAATCCAATAACACTTTGCCCGACCTGGGAATCAAACCCAGGACCTCATGCTCAGCAGTAGCGCTTGCGACCACTAGACCAACGAGGCAGTCAAGTAAGTAAGAATAAATTACTTGTATTTTATTTGTCTCTAGTCTGTACATCTATTTTTAAAAGTAAAGCTGCAAGTAATTTGACGGAGTCACGCTCCAATCGTGATTTCTTCCGCCGACAAAACACAGGTTGTTTCTGTCTGCCTTTAAATCTATTTCTCTATCCGTATTTCATGTTGTGTCGTGAGGTTAAATCTATTTCTCTATCCGTATTTCATGTTGTGTCGTGAGGTTAAATCTATTTCTCTATCCGTATTTCATGTTGTGTCGTGAGGTTAAATCTATTTCTCTATCCGTATTTCATGTTGTGTCGTGAGGTTAAATCTGTACTTGTTTTCCTTTTCATTTTGTTGTTATAAATCAACTAGCAACTTTATCTCTTTTATCAACTAGCAACTTTATCTCTTTTATCAACTAGCAACTTTATCTCTTCGTCTCTTCGTGAATCTTTGTTCTGCTGCTGTGACATTTGGCCAGAATAATAAAGATTTTGAAATTAATTGTTTGTTGCTATATAGGTACACACCTAATTCGGTATAACTTCGCAAGGACATATAAGCTACTTCTGCCATCAACGCCTCTTCAGTCAGTCCGTCAATCGCCTAATAAAGAGTAACATTCTTCAAAAATAAGCGCATCAGCCGAACATTGGCCAATTTTACGCGCGAATAACTTTCACCTGTCGACGAGGTATCTCAAGAGCCACTTGAAGCTCTTCCTCGAGGCCCTTACTTGAAAGCTCTAGAAATATTTGACGCCATAACGCTTTATGATCTCCTTAGCTTCAAGTGCACATTGCATCTCGAGATCTCGTTGAAAGAACACCTATAGACTGGCAGGCCCGGATCTGGGGGCGAGGGGGGGGGGGGGTGCAGAGGGTGCATTTGGGGCAGCCAGTCAGCAGCCAGTTGTTTCAGAAAATGACAAAATACAAAATTCATAGGTGCCTGTATCCGTCGTTTCCTTTGCCAATGTAAGTACCATTCGACAAAAAAAGAAACGTCATATTATTTGTTGAAAAAATTTGCCTAGAGGGCGGCAAATTTGTATTCTGCGCCCCCCGTTTAAAAATATAGATCCGCGGCTGAGACTGAGGCCCGTAGTCTAGAATGGTGTTGAAGACGAACCTTGATTCAAATCTAACAAATTTTTATAGTAGGTAATCAAATCTAATTCATTACAGAATCATACGAGCGTTAACTAAGGCGTAGTTTTAAGTGTCTTGTAGAAATTACCTACTTTGCTCTTTGATTGAATACAATATTGCAGTTTACACTGTTTGTCCACCGCACAACGTCAACGGGACGTCAACGCGAAACGAAATTATTCGAACCGAACGTGACGTTTCGGTGACGGCGTGCGGTGGACACGCAGCCATAGTTAATGTACGAGGGAGGATTTTACTGCGTGGCTTGAGTAACTCGAAAATTGGTATAAATAATCTTTAAGTCATGTATTGGAAGTATCCTAAACATTTTATTAAATTCCACACCTGTGGGGATGAAAAGCGGGGATACAGTTTATATGAAAAATCATATTCATTTTGTTAATAAACTTGAGACTTGGTACGAATATTTGCCTACGAGTATGTATCGCTACTTCGCTTCGTCATCTCGTTCTCGTTGACGTCCCGTTGACGGTGTCGGTGGACAAAACAGCCTTACGCTCGCAAATTAAAAAGATTAACTGACTTCTCGATTAAAAGATTAAATTCATACATTTCTCGACTTATCTTGGAGGGTGCAAATTACGACGATTTACTCTCGTCTGGCTCCAGCCTGAGATTAGTGATCGTAAATTGAAGACACGTCTCGAAAGCGACAGACCGATTAATACGCTGTATAATGTTTCAAAACAATGCTGGTACACGTACACAATAGTCCGCTAAGCCCCTGCCAGCATTTTCGCGGGAAGATATCTTTCTGAACTCTAGGGCTGCCAATTAAACAGAGATAAAAATATTTATTTAAAAAATCTGAGATAGCCCATAGTATAGTGTAGTAGCCCATAATAGGTACCCACTTCCCCGATAATGTTTTACTTATTTACGTTAACTTTTCATTTTAACTTTGAACTTTTTTGGTGTAATTCGAATTACGTTCGTTTTGAAAAAGTCTACTATTTTCATCGAAAACAATTTCGAAGCATGATTACGAGAATTCCAATATCATACGATAACTATAATGTTTGTCGGAAACTGCTGGTCGAAGGTTCGAAGAACGAATCGAAACGAAAGAAAAATAATAATTTTGAATTTCCAACACTGCGTTTGTATTACATCAAAACCTCAAAAAAAAAAATGTGTAGCAGCCCTACAGCGTACAGATCCAAACATACGGTGTGACTAGCTAGCATCACGTTGTGTACGCTCACAAGCATATCCGGCCGGAAGGGATCGCAAGTTTTGTTTGTAATTAACAATGGAAGAGGGGAACGCTCACAATAATCACTGCACCTATTGTATAGATACATCTATCTACTCACAATGCAGTGCTTGACGACAGACGTTCATTTCTGGTAATGTTATAAAAGTATTGTTAGGTAGATCAAGGCAAAGAAGGCTATACCTACTTACTTTTGTTCTTTCGGGTGTGGCAAAAGGTGACTGAGATGGTTTACAGCATCTTCATGTAGGTACGCTGATAGCGATATTCTGTCATCCTCATCACTAAACGTGTTGTTCGTCGAAGCCCGTCGATTATTGCAGTTATTGGGAGGTTTGAAGGACATTTACGGGCTGATTGTATTAAATGGGAGCTACGGTGTGATCAAGAATGCTATCTCTGCTTGTATTGACTCATATTTTAGCTGAACATCAAAGCACTTAGCTGCCTTTCGGCTAAAAATAGATCAAACCTTAACCTCATCTTTGATGTAGTAATGAATTATAGTAGGTATCTGTATTAAGAAGATGGGTAACATACACCTGCGTATCGTTGCAATATCATAATGGATTAAATAATCTATCGGCCAAACAAGACTATAATGTTCGACCATTACAAACATTGTTTTCTCTAACAGTTTAATAAGCAGGATCATATTTCAAGTTAATGACCACCTTTTGTGTTAGTGATATTTTTTACATAACAACAAGTCTGCACCTAAAGTAATGGGCTATTATATGTATATAAGCGCATCAAAATTATTTATTTTCTTGTTGAGTATTA
Organism: Fissipunctia ypsillon; assembly: GCA_947568875.1. NCBI lineage: Eukaryota > Metazoa > Arthropoda > Insecta > Lepidoptera > Noctuidae > Fissipunctia > Fissipunctia ypsillon. Next base: position 14,015,542 of record OX387652.1, read on the forward strand.
CTGTCCAAACACGTTAAGCTGAAAAATCATTCTGAAGCTACAACTCCCAAGAATGCATCGATCTAACTTAATTATAAACAGACTTACGTGTTCGAAACAAAAACTGAGCAGGAATAAGAGCAAATCTATGAATAAAATAAAAGAAGGAACATACAGACGGGAGGCGGGGTTCTATTTGATTAATGAATACATTATTGAAATAACGTTACACGAAGGTGTAAAAGAGTGCTGCATTCATCACGACGAGGCATTGCCTGAAGGTTGTCATTCATTCACATGGAGCGAAGACAAGATGTATGTACGTAAGGACTAAGAACCAATAAATCATATTTAAAACTCTTAGACCTAGTTTCACCATACCATGTTAGTTAATTTAATCTTCTGTTAAAATGTTAACGATTGTTAAGAGTAGCGAGTATTTCACCAAGCGCGAATCTGTCTTAATCAGGCGTTGCTGCCCTAGAGGTCCGTTTACCGACATTTAGTCAGTTGCCAAAATCATCGAAATAAAAAACGCGAGTCTATACTATACGGCTAGCTGAAATGATGCATTGTCAGTGAACATTGACATGTGACATTGCGACTTTTTATGTTGGTTGCTTTTACAACTGACCGATATAAGAGTAAATGATACATACTAACGCCAGGTTTGTTATTTTTTTCTGGTGGAACGTAAATACCATTAACATTGATGTTTATTTAATGGCTGATTTATTAATGTCTGATTAAGAAATGTTTGGTGAAATTGGGTCTTAAGCTAATAAATTCTCAGTAACGAAACCTCGGGGTTTCGTTAAGACTTACCTATTCGAAATACTGTTCAATAGGGACAGGCCAAGAGAAAGATTTTAGACTAGCTACGTGCGCTTTTTCCCAACATGATGAAATTGAACTAATGACTCTTTTGTCACCTTTCTTCTATTCTTGATTTACTATAGAGTGACAATAGAAAAATAAGAAAGATCTTAGTATAGAATTGCAATAAACAGTGATTTTTCAAAACTCCCCTTCACTGTGCGGGTCAAAGGGGGGGATGAAGTTTTAGTCCGGGAGAGCATAGGTAATAAAATATTTCAGTTAGCGACAGACAGATCGATGGAATCCAAGAATGGCTGCTATGACTAGTACTAAATAAATAAATTGATCGTCGCAGCCGCAAAAGACAGTGGGCAAGTTTAAATGGGAGTTGGTCCAAGAGCGGCCACGATTAGCACATAATTATTACATGCCAAATGAAAGGGTTTGAAGGGTTCTTCAAGTTTGAAAAAGGGTATCAAAATCGATCCGAGTGATTTTAAGCAATTGTCGAATGCTGATAGAATATTTTAATGCTACGAGCATAAATAGTTTTCTTGAATTCCTACATTGTTCAAATCTCCAGCACATTATGATACAGTATCATCATTCGACTATTACTCAAAATCATTTGGATGGATTTTGATGCACTTGTGTAAACTAGAAGAACCTTACATACCCTTTCATTTGGCATATGTCTTAATTGTAGGCGCTCTTTTACCAAATTGGCCCACTGTCCTTTCGTATCACTGGAAGTCGTTGACAAATATTTGCATTTGGATAGGCATTGTTTATTACAGAGGTCGGCCCCGTTCCGATTCCGATCGTGAATTTGTGATTCCATTTATAACAAGGAATTTAATAGCGATGGAGATCAATTAACATATCTTTGTTAGTTATGTTTTGCGGTGAGTCTATTTTGCTTTGAAACTAATAAATTGTTGTAAGCGATGACGTGAACGTGAATTTTGCCTACCTATTTGACGAGATTGCAAAAGGAATCTCCAGTTATGAGGAACGCACATATCATGTGCGATACAGGTGATGTCCTATCATGTAAAAGCTGCGTAGTAACCAGAATATTGTAATCGACACTGCTTTACCAGTACTTGGTGCATCTGAGCAGAAAAATAAAAAGGAATAGGTAATCAAATTATGTAGGTACCTAATTAAAGTAATGAGATTAAGAAACCTTCTAACCATAGTATCTATTCATCTTTGCAAAAGAATCTTTTGAAACTTTAACGATGCGTTTATAATTAATATACCTACACATACTTTGCTCTTCATATTTTATATAGGTGTCTATAATACCGTGAATATTAGGTATCTATACATATACGAGTATATATAATTACTTATCCCGACTGATTCATCAACGCAGAGCCTAAACCGCTGGCGCTACAAACTTGAAATTTTGGCAGTTGATGCCTTTTATATTGCAAGGATCCACTAAAAAAGGATTTTTGGAAATTCGACCTTTAAGGGGGTTACGAGCGTATACGACGTACGGCATTTCATACAAACTGTCAAGTCCTTGTTTTTCGAAATGAATGAACCGATTTTAATGAAACTTCATACGCATAAGCAGGATACATAGGTCTAAAAAGTTAGTTAAGAACATTTTCGAAATTTCTTATTTAAAAAAAGATAATTGAAAATCTCTATTTCTATGGAAAATTTAAAATCGGTGTAACACTATTTTTCGAAAATGTTCATAACTAACTTTTTAAATCTATCTAACCTGCATATGCGTATGAAGTTCCATTAAAATCGGTTCATTCATTTCGAAAAATAAGGACTTAAAGTTTGTATGGAATGCCGTATGTTGTAAACGCTCTTAAAAGAGGGGCTTTTGTTTGTATGAAAAATCATATTTCTTGAGTTAATAAACTTAAAACTTGGCACGAATACTTATCTAAATAAATATTAAGTTTGTTTTTTTTTTCTAAACTACCCCCTAATTGAGGTGTGTCTTTGTATGGAAGAATTTTAACGCGCGGTCCGATTAACTCGAAACTCAGTATTTATACTTAAGACCAAAAATAAAAAATGACGTGAATCAGGGTTTTTTTTTAATCTAACGGGGTACTAAAGTACGAAATCCACGCGGACGAAGTCACGCGGCTATTGCTAGTTATGCATATTTCATCAAGTAGGTATGCCTTTGGAACACAGGTAGGTACGGTAAATTCTTTAAAACCCGTACATGTAAAGTTATCTGAATGGGTACAGCTCGTGTTTACGTAAAACCAAAATTCGTGTCCTTTTTCAGCGATTATTAGAAAATTCAGCAAAATATAAAATAACCAGAGGTGTAGAGATGTTTTAGATAAAACTAATTACAATTTATTGATATTAAAACGGTAAAAAAAAACCTTGCAAGGGATTACTTATGCAGCTAAAAATATAATAATGCAATCATTATTAGTGGCACGCAACCAAACAATTACAATATTTCGATTAAACTTACACAAAACCAATACTAACAAAACTAATGAAAAAGAAATAAAAAACGCAATTACAAGAACATTATCAGTACGTAGGCACATTAACGATCAATCTCACAAAAAGATCAGTTAATTTCACGATTCCAGCGCATACAGGATATGAAGGCTCGAGCCGTACGGTTCACACCTACACGAGCTTACGAGCAACGCGACATACGACGGGAAATGGAAAAAGCACTTCATTTTCTAACGTCGAAGAATGAGGGGAAATTGTTCGAGCGACAGATCCGACAGACGCGACGCCGCCCCACGTCTAACTGCACTTATTTACGTTTCGTTTTGCAATTCATACTGCTATTAGTTAGTACATGTTGCTTTCTTTTTGTCATTAAACTGTCTTTATTGGCTTACAAGTTACGAGGGGCTGGTTATTTGTTTTGAAGTTCGATTAGTAAGTACAGATAGCCCGATTGCCGTTTATAACCGACTTTAAATAAAGGAGGAGGTACTCCATTGGTCGGAACCTTTTTTTTTGCTCATCACTTAACATTCATATACGGTATGTCATTTACATGTCATCAATTTAATAAAGTGAACACAATTTTTTTTTAATTAAAAACTAGCTGCGCCTCGGGGTTTCACCCACATAAGCTTCGATCCTGTGGGAAAATTGGGATAAAAATCGAGTATCCTATGTCCTAACCCAAGTCGTGGTCTACCCAGGTGCCAAATTTCATCCAACTCCGTTCAGCCGTTTTAGCGTAAAAGCTTAACAAACAAACAAAGTCTCTTTCGTATTTATAATGTTTGTTAGGACAGCTTCTGTTTTATTGCTTCCCAGATAAATTATAGCAAATTATGTAACAAATGAGCAAATCATTTAAACATGCTTTGTTTATTTGGTTTTGCCCTTAATGTAGGTACAAGCTTTACAATTTCGATGAATGGGTTCCGAAGGTTCAAATCAATTCATTAAATCCCTATGGATATTTGTAGGTAGGCCACCTGGGTTGTTTCAGGATCGGTGATGTTACAATTTCAGCAGGAGCACCAGGAGCAGTGGTGGCTCAGTGAGCAGTGGTGGTCCAGTGCTAACGGCCGCGACTTACGAGTTGTAGGTCGTAGGTTCGAACTCAGACTGACGCTTTACTTTGTGTAAAATTATTTCATCACCACTGCTCTCAAAACGGTGAAAGAAAACATCGTGAGGAAACCGGCATGTCCTAGAACCAAAAATTCGAAGACATGTGACATCCACCAACTCGCACTGGGCCCGCGTGGTGGATTACGGCCCACTCCCTCTCGAAGAGAGGAGGCCTGTGTCCCAGCAGTGGGAACATTATAGGCTGATTACGATGATGATGTTACAACTTTGTTACATCTCCTGGGTATAGTATTTTTGTGTTTAGCTTTGACATTCGACATAATGTAAACGGTCGGAGAACAATTTGAAACACTTGTACTACTTACTAGTAATACAGGGTTATATTATATTGGCTAGCTAAACTTCGCTGACGTGATGGGTATCGATTTCTAAACACGATAAAATAAAATAATGTTTTTCTTGGGAGGTCAACGACCGCTGTTAGTGTTATTACTTAAAGTATGAGTTGAGAAAAAAATTTTTCTTATATTTTATCATGTTTAGATATCGATACCCATCACTTCTGTGGATTTTACACACGAAAAAAATACAGACTTTCTAAACTCGTATTTCAAGTGAATACAATAACTCCGGTCGATGACTCCACAAAAAAATAACATTAAATGAATTTATTTTTTGTTTTATCATGTTTTTTTTTTATTTGAGATAGTTTTGCTCTTGACTCTAGTCTAGGTCAGAGATGACAGAGACAAAGTCGACGATGGAGCGAGCTTACCCAGAAGAAGCCTGTTCACTCTCACTTTGAAGAGATCGGGGTTGTATGCGTTCGGAAACTCAGACGCAGGCAGAGAGTTCCACTCCTTTGCTTAGATATCGATACCCATAGCGTATGCGGACTGTAGCTAGCCAACTTAAAATAACCCTGTATATACAGCAGTAGGTTAACGATGTTGTATTGTATTGTATAAGTAACAATCTCTGAAGTATTTTACGGCACATAGTGTACTCGTACCTACCTAGGTACTACCACTGTGTGTGAAACGATACCAAAAAATAATAATAAGAATCACAGCACTATAACAACTTATTAAACCACAAAAAATACTAATTGTAGTGCAGAAGTCGCGAAGATAACGTATACTGGATGATTTTTTTACCGTCTCGACATTTTTACAGGGTGTTCTACCCATGAACATGAACAACTTTCACTATGGGACCAACTATGAGATCACGAAAAAAAATCAGCTGTTTCATACATTTTGGTCAAGTAGGTTTAAACTTTTCTATTAAACAGCAGATTTTTTTTTCGTGATTTCAGAGTTGGTCCCATAGTGAAAGTTGTTCATATTCATGGGTAGAACACCCTGTAAACATTTCGAAACTGTAAAAAAAATCATCCAGTATATATAATATATAAGACGAGGATTTATTTTGTCGTTCCTGCTTTTATATGAGTAAGAACAGCGTATAACATTTTTATTTGACTTATTTATTATCAATACGTGTGCTGCAAATCGCAATGGAATTTAAAACTAAACTCTTAAATCCTTTACAGTTTGCCGCTTCCCGTAAACGAAGCCCATTTATATTCTCCACGTTTCCTCCCGATCGTTTCAATGATATTCAATGACGATTTTATGAAAATTTCTCTACGAACTGGAAACACTTTTAAGAACTGGCACGATTTTGAAGTCCCTACAGTTTTGGCTAATGAGATTATATATAAAACCAGAGTTCAACTACTGCAGGGTGTCTTCTGATAAACAGAAGGAGGGATCAATGATCACCGCGGTAGTTCATTGCCTGATGCCGATTTTTGACCAAGTGCAGCCTTTCACCAGAAGTTAGTAACGACCAAGACCAAATTTGGATAGTACCTAGGTACTTAGGGTGTAAGCAGACGGCGGTTGATCGACATCAACCGTCGCCTCAACTCAAAATATGTCACCACATAATATGTCTCAAAATGTGGCACCGTAATCTGGTTGCACCATTTTGGTCTTAAAAACGTCACAATCACATACAAGCTCGCAAGAAGATACGACGCGTCATCAAATAATATACGGCTAACTCAACATGGGCTGTTTGTGTCATCTCATGGCACACAATTAACATCCTCATCCAACTGTAAACAATAGGATTAAATTCTACTAATTCTAATGTTCCTTTCCGCTAATTAATAATTGTATTGAAACAAAACGCTTTGGGAATTTGTCCGGGTTTTTGATTCAGCATTGAACTATCTAAGTGATAACAATACGTAGAACGGACATGGTGTGTAGAACAATTTTAAATAATAGTGACACAGCAAAAACGCTATTTATGCATGTTTTCATATCACATCCATCGTATAGTTTACAATCCATAATGAAATAAGTACCGCAATTAACCAGATACATAGAGTACCTACCTACATAATTATTTTTTACTGCACGGCAACAGTAAAAACAGTAGCACGAACATGTAATGTATCCTTTGTAACAATAAAGTTACGTGCCTCGCTAACCATTTCCAATTGATCAAAATTCTAGTTTAGTTCCCAATAGGTTCCAAAAATTACTGTCAATATCGACATGACAAGACAACGGAGATTATACAAAAACAAGCCGTGCGCCCGGTAGGATTTCCCATCGGTAAAAATGACATACTTCCATACCAACTTTCATTAATTAACCTCTTCAGGGGATGAATTTTCAAAAATACTTTCCCAGGTAGATGTATAAGTAACTCTTGTGCGAAATTCCAAGCTTCTAAACCCAGCGGTTTAGACTGTAAGTTGTCTGTCAGTGAATGAATTTAACAGGCATGAAACAATATCTAGGTACCATTTGGCAGTGTTATCGCTAAAAGCAATTTCTCACGAACAACCATCGATACAAAATATCGTGATGAAAAGATAATGTACACACTGAATACATACATTGTTAATCGGTTTCGGTGATAAGATGGTTGCTTTTTATTATTAACACACGACAGAAGCAACAAAGTCTCGATGAGAAACATATTAAGGAGAATCGAACAAACGGCAAAAGTGAATCAACATGGCCATATTAGGCCACCTACTGGGCCAAAGTAATTTAGTGATAAGTCTTATGTTGTATCATCGATTCGAAAAGAAGAAGACCGATTAAAAGCATGTATCAGGAAGGTGAGGTCATATTTACAGACCATCAAACTGAAAAACTTTCTCCATGGGACCAACATCGTAATCGTGAAAAAATTATCATCAGTCCCACACAAAACTTCAATAGACCACACTTTTCTGATACATCCTGTATGATTCAGGCGTTACTACAATAATATGTTCTGAGATCATAGGTGTACGTAGGTATATATTATTATGTCCGAACACCCAGCAAATTGATGCATATAATGTGCAAATGCGTGTATGCGACAGGCTGTGCAAACCACTAATTGTTCTAACACAATTAGGGGCTACCGTTCCAAGTCAGGAATTTAGGGATAACGTCACACTGTGGCGACCATAAACGGCTCGTGTATTGAGCTTAGCAATGGACAGACGGATAATGTATGTGTATGTTCAAACTAGGCAAAATTACAATGGATTGTAGGTACCTATGTAACCCAATGTAGCAAACATAACAAAATGGTAGTTTGCTAGCTGTGGCTAAATAAATATGACTTTATTAAACATTTTAATGAAACATAGGCTCGTCCCCTATTACATGGGACTTAAACATAACTGCCAAAATGTGGGTGCACTACGGGTACACCTCTGCCTAACCTTTTGGGGATTACAGGCGTGATGTTATGTTATATAATTTCGTCGTTCGTAATTTTATTTCTAAACAAAATGCTAATACCAATTGTTTTCCTTACAAGCTTTATATTTCCCCTTTAGAGGATGATTTTCCAAAAACGCTGAAACACGTCGTTTTTAATTTTGAACCAGAATGCTAAATGTCAATTAAGTATATGATATAATGTTATATTATTTTAATTACTGTGAATGTGAAGACTATGTGGGTCCTTGTTTTTTTTTTTCTTTTAACTCAGCATTAATCATAGTTTGCCAGTTTGAGTAAATTATGCGGCCTACCCAAATGTCCTTTCTTTGGTATTGTTTGTCGAATCGTTGAGCTCCTTAACTTTTATGTTGAGCTGTACGATTACTGACAGATGCTTGCACTGACTGGACAGGTCCACTCAATCTGTGTGGTTCTTTCCTCAAAAGACCATTTCAGACACCAACCTACATGGTCTTCACATGATCTGACCAAGATTATGTCTGGACTTTAAAAGAGACTGTGACCTCTGAGTTTGTTTCGGCCTTTCTTCTCAGAGTAGTCAGATAGGAAACGCCGGCCTCATCTAGTTTAAAAAAAAATGTTTGACATGTAAAAGTGTTTGTATAAACCTACTTACAGAAATAAAATCATTTATGATAACTACAAAAATTACGATATTCCATACAAACATTCATCCCCTGTTTTACTCCCTTACGGGCTTAATTTTGAAAAATCCTTCCTTATTCCTTGTCTACATTATAAAGGGAACCGCTGTGCAAAATGTCAGCTTTCTAGGTTTCGGGTTTGGGCTGGGCGTTAATAAGTCAGTCTATCAGGACTTTTATTTTTATTTATATATACAGTGTGAGTCTTTATAATCTGCACATATCGAAATGAGGGAATCTATGCTTAATTTTATCGACGGAAAAAATGTTAAAAAAAATCTAAATATTTATTAATATTTTTTATGGATTTTTAAAAAAAATTGTTTGCTTTTGTGACCCCAGTGTATACAAAACTGTGTAACTTTTAAACTAAACGATTTATCACGATGAAACAAACTCCATAATGTTTGGAAGTAATTAGGTGTCGTCATAAAATAAAAATTATGGAAAAAAAATAGCCATAATCAAATATAAACATTTTTTTTTGATTTTTTTTTTGATTTTTTTTCATTAATTTTTACAAAAATTGTAAAATTTCTCAATAACATGCCCCCATCACCTTCTTTTTTTATAACTTTAAGTTATTCTTCATTGTATTAGGAACCTAACGGTAAAAATTGCATGTTTTTAACTCAACCCCAACATTTTTTATCAAATGTCAAAGAAAGGCCCAACGCATAGCTACGCACATTGTTTAGCAGGTAGATAAACTTTTTTTTGTTAACTTTGTTGTGAATGCGCGCGGGTCGTTTCAAAGATGGCACTCCGAACGCGGAATCGTATTGTTCTCATAAGGGTGGTTTGTTTGGGATGATAATTAATGCAAAAGAGTTCAATTGAAACCCATTTATTATTAAATACAAAATTTAATGCATCAGGTTCTCAAAATGTCCACCTCGTTGTTGTAAACACAAAGCCGCGCGAATTAGAATTTGGTGTGTCGCTCTCCTTATCATTTCGGGATCATTGCGAATATCATTCGCACAGTTTATTATGCGGTCACGCAAATCGGCCTCACTGTTGATGGGGGTACTGTAGACGCGTTGCTTCATGGTCCCCCATAGGAAATAATCAAGGGGCGTCAAATCGGGTGAACGCGCAGGCCACCCTACAGGTCCTTGCCGGCCGATCCATTTGTCATGATAATTTTCGTTTAAAAATCTTCTTACATTTGTAGCGTAATGGGCAGGACATCCGTCCATCTGAAGAAACATCCTTTGACGCACAGCCAGTGGGACATCTTCCAATAACTGAGGCATATCATCTCTCAATAGACTTAAAAATCTTTCACCAGTCAACGTTCTCGGCAATATGACTGGTCCAATCAACATGTTATCGATAAGACCAGCCCAAACATTTATCGAAAATCTTACTTGGAAAGTAGATGACCGTTTCAGTTTCGGGTTTTCACCTGCGCGGCACCATCTGTGTAAATTTCGACAGTTAGTAATACCGTCTCTAGTGAATGTCGCTTCGTCCATCCATAGTATTTTTCTTGGAAAGTTTGGGTTTGCTCTGGTTTTTCTTTGAATCCATGTGGACATCACACACCTTGGACGCCAGTCTACGTCTTCATGTAGATGTTGCACCCTTTGATAGTGATAAGGATGCAATCCTTCTTTCTTTAAAATACGCCACACTGATTTTTGGGATATTCCGTGACGAAGAGCCAGTCGTCTAGTACTTATGGATGGATCAGCAAACAAATCACTTAATACTGCTTGTTCAGTAGCCGCATCAATAATTACTTGAGGTGGCTCGCGACGATCTCTACTTGATCCAAGTCCAGTGATCGACAACCTTCTGTGAACTTCCTGGAAGTTTCGGGCAGATGGCACTGGTTGCCTGTTAGGATACGCAGCTATGTAAGCCGCGCGCGCAGCTCTGGCACTTCCTTGTCCCACTCCATAATAAAAATGTATGTCGGCGATGTGTGCCGGGGAAAATTCACTTAAACGCGGCATCATGTAGCAGCGAACGAAAGTTATGAAAGTCCAGCGAACGAAAGTACCGAAACACATGTAGCAGCGGCGAATAATTCGGAGCGACTGCCAGTCTGACATCTGTCATAATTCAAGTTCCTTTGGCTGGCCCTACCTCCCCGACCTGCGCACATTCAAAAGAAAGTTTATCTACCTGCTAAACAATAGCTATGCGTTGGGCCTTTCTTTGACAGTTGATAAAAAATGTTGGGGTTGAGTTAAAAACATGCAATTTTTACCGTTAGGTTCCTAATACAATGAAGAATAACTTAAAGTTATAAAAAAAGAAGGTGATGGGGCATGTTATTGAGAAATTTTACAATTTTTGTAAAAATTAATGAAAAAAAATCAGATTTTTGCCAAACAAAAATGTTTATTTTTAAATGTGGCTATTTTTTTTCCATAATTTTTATTTTATGACGACACCTAATTACTTCCAAACATTATAGAGTTTGTTTCATCGTGATAAATCGTTTAGTTTAAAAGTTACACAGTTTTGTATACACTGGGGTCACAAAAGCAAACAATTTTTTTTAAAAATCCATAAAAAATATAAATAAATATTTAGATTTTTTTTAACATTTTTTCCGTCGATAAAATTAAGCATAGATTCCCTCATTTCGATATGTGCACATTATAAAGACTCACACTGTATATATACAATGTGTCTGTACACAGTGTGACGAAAATTAAGGGTGAGGTACAGACCATCAAACTGAACAACTTTCTCCCGAGGACCAACATCGTAATCGCAAAAAAAATATCAGTCGTCTCATACATTTGTTCGAGTAGGTATTGAAGTTTTGTATGGGATGACTGATTTTATTTTCACGATTACGATGTTGGTCCCCGGGAAAAAGTTGTTCAGTTTGATGGTCTTTACCTCCCCTTTAAGTTTTACTATTCCGAAACCCGACACCCTGTATATATATATATTATAACATAGAGAGATAGATAAAACGAATAAGTCACGCATAAATTCCCGCTTTCAGTACTACAAGATTACGAGCTCATTAACATATTGTTTCTGCTGTGGTGTAGGTATCTTACTATAAAAGTGCTTGTGAGAAACGTTTCTAAAATATTAAACTGAAGCAAATGGATCAATGCAGCGACCGAGGTGAACGGCGGGTGGTCATTTATTATGCATAATCGTGATCTTCTAACTAAGGGTTACTGGAGCTAGACCACCACCTCTTAAAGCAGTATTATTGTAATTTTACTTGAGTGGGGGAAAGAGATGGAGCTAGACGTCCTATATAGCTTCATCTCTTTCTCACGCTGAAGTAACATTAAAATAATACTGCTTTATGAGGTGGTGGTTGGCCCCCTGAAATGTTACAGCTACAGCTTTCTGCAATGAAGAAGAAGAAGAAGAAGAAGAATTGAGAAGAAGATGAGAAGGAGGAGGAGGGTGGATTTGAGAAGTTTTATTAGAAGGGAAATCGGCCAGGACAAGGACTCCCTTTTAAATTAAAATCTGCCTATCTAGTCTTTTCCCAACTATGTTGGGGTCGGCTTCCGGTCTAACCGTATGCAGCTGAATACCAGTATTTTACATGGAGCGACTGCCGATCAGACCTCCACAACCCAGTAGCTGGGTAACACGATACCCCTTGGTAAGACTGGTTGTCAGACTTTTGGGGTTCTGACCACCCGTAACGACTGTCAAAGATCTAACGTGACAGCCAACGGATAAGAAGAGTCCAACGGCTTAATGTGCTTTCCGAGCACGGAGCGGCCTCGATATGTAATGCATGGTCACTCGCTTTTAAATTGTAAACTCTAAACTGGGACACATGACGATATAATTTAATTATCTGATTTAATAATTAGTTCAAAGAGAAGTCCTAGGATAAATCACACTGTTTTAACGCTAATAAAATTTTAGGTATTTAACGATGGGTGAAGGTGAATTATAATCTCACTCAAGGGCCTAATATACTGGCAAAAGCATTTTACGACAATAGACATAACATATATTAAAAGCGTCTGCCCTACTCACTTCATACTACATACAAAAGACAAAATATACATAAATATGGGGAACAAAATATTACCCAACATAACTAAGAAGATTATACAGAAATCTTTGCAAACGCTATGAATAGAAATGAGAAACTTGACATTGACTGTGTTATAAACGAACTGTTCTGAATTAATTTTCTGTAAGACCATGGATTATTAAAAAATGGAGTGCTAACGTGCGGCAGAATGAAGTCAATATAATAAAAAGAAGATCAACAATGGAAATTATTTGTGGTTCGATTAAAACCCCAAATAATTCCCATTTCGATTTCCTATAAATATAATATTAATAGACACGCGCATATTTTTGTGAACCTCAAAAAAAAAAAACAAATTCCTCTTTATTTTAATCACTTTTGATCAACCATCCATTACTATCACGTAATACAATGTATAGAAGGTAGATTTGTTCTTTCTGAATTTATCGATACTTAATTCTGTATTTCAGACTCTACTGGATCTATCCTTAACTTTTTAAGTTGAGCTGTACGACTGACAGATGCTTGCACTGACTGGACAGGTCCACTCAATCTGTGTGGTTCTTTCCTCAAAAGACCATTTCAGACACCAACCTACATGGTCTTCACATGATCTGACCAAGATTATGTCTGGACTTTAAAAGAGACTGTGACCTCTGAGTTTGTTTCGGCCTTTCTTCTCAGAGTAGTCAGATAGGAAACGCCGGCCTCATCTAGTTTAAAAAAAAATATTTGACGTGTAAAAGTGTTTGTATAAACCTACTTACAGAAATAAAATCATTCATCATTATCATTTATTAACACCAGCGTTCATTTGTTACTAGGTTTGGATTATGGGTGTACTTTAGATACACACGTCTGCCCAACCCTTTGGAAAATACCACCGTGATGTTGTAATAGGAAGGTACCCAAAAAAGGAGCGTCACTATCCATTGAAGTGGGCCGTTGTTATATATTCCCAAAACAAACAGACACTAATGGCTTGTCAATTATGGAAAACAAACTTTATATTGAAGTAGTTCTTCGAAAAATTTTGCAGTTCCTTGCCGTTCCCAGTTGTAAGAGATATGGGACCATGCCCATTTTATATTGGATTAGAATTATGTCATGCCTTCCCTCGCCGAAAGTGTGGGTGGAAAGTATTCGACTTTGCTATTTGGCTAATCTAAATACCCCTTTATGAAAAGCTCTAAAAGGAAGCGACCGTTTTAGGGTTCCGTACGTCCGAAGGAAAAAACGGAATCCCTTTACGGGCTCTCACTCGTGTATCCAAGTGTCCAAGGGATCCCCCCCCCCCCCCCCCCAGCAGGAAACGTAATAGAAAATTATCATTATTAAACGTGTAATTTTTTCATTAAAGTTTTACTACTAGTATTTTTTATAGTTATTATATGTCATTTGTCGTTTTTTATGTTGTTTGTATGTCTGGTCCCTGGCTCGGACATCAAGCAAAGGACAAAAAAAATTGTAAACTTTATGCGGATTGAATAAGAGGCTTTTGGATACTTACGTTATATGCGTGTACTTTGCATTTTATTTTTTTGTAATGTGCGTTTTGTTTGTGCAGAACAAACAATTTTTCTTTCTTTCTTTCTTTCATTGATAAATAATTAATCCCAAAGAATTATTAAACGTGTAATTTTTTCATTAAACTTTTATTATGAGTATTTTTTTTTCAGTTATTATATGTCATTGATAAATAATTAATCCCAAAGACATAGTGCTACTACTAGGGGAGGAAACTCCTACTTGTCGGGCTCTTATGCCCCTCTCAGAAATAAATCTTGGATCCGCCCTTGGGTTTGTCTGTCTGTCTATCAGTCTGTCACAGCCAATTTGCTCCGACTCTAATGGACGGATTATGTTTAAATTTGGTATACATATGAATTTCTGTGACCCAAATACAGATGTGTAACTCACTTTTGGAGGACAAATTAGAAAATTTTATAAAATTTTACAAACAAAGGACTTGCTGTGAGGGTCTCAAAAATATTTTTTTCATAATTTTAAAACAAACAGTTTTAAAGTTATTTAAGATAATAGATGAAAATTGACCATTCCCCCTTACCTTCAAAACTACAGAGCCTAAATTTTTGAAAAAAAAATACATTAATATTTTACAGTTCATACTTAAAGATTACAGAAAAATTTATAAGAAGTCATGGTCTTAAGATAACATGGTAAATCCCTCAATATTGTGCGTACAAACTTTACATTTGCAGTTGGAATGTATGGGAGAATATGTTTTTCAACTACAATGTTAAGTTTGATTTTCGGATAAATTCATCCCAACTACGGAACCCTTCATTGTGCATGATCCAACACGTACTTGGCCCGTTTTTTATGATTTTTTTGCCATAAATCTTTGTAAGAAAAACTACTCTTCAAATGGCAGTAACAAGATATGGGTACCAGGAGTACATAAGCGTGTGTAGTAGTTAGTGATCTGTGCTACCCCACAAACACCGTAAGCGACGGAACGCTAATGGACATAAATATTTTGCGGGTTGAGGCGGGATTTGATCCGCATTTCCCCAACCTGCATAGCACTGGCAAAAGGACCGTAACTGCATATTGGTTATTTACCTGTCCTACATTTATATTAGAAGAGTGAGTATTAGCAAAGTGATTTCCTTTAGTTATAATAAAATTAACCACTGTCCGTAAAAATCTTTACTGCTCTCCCTTTTCAGACTTTCTGTTGCCATTAATAAAAAGGGTTATTCTGATCAAATCATGTAAGGTCGATTTACGAAAATCTTAACCATATTTAGAACCTTATATGATGCAAAAAGCGAAGACAAAAATGTGACATATATCAATTGTCAAGTAATGAGTATGTGGCAAAATCCAAAAGTGATTAACGTTTTCATAAGGTGATCGTACGAAGCAGTTCATAAATGAAATTGCTCCAGTCTTGTAGCATCAAACGTATCATAGTGTTTGGGGAGGCAAATGGATGTCTCCTTTGGCTACAACCTGCGCAGAAAAGCTAGCAATTACTTAGTGTTTAATTAATCATGTCACGTACCTATTGCTTGCATGTACAAACTGTGTACTTAGTACACAACACAGCTAATTAGGCTAAGCAACAGCTGCTCGCGTTACCTACTAATTAGCCCCACTTTTACTTAGTTTGATGCATAAAATCCCAAAACACCACTCTTTGAGATAATGTGATGAATCTTAATTGTGTACAAATGAAGCTTGCAAATCGGCGCGTAAACAGAGACAGATTTTTGAAAATCTAAGTAAGAAGAATTAACGAATTACAAAGGTTGCAAAAGAAGTCACCGGAATAAATAAGATAAAAGTTCGCGAAAAATCGTTTATCCAAGAAAAAGAAACAGGAAAATTTTCACATGGCTAAGTAACGCAAATATGGGTCAATGTTGTCTATTTCAAAACGGGTCAAACTAAAGCCATTTGGAAAACTTCAGCACAATATTGTCATTCAGCTGTGATGAGGTTTTCCATAAAATAACTTGCTTTATGCTGAATTTAAGAACATGGTT
Organism: Fissipunctia ypsillon; assembly: GCA_947568875.1. Classification (NCBI taxonomy): domain Eukaryota; kingdom Metazoa; phylum Arthropoda; class Insecta; order Lepidoptera; family Noctuidae; genus Fissipunctia; species Fissipunctia ypsillon. The sequence continues at coordinate 14,031,809 of OX387652.1, forward strand.
AATGTGTCTTGCCGATTTATAGAAACGAAAAACAATGGAACTCGTAGGTTCCAGTACCTTAGCAGTAGTTTGGAAATAAATTGTTATTTTACCACAAACTGATTCTCAAACTATGTATACAGTGTAGGTACTTTCATAAGTTCCAGAACCTAAATGTAAATAGGTACCTAAGAGGATGACAAAAAAATAGGAAATACGTATATAAACGATACAAAGGGCTAGATTCCTGAAAGACTGCGCTAGACCTTAGCGCAGAATTTCTGGAATTTCAGGGACCGACAAACAGAAATCTAGGTAGGTAGGATATTACCGCAAAATAGAACTTAAAAGCACTACAATGAGATCTCGACTGCGCTAAACTTAGCTCCACTAAACCTTTAGTTGCTGGATACTATTTCTGGATGAAAATCGTTAAAACCTCGACGAGAACTAACATCACAGCGTTGGTCACAAACACAGCTGCTTTTTATAGCGTCTTGACAGTCCAGGGTGGCTATAATTAACATTTTTTTTTTCTTTAAAACGATTTTTATCAGCATTGTGATTGCGTAACACACTACCAATCAGAATCCGAACTGAATCTGAAAAACTAAATCTTGGAGTGAGTGAGTAAGAGAGCGTTATTACCTGCTTATAAGTGGGTATTGTATTACAGTGAGAGAAAGATAAATTATAACTAAAAAGTGTAAAATAAAAAAGTAAATTTGAAAAATCAAAACGCCGACTGCGTAAAAAGTGAGCTTTAAAAAAGCGTGTTAAAAAGATGGAAGCATTTCTTAAATTTAACAATAAAAACCTATTGCCTCCGACTGCATGAGATTGTTTGGAGACAAAATAGGTCATCTTGTTTCCATCTTTTTTAAAGTTCACTTTTTACGCAGTCAGGTTTTTGATTTTTAAATTTACTTTTTTTAACTTTCTAACGAATCTAGTTGGAGAGAGGGAGGCCTTTGCCCTGCAGTGGGTTAACAGCTAGGCTAAAAAGAAATAAATATGAGATTTAAAGCACTGATATCAGAATAAACATGTCTTTAGACCGTCGAGAGTCGGAGTCAGTTGGACAATGTCTAGTAAGTAATAAGGATCAAATTCGCAAAACACATATTCGTTAGTATGACACTGACAGATGTCATCAAGAACGCATTCTCTCGACGGCCGGACTGTAACTGTAAGGTTTCACAATAATTTTCAACATAAATAGAGCCCATTAAATTCCTAATCAAAAATACCATTTTCCAATACCATCCAATGTTTCTAATGCATTGAATCATTTATGTCGCCCACAGTGCCCGACAATGTTGGCAATAAGAGTAGGTTAGTATAATAAAGTATGCCACGTACAGCCAGGGAAATCAATTGTTAAGTATATTGATGCTCTGCGTCAATTTGCCATGTTAGGTATAGCCATTTTAATGTTCATACAACTGTCAAAGAATGACAATTGTGATTTGAATATACCTACGCGGACAATTTAACTTGGTAGTCGACTTGCTAAACAATTAATTTCCCTGACTTATACATGGTTATGACTACCAGCCAAAGTGAAGCTGGCGTTCAAAATTTACTAAATAAAAATCTTAAATTCACTGACAGACATATTATAAGATTAAAGACAGAAGACAAGACAAGGTTGAAGACAGGGAAGTTTGGCGCTAATTCCTTCTGCACATGTGGCTTCCCTGGTACCTCATTAACAGCATAACTATTTATGTAAATGTCTATTAACTCCTCCCAAATTACTTTAATTTAATTTATTTTATTGTTTTTTTTACATGCTTCCATGACATAATCTTTTCATTATTTTACATTATACAGTCTTGTCTTTTAAATAGTTTATTTTATATTTTGTGAATGTGAGAACGTTGTAGGCTTAATAGACTGGAGATTTGTAGACCATTTTCTATTTTATTAAGTACCTGGTACTTGTTGACAGGCCTACACTGTCCTCCCATACTTAAAAACACTGTAATTTGAAAACATTGTAAATGCTAATTATTTTTAAAAGAGTAACCGTGGAGTTTCTTGCCGGTTCTTCTCCATAGGAAACGACCAATTGGAACCTTGCACCTAGCTTCTGACATTTCATAAGTGCCCATGTAGGCTAATGTGAAATAAAATATTTTGAATTTGATAACGCACAGCCTGAACCGCTGGGTCCAGAAGCTCCGACAAGAGTTCCTTATACAACATATATTATCTTGGAATTAACGCACAACCTCTTAAGGGGTCATTGTACTTATGAACAAATTTTACTATGCGACCAAACCTGAAATCGTAAAAAAAACTGCTTTTCCCTACATTTATATTCGCATAACTCGTTTAAATGTAGGAAACAGCTGATATTTGGTGTTTAGTTTCAGCTGATGGGTGTACTATAGGTACAGCTCTGCCTAACCCTTCTGGGAATACAGGCGTGATGTTAAGTTGTGTATCTTTACTTTTTTCGAAATTGCAACGTGATCTAATTTTAATTTACAAAATGGAGCATCACATTTGGCACACAGCTTGCGGTAAATTTATTTAGCCTATTTTCCAGTACGATAGAAATAGGACTAGGTGTCGATTCAAATCCATTATGCTTTTCATACACATTTATGTCAAAGTGATTGTCAGTGCTGAATAACCTATATTTGGACTGCATTCGGAATTCTGAAACACATTGTTCAACAGCAATGATGTGCATTGTTTGAGAGTACAAGTGTATCCATTTATCTGCCATAATGTTCACGTGTTTAACTATACAACATGTCCCGGAATTAAAGCACAACCTCTTAAGGGGTCATTGTACTCATCATTATGAACAACTTTTACTGTGGGACCAAACCAGAAATCGCGAAAAAAAACAGCTGTTCCCTACATTTATGTTCGCATCACTCGTCAAAATGTAGGGAACACCTGATTTTTTTTCGCAATTTCAGGTTTGGTCCCTTAGTAAAAGTTGTTCATAATGGTGAGTATAATGACCCCTTAAGAAGTTGTGCGTTAATTCCGGGATATGTTGTATAATATTTTGCTATAGGTTTTGTTTTACGCAATAAGTGAAAAGATCACGTTTGCGATGTGCGCTTTTAATCTAATTGGAGCAAATGTGTAATAGGATTAATTTATAAATACATAAGAGAATTCTTCGAACGTCTTTTCCGGGGATTTGATTTACCCAGCAGTGGACGACTAAAGAATTGTAACAAGCCGTAACAACATTTAATAAAATCTGTTTGTTACAATCATGCCCCGAATGACATCAAAGATTAATGACTACGTAATCACTGTAACCCCAACAAAATTGAAGGTACTTATATAAAGTAGGGTTGTTACAACGTTATGAACAACAAAGCTTTACAACACAAACCGCTGAACAAATACGTGTTTCTGTGTAAACCGCCTAAAACACGAAGTGTGCACAACACACACCCATTGTGTTTAGTCGGGCACATTTATCCCACCACTGCAGGTGGCAGTTCTAAATGAGTTTTACACCACATCCCATGCTCGCGCTAACAGGCTGCCATCAAACATTCTGCGCTCTGCTAAATTCGTATCGTACGATCACCTTACGAAAACGTTGATCACTTTTGAACTTTGTCACGTTAAAACTCGTTACTAGTCAAAAATTATGTCATCATCATCTGCCTAGCCTTTTCCCAACTATATTGGGGTCGGCTTCCAGTCTAACCGGATGCAGCTGAATACCAGTATTTTACATGGAGCGACTGCCTATCTGACCTCCACAACCCAGTTACTGGGTAATACGATACCCCTTGGTAAGACTGGTTGTCAGACTTTCGGGCTTCTGACGACCCGTAACGACTGTCAAAGATCCACGAATGACAGCCGGGACCAACGGCTTAACGTGCTTTCCGCGTGCTTTTTCGTGGAGGAGTCTCGGTATGTAAAGATGGTCACCCATCCACGGACCAACCCCGGCAAGCGTAGCTTAACCTGATGCATCGACCCATGCGGCTGTTATTGCTTAGCCACGAGCTCCTCAAAATAAATCAAAAATCAAAAATGATGTATTGCGTCATATTTTCGATGACGCCATTTGCATCCTATAATATGACAGTTCTAAGTTTGGTTAGTCGTACATGCTACATTATAGCGCCAAACGATGTACAGTCACCCAGGGACTAATGAAGCCATGGCTATCGTGTCTGTTTTGTTTTTTCGGGGTTGTATGAAGGCGACATCGACAGTTTGAGACTTTACTGCTATTCAATCACACACTTTACTGAATAAGGAATTATTTTGTGCTAAGGCAATTCCAACCGAAGGTACTGCGATTAAGAATTGAACAATAGAAGATGCAATCAAGCTCCAAGAACCAGTCATAGGAATAAATCATTTACCACTGCTTCCAATCTGGGAATAAATCTAGAAAATCTCAACCATTTTTTACTGTGTTCCTTTGTGCAACGTTTATTTCAATTACAATGGGCATTTAGATACATGTTTTGTGGAGATCCCCTTTTAAGCAAGGAATTGCTTGTATTAGGAGTCTCCGCACTTCCACTTATCATTAATTACTATGTAATTGAAATGTAGACAAAGTAAACATGCAAGACTAAAAATAAAAAAATAACGTGCGTGTGTGTTTTATCCAGTCTCATGCCGTACCTATAATTCATGATTCTTGATTTACAATAGGAACAAAACATGACCCAGTTTCCTATGAAGATGTTAATTAAAATCTATGTTGTATTCGTCTCTTTTATGAACTTTTCTATTGTTATTTGACCTGTATAATTACTTTGTGTACTGACTCATGAACTAATTTCCGGGTCACATAATTTATGAAAAAATAAATTGTATGTGAAAGTTATAACAGCTGCGTATTTTCCCTTACAAGAAGGACGAAGGAAATTAAAGGTTATTTACTAAATATTACAATGGAAACACATGGGGGCTCGTGGCTAAATAATAACAGCCGCACGGGTCGATTGAAGGTTAAACTACGCTTGCCGAGGTCAGTCTGTGGATGGGTGACCATCCATTACAAACCGCGACCCCCCGGGCCTCGGAAAGTACGTTAAGCCGTTGGCCCCGGCTGTCATTTGTAGATCTTTGACAGTCGTTACGAGTAGTCAAAAGCTCGAAAGTCTGACAACCAGTCTTACCAAGGGATATCGTGTTGTCCAGTAATTGGGTTGTGGAGGTCAGATAGGGAGTCGCTCCATGTAAAACACTGGTATTCAGCTACATCCAGTTAGACTGGAAGCCAACCCAAAACATAAGTAGTTGAGAAAAGGTTACATGCTATATAAGGCAAATGGTGACAATGGAACAAAGCACATGAAAGAATATTTCTGTTTCGGTAGAGTTTTTCATATATTTCGTTCAAGCTGTAAAAGAAAACACACCTCAAATGCCAACACCTTCAGTCGGGGACACCTGAGCGGAGCCTACAAATAGGATAGTCGACCTAATTTTGGACATACCTTCTGTATCGATTGAAGTGAGAGCATTTTTAGAGCTGCTCTTTCATCGTGGCAGCCCTGATATTCAGCCTCATAGAGATGTATTATGTTAATTACTGAGCTTTTAAGAATTTTTCTCAAGAATTGTGTGTAAATTTATTATTAATTTAATATTTAAAAAAAAACTACTTCTTCAAGATAGACTTCTATTTTTATTTAAGAAAAAAAAGTACCAGGAAAAAAGGCTAGGAAATAAAATTGAGAAAATAATTTAAGTCACTTTTCCCACATAATGTGTTTCCTTAAAGCCAGATCAGATAATAGGATTCCCAACCCAAAACAGCTTATCTAGATTTCATTACGATCCTTCAGACTGATTTAAAGATTAGAATAAATTAAATAACTTTAGCACCTAATGAAATTGAATTTAATTATAATTTTCAACATAATGGTATTCTATCTATAGTAAATTAAAAAAATCGCTGTCGTTTGCTAAACAACAAAATACATAAAGAAAGAATGAAAAATTATAAGAATTATTTCTGTTGAGTCATTCTTCAAATCACTAGTGAAAATATAACTCCTAGTAAAGCGTTTACCATCGTTGACCCCATCATCGCTTGTAGCAGTACGAGACAAGTAAAACAAAAAAATACTTAGCTAACATAAACAACTATGTTTACACCATAGACAATGTGCTAGTTTATTTACGGAACATAATTTTATGGTAAACGATACCCGTACCTTCACAGTCGACTGGGTAGTATGGGCTCTAATCATATTAGTTAGCGGAGGATTTTACACTAAATTAGAGTTTTTATGATAAAAATAGCCCAAATATCGGCTCGACAGGCGCGACGCGACGGTGCGACGCGATTCTGGTAGAACCTTAGAGTAATTAAATAATAAAAATAAGGTTGTTGACATGTGGAATGTGAGCTCGGCTGCCATTGTGCCGATTGTCGTAACGGCCAATGGCCTGATGGCTGACAGCCTCGACCAACATCTCTCGAGGCTCTCGTTAGGCGGCTGGATCAAGGGCCGGATTCAGAAGGCAGTTCTTCTTGATACGGCTCGCATTGTGAGGAGGTTCCTGTCTCTGCAGCCCTAACCACCGGTAGCTTGGACCCTGCTCCCGATACCGGTGGAACTCTATTTTTTATATTTTTAAATGTTTTTTATATCTTTTTATTTTAAGAAATATTTAAAAATGTAAATAATAAGATAGAAAAATTAATAAACGAAATAAAAATAATAAAAATCTTTATTTCCAGTTTTACAATTTACATGTACCATTTAGTATACATTCCATATGTGTCCTATAAATTGTAGGTTTATACAGAGTTAAAACCTCCGACACCCAAGCTAAGATTAAACTTGTGTTATGGGTGTCAGGGCTCTCAAGTTGCCACAAGGTAAACAATTATGAGTTCAGAGTTTTATGTTTCAGGAACTGTAGACAGAAAAATAAAAATAAAAACTAAAAACAAACATTTTAAGCAAAAACAAAATAAACTAATCAAGGAGAAAACCATCTGTATAGTGTCACTGCATGTGTTGTGTTGTGTTGTGCATTGTTGTACGGTGTTTTGTTGTGTAGTGGTGTTGTATTGTGTAGTGTAGTGTTGTATTGTGATGTGTTGAAAAGGCGGATGTATTTAGTGATGTGTCGGACGGGGTACTGTTTGAGTGAAAAGGGATATCGACAAAGCTAAGGGTTATGATCCATTTACAGACCTTACCTTTACAATCAAATTTGTTTAACGTGTAAATGTTTCATTGTTTATTAACAAAGTTGTACAAGCGACTACCAAGGATTCTAAAATGTCGTTCTGCGAGTTTCGTTCTTCGCCTCTCTATAGGACACACGTCCGTGGTCCTACGTTTTTTCAAGCGATTGAGATCCAACTGCAAGGAAGTATGCCTGCGCAACGTACAGTTCAGCACAAAGAGCTGCCTCACGGTCAAGACCTGACAATCTTTGTACAATTGAGCTGTACTATACCGATAGTGTTTGAATGTCATGACCTTCAGGACAGCTCTCTGCGCTCTTTCCAGCTGTATCATACTTGTCTTCGAAGAATTAGACCTAAAGTGATAGTTTCATTCAAAATTCCGTTCAAAATTGAAGCAACAACACAATGAATGTGTGCCTAAGCGGCAGTCTATTATTTCTATGGGTAGCACACAATTTCTATAAAGTTTTCATAGACTTGTTTTACTAGAGTTGCGTCGCACCCGTCGCGTCGCGCCTGTCTGCAGGAGCCTTTAGTCTTCCACTAAATAATTTTTGTGAAGATGTTTGGATGTTTTCGCTCAATCAGGATAAACGACTAAACGCATTTTGATTTTTGGGACACTGATCATAATTATCCTGAATTATAAACAATATACCTAAACTGAACACAATGTAGGTACAATATGTGGGCGTCCAAGCAAAAAAGGTCCAGTAGTCCACACTACTGAGTTAAGACCAGATTTGGTATCTAGAATAGTCAATTGATAAGGATATTCAAAAACTGGCACTTTTTATCAGACATTTGAAGTTGAAACTCTGAAAAAACTTGATTTGAGAAAAACCATTTTCAAAGTTTGATTTTTGGTACCACTTAGTACATTTTCTGATGTTTTAAGTACAATTTCTGGTACTTAGAAACATCATACAAAGTCATTTACTATATGAACTTATAGATAATTCTATAATAATAACAGAAAAGCATTCGACCTAGTCGATAATGACGTATTGCTCAAGAAGTTAGCAGCTGTTGGTTTCACTCGGCACCTACTTCATTTCTTCGCCAGTTACATGAGGGATAGGCAGCAATACGTAGAGTACGAGGGACACAAGTCAGAGCCGTACTTTACGTGGTCTGGTGTAAGCCAAGGGAGTAACCTCGGACCTCTGCAATTTATAATTATGATAAACGATTTGCCCAAAGTCGTTAAGGATGCAAATTGTTTATTATTTGCAGACGATCTTAAGTTGTCCCTGGCATCTGATATTAGATAATCTGCGATTCGGATATCACTCTTAGTAGGTACATTTGTCGCGCCAAAGATCCATTACCGTCAGTACTGCCATAGGTACATGAAGACGATATCCGCATATTATGATGACTGTGTACGCTTACAGAAGGCCATAGATAGCGTAGTTACTTGGAGCAAGGAAAACCTTCTGCAATTCAACGCCCAAAAATGTGTCACCATCACTTTCTCGCGTGTACGTAGTCCTATTGTACATGATTACAACATTGTTGGGATGCCAATGATCAGGGTTACAGAGGCTAGGGACTTAGGAGTTAGTCTTAACGCGGGGCTAGCGTTTCGTGATCATATAGTCAAGTTTATTATACGTACTGTTCGTGGTTTCACAAATATTACGGCGATTATCGCTTTATACAACACTTTAGTGAGAAGCCAATTAGAATGCAACGCAGTCATCTGGGCCCCACATGAGACTAAATATAGTCTCATGTTGGAGCGAATACAAAATAAATTTGTTAGATTTTTATATTTGAGGCTCTATGGAGTATATCCTTTTTACCCGCTTATGTATCCAACCTTGTTTATATTAGGCATGGTTGGATACAACGAGCTGAGAGTTAGGAGTGAGTTCGCGCTTGTCTCATATTTATTTTAATTAATTAGAGGCAAGATACATAACGCCAACATATTAGAGTTAGTGTGTTTGAATGTGCCCGACAGATATGTATGGCGGCGACGGCGGCCTCCGCTGCTGGCTGTTACCACGTGGCCGCACTAATCTGTTGAATGAGGCGCCCCTGACGCGGGCGCTTCGTACTCTTAACCTTGTAGCAGAGGAGATAGATATTTTTGCTTGTACATGGAGTGAATTCACAAGGATAACATTATATGTAATAAGTTTTAGAAAATAAGTTGTTGTTGTTGTTAGGTTTGCTTCACTATTGCATTGGGTTGTACCTGTAGTGATAGTAATTGTAAGTCATTATATAAATAAATAAATAAATAATTGAACATTAATTAATAATCAATTAAAATCGAGAAATGCAATTTTTTCACCCAACTTTACAAAACTGCGTAGGTATATCTCGGAAACTAAACGGCTAGAACCGGAACCCTTTTTGCTTGGACGCTCACATATAATTTATCCAGGTAATTGTAAATCTAATCAGATGCATGGCACCGAATTAAACTCATCTAAATTAAATGGTATTTAGTATTAACCGCCATCAGGCTTCATTAACAACAGAATATTAATGTACCTACGATATTAAATATTACCACTTAAACACTTAATGCCAGACATACATAAGTACAGTACGCATAACGCATTACTAATACACCTAATGTACCGCTGGGGATTTTGCCCATACTATTCTCTATAATTATGAATATTAATTTAATCGACCTCGTACGTAATTATCATTGAATGAAAAATAAGGTGAATGCTTTCAGTATTAAAAAGGTTGAATGAAATACGTGACGAGTGTGTGAGTAGTTAGTCATTAGTTAGTTGCAGAAAATCGTCCATATTTAAACAAAATAACTTATGAATTGGCGTTTTTAGTATTTGTTGATTAAACAGTATTATGGTTCATGACATACAGAAGTTTCAAATTCCTAACTTATTTAGTTGTTGCGACAGAGCTCATACAAAAATGGTCTAAAACTGACAACTTTTGGAGCTATTTCTTCATTTTTGAGGATAAAAAAATATATTATAAATATACAAGGTGGAACAGGACGATTGACATTCCTTTATACTACTTACGTAAAGAGAATCATGTTCTTTACTCGCACCCTGATTGCGTAACACACTATCAATCAGAATCTAAATAATTTTGAAGCAAATTGCTAATCGACACTAAGTACCTACTACGCCTTCTGCGAAGCAGTAATGCTCGTGAAGGAGGAGGCGGGACGCGTGAGGGAGAGGCAAGCTTTGCACCCTCACGCCCCTAGTCGCCGCAGGAGACGCCCTGGGCGTCGGGAATTGGCAGCTGATTCCCGGCCACCGTAGGCGCGGGCTTGCGGACGGCGAGCAATGGGTAGCTCGCCGTCCGGTAAGGACCAAGCCCGAGTCGACGGCGCGTCGTGTTCCACGCGCGCCTCAAAGAGATGTCAGCACTATTGACGGGGTCCGCTAGGGCCGATGCCAGCTAGGGTTGCGGGATGTTCGAAAGAGTTACCGTGGCCCCGGCACAGGCAACAGAAGGAACACGGGTGGGTTTTAGTCAGTAAAAGTCTGACACGCCCTCCCGCTCCGCCCAGAGCGGGAGAAGTCATTTGATGATTTCCCATCCACAAAAAAAAAAAAAGTACCTACTACGGCATTTTATACAAACTTTCTAGTTCTTGTTTTTCGAAATGAAAAAACCGATTTTAATGAAACTTCATACGCATAAGCAAGATAGATAGGTCTAAAAAGTTAGATAAAAACATTTTAAAAATATCTTATTTAAAAAAAGATTATTGGAAATCTCTCTGGTCTATGAAAAATTTAAAATCGGTCGAATTTAGCTGTAACAATATTTTTCGAAAATGTTCTTAACTAACTTTTTAGACCTATGTATCCTGCATATGTTTATGAAGTTCCATTAAAATCGGTTTATTCATTTCGAAAAACAAGGACTCGGACGTTTTTGTGGAATGCTGTATGTTGTAAACGCTCTTAAGTTCAGAAAAGAAGAAGCCCATTTTTCACCTGGCTATATATATAAATGAAATAAATATTAACATTCAGCTAATTGAAAGGTATATTAATTACGCTTATCACAATAGCATGTCGCTGATGCGAGCAGGGTTCCATTTGGCACCCATCGAGTACGGATCCCTAAAAACTGATTTTCTGCAACTGCAATAAAGGACTTTGTAATTCGCATTATGAAATAAAAATTTATCTTTGCGATTGTTAAAATTTAAGATGAAATATATTCTTCGTTCAGTATTTGTTTTATTAAATGTAGTGTTAAATATTGTACGGTGGTAAGGAACCCTTCGTGTGCGAGTCCGACTCGCACTTGGCCACTTTTTAAAAATTCACTAATATCAAACTGATTCCTTCAAAAACCGCAATGGCCTGACCATTTCATTTATTTCAGTTCAACAAATAAGTATACTTTTTTTATGAGCAATGAGAGTGCATTGAATTGATAGGCAGTCGCTCCATGTAAAATACTGGTGTTCAGCTGCATCCGGTTAGACTGGAAGCCGACCCCAACATAGTTGGAAAAAGGCTAGGCAGATTGATTGAGCGTGCATTGAAATGTTAACAAAGGTAAATGATAATATTAATATTCGGTTCCGTCGTGCAGCACACTATTACGAAAATTCGTTGTTTTCTCTTGAAACATGAGCCTATTATATTCTTTTACGTTTCATTGAAATCTTTTCAATGCAATTTATTCACAGTGTTATCACAGAATAAATACTAATTAAATTATTTATTCTGTGACAACACTGTGAATAAATTATTACGCAAACAATTTTTTTTTATGGTTGTCCAAAATGTAATGCAGTGCAAAATAAAGCGTGTATCAGAAATGCGTCGTCATAATTATTATATTACAGGGTGTGGTACAACTCATCAAAATTAAAAACTTTCTCCATGTGACCAACATTGTTATCGTGAAATAATAATCAGCTGTGCGATACAAAAATCCAATCCTCGCATCATTCATCACCAAAACTGCTACCAACGCCTTAAGGGGGAAGCGCTAAGATAGCCCGCGAAATTCAAATTTTCTTACGATTTTTGCAATTTGCAGCTCAGTGTCTAGGTATATGTTGATTAAAGTATGATTCGCGACCGTAACAAATATGTATTTACAGAATAATAATCATTAGAATAAGTAAACAATTCCTTAAGTTAATATAATCCTGAAATATTAAGATTTCATGAAATAGTCATTCAATAGAATTACTTGGTCTTAGAGAGTTGTATTGATGACTTTCATTATTATAATTCTATAAATACATATTTGTCACGGTCGCGAATCATATTTTAATCAACTTACAATCTAATGCTGACCTGCAAATTGCAAAAAACGTAAGAAAATTAGAATTTCGCGGGCTACCCTGGAGCTTTCACCTTAAACAGACGGATATTCATGCATTTTCTATAAAAAATATCTCGGAAATACGGGACGCCAGCGCCACCAAGCGGCGATCGACAAAGTCTACAACATAACGCTGGTCGACAGTGAACACGTTTAGAAACTGTGTTGTGGCGTGTACCTACAGTGTGTGAAATGCTAGTGTGATTAATTCAAACGTAATAATTTGATTTGAACTGTAAACGGTTTTTTTCTATTGCGCAATAACCAACACTACCCATAGCACGCCCACAGTAATTAAAATACAGCTGACGATAACTAGAGAGATGTACCTTCTCCGTCAAATATATGTGGGCGTCCAAGCAAAAAGGGTCCACCAGCTCAAAGCAGTATTATTTTAATGTTACTTCAGTGTGAGAAAGAGATGGAGATATACAGGACGTCTAGCTCCATCTCTTTCCCACACTGAAGTAAGATTAATACTGCTTTAAGAGCTGGTGGTCTAGCTCCTGTAATGGGGTATAGAGTTAAAACCAGATTCGGTATCTAGAATAGTCAATTGATAATAAGGATTAAAAAAATATTCAAAAAATGGCACATTTTTTTTTATCAGATATTTGAAGTTGAAACTCGAAAAAACTTGATTTGAGAAAAAGCATTTTCAAAAGATGATTTTTGGTACAACTTAGTACATTTTTAAAGTTTCTAAGTACATTTTCGTGTACTTAGAAACATCATATAAAGTCGTTTACTATATGAACTTGTAGATAATTGAGCATTAATTATTAATCAATTAAAATCGAGAAATGCAATTTTTTCACCCAACTTTACAAAACTGCGTATATCTCGGAAACTAAACGCCGAGAACTGGACCCTTTTTGCTTGGACGCTCACATATATTAATATTAGATAGGTACTTATTAGTCTTCTGTTCAGTTCTGTTTTCTCCAGTCCAGTCCTGGTTTAGTACCACCTAACATAGTTCTTAAGTACTTACTAACACAAATATGGATGTTCTTTGAATCTGAAATAAAGTTATTATATAGGTATATACATATAATATTAGTTAATATCACCTGTATTTCTGCTGTAGCTGTACCTACAGCTGACTATACTAAACTATCACATTAGTTAACCTGTGTTCAGAAACGTACTACATTATCAACCCTCATATTCGGTCAATCAAGCAAAATTACCATTTTGTGTAGAGGACATGCTAGCTTCCCGTGGCGCTTTACAGCGATGTCAGCAGCTAAGTAGAAAAGCATGTTATGGCGATAAAATGTGAAAAGCGAGTAACCCAGATGGCAGCGCTGAGCTAAATCTATGGTCTTGTGCTATAGAATTTGTGGTGTCAAAGCCATGCGGGATTGTGGTTAGCGACGTCGGGAGTGCGTTGTTTGACTGGCGGCGTGTGTTGGACTGATAACAATAGAGCACCCTGTAGCACAAAAGACGAGTAGCGCAGCACTAATTGAAATTAATTTTCGACGAGCTTGAACCTATGCTGAAAATAACTATCGTCTATTCTGAGAATTCAGTAGGGGATTGGGTACGAACATGAATGTGCATCACAAATTATGTTTTTGATTCACAATAGGTAATACCTGCTGGTTGTGGTTAGTAACATGCAATGCTGTGTGAGTATTACAAAGATATTAATATCAAATTCGCAAGTAACAATAATCTGAAACTGTTAATACATTCGTAGTAACATCCTAAACTATGTACCTACTTAGTAGTGACTAATAATTTATTACTGTGAATAATAATTTTGCAAAAACACGGCACACAATATAAATAGTAACACATTAAGGTCTGATTTAACTAAAGTCAGATATCCTTTATCTGCGGAATAAAATTGACGTCTGACAGTTTTTGTATAGAAAATCTGTCAAAAATTAAAAATTTATCCGCTGGATTAGACTCATACTAGGTATAAAAGTTTGGTCGAATTCGCCCTAATTCGATTAGAATTGGGTTTAATTTCTTGTTTATTGACATTAGTTTTGAATGCAAATTGCAAATGTGTTTGAACAAGCATAAATTATTATAAGAACATTTATTGTTGCATAATAATTGCGTTGTTATACGTGCTGTCGAATTAAATTCACCACAGTACAGAAATACATTCGGTAAATAGGTACAAAAATGGAGTTGCAATATTTTAAAACTAGATTTATCTCGAGACTTCGAGCACAATAATTTTTCTTTTTCAATGCAAGATTTGTGACGTTAGGTTTTTGATACCTAGTTCGCACGTGGCGTTGTAGATACCGCCACATCCTCTTACAAAAAAAAACAATATCAAATACCTCTTTATAATAAACAAGCTGTACCCCGCGACTTCCTTCTCGTGGAAGTTGTAAGGTACACAATATAGTAAAATAATAGCCACATTTTAATAAAACTCCCTCGTCCCCCGACCCGCCGCGTTGCATCGCCCGCCCGCGCTATTACTTCGTTAACGCTTAGCGTTATTTCAGATTTTTTTTTTCTTGCTCGGCTCCTAAGGATCGTAGCGAGATTTTAAAAAGCCTATAACCATCCTCTAGAATTGGACTAACAAATACCAAAAGAATGTTTCAAATGCGACTGGTAGCTTAAGCAAAACTAAGTGCATGGCAATACATTCTCCATATTCACGAAATAAAAACATTGAATTGAATATAAAGGGTCACAGATATGAATGTCTTCACAACGGAAGATCAAGCTGTCAGTGTATTAATTTAGAGCAGGTAAAAACTTACAGGTACTTAGGACTAACCATTGATACTAAATTTGCATGGAACATACACATACAGACGGTTTGTAATAAAGTTCGGTCCGTCCTGGGTAAATTGTACACCTTGAAGCCTGCAGTCAAGCGGGGACTATTGTATGCACTGTACTATGCACTTGCCGACTCGATTATCGGTTACGGGTTGTGTGGTTATGGACTTACTTTTAAAACATATCTAGATAAAATTAAAATACTACAAATACGACTTCTAAAAATGTTAGTGAGCAAAAGAACTAAACAAAGCTTGAACAAGGAATATGAAAAATTATTTAAGAAATGCAATATACTACCAGTTGACCTGAAAGTAAAAATGACAATGATTCTTGAACAACATAATATTAACAAACACAAAAAAGAACAAGCGCATAACTACCCAACCCGACTTGCAAAGAAAAAGAAATTACATGTGCCAAATGTAAATAATTATTATGGTAGGCGTACGAGACGGTGGATTACACCTACATTAATGAATGAATTACCTGAGGGAATAATCGATCGTGTCAAAAGTAAAAATCACTTAAAAAATGTCTTAAGGAAGCATTACCTGTCGATGTGTCCATAGTTGCTGCGGTCGATCGGCGGCCTCGGGCGGCTAATGTCGTGGGTCCTAAGTTTGCTTACCTCATACCGAGTAGGTACTATGCGATGGTCTCATGGCATTCGTTGGCTGGCTGATGCCGCTGAGTGTAGTAGCTGTGGTTGTAGAATATGTGGTTGTGTGGGTAACTACTCCGTATTCACAAGCGGAGTCTTTGCCTACAGAACCATGGTCTTGGTTTCAGAGTTGATTTTAATGTTTATTTTATATAGATTCGTGCAAAATCCACGAGAACCTACTGCCGACAAATTGCTTTGCAGTTTGGCAGATGCTATGTGAACATAAAACTGTATCATAATGGATTTAATAAATAAAAAAATTTAAAAAAAAATTTGCGCCAAATAGCTTAAATTTCATGGGGTTTATTTTTTTTTTGCTCGGACCCTAGTTCTTTTTCTAAAATAAAAGTAACCTACGTTACTCCTTTTAATATCAGCTATCTGCCAGTGAAAGTCCTATCAAAATCGGTCCAGTCGTTTCGGAGATTAGCCGGAACAAACAGACAGACAGACAAAAATTTTAAAAATTGTTTTTTTAGTAAGGACCGTATATACTTTCTGCATTTAGTAAAAAACCAGCCAAGTGCGTGTCGGACCACGCGCAATGAAGGGTTCCGTAGTTGGGATGAGTTTATCCCACGGAATAGCCTTATTTACTTGCTCGTTAACTTGTAAAGCCTACTTAGTTGTAATAGTTTTCCTTTTAACTTCGTTATATTATATATACTACTACCGTGAATTTTTTCACATACTCAAAACTAACCGTTTAGCTGGCAGCGGTGGGACCACTAGACTCTAACAAAAATTAGCACTTTAAAGCTTAATATTTCAGAAACGGATCCCTTAATCGAAATATTATTTTTACAAACCCGCAATATTTTGGATACACCTTTCCAGCAACACCCCGTACCATGGGGTAGACCCTAAAAAAATTTTTTTTCATGATTTTATTTTACCACTTTGTCGGCGTGATTAATATGTATATCCATGCCAATTTATAGCTTTCTAGTACTAAAAGTCTCTGAGCTAAGCTGCGGACGGACGGACATGGCGAAACTACAAGGGTTCCTTGTTGACTACGGAACCCTATAAAGCTGTTATTTTGACATTACAAACAGACACTTCAGTTATATTTATTTGTAAGTATAGATTAGTTTAAAGTTTAGATAGGATATATCAAAAACAGTGTTCAAAAACATGCTTTCATTAAAACGCTGTTCAGAAAGGAAATACAAGCTGTTTATGAAGCACACACTACAGTCTCCGTGTGGTGTGTGCTAAGAATAGCCCACCATGTGTGTGAGACCCATGGTGTGGACGCTGAGATAAATGAGTTCTTGGGTCATGGTCACTATCAACTCGATCTGTGGAACCGTGAATAATGCGTGCGTGTAAAAGTTTATTTTAACACGCATTAGCTTCACTTGTTATGAACTAGCCAACTAAATAACAATGTAAAAAAATCTTGGAAGCCAATTTTAACCTACTTATTGATGGATTGTCGTATCGAAATGAAACTTTGTCTGTATTATGTAGTTCGGATGACAATACTATATTTTGGTATCTTGGAGCTGATCTGATGATTGAGCCAGGAGGTGGATAGTAGAACTCTTTAGTGGCTACTAGTAAACCCCTCGAGTTTGGACTCATATGATTCGTTTTGACGAGTCCAATAGATTGGGCTTGGTAACGAGGTTCTGATGATGGAGCCAGGAGGTGGATAGTGAAATTCTTCAGTGGCTACTAGTATACCCCTCGAGTTTGGGCTCATATGATTCGTTTTGATGATTCCAATAGATTGTACTTGATAACGAGGGTCTGCTGGTGGAGCCAGAAGGTGTATAGTGGAATTCTTCAGCGGCTACTAGTAAACCCCTCGAGTTTGGGTTCATATGATTCGTTTTGATGAATCTAATATATTGCACTTGGTGTTGAGGGTCTGATGATGGAGCCAGGAGGTAGAAGTGGAACTATTTAGTGGCTACTATTAAACCGGTCAAGTCATAACTTCGTTGACATTAGACCTATTAACTAAATGAAGAATATACTAAAGTAAAAAATAAAAATATGTAGTTTAAAAAAAAACCACTAAAAATTATAAAATAATTAAATTGACTTATATTAGTTAAGATATGCAAGAACCTATGTGACTTGTCACTTCTTTTATACCCAATGATTAATTCAAAAAGCGTGGAGCGCTTTTTAGTTGTGCGTACTTTTAATTAATTTAAACAAAGCGCTCTGCGCTTGGTGAGTCCAAGGGTAATTCTGTGCGGTGATGCGAAGCAGCACGAAGTATTTTTGTTCTGGGGATGCGGCACATCGAGAAAAAAATATCGAGTCGGGAACTCGGGACACGGGCGTAATGTAAACCATATGGCAGTATGTTGACTTGAAACGTAATAAAAATGTTGAATATTAGGCCGCATTCACACCAAACGCAACGCTCGCTCACAATCAGCAGTCAGTCGGCGGCTGACGTTGTTTCCACATAACAATGTAATACATATGTATACAATGTGTAACTGATTTAATGCACATTAAGGGCTAGACAAGACTGCGAATTCGCATCGCATCGCAGTTCTGTATGGGCTCCCTATGAAAGTAGTTTGTTTAGAATCATTTACTGAATCGATTTCTGTCACTTTTAAAGTTATTTTTTTATCCCAAAAGTAATTAAAATCATAAAATTTTCACACTTCCGCTGTCAAAACAAACCAAATTTGACGATTAAGTAAGTACGAGTAGACCTTTATAGGTCGTGTACGTGCGTAGATTTGAGAGACCACAATATTCTCCCACAATCAGTATATCTAGCTAATTTAATTAATAAATAATATTTTATACATAATAGCAAAAATTCAGTGTAAATGTATTATAATTATTATAACATAATATTCTAATTGGGGTGTTTGGTGGTGTACGTTCAGTCCGGGACATGATATTTTGCGATGTAATTCTAAAGAAGATTCACGTTAAAACCAAAGCACACTGACTGCACGGCATTTCACCGCACCTAGTGTGTCACGCTCCTAGTACCGTTCATTGTGGCAATTTATTTCATTGTGATATAAATTCGCAATGTGTCTCTTCCGCCCAACACAATGACGAGGATAAGTGACACTGATAACAGACAAGTTGATAACAGAGCAGCGGCCAGTACGTAAATCGCTCGTTCCATGTTCTGACAGACAGTTGTTGGCAGACTGGGATCCATTTTGAAATCTAGCTGAATGTTTCTGTTATACAAGTTGCAAAATGGTAGAATGGTGGTGGTTGTGGTGGAAAATGTTATGAGGACAGTTATGAGTATGAATGTGGGTGACTGCAAGAGTAGGGCAAGACCAAAGAAACGATTGATGGACTGTGTGAAAGATCTTCTTCTTCGTCGTATTGATGATTCTCCTTTATTAATTTTATATAAGCTTCGACCAGAATTAGGCTACTTCGACAGCGTTAGCGTTTGCCTCGCAAAGGTCTTTCATAGTGCAGGTGTTTTGACACAGAGAGCACGACAAGAGGTGAGTTCAGGTGAGGTATCGTTTGTGACAAGGCTCCACAGTCGTACTGTGGCTTATCGGAGTATCCCAACCTGACTAAGTTGTACCTACAATGACACACTTGGCTTCTTAGTCGGTTAAGAGATTTCCACGTGGGCCATGGTAATTGGTGTCCCGCAGGGAGCTTTTCTGCAGGCTCAACAGACTCAGTTAGAGGGGGATATTTAAGCAGCCGCAGTTTCAATTGTGCCGCACTATAGCTGCCGTCATTTAGTGTGAAAGATGATATGGCTAGAAAGAGATTGACTACCGAGATGACGAGTAATAGAGAAGTATGGAAGAAAAAGACGTGTTGCACCGACCGCAAATAAATAAGGGACGGAGAATTATGATTAGTTGCAACAACCTACAAGTCTTTGCTTTCTTTCTTTACTTATATGAAATTGATTCAATTCTCAAATATTAATATTTTCACTGCTAAAGAATAAAGTATGACTCTCACAATAATTTCCGCAGTAAACAACCGGAGGGAATATTCCCATCTACATGAAAAATCTTATATCTACACCTAGGAAAAATAATAATGCTATAACAGTTTAAAACGATACATCTTTTGTTGGATGTCCTTCAGCTCTACGGCACTCCACAGGAGTTCCATACCACTTTTGAAAAACATAGTCAAAATTAACAAAATAATATAATCACAAACTATTAAACACCAAGTTACCGACCGGCACAACTTAATGAGATGTCGCAAGTCAGCCATGCGCTACCATACTATGTGATTATGTTACATTATACTATATTGTTAGTACCTACTGATTACGCTAATGACAATTCATTAGTGTTTCATTGTGTCGTATTAGTGTTTAACATCAAATGAATGTGAGCCTCCTAACCATTATAATAATAACAGGCTTTCCCAATGCAAAGGGAAGAGATCCTCTCATACAGACAAGTTTTAACTTAGTATGTGTTTAGATCACTAACTATTAACTGAAACAACTTTATAGTATAACAATATATTAAAGACAAAGGATATATTTAAAACATGAACCGACAAACGACTACCTCTTACAAAGGTCTTAGCAAAACAAAAGTCCACTCATTTAAGTCTTAATTTAACAATGGTCGCAACACTGCTCTTGATTATGTTCCCGTGCTGAATTTTGACCCTATCTTATCGATGTTTATGTCCGGCTCGGGGTACAATAACGCGCGCACTTCGTCTCGCCGTGGCCACTATGCCGCTCCAGTAACGTCACTTTAAATTTTGTAAAGAGAACGCGACAATCGCCAACACAAGGATAGAACTTCGATCCATGTTTCCAATGTCAAGCCAGGATACTGGGTTAAATAAAGCAAGTTTCCTCACGGAGCTTGTATGTTTCTTCATCGTCGTCACTAAATTGAAAGTCACTGGTGTAAAGAAGCCCATTTTAGAAAATTAAAATAAAGTAAAACCTACATACACATTAAAATTAAATTTTCAGTTGTAATAATCGCCATTACCATGGCACTTGACATCGACAAACAGACGGATGCTGTGTGTTACATGTTTAATATTGTAAAGAAAAAAATGAAATGAAGTCATTCACAAGCGAAAACCACACGTCTGCGGATAACATGCTAAATTGCTAACTTGATAATACAGGAGCAGAATCAATAACCGCGCCTACCGCGTTTTTATTAAAATTCATGCCGCCATATGAATCTGTACGATCATCAATCCGCAAACGTGACGAGATGAATTTACAAAATGAAATATCTCATGCGAGAAAGTTGGCTGAGAAACATTAATTGCGCGGAGAAGGCACCTAAAGCAATTGCTTGACATCCCTAACATAATCGAGGCCGCCTTCATCATGGAGTTTAATCCACATTCCGAGGCACTAATTAAATTCCGTCAAACTGTCGAGTGAATCTTTTCAACTTAAAACTAGTAGACAAAGTTCTTACGAGTGGCGGCGTACGATGCGTGTTAACTGTTTTAATGTTGAACCTCGCTTGTAGTGCTATAATTTTTTATTAACATTTTGCTAATTCACAGTTTTTATTGTTTGAATAAATGGAACAAAGTCGGGATGGAATAATGACAGGAGGGATCGTTTCAACGCAAGATGGTTATAGCTGCTCTAAACACTGTTAAGAGAATGTCATAAAATAATTTATACTTTTCGGAAAAAACATTCGTTGGTGACATTATTAACTTAGATTGTTGCATATAACATAACATGACATCACGCCTTGTTTCCCCGAAGGGTTCGGCAGAGATGTACCTATAGTACACCCACATTTCGCTAGTTATGGTTAAGTCCCATGTAATAGGGGGGCGAGCCTATTGCCATAAACCGGGCACAGATCCAGATTCCGGGCTGCTACTGAGAAATTGCAGATGTAAAAACCCAATAACACTTGGCCCAACCTGGGAATCGAACCCTCATACTCAGCAGTAGCGCTTGCGACCACTAGATCAACGAGGCAGTTTTTGCATATAATTTCCCAGAAATTGGACTCCTATTATGTAAAATTCAAACAAAATTATCAAAGCAGACTAATGACACGTAACTGCTTTCCAATTGCAAAGCAAATAGCGTTTCGATAAAATATGCAAGAGTATAAGCAGCGGTGACCTAGGCACGTAGCTAATATGTTAGTAAATATTAACTCTCTTTGGAACTGAACAAAGACGAAGATTACAGACTTTTGTAGGTTTCGTGTGGTCGTAGATTTAGAATTTTAGAATAGAATTTTCATCAAATCCTTTAATATCCCGATATTAAATAAAGGATTTGATGAAAATTATGTATCTTAAAACTATGTTTGCAGACTTATAACTTATTCACGGGCATTCAAAACTAAAATATGCCTTTATTTTTTATTTATTTACTATTTGTAGGTACTAAATATCGCGGCGTACCAATTTCAAAAGATTCCAACCTAATGCAATAGGCTCGCCCCTTATTACCTTATTAAAATGTTACCTTAAATTATACTTAGAATAAGTTAGCTGCATGTATACCTACATAAATAAGTCCTCTTCCTTCAAATTTTTCTTTTGCTGTGCCCGACAGGGTCCACGATTGTTTCAGCAAATATTTACTTACCACCTAAGCATAATAGTATTGAGTACATGGGACTTAAACATAACTGGCGAAATGTGGGTGTACATGTACACCATAGATACACCTCTGCCTAACCCTTCGGGGATTACAGGCGTGATGTTATGTCCAACGTATGTATGTGTCCGACCTAATGAAACGTTGCCCAAATTTCAGCGGAACTGCAGCTGAAAAAATGAAACTACGACGAGCCAAAGCCACGCCAAAAGCTGTCAACACTGATAAACGAGAACGTCACTCACGGAATGCCGCAGAAAAAGTTGTTAGTATTTCGTCCACAAAAAAGCGAGCTTATCACACAAAAACTTCAAATCAATCAATTTAGCCTTGATAGAAATAGAAAAATACTTAATTCCTCTTGTTGTTAAGGAAATATTCTGGATCAAAAAAAACTTCAACGATATATTTTGTTGAAACTGATTCTTTCATTCACGCTATAGGCACAAGGCTCTTAAAATACAATATTAAATGGCTTTGATGATGTTTGTTTGATTTCAAAGGGTTTTGTTGTTAACCCATTCATATTGGCTTCTCCGCCGATAAAAAAATTGCCATCAAAAGGCACTGTATACGCACATTTATCACTCCTTATCTTTAAACTCAATAAGCTATTCCAGTACGTAGAGTCACGTAGTCTCGCAGTACGTCTTCTCACATCGATGTCGGTTAGATTCCTCTCCCCTGCTCATACAAGATTCTTTGCGGTCAAATTGCCTTGTAGTCTTGCTTGGCCGTTCTTTGTGATCGTCTATTCACGATGTTCCAGTTTGGAAGTACGGCATTCTCTTGTGGAATACACAAGTTGTTATCAGGTAGTTGTTTCTACTATAGCTAGGTAGGTACTTATTTTTGTTCTGCATACATTTTCATTTAAAAATGAAGAGCAAAATAGATCTAATATTTGAAAGAAAGAAAAAGAAAAACGAAAGAAAAATAGGTTTCTTTGTCACAGAAACACGTGCATACAAAACGATAAGTATAATCAGAAAAATAAAACAAAATAGAACCACATTATAATCACGACCTCACAACAGAAATAGTCGGAAGCTGCACGTCATGACTGTGACATGAAGGATTCCACTCCGCATGATGCTGTGCTACGAGGGACCCACAGCACAGCGCTGATTTTCAGTGGTCACCCGAAAAAGACAGACAGATATTTAACAGTTGATTTTAAAATACTGTTCAATGTTCTGCCTGTAACCTTTCGGTAGATGTTTAAGTTCATGAATTTTTAATTTGTTAAAGATTCATAAATAAACAGTGTAGGTTACAAAAAACATTTAAAGCCCTATATGTCACTTGGCAGGATATCGAATTTGGCATTTATAAATGTTAACATTTCATACGTTCTTATCGACCTGTTACAGTTAGAATGCGTATATTTTAAAGCTATCTAACAAAATTTCTACAACGCAAACTGTTTTTGTTGGCAACAAAAAAAAAATGCGGGGCTTTATCAAAAAATTACTTGACACATTTTGTCAGTAACGTTTTTACCTTGTTTCAGGGCATGACTCTGCATACAAACCGATATTACCATGCTTATCTGCTTTACATAACACACATACATAATCAGCCTGTAATGTTCCCATGATGGGACTCGGGCCTTTCCTCTGTGATAGGTAGTGGGCCGTAGACAGTATTCTACCATACAGACCCAGTGGGGGTTGGTGGATGTCACAAAATGTCTTAGAATTTTTGGTTTTTCGATTTGATTTTCTCTCTTTTTATTGAGCACAGTTCACGCTTTTACTACAAGTAGACCGTGAAGGCAGTTTATTAAAACGTTGCATGCCTTACACAATTCAGATATAGCGATATTAAATCAATTCGCATCATAATCGGTTTATGCTTGTCCTTTTTCGAATTACAAGAAATTTAATTAGAATTGATATTTTTTTATATTAAGTGAGTTTGAGTTTTGTTACTATTGTTGATAAATACATACATACGTAACATCACGCCTTGTTTCCCCGAAGGGCTGGGCAGAGATGTACCTATAGTACACCCACATTTCGCCAGTTATTTTCAAGTCCCATGTAATAGGGGGCGAGCCTATTGCCATCAACCGGGCACAGATCGGACAGGCTTTTGTTGATATTAATGGGAAATTGTTTGCCGAAAGCTGCCACGATCGCTCTCAGAAATTGACGCGATAAAGGGCAAGTGAAAACTCTTTGCTTGTCATGGTAAGGGACCTCGGCCTTAGTTGGTTCATCTCAACAAGAACTCTTCATTTTATCGATTGTTTCAGTCCAACATTAATAACGAAATAGAGAACAACTTTTGTAAAACTTTTTAATAGATTACGAGTATTATAACACAAAAATATAATTTTATCTTTTCGCGCGATTTCTTTTGAGCTACTGGCTGTTAATTACCTATGGATCGGAAATATTTGTTATAATTTTCTATCGAGTTATGCATTTTGATGAACAAATAATTGTTATCCGACTGAAAATCAACATTTCAGAATAACATCAAAACCTACAATAGCTGCCATTAAAACATTTTAACGTTACATAAAACGTGCAGCAACTTTCCTCTAGCCAAAGTTTCGTCGAAAAATATTGAAAGCAACTTTAAATTTTGCATTAATAGTAAAGTAAAAAGTTTTGGAGAGGGGCGTGCCCTCTGCACGCTGAGGGCCCTCGTCAGCGACCGATGATCTCATCGACGCCTCTCGACTCGACTTGTGGTGCGATTGCTTCCGTTGAACTCATCTAGAAAAACACTTCACGGTTTTTCTTCGAGTTTTCGTCTTTCTTTACGAAGTTGCATAAGAATTAATTAACTTTTAGACGCACAAACCGTGTGAAGCCAAAAGGAAAAAAAAGCTTTTAGACGTTTTAATAAGTAGGTATTATTATTAGCTAAGCCTATGTTTTTCCACAGCAGTGCAAAGGCCCCTCTTCCTTCTTTTCACATTTCGAATAATTAATCAGAATATAAAAGAAACATCTTCACTAACCTCCTTACTAATAAACGTATCAGGTATAGCGAATAGTTACACACCGATTTCTCTCTTTCAGTCGTCAGTAATTTAACTTTCGAAAGAAGAAGACAAAGCGTTGTGTAACTATACAGACGCTATACAACATTTATTAGTAAGGAGGTTTACAGGCAAAGGAACTAAAAACAACTTATTATATATTTCACAGGTAGCACGAGAGTTTCTAGAATTTTCATGAAATACTTCAAAAGGAGTTTAGGGTCGCCCACAGACTAAAAGAACTTATTATTTTGAACAGAGGGGCGATTTGCAAACTTTCTCGAGATAGCTTTTGATTCTTAAAAAAGGACCTGGGACTTTATTACCAGACGAATATGAGTTGGCGATTTGGCTATACCTATGAAAACATTTTCCCATAATATTAACGACATTGAACTTATTGACCTGAAAATATCAGTGTAAATAACTAAACGTATTTCAAAAATATTTACGTTACAGAAAGTATTTCGCAATATTACACAAATAACAAAGGAATCCAAAGCTTCTTAAAGTAAAGTTCAAGTCATTATCGTAAACGGGAGCTATTCCCGTCACCACAAAATGTAAGGCGCACCACAACACGAACGAAACCCTCACCACGATCCGATAGGCCTTACCTTTCCAGTCCTGAACTACATTTAAATAAAACAAATTTATTTTCTTTCGTTGGCAACGCTCACGGCTCAACCTATTTCCATTTTCTAGTAGGTTGAGTGGGAAACGTGTTCTGAGAAACATTTTCGCCGACGTGTTCATAATACGGGGCTGTACAATACCGGCCTACATACCGACGGGTTAGCAGACGCCTTACTGGCTTTAGGGTATAAAATTCAACTTCAGGGTATGAAGGAGACAAGAGGAAGATATTATTATTATTTTGTAACACACACTAGTAATCAATTAGCTGTTGCGTGTGTTTTAAATAACTTAGGGTGGATTTCACCATTGAAGCTGAACGCGAACAGCACATCTAAACTACGTTCAAGAGCTGTCAGTGTCATTATTCCAAAGAAAATAATGACATTGGCAGCCCTTAAACGTGGTTTATGTGTTTGATCGCGTTCAGTTTCATTGGTGAAATCAGCCCTTAGAGATAACTATTAATCTGTCCAGTCGGTTCTTGAAGCAGTTCAGTGCATTTTCATTTTCCGGGAGCCTATTCCATGCTGTTACAACTCTGTTCTATTAGGCAAGAATTGCTTCAAAGGCTATTTCTCTAATAAATTTTACCATAGCTTTAAGGAATGTCCACACAATTGTTTGTCGGCATTTAGTAAACTACCTACTAGTAGGTACTACGGTCATCTGGCGGGCGTGGTTACTATAACAAATTGTTCTTTCTACTCGTTCATTGAAAGTAATGGAAAAGTAGAACAAGTGACTCCGCAGGGGATGATAATATGATCATAATGATAGAGAGCCGATACAGTCGTTGTTGCCGGCACAAAGTATGATCAGAAGGTCAATTTTCGTACTTAAAAACACGTTCAAATTCAAGTCGCAATTTCATCTCAGCGACGATCAATGTCAAAAACTTGTCAGAAATGTAGGGAAGTTAGAGGTTTGAGACTGAGATTAGGATGCGACCGTTCTTAAAAATACGATAATTGCCCTCCAGATCCTTTTTGTATTTCTCGTATAGCCATTAATAGTAACTTTTTGTGCTTAAGTACTTGCGTATTTAAGTGCGTTGTATATTTTTATATTGATACGTTTTTGACATTATAAGTACACTTCAGAAGGTTTCACTAGTTGTTCAAACCTAGAAAATTTCTGTTACTCTTGACAGTTTTACTTTTTACTATACTTAAACAAGCTGCTTGCAACTAGTTAGGTATCTTTCATACTTTCCCTTGTCTGATTCATACTTCAAAGTATCTCAAATGAAAGCCTCCAAGAGAAGGAATTTCTGTTTCCGTCACGGTATTTAATGTGTCACAACAAGTCTTTATTCTGCTTAACATTTTATTACGTGACTCCATAGTGTTGACGGCTAAGGGCCCTCTGTGTGACTTTGACATTCGGTGAAATATGACTTCGATGAATAAAACTTTGATATTACTTTCGTCTCTTATTCAGTGCCTCAGTTATGACATAATACGGCAAATTTCTGTACCGTACGAAAATATTAAGTATAAGTACCTGCCTTCTTTTTGAAACAGCATGATCTTATATTTATGGAATGTCTTGAAACATTTTCACGCAACGTTTTGGTACAGAAGGCCGTCAGTGGTATCAAAACAGGGGGGTAATTGCGCAACACACTTACAGTAGAAATCGGTTTCATTTTGATAGTTAAACAACATTCATTGCGTTACTTAAATTATTAAACAGACAAATTTTGCGAACATATGAAGCAATGGATTAGCAATTTGCTCCAAAATCATTCAGATTGTGATTAATAGTGGGTTACGCAATTAGGGTGCAGGTCTAGGATAAGCTGGCCTCTTATTCTAATGAAACTCCATACTACGATAGGCCAGCTCAAGGTCAAAGTGTCACCACCTACGTGCGGTCCACGTTATAACCTGAAAATATTCACCTGTTTCAAATACATATTTTATTAGTGCAGCGTCGGATCATTGTTCTGTCCTTTCTTCTAAATTGGGTGGTTATTTTCATAACTTCAGCTTTATATTAAAACTAAGCTCGGAATTGAGGTCACAGAAACATTATGTGACTGTTACTTCTGTAAGTACTAATAATTTATTTATATATATCTTTGTACAGCAGATTATACATTACATAAAAATAAATTATAAACTACAAAACATACAATTGGCGGCCTTGTCGCTTACTGCGATCTCTTCCAGGCAACCTTGGAATGGACAGTGATTTTCTGGAAATAAAATGGTGTTGTCTTTGGTGCAAATAAAAAGTATATAAGTACAATATACTACAATAGATACACATATACATACATAAATATATACTAAATATATAAACAACGAAAATAAATGACTTCTCTAGATTATTGCCTCGTTGGTCTAGTGGTCGCAAGCGCTACTGCTGAGCATGAGGTCCTGGGTTCGATTCCCAGGTCGTGCAAAGTGGTATTGGGATTTTCTATCTGGAGTTTCTCAGTAGCCGCCCGGAGTCTGGATTTATGCCCGGCAATAGGCTCGCCCTCTATTACATAGGACTTAAACATAACTGGCGAAATGTGGGTGTACTACTCGTATCTGCCTAACCCTTCGGGGAAACAAGGCGTGTTGTTATGTTATGTTTTATAGATTATTACAACTAACAACGAGAACGAAATCATAACAACTAGTAATGTTCCTTCACGCACGAGTCTTTTGAAATACAGGCATTTTATTGGAACTGGTAATGCATTCCCCAAACGAGCGGCCTGGACAGTAAAGGATTTGTCAAGGAAAGTTGTGGAATGCATTGGCATTTTAATCTTCTAATTTTAATCGACAGAATGCTCTTCTTAGTTCTTGAGTTTGAGTTTGAAGAAATATCGGACGAATCAGTAAAATTATTAATCATTGTATCGATGTCTATATGTTTTGGGATTGACTCTTGTCGGGTTTTACCGACCCCCAATGACCTAAGAAACTTCCCAACTTTGGATGCGTCCCCATTTTGGACAGAAGTATGAACGTGGTGGCTGAGCATTCCTACATACTTTATTGCAGTGTTTACTGATTGAGACGTATCTTTCCGTTAGCGTCATTAGTTTTGCTTAAATTTAGACTTTGCTGTCACTTTTTGTGTATTATTGTTTTAATTTCATGTTAGCCACGGCGTCGACAAATGACTAACCTTAACTGCTCAAACTGGTGCGTGATGATCATTAAGTTCGACAAGCTTATTCGCAAAAATATTAACTTGTTCATCGACTATTGCTTTCACTATACACTATTCGTCCATCCTTTCAAAGATCGTCAACGTTCATACCACCGTTCATAAAACCGTTGCATGAGAATTTTGGCTTTCGCCACCTAAGTGGGCGAATTTTGTATGACAGAAAAATCAAGTCATGATAGTAAAACGCATCGGCTGAGCATTGGCCATGCTTAGTGACGCGATCAAGAGAGGAGACAAAAATTAAGTCAAGAAATGAAGTAGTAGAGTTAGAAGAATGGTGAGTGGCACTCAGCGAAAGAATGGAAAGATTACTGGAAATCGAAATATAAGTTGGAAAAAAAAGAGCGATGGACTTTTTTTAGAAGACAAGTATTAAAATCACCCATACTGTGACTGTAAGAACGGATCAGCATTTCTAAGAGATTTTCAAAAGATGAAAAGAAGTTGACGCGTAAAGAGGGACAGCACGTTAACTATGTTATTGTTTGGCGATTATAAGAGGACATCTCAGTTTTATGATCTCATCAAAACAACACAATTTGCACCAAGGCTCTCAGTCATAAACTAACAGAGAGACGCTATTATTGATAAACTACCTACTGCCAGAAAATAATAATAATGCCAGTATTTTGTAAGCCTGCGCATTAGTTTGACAGGGTGTCTCTTTGCACCATAATAACGGTATTCTTAGTTTTCAACTCGTTTTATACTTTGAAGAGGATTTAAAAGATATAGCGTTTCTTACTAAAATCAAATGTTCGTAAGAAAAGGTCACGTTCACGGTCGCCACGTTTCAGGAATAGCTATCGTCACCTCGATTATGTGGCAGCAAACGTCACGTTTGTGAATCCTAAAACTGTCCAATTATCTCATTTTGTATTTTTATCACATTTATCAGCTACGATTATAAACTTGTATGTACAGATCGTAGCACGTGGCGTTCTGCAGTTTCTGCCTACCCTCATGGAAAAAGGCTTAAGTTTATGCTATTTTGTTTGCTACTCCATCCACCTATACAACTAGACAAATGTCAGTCTAGATAGTTGTCTTTATTTATTATGAAGGCCTGAAATCACAGAGCAAGGCAAGACCGTTTGCTCATGCAGAGAAAGAACAAGCATTGATCACTAAGCGTGCTCATTGCATGCTGACATTTCAGACTGTGTTAGTCCGACAATTTCAGAACTCCAGGCTTCCTCACGACTTTTTCCTTTAATTAAATAAACAGTAAAATCCAGCGGGTAGTAAAACAAATTTTCCTTTGGTATTGTACCATAATTAAGTTACACTGATTCCACTATCAAATTTGCCAACGACATCGGTTTGATGACCATTCATTACATTAGGTACGTGTAATTTATCGCCATGAACAATTCTGGCAGCGCAGTTGATTTCTTAGTAAATCACGTAATAGCTTTTATTGATTATTTTTCATAACACGTGTGTCGGTCTATTCTGTAAAAATCTCACTATGGTAACTTAGGTGAAGCGAGCTTAAAGTGTAATGTCATTTCACTTGATGTTAGGGATTGAAACCATTGACAGCTCACTTCAACCCCACTCCTAAGTTTTCAGGACACGTTTGATATTTTTACATTTTTACTTATGTGACACATATAGGGTGTAAGGGACAGCCCTCCGCAGACTGATGGTGTGAATTCAGTATATCATACTAAGATGACCGGTACGTGAAATTATTTCAGGAACGGTATGAGAATCGAATAAACCTGATTTGTTTTATTACACACGCAATGTATCGTTACCGTGGCAAAACGCACGTAGCGAACGGCAGCGCAGCGAGCCTTCAGCCGCCGAGTGGATATTTCAACATTCATTGCCGATTTTTTTATTTTAGCTGTTCTGTTCTATTTACATAAATGAAGTGCTGCGTACAGAGAATGTAATTTTACATTGAAATAAAGGAATAGTAACCGAAAAACGGTAAACAATTAAAATTTTCCTGAGAAATTTTCCGGTGGAATATGATTCAAAATAAGGAGCTGAATGCACATGCAAATGCGGAGGGCTGTTCTTTGAAGCCTTTATACACTTACAGTGTATATAGGTATGCCAGTGGTAAAAATATGTGTACACTTATCACTCAGTTTTATACAACAAACATTTTCTCTTTAAAGTTTTGATTGAAATTATGATGTCTTGCGTACCGATGCACGATACCAAAATAATCCTAATTTGACACGATTTGCTCCTCATGCCATTAAAATTGGCTGAAGAATTATATAAACATCTCAGGAAAACCTTAAAGAACACAACCAGACATACCTTATTAAATAAACAAGGTTCATTGTTTCTACCGAATCTAAATGTGTTTACACCTTCAAAATAAGAGACTTTAGAACCCAACTAATATTAAAATTGTATGCACGTGCACATTTTAATAATAAAAACAACATTTCAGTCAATATTTAAAAAAAACATTTCAGCAACAGCATTTGGCTAACTTCGAAATAACTTTTTAGTCCATTATTTAGGCTAATAATGTTTATAAATAAAATAGCTAATGTTCACAACAGCCTGGCTGTTGGCGGAAGGCCAGAACAGTCCCATATGGGACGGGAGGATGTTTTATTCGTGATATTTTAAGCCCTTCGCTTTTGCTCCGACCAGAGTTGTTTTAGCTACTTGATTTTTGTTAACGATATCCGAGTACCTACGACGATGAAAGAATAACTTTAGCACTTATGATATCGAGTGGTTGGTTAAGAACATATCAAGGAATAACTAATGTATTGTAAATACGGCTATCTATCACATAGCTACAATGTAAAAATTACATCGAAGTAGAATCTGTAAACATTTATATGTATTTCTGTAAACATTCTTTATTTAGTTTTTACTAGCAGTGCCCCACGGTTTCACCCGCATAAGTCTCGATCCCGTGGGGATATCACGATAAAAACTATCTTATGTGTTAATCTAGATTATAAACTATCTGTGTGCCAAATTTCATCCAAATCCGTTCAGTGGTTTTTGCGTAAAATAATAACAAACATCCATCCATCCATCCATCTTCACAAACTTTCGCATTTATAATAAGGATTAGTAGGATTTTATTTTTGAACTAGCTGTGCCCCGTGACTTCGTTCGCGTGGATGTCATAACATACACAATATACTAAAATAACAGCCACATTTTAATAAAACGCCCTCATACCCCGACCCGTCGCTTTGCATCGCCCGCCCGCGCTATTACTTAATTTTCGCTTAGTGTTCTTTCTGACTTTTTTCTTAGTGCTCGGTTCCTAAGGGTCGTAGCATGATGTTAAATAGCCTATATCTATCGAGACTTGGGCTTCCAAATGCAAAAAGAATTTTTCAAATCCGACTTTTTGTTCACAATTTCATGGGCTTCAATTTTTTTGCGCGGAACCCTAATTATTTTCTAAAATAAAAGTAGCCTAAGTTACTCCCCGTAATATCAGCTATCTGCCAGTGAAAGTCCCGTCAAAATCGATCCAGTTGTTTCGGAGATTAGCCGGAACAAACAGACAGACAGACAAAAATTGTAAAAATTGCTTTTTTGTTATAAATATCGTATATACTCGTATGTACTTTCTTATGCATTTAATAAAAAGTTGTTATTTTGACATTACAAACAGACAATTCAATTTTATTTATTTGTTTAGATGCGATAAGCGATAATTTTAT
Source organism: Fissipunctia ypsillon (assembly GCA_947568875.1). Lineage (NCBI taxonomy): Eukaryota > Metazoa > Arthropoda > Insecta > Lepidoptera > Noctuidae > Fissipunctia > Fissipunctia ypsillon. Next base: position 14,064,740 of record OX387652.1, read on the forward strand.
CTATGAGGTATTCGCCATGATGGAAAATCAAATGATGACAAAACGGATAATCCGATTGTTAGCTCCCCTTATGCAAAGCAGGCCCAAGTCTTTCTTTTCTCTCACTTCTCACATTCATTATCAATTCACATCATTCTAGTAATCCCTAGTCTACTTTAGACTGACTGCAACAAGATAAATTCAAAATGGTGCACTGTAACATGATATTTTATTCAAAGCTTGCTCCTTTAAAGATGCTCCTTTGCGATGACCTCGCAGTAAAATAATAACATCGGATCTCGTGCAGATCGTAAAACTGTAGCGTCTACTATAATATAGTAGATCTTCTTTAGTTGAATAAAATTGTATGTCCTTCAGTAAATATTTAAGGGACATTGAAGGACACTATTTTGCAGATAAATGTTATATATAGCATTTGTATATTTTGGGTCTCATAAGTTTTTGTAGAGCACTAAACTAATGGCACAAAACGTTTTTGGGAAAATGGTAAAAATATTCTCCCGCAACCGTAGTAAAAGGAGACCCCAGACCTGTATTGAACATTTACAGCTCTTATAATGATCACAAATGCACAGTGTTATTTTATGAACATACAATATTATGCTTGTTTGCGCCACAGCCCTAGTTCTATGATTGCCGCTTGCGTTGTTTGCCTTAGCTCATCAACAAAGGCTTATACATGTACGTCATTTACATAACTCAGTATAAAGCAGTGTTCCGTCTGGATTCCTACTACACGGCACTAAATCCCAGTTCAGGAGAGCTCTAAATCGATTTCCACCTTAATTATACCTCCGTGAACAATCAGTCTAACAACAATAAACTGAGCTGATGCTACGAAAGCCTACGAAAGCCTACGAAAGCCTACGAGAGCCTACGAGCCTACTAAACTCACGTAGTTCATAACTCGTAACTACAAACGAATAATACCTCCATTTTAAAATTTGAATAAGACCTCTAAGTACTCACTATAATACGTAAACTTGTGAACTCTGTGTTATCATATCCAGCTTTCGAACTTTCTAATTAAAACAACTAAACCAATAAAAACTAGTATTAATCTTCTATTCAAACATAACTCACTCAGCGATGATTAAAGAGCTACTAAAAATACAACGGTACTACAAACTCCTTTACCATTTGCATGTACATACATTTCCATTTTAATTTAACAGTCTGCAACAGTATATTTTGTTTTAATATTCAACATTTTTCCAAGCATGCATACTAATTGGCTTCTTTAATTTCTTAAAAAAGCCAATTAATTAGTATGCATGCTTGCAAGGGAAACCTTACCTGCGTTATCAAGCCAATTCAGCGTGTGTGAAAGTTTGTTAATTAGTTAATGGGTCAGGAAGCAACAAACACTTACTCCATAATACCCATGTTCATATATTAGGCATATTATGGAAGGTATATTTTGATACAGAATAAATAGTTTCTACGGGGAACTATGATTCAATCCGCACTAAGCTGATTGTAGATTGCATGCTACGAAAGCGTAGCAGTTTGCTACGCCCACTCACCGACAACGTACTTTCAAATAAACACAGATCTTTTGTAAAAATTCTTCGAATCAATATATTTTGCTACGGTCCACTGTCCTTATCTGTCACTCACAGTTTGTTTACTGAATGGTTTTCAGTCCAAGTAAGTGTCTTTTACATTATTCACAGATTTTTTATTCTTACGGGACTTAAATCTGTCTCTTAAAAAGACGCAAATATTGCGCATTTTGGGATCGCTGTACGAGTGAACAAAAGTTAAAGATTCATGAAAATGAATTGCTATTGCATAACATTACTGCTTGGCGCGTAAGCAACATGTTATTATAATATATGCCAATTCTCATCTAAAGATTTTCCGTTTCGAGAAGTTCGCTAATTACTTGCTCGGTAGCTGTTGTTTTTATTATTAATTAAAAACTGAAATAATGAATGAGGTTCTGGACTATGTAAATATACTATCAATGGAAGTGTTTTCTTTTCATTTTCTGCACAAATCCTAAGCTCACAAGACCACAGTAGTGGTTTGAAGGCGGAGAAAAAATTCGCGACCATAAAAATAAAATAAAATATGAATCTTTTGTTTGATTTTAACTGGATACCTAATATATAAAATTGTCCCGATCACATAGCAGCATAGTGTACATTAAATACTACCTACATGATGGCACATTATCACTTCGACTCCACTTTTAATCAAACCTACATTAAAAGTGCCAACGTAGATTAAACCCAGTTGAACACAGTACAATAAATCTCTATAAAGCCATAATTTTAATACGTGCGTAGTTAGGATACAGTTTTCTCACCAAAAATTACAAATACGGCATTAAATCGCTGAAGTCGTTAGCAACACCAGCCTGTAAGTGCTTTTTACTATCCTAATAGTATTTTAATAGCCAAAAAAAGTAAATAAAATAATTTAATATGACGTAGGACACAGAATCCAGGGGTGATACACATTTTTAAAACACAGCCGTTTCATAAGAATTATATTGGTTATTTGTGGTTTTTTGTTACGACCGATCAAATTGTTTAGACCTTGAACACGTTTTGTTGTTATACGAGAATTTTTATTACTCGGTGAATGTATCTATAATTTTTATATAGGTAATAACTGTCGTGGATGACATTCATGTTCATATTTGCTACGACGTTATTACAAAATATCGAACCCTGTTATCAATAGGTATCGCATCATTGACAAACCTGCGTTATATTATTTTTGTACTTTTATCGATTCGGAAACGAATATTATGTTGTAAATTGTTATAATTATGTATGGACATTCTTTCATACGTCAGCATTCTAACGTCATTGTAGGTATAATTATCATAGTTTAATGGTCAGACTAAAGGAACCAATATGCAATGTTATCAATAATCAAAAATGATAACATTGTACAGCGAACGCTTGTAAAGAATTTGACATTCATTAAGTGCCTACGTGTCTGACGTAGTCAACTAACTTAATTAGACGTTAATTTAACCACCTAGCCTTTGGAAGTAGTACTCGCCGGCCGCTGCCGCGGCACCGCTTGCTTCGCTCGCTCGGCTCGCGCGCGTTTGATCTCAGTTCTAACCTAACCGAACCCGGGGTGCACCGCTTAGTTACTGCGACCAAACGACGCGCGCATGGTTGATCACAGTTACAACCTAACCTATAATTGAATATAATTCAGGCCGCTAGTTGTACCGCGCCGTTTAATTAAAAGTCTAGCTAGGCTGTTAACTAAACGGCTAATTAAGCCAGTTGGCTGCGACATGTCGACGACGACGAAGCGACGTGGTATTGTAAAGAACGGGGGCAGTGATGCAAAATTAATCCATTCTGAAATGTTCCTTAGCTACAGTTCTTCTAACGGTAAAGGAAACATTTTGCAACAATTGATTTATTGAAATAGCACAGAATCGTGACCGATGGATAGCAAAATCGATTTGCAGAGTACAAATCGAAAGGAACGTCACTATTAATTTATTTACCGAAATGACCTATTACATCGATCGTTCCGTATCCCTGGATCTAATCTAGTCTAGTAGGTACACGTAGTGACATAGAAATCATAAATTATTCAATAAACTGTTTCGATATGTTAAGTACTGATTATTCATTGGTTTCAAATACATCAAGCTAAGCATAGATAAACATTTGAACACGTTATTGCACTTGTTAGTTTTACTGTATTCACTCACGCGAATTAAGAGATTATTATGCTAAAATGTTTTCCTTCCCTCAACATATGGCGCCATTGTGGTAATTGATCACGGAAACTTTGCCGATTATAACATTTGGTTAATTAATCATATTAACCATAGTTCCTTGTTGTAGAAACAATACACACACCTACAAATAGGAAGTATATTTCTGATTTCAGAACAAACTCTACTCTAATCGCAATAGGTACAATCAGCACTTACTATTTGTAGACCGTATCTGTTTGACGTGCGATTGAGCTGTTTCTATTTTTTGCAAGAGGTCCCGATGAGTTTCCTTTTCAAAAATCAACGGTAAGTTAAGTCCATTCAGTATACTTTCTTTTTAGAGCAATAATTATCCCCTAAAACTCACCGAGTTCCATCGACTGGTTGCCAGACCGCGTCGAGCGGGGCGTGCGCAGGCGGCGGATTCTCGTCCTCGTCACTCGCTGAATTTGTTTTACCGTCCCATCCCTGAAAACAAACGAAAACAGAGTTTATTAGAAAGATGTATATGAGCAACGATTCCGCTTTTTTTTAACACCCCGTTTGTAAAACGCAAATCAACACGTTAATTTACAATACCTGCGAACCGACTGCCAAACTCATTTCAAATGTATTAATTGTCAGTCGATCATAGCAGTAAATATAAGTTTCAGCTAATAATCGAATTTTAACTACAATATGTGTGTCTGATGGTAAGGAGCAATGTGTGGTAAGGAGCAATGGTGGCCCAGTGGTAACGGCCCCGACTTCGAGTTGTATGTCGTGGGTTCGAACCCAAGCAGGCGCTTTACTTTGTGTAAATAATTTCACCACCACTGCTTTTAAAACGCTGAAGGTTCCCGACATCGTGAGGAAACCAAATGTCCTAGAACCAAAAATTCGAAGACGTGCAACATCTACCGACCCGCACTGGGCCCGCGTGGTGGATTACAGCACACTCCCTCTCATCGAGAGTACGCCTGTGTCCCAGCAGTGGGAACATTATAGGTTGATTATGTGTCTGATAGTGAACCAGTTTAAGCAAAAATATAAGAAACTGTTTCAACTCTTTATAAAAGTAGTGGCAGCTATTTTGCCACAAATTGAAGTCTAGTAAAGCACATATTATATTCGATAAGCCTTCTCATATTAATGTCCTATCAACAAAGGCACGCCAGGGAATCCCGCCTTAGAACTTGGTGGAGGCACTGTGTGTGATTAAGCCTACTACTAGACGTAAAACCTTTGAAATACACGTCTATTAATATAGACTCGTCTATACTTAAGCCCATACTCAACCTCTCAATGTAGTTAAATTATTCGGTTATAATCTCAAAGTATTAATCTGAGTACAATATGCTCAAGGCATTTACATAATACTGGTTATTGTATTATACTGTAATTATATTAAGAGTGGTTTGTGACAAAAGCGATAACAGCAACTAAGGCAAAGATAATGATAATAATCGTCGCGTATTTCAAGCCTAGGCCATGCTATACCTATTAATATTTGCAGTTCGGGCAAAGTGTTATTGGGTTCTTCCTTCTCGGTACCGGCCGTGAAATCTAGACTTGCAGAATCACTCGGGGCAAAAGGACGCACTTTTGCATATTTGTCTCCACTGAACCTAAACCTTTTTGTTAAACGAATCGTTTATTTACGCTATCTGTAGCATAACTATTAAGTTCCTAAAACGCAACAAATATTCGACCATAGACCAAATGTGTAATGGCTCCAAAAATTTATAATAAATTACCAAAGTGCATAAAAAGTGTAGAAAATGTGAGCCAATTTAAAAGCAAATTGTTCTTATTTCTAGTAGAGAAGACCTATTACTCCATAGAACATTTTTTAAATGATAATTTATGACATTGACATTTTAATATTAACGGCTATTGACATTTTTTGACATCATCGGCATTATAATATGTTAGTAACTGACGTAGAATTGTGAAATTATTTATTTAATCTTATTACATTCTTTTGATTGTTATTATTGCATGTTTCCGAATCATTATAATAAGTACTCATTAAAATTATATACCAAATTATTTGTATACCAATTTCATTGGTAGAACATAGATATCACACTAAAATTATTATGTTAAGACCTTTATATATGTTCACAAATAAAGTTTGATTTGATTTGATAACATGTATAGTACCGAATCATTAAAAGATGTCTTCAGAACGGAGGATTTCCTGACACTGGCTGGTATTTATACACTCGAATTATGATTATTTGTTAAAAACAATATGCAATATTTTAATTTCAAATTCTAAAAGAAACATTCGGAAACTATATAAATATGACATTAATTTACCGGTGATTAATAATAGATGTATTATAAAATTACTGCTATTCGTGTGTACAATCAGTTACCACCAGCAATTAAGTAATTAAATGGAAATATGTTTAAAAGTAAATTTAAAAAAAATGTTAATTGATAATGTATTTTATAATCTGCTTGAGTTTTTTGATAAAAAATAATAATTGTGAGTACCTAATTTCTTAAAATACTATTGCATATCCGACTTGGGTAGACTGTTGAAACTAAAAATGTAATGTTTATTAATAAGAACTTAATGTACTCTATTGTCCGTTTATTCAAATCACAAATAAATTTTTTTGACAGTTGTATGTAATGGCTGTAACACAATTAATTTCCTTAAGTGGAATATGCGCGTGATTCTATGTAGGTACGAGTATATGTGAATTTTACAAGGTGTAATTTTAATCAGTGTTAATCTCTTAAGGGGTCTTTGTACTCATCATTAAGAACAACATTTACCTTGGGACCAAACCTGAAATCGCAAAAAAATAATCAGCTTTTCCCTACATTTATGTTCGCATAACTCGTAAAAATGTAGGGAACAACTGATTTTTTTTCGCGATTTTGGCTTTTGTCCCATAGTAAAAGTTGTTCATTGTGATGAGCACCAAGAGGATAACATTGATTAAAATTATACCTTGTATTTTAAAACGGCTGTTATTATTAAGCATGGGGTGAATCTTCAAGGTTACCGAGTAAGCAACGTTTACCGAGGTCGTTCCGTGGATGGGTGACCATCCATAATATACCGAAACGCCTCCGTGCCTCGGAAAGCACGTTAAGCCGTTGGTCCCGGCTGTCATTCGTAGATCTTTGACAGTCAGAAACCGGAAGGTCTGACAACCAGTCTTGCTAAGGGGTATCGTGTTACCCAGTAACTGGGTTGTGGAAGTCAGATAGGCTCCATGTAAAATACTGGTATTCAGCTGCATCCGGTTAGAGTGGAAGCCCCAACATAGTTGGGAAAAGGTTAGGCAGATCATGATAGAGCCAAAAAAGTAGGTATGGATCCTACAAGTATGGACTTTTCGTTTAATTTATGTTTGTTTGTTTTTTAAGCCAATTAATGTTGTTTATAAATGAACATGTGTTTTCTTTTTAATCCGAAATGCGTAAATGAGTACGAACGTTATTTTACGAGGATCCCAAGTACCTTAATGTAGTATTAACTTCTGTTTGTAAAATCCATTCAACAAAAAGTCAACACAATTCAGAACCCAAAGTTCTAGAGAGAATCTAAGCTTGTAGATTATCTATTATTATTTATTATCACCTACCTACTCCATCATGCATGATACATTCATATTACTGATAATATCACTTATCTCCAAAAGTTTATCACAAATTATCAATACTGATCGAGCTTACAGAAAAGAAAGAAAGAAAATACGTTTATCCGCGGTAAACATGACGCAAAAAAGAAGACAAACACAAAAAAGAAACATGTTGGGGGAAAATATGCGTCACATCCACACAAAACGGCCATCGCTCAGCATAATGCTGCGACCCTATGCGAGACAGAGCAGCGACAGCCTGGCTGGTTTTCAGCGACAGCCGGCGTTGACGTGATAACGTCAGCCGGTGCAGCATGCAATGAAATTTAAAAAGAAACAAAATAAATAAACACACAATACTTAAATCTAAAATGTTTATATAAATATAATATTTAAAATGCCAACACTACGTTCCATTGGTATCGACTTACACGCCGCACCCCTACATCTTATCTACACAGGGACCGAAAAAATTTTTTTTTTTTTTTTTAATTTCTAATTTTTTTTTTTTTTTTTTTGGAATTTTATGTAAGGTATTTAAATTGTAAATCCGTGATTGGCTGTAAGGGTAGTTATAAGCACTTATGTAAACAAATGTTCTAAGAGCTGTGGACTTTGTAATAAATAAAACTTTTATAAATTACGGTAACGTATCGAAGAATTTTGTTTACATAATATTTAACTAAAAAACTTCATGCTAACATTAACCATAGATTTACTGGTATCCATAGAAGCGTTGACATCCTAACACCTATGTTCGTAACACAATATCAATCAAGACTTTAAAATATTGAATACATATTTGTACTCGTGACTGCACACCCACGTGGAAGCCCCCCCCCCTTGCCCACGGCCTCCTCTAGTCGAAATATTCCCCCATGTAATGTTTGGCGCTTTTGTGAAGTAATAACAACAATATCAAAGCTAATTGCGGGTGAATGACCGACAGGCCAAAATAAATGACAGTCCTCACCCCTCATAGGCTATACCTATCTCCATACAATTACGTGTAATTAGAAACATAGTGGCAATTAAATAGTGCAATTAGCTAACCAATACATGGTTGCCACCTCGTAGTGAATCGAGCGTAAAAGCATTTATTACTGAAACATTATCGAACATTACCGTGATATAACCTATTGTATCATATGTTTATTTATACGAAGAAATGAAGAACGTGTATATTCAAAGTATTTTTTTTAAGGTAAGTTGATTATTGATATATTGATTACATTTTGTAGCTGTGTACTAGCCTGTAAATTATCATGAATATCAATCTAAAAATATCTTCATCAGACAGCGTACATAAAACCGTTCAACGAATTCAGTATATGATATATTCAATATTTTTTGGCCCTTGAGTATTGTACTATTACACTTCAGCTTACAGCTCACCATATAATTTTTTCTTTGTCTTGAATTTTTACACTTTTATATTTTGTGTATTTTTCGTAGATACCGGGAGTGAAAATCTTTAACATTGGTCCTTGCGTACGAAACTTTGACTATTAAACTTCACTGCGGTACCCGTGAAGTTTCAATCTTTTGCTCTTTCAACACGACGACCAAGCTGGGAAGTATTAATTTTTTAAATCGTTTATTTTACTAAGTTAGAAGAAATGAAGGATCTGACGAAACGTGTGAGGCATAATAATGATGCACATAAAACATTATTCTTCGCCCCTATATTTACGAAAGGCTTTACTATAATATGCAAATGGATGGCGTGCAATATGCATGTTGTATGATAAACTTCTCTTGTAAACTAATAATCAGCTGCAATTATATTGATGTCCGTCGGCCTAAGTAAACGTTATTATACTACGGGCGCTATTTGTCGACTGTAAGGTCATCACGTAAATATCGATCGATATTTTTTTATCAAATAATATAGTTAGTTATTGCTGGTCATTCCCACCACCATTACCATCCATGGCCATTTACCTTCGAGGATATCTTCTTTCCTGACATTAAGGCTTTTGATAGAAATTAATTGCATATCCAGGCGTACCGAACCTCCTTTGTGTCAACCAAATTAGGCTTGATTGAAAAAGAAATACGATGTCTAGGTACCTACTTCTAAACTTTCCCAATCGAAAAAGCCATACAAAATACTGAACAATCTGCTAAATCATGTTGGGCTCGGCTTCCAGTCAAACCGGATACAGCTGAATACCAGTATTTTAGATGGAGCGGCTGCCTATCTGACCTCCACAGTTCAGTTGCTAGGTAACACTGTACCTCTTGGTAAGACTGGTTGTCAGAATTTTGGGCTTCTGACTACCCGAAACGACTGTCAAAGATCTACGAATGACAGCTGGGACCAACGGCTTAACATGCTTTCCGAGACACGGAGGGGTCTTGATATGTAATGGCCGTGGTTGGTACGTATAGGGCATTTACCGACCGCGGCAAGCATTAAGCTTAACCTTCAACCGCAGGAGACGCCCTGGGCGGCGGGAATCGAGAGCCGTTTCCCGGCCACCGTAGGCGCGGGCTCAAAGATCAAGACCAGGTCCAGGCCCGGGTCGACGGCACGACGTGTTCCACGCGCGCCTCAAAGAGATGTCAGCACTGACGGGATCCGCTAGGGCCGATGCCAGCCAGGGTCGCTGGATGTTCGAAAGAGTTACCGTGGCCCCTAGCACAGGCAACTGAAGGAACACGGGTGGGTTTTAGTCAGTAAAAGTCTGACACGCCCTTCCGCTCCGCCTAGAGCGGAAGAAGTCATTTGATGATTTCTCACCCAAAAAAAAAGCCTAACCTTCAATCGAACCGTGCGGCTGTTATCATTTAGCCACAAAATCCTAAACATTGTTTTTATAATAATTCCATTCTGTAATCCTATTTCACACGTACTTGAATACGAGCGTCAACCATTTTGTCTAATAAAAACCGAGTGTACTTTAATCCCTTTTGATAGAAAGGTTGGGCGCCAAGAATTTTTATTCGTCGTTGAAGCTTATTGGCCATGACGTGGGCATCCCGGTGGTTTTTCACCACCCGTCCCGGCTTATGGATGATATCCAAATTTTATCTATGCCTTACCCTACTGGCGATTTTCGTGCCATAAACATTTCCATTTTAAGGTTTCTCGGCTTAGAAAGAGGAACGGTTTTGCGGGGAAATATGATCTTGTTAGAATACATGTTTGAACCAAATGTCTACCTAGTGAGCTATTTTTAAATCATGAAATAATACAATGGCTTGCAGACGGTAATTCTGAACATAGGATACTGTTTTCAATACCTAAATACAGTCTTTTTCAAAGTTATTCAGTACTATAAGGAAAAAACGATATTATTCAAAACCGAAGTACATTAGGTAGATACTTAACTAACATTAAATGAACATTTCAAACGATCAATACATTTATAATTTTAACCTGAATCACTGGTACATTAACACCATGAAGCTGACCTTGCAAACGCCATCGCGACAAAATAATTAAAAATTATATTAAAAAACGATTGATCAAATCTAATAACAATGTTAAAAACTTGTGCATGAATGCATTTATGTTTGATCGCACAAAGATAAGAATAGCGAACAACACATTTTAAGTTTAAGAGAGAAGATAATATTAATCCATACTAATAACATAACATAACATAATAATCATAATCCCCATCGCCGTATCTCCACGTTGACGTCGTCGTGGGGCTTGCGCGCTCCGAACTCTAGGTCTGTGCCGGTAGAGGTTACTTTGCCGGAACATGTCTAGGGTGAGTAGCCAGACCAAGAGAGATACAGAAACCCGCAGGGCAGCATGTGGCGAGCTGCTGGGCAGTAGCGACCCCACGTACCCTATCTCCCGGGAGAAGTCATGTTCCTCATCTCTGGCTTGCCTTTATTGGCCGGCTGGAGTGAACACTGACGAGAACTGACCTCCCATCTCATTCTTGCCTTTATTGGCTGGCTTGAGTAGAGATTCGCAAGAGCAAACGTGCTCGGAGGAAGGAAGTAGTCCAGTAAGATGCTGGTAGGGATCTTGACCGTACTTCCGGGATTGTCCTGATAGCCGTGGAATACCTCTCCACTCCTTTTAAGCACCTCAAGACATGTTGCCCCCTTGTCGCTACGACACTATGTGCTAGCGACCGTTTCCGGGGGCCCATTGTTGAGTGTGAAAGTCACCCCCTGCCATTTTATCCGTGTATTGTATTTATCAAACATTAGTCAGGCAGGGGCCATAGTCATTCCATAGTTGTAGATAACCAGTCCACTTTAGCCATCCAAACCCATAGCCCAATTTTTTTTTTTTGTCTCCATATCCTGCAATAGTCCTACACCAACCGGGGGTTATCCTTGGGTGCACTTGCATAGTACGCACTGGGATAATCGTCGGTTGGTGCCTCATTTCCATTGAAAGCGTCTAACAGGCCTCTGCGAGTTGGCTTCGGGCCCTCATATGCCTTCCAAAGGTCCGGGACCCTAGGGTCCCGAGAACTATCAAAATAAATTATTAATAATAAATTTATGTTTTTTTATATTTTTATAAAAATATTTAGAAATGTAAATAATGTGTATAAAAAAGAAAAGAAAAAAATAAAGGAAATAAATTATTAATAAATAGATCATAATAATATTAATTATAAATGCGAAAGTTACTCTGTCTGTCACCGTTTCACGCCTTAACGGCTGAACGGATTTGGATTTTTGGCACAAGGATAGATTGACGATGACCTGGGTTAGGACATAGGATACTTTTTTTATCCCGGTAGTATGTTCCCGGGGGATCATTTCCAACCTCCACGCAGGCGAAGCCGTTAGCAAAAGCTAGTGTAATTCAGAATCAATATTTATTATAATTAATTCAATTGCGCAAATAAATAAGGAACATTCAATTTTACAAACCTGTACCTACATAATAACGTCAACTTAATTCCCTATTTAATATATCAATCTTCAGTTTTACATAATACGCACTTGCTTGATTATTTCATTCTTTAATTTCCGTACAATAATGTTAAACCTTGACAAATTTCATCAGTTTCGCTTCAACTATGGTTGAACATTGAAGTAAAATATTAAATACGCACTATAGCTATGCCCATTAAGACTTTATCAAAAGACTTAATGGCTTTAGTTAATCTTATAATTATGTATTGCTTATTAATAAAGCAACTATGGAATACAACTAGTTACCAACTTTTTAATCGTATTATATAGGGTGGCAGGGACATGTATATGTGCAACCTGATACCATGGATTCAGTACATGATTCCGAACCCCCTGCGTTGAAATTGTTTGTCGGTTATTTAAAAATAATTGCTGTTCCATACATTTTGACCGCGTAGGTCGAACCCGACACTTTTGTATGGATCAGCAGTTTTTTTTTTTTTTGATAATTGACGGGAAATTTGTACTTGTAGAATCATGTGCAGAATAATTCATGGTTACAGTTTGAACATCGATATGATGCTACCCTGTATAATTATTATGTTTAGAGTAAAAACAAAATTAAAAACATTAGGTTTTTCACGCAATAACCAGACCGAAACATTATCCAAACTTTAATCAAAAAACGCAGTCACTAAAATCGATCACACAATTTTGATATTTATAAAGAAGTGGGTGTAAAATAAACACACAGGTATTGAACTCACAGGATTGAAGATACATTCAAATACACATGACACTAAGATATTATCACACAAATGCCAATAATACATACCTACGTCACCAACTTTATTAAGGCTCTTGTAGACAGGCGCGACACGACAGCGCGACATGAATCTTTCGGCTGTTAAGTTTTCATATAGAAAATTGTACTACTCTAGAAGATCAATTTCAATGAAACTTTCATAAAAATTGTTCTACTAGTCGCGTCGCGCTGTCGCGTCGCGCCTGTCTGCGGGAGCTTTTAGGGAAGCAGTATACGTAACAAATGGTAGATACACAATCATCATGACTTCAGTCAATTTATTTATATCACGACTTTTTACGTCTTTCAGTCACGCTTAGGTACTTTACTATAAATTAACTTTACACGCATGAAAAACGATTAATATCAATAACGTGTGTGGTGTGTTTCGGTTTACAAAAGAAGAACGATAAGTTTTTGTGCTCGGAACCGGGTCGATTAATTATCAGAACAAACATTTGTAGATCACACAAATATTAGTTCCCGAGTCTCAATGGTTTGTGTGTTTAAATATACCCACGCACTCTCACACAGTATACAAACTAATAAGACAGGCCTAAGTAGGTATTAATCTCCTCTCATCCGGAAAAAATGACCTTAATTTTCAACCTAAATCTCATAAAATGTGCAAGAGAAATTTTTTTTAAGCACACGAAAATTCAAGTGTACAATTGGATGAGCTGCGTGTGCAGCTGGATTTTTTTTAATAGAAATCATGCAGGCTATTCATTCTCTTGTTGGTCGAAATAAACGTTATTTATTTATTTTTAATAAAACAAAGAATTTAAGTTTCTATGTAAGTAACAATTAAATCTGATCGTAGGACCTATATTTATTTTATCGAATCATTGCTATATCCATTGATCTAATATGCGTTTGACTACCAAATAACAGAGCAGCCATAAAACGATGGGACACCGTGACGTTAAATCGTCCCCCTTACAAACTAGTACCTACTGTTTTCAAATCTCGCTACACTTCTGTAGCGTCATTGACATACATTCATCTTCCCCATAAAAGCGTCTCAGCCATTTAAAACCGCGTCTGAAATAGACTGCACTACAGTATTCTGAAAAACTTTTTATTCGTGTTTCCATTCTCGTTTCTCTTTCAGTTTTCATATAAAGAAATGTTAAGGGCTCACCCTCATTCCAATTGCAATAACTACAAAGCGCTCCATTTATCTCACTGCAATTAAAATTATAATTCTGGTAAAACCGCTCTCGTTAACTATCTAAACAAAAATGGGTGCTAAATTTTCTATGGATATTCGTTGTTAATTATGTCATTATAATCTTTCCAACCATTTATTTTACTTGTGATAGCTCAAGTACTAAACAATTAGTGATATCCTAATGGACAGTACTAATTGATTAGTGCTCGAGACACTTGACTCGAGTGACTTTATTTATGAAGAAGTTGTAATCGATTTAACACATAGATATTTTATTTTAAAGAAAAATGTAAATTAAAAACAGCGTCAAGGAAGTATTGCATTTTTTCGTCTACGGTTGCCTGTCAATAAATATGGAACTTCATAGGCGTGTTTATGTCAAAGTTACATAAATGGTTGGAAAGAGAATCAGTGTTTTTGGTGCGTGGACTATTTCCTGTCTGATAAAGTAGCGTAAAGCGTTAAAGTAGTAAAGAGTAAGAATGCACTGATTGTGATTTTGGATATAGTTTTATTATTGCATGTTTTATAACCCTTAAATGCACCACCTGGTTTTTACTTACTTCATTTACAACCATAGCTGCTAATTTTACAGACCGTATCATAAATAATAGACAATTTAACTATGTATTTCAAAAACTCCCTTCGGCAGATAAAATCTTCTTGAAATCCTCACTCGTAAAATAGCTTCCGATGGTTCCCATTTATTTTATAAATACAATCCTTTTGGATTCCGCATTTTTTATTATGACGTCATTTTTTATCCGAAAAATTTCATTAGCGTCCTCGCAAGATGTTGCCGGGATCCAGATGAAAGATGCTGGTCGCTTTGTTATCACTTTTTATATTAAGTATGCAAAAGTAGTTACACCATTAAAAGTATTCTCTCAGAAAAATGCCCGTCTCAAACGATGAACAATCTCAAGGACTTTTTAAACCCTTGTCAAAGGAAATTGATAAATCTTGTTACCAACGCAACGGTGGAGTGAAAAAAAGCGATTAAAGGTTTAGGTGAGGTTGTCTATGGGTATGTAGAAGTCTGCGAGAGTACCTTTTTTAGGGCATTTGGCCAGATTACGGTTCGTATTTAAACCTTATCCAATTAAGTTTGCAAATAGAACCTAATGGGCCAAAGTCTGGCCGCCAGACTATTTTCATTACCTCGTATCTCCAGCCGTCTATCTCTTGCGATATTTGAACATGGGCATTTGTGTTTTACTCCCATTATGTTAAAAATCAGTCCGATTTTAAAAGATGATACTTATTAACTACCGAAATCAAACCGCGCTGGTTCTTGGTAGTAAAACTAAAGTATACAATCAAAGTAGTCAGTCAAATAAACAATAGGTCGCGAGAGCATAGACAAAAGGTATAAAAATGTAAAATATCATAAAGGGCTTAGTGCAGACTTGCACAGATGGAAAGTGTTGGACCGTTACCCAGAAGTGGGATAGTACAGAGTTAGAAAAAAAGATGAGATTTTTCCTCTGTCCCAGTCCGTTGCCACTGTCAGTCTTACCTGCTAGAGATACGTTTAACTTCCTAGGCTTATTTCCGTATCTTACCTCCGTAACCATTTCAACAAGTAAATACCTAGTAAGGTACCTAGTTAGTTCAACAAAAGCTTCCTCTTCAATCGCTTCCTACTACTCGGCTGCCCAAATTCAAAACCTAGTAACAGGTGATTTGAAAAAAAAACGGTTTTTGGCATTTTTCGACTTCCTAGACAGTATCAAAATGATGTGGACCTTAAAACACCCAGTTTCATACGTAATTTAAAAAAAAATAAGTTAGCAAGTCTAAGCAATTTGGCATGATTACAAAAATTTCCTTGAAGTACAAATTTTAAACTTAGTATGTCAAAATACAAATTTAAAACCCTAGCGACTTACTAAGTTATGAATTTGAAATACTAACTTGCTATGTTTTGAATTTGGCGCTGATTGTAAAATAGATGAAATTTCGTTTAGTAAGTCCAGTGTCATCGGCGCACGAGTGTTTCGCTCCGTAAATAATAAAATGAGTTACAAGCAATTTTATCGGTCCAGGCGTATAATGCGTGCTTTGTAGAACGTAAACGAATGCAGGTAACAAATAATGTATTCATTATAGTTACGTCCCCCACTTACAAATACTATCCCCCGAGGGGTGAAATCATCGAAGAAAGATGGTATTGTTTCTAAATTGGTCCCCCTAATGCCATTGAACAGAAGGGAGTTTTGGCTGAATCTACCCACGAGTGATAGCCCCATTGATTTGCAAACTGATGGTCAAATCGTTACCAATAACAACGACGAGTTCATTATCAATAAGAATGATTTTAGCTTAAATTTATGTTTTTTTTTGTTTTGGTTAACTGTTGAGAGTGTGAGTCATGTTTTAATTTAAGAGTCCTTTGATTGAAGTACTTTAATAAATATCTTTTTATAAGTCAACAGGATTTTTATTCAAAATCTGCATTCATAAATATACTCTGGGATATTTTTTTAATCTTATAAACACTAAAATATGTAATGAATTTATTTTGTCTTCGCGTTTACCATAGAAAATCTAATTGATAACCTAGTAAACAGACTTACTAGGTTTTGACATTGTTTTTACATTCATATTTGGGTAAATTCACAAATAAAAATAAAGTATGAGCGATTCAAGTGTAAGTATACTCTAAAAATGATTACGAGTATAACAAACTAAAATGTCAACAATATAGCACAACTTTTCGCCAAACATCCAAATCGCTATCTCTTTTGGTTTCTTCGGGCTAACGAATCAAAGTAGCCAACCAGTTTTTTGGCTCTCCTGAACATTTTTGTTGGAACGAGTTACTATGTTTTGATTTTAAGCAGCCGTACTTACGAACCTACTCTTTCTCGCCCTCGAGTAACGTGACACCTCTGCCCACCTTAACATCATTAACGAAGTTGGATGTAGAAGTCTGTTGTTTATTCAGTAGCCAGCACAAAGTTTCACAGGTTAGAGCAGGACAAACGACAGTTTTATAAACACCGTCTTTTACTCGGTTGCATGCGATCCTTCAGAGAATTTATAAGGTATTGCTGCAAATTATTCATGCTCTTGCCTGATGTAAGGGTCTCAGGGGTATCCAACATAAGGGGATGTAGCAATTTTTAACCAGAAAGCGAAACAAGCGATGCAATAATAAAACTTCTTGGAAACTAGGCTAGAAAGTAGACGCTTCATCTATCTATCTAAATATACGAGTATGTGTATTATATAACTAGCGACCCGCGCCGGCTTCGCACGGGTGTAATTTAGAAAAAAAGGCTGTTTATAAACTTTTATACAAAGATTTTTTTTTTTTAATTTACATAAACTCACGCCTTCTTCCCATGGTAGGCAGAAACTACAGAACGCCACCTACTACGATCCTTACATACTCCTTTTGCCTCGTTTACATTCATACAAAGGATGTTTCTGTTGTAATTTCTTTATAAACAATATTTGCAACTGACTTTTCTTGTCCTGACACCTTAACTCGATTACATAAAAGTAATATTTAAAACACAATAATTTAACGTTTAAATAAGATGAAAAAAATATGAATATACACATAAAAATCAACACTACCCCTCACAAATCAAAAGTGTTTTGTACAGAATGGCGCAGGAAAGCGCTGTTTGATGAGCCGCACTGAAAAGCGCGGTTTGATGGGCCGCACTGAAAAGCGCGGTTTGCTGGGTCGCGCTGAAAAGCGCGGTTTGTTGGGTTGCGCTGAAAAGCGCGATTTCTTGGGTCGCGCTGAAAAGCGTGGTTTGATGGGCCGCACTGAAAAGCGCGGTTTGTTGGGTCGCGCTGAAAAGCGCGGTTTGATGTGCCGCACTGAACAGTGCGGTTTGTTGGGCCGCACTGAAAAGCGCGGTTCGTTGGGCCGCACTGAAAAGCACGTAGAATCAAATTGGTTTAGCAGCGCCCCGATATACATGTTGTCGCTACCAATCTTTCTGTGCTATAAGGCAAGGCGCGTTGTTTTGGTTTTGGGAAATGGCATCTCGCAGGTCTACCTAGAAGGTTGTCGGCTGCTTAACCGGGCTTTCCTGTGGGTGCCTTAATAAATTAAGACCTCCAGCCAGGGAATAAAACTTAAAAACTAAGCAATCACTTGCTAAGGGCACCCCCTATGGGGTATGGACCTCGGCTTAAGGCGTCCCTGGGGGAGAACAGCAAGGGACAGGCTGGATAGATTGAGGGCTCTTAACGCGCTATTTATAGGCAGCGGGGGCGGGGGAGAGCGGTAGCGTGGCAGCTTGTGGCAGCCGAACGACTCCGGTCCGTCAATTTTTTCGGTTATTTTAACCTTTGATATCTTCTAAAGTATTCATTAGAATGATAAACTGTTAGTTACAATTATAATCTACACTTAATGCCCAAGAATATTATCATATTTATTTGGATGAGGATTCAACACGAGTAAATAACTTCGCAAGTAATACAATTTTAATTAAATTTTTAATTAAAGAAATGGTTAGGTACTGTGTGTCAACCGTAACATATAGAGATATGCTATCGCAGAGTTTCCTTTAGGATTTTAGAAGAACTACAATTCTTTAGTACATCATTTTTATGTATTTCTTAAGGTTCAGCCTACGTTACCCATGGAAATTTATTTTTCGGCGACTTGGTTGCAAAATATTGTTTTTTTCTACTTACATAAAAACTTAATTAGGTTTTATTATATATGCATATAAATCTTCTGTGAAAAATTATCTAACTGATGGTAAAAACCGCATCACAATCCGTTGTGTGGTTTAGGAGGAGCCAGCGGATATACAGACAGACAGACGCGGAAAGCGACTTTATTTTATACTATATAGCTAGATAGTAGTGTATTTATATATATAATTACTTGTCCCGACTGATTCATCAACGTAGAACCTAAACCGCTGGCGCTACAAACGTGAAATTTTGGCAGTTGATGCGTTTTATGTTGCAAGGATCCACTGAGAAAGGATTTTTGGAAATTCGACCTTTAAGAGGGTGAAAAGGGGGAATTTGAAAAATCTTATTCCTTGAGTTAATAATCTTCAAACTTGGCACGAATACTTATCTAAATAAATTATGAAACTCGTCATTTTTTGTTTCTCTAAACTACCCACCCACTAAAAGGTGATTGGAGGGTGTCAAAGTTTGTATGGATAAATTTTTACGCGCGGTCTGGTTAACTCGAAACTCAGTATTTATACTTAAGATCGAAAATAAAGAATGACGTGTATCAGAGTTTTTTTTTTAATCTACCCTTAACGGGGTACTAAAGTACGAAATCCACGCGGACGAAGTCGGGCGGACAGTGCTAGTGTTTAATAAATAAGAAAAGTAAATTAGTTTCGAAGCTCATTACGACAAACCAATGAAGCAACTAGAACAAGGTAGGTACATAGGTAGGACATATTTAAAATTGATTGCACTCAAGATTGTTGTTTTACGAGCGAGCTTGGTGCGCCTTACCTCACTAATAAAATTAACGAGGAAGCTCCCGGCCGTCGACCGCCATGCGGACGAAACTCGGAATTTTCATCAAGGAAAAAATACTTTAAACAAGATTTCATTTTCCTTTTTATGGACTTTTGGTCAGCTTTCGAGGCTGCAGTTAAATAATAATTACAGTCAGCATTAGATACAATGATTTAAAGGACTCTTTTCAAGCAATCTTTCCTTAACACCGTAACATCTGCAAGTCTCTCAACTACACAAAGTTATTATCATTAGAAATCGATATAGACTGACTAGCTCCTATGTCCATGATTTAGTGAGCAAAACGCCAGACAATTACAAAACGATACCTATTAAAATTATACCAACAGCCTCTCATACCGTCTTACGACACCCTCGGGAGAAGTAAGGGTGACGTCCTTGACCGTTTACTCTGTGGTATTCAGTCAAATTCACATGTAAAGGTAGTTTTTTGACCTATAGAACTGACCGGTTGTAAATAAAACATCCACCTATTCAACATGTATTCCAAACATGCATTTGGAACACATTAATCGCGATGACCTTGAGTCCATCGCAATAGGTCACGCAACTACCTACTGCCTTCAGATCTCGTATTTACAAAACGCCATCACTTTTATTAAAAGTCTGATATATTTTCAAGCCGAAAAAAGATATAAACACACAAATGAAGGCGTTTAAACGCTTTCAAAACATTTGAATGCTTTCATTATTTTACGTTTATTTCGTTTTTTTTTTATGTAGCTTTCTTTTTAGGACCGGTTGCTTTTATGTGAAAGGACATTATGATTTGGATATTATGGTCTCATTCTTTTGTGGAATATAATTATTCAAATAAACCTGACTGTTGAAACAGCGAAAAAAGTGAAGTGTATCCAAGCGAAGAACATTTTTACCAGGATCATAAATCAAAGACAATCCACGACTGGAAAACTGGGATTAGGAGGACAGACCGTCCAATGACCCAATTTATTACGAAATTAATCGTTTCATCATATTTACATAGGTACCTATGTACATAATATATGGGACTGCCGAGTCCCGGGCAATATCACCGATTCGATTTCTTATAATAATCGACTTTATTTGTGTAGAAGTTTTAATCGATTTAACACAATAATATTTTATGTGAAAGAAAAAACAGCGTCCATGAAGTATTGCATTTGTACGTCTACGGTTGCCTGTCAATAAATATGGAACTTCATAGGCGTGCTTATGTCAAAGTAAAATAAATGGTTGGAAAGAGAATCACTGTTTTTGGTGCGTGGACTATTTCCTGTCCGATAAAGTAGCAATAACTAAAGTAGCAGTAGTGGCCCAGTGTTAACGGCTCCGACTCACGAGTTGTAGGTCTAGGGTTGAACCCAGGCAGGCGCTATACTTTGTGCAAATAATATAATCACCACTTCTCTCAAAACGGTGAAGGAAAACATCGTGAGGAAACCATGCATGTTAGGACATGCCGGTTCCGTAGCCGGGATTTTTTGGTTCTAGGGAACCAAAAAATCGAAGACATGTGACATCTACCAACCCGCACTGGTCCCGCGTGGTGGATTACGGCCCACTCCCGAGAGGGAGTGGGTCGGTGAGAACCGATACGAGGCTTGTGTCCCAGCAGTGGGAACACTATAGGCTGATTATGAAGTAAAGTAGAGTAAGAATGCACGAATTATGATTTTGGATATACCTTTATTTGAGTCTCACTAGCCCACCTGGCCCGGTAAAGCGTTGGTTTCCTAGAAAAGTGGTTCCGTCATATTATAACGGCCGTCACTTTCACCAGTATTTCACATTAAGGTGTCAAAACCGCTCTGTATTTGGACAGCCGTTATTGTGTGACCGTTCACCGCTTTCTTAAAAAACCAAAGCTTAACGGAGACGCTGTCGGTGAATAAAATATGATACGAGTAGATAGATAGACAAAACATTTATTCAGTGCACACAAAAAACATAGCACAAGACACAAAAGCACAATTAAAAAGATGATAACAAATTACATGAATATACAACACATAAAAACAGTGTGCCAATATACAAAAAAGAAAAACATAAGTATTTAAAGAAATAGAGTGACACGATGACAAACTTCAAATTAAATAACGAGACAAGGTGCGGTGTGCGTCTCAAGGTTGCAGGGAGTCCAGCTCAGCAGACCTATGACAGACCTTGTCACTCATATTGATTTCATTAGTTCCACTTTCAGCTTCCTGGTCAAATCTGTGGCTTTACACCTCGTTCCTCACATTGGTGAGGAAGAATATGAAAACAGTTCCTATTGAGGAACTGTTTTCATATCCTTTGGAACGGTCAACAAAAATAATAGTAAAACAAATGAACACACGACACCGTATTCAGTTTATTCTGCTATAAAAATAATCATTCAATTTTCTTTCTGCATTTTCACGCATGGCTGGCCGCATAATTGCTATTAAATTGTCCACAGTCGTGCTTAAAATGTTTCAAACGAATAAGAAAAATATCAAGGAGTCTAAAATGTATAATTGAATGAATCTAGCCTAAATTTTGTATAAGTTGCACGAAAACTGTATTAGCTGTCACATGTAGGTACGTGGTAAATTTCATGCAGTCATAAGATTAGTTCTAAATTATTTTATTTGCAGGAGTCAAGATAGTCAAGTCTAACTTCTGAACATGACTTCGTCAAACATATCCTATAGAACTCGGCAATAACGTGGCTTTCCATCAGTGAAAGAATTTTTGTAATCGGTTCAGATACCTTCCTACATACTTCCAGAGAATGCCAGAGATACGCTTTTACAAACATATAAACAATTAATTTTACCTCTTTAAACAATCAATTTTGCTTCTTTAAACAATCAATCTTACCTCTTAATAATATTAGTTTTGATGAAAAGAACGGTCAGTTGTCGTACGTTTCCTTAAGTCAGTGAGCAATAAACAAATTATTTTTTTCACATCACAACCTCGGAAAGATTCTGTTTATCATTCGAAATCTGAGTGCAAAAGTGTATTTATCCACTAGCGTGGAAAGATTTTTTTAAATTCGAACCTTTCTATTCAATGTACTGAAAATGAAGATGGGTGAACATCTAAGTTTCAATCAATATCAAGTGAAAGTGTCACTCAAACTCTCTGTGACGGGCCTCTGAGAAAACAGAAATTAAAATCACAGGACGAAGTGCAGTTAAACTAGGAATTTATGTCCTGAAACAAGAAAGAATTGTCTAATTCATAATAATTTAACGATTAGCTGCAAAGTAAACAGTAAAAAGTGTCAAAAACAGTGAAAAAATTCGTCGAATATGTGACAAATGAATCTTTCTTGTAACGTTCTATAATATTTGAAATCTAAAGTGCGAACAATACGGTTGCAAATTTCAACCCATATTTCAACGTTCAAGTGGCGAACGTGTCGGTTGAGACTAGTCGAAATCGACTTGTATCGCGAGTCCGAGCCTAGCTCCTCTGATATACTCGTAATTTTGTTATTCATCGAATTTTAAAGAACGAATTATTTGCCATAATGGCCAACGAATGTGCGGGTTGTATGAACACAATCCAAAGCAAAGATTACCTGCAATGTTGTATTTGTAAATTACGGTACGACTTGCTGTGTTCTAACGTACGTACCCGTAAAGCAATTCAAAACAATGGGTATAGCCAAAAAAGCGACTTGGAAATGTCCTAACTGTCAGAGCAAACTACCGAAGACAAATAACACCGATACACCAGTCCAACCAGCTGCACGAGGCGATTGCTCCAACAATGATACAGCTCAGCAAATTCACAGCTCACCTACCGAATCCAACGTAACTATTCGCAATAAAAATATAAAACAAAGCAGCCCCCTGAGAGTCCAATTAATGACAACATCATTTTAGAAATATCAAAAGGCTCCCTCTCGTCTCCCTCAGAGAAATCATAAATCAAGAGATCACCAGCGCGCTTAAAGATGTTGTAGCTAACCAGTTTAAGCAAATAAACGAGCGAATAGCAGGCTTTTGGATTGCCCTTGACTTTTTTAACGAAAAATATGAAGAAACGAAATTGTCATTAGAAGAAAAGTCTTCCAGAATTCAGGCACTTGAGAAAGATTACTTACAGTTACAAACATCGATCCACGATGTAAGTTGACGCCTAAATCTTATGGATCAGAACTTTAGAGCGACCAACCTCGAAATTCAGAATGTGCCCGAAAACCGCTCAGAAAACCTACTCACCACGGTGTTACAAGTCAGCAACATCACAAAGAATGGAGTCGTGGAAGCCGATATAGCTCATTGTACCAGGATCGTAAAAAAGGATACCCAAACTGCTCGACCTAGATCTATTCTTGTTAAATTTAATAACCCACGCCTGCGAGCTACATTCTTCGTTGCTACTATCAACTTCAACAAGAACAAAACTAATAATAAGCTGAATATGAGTCACCTTGGTATCGCCACTGAGAATCCAGTTCCGATTTACGTGGCGGAACATTTGTTGGCAGATAACAAGGCATTACATGCAGCGGGCCGAATTCGAGTATGTTTGTTTGGGTGCGAAACGGAAGAATATTCAAGAAGAAAAATAAACAATCTGAATGCATTGTTATCACGAACCAGGAGAAACTTAAGTATATAATGTAAAATTAAATTAGGATAAATATTAAGTAAACTATTGAACGTTTTTGTAATTTAATTAGCCAAATTCAACAAGAATTAGGCAATTCACTTCGGATTTATTATCAGAATGTACGCGGCCTTAACACTCTCACCGCCATGTGGTACGCCGGCGTAAATTCTAGTGCAGCAAGCAACTTTATATATGCGTGGCGGTGAGAGTGTTAAAACGAAACTTAATATTTTTTAGCGTAATATGTCCTTACAGGATTATGACATAATTGTGCATACAGAGACTTGGTTGAACGGTGGTGTTTACGACGCCGAATTATTTGACGATAGGAATGATATTTACAGACGAAAACGCGAACCTAGTCGATACGGTGCGCGCAGGGATGGTGGTGGCGTCTTGATAGCGGTTTCCAGGAGGTTAAAGTCGTGTCGACTGCCATACATGGAGAGTTCATGTGAGGATCTGTGAATCAATATTGAAACCACCCCGCGTGACACAAGATCACATAAATTCCGCATCTGCGGCGTTTACTTATCCCCGCCTGTGACCTCCGACATCATGCAAGTCTTTTTAAATTCTTGTCGGGGTGCTCTTGACCACGGTGATCACACTCTTATCTTAGGGGACTTTAACCTCGGTAATATAATCTGGAAAATTGATGAGCAAAACACAGGGCATGCAAAACCATATCCTAGTAATAATGGCGAGGTGATTAAACGTTTCCTAGATTTTGTTTTTTTAAATGCTTTAGAACAGTTTAATTACTTACCAAGTGCTAAATCTAAAACATTGGATCTGGCCCTCTGTAATACTACATTACATAACCTTAGCCGTTGCAGCTGTCAATTGATTTCAGAAGATCCCTTGCACCCATCATTAGAATTCTCTATATCTTTAAACATTAAATCAAACAATCTTCAAGCTAAACCAACAATAAAACCAGACTTCTTTAAAGCTG
This sequence comes from Fissipunctia ypsillon, assembly GCA_947568875.1. NCBI lineage: Eukaryota > Metazoa > Arthropoda > Insecta > Lepidoptera > Noctuidae > Fissipunctia > Fissipunctia ypsillon. The sequence goes on from OX387652.1 coordinate 14,089,877, forward strand.
ATTACGATAACATCACGACAGCACTAAATTCTGTAGACTGGGAAAAAGAACAGGAAGGTCACCCCACAATTGACAAAATGGTCGATATATTTTACAAGGTACTGAACGACATCATCAAACAAAATGTCCCCATGAAAAAAATATTGCGCAATAAATATCCACAGTGCTATTCTCGAGAACTTATACGTCACCTAAAAGAAAAAAATGAATTTCGCATAAAAGTTAAAGAGTACAAAAATCCTCTAGACATCGTGTCATTTGAGAAACTGCGTGCTAGATGTGGTAGGCTTATGGAAGTCTGTTACAAAAACTATATAGTTAGAATGGAGAAAGCACTTGCAAAGGATCCAAAAATGTTCTGGACATTAAATTTATTTAAAAGAAAAATAAGAGTACGTACCCAGCAGAAATGTGTCACATGAACAGGTCAGCATCAAGTGGACGTGAAATCTACAGATTTCAACAAGTTACAACTTGTTTGCCGAGAACTTTGCATAAGTCTACAATACCTCGTCGACTGTTAATACGTCAAACCACGTTGATAGCTGTCTTACCCCGTCCGGATTCTGTAAACTGGAATTTAACGCTGAGGAAATATTCCAATCCCTAAAAGCCTTGGATGAGCGTAAAGGTGCTGGAAGTGACGGTATTCCACCTGTATAAAAAAAAGATATGCAAAGGCACTAACTAGACCTCTTAAAATGTTGTTTTTTAGAATATATTTTATTGCTTATTTTATTCATTTATTTCATGTCCGTAGGTGTTTCCGTGGCATCACAGTGGGCCCTGTCAGAATATCAGCGCTGCGGTATTTGTTTTTTCATTTTCGAATATCGCAGCATCATGCTGAGATAGGAGCCTTTTTGGCCTCGCACAGATCTTCTTTGTTTTGTTTTTTTTTCTTTCCTTTTGTTTTATTTGTGTTTATGATATTGTTAGTTTTAATGTTCTTTTTACTGTTGTATTTCCTGTGCATGTCCCAAGTAAAATATTTTTCTTTCTTTCTTTCTTAAACTTATTTTCAACAAGTCAATGGCGGACGGCGTGTTTCCCGAGAGGTGTAAGGAAGCTTTATTGGTTCCTATTTTCAAATCAGGACAAAAGCAACAAGTATCTAACTATCGACCCATCTCTATTTTAAACGTATTCGGCAAAATACTTGATAAGTTAGTAACTAAACGCCTAAATGCACATGTTTAACAATGACTTCCCATCAACATGGTTTTATCAATTCGAGGTCAACCTCTACTAACCTTATGTGTTAGGTCACAGCCATATCAGAGTCTCTTGATAAAAGAATACCGGTGAACATGATATACACAGGCTTCAGTAAGGCATTTGATAAGGTTGACCATAATATACTGAAAAAACTAAACCATCTGGGAATAAGTGGGTCATTATTTAAGTGGTTCCATTCTTACCTCGTTGGCAGGAATTCAAAAGTGGTAATTAATGGTCACCACTCTGACACCTTTCCAGCTACATCGGGAGTCCTGCAAGGATCACATTTAAGCCCTGTTCTCTTTAACATCTTTATTAACGACATCACGTCATGTTAAAACACGAACAGGTAGAAACTTGAGTGCATAAATGCACTCAAGTTTCTACCTGTTCGCAGATGACATTAAAATTATGAAACCAATACTGACCAACTCTGATTGTACACTTTTACAAGCGGATCTTGATAGAATGGCGGATTGGTGTAGAGTAAACAAAATGTCGCTCAATGTCTCTAAATGTCACTGTATGCAATTCTCCCGTAATAAAACAGTGCAATCCAACAAATACACTTATTGTTTTGACTTTCATTTTGATTCGCTTTCTATAAGTTTCGCATATTGTATTTTGATTAATTTTAATGATTTCTTCCTTATCAAACTTCTTGTACCTACCTAGTTATTAAGTGAATGATATGGTCGCCTATAATTGAAAGCGCACATTTGTCCATGTCTATGTTAATATGCATGTAATTGTGTAGCCTCTGTAGGCGATCCAACAAATAAATAAATAAAAATAATAATTTTACAATGCATGTGCACGAAAAGAGCGTTTTCTAAGCCAAATTGTGCGGAAAGTGCCACTTTTTCACACTAGTGCTTTTTACGTTTCAGTTTTTATTTTTTATTTTTATCTCAGCCGTCAGCCCGACGCAGTGTTTTTATTATTTAAGAAAAGTTTTACAAATTAATCAAGTGTAGATAAAAATATAAGTGATTCATAAAAAAGTTACTATAAAACTAATACTTCATTAAAGGCGTTATTAATATTACTCTAGATTTAGATTTTGATCAATAAATAAATTTTAAATATTCATTAAATATGTTTGGCTGAACGTATATTTTGGTTGTGCCTTTTTGCGATGCGACGTGGCAGCTATTTGCACATGCGCAGTAGTAGATATGCTGAGCGCGCATGTATTTAAAATAAGCCCGCCAGTTTACTAATTTCTTGCTTAGTTCGGAGTCGATCTGTGTAAATCTTAATATTTTTTATTTCCTCGTACAGTGCATAGTAAAACATTGTATGATACATGAGCGTAAGATGATTTCCAACTCGTGTCGACTTATACACACTCTTGCTTCGCTCGCTCGTGAATAAAAATGCCACTCGCCGGAAATCACCTACTTTCCGTACTTGTAGCATAAATAACTATTCTATACCGCCATTCCGCTGAAAATACATTAATACTTATTTCATGTCAGTGCGCCAACCTCATTTTTACAATTATCGCACTGGCCAGCACAACGTCTGCATGAAATTAACTTTCAATATTACCAATTGTAAGTAGTAATTTTACTTTTAATTTTTAAATAAATAAACATTAATTTAATATATTATTTTAGCTGTTTTTCTTGCATCTAGCATTTTCCTCGCTGTAGTGAGGTGAAAAGTTGTGTGTTTCGCTCGTCAGCAAAGTTATTCTGCTGTGTCTTGTACCTTTCGGATACCTCAGGTTTCAATATAAGTACTCGCGCCAAAAAACAACTTTGCAACCTTGCATAACAAATAACTATTACTCTCGTCCTTTTATACGAGTTTTTGTTTATCACTTTTTGTTGTTAACATTGCAACTAACCCTATTTTGTATCTATATTCAGTACCACATGGTTTTATACGCCGAACTAAGAAGAAGCAAATTCTTTTGCCAGGAAACATCAACTAAATTAAATGGTTTTAATCTGATGAAAGAAAATATCATTTTTGTAAAGCTGTACCTTAGACTCGAATGACCAAACTATAATACCTAGCTGTACTGAGCTTGTGCAATGTGTTGTACACATGGCTACATATCAAGCTATAAATATCCAGTATAAGCTGACTTCTCATTATACAGAAATCCTATAAAATGCGATGTTCAGCTTAAACTGAATATGTATAGCTTGATATATAGCCGTGTGTACGTATGTTACCGCAGGCCATCTCACATTTCTTAATCTAGTTTCTATGTGGTCTGGCCAGCGGGGAAATTGCATAACACACTTACAGTAGGAATCGGTTTCATTTTGACAGTTCAACAACATTCATTGCGTTATTTACGTTGTTGAGCAGACAATTTTTTTGAACATATGAAGCAATGGATTAGCAATTTGCTTCAAAATCATTCAGATTGTGATTGATAGTGTTTTACGCAATTGGGGTGTTGTTGAGTGGGACTACCAATCTAAATCAATCCAGCATTCAATATTTTTTTTCTCTCTGTATATTAAGTATATAAAGTGCTTCATTATAGATCATGTCAGCGCTAGGGTCGGAACTAATCGGAAGGACCAAGTCAAGGCTAAAAAATTTAAAAGCTACAAATATGTAAAAACTTGTTTCTTTCAATACATACCTAGTAACTAAATAAAACTAATACTAACCACTAAATAGCTATCTAGCTATTTCCAAAGCCAAACCTAGCTAACTTATCACGATAATAATAAGAGTTTACAAAAAATCTGAATTAATGAGCTGCCGGTCCATTTTGTAAAAATTTAGTAAAGTGAACTTGAAGTGTCATTCCACCCTGTACTTCGCAAGAACAACTTTTCATTCTTTGAATTTGAAACCGTGAATCGTTCAAAGTTTACTGACCGATTTCTATGAGATTCCGAATAAACTTCGTGAGTAGTTTTCCGCAAAAACGAAACAGAATACGAAACGAATTTCATTCTAGTTTCATTTTGTACGTCCGATGCGAAACCCAGAAAAAAGCTAGCCACGAATAAAGTTCACTTCGGGGATATGGATATTTAAGGCCGCATTTTGCTCACGACCACTTTTTGCGTAATTTTAATAAATTCTGTATTTGCCCACGTATAAGTTGCTCATACATAATCAGATAGCATAGGAAATGAAACTGCCACATAACTGGTCGAGGGACGCATCGCGATACTTTCAGTTTGCACTTGTTTACAGCTAAAAGTTTCTGTATAAAGTTTAAATACTAAAATTGGCAACGCAATTGGATGGAATTTTTAACGGCCAAAGCAGGATATTTCTCCCTGCCCTAATAAAATTACTTATTTTTCTTAAACAACATCGGCCACAAAATAATTTGCAGGACTATTATCGATACCGGGAAACACAAGGCCAATATAGAGGCTCGTCCAAATAGAGACGTCATAAAAAAACATTGCAACTATTTTGTGATATTATGCAAGCCAAGATTCCGCCTAGGTTTTTGAAATGATTTAGGTAGTATTTTAAAAAATATATATATTTGAAGTAGTTTTGACTCTGTATCAACGCGAACGTAAATTCCTCCTTTTCTATCAAAATTTTTGTATCTTGAATGAATGACAGTAAGATGGTTATTTTAAGCCTGAAAGATTATTCCATACCAATGAAAACTCCAAAAAAATATGTGAAAAAGTCGTGTAAAAATAATGATAGATTTTTTTTAAACGGTAAAATCAAGAAATTTTGAAAAATAATTATAACTCGAAAACTATCAAGAATCGCGGAATATAACATGGGATATTTTCGGATGTACCTGGGCATGAGGAGTCAATTTTTTTTTATGACGTCTATATTTGTATACATAATATTTTGTGATAAGACAATAATGCATTTTAATACCTGCAAGAGCTATTCGTTCATATAATCATTAGTGTACCCCTCCGTTGTCGCGGCCATTTTGCTCGATTCGGCGCATCTGTCGCGGACATCCGTGTGAGATTAAAATAATGGTATCTCTAAAGTTTTGTATGGGAGCTGTATATAAAACTATATGTCGTTGGAATCGTTATAAAATAAGCAAACACATTAAAATTGGAATAGTACAGTTTTGCCTTGTAATAAATTAGTTTTTTTTTTTCGAATTTTTCCCAGTTCATTGTACAAAAAGTTTTTATTTCATTTACATAAAGATACAATACTTTACATTATTCAATTTAAAAAAAACACACCTCCCCATACGTTTTTTTCATCCCACAAGTTTTACAAAAACATGCCTCACTTAGACCGGCCAAAATAATAATAATAATCCCACCGCCGTATCTCTAGATTGACGTCGTGGTGGGGCTTGTGCGCTCCGGACTCTACATCTGTGCCAGTAGAGTTTACTTTGCCGGAACGGGTCTAGGATGAGGAGCCATACCAAGAGAGATACAGAAACCCGCAGGGCAGCATGTGGTGAGCTGTTGGACAGTAGCGACCCCACGGACCCTATCTCCCGGAAGAAGTCGTGTTCCTCACCTCTGACTTGCCGTTATTGGCCGGTTGGAATGAACACTGATGAGGAACAGAGCTCCCACGTCTTTCTTGCCTTTACTGGCCAGCTTGAGTGGAGATTCGCAAGAGCAAACGTGCTCGGAGGAAGGAAGTATTCCAGTAAATGCTGGTAGGGATCTTGACCATCTTCCGGGCTCTGGGATTATCCTGATAGTCGTGGAATACCTCTCTACTCCTCAAAAGCACCTAAGGACATGTTGCCCCCTTGTCGCGATGACACTATGTGCTAGCGACCGCTTTCGGGGGCCCATTATTGAGTGTGCAAGTCACCCCCTGCCATTTTTTCCGTGTATAAAAAAATATTGATCAGGCAGGGGCCATAGTCCTGTCATAGTTCTAGGTAACCAATCCACTTTAACCGTCCAAACACATATTCCAATATCTTTGTTCCCATATCCAGCAATATTCCTACACCAACCGGGGATTGTCCTTGGGTGCACTTGCATAGTGCATACAGGGATAATCGTCGGTTGGTGCCTCATTCCATTTAAAATTGTCTAAGGGGCCTATGCTAGTTGGCTTCGGCTCCTCGTACACCTTCCAAAGGACCGGGACTCCATGGTCCCGAGATACGTGAAGATAAAAAAAAAACATTTATTTCTCTTCCACATTGGTATCTGCACTAAGAAAACCCGTCAGACAAATTACCAGCCCCCCCTAAGAACAGTGTTTGAGTATAAATTTTAACCTTAGTAGGAGAACACAGTAAACAAAATTATAAAAGGAGAAAAAGATACAAAATTAAAAGTTATTATCGAAGATTGTGGGTACTAGTGAAGTGCGGTGTGATATGGTGAAGTGTGGTATGGTGTGGTGTGGTAAGGTATAGTGTGGTGTGGTGTGGTGTGATAAGGTATAGTGTGGTGTGGTGTGATGTGATGGAGTAAAATGTGGTGTGGTATGGTATGGTGTAGTGTAGAGTGGTGTGGTGTGGTGTGGTGTCGTGTGGTGTAGTGGTAGTGTGGTCTGGTTGCGCGGTGTGGTGAAGTGTAGTGTGATGGCAAGGCTGAAAACACATTTATCTTAAAACAATTAAGGAGGCTTTCAGTGTTATCATAAGGCAAGGCAAGGTTCTCTAGATACTTACTGAGAACTTTCTTGCACTTTGCTTTAGTAAGAGGATATATTTTTAAAGTAGTTATTTTATTGAGAAATAAATAACTAAAGAACGTAGGCCCTAAAATACTTCCCTGAGGAATATCAATATTGACTTCGCAGTCATCACTCAACCATTCATCGACCACAACACGTTGAATTCTGCCATTCAGGTAACTTTCAAACCATTTTAGCTGTTCCCCACGAATTCCGAGGTGTTCAAGCTTCTTCAGTAAGAGTGACGCAGAGACGGTGTCAAAAGCCTTCGCCAAGTCTAGGAAAGTCGTAAGGACCTTTTTCTTCTCATCCAGCCTAGAAACTATGGTATCAGTAAGTTAATGTATCGCTTGTTGATTTGCCTTTACGAAACCCATATTGATTATCAGATAAAAGTCGGATACAGTCGGAATTCCGTTTCGAAAGCAGCAAATCCATTCATAATCTACTACTACTACTAAATTACTACTAGACTTTACTAGATTATGAATGAATTTGCTGCTTTCCAATTGGAATTCCGACTGTATGTGGCCGGCCTTAGGCGACCCGGCCTCCATGAAAATTCAAACAATCGGCGTGGCGTAGCATTGGTTTGTTAGATATTTGACGAGTAATGTTATGCCATCCTTGTCTTATTCCTTACACTTGGTGCATGTTAGAACAGTATTAATATAGTTTTGGAAATCACTACCACTCTTTAAAGTACCTCACGGTCGCGACGGTAAGTTAGTTAGTTGTAAGTTTTTTATGTTTCTCTTAACTTTTTTAGTTGGGACTTATTGTTTTTAAGCTTTGCATTGATTAACAGCATCATTAATAATATCACTAAATCGTAACTATACGTGTTAATCACGTAAACACATAATTTTATCAGTTCAAAACTTTATATGTACTCCTTGAATGCCGTTGCCAAGTAAGCAGTAAATAACACAAAATAGACTTCGGTATTCACGAAGTACATTGCCAAGTACAATTTTCTCCTATTGATTGTAATTTTATGCTGTTACGAACATAATATTTTGGAACCCATAAATAAAATAAATAAATAAATAAAATTCATTTAATTCAGACAAAAAATTGTCCATAATTTGTTAGTATTACATTAATCATCTTAAAACTATGTTAGTAATGACGTAATCAATTAATGCATTCTTAAAAAAATATATATTTAGGTCTTATCTCAAAGTTGTACTCATTATTCCAAGAGATAATCGCTTTTGAAGTTTACTAAGTGTACCTATTATACTACATATTAGTACATAGTAGTCCTCATGACTATAGTACAGCCATGAGCATTAATATGCAGATGCAGTCAGTATAGTCGTTCTGAAACTGACCACCTCAAGAGGAACTAGTTCAACAAACCTGTAACATACACTACTATCTATATCTAAACATATATTATAAAGTCACTTTTCGTGTCTGGCTGTGTGACCGCATTGTTATTCCAAACTACGCAACGGATTTTGATGCGGTTTTACCATCATTTCGAGCCTTTATTCCGGTAGGTTTATTTGGTATAGTATTAAACATACATACATAATCTCACGCATTATTCCCAAGGGGGTAGGCAGAAACTACAGAACGCTACCTGCTACGATCCTTAGGTACATACCTACTAATTTTTCTTAAACTTGCATATATTATAGAAATCTCGATGTTTTACAGAGTCATCGAAACCGTGCGAAGCAGGGGCCGGCCGCTAGTTCAATATAAAACTGTAAACAATAATCATGAATTGCTGCTACCGTTATTACTAGGTGGGGTCCCTTGTCCCTAATGAGGTCATCGACAAACAGTACACCTCTGCCCAACCTTTCATGTCAATACGTAACGGTCATGCTATTGCCAAACAGCGGTCGAGTCGCAGGGGTCACTAGTAGGTACACAATATTCTTCAAACATTACCGACCGACCCACCAGCAAAAACCCGAACACAAGATCCTGCACTCATATCGACAAATATAAATGTTTGTTTTCCTGTCCTTGCATATTTACCGCTACCGATAAGTGTAGCATCGCCTTTATAGGTACAAATATTTGTGTGGCTTTGTTTTAATAGCATGAGAAGTTCGTTCCCGGTGATTGAAAAGTTGTGTGGAAATCGGTTGTCATGGTATGGACATGTGATGCGGAGAGTGAGGAAAATGTCGCCAGGAAAGTTTTGAGTATGATGCTATCAGTAGCGAAAGCACCATATAACACGATTCCTACCTGATTCCCTTCGGAGGTTCGCATCAGCAACGCTACCGCTCAGGGGCGCAGCGTTCATACAAGCCGATTCCTATCGGCTTCCCTTCGGAACAACCACTCTTCTTACTGTCTACTATTGCCAAACAATATGGTACACCTGCGTGTGTAACTGTGTATCAAATCACTTTACATATATTTAATATCAGTTGTAATACACCATAAGACTAAAAACATTACAAAAATGCCTACATTTTTTTTTTGTCTAAACCAAGAATTCCGATATAATATCAGTGTCAAAATAAGCTAGCCCTCGCAGCAGTTTGCAGCACCACTTCAGAGCCTAAGGAAGCCGAACTATGGCTTTAATTTTTGAGGTTATCTAGAGTTTATGAGAACTGAAACATTTTTTCATCGGCTTCCCTCTAACGATAATTGTAGCTGCACCACTGCTACCACTATTGAAAAGTGCAACTGTATTATATTCGATTCTTTATATTACTATAATCATTTTAGAATGATAGTACCTAATTTAGTTGACTTTATTTCTCTAAAACATTGAAAGTTTTGTTTGTGTAGTAATTGCGTCTTTTTAGTTCTGCTATTTGGCAATAGATGGTGATAAATTAATAAAAAAAGACTTTTATTTTTAAGGTAATAAACTGAGTTTTACTTTATTGGCAAGTAAGTAGACAAAAATTTACAAAAATTCACACCTCGCCGCTGATGGCTATACGAGTAGGGGAAGATCAAAGAAACGATGGATGGACTGTGTGAAAGATGATATGGCTAGAAAGGGGATGACTGCCGAGATGACGACTAATAGAGAAATATGGGAGAAAGGGACATGTTGCGACAGCCGCAAATAAATTAGAATTAGGGCAGGAGAATGATGAAGTTCGGTCCCGTTTTCTAAAACAGATGATTTTTTATGTGCCCAGTTTAGATATGCTACGACACGCATCAATTTGTGAATTCAACTGGTTATCTCTTATCTAGAAAGAGTCATAAGTCATTCGAACAGACGGATATTTTATCCTACAAAAGCCTATTTGCCTGTCTGTTGACATTTTGACATACTTTGGGTACAGAAGCCTAAAACGTGTATCACAAAAACGTACCGTAAGCCGACGTACGCACGGACGTAAAAATATCGCGGCGATTTGTTTTCACGCACTGGATTTTCAACGCTCTGCCTAGCGCCGAGAGTTGAAAATCCAACAGTGTGTTTTTTCGACGCGCTGGGATGCACTCTGTTGCATTCTCAATGCTCGGCTTAACACCGAGAGCTGAAAATCCAGTACGCGATAAAAAATCGCCGCGATTTCTTTACGTCTTCCGTCGTCTCTTCGTAACTGGTAAAGCGAAACATAAATCTGCTGAACTCCCGGACCTCCGCTATATTGTTTTCAGTAAATAATAGGCAAACTAATTAGTGTCAGCCTAGCAACATGAACAAGTTAATTAGTTTTGTCGACTAGTATTTTGTTTACTCGTAGCAAGATCTATAATTTTGTTACTGACGCTCTAGCAAGAGAGAGGAACTGAGGAGTCGAGGACTAAACAATAACCGCGGATAGGCGCGGACACTGCTGCAGCAGGTAAACTACTATAAGGTGTTCATTGATCGTTCACTTTACATCTAATATTGATCTGCTGCAGATCAATAACTATTAGACGAAAAGTGAAGCGGCATGCGATTTAGTACCAAGTACTCATCAACCATTAACAGTCACCCAGGCCCAGACTGTTTAGCTTTATTTCAACTTTGTACTTCAAATAGGCTTAGCGAGGAGCTCGTGGCTGAGTATTAACAGTCGCACGGGTCGATCCATCAGGTTAAGCTACGCTTGCCAGGGTTGGTTCGTGGATGGGTGAGCATCTTTACATACCGAGGCTCCTCCGTGCCTTGGAAAGCACGTTAAGCCCGTTGGTCCCGGCTGTCATTCGTAGATCTTTGACAGTCGTTACGGGTCGTCAGAAGCCCGAAACTCTGACAACCAGTCTTACCAAGGAGTATTACCCAGTTATTCGTAGGTTGGATAGATAGATAGTCCCTCCATGTAAAATACTGGTATTCAGCTGTATCTAGATACACTGATATAATACTGATACTGATATGAGAGACTGGAAGCCGACCCCAACATAGTTGGGAAAAGGCCTGGGCAGAAGATGACTTCAAGTAGGCAGTATCTACAGACACGCCAGACACGGTAAGGATGTTGTTCAGATCAGACGGATCTGTAGGAATAAGACCTTTCTTCAGAAGAACCGACCAAGTTATGGTACAGTCGTTTTAGTTAATAAATCATTTTTACTATTTGTAATACCTACTTCATTGAGCAACAGATCCAGCAAAGAGATATCAGTTTCAACGCGGAGTAACTGATATGCAGCCGTTCGCAATATTAATTTTATGCAAAACAGGTTTGCTTGCACTAGAATCCAATAAAAAGAAAGAAAACAAAATATATTTTACAAAAAAGGAATATATAAAACAGGTCATATTTAAATGAACTTCGGAAGCCAGATTTTGGTTGGCTTATATTTCCTACTTTCAGTATATCACATCATCATAATATCACCATCTCTATCGACCATGTCTTTTTTTCCACTAAGTAGGTACTATTAAAATAAAAAGCATAATGTTTGCATCACTAAATGATCAGATACCAAAAATACGGTAACTACTTTCAGGTCGTGTATCAAATACTTAATAGGTACACAGTACACAACACAATTTATAAGACCCAAATTGCATTTGCCATTCGGTTGAAAATGGAGCGGACCGGACGTGGACATTGAAAATTCGGTCAACGTAGGAAATTCACTTAGGTTCCACCCTACGCACTATACCTACATTGTGACTAGCTTGTGTGCCTGGCAACAGGTGTATAACAAACTATGTTGTAGACTAAATTATGATAGAACTTCACTGTAATGATTGCCTGATAATTGAGTGAGAATCCCACTTTAGAGCTACGCTACGCGGTACAACTTAACTCGACCTCTTAGCATCGCAAGTCTTCACTAAGTAAACATCCACAACAGACGCCAACCTGCTCTAGACAATTATTATTAACCTGAGTACCTACACCTACTCAAATTCACTGGTAGAGATAGGTATTTTATTTATTTACCTGATTACACGATACAGCAAAAATATAGGTACCGCGACTTGATGATAAACGACGATCTCTGAGAGAGTTCATTGACTAAGGTGCTTCTAACGGGCAATATTTTACTGCAATACAGTGGCCGGCAACATTGCCAGCAATACCAGCCAGACTATGCAATATTGCAGTAGTGTCCCGGCTATTACCCACAAATGTTTCGTATGGTATGGCCAATGCATTTTCATGTGTAGCGGCATATTGCCGACCGATCGCTTCACATTCGAAAATACTGAAATATTGCCGAGTCAGTAATATTGTTTCGTTTTCTGGTATAAGTGCATCCCTTTCTGACGCAACGTGAACTTTACCACGCGACATCGCAATTAGTTGATAATTACATTCTGTGCTTTCTTTCTTGTTTGTTTTCGATCTATATAAACACTTTAGAAAAAATCTATATAATGTGTGATTTATATTTGATCCAATTTTGTTTACAAGGAGTTCCAAATCACTCTTAGACATTCCTGTAAAACTTTAAAAAAAATATTTATCAAGTATTCATTGTTGGCTTAGGGCATCTAAACTGTCACGCCTATTGAAGTAAAGTCGAATGCATCCTTTTTTTAACCGACTTCATAAAAAGGAGGAGATTCTCAATTCAGTTGAATTTTTTTTTATGTAGTACTCCGTCATTTATAAATCAATTTGAAAAATTATTTTTTTATTTCAAAGGATATTCTTCCAGATTGGTGCCTTTTTTATCAAAATCCAGTTCTGATGATAAGATCTATGAGAAATTGAGGGAACTCCTCAAATATTATAGGCATACATACTTTTGGTATTTTCGTCAACAAGTTTCATTCAATTGCATTCCAGTCATTTGCATTCAGAAAGTATCATTTGATGAAGTAGAACTGATAAAGAAGACCACAGATGGCCACAGGAACTGTATTTTACGGGTGGCGATAAGATATCTCGATTAAGATAGTTAAGTGACTATGATAAAGCAAATCTAAATAAATGTTTCTGAGGAAAATGGTACCATCGAACTGATCTGATGATGAAGCTGGAAGGTAGGCACCGGAACTCCGTAATAAAACAACATGGCTAGGATACATATCCTAGCCGTGTTTGAGCTTATTGGAATTGTCATGAGATGCACTCTGGCTATAAATGATTGTAATGGTATCATTCACTTCCGCTTCAAATTGCGCTACTTGAGTCGTATGTTATGTGTGGTCATGATTGTCAAAAGACAAATTTCGTAGCCTCATTATCTACGTCAACCGTCTATCGTCGTGTGGTCGATTAACCGTTAATAATCTGATAAAACTACGCCTTTCAAACTTCTGACACGACTTAGTGCGACATATATTTGCCTTTGTGCAAAGTTTTTATTTGAAAGGGTATACCACTCCTGAGGCGGTTGCATATAAATTTGATTAGATTCTGATGAGTGGTTTTTAAATAAGCTTCAATAATACGTATTTTTTCCATTTAGTGTATGTTGATGATGTTATAATAACTTCTTGTCGCTGTTATTTACTTAGCAAGTACTTATACGATTTTGGGTGGGGTAGGTAGGTACCACAACTAAAAAGTGGAAAATAAAAACTTTGAAAAAAAAACACTACAAAATGAAAAATAACTTTAATTTCGGAAGTCGTTGGCAAAAAACAAAAATACAAAATCAAAGATACCGACTTCCGAAATTAAAGTTATTTTTCACTCTGTAGTGCTTTTTGGAAGTCGGTTGTGTTTTTTTTATGAATAAGTTTTTATTCGTTTAAAACAATTTTCCGATTGTGTAGCCCGTTTACAAGTTTGAATCATGGGCCATGCTTTTGCAGATATATTGCAACACATGGCCCAGCCATAGGTTGCTCAGCCATAAGATGCAATAAAATGTTTTTTTGATGGCTGAGTAATAGTTGCCAATAATACAGATACACATTACAGTGAAAGTATGGGCCGTTTAGAAGCACCTTTAAGCTTCATATCAAAATTAAACCATTCAGGGGGTTGCTTCGGACCTTATTATCATCATTTGATACAATGATTATTTCACATTAAGTTCTTAATAGAAAATTCTAGACATTGTAGTCAATGTCTAGAATTTTATAATGACATGACAGTCTCTAAAAAATTAACAAATTATAGTACTCTAAGTTGATTATAAATCAATGTGGCGACAACAATAGCCAGAGCAGAGAATACCCTGACAACTGACTGGATTAACGACACCAACAAAGAATTTATCTATAGTAGCGTAAAGGATATTAGAAAGGATGCTTTTAAACAAATTGAAACGCTAAAAAAAGATAAGGACCGTCGTAATGAATTCCGCTTACTAATGAGTACTGAGATGGAAGTAGCTAGCGTGCGAAACTTTTGTTTCGCACGCTCCTTCAACGAAAACTAACACGTAGCGTGAATGGAAAAAAGCTTCTTTGTAGAAAACAGGGATGGAAACACATTAACCTAACTAACCTGAATCAGGCTTGTAAAAGAGTAGTTTTAGTTTTCTAGTGACTTCCAAGCTTTGCTTGTTGGAAAAGAAGTTACAAATTTATTAGATAGTGCGATCCCTTTCTTGTTACTTTAGCCGTAAAACCGGTCTGAACTTGACAGACAATACATGGCAACTTGGCGACTTTAAAAGACATGTAGGATCTAAGAAAGAACATGCTATAGGTATATCGTCACCGTAAACTTTTATCTAAAGTAATCTCAGAAGGATAAGCAGCAACTCCTAGTGGGACCCTCAAAACATCAGATTGAATAGGTGCTTATGTAACCTACATAAGCACCTTCTAGCAAGATTGATTGGAAGGTGGTAAACCAAGAAGGAATTGTCACAAATGTAAATTAATAGATCTTGCAAGAACACCAGATTCTTTGAACAAAGCAGTTCCTGCGTAGGGGAACTAAGAATAACAGTAGTTAAGAACAACATTTGGTCAGCTTATAACAAGGTCACTATAAACAACAATCTCGAAGTACTGTCATCACTTGATTCCCCCATAACGGCTGTAACCCATAAAATTAAAATTAATTAAATAATAATTGTATTGCGTGAACCCATTGGTCAGCTTATCTTTGCAATGTTATACACACATACATCCGCTAATTATGTCATTTACAAACGTAATAATAACTATGATAACCTAGCTACTCCCACGCTGCATGAAGCATTTTACGAAAATAATATTGTTACTGTCGAGGACTTCTGTAGTAAAATAGCAGGGCTGTAAAGACTGATCCGATCCGATGACCGTTAAATTATAGATTAGATATGACAGAAATTGCAATCTGATAGGTTTAATTTAAAGTCCAATAATGACTGGCTTGACGTGAATCGCTTGGCCATCCTGACTGGAATTTTAAAACGAACAATAATAATAATTTATGGAACATCAAATACATGTTCCAGGCTTGTGGACAACGTCAGGGTCACTGGTTCGCACAAAACCGGTTCTACGGTCAGCAACCTGCTTTGTAAGTAAAGGGACATCAAGCGCTACCCCTCTCTCCTGGACTGTCGCGTCATTTTTTGCAACAATGGACTACTAGTCAATAAATATCATTATATATACCTATATTTCATATCCTTTTGCTTCTTAGCCATGAATGAAAGCGTTCTTCGACGTAATATTAAGTACCTCTTCGTTAGTTGTCCCAAAAGGCAACCAGGAAGTTTCGGAAGTTTAAAAATTCAACAGCTTCCTAGATAGGTACCTACCTACATAATTATACTGTAGACAGCCAAAAATCTTATATGTACCTACGGCATTAGTATTCAGAATACCCAAGGGATACTTGGGTATACTACCAAATATTTATTAATGCAAGATGCTGGCAAAAGGTTCGATGAAGAAGTAGAATAGGTGTTATAAAACCTAACATCACGTCTTGTTTCCCCGAAGGGTTGGGCAGAAGTGTACCTATAGTACAAATGGGTGTTATAATTTGGTAAAATACTAGTTCTTACTTCTTGCTATGTTGGTGAAAGCTCATAGATTCAGCTTGACGGGAAAAGGTGACTTGTCAGACAGCCACAAACAAGTGCATTACTCTTATACAGAAAGCGAATAAGATATGTAATCTCAGCAACGGCACTCACAGCCAACATGGTTGAATATGATTCACACCCAAAATATTCATAATCCAACCCGTTTTGAAAATAAACATCATGCCAACAATAAATATCTAAACACTACATGTACCTACTGTAATCTAAGCACGAGTAAAGACCCTCAACTCCAATCCCGAGTACCACTGAATGAAACACTTACAATAAATTCGCTGACGTAAATATTTGCTCAACTCCCAATCAAAACAAAGCCTACGAAAGGAATGTGTTATCAAACAAAGCTCAAAGCTTACCGTTTTCACACTGTTGCTAATAATTGAACAATTAATGAGTTTCACCATTCATAAGCCAGGCGGGTTCGCATCCAAACAATGAACCCTTCAAATGCGGGGTGACCTCATAATGTCTATCTCTTCAGTCAGCGCCACTAGCTCTAATTTTCTAAAACGATTTTACCGTGTTGTGCTCAGGCTCAGTATTTATCTTATTGTCTTGTCCTTTGGAGTACTAATTATATTTCGACAGATTCGTACATTTCTACTATACAAATAACTGTATTGTCTACAATTACTATATTTTCCATACCTATTACCTGGACTGAATACAATTTTAACCATGAATATTATGTCTTCAGTCCATGGTCAAGATGTGTCTATCAATTTTTGAATGTCATGGTGCTAGAGTCAGAAGCATATGAGAGAAATTAATTCAGGGTTCCTGACCTGCAGATGTTCATTACGCGATCTCGTGGGCTCATTCGGCCGTTCCAGCGGCAGCAGTTCAGTGAGGATTATGACACCAAACACCGCAAAGAACATGATGAAGATGAAGAAACTGATATTGGCGCGCTCTTTGGCGCGGGAAGGCGCCGCGCGCCACTTCATCGCGTCGACACTGCACTCGCATGAGCACTGGGAGAACAGTGGCCGCTAACGCGCGCGCCACACGACTGAATCACCAGCGCCGCAGCGCCATACCGCCGCGCTCCGCTACCGCGTGTCGCGTGTCGCGTCAAAACACAACACGACGCCTTCCCACACTAACGTAATAATGGTGGACTGACAGGACTCCTCTCAAACGGGTTGCAAGTTCCGAAAGAGCTTTATGTACCCTTGAAACACAATAATTCACACTTGTTCAAACAAACACATTTTCACAACAACGTTCACATTTAGATCTAAATCCAATGAAAATCTAGATCTAAATGAAATAGCATACAGAGCTTTCACATTGCTGAAAATTTTAATCTGTGGCTGTTTCGAATTTTCATCAATCTTACAGGTAAACTAACATTTTGAACGGAACTGAGGCTGCCACACGACATCGCAAAAATTGAACATGTAATACTTACATGATAAAAATATAAAATTTTGTAATATTTTCCACCATGAATTTAGTCGTTATGGTGAATAGCAACCCAAATTGGTAGGTATCAGTTACGCATGCGCGCCCCCGCCCTTCGTTCAATGACTTGACGCTCAATGTGAAGAGTCTAGCTATACAACGAGATTGTATTAGGCCTATCAGCTGTCGAATGCATCCTCACATCAGATGCGATGCGTGGAGGAATTTGCGGTACACAAACTAAATGGTAAACGAAATAGTATCGGAAAGCGATTTTTGGCCTTAAAGCGACATCACGGTCGTCCTAGTTCAACGGTTAAGAAACCAGGCTTACAGCTATAGAACAATCCTTTGTTGGTATGACTTTCAAAGGATAACTATTTTAGATGTCGTTATAAGACTAAACAAATAAAATATTTAGGTTGGTCAGCAAACAATTTAAGAGATCCAATGGGGCCTACATTGTAGACACCGGCTATGTGAGGCTTCTACTAAGTCATGTTTATTATTTATATTGTTGTGGGAACAGTCGAAGTCTTCGCACGAACAATAACATTATTTATTAAGAAATTGATTAGATCCATCCCTATGTATACCAACTGGTACAATCATTGATATCAAAAGTTACATGAACTTTCAGTATGTTTTTAGCTTTTTTTTAGCCTGTTTAAGCGTGCAGTTTGGTTTTCATTTCGATGGGAAGTTCATACCGTGCACCCACTTTTGTTTTGGTGGGTAAGCAGAACCCAAGAAACTCATAAACAGTATTCAAAAGTTCTTCTTCTTTTGGTGCCTCTCCAATTAGGCAATTAGGCCATGAACTCCGAATATTTCTCCTTGTTCTTATTCAAAAGTTAGACAGGCTAAACTTAACAAGGCACAATGGATGTCTTAGTCTATATACAGCCGCGAGCAAAAATATTAGGCACCCTATTGAACTACCAGTTTTACGATGTTTTAGTATAGGAGATGTAAATAAAATATATTTTGTAACCTGTATGCTTTATTATAATAAAATAATTAATATTTCGTCGGTCCACCTTTTGATTTTATAACAGCAGCCACTCTTTTCGGCTTTGACGCTACCAACTTTAAGCAATCTTCTTGGGACAATTTTTGCCACTCTTTATTTAAAGCAGCCAGTAGTAAGTTTTTATTTGTTATGGAGTGTCTCCGTATCTTTTTCTTCAAAATAGACCAAATATGCTCAATTGGATTGAGGTCCGGCGATTGTGGTGGCCAGTCTAAAAGGTCTATGTTGTTTTGAGCCATCCACGCCATAGAATGAGCAAAATGTGAATGAATGTTTTAGATTTGTGGCAAGTGGCGTTGTCTTGCTGGAATTTTATTCCGTCACTATTTATATCGCCGAAAATCTTCGTTATTGACGGAGCTAGAGCTGTTTCTAGGACTTCAGTGTATTTTCTACTGTTTGTTCGCCCCTCACACAACACCATTTCACCCATGCCGTCGGCAGCCATACAACCCCAAATCATAATTCATCCTCCACCGTGTTTAATAGTGGGCACTACACATTCTGGGTTATATTCTTCGCCCACTCGGCGCCTGACATAGGTCGCACCGGGAGTTCCAAACACCTGTGTAGAGCCAAAAAACTGGTTAAATTTATGATTTCATTATTTTCGTTACAGAATTAGTTTTCATAGATTTCTTGTAATTTTAATGTAAAACATAAAGTAAATAACCTTACCTCAAAGTTAGATTCGTCTGACCATAACACGTTGGACCAATCTTCCACTGTCCAATCTTTATGTTTGAGGGCCCACTCAACCGATTTTTCATATTGTGTTCCGATAGCCACGGCTTCTTCCTTGCTTTGCAACCTTTTAATCCAGCTTTTAGAAGCCTTCTTCTAACGGTATGCACACTCACAGTTCTGCCTTTTGCTTCAGATATACAGGCAGAGGGGTCAATAGCTGTTTTTTTGCGGTCCTGTAGAGACTGCCTAATCAACAATCGGTCATCACGATCGGTAGTGACTCTTTTTCTGCCTGTTCTTGGCCTGTTTTCATGGGAACCGGTCTCTTTGAACGATTTATTGCATATTGCACTGCACAACGCGAGCACTTCACTTCTCGGGCTATCTTTACTTGTGACATGCCTTGTTCGTGCACAATCTTAATTTTTAAGCGCTGTTCTGCACTAAGTTCCGATTTTTTTGGCATGGTACACACTAAAAATGTTATTCTCTAAGAGTATGACAGTATTTGCGCACAACACGTGTATTCACTTCAAACTCTGACAACACAATAATATTCGTCATTTTTTAAAATTAAATTAATAATGTGTTATTGCACATCTGCATGTCATAAATATTTGTTACCATGTTATTTCTACGTAAACGCACCCCCAAAACAATAATAAGGCCATGAAAAGCTTATCTGTACATGATTTTTCTATACAGGTATAAACAATAGAGGTGCCTAATACTTTTGCTCGTGGCTGTATTATTATTACTAGCTTTTGCACGCGGCTTCACCCGCGTGGAGGTCGGAGCTTTTTTTTAGCCTATTTAAGCGTGCAGTTTGGTTTTCATTTCGATGGGAAGTTCATACCGTGCACCCACTTTTGTTTGGGTGGGTAAGCAGAACCCAAGAAACTCATAAACAGTATTCAAAAGTTCTTCTTCTTTTGGTGCCTCTCCAATTAGGCCATGAACTCCGAATATTTCTCCTTGTTCTTATTCAAAAGTTAGACAGGCTAAACTTAACAAGGCACAATCGATGTCTTAGTCTATATATTATTATTACTAGCTTTTGCACGCGGCTTCACCCGCGTGGAGGTCGGAAATTATCCCTCGGCAACGTACTACCCGTATAAAAAGTATCCTATGTCATGGTCACCCAGATCATGGTTTATAGTCGGGGTTGCGGCGAATGTACAAGTATCTCCAGGGCCGGACTCAGGGTAATAGAAGGAACAGTGGGGTTTTAATCGGTAGGAGTCTGACATAACCCTACGTACTCCGCAGTCGTATCACTGGGCAAGTTACTCTTGCTGCGGTTGGTTCGTGGATGCGGGTTACCATCTTTACATACTAAGACCAGTTGTCAGATTTTCGGGCTTCTGACGACCCGTAACGACTGTCGAAGATTCAAAGATCCACGAATGACAGCCGGGACCAACGGCTTAACGTACTTTCTGATTCCGTGGTACGGAGGGGTCTCGATATGTAATGGATGGTCACACCTCCACGAACCGACCGCCATAAACTAAAGTGTATATAGGCCGACCGCGGCGAGAGTAGCTTAACCTTCGAACGTGCGGCTGTTATCATTTAGCCACGAGCCCCTCTAAATGTACCATGTTATGTTTAAAGTATTAAACCTTATGAAACTAAAGTCAATGAAGCTACTAAATCTATTACAGAATGGCTAAAAGTCGCTGTCTGAAATAAAAACAGTTGTGACGATACATTATGTAGAGTTTGGCCAACGAAAGCTGACCACGAATTATTTTCAAAAGTTTTAGTATGGCAATATTTTAGGATTGTCAAAATTTGGATAATTTTGATATTTCGGCTATAAGAAACAAAATTAACGAATTTTATGGAGTGAAAAAACAAGTCCCAACACTTAGAAGCCTGCACAAAGAGCTGAAGAAATCAATTGTATTTATGGGATGCCATGAAACCCTTAAAACAAATTTACACAAGAACGGGTTTGAGTTTTAAAACAATAAAAATGAACGGGCTTTACTTACAGAAAAATATGATATAGCGGCATGGAGACACAGATTCTTGAGGACAATAAATCAGAAGAGGCTAGAAGGTAAACAGATTGTTTACCTTGATGAGACATATGTAGGTACATACATCAGAACTATAAAGTAAAAAAATCGTGGTAAGGACCTTCAATAAGTGGTGTCACTACTAATATATCGTCAGGAAAAAGACATGCAGGATCGGAGGAAGGGTTTGTGCCAGGTGCATTATTGGTATTCAGCACAAAATCCAAATCAGCTGACTACCATGATGATATGAATGCTACCTACTTTATGAAATGGTTTGAGGAAATGTTGATACCAAATCTCACTACACTACTCAGTACTTGTGATGGACAATGCAAGTTACCATGTGAAACAAGTAAACTATGTCTGATTCTAAAGCTAATCTCCGAATATGGCTTCAATAGAATAATATTCATTTTGAAGAATATAATACCAAAGCTGAATTAATGTGTTTGGTGACAGATAATAAACCTGCAGTTGTTTACGAAGCAGAAGTACTTCTAAAAAACACAGTCATACCCACAATCACAAAATTTTGTTACTGCCACCGTATCATTTTGACCTCAATGCAATTGAGCTTGTATGGAGTCAGGCGAAGAGAAAAGTAGCAAAAAAAAAATAGGAAAAATATAGGAATACCAGGGTCTGAAATGCAAAATTTAATAAAAGAATGTTTTCTATCCATAACTGCTGATGGCTGGAAGAAGTACACTGATCATGTACTAAAGGAGATGTTTCAAAATGTATGGAGCCCCGGCCAGGTATTGGTACACCCTACTAAAAAATGGGGAAACACAATTAAAACAGTTTCCAATCATCCAATTACTTTTAATTGGCTTTGTTTGGTAGTAAAGTACAAGAATGTACGATTGAAATTGCAACACACAACAAAAATCCATCATGGCGGTAAGTTGTCATGTTGATTGATTATTGACGTTTGACATGTTTACTTCTGTCATATTACATTGTCAAAGAGAATCATAACATTGTCGTACTTTTAGTCTTTTGCAATATTATTTTAGATCTAATTGTAAAGTCGAAAATCTATTAAAGAAATCTGACAGATTGTAGTAGCTTGATGTACTGGCGTCTGTACATAAAGTATAGTCCAGTTAAGCAGACGACAAGCTCATAGGTTGACCTGCGATATGCCAAGATTTTTACTTATAGCATAAACGTACAGAATACAAACATTCAATAGTCGAAATATTAACTCAAACAAAAACAATGTAGCGATAAACGAAAGCCAGGTTGTTAAAAATAATTCGAGAGAACAGAACATCAGAACACGATCGACAACGAAAGTGACTGAAGTGACAGTAGACAGTTCACGATCTATGATCAATGGTCGATCTATGGTTTACTGTCATTGGTTTTTAACCACAGAGTACCTAAATTGGCGAGACGCCATATTGAAAGTCGATAAAATAATTGATAAATATCAAATTATTACAAGAGAAATATGCATTTATGCAATTTATCAGTATTTTTCCCGAATTCCACGGATTTTTCTGGATTTTTCGAGGTATTGTACATATTCTGGGCCCATTTTGAAACATCTCCTTTCAAAATCAAAACAAACAGTACAAATTAAGGGACCGTATTGTTGAAAACGAACTTGAACGATTCATAATACGTGTTGGGGACAATAGCAGTAGCAGCGAAGAAAGCAATGAAGCTGATTCAGACTCATAACCCCTATGTTTTGTTTTGATGTTATTGTGTCATCCTCATCACATCAGCGGTCTCTATTCCATTAAATAAATGTATAGTAATAACTTTTTGTTTAATTCAACCTTTTCTGTATCAGACTGTGCCAGGAAAGTTGAGCTGTGAACTTCAATGTGCAGAAGTTAAAAAATGCCAAGCTAGTTTCGTTTAGAGCTTAACTTTGGTACTGATAATGATCATCCTCACGGCGAAATATTGTAAAGCTGACTTGTTTATCCGCTAATACATAATGGTGGTTTAACAGTTCCAAGTAAATATCAAGGGTAATAAGGTTATGGTGGTGTAAGTATATAAATATGAAATACTGATCTAAATATCGCATAATACGTCTTGAATTATAAATAGAATCAACTCCGTTTAAACAGTGTATAGCCAAGGTTGACAGGTCTTGATTTTTTTAAATTCCCGGTTTTTTTTTGGACAGCTTTCGTTGGTCAGACTACCAACCTATACCTATAATTTATATTGGTAGTGGGAAAGTCTCATTCCTAAAGAAGTTTGACCTAATGTCAAAGACATTATAAAGGGAAGATACGCTACGTTCATACTGAACGGCGTTCAGATATCGTTGCGTTGTTATTGCAAATGTACTTACATATAGGTGTAAGTAGTATTCAACTACGACTGCGATAGATAATACGGAACGTATGATACAGAAAGAGATAGCTATGTGTAGTATATTGCGCTTGACATGCTTCGTTTCGCTCGCTGTTATTAGGCCACTAAATCAAATTATAACAATAGTCTGAATTTGTCTGCAACAATTGTTATTTAATATCATTGCTAATAGTACCCAGTAACTGGGCTGTGGAGGTCAGATAGGCAGTCGCTCCATATAAAATACTGGTATTCAGCTGCATCCGGTTTAACTGGAAGTCGACCCCAATATAGTTGGGAAAAGGCTAGGCAGATGATGATGATCATTGCTAATAGTGATGATCGGTTGATGACATTTTTCAGTCGTAACTACGCTCTTATTACACGGAGGATTCTCCCCAGCAGGTATCCGCTCGAAAACCATCGCAGAACGCAGATACAATTTAATATATAGGTACCTACCTACCGTAAACTAGTTACATTACGTTGTTTCCTGTCGCGGTTTACGAGCGGAACCAAATCAACAGCTGCATGCAGTGTTAAACCGCAACTGAAAAACGCTTGGTCTAACTACACGACGGATGGAGCGGTGTCCCGAGATTCCCGAGAGTGATCAACAACAGGATCAGAAGTTCAGAACAGTATATACATTTCTAAAGTGGATGAATTAAGTATAGGAGTGAGTTACCGTTTGCCTTGTTGTTTGATAGTATCACAGCGACACATTTTTTTTTTTTTTTTGATGGGAAATCATCAAATGACTTCTCCCGCTCTGGGCGAAGCGGGAGGGCGTGTCAGACTTTTACTGACTAAAACCCACCCGTGTTCCTTCAGTTGCCTGTGCCAGATCACGGCAACTCTTTCGAACATTCCGCGACCCTGGCTGGCATCGGCCCTAGCGGACCCCTTCAATGGTGCTGACATCTCTTTGAGGCGCGCGTGGAACACAACGCGCCGTCGACTCGGGCCTGGTCCTTACCGGACAGCAAGCTACCCATTGCTCGCCGTCCGCAAGCCGGCGCCTACGGTGGCCGGGAATCGGGTGCCAATTCCCGACGCCCAGGGCGTCTCCTGCGGCGACTGGGGGCGTGAGGGCGCAAAGCTTGCCTCTCCCTCACGCGTTCCGCCTCCTCCTTCGCGAACATTACTGCTTCGCAGAAGGAGGTGATGGCTTCCCGTGTACTCTCGCTCCGTACCATGGCCTGGTCCAGGGCCGGACGCGAGAGATCGCCGCCGCCGATCGCTTCCACGAGGACAAGTTGGTGCTCCGCCCAAGCCGGGCAGACCTCCACCGTATGCTCCACCGTGTCCTCCGGGCGATCCACACCCTCCGGGCGATCCACATGTCACAGCGACACCTGAACTAGTATCTTTTTTTGCCTGATTTGTCCGTATAGCATAACCCTAACACCTCTGAATGCCAATTTTACTATTAGGCTTGCTTGGTAATCGTATCTGGTAAAAGTTGATCGCAACATTATAACGGTGCCCTTATGTACTGGGATCAAATGTTACGTCATCTTTTAGCAAGTAATTCGTACCGTACCTAACAGAGTACTTTGGTAGGTACTTACGAGCTATGATATATTCTGCAGTACCTACCCACTTGGTACGAATAGGTAATGCTACGGCTACATTGTCGCGATAAAGCGAACTACGCTCCGCGCATTGCGACGTTGCATCGCAGTTTTGTGTGGGCTCCCTTACACAGCGAGACGTCGAACGGTGTGCGAGAGAAAGCGCGCGAAGTGTCGTTCGCCTTATCGCGACAATGTAGCCCGAGCTAAGCGAAATATCTCTATCTATGCTATTTTTTCCAGGCGGTCGTACTATGAGAATGATAACATCTCATTAGGTTCTTATTTAGGGTCTGTGCACACAGAATTTATATCTATGGTCCACACGTTGCGGTGGGCGCCGCAACGCATAGTGTGAACGCTGCCGGCGTCCGTGGCGATTCCGTGCTCTAGGGCTCAATGCAACGCGGAGTCGCAGATATACCTTCTTAATCATAAACGTTGCTTGAAGTTATGTAATGATTAACGACTGGTTATCCATAGATTTATTTTTTGACATTTAAACATCACTTAACTTTAAGCAACGTTTATGGATAAGGGGGACTATGCTTTGAATGTGTGTAGGAGAAAACTGTACATTTTTTTTAAATTAATCAATAGAACAGTTTACAAATATTTGTTGAACCCTCAAACATACCGCACAAACCATCGCGGGTTTAACAGCGGTATGGCAGTTATCCTTGCCTGTACCTGCAACCTAAAGAATATCGAAATACATATTTTTACCGCTTCGTGTTGGATTTTGTACGATAATAAATCGTTTTTGCGATTATTTGTCATTAACTATTTTTATTCAATGATCATACGCAAAAATACGATAATTTCTATGCTGACAATTTATTTTCAATAACTACCTATAAAAATCTTTTTACAGACAGCAGCAACATTAGGATGACATTAGACTCGGGACCATAAGCATAAGCGTAGGATCTAACTATTTCTTAGTGATCTTAGATTAGACTTTCCCGAAATATATAGAGGCTCGCTCACTATTCCAAATGAATGAATCAAAATATGTAATTTCTTCGCTCAAGTTCACTCACTTTAATTCTATTCCGCCTATGCGAGCAAGTCGAAACTACTGATATTTTTTAAGAGTGGTCTTCATGACGAGTAAACCTGAAAGTGACACTGATGGTGCTTCGGTTACCACTCCAAAAAAGGAGCGCGAAAATGACCCAATATTTAGCAGGTGGGTAGCTCATGTCCTTGTGATGTACATATTATGTCACCATACGAAATAAAAAAAAACATAGGCAGTTATGGGGACTGCCGACAGAAGTGAAAACTTAAAACTATGAAATAACAGTGTTTTTGGGGTTCCGTACCCGAAGGGTGCCAACCGGAACCCTATTTATTACTAAGCCTCCGCTGTCCGTGTGTCTGTCAACGGGCTGTATCTCATGAACCGTCATAGGCAGATGGTTGAAATTTTCATAAATTGTATATTTCTATTGCCGCTGCAACAACAAATAATAAAATTAAAATAAAGTTAAAAATTAATGGCGGTGAATACAATAAACTTTTTATTAAGAAAAATATTTTTTCCCCTGCCTGTCATTGTCTAGAATTCATCGAGTAGAGTACAAATATATTTTTTACATTTTTTGATCTTCAAAAGTTAACAAATAGGGGGCCGCAAAAGTGGTCAGTTTTAGACCATTTTTGTACGAGCTCTATGGCAACAACTAAACAAGTTAGGAATTTGAAACTACTGCTGTATTTAATCAACAAATACTAAAAACGCCGATTCATAAGGTATTTTGTTTAAATATGAGCGATTTTCTGCAACTGCAAAAAATAACTTTGTAATTCACAGTATAATTATGGTGATTGTTAAAATTTAAGATGAAAAATATTCTTCGTTTAGTATTTTTTTTTAAATATGTAGTGTTAAATATTGTACAATGATACGGAACCCTTCGTGTGCGAGTCCGACTCACACGTGGCCGGTTTTTTTTAATTTTCAAATTATTGTATTTAGTATCAAACATTCAAATTTCATAATTTGTAAACTAAAATTGTTAATTAAAATATATACTTATTTATGCTTTCACTATTGGCCAAGCGCAACACGACATAGATACTCATAGCTTAGGGACCTATCCTACCAAAAAACGCTCAAATAAAAAGCGATATCTTTGGTCATGAGTATATTTTACTAAATAAATCCCTTACAAAATGGTAGCAGAGCGTGGTTGTTTGCAAATATAAAAAAACGCATCAACTACGAGTTATCGTAATATAGAACCTTTGACCAAGTCAAACTATGATACGTGGTGTTTGCAAGCACAAGCGGTCCTGATAAAAAATGACTATTGGGACATTGTAAGCGGTGACAAAAACGTTACCACCAGCTACGGATGCGGCAGCGAGATCGGTGCTCAACAATGAGGACTCGAAGGCAAGGGCTGAAATCCTACTTTTACTGTCACCGTCTGAATTAAAACAAATTAAAGTCTGCGTGACATCTAAAGCTGTATGGGACAAGTTGAAAGCTACTTACCAAAGCACTGGGCCTGCGAGGAAAGCTACCTTATTGAAAAAGTTGGTTCTAAAGCGAATGACTACAGGAGAAGATATACATGACCACATAAATAACTTCATGGACATCGTGAACAAACTCGCAGATATGGATATAAAGGTACCTCCAGAACTGCTTAGCATAATGCTTCTCTACAGTTTGCCAACAACTTTTGAGAACTTTAGAATAGCCATCGAATCTTGAGACACCCTGCCTAATCCTGAAGATCTGAAAGTAAAGATTCTGGAAGAATGCCAAGCAAGGAGCGGAAATGAGCAGCCTGAAAGCTCAGAAGCATATCACATAAAAAAAAAACAGGCAAAGATTGTACTGTAAGAGCTGTAAAAAGAAAGGTCACACTATCGAGACATGTTGGGGCAAGAAGAAAAACACAAGGGAAAAAGACAACGGAAGCAAATATAATTATAACGCTTGTCTGAGCACTGTAGATACAGATGCTGATGAAAATGTCTGGTGTCTAGATAGCGCCTGCTCATCACACATGTGCGGTAACGTATCGTTGTTTTCTACCATGACTCCTGAAAACGGAGTTAAAGTTGGCATCAGACAAATATACTAGTAGAATTCAAAGCAAAGGAAGAGTTACAATCAGTATCGACAAACATAGCTACAATTTCCATGTCACCCTGTATGTTCCGGATATATCAGTAAACCTTTTATCCGTCGCCAAGATAACGGACAGAGGAGATAAGGTTGTTTTTGATAAAGAAAAAGCCTACGTCGTGGAAAAAAAACCGGTGAAATGACACTGACTGTTCGAAAGAGAGATGGGCTTTACTACTTTGAATCTGTACGAAAAAAAACTGCAAACTGCTCACCAATAAATGGCAGTGACATTATGGAATGGCATCGCAAACTCGGCCACATAAAGGAAAGAGATTTAAAGAAGATGGCTAAAGATCACCTCATGTATGGCTTAAATATAAACGATGAATTCATGGAAACATGTGAGACCTGCATTAAAGGCAAATTGTCCAGGTTACCGTTCATAAGACATGATGATCTATACACAACCGATACCTGGAAATATTCCATAGCGACGTTTGTGGACCTTTTGAATGTGATACACTGGCAGGATCAAAGTACTATGTTACTTTCACAGACGACTATGAATTAAAAGAATTAAAAGATGAATTAAAAGATTTAGGAACACCTAAACGGCTAATAGGGATAGGCGTTACCTATAAGGGTGATTAAATCAAACTGAACCAGTGGTGCTATTCTGTAAAGATCCCACCGTGAAAATTTAGGTGAAGTGAGTGTGATGTGAACTGTCATCCCACCTTACTCTACTAGGGATTGAGCTCACTTCAAACTCACTTCACCTAAGTGCTCACGGTGTGATGTTTACAGAATAGATCGGCAGGACAGGTTCATAGAAGACACCCTTAAAAAATTCAAAATGGAAGATTGTAAGGCCACGTCTACATCCATAGAACCAGATCTTAGACTAGAAAAAGGTGGAAGAGATCAAAGGAACGATCTGCCTTACAAAAATTAGATTGGCACACTCATGTATCTGGCAGTGGCAACTCGACTCGATATACCGCTTGCCATAAGCTATCTTTCCCAATTTAATTAATAATTTAGTTGACTGTTACGGAGAAGAACATTTCAAATGTGCAAAAAGAGTGCTGCGATACTTAAAGGGAACAAAAAGTGTTGGTCTTTTATTCTGAAAAACTCGCCAAGAATTACATGGCATGGCTGACGCAGATTGGGGCAAGCTCGACAGGAAGTCTTTTTCGGGCTGTTGTTTTAAATATGCTGGAACAGCCCATACTCTAGATGTCGAAGACGCAAAAGACTAGCGCTATCGACTGCCGAAGCGGAATATGTCGCATTGACTGAAGCTGCAAAAGAGGCTATTTACTTGAAAAGTCTTTTAAAAGATCTTGGGGCCAACTATGAAAGCATAGTCATAGTTAGAGGAAAGTGACCAAATATGGGATAGTATCCCTAATATGGAATACCCCCATTTCTCTCAAATGCAAACTCACACACACAATAAGCAGTGATTTTCTGTCTCTTTCTACTCCCGTTTACGCGTACAAGTTGTAGCATGTCAGTCGAGCGAGCGCCTTCGTCGTTGTGACAGTGTTTTGTTTTGTCGCTACCGCATAACTTTCTAAGGTATGTAAAAAATACGTATTTTTCGTACAGAAAGTTCACACAGTATTGATTTTATAGCTTTTAGAGATCGTTTAGATGTTCTTTTGTATATTTTAGCGGTATTAGATGGTATTACTTTCTTAAATATAAAAATGTGAATGTCAGTTTGAAATCGTTGGAAAATCCAAATATGGACGGATCACAGTATCCAATTATGGACTATTCCATAATTGGTTCTCTGAAGTATCAGCTGACTTGATGAATTTGTTAATTATATTTTTTTCATGTTTTACCAGAATGGCCAACTCGAAAACAAAGCGTAAAGAATTGAATTCAGAGCATATGGCGGAAGCTATAAAATTAGTAAGAGAGAAAAATATGGGTTATTTGAGAGCTGCAAAACACTTTGATGTGCCAAGATCTACCTTGTTTCGATTATGTCAGAAAAACGAATTTTCTCCAGAAGAAGCCGCAGATACTACACTCGGAAGGAAAACTGTCTTAGGGACAACCCTTGAAAATCTTTTGGAAGACTACATTTTGACGATGGAGAGCAAATTTCATGGCTTGACGAGAAATGATGTTCGAAGAATGGCGTACATGTTAGCAAATCGTAATCAGTTGAAAAATCCATTTGGTGAGACTGGCATGGCTGGAAAAAAATGGCTTAAATTATTTCTTAAACGCCATAAGGACAAGCTATCAGTGAGAAGACCAACTGGCACGTCTTTTGGATTCAGCAAAGAAAAAGTAGACTCATTCTTTGATCTCCTCGAAGACGTCTATGCTCAAGGAAACTATAGTCCAAGTCGCATATATAACGTTTTGTAAATAATTTGTGTTCCTTTCTATATTATACCAAAGTTTCCAAAGAATCTCTTGTAAGTTAAGGTTAATTTTTAATAGTGTTTATAGTATTCCATATTTGGGGTACCTATTCCATATATAGGTACCTTCATCGTTATTTAGTTTCTGAAAATTTTTCTTACCTCAAACTAATCAATATAACCTAAACTTGTTACAAATTTAAGTGCAAATATATGATTGTTAATAATTACCACAAAAAGGTTTTTATTTATAACATTTGTGCAAATTATGCCTAAAAATCAAAATGGTATTCCATATTTGGTAACTCTCCTCTAAACGACAACCAAGCCACCCTCAAGTTAAGTCAGAACACAATGGTCACTTCCAAGCCCAAACACATTGACTTGAAAATGTACTTCATACGAAATTGCATAATTGACAGAGCGATACAGGTCAGGTATCTGCAAACCGAAGCTATGGAGGCAGATATCCTAACCAAAGCCCTAGCCGGCCCGCGGCTGTTGAAATTACGGAGCAGCTTAGGAGCAGGGATTGAAAAGGTTCTTAAAATACCGGTATAGAACCGGTATTAAGTGGTTCCGGGTACAAGAACCCGAACCGGAACCGGAACCTAAATTGGAACCTATAAGATCCTTTTTGTTACCGGTTCTTCAAAGCAAGTCCGAATGCCCTTTACTCACACAAATGCATAATAATGCAGAAATATTTTCGCGGAAATATTTTGACTCCACTGTACCTATGAGCGGCCGCCGCGCGGGTGAAAAGGACTACCTTTTGCTGACTGTAAATACTCAAGTATGTCGATATAACACCTAGTCCTGAGACATGGTTTAATATTCTTTAATTCTTTTGTAATCAGTTGAGAAAAAATTTGATTTCTCCCATCATGCTCGTCATCGTCGTTGTGGTGCCAAGCACAATCTTTACACTCCATTCTTTGTTGTTTTTCAATATTTGCAGTTAAGACTGCAAATATTGAAAAACAACATATACAACAACACATAAATTTTCAAGAAAAATGTCAACCTAAGGGTTGACATTTTTCTTGAAAATTTCTTCTAAGCAATTGCTTCAAATTTAGAGGTAACTCTTGCTCTTGGAGTTGAGTGTCTGTATCGGTATCGGTCACAATACGGGCATGTTTTGTTCCTGAAAGTAAGATACCAAATATAACCAACGTGTAATTGGAATAGCGTAATACCTCGGCGGTAGTACCGTAACCCATGAAACTAAACAACCATAAAACACATAATATAATCATAAAACACTGTCCACACATGTTAAAACTAAATAATAATAATTTATATTAAAAATCCTCCTCCTTTTTAATAATATTGTCTAAGTGAATACAATACGATGAAACTTACCTTTGTCCGTTTTATATTTATGTATTAACAGTAACTGTAGATTATATAAACCACTAATAATAATTACTGACAATATTTGCTGACACTGTTCAGTACAGACTTCCACTCGCCAATAATTCGAAGGCGAACTGAAAGAAAAGATACGCCAGGCACGCGTCAAACATATCCCATCTTTCTTAGAGAACCTTTAAATCGGATGATACGGAACCGGTATATTGGAACCTTTATTTGGAACCGGTACTTTGCAACCAGAACCAAACCGGAACCTGAACCGGAACCGTACCGAAAAGAAGAACCTTTTTAAGAACCAAAATGAAGAACCGGAACCCAAATTCGTACCGGTTTTCAATCCCTGCTTAGGAGTTTCTTGAACTCCTGATGACCACGATGATTCGGTGAAGAGGAGTGTGAGTACTGGCACTTCTGGCTAAACACCCGTCCGGCACTCGATGATGGGGGCCACTAGGCAAGTAGGTAGGCATGGCGGGCTGATACCTTTTGGGGATGCGGCGAATGTAATAAATAGATATCTCCCGGGCCCCCGACTCATGGTACTAGAAGGAGTAGTGAGGTTTTAGTCGGTATGAGTCGGACACAACACTCCGTTCTTCCCAGATGGAAGGTATCCATGAGGATTTCCTCATAGAAAAAAAAATGTGTAGGTAACTAATAGACTGAAGGATAGGGCCGTTCGCTCACACCGCGGCATTTCTCTTACTTTTAGCATTTTTATACCCGTTGTAACTTTTAAACGAAAGGTCCGATTCGAATAATTTAAAGAGGAATTTACATGTATCAAATCAACCTTGATTATGAAACTATTTGGATAAGGATTAGGATGATACGAATGTCTTCATCTTTCGATTCTGCCCATGTTTTGATTGACTAATTTGAACAAAATACGATTATTGTGACTTAACTATAATTGATAGGCAGGGGGCCCTCGGATTTTTTATGGGTAATTATGAGTACTATAAACATGTAGTATATTATTTTATGTATCATCAATAGTTTTCGCAGCGCACGCCAAATAATGACTTTCATAGGCAATTTTTTTATACCTTGGGTTACGTTATTGCATTTTCCGTAAGGATCTCTTTGAAACCGGCTCTAAGAGGTACAAAAAAAGGTCGATCCACCATCACCAAAGTCCACCATACAGGTATCATACATACCGAAAAAGACAAGGTTTTGAGCATCTGCACAGATTTCTATAAAATTATATTCTGCTAAGAAAGCAGTTCCTCCCTCAAGAATCACCTCAGATTTCTCCCCAAATTTCAGGTTTTGAAGTCCATTGCGCTTTTCGCAGCCTAAAATATTGTAGAAGCCCTGGAGAAAATAGTATTTCCACGGAAGCTCTTAAAATCGGAGAGCCTGTAGTACTTCCTCATCACACATATATTCACCTCAATACTCCAAACTGGTTCATTTCCTTTTCAATGTTACCATTCCACAATAATACTGCTACACAAAAAAGGTGCTAAATCCAAAATTAGTAACTAACACCCCATCAGTTTGGTGTCTCATTTGTATATAAAAGTGATTGAAAACCGTATATCAAGTCAACTTGACTTCCAACAACCACCTGAACAAGCAAGATTCCGACGAGGTCTCTCCACTACTGACCACCTACAATCCCTCAACCAAATAAGTATTAAAGAAATGCACAGAATTCAAAATCCCGCTGTATCCACTGAGATAAAGTACTACGGAAGTAGGTAATAATAGTTCTACGGCTGTATCTAAAGCGTTTGACAGCATTCACCATGATTCATTATTTAAGGCACTTCTGAATCAAAATATAGAAACAATCTATGTAAATCTTTTGAAAGCCATAAACCGCAAAAGTAAAGCAGCTCTAAAAATTAAATCAGCTGCCGAAAATGAAAATAGAACGAATTGTCGGCGAAACGCGGGTTAATCAACCTTTTTTCGCCGACAGCTATGCCCACAGACAATTCAATTCCCAATCTATATTACTATACTCTCTGCCCACAGAACACAATGGGGAAGGTCGGGCAAAGCTAATTGTAGATGGCGTAATCATAGCTAGATCCCAACGGCCTACAATAAATTTGACATTTCGTTCATTCATGAGTTTGGTTTTATTTCATTATTTCTATAATTTCGGCGATTTCAATATTTTTATCTTGTATTTGACATAGAAAGTGTAAGCATTTAAAACCTTAAATATTTCCCCTTAATCACTTTCTTCAAATGTTTCTACCCTCTGTTTATTTTTTTCAAAATCTCTACTAATAGCTTCTAGCCACCATCTTTTAATTTTAGGGTCTCTCGCGAAATAGTGGGCTCCAATTTCGGAGTAATTAGTAACACAACAACGCGTCATTTTCGCAAAAATAAAATACCACCTCACGCCTTGTAATTACTAGCTTGTGTTGGGAACTAGCTATGACAGCGCCATTTTGACAGTTGCCTACCCCATTGTATGCCTTTATTTACCCAGAGATGTCAGACAGGCTTTCAAAAACCTCTTCAAGGGTGGCAGTGAACAGCTTAGGGGACAGCAGATCTCCTTGCTTGACACCTCTTTTACTAGGGAAGGATGGTCACTGTGGTGCTGTGGTGTTAAGCGAAACACTAAGTCATTAGGCGAGCCTCGAAATTGGATTTCGAATGAAAATGTCAAAGACCAAACTCATGACAAACAGCGTCTAACCTAAACTGTATGTAGAGGGTGTGGAGGTTGCACATGTTCCAGAATAGGTACTATCTCGGCCAAATAGTCACATTCCAGACAAGACATGAAAAAGAAGTTGCTAGACGCAACGAAAACGTTTGGAAGATCTATTGGTCGATGAAAAACCTCGTGAACGGAGACCTACCAATTTGCCATAAACGAAAATTAATGGAAATGTGCATACTCCCTAACCTCACATACGGCGCTCAAACTCGGTCTTTGATGGCTCAGCAGAGGTTCAAACTTGAGGTTTGCCAGCGAGCAATGGAGCGCAGCATTCTTGGAGTCAGATTAACGGACCGTGTTAGTAACACAGTGCCGTGCTCCAAAACACAAATCGCTGACGTCACCCAAAAAGCAGCCAAGCTTAAGTGGGTCTGGGACTGGCATGTCGAACGAGTCATGGGCCAAAAGTACCACCATATGAGTCACAAAAAACGTCCATCGACGTCGAGGCAGACCCAGGAGAAGATGCACACTAGCTGAAGAGAGAGAGAGAGAGGAGTGGAAAGTAGAAAGGGAGGACAACTGAAGCTAAAAATAAAATAATTTTTCGGTAGGATCTCTAGCTTTTTTGACAATAAAATATAGCCCATGTTACTCGCTGATAACGTAGCTAGGTGAAAGCTATAGGTGAAAGAATTTTTTAAATCAGTAAGTTATTTTTTGAGTTTATCCAACACAAACAAACAAAAACTCGTTGGAGCATGTCGCATGTCGCGAAACCGTAAGTTTATCCCCTACCAAAAAGAAGTTTACCTAAAGAAGTTTTCACTTCAAAAAGTAGGTTTTGAGTTATTAAGGGGTCAAAAGTGGCTCCAAATGGTTCGTGTAATACACGGCTGCTGCGTCGCCAGTTCCTTTTTCTTGGCTTGAGCTTGGATTGACATGCTACTTCGTATCTAGATAGTAATTTTCTAAACCATCCCCAGTGCTGTATCTGGTGGCTAATATGTTTTCTTTTGGTCAGAGAAGCTCGTAGATGGTCAACCATATTTTTGATACTGATATACAATAAATTGTAGTTACATAGTTCAGTGTTTACTATTATATTTACAATAGAATTAAGGTACCTACACATTTAACTCTTGGTATCCAAAGCCATAAAATTAAAAACAAAACTGTCAAACTGACAGTTCTGTCTGATCTATCAGTTCTGTCACTGTCAATTGTGAAATTGATAGCAAACGAAGAAAATTCGGCCATCCATTCGTAACTTTTACGTCGATTTCCTTCTAGAGGCAAATTCTCGATAAAATCAAAATAATGACGAAAGACGACGATTGTGCCAATAAAGACCCCAATGTCTTTAGAGCTTTTGTGAGTGCACTTTACGCTACAATCGATGCGCCAGTAACTGCATTCCGTGGTAAATACGCTTAGACTAAACATCGGTTTATTGTTATGTAAGTCCGTATGCGATTAATGATGTTATTGTACTTCAGAGAAGGTTGTGGTGCCGAATCAGAAGCAGTACCCGTGGTATCACCAGAAGTTCCGCCGCGTGCCTACCATCGACCAGTGCTACGATGATGATGTCGTTTGCGATTTTGAAGCGAACGCACAGTTCAAACGTGATAGGTTAGCTCCTATTTGATCTATAATTCTCTTGTTTTTGTTAAATAGCTTACAACCTGTACATAGAATATTGTTGGATTATTATTCTATTTAAAACAAATTGTGTTACAATATATTATTATCATCATCAACAATCTTAGGCCTCATATAACTAGATATGGTCTGTTCCAAAAAGTATCTGATAAAAATATTAACAAATGGATCAGAAAATGTACCTATGGATGCCATTTTGTAGTGCCTCTTACATATTGAATGCTTTGATTTATTTAAGACCTGATATTCTAATTTTTAAATCACCATAAAGATGTTTTCATTTAACAATAAAATTATTGAGATTAATTTTATAACCTCAATTTTTGTTGGTCATTTTTTCAATTAAGGTGCACTGGGGTAATTCCAAAAAAGGGTATATTCCGAAAATCCATAAAATTCTCTTCTTGGGGTAATTCCGAAATACAAAACTATAAGAAATGATATTGGCGATACTATTACTTTTGTGTAAGGGGTAAATACGATTGAAAAAGAAATTTAAAAAAGTCGATGTTTAAATAATTTCCGAATAACCCCAAGATAGTTCGTAATTTCCCATAAACCAAAAAATTATAATTCAAAATGCTCTATCTAGTGAATCCAACTACATATTTATGAATCTAATATATCCATTGGTTAAATTTTTTCATTAAGTTAACCGAAGTCGCTTATTAATGGCAGTAAATATGAAACTACTTTACATAACTAACCGAAATGTAGACCTCTAGACATCTCGTAAAAATTCCCGTCAGAATTACCCCAGTACACCTTACAACTTATTATTGTTATTCAATAATTTTTGCAAAAAGTGGTGAGATATAATGTTGAAACTGTCATAAGTAAACATGTAAGTTACATGTATTATTTGTAAAGGTGCTCCCGCTCGAGGAGCATTCGTTTGTAATATAATAGTTCAGATTCTAGCATTACATCAGTCAGTGAGCAGAATCAATCATTACTGTTTGCAACCAGTAGTGTTAACAGTATTGGTAGGAGCACCAGTCATACAATTTGTAACATCAATGAAAACAACTGATTCGACCACAGGCTCATCAGTCAGGGAGGTAGTATTGTAATGTAATGCTCAAAATGAATCTTGGATTGTCACATTACAGGAGAGTGCTCCGGTGAAGGAGCACCTTTAGTGAGTGATTGCATAAGAATTTAACCTGAACAGGGTTTATTTACACTTTCATCAAATAGTTTTGAAACAGATTATAATTATTTGAGAAGCCTTCTAGTCCAAGCAGATTTAGGCTAAGTGCTTACCTATATCATCTATCACAATATGAATGTCTAATTTCCAATATTCACTTTTCAGAGCTGTGGACTCTGAGATCCTCAGTATCCTGCGTAGCCGTTATGAGGACTGCATGATTTATGAAAACCCCGACCATGCAAAGCACTGCAAACCTCTTTGGGACAGTTACAAGGAGGCTGAAGAGGCTTGGTTTATCAAATGTAAGTATTGTTTTGATTACGGTGAGCTCAACAGGCTAAAGTTTTCTCACAATATTTGTAAGTATTTTTATATAAGACCTTTTTTTATTGTATTATTATAATACTCGTCTTCATGGCATTGCATAGATACGCACCTCTTAATTTTACCTGGTACCTATTTATTCTGCCCCTAAACTAATTTTCTGAGTTCTAGGCCAGGGTTTTATCTAAAGATGGCAATCTAAATAAAATTGTATTGTCCTCTCACTAATGAAAATGTATGAGAGAAAAAAAAAAAGAACAATTTTACATAAAATTCCTTTCTTGCAGCAACATACTGGGCTGATTAGTGCAATCAACACAGTGTTAAAGAAAAACATTATTTTGTTAACCTAGCAAGTCTTTTCTTTTCAGATGGTGATCTTGGAGCATATGCCGATGCTCGCAAAGCATACATGAAGCAAAAGCACCGCATGATCTGGGAGAAACGTCATGGACCCCTTTCTGATCTGACAAAATGAATGTAACTGCCACAATATATTGTTTTAATAATGTTTAATAAGTAGGTTTTATTTGCTGTTGCAATAAAGAGTGTAAATTATAGTGTTTGAATGTTTCATATAAGGCCCATTCAGTTATACAGGGTGGAAAGTTGAGGCGGGCCCTGGAGGGGAAGTACCTACTTTCTATAACTGCCATCAGTCCTTCATGGACTATTATCAGTTTCGTTGCGTGAATAAAGTTGTCGTTTCAGGTACAGGGGCCATTGCCCACTGCTACCTCTTTAGATTACTTGACAAATTCACTGCTGTCCAGCGATTTAACAGCCAGAAGATTTGGGTGGGTGGCTAGACAATCAGCATAACGCTTTTTATGTTTATTAATTTCCTCAAGAATGGTAGGAGTGTTGAGATAATCATGGATTTCTTCTTTCCGTGTGAACCAGGGTGCAATTACAATATTCCTCAAGATAGCGTTTTGAGCTCTTTGACATTATGTTACTTTTGCTGGCCACTCCCCATAGTTGAATGCCGTATGACCATATAGGTTTTAATAGAGAACTGTTACAGAAGTAGTTTATTGACCACAGATAGAACCGAGTTACGACCCATCAACCAATACAAGTTTTTATATTTGACGTTTAGTTGTTCTCTTTTCTGTTTTATATGCGTCTACCAGGCGAGCCTTTTGTCCAGGTAAAAACTCAATCTGTGTGTGGTAGAGTTGTATCCCCTAATGTTACTGTGGGACAGTCGCCCCTTCTCATGATGAAGATAATGTGACTTGAGTTTTGAGCACTGACGCATATACGCCATTTTTGTAGACAGGTATACATCTCTATTATCCATTACTATTCGTAATTTGTTACTGGCGATATCCGGTTTTTTGGCGCTCGCCAGGTAAGCACCATCATCTGCGTATGTCACTACTGTTACATCTTCTGCAGTTGGAAGATCAGATGTGAAAATGTTGTATAAAACGGGTCCCAGAACCGATCCTTGTGGAACTCCAGCTTATTATTAGCTATATATTTATTATACAGACTAGATATTTCGTCTCCTTGTTTTACTTGGAATTGTCTGCCATCTAAGGACGAAGCTATGATGGGAAACACTGATTGGTGAAGCTTTTCCTTTATTTTGCATAGTAAGCCCTTGTGCCAGATACGATCAAAGCCTGTTGCACATCTAGAAATGCCGTAGAGGTGTATTTCATCTTCTCGAAACCCTGGCGTATTGCGAGGTAGACTCGGTGGACCCGTTCGGTAGCTGAATGTGACTTACTAAATCCAAACTGGTGAACAGGCATAACGTCGCACTCATCCGTGAATACTTTTGAGTCTGGACAAGAAAATTCTTTCGCAGAGTTTAGACAACACTGGTGTGAGACTTATAGGTCGATAGGATGTGACATCGTGTGCTGGTTTACCAGGTTTAATAATGCATAATGTTTAGGTAAGATTTTCCATAGTTTGGGAACATAGCCCGTCGTAGAAAGAGCTGTAAACCTGTCGTAGAAAGAGTCGCTATTTATTTAAATGATTTTGCGGAGTGAATCCTCTGTACTACTCTGTGGTTGCGGTAAATAGGTAATAAGTCCGAATTTTTCCGCAGTCTGCCCGTTTTCACTATCACTAGACGACACCTAAATGTAATGCTTGAAGATAACCGCGCTGTTGGATTTACAACACTCGTCTCAGCGCCGGAGAATTGAAAATACAACAGTGGAAACTGCAATAATATAATACCTGCATTTTGGTGTCGCTTAGTATTAGCGGAAACGGGCCTATGTCAGCAGTGAACTTTGATAGGGATCAAAGTTCACTGCTCTGTTGCTGTGAAATTGATCTATAAACTATCTAGATGATATTTAATATAGGAATGTTAAGTATCATCTAGATAGTTTATAGATCAATTTCTTGAGTGGGAATGTGTTTGTCTAGAGATATAATGTACCATTTATTATTGAAAAAATAACATTTATTTTCCGACACATCCCATTACATACAACACTGAAACGACTAATTCAAATACATCGATTCACTAGTTAAAACTATAACAAATAATCACAGAATTACGAAGATGTAGGAAAAATAATATTAAATGTTACATCTTCCCGTAATGAACTTTGAATGCATACTTAATTCTATCTTACTGTTACAAAATACCTAGTTGTTGGTCAGAAAATAAAACAACAGCTTAAAAAGTACTTAAATGTATCTTCACTACAGTCTTACAAGAACTTGATAATTATAAACCTTAAGTAACATTTATTATACGATGGACAGTATTCTGGCCTTATGTGAACGTCATCGCACTCAGAACTCCCATGACAATCTTAATGGTCATTAAATTAATAGATATAAATCTTACTTAAAATATCTCTTTTTGATTCATAGATCTGATGGCCAATACTGATGTAAATGCGGACTGGCAGTATAACAAATGTAAAATTAATTGCATTGAAAAAATATCCTTCAAATATGCAAGATCCTGCTTACATAAAATATATAAATCCAATTATCTGTAAATAAATATTTCACAATTAAATATCGTAGTTCCACATTATCGAGTGTATAATATTTTATAACTAAAATGTTCATACTTTGTACCAATTTAATATTCAATGTAATATTATGTACACTATATACATACCTACGAAAATATGTAGTCGACTTAATTATGATTACAAAACGTCTGCACGCACTAGAAAATACTTGTAATTAGGTACATATTATATTATTGAGTTGAAACCAAATTATGGCATTCAATGGTACAGAAGTATCACAGTGGTAATGCCTTAGAATACAGACTTAAATCACATATTGTGTATTTACAATTTTTCATCATTAGCCTATCACTTCCAATATGTATTTAAATAAATCTGATAATACTATTTATTCATTAATTCAAATCATATTGACTAAATAAAATATCACTAACGCCTATTGTAGGTTAGCTGTCGTTTAAAACATATGTCAGACAGACCAACCTCATTAGATTTCTTTTAGATCTACAAAAATAAAATAAAGGTACAATAAAAACCATGAAACATCTGTTAGGGATGTTAGAAAGACAAAAGGAATTAGTTCCCATTTACAAAATAATGTACACTAACTAATGACGTATCTTTGTCATTTTAGCACATTATTATAGTATTCAGTACAGGCCAATTAGCCCAATAGAGTTTAAACTAGTGCTTTGGCATCAACCATAACTCAGCTTAACTCGTTAGAGGTTAGAAGTAAAGCTTCTCATCAATCATTTACAACATTTTAACCTTTTAACCGCCCGACTTCCTATCAGTTGTCGTGCCCCCAGCGCCGGGCAACTTGTATCATTACGATATTTGGTCGTAAATATACGACCCTGGCGAAATGGACACGAAAATATTTGTCGGATTAATCCGTCGTAGGCGGTTAAAGGGTTAATGTGCAACCAAGCCAGCCAACTCTGTAATGCTGTTTCCAGTTATAATTAAATCAATCAGTTTGATTGTACTACCGTAAATGGAACTTAAATCAGCGTCTTTCTGCAGTGGATATGTGGAACTAAGAAATTTAATTTTAGAAAAACACAAAGACTGACATAAATTAAAGCATCATCGCATTTTAGGCAGCGAGCATATTCTATCAAAGCAATAATATCACCTACATCTACATTCATCGAATACTCTTATAAAACCTTTGCACGTTACTAATTGACACGTCATTTAAGGCCAGTTCCCAACAGTGAGATTCAACAATTAACTGGCGTATTTATTTACGTAATTCATCGTAGGACCTTACCATGAATGTAAATGATATCTAAAATTACATAAATTCGAATGTGATACTCCTACGAACGAGAAATTAAAATTCGTCTCTACAATAACTTTAAGACAATATTTTGAAACAATACACAAGCAAGATACATGCAAATAGATTTGTGGCCGAAATATATTATAGAAGATAAAACTCTAGGACAATCAACATATTGTATGATCATTGTACTTTACTTTGTGTGGGCATCCGAAAAATGTTACAAGTGCTCGAGATGTTTATTAATAAAACTTAGCAACTATTCTTAACATATTTTGAGCCTCAAATCAATGATATGTACATTTAGTGTTTATTATTGTTTTATTCGTATCAATGGTAGTAACATTATCTACTTACAAATTACTACGTAGATAATATACTGCAGATCTTTAATAAACTTATAGTACCTTAAAGTATCATTTGAAGCTTGTTCAGTCCTTTGTTACACGAAGAGCCACGGAAATATAAACTAAGAAAAATAATATATAACATGTCAAAAGGTAAAATAAAATATAAAATTGATTAGAGTTACTCAGCTAAACTGTTGATAAGTTCTAAACAATTTTATAAATAGTTCATCAAGTAACTTGGAAAGACTAAAACAACACACCACGAAACTGACTCAGTTGGAAAAATATAAAAATAGCGTTAGTCAATTAAAAAAAAAACATTGCTAGAATTCGTACTCTAAGAAATAATTAAAGAAGTTTTCGGTCAAGATGATTCTTAAGACTTACGTTTACATTGTACAAGACGTGGGACATTACTTTTAAATCGGCACTTTAAACATTTGACGAATGCACCATTATATTTCTTACACTAAATAAACACATAAAAATATAAACATCTAAAATATTATTGTTACAGACATCACATTTTATTGGACACTTACATAAGTCTAGTAGTTAAAAATTCGTTGCGACCCTGATTCACATCACTCAAGTTTCAGGTGCCGCGTTTGGAACACGAGTAATACTAGCCTACATCAAAAATATAAAGGAATGCATCTTCTTACGACGCGGTGGGACTAGGAACCGTCGAAGTGCGCCGCCAAGCGGATACGACCTGGCAACATAACAGAACATTAACGTATCATCCCAGAAAAGAGCATTAATCAAGCGTGGCTCGTGGCTAAGTAATACCAGCCGCACGGGTAGATCGGTCAGGTTAAGCTACGCTTGCCGCGGTCACTCCGTGGATGGATTAACATACCGAGACCCCTCCGTGCCTCGGAAAGCACGTTAAGCCGTTGGTCCCGGCTGTCATTCGTGAATCTTAGACAGTCGTTACGGGTCGTCAGAAGCCCGAAACTCTGACAACCAGTCTTACCAAGGGGTATCGTATTACCCAGTTACTGGGTTGTGGAGGTCAGATAGGCAAACGCTCCATGTATAATACTGGTATTCAACTGCATCTGGTTAGACTGGAAGCCGACCCCAACACAGTTGGGAAAAGGCTAGGGAGATTGAAAAGAGCATAAATTCCTTAGCTATATGTGACAAATAAAATAATTATTCTTACGTCGGTTCTCGTGGTTGAGCAAAGCCGTTGGTGTCGGCAGTGCGCTAGCCGGTGGGGAACACCATATATTGTTCTTTGGTGAATCGAATACACGGGAGCCCTGAAACAAATATTGCTTACACTGATTGGGCAAAAGTCAACAATTGATAGGTTTTTACGTATGGTTAGGTTATCAATACCAAATAATATGGACATCCAAATATGTCGGGCAAAGATTAATTATGTGACAGAAATGGACCCCTCCGAGCCTCGGAAAGCACGTCACCGTTGGTCCCGGTTGTCATTTGTAGATCTTTGACTGTTCTTATGGGTAATCAGAAGCCTGAAAGTCTGACAATCACTCTTGCCAATGGGTGTCG
The DNA here is from genome assembly GCA_947568875.1 of Fissipunctia ypsillon. NCBI lineage: Eukaryota > Metazoa > Arthropoda > Insecta > Lepidoptera > Noctuidae > Fissipunctia > Fissipunctia ypsillon. Next base: position 14,133,866 of record OX387652.1, read on the forward strand.
TATTACTCAATTATTGGACTGTGAAGGTCAGATATGCAGTTTTGTGCATCTGATTAGACTGGAAGCAGACCCGAACATAGTTGCGAAAAGGCTGGTTAGCTGATAATGGTAGAATGGTAGGACTTTTTTCTAACGTTAGCCCAGTCTAAACGCAAGCAGTTTTTTTGCCTTCATTAATTTGATACAAATAGTGCAGTATCATCAGTCATTTTAGTCAATAATGCGAGATTATTGACTAAAATGTTGATAATTACAAAAAACAAAATCTAGCTGGAAGTGTGGCGGTACCTTCTGTCCGGGCGGTGTATCATGCACGGAGTAGTCCTCGTGCGCCGCGCCGGGCGCCGGCTCGCGGCCGCACGGCAGCACGACGCCGGCGCACAGCGACCAGCGCGCGCCGTCCGACTCTGAGAATATCTCCATGTACTGGCGGAGGAAGTCCGCCATGCCTTCTGCACCTATTAGATAGAGTTGTCATTATTATTTATCGAAAAACGTATAGTTACGTAAACCTATCAGTAGTGAAAGTGAATTTAAATCGAAGCAAGAATATTTTATTTCTCAAATTTTGAATTGTACATGTTGAGCACTAAGATTAGAGAGTAGTATTGATGATTCTAAAGATTATAATTCTTTAATAAATACATATTTTACGGTCGCGAATTATATTTTGGTCAACATACAACCTGAATCTGACCTGCAAATTGCATAAAAACTAAGGAAATAAAAAGAAAACAATAGCACTGCTCACCAGGATCAACTCCGGGGAAGACGGGCTCATATCGTCTGGCGTATTCCACGAAGAGTTCATCCGTGGTGGCGGGCGCGGCGCGGTCTGCGAGCAGTTGCGCCAGGCGCCACACGGCGCGCCACGCGGGAGCCAGCGCCACGCGCGCGTCGCCCGGCTCCAGTACGCCCGCCGCCGCCAGACGCGCCATCTCCGGCGCCACGCCGCGCACGCGGCGGTACGCCACCGTGAAGTACTCCAGCGTGGAACCGCGCGCCACGCTGCGGTCGCCGCACAGCACCGCGCATGCGCACAGCAACGACGCGGCCCAAGCGGGCGACCCTCCCGGTGCAACCACTAAGTTGTTCTCTACGCAGCCGCCCGCAGCGTACACTAAACCTTCCAATGATTCCGCGTCCAGCATGTCAGGCTGCAAATATTGATTAGGTGAAATTTCATGCATGCAAAATCGCTGCTCACGGATGAAGGACGATAATTGCTTGCATGGATGTACTGAAATATGAAACAATGTTAAATGTCCTACTGCGCCTACCTATGAGCTTGCCAAACACTCCCTGTGTGATTAATGTATAAAATCAAGTTATAACCTTGTCTACACGAGATGACTGCTATACAGGATGAGCCTTTCCTAAGACATAATAAAGCCAGAGGTCATTAGACCGGTTACCGAAAACTTTCGGAGCTACTGCCCAAATCTACCCTACGAATATTTTGAGGTTAGATCAGTCGACTATCGTGCCACTATAGGTCGCGACGTACCTGCGGCGAAGCGCCGTAGTGGTGCGCGTAGTGCGCGGGAAGGTCTTGCAGCGAGACGCGCGGCAGGGCGCGCAGGCGCCGTGCGAGCTCGGCACGGGCGGCGCGCAAGCTCAGGCGCACGCTGCGCTCGCCGCCCGCGTCGCCACACACCGCCACACAGCACGGCACGAGCTCGAACAGCTCGGCCAGCTTCACGCAGCCGTAGTGCGCCACGCGCAGCTGACGTCCGAAGTGCGCGTGGTACGCCGGCACGAAGCGAGAGAACTCCATGCGGAGGTTGGGCGTGTGGCGGAGCAGTTCCACGGCCTAGTAGCAAGTTACGCTTACTCCAGGGCCATACTGACAGCTATTTGGCGAATATTTGTGTCATCTCGACATAAGTTACGCTTTGACGAGGAATTTGTTTGACGTACTTATCACGACAACACCAATATTGGTCAAAAATCTATCAATGTAGCCACAGAGCTAAAGTAAAATTATTTAAAACCATGTTTGTTTCGGTGAATCTTCGCCCGAAATAAATATGGTTATAAATATTTTATAATAGGTACTTTCAGTACCTTTCCCTGTCAAGTTTAGTCTGGCAGTCGTCATAACAGTGAGTAAATAGACAACTAAGGGATTACTTCAATGTCGGAAGCAATCAACAGACGCCTGTTCTTTCATAAGTACTGCAAACATCAATACACTAACCATGACGTATTTGGCAATCCCTTACGAGGCTTAGTAATATCCGGATGAAAATCGAGTTGAAATGATAATGATATTGAGATGAAAATAAATTGTTACCTGCATAGCAAAATGTCGAGTGCGGGCCCTCTCTTCAGGCGTGGGTGTGCGGCGCGGCAACGATATAGTTCCGTCAGCCGCGACGGTCACGGCCTGAGGGTTGACGTGTTGCATCAACTCCGTGAGTGTGCACACGCCGTAGTCGACGGGAGAGAACGGACGGCCCGACGTCGCCTGGTACAGTTGGGCGATATCGTGCAGCTGCACTGTACGCCCCGGTTGTGCTTTCAACAGCTTCACGAGATCCGACGTCCAACGACGGCTTTGGGCTGACGCTGATATTGTTATGATACGTGATGATCCTGAGCCGAGCACCTGAATTGAAAGAGTTTACTTAGAAAAGACCTTTCTCTCACAGGATTTGGGTATCGCCATGGCGATTATCCGAATTTTAAAACTATTTTGAATAATAGTATACTCCGCAAGTCACCCGTGCCTACAACCACCTAAGAAAGTTTTAATACATATGTAGATGGTAGTGGTATATTGTAATAGATATATGTATTTACATGCCTATTAGTGTTTATATTGAAAACGCCTATTACAGCAGGATAATCTATAAAATATAATTATTTCTACTGATATTAATTTAGTTATTGTTTAAAACGTAAACTTACGTTTAATAACGATAGAAAAAAGTACTTGTACTTTTTTCTATCGTTATTTTTTTTTGTTATGTTACGTTTTTCTGTATTCGATTGTACTTTGCATGCCAAATGGTTAAATATGAAGATACCAAATTGTATATGATTTTGTAAAAACCTGTAGAGCTACGCATATTTGCAAATAAAGCTTTTTATTCTGAAAAATAAAAATTGCATTTCTCCATCCTTGACAGGTTTGTCCTACTTCCCTCGGCCACTAACTATTGCAAAAAGCATGCAGAGGCCTACGTAACTGCGTATCGTGTTGCCATAGCTATTCAGCTACTTTTAATGATTAAGATGTTAACGACGTGTGGAACACTGAAGTTTGTCGACTTATTTCGTTGACTGTACCCACCTACATTTCTAAAGTATTTCAGAAAAACAAAAAACTTTTATTTTTTACTTTCTGAGCATTTATCACTATGTAAATACTCGTAAGGTTATCTTTCCAGATTCTTTGCATTATCATCAATGTAGTGTTGACCTAAAGTTATTATTTTTTATTTGATTATTGTTATAACAATTGTTAATAAACCAGATAAACCTAACTAATAAAAATAAATAAATAATCTAATATTGTTTTGGCAAAATTTACCTTTATATCAACCGGTCAGGTTAGTGAATATTAGATTTTTGTATTATTGTTTGGAAATCAAGCGGCCAGTCCACCCATTTTTTTCTAAGTGTTGGCTAAACACTCTGCCTAACCTTGAATCCTAGCTTTGACTAAGATCAACTTTATTTCAATGCGTTAAGGCATAAAATCATTCGAGATTCAAACCCAGGCCAAACTTATATTTTAAGCGTACACTCACAGTCACACTGCCACACACTGATCAATATTATCAGTACTTCAATAGTCTCGTCGTTGTCGTCCGTGACGCACGTCGTACTAGCGCGATTATAATGGACCAACAAAATTACAAAACACCGCGGCCTCCCATCCCGATGACGTCACCATCGTCAACATTGGGGCTAACTGATTTACCATTGGACATGATACTCTTCATGGCCGAATTTCTCAGTTTTGAAGACTACAAAAATTTCGTCCGATCACTTTGGCCGAATAACAACGAAAGCGACGCTGTTCGAAGAAAACTCTGGAAACTTTCTACACACAAGATCAAAACGAATTTTATCAACGGGAAGGAGTTGGAGATAGAATACAACTTCGATCCCTCGAGACCAAAAGAAGATCGCATTCTCCTCAATTGGGACTATTTGTTACCTGTGTTCGTGGGAATTGAACCGCCTCCGACGTTCGACAAATTCGTAAGTTTTGCAAAGCTGAAGAATTTTATCAGATGTCACATGCATATGGATATGTGTTCGAACCTTCAACACGCTTCCTGCCATTGTTACCGGGTAGACGCGAATACTCAAGCCCGTGTCATGCGTAAAAGACCTTTAGAAACTGAGTGTAGATACAGACACTTTCATCATTATTGCTATCGGCATCTTGGCTACTGGTTTGACTTTTACCTGAAGAATTCGATACTGCATCGGGAGAAGGGAGAGTTTTTTGATGAGGAAACGGCCAAACAGTTTATGCATATTTTAGGCAACACAGTTTGTCTTTGAGGGTTCGACTTAGTGTTGCCCAAATTCAGTCTTGGTCTTGCAGTCTTGGTCTTGTTCTTGCGTTTTTGCGAGACCAAGACCAAGAACAAGACCGCGTATTTTTAGCAAGACCAAGACCGAGACTGACCGTGCAAGACTTGAGCAAGAACAAGACATAGCCTGCAAGACTCTTGCGTCTTGCAGCTAGGACTTAGCGCTATTTCACTGAGTAGTTAGGTGTAACAGTTCGGTGTATAGGTAGGTACGCTTAGGAATTCTATGAGACGCAAAAAACTGTATCAAAGAATATGAAAAACTGGACCTATGCGCATTACGACTAATACCATAAACATAGCGAATAAAAAAATATCTATTAAAATCAAACTGAGTGCATGCATAGTTATGTTTTAACCATCGGCACTTTGATAATGCGGCATCAAAGGTTTTGTACTTACTTCTCAAAGAAATTTGCCGCTTTTCGGAAGTACATGGTTATGATACACGCGCCGGCGGCTTCTTTTGAAATCTAAAACAATCGTTGCCGCCACGCCGAAATCATAACATTTGTGACACTATTTGATTGCCGCCATAGGGCGTAGGTATACTCATGCAAAATAATTTCGAATTTTTTTAAGAGTACCTACAGGTGTTCCAAAGAATAAATAAGTTTCAGAGTGCTTAGAATAAAAATGAATACATTATACTGATCACGCAAGTAGTATTATGATTAGGATAAAATGGTAAGGATAGGTAGTAGATGTCATATTAATTCATTCTAGTAAGTATATATTATAATATTGATTACTTATATGGTTTTAAACTAATTACTTAGGTACTATTATTGTACATTTAGTCATTATATTTCTTAAGTTTTTACAAGAAAAAATAGCAAAAAAGTGTTCAAATATCACCCGTTTAATAAATATTGTAGCCACTTTTAAATATACTTGAAACGTGTAAAAAAATTCTACAAAACTAATAAAATAATATAAAAAGCGTAGGTACTTACCTACTAATAAAATAAAAAGCCTGCGATAAGAGTTTTGTATTACTTACCAGCCCGAATATCTCTGAGAGAGATGATGAGAGTAAGTATTTACTAGCTGTGCCCGCGACTTCGTCCACGAGGAATAGTAACTTTGGAGGTATAGTGACGTTCAGGACTTATTTATTTATTTTAAAACTTCTGTCATCAAACATACAAACGAACTCTTCAGCTTTATAATATTAGTATAGATGTACGCCAAAACATTCACTTATATGTAAAGAATAGTGATTGGCACTAATTCTATTTTATTCACGCGTCGCGTCTGTACAAGTAGGTAATATTTAGTGTGTGTTTGTACGCCGCACGCGGCATTGTTTGATTTGCGGCGGCATCCTTTTCATAGAGCCGGCACGTGGCGAGGCGGCGCGGTAGAAAGCAAGGAAACGTACTATAAATAAAGGAATTATTTTAATTCCAGTCATTTACATGTTTTAGCAAATGTAAGCTTATAAATCATAAATGTTTATTAAGAAACAGTTACTTCCATGGAAAACGACATATAGGTCAGTTGATTTTTCGAATTTCTTATCAAATCTTCAGTTATTTATTAATCTGCTTGATCTTTACTATGGCTATGTTAATTCAAGCTCACAATGTTCCAATTCTAATACGTTTTTCTAAGATTTAAAGTAAACTTTAATAAATAGTAATAGACTAATAGGTAATTGCAAGACTTGCAAGACTCTTGCTGCAAGACCAAGACCAAGACCAAGACTGGGAGCGCAAGACCAAGACCAAGACCAAGACCAGGTGTATTGGCGCAAGACCAAGACCAAGACTGGCTAAGTCTCGTCTTGTTCTTGCATTTGGGCAACACTAGTTCGACTTGATTCTTCGTGATTCACTACTGAAAGTCAACTCTATTCTATACTAGATTTATGGCAGGGACACGTCAATGAAGATGTATGAATCGCGTCCGTGTGGATCTCAAGGTTGAATCTGTTTATCTTATCACCATTGCATTGTAGATAACGTGTAATAAAATGTTAAATCAAATAATTGTGCGTTTTTCTCTCACTGATTAAACACTCTCGGTTACTTTAATGTAATTTATTCTAATTGAAGAGCATAGCATATCTTGAATTTGAAGCTAAATTATCGTAACTAAAAAGGTTAAAAATCCAGTCGCAATCTCATCTCGGCGACAATCAAATGTCAAAAATGTAGGGAAATTATAGGTATTTTTAACATAAAAGAATGAGATCAGACTGTGAACGTTCTTAAAATTACCGGAATTGCCCCTCTGGTCTATGGATGGGTTAAGTTAACTACAATCTTTAAAAAAATTGTCACTATCCACGGATTCTGCTTGCAGCAGAAAAGCGCTTATAAGAAGTTTTCACTTCAAAAAGTAAAAACTTCTTATAAGCGCGTTGAGCGCTTTTTGGTAGGGGAAAATCATACAAGTTCGCGTCACCGACATGCTAATGTGACGTGTTGCGCCAGACTGGCGACGCGCAGCGACCTGTGTACATGTTAATGTTTTAAGTTTTCACTTCTGTCGGCAGTCTTCATGGCCGCCTACTATTTTTATTCCTTTAAGTATAACCCCTTCCTTGTTTTTTAGTCAGTTAATTGATCATCGTATCGTAATAAACATCGTCGTTCATTCGAATTCTATTCGTATTTAAATCAATAAGATACTAGCTAGAATAGGCCGCAGTGAGATCAAAAATGAGGTCATAGTCCAAACTACTATAAACAAGAATCAAGATTCGCAGAAATAGATTTTTATATTTATTTATTCAGCTTACTAAGATATACATATACAGACATACTGTGAACTATTTTTACATATTTCTGTCGCAACTACAATTCGGAGCTATTAAAATTAGCTGGGAACTTTCCATTATTAAATCTGTGTCCGAACCGGGTAATCCCCGGTCTTCAAGCGAGTGTTGCCATCGTTCGCTCTAGCGACTAACAACACCGCAGTTGCTTTGCGGTAGTTCCTCGTTTTTTTCCGGCACGCCTTGTTTACGATGACAATAATAAGCGAGAATTAATTCTATCCTATAAAGAATAGAGTTCAATATTGTCTAGTAACACCCGGATGGCCGCGACATCAGTCGTCGATATCACATGACTCGTTTAACCTTGTATATAATGTATTCACGATTTTTTTTTTAAGTGCGTTGTGATTTTAAGATAGTATTTAGTTAACTGTTAATAAACTTATGCATACGTACGAAATATTAATATAATAATTTCGTACAATGAGCAGCCTTATCGCAGACGCTAATTTCTATCAGACAACCTTAGCAAAGTGTTGACTTAGAATATCTAAATTGGGAGCAGCAGTAATGTAGTCACAAGTGATGATAACCTGCTTTTCAGACTATCAGTTGTTATTATATAAAGTACGAGCGACCCACTCCCGCTTCGCACGGTTTTAAGGCTTAACACAACATCGAGATTTCTTTATTATATTCAATATGCATGTATTAAATGATGGTGAAAACCACATCAAAATCCAGTGTGTAGTTTAGAAGAATTAAGCAGTCACACAGACAGACACAGACATTTATATTTAAGTTAGATATAGCACTGAAATCTGGATGTTTATGCATGTCACCACATCATAGCATAGTAAATAGCACCTGTGCGAAGCAGGGACGGGTCGTTAGCTAGTAATGTTCCTTACATTTACTGTGACAAAAAATCTTTTTTTTTCTTTAGTAACAAATAAAATAGTTTCCTTACCACAATCGCATTGCCGAGAGAAGCGAGCAGATCCGGTAGCTTGGTGAAGCCATAGTCAGCCACGCGGCATTGTCGGCCGAAATGATGATGGAAGGCGGGTATAAGTCTGGAAACACACTACCATGATAACCCTTGGATTCTAAAAAGCTTGTTCAAATTATTCTGTTGTGAAATCTAAGTAGGTACATGACTGGCTATCATTAGATTTAACATTTCATGAATCGATCAGACATGATTTGCCTTTAGGATTTCTGGCTTCTAAAAGGTCAAACAAGTCTGATCAATTCAAAGTCGGTTACAGGACTTAGCGATGGAAAGTTCAAAACCCACATCAAACGTGTCCTTATTAAAAAAGCATATTACAAGATTAAAGACTACATTGAAGACAGGGAAGTTTGGCGCTAATTCCTTCTGCACATGTGGCTTCACTGGTACCTCATTAACAGCTATTTATGTAAATGTCCATTAATTGCTCCCAAATTACTTTAATTTAATTTATTTGATTGTTTTTTTACATGTTTCCATGATATAATCTTTTCATTATTTTACATTATATAGTCTTGTCTTTTAAATAGATTCTTTTATATTTTGTAAATGTGAGAACGTTGTAGGCTTAACAGACTGTAGGTTTGTAGACCATTTTCTATTTTGTTAAGTACCTGGTACTTGTTGACAGGCCTACACTGTCCTCCCATACATAATAACACTGTAATTTGAAAACATTATAAAAGCCAATTATTTTTAAAAAGTAACCATGGAGTTTCTTGCCGGTTCTTCTCCATAGGAAACGACCAATTGGAACCGTGTACCTAGCTTCAGATTCTGACGTTTCATAAGTGCCCATGTAGGTTTATGTGAAATAAAATATTTTGAATTAATGTAATGTCAAATCTAATCCAAGGATTTTCAATATGAAACGAGGGAACAGTTACATTTAAATCTTGCCAATTTTAAGTTGCTGACTTCGCATATAAAACACAAGAGGTTCCGGAAAAAGCCCTAAAGTTTGTAGATTCTATAACATACAAATGTATATTATGCAAAAATATTAGATTCAAGCCATAACGTTATTTACGTTTATTGATAGTTTGATAATACTGACTTGCTGAATGGTATGGAGCATCTGGGAGCCGTGCGCAGTAGATCAATCAGTTCCCTCTCGAATAGAGCCAGCATCGGCTCAAGCGCGGGCGCCGTGCGCGGCCGCTCGCGCTCGCCACTCGAACGAGAGCTCTCGCCTGCAAACGAAACTATTGTTAGAACAATTTCACGTGGAAGCAAAAAGGGTAAAGCTCATATGGGGGTACTAAAATTCAAAGGACACGTTCAAAATAATGTATGGGACTGGTAGGCCTAGCACGACCGCGCGAAGTAAACGTAACGGTAATTGCTAAAGGATAGTCGAATTTTCGATTCAAAAATTGAGTCGAATCGAACAAGTTTACATTAGTGCGTTCGTAGTAAACCTACTGGGATTGAAATAATTAAAATTTGAACAGATATCAGAGCTTTATATGCTATAAGGTAAATACTTTGAAAAAACAATCTGGACCAATATATCTGTGTTAGTATACTAACTGTTAGCGGTGTGAGCAAGCGGCGGCGTGACAGCTAGAGGCGCGTTCTTCCACGCCAGATGACGCGAGGGAGCGTCTCGCACCTCTAATCCCTCCACGCTGCGCAGGAGCAGCTCCAGTGCCACACCGTGACGCGTGTCGCACACCAGCGCGTCGAAGCGAGCCTCGTAGCACTCCACGAAACTATAGAAGATAGATAAGTTTCATTAAAATATTTGAAATTATTTAATTGAAAAATGACATTATAATGTTTGAAATTACTTAATTGAAAAGTTACAGTAGCTAAATGTGTTAAGTTACAGATAATAAAATATTGATACAGTTGACTTGCATGAATGTACTGTGTACTCAAATCCTTTCACTTATAAAATTAAACCATTGCAGTTAATTTTGTTTACCTTAACAGTGGCAAAATTCCTCCATGATTCTCCAACAGAATATGTACATTCTTAGCCAAAGTCGAGATCTCCATATAAACAGGTTGCAAGATACGGCTGCCGTCTTCCTGTCCGGTATTCATGGACGCGTGTATATGGCACTTCCAAGGCGCCTCCTCCATTTCAGAATTGGACACCGGTGTCAAGTCCACCAACTGAACCATTCTGCCGAACCCCTCGTGTATGGTAACGGTGTCCTTGAGCTTTGCTATGTCTGATGTCGTGAGCGCGCAGCAATGGCGACTTGCATAGGCGTCCCTTAGTCTCAGTAGAGGCAGCGTATGATCCTTTTGATCTAGAAGGATGGCTCTAAGACGCGCTCTGAGGATGTCTAGATTCGGCGCGGGTGATGGTTTTCCTAGAGACAGTTCAAGGCGACGCCCCGTCCACTGGTTGTCTAAGCGGCGCTTGTGAATGCGTGCAATAGCGAGCCTCGCATCCCACTCTGAACGGAGCACCACAGTAGCTAACGGACCCTCCCCTGCCGCCCATACTGAAACGCGGACGGTCTGCACGTACTGGTTGAATAGCTGTGTTAGCATCTCCTAAACAAGACATTAGGTCAATATAATACAAGCCAAACCAAATTAACACAAGCCCTTCTAAATTAATGATCACAACAGTTACATTAAAGAAAAATTAAATAACCAGCTATAAGAAGCCAGAAGGCTATTGAAAGAAATGGGTTACAAATAAAATGAGGGAAAAGCAGGCATACAAAACTAATATTAAATGACTCAATAATACATACGTTTACCGATTGAAAGACCTAGTGACAATGCGTATATTCTGTGTCAATGATAAAAAAAAAAAATGTTATGTCATACGAACATTTTTTATTCGATGCCAGCAACAATCAGAAAGGTAGATTTCGCGATCACATCTGATATGCATTCGATCACTGAAGGAAATCAATTTAGGCTCTGAAAGCTATTCAAAAACATTCAAGTCGCCAATCATTGAACGTGAACGAATGAATGATTAATTCGTGCGAAATCTACCCATTTATATTATAGGTAGTTTGCAAGTAATTAATAAAATTTTGAAGCAACAAAGCATTGTCTGTCAGTTGGGACTTTTCGCTTATATATCGCAAAATATTTTCAGTGTATTTAATTCTGTATTTCTAAACTATTAAGCCAATTTAATAAGTTCATTAATGCCAATTGAACCCGTTTCAAATTTTGCTCTCATATCTGGAGGATGATGACTTACTAAAAGTTTTACGTGAAGATGACAACATCACATAATTATTGGTATACAGAGTGAGTTTTAAAATAATAGTTATTGCAGATATGCCAAGTGCTAAAAGTTAGAAATAAAGAGTTTATGTTAATTTTTAGAAATATTTTAACAATATTGCGGGCATGGTAACCCAATCAAAAAAAAAAACTCACTCTGCATATGAACCCAATCAAGCTTTAACAGAGACATGAATGAAAGGAGAAGTTTCAATGAGGTCATTATTATTATTATTTTATAGATTTGAAACTGTAGAAAGGTGCAAAAGCCACAAATGAATCAAAATAGAAAATAGAGGGGGATAAGCTAGAATCAAGGTAAAAAGGTCAGTTCATTTTATCTCCCTTCCCAGTCAGTGTTACAATACAATCGCCTCGTTGAACTTCGTTTGCAAACATAACAGACATCGAGACAAATACATAAATAATGCGAGTGCAAATATTTCCTAAGGCGGTGCCTCGCTTAGGCTTGGGTTTCTTAAGACAGCGTTGCCGTTATATAGCAGCCGCATTGCAGCCGTCTTTATACAGCGTTTTATTTAACCGTCTATTTTAAAGCATGCCGTTATATTGTGGGCTTTTTTTTTTTGGGTGGGAAATCATCAAATAATGTCTCTCGCTCTGGGCGGAGCGGGAGGGCGTGTCAGACTTTTACTGACTAAAACCCACCCGTGTTCCTTCAGCTGCCTGTGCCGAGGCCACGGTAACTCTTTCGAACATCCCGCGACCCGGCTTAGGCCCTAGCGGACCCCGTTAATTAGTGCTAACATCTCTTTGACGCGCGCGTGGATCACAACGCTCCGTTTACCCGGGCCTGGTCCTTACCGGACACGGCAGTGCTCCGCCCAAGCCGGGCAGACCTCCACCGTATGCTCAACCGTGCCTTCCGGTCGATCAACACAATGGTGTCACCCGGGCGATGTTGTGGCTACCGCTGTCTTAGAAAACCCATGCTTTAGTGCCTAGTACCTAGTGATACGCAAATAAATAGGTAATAAATTTATGTTTTTGGGACCGGGTTCGGTGGCCTTGGTAAAACAAGTCAGCAGGTGAAATTCGCTAGACACCAGTACTTAGCAAGGCACCTGCAGTTTGTACGTGACCTTGCTATCCCAAAGTATATTCTTACCTGCAGAACCGTTGATTCATAAGGCGGTAAGTTAGACACAGTAAGTTCAGCGGTGGACTCTTCAGCCTCACTATGTTCGCTGAAACTCGCCGAAGAGTTCCATGGAGACACTGCCCTACTGGTGCTGTGTTCCCGATGACGACCTTCACCGCTGTTGCTTGATGAACAGCCTGACCGATCCAGGTTTACAGTACCTGATGAAAAATATTTCTAAGTTGTAGGGTTGGTGTTTTGAATTTGCAAAAGTGACTCAGTTTGAGTGGTTAACTTTATTATTGCTATTTATAATGCTAGATTCAAAAAAATAGTACCACTGCATCAGTGAAATACAAGTCATTACAGTAAATTGCTGTCCATTTTAGTATGCGTGGGCGCTGATTTACAACTGGAACGCATTTTTTAGTCTGCGGGCACGAAACCAGTGGCGGTCGAGCGATGGCGACTGCGGAGCGGCGCGGGGCGGGGCGATTCAGCAGCGAAAACTGGCGGTCGATCCAGTAGGAGGTAGCGGCCGTCGAGCGGCGAAATCAAACGAGTTTGTTCTCGTCGCTTGCGCGTCGCCACCGCGCCGTCACCGCCCGTGCATCACTCGATCGCCGCGCGCCGCTCCGCCCGTTTCGTGCGTTTCTCCAGAATGCTATACTTTTGATTACGCCGCCGCCGCGCCACGCCGCCCCGCAATCGCCGTCACTCGGCCGCCGCTAGTTTCGTGCCCACAGACTAAGTGACACGCGTACATTAGTTTGTCTGCATGAAACAAAGATTCGTTTTCGCTCAGTGAATGTGTATGAAATCATTAGGTAATTATTTTAAATGATAAGCATAAATAACCCTGTATATACTGGCGGAGCAATATAAACACATCAGGTTTTAAGCTTCAGGTTCTTGTGTTTCATGAAATAGTACATCGACCGCTGATCATATCATGATGTGGTCTGACCAGATCATTGAATATTCAACGTTTGACGCAATGAACAATTAAACAAAGTAATAGTTTTGGTCACTCACCATGCGTGCCCCTAATTTTCCTAGGTTTGGGTGCGGGTGGGGGACAGAAGTCGTGCGGCGGCGGCGTGGGCGCAGGTAACTGTTGCAGCGCCAATGCCCACTCCTTAGAAATGCTCGAAGTGTTTAACGTGCTCATCTCGTGAGGTGATGAACATACCTAAGAGGATGATGACATAACATGAAAATAACATGACGCCTGCCTTTATTACTCGGATACAGATGTATATAGTTTGACAACTTTAAAAAAGGTTCCATTATTTGTCTTCGGAAGAACCAAATAAAATGTGCGTCAACCTATATTCAGACAGGAAAACAGATATAGGCCGACCGCATAACTGAGACGTTACCTGAGGTAGCAGCGCGGTGAGGGAGGGGTGATAGTTGTCACAAGTTGACGAATCACTGAGCTCTCGCATCACGTCACCACACCCCTTCCTCACAGCATTGCTACCTCAGACAACGTCTCAGTTATGCGGTCGGCCTATAGATTTCTATTGGTTCTATTGGCAGGTATGGGCAGGCATAGTAGTTAATTCATTAAAACTCACGACCGTGAGCTATAAAAAGCTTGGGGTAGGTCTATGCTAAAGAGCAAAGCTATCTGAAGATTTCTGATGTCTCAACCTTTAATTTAAATAAATTTTCAAACTGATTTCAAGATTGCTAATAAAGGCTATTTGAAATTTGAAAAGCAGTTCATTGCAGGTGTCGTTCTGTAGTTACTACCTACCCCCTCAGGAAAAAAGCGTGGGTTTATGCATGCTTATATTGTACAAACCTGAGGCAGCGGAGGTATGAAGGTGGGTTGTTGGTATGAAGCCGGGGCCGTGCTGTACCCTTCATCGCTGGAGTACGTCGACGGCACTGCGCTGCGGGCATACCGTGTGCTTATCTTACGTCCGTACACATCCTCTCCATCCATACGCATTAGGGCTCTGAAAAGAAGTTAGTACATTAAGACAAGGCAAAAGGCCATCTACCCACCACAGCAATGGTTAAACATAACAGTGTCATTCTCATACGTGTCGCATTTATGTACCCAATTAGCCACGCTATTGACTTTAATAATAATGTAAACTACCAAATCTTACACTGGGTCCAGGACCTTTATTATAGACTAGCTGTACCCCGCGACTTTGTTCGCGTGGATGTCGTAAGATACACAATATACTAAAATTACAGCCACATTTTAATAAAACGCCCTCATACCCCGACCCGTCGCCAACCGTCGCGTTGAAACGCCCGCCCGCGCTATTACTTCGTTTTCGCTTAGTGTTCTTTCCGACTTTTTCTTTCTGCTCGGCTCCTAAGGGTCGTAGCGTGATATTAAATTGCCTATAACTATCTTCGAGAATTGGGCTACCAAATTCAAAAGGAATTTTTCAAATCCGACTTTTTGTTCATAATTTCAAGAGTTTTAATTTTTTTGCACGAAACCCTAATTATTTTTCTAAAATAAAAGTAGCCTAAGTTACCCGCCGTAACATCAGTTATCTGCCAGTGAAAGTCCCGTCAAAATCGGTCCAGGCGTTTCAGAGATTAGCCGGAACAAACAGACAGACAAAAATGTTAAAAATTGCTTTTTTGTTATTAGAACCGTTTATACTTTCCTATACATTAGTAAAAAGTTGTTATTTTGACATTACAAACAGACACTTCAATTTCATTTATTTGTATAGAAAATGGGATTATTATCCCACAAAATAAACCCATTTGTCTATAATAAAGGTGTAATATTGGAATTTTGTGTTCCTCGAAATATCAAGCAGATATACATGAGAGAGATGGGGTGTATCCAATCCATTTCACCAATCCAAACTCCGGGCTGCTACATTCATAATGGGAAATAAAATACCTAATAGCATTTGCCCGACCCGGGGATTAAACACAGGTCCACGCAATGCTCGGCGATTGTGCGACTAGTACTAGACCAACGAGGCAATCCTAGTTAAACAACGTTATTTTCTGATGAAAAGGGATAGTTACGGTAAAAAGCCTTCTTGTCTTTTCTTTTACGCTATTCACAAATAATTGGTTTACCAAATTATGCCAACAGGATGATGCATAGGTAAAAAAAAGAACTTCTATTTAGTCCGTCAGTCTCATGATAATAAAAAAAAACTTTTTTGCAAAAAAAAAAACAACCAACTTCCAAAAAAAAACTACAAAGTAAAAAATAACTTTAATTTCGGAAGTCGGTGTCTTTGGATCCGTATTTTAGGTTTTTGCCACCGACTTCCAAAATTAAAGTTATTTTTCAATTTTGTAGTGTTTCTTTTTGGAAGTTGGTTGTTTTTATTTTTTGGAAGTCGGTTGTTTTTTTTCCAAAAGTTTTTTATTTTTCACTTTTTAGTGGGTAGGTTTGTAATTTATCTAAGTTACAAAAGCCTAATGGCAACTGTTTATCACCTTTTACAAAACATTGCTTTTCCCGATGCAGGGACGTTAATTGTTGAGTTCTTCTGGTACTTCACCATCAACTTCACTTCACCATATGCATTGGGACGAGCTTATATTGCTTAGCAATCATTTTAAAGTAATCGAATCGCAACCCGTGAATTACAAAAAAATACCCAAATCGCTATAGGTGTGCCTACAATATTTGAACAGTTCTATCAATTTCTCCAGGATTCCATAATCATATCTTGACATAATGACAATGGGACCACATGTGAACTATACCCTTTCAAACAAAAAAGTTTTCCAAATCAGTCCAGCCGTCTTCGAGTAATCGGGGAACACACCTAAAAAAATCCGACGAACAGAGAAACTCCTTTTTTGAAGTCGGTTAAAAATTGTTTACAGCCAGAGTGCATCTCATGACAGTTCCAATAAGCCCAAACACGACATAGGATACATTGTTTTATTACGGAGTTCCGGTGCCTACCTTCCGGCTTCATCATCAGATCAGTTCAATGGTACCATTTTCATCAGAACCATTTATTAATTTTGAATCATATTCCACCGGAAATATTCTCAGGGAAATTTTCATTTTTTTCTCGTATTACTATTCCTTTATTTCAAAGTAATATTACATTCTCTGTACGCAGCACTCCATTTATGTAAATAAAACAGCTAAAATCGAAAAATCAGCAATGGATGTTGAAATACTCGGCGGCCGAAGGATCGTTGCGCCGCCGTTCTCTACGCGCGTTTTGCCATGGTAACGATACATTGCGTGTGAGGTAATAAAACCAATCAGGTTTATTGGATTCCCATAACGTTCCTGAAATAATTTCATATACCGGTCATCTTAGAATGATATACTGAATTCACCCCATCAGTCTGCGGAGGGCTGTTCCTTACACCCTGTATATAAAATTCAAAGTCCTGACTGACTCACTGACTGACAGATATATCAACGCACAGCCTAAACCGCAGGTACTAGAAACACGAAATTTGGAGGGAGTGTTCTTTGTAAAGAGTAGGTCTCCACTAAAGAAGGGTTTTTCGAAATTCCACCCCTAAGAGGGTGAAATGGCGGGTTAAATTTTCTGTGAAACTTTTTATTCTCTGGGTGGGTTGACTTTAAAAATGGTACACATAGTCTTAAATTAAAATTATGAGCCACATGTATCACAGTTTTTCCAAAATCATCCCCCGACAGAGTCAAATACGGCTTCGAAAATCCTTTTGGGTGATATATCAACACACAGCCCAAACCGCTGGACCTAGAGACTTGAAATTTTTCACATAGATACCTTGCAGAGTGTAGGCATCCACTAACGAAGGATTTTTGGAAATTCTACCCCTTAGAGGCTAAAAAGGGGGGATTTCGTTTGTTAGAAAAATCTTATTTCTAAAGTTAATAAACTTGAAACTTGGCACGAATGCTTATCTAAGTAAAGAATAAAGTTTTTAATTTTCAGTTTTTTTTTTAACTAATCTCTAAAAGGAAATTGGGGATATCAAAGTTAGTATGGAAAAATTTTAACGCACGGTACTATTAACTTGAAAGTCGATATTTATATTTAAGATTGGAAATTAAAACATATATCAGGGGTTTCAGTAAAATCTGCCCCGAACGGTGTGGCAATGGGTAATCAATATTAGAGGGGAAGGTTTTATTGCGTGGTTTAATTAACTCGAAAATGGGTATAAATACCTATAAGTCAAATAAGGGAAACATCACATGCGATGTCTCAATAATTAACCCCTTTGGGGGGCTGAAAGGGGCGACAAAGTTTATATGAAGAGAATCTTATTTATTTGGTTAATAAACTTGAAACCAAGTATTTGCCTAAGTAGCAATAAAGTTTCTTATTATTAGTTTTTCAAAACTACCCTTCAAAGTGGTGTTAAAGTTTATATGAAAGAATTTTAACGCACGATCCGATTAACTCAAAACTCAGTATTTATACTTAAAACCAAAAATAATGTGTATCGGGGTTTTTCGAAAATCTACCCCTGACGGGTGAAAAGGGGTAGTAAATTTTTCAGTGGAGGTTTTACTACGTGGCATGATTAACTCTAAAGGTATAAATAATCTATAAGTCAAATAATGGAAATTGGGGGTGAAAAGGGGGGATAAAGTATGTATGAAAAAAATATTATTTCGTTGAACTATAAACTTGAAACTTGGCCCGAATACTTCATCATCATTCTCCTGGCCTAGTACCAATTTATTTGGGGTCGGCGCAACATATCTACTTATCTACCATTGAAGGAGCGGGGGGGGGGGGGTTGTGTTTGAAGGGTAACTACGAAATCCACGCGAACGAAATCGCGAGTGAAGTACTGATTGATTGATATATCAGAAATTTTGTACAAGGGTTTCTTTTTGTAATGTAGGCGAGCTGTATGAAGGGGTTTTTGGAAATTCGACAAGGGGAAAAGGGGGGATTTCTATTGTATGAAAAATCTTATTTCTTAAGTTAATACACTTGAAACTTAGCACGAATACATTCTTAAATGAATAATAAAATTTGTCACTATTTAGTTTTTCAAAACTACCCGTCAAAGGGATTTTAGGGGTTGCTAAAGTTTGTATGGTAGAATTTTAACGCGCTGTCCGGTTACCTCGAATAACGGTATTAATACTTTTGCCAAAAATATAGCCAGAAGTTTTTGGGTTTCTCGAAAATCGACCAGCAAAAGGTATTAAGTTTTTGGGGAGGATTTCACTGCGTGTCTGGATTAAGTCAAAGTAATCTAAACATTAAATGACGAAAAACATGATTGAAGATTTTATTTTTAATCAACGCTTTTCGGGGTGAAAAGTTTTTATAAAAATTATTTTTTTCTTTTGATGAATAAATTCTATATTAGTCTATAAATTAATCAATAAATCCTTACATATTATAAAACCAAGTTCCCCTGCCGCGTCTGTCTGTCTATCTGAAACGCGATAAACTCAAAAACTACCGAAAGGATTTTCAAACGGTTTTCACCAATGGACGGACTGATTCATGAGAAAGGTTTAAGTGCATAATTCATTAAGGTTTGTGTTTGTGTAGATTGGCTGAAATGTGACGATTATTGTAGAAGATGCCGAAAAAATCATGCCGACTGGGAGCTTTACTGGCGTGCGCCGCGTAAACCGTAAAAAAAACATTAAATTAATGTTCTATAGGATTGTACTTCTTAACAAGATCAACCATACATAAACATCCGCAATAGCATATGTCATTCTTCTAAGGATGACCCATAATAACCATTTTTATCTTTCAGAATTTGATAAAAATTTCATTACTAAAATATGTTATTTAAATTTGGCATTCAATTTAGATTGACATCATAATATTATATAAATTAATACTTTAAAAGATATCACAGTTTTAAAATTACGCGTAACAAAATAATTATGGTTGACGGCGGGGCAGCGCTAGGACAGGAGTCAATGACCTTTTCCTCGGCTATTGGGTATACGATCATCGCTTCGCTTTAATTCCGGTAGTGTTCCCATGGGATATTTTCCGACAACCACGCGAGCGAAGCCGCGCGCAAAAGCTAGTCATATTAATAAAAAAAAACCGGCCTATTGCGTGTCGGACCACGCACAATGAAGGGATCCGTAGTTGGAATGAATTTATCCCAAGAAAAAACTTAACATTGTAGTTAAAAAACATAGTCTCTCTCATACATTACAACTGCAAATGTAAGTTAGTCGACTATTACTCGTAAACTTGTAAAGCCTACTTAACTATGAGAGTTTTCCTTTTAATTTCACTGTATATATATACTACAACCGTGAATGTTTTCACATATCTAAAACTAATCGTTTAGTTGGCAGGGGAGGGGGGAGACACTTGACTCTAACAAAAGTTAGCACTTTAAAGCTTACTATTTCAAAAACGGATCCCTATTCAAAAAATTGTTTTCACCAACCCGCAATATTTTTGATACACCTATCCAACAACACTCCACACCATGGGGTAGACGAGAAAAAAAACATCCCCACTACGTGTAGGTACAGGAGGTACCCTAATTTTTTTTTTTTGTTTTTATTTTACCACGTTATCGGCATGATTAATATGTATATCCATGCCAAATTATAGCTTTCTAGTACTAAGAGTCTCTGAGCTAAGCTGCGAACGGACGGACGGACATGGCGGAACTATAAGGGTTCCTTGTTGACTACGGAACCCTAAAAATGAGGATTAGATAAAATGCATTAAAGTCCGGGAGGGTCACAACGCTCACAACAAAGTATATAACCTAGCAATTCGTAACCTCATGCCACATTTTAACTCAATGTATCGCCGTAATCTTTTAATTACGTAAAAAAAAAGAAAAATACGTGTCCAATATTTTTTAATAATCTACCTGACAGACAAAAAAAAATTTAGTTATCATCCGTACTATCCTCATTGTCGCGGCGGCTTAGCAATTGACGTCTATAGGCTGACTAGATTAGACAGAAATGACGTCGTGTTACTTGCGTCATACATGACGATAATACTGATATACACCGAAAATCAATGGCAGCAAAAAGAGCAGTGGTTTACGTAATTCATACTTGAAACAGGTAAATACCGAAGCAATGTTAATGTCGCAGACGGATTGTAGAATCCGCTGTTTTATAAAACCGCTAGTTGGTTTACAAAACAGCGCCGTTATGTCAAACAACTGAACGACGTTTAGCGGTTTTACATAGCTACTGAACTTTAACACGCCAGATTGTTTAAACGTTTCGCGTTTATCAATGCACCGGGTCAACGATTAGACGTTATGTATAACAACGTGAAATGAAACGGCAGATTGTAGATCGAATTTAGTTCTAAATTTTGACGATCGTGGCTCTGTGCGTCATGGCAACCATAATGGCGTCCGTAACCAAAATAAATAAAATGATTAACTTGAGTGAAAATGACCCTAACTCGAGTGAAAACAGTGATTGGACAATCCTAACTTCTTAATCCTAATCCTAACTAATATTAGAAATGCGAAAGTAAGTTTGTTAGTTTGTTTGTCACCTTTTCACGCCTAAACCACTGAACCGATCATCCTGAAATTTTGCATACACGTTGTCAGGATATAAACGGACGTAGGGTACCTTTCATCCCGAAAAACAAGTACTGTTTCAGAGGAAAACAACAATAACTTTCTTATGATAATAGATGGCGCCACGTGTCTTTCGAATCATGATTGAATTATATTATTACTAGCTTTTGCCCGCGGCTTCGCCCGCGTGGATGGCGGAAATTATCCTAGGGGAACGTACTACCGGGATTAAAAGTACCCTATGCTCCGTAATACTCTATTGGTTTACGCTGCGCACGCCAGAAAGCTCCCAGTTGCCATGATTTTTACGACATCTTCAACAATAATCATATTTCAGCCAATTTATACAAAACCTTATTTAATAATACACCTAAACCTTCCTCATGAACTGATTTTCATCCAGATCGGATGAAAATCCGTTCGGTAGCTTTTGAGTTTATCGCGTTCAGACAGACAGACGCGGCGGGAGGACTTTGTATAGGTAAAATAATGCCGGTCACGCTCTAATGACAAATAAGAAATAACTTCTAACCGAGTGGACCGATTTGAAAATAAAATTATTTATAAAAAAAAAACAACCGACTTCAAAAAAGAACTACAAAGTGAAAAATATCTTTAATTTCGGAAGTGGGTGTCTTTGGTTTAGTATTTTATTTTTTTGCCACCGACTTCTGAAATTAAAGTTGTTTTTCACTTTGTAGTGTTTTGCTTGGAAGTCGGTTGTTTTTTTTTTTATAAATAACTTTTTATTTTCCAATTTTTAATAATGGTACCTATCCCACCCAAATTCGTATACCACTACTTAAATAACAGTGACAGGAAGTTATTATAACATCATCAACATAAAATAAATGGAAAAAAATACATATTATTGAAGCTAACTCAAAAACCACTCATCAGAATTTGACCAAATTTATATGCGACCACCTCACGAGTATACCCTTTCAAATAAAAACTAAGCAAAATGACAAATATATGTCGCACTAAGTCGTGTCAGAAGTTTGGAA